>JARZZO010000012.1:42577776-43840276 GCA_030544215.1 Zantedeschia hybrid cultivar | reverse complement strand
ATTGGAAGATCCATCGACTTGAGACGAAGAGAAAGGTCTATCTATTTTCTTTAATGATTCAGTTCGTTATTAATCAAATGTTGAATTTCATCCGGGAAAAGCCATCCCTTTCTCAACAATGTCCTTGTTATTTGATCCAATAGCCTTCTGTTAGATAGGAACATATTTGATAAATACTGATAACTCTCTAATATAGTATTAGAACGGAAAGATCTATAAAATAATGAACTATTGGTTCCAAGCCGTCTCTGGCGATGAATCAACAATTCGATTTCTGGCGTATTTTTCAGCAACCAGCGGTTATATATATATAAAGGAATATTTACTTGGGAAGTAAGAAAAAACCCCTTTGCCATCTCTTCATCTGAAAAGATTTCTCGACGTGAAAACGCAGAGACAATGGGCTGATCTTTGAATAGGAAAAAGAGTGGATCCTCAGGTTCCCAAATGAATTGGATTTCTCGAAAAAAGCCTCGTTCTTGGGAAAACATATCTCGCATCTGGTACCGCACCTGCTCGGATTCGCTCCTAAAGAACTCCCAATTCCACTCGCTATCCTTGTCTTCCAACATACTCTCATTCTCTTCATGAGCCCCATAGGAAAATCCCGATTCATTGAACCTTTCGAAACAATTAAATAGATTGTACCAGGGGCGCCATATTCTAGGAGCCCAAACTATGTGATTTAATAAATAGTCCTCTTTCTCTTGCTGGTCGAGGTCGAGGTCTCCGTCCTCTTCTCCTGCAAACCCGGTTCCGTATTCGTTATTTTCATATTGAAATCCCCGATCAACGCAAGATTTATTTTTCATTATATCTAACGGATTCCTTGGTTCGGACCGAAGAAACAATGGATTATTATCAAACTGACTGCAATCTTTTTCTTTCCGTGAGGATCCCACCAGAGCGTCTTCTAATTCTAATAGGCCATGAACTAGATCAGAATCATTCCCAACAAATCCAGACGAAGTCCTCCCACTTGTTTCATCGGGTCCGAGTGGAGACCAAAGATCTTGAGCGACCTGTCCGGCAGAACAACTCAAAAGATAAAGAAGTATCGTTAATTTCTTCATGCTCGTTCCAAGTTTGAAATACCACTTGTACAAAAAATCATCCTGTAATCGCTTCTTCATATAGATAGATACTGGATCTATGAGGCAATTATTTAGAAGTACATTTTGTACAACAGCCCTTCCTATCTGATAGAAAATGATCCCATGATCCTCAATCGGTCTGACCCGGGCTCGCAAAACGTGAGTTTGTCTATGAAGAGCTAATCTAATTGTATCAGTTTCTATAATTGATTTCCTCTGTGCCATACTAATTGATATGGCCTCGTTGGTAAGTGCTACAAGATCTTGTGCACTGGAACTCACGGGCATGGATTCGAATCCTTTAATTTGCTTTTCCAAGTGAAATCCCTTAGTATATAAAAGAGTGAAAAGGTGCTTTCGTCGTTGTGGAATAAGAAGCCTTCTTACCTTAATGCATGTATTTGATTTATTCGGAGCTATTAGAGCGGGATCCACTTTTTTGGGAATATGAGTCGAAGCAATAACAAGATTAGTGGAATGGCTTTCACAATTCATGGAGAGAGAGTTCGCTAATAGACCGAGGGATAAGTCATTCGACTCATCCATATACAGATCATAAATGTCTGGAATCCATATTATGCAAGGAGATATTGCTTTTGCTAATTCAAATTGCAAGCTGAAACAAAAGATAAATAAGTGTATTTTCAAGCACGATTTACCTTCTAGTTTTAGCGCATCCAGCAGACTTTGCACCTCGTCATCATCAATATTGTCACTATCACCGTCGAAAATTTGACGAGGATCTAAAAAATCTTCTGTTCTTTCATATTCATAAAAATAATTTGAATTATAATAAGCAGGACTAAAAGGAGAATCACAATCATAATTGTCTCTAAATACAAATCTAAAAAGCTTATACAAAAAATTTCATTTTTTAATAAATTCCATATAAGGGCCTTGAGGCCTGTAATTCGGGAACCTGTACGTAGATATCGTAATGAAAGGAAGATAAGAGTTTGTTGCCAAGGATTTGACCAAATATGATCGTCCAGTTCCTTTAGAACCGATCACTAAAATACCCCTAGAAGGGGATAGGGATAAGCGGAGCGAAAAGGGTTTTCCATGAGATGATGGGAAACGAAAACTATTAGCCCCGCACGAGGTTTGTGAATAAGTGATTGTCTGATAATGAGCAAGGAATATCCGTCTTTCTGCTAAACAGGATCTATTGAACTTATAATCTATTAGATACTTTTTATGAATGTCAACTAAGTATCCTAAGTAAATTGATCCCGGTTGTTCAATCATTTGATAACCAGATTCATTCTTTGATAAACGATCACTATGAGTCATACTCAATAGAATTTGATCAATTCAATTTTTTATCGTTAAGTTGTAGAGCTGAGACCACCTTTTTACCTTTTTATACTAATCCCCAATCGAACCAAGGTTAAAGTCAGAGTTGTAAAATTGATACTCATACGCACTCGTATCAGAGGCTGCGATCAGGGATGGTATATCATCAATCAAATCAGAGATCCCGATCAGGGAGAATAAAATATCCTCAATCGCATAGTCGTATATCTTTTTTCTTTTTCTTATCCATGCATAGATCTCTTTACTTGTACGACTTAGATGTCTCGTATTTATCCAAAAACTTATGGGATTACTTATGAGATTACTTATGAGATTGATGATATTAAAAAAAAAATTCTTATTGCCATTTTCAAATACAGCTATAAAGGAATCCTCATCCTCGTAGGAATCCTGTTGTTTTTGTTTCGATATCGATATAGGATACTTATCCAGAAGTTCTTCCAACTCAATCATGTATGATGGAATGAAAAAAAATTTGATCTTTTCTAACTCTGTCTGTAACTCACTAAAGGCTCGGGAAAAAACTAAAAGACTTATATTAATAAGATATCCAACAAAAATAAGAAGGAAAAAGATTTCATAGATCAACCCCTGAATATTTACTGATCTGATAAGTGGCCATAGCGCCGGAAAGGGTAACTCATTATTTTTATGAATCGTTTCTTCGTACAGAAGAAGTTTCTGTAAACACTTACTCGAAATCTTACTTATCCGGGAACATTGTGTAAGAAGCATCCACCTTCTTTTCCATGATATATCTAATCTATGCATAATATCATGAAAAATAGGTACAAATTTTTGACGGATACTTATACTTAGTATCAACAATGAATCTGAAAAAGCATCTAAAAGGGTGAAATATAGATATTTGAACCCTATCGAAGTAAATAACCATGGCATATATGTTTTGAACAGATTCCATCTTTTTGAGCGATTTGAAAGAGAACTATCTATATCTCGTTGAAGGGTTATATATATCTGTTGTTTCTCATGTTGGTTCTCAACGCATTTCTTTAGACAAAGACTCCATTTTTTCCTCTTTTCGGATAGTTTCTTATAACATGAAGTGTGAATCAAACCCCTGTTCGAATTGAAACTGAGATACTGACACAAGTTCTTCCCAGATAGATCCATATCTGAAAAAGGCTGACAAGAAGTTCTTTCAAAATTGGCCATTTCTTTCTCTGTTAGAGGTGTTGAAGAAATGTCTGCGATCAAGTAAATACCTATACGAAGGAATGGATCGGGTATAATTGGAACATAGAAAGATTTGTACAAGTTATACGTTTCGTTACCACTTTTTGGAAAATAGTTAGATCTTAATATGTCAGATACCTTTAAATCGATTGGTAAAACAGCCTCTCCCCCCCCAAAAATAAAAATATTTTTCTTTTCTTTTTTAATGATGGAAAATATTTTGTGGCGAATGAACAAGGTATGGAGTAATTGTCTATACGTAAAATCATAATTATTGATACGGGTCTTCTTTTCCACATGAAAAGGGAATCCCTTGTTACAATAATAGAACCAGAGGAAATGTGGATTATTGAATCCAGGTTGACTTGCTTTATAAAAAGCATATACCAATGGACCTCTACGAAATGGTTTCACGGGATCGTACGTTGAGAAAAAGGAAACCGGGTTAAAAAGGGATTTTCTGCGATTATTTCTAGTATCTCTAGTATGGACCGTCAAACTTGGTATCTTGATAAATCTTAATCTTATTCTTCCACTGTTACGTCGATCATCCGATTTCATTTTATTCAAATGAATAATTTCAGCACCTATTGATTATTACAACTGATTGCAGAGTTGATCGTTTGTACGGTTCAATTCATAGATGTAGATCTGCCGGGACCTATGAATGGAGATATTTCGAACACTCATAAAGAAAAGAGGAAGTATCTTGGATAAAAAGAAAGGCAGTGGCTGAGTGTAATCAATCAAAAATTGATTAATATTAATATGTAATTGATCAAACACTACTTGAAAACGGTTCCTCTGTTCAGAAAGAAAATGTTCCAAATGTTCTTGGAAATTCTTGCTCCCATTGGACCATTTGTATCTATATGTATTAGGGTCCCGATTCATGCATCTCTCGGTTCGAGAAAAAAGAGGATCAAACCATTTCTTCTGACTCTTTTTCAAATTCGAGTTGATCATATATTTCATTATAGTTATATGATTCAGAGCCTTTTGAACGTAGTTGCGATAGGATCTATTCATTAAAAAGAATCGGAATAATACATATCTTATATGATTCAGAGCCTTTTGAACGTAGTTGCGATAGGATCTATTCATTAAAAAGAATCGGAATAATACATATCTTATATGATTCAGAGCCTTTTGAACGTAGTTGCGATCGGATCTATTCATTAAAAAGAATCGGAATAATACATATCTTATATAATTCAGAGCCTTTTGAACGTAGTTGCGATTGGATCTATTCATTAAAAAGAATCGGAATAATACATATCTTACATAATTCAGAGCCTTTTGAACGTAGTTGCGATCGGATCTATTCATTAAAAAGAATCGGAATAATACATATCTTATATAATTCAGAGCCTTTTGAACGTAGTTGCGATCGGATCTATTCATTAAAAAGAATCGGAATAATACATTTCTTATGTACTGAATGATCACTCTTTTATATTAATAGAGTGCCTCCATTATGTCGAATACCACTATTTTGAGTTTTGGACCTTTCCCGCGGACCGATTTTTCTATGATCCTTCGATAAAAAGATTCAACCAATAAAGATTGATTTTTCGATTCATCTCTGGCCCTATTCAAGAATGTCAATCCAGAGGAATCAATAGAAAAGGCAAATCCCCTACGATACACCAGATCCGACTCGGTTATTGATAGAATGAATAGATTCGCCATTTTTTGAAATCTCTCTTCTGAATCCTTCGGAACAACCATATCACATCCCGGATCTGATGAAATAGGATGAATTGAGACGGTATTTTGTAAATACTTAATTATCTTGAAAATATCAACCATTTCCTTATTTTCTGATCGCCTGGAAAGGACAAAAGAAACATCTTGTTTTTTCTTCAAAAATTTCTGATCTCTTGTCGAACCCAGATGAAGTTCTGACCATTTGTCAGAGAAAAAAGAACGAATTCATCTTGTAGAATTCCCAAGAAATTCTTCGATTTCTTCCGGAAGCAGATGATTATTCATCCGCTTCTCACATTCCGTTTCTATTTCTGTTCGTTCCGTGGAAGGATTCCAAAGAATCTCTGTTTGATCGATCAATTTGTGATATTTTGAATCCTCATTTCTAATGGAATCAAAAAAATCTCTGAATTGATGAGAAGATCTGCGGCGGCGGCGGCGGCGAGAATCCGTTACTTGAACGGAAATAGATCTTGTGGAATCATATTGAATATTTAACAATACATTCCGTAACTTGCTAAAAAATCGATCCTTGTTTACCAACCACACATTGACATCGTCTAACCAAATCAAATTCCTCAAAAAATCCGATTCGTGCCGATTCTTATTCCAACCAACGAAGAGATCTTGGCGGAATTGCCACATATGAAATTGAGCACAATTTTGCAAAGAAATATCCCACTTGTTTCTCGAGAAGAGAAAGAGATGGGAAACATGCACAGATTGAATAGTTGCCTCAGCTCCTTGTTGTTTGAAGAAACCCTCCCGTCTTTTTTCACGAAAAGCAGGCATGAGATAACAAATCATGTCTTTCCCTAAGATTTCGAAGGGCGAATTCGAGTTGATTATGTTTCGCTTCTTCCTCGGAGAAAAACGATAAAACAATTCCCAATCAGGGTCCTTGCGGATCGGCGTATAGGATAAAAAAAGAAACTCCAGATATTTGCTATCCTTCTCTTTGAATGAGATCTCAATTCCAACTACGGTTTCATTAGATATTTTACAACTATAATCCCTCTTTTTTCTGATCCGGTTACTCCACCACCGCGAACCCCGGTTAGATTCGGGCATGATACACTTTTGATTTATTGGGAGAACCCAAGTACTCTCGTGCGGATCCTCAGAAAGCCTTTTCCTTTTTGGAAGATACAGGAGGGAAACAATCAACCTATTGATATTGGAAGACAAAAAAAATTCTTCCAATGTATCATTTGCGGGTCCAATGGAATTCGTAGGTATAGGAAGAAGCTCCATCAAATAGAGATTTTTTCTTTCGACCATCTTTTGATTGTTAATACGAAATATAAGGACCGCTACTACAAGCAGTACTACACTTTTGATCGTCGTGAAATATCGATTTCTTGTTGAACCCCGTGAATCACGTGAAAGTAAGATACCCAAAACTCGGGGGTCAAAGAGTTTCATAAAACGTTCTTGGTGGAAAAAAATGTGAGTGAAAGATACCACTGAACCGAATTTGATCCACGAATATACAGAACTGCGAGAATTCTTAATCTTTCTCAATATCTCTCTCAACTCTAAGGTCCATAATTTAAATTGACGATTTCGATTCATTGTCCTCCTGATTATTTAATAAATATTACTATTTTCTTATATATATGATATTGTGGAATATATATATGATATTGTGGAATGGTTAAAAATATGTTGTACATCTGTTAAGTTGAATGGTTAAAAATATGTTGTACATCTGTTCTGTTAAGCTGAATGGTTAAAAATATGTTGTACATCTGTTAAGCTGAATGGTTAAAAATATGTTGTACATCTGTTAATTTCTTATATATATGATATTGTGGAATGGTTAAAAATATGTTGTACATCTGTTAAGTTGAATGGTTAAAAATATGTTGTACATCTGTTCTGTTAAGTTGAATGGTTAAAAATATGTTGTACATTTGTTAAGCTGAATGGTTAAAAATATATTGTACATCTGTTAATTTCTTATATATATGATATTGTTGAATGGTTAAAAATATGTTGTACATCTGTTAATTTCTTATATATATGATATTGTGGAATGGTTAAAAATATGTTGTACATCTGTTAAGCTGAATGGTTAAAAAGTACCCAACTGCAAATTCTAAGACCCAATTGATTCCTAAGGATTTCATAAATATTATTATTTTCTTATATATATGATATTGTGGAATGGTTAAAAATATGTTGTACATCTGTTAAGCATCCATGGCTGAATGGTTAAAGCGCCCAACTCATAATTGGCAAATTCGTAGGTTCAATTCCTACTGGATGCACGCTAATGGGAACGTTCAATTCAATAAGTCTATTTATTGGAATTGGCTCTGTATCGATGGAATCTCATCATCCATACATAACGAATTGGTATGGTATATTCATACCATAACATATGAACAGTAAGAACTAGAATGATTATCGATACTGGAAACTCATAGGGAAGAAAATTTATGGATGGAATGCAGTATTTACAGAAAAAAGTATTCGGTTATTGGGGAACAATCAATATACTTCTAATGTCGAATCAGGATCAACTAGGACAGAGATAAAGCATTGGGTCGAACTCTTCTTTGGTGTCAAGGTAATAGCTATGAATAGTCATCGACTCCCGAGAAAGGGTAGAAGAATGGGACCTATTATGGGACATACAATGCATTACAGACGTATGATCATTACGCTTCAACCGGGTTATTCTATTACACCTCTTATAGAGAAAAGAACTTAAAGCAAAATACTTAATAACACGGCGAGACATTTATACAAAACTTCTATCCCGACCGTAGACAGAAAAGTCAAATCCAATCCACGAAATAAATTGATTTATGGACAGCATCGTTGTGGTAAAGGTCGTAATGCCAGAGGAATCATTACCGCAAGACATAGAGGGGGAGGTCATAAACGTCTATACCGTAAAATCGATTTTCGACGGAATGAAAAAGACATATATGGTAGAATCGTAACCATAGAAAACGACCCTAATCGAAATGCATACATTTGTCTCATGCACTATGGGGATGGTGAGAAGAGATATATTTTACATCCCAGAGGGGCTATAATTGGAGATACCATTGTTTCTGGTACAGAAGTTCCTATATCAATGGGAAATGCCCTACCTTTGAGTGCGGTTTGAACTATTGATTTACGTAATTGGAAGTAACCAATTAGGTTTACGACGAAACCTAGAAATCGATCACTGATCCAAATTGAGTACCTCTACGGGATATACCTCAACAGAAAACTGTTGAGTAACGACAGCAAGTGATTGAGTTCAGTAGTTCCTCATAGAAAATTATTGACTCTAGGGATATGGTAAAATAGAGAAGACAAAATTGTTTGAAGCACGGACAGAACCGGGAGCGCCCCTTGTTTCAAAGAGAGGAAGACGGGTTATTCACATTTAATTTGATGGTCAGAGGCGAATTGAAAGCTAAGCAGTGATAATTATAAGGATCCCCCGGGGAAAAATAGAGATGTCTCCTACGTTACCCGTAATATGTGGAAGTATCGACGTAATTTCATAGAGTCATTCAGTCTGAATGCTACATGAAGAACATAAGCCAGATTACGGAACGGGGAGACCTAGGATGTAGAAGATCATAACATGAGTGATTCGGCAGATTTGGATTCCTGTATATCCACTCATGTGGTACTTCATCATATGATTCATATAAGATCCATCTGTCTAGATATCATCATATACATCTAGAAAGCCGTATGCTTTGGGAGAAGCTTGTACAGTTTGGGAAGGGGTTTTTTTTTTGATAAAAAAGAAGAATCTACTTCAACCGAGATGCCCTTAGGCACGGCCATACATAACATAGAAATCACACTTGGAAAGGGTGGACAATTAGCTAGAGCAGCAGGCGCTGTAGCGAGACTGATTGCAAAAGAGGGTAAATCGGCCACATTAAGATTACCTTCTGGGGAGGTCCGTTTGATATCCCAAAATTGCTCAGCAACAGTCGGACAAGTAGGTAATGTTGGGGTGACCCAAAAAAGTTTGGGTAGAGCCGGATCTAAGTGTTGGCTAGGTAAGCGTCCTGTAGTAAGAGGAGGAGTTATGAACCCTGTAGACCATCCCCATGGGGGCGGTGAAGGGAAAGCACCAATTGGTAAAAAAAGACCCACGACCCCTTGGGGTTATCCTGCGCTTGGAAGAAAAAGTAGGAAAAACAAATATAGTGATAGTTTTATTCTTCGTCGCCGTAAATAGGCATATTGAAAATAGCATTTTTGGAATTTGAAATGGGCGAACGACGGGAATTTAACCCGCACATGGTGGATTCACAATCCACTGCCTTAATCATTTGGCTACATCCGCCCCCTTACTTAGCCTTAGTTAAGTATAACTAAAGGATTTTGCTTTTTTTTTTTATATATATATTTAAATTTAAATACTATTTATATTTAATTTGATTTTAAATTATTATATTTAAAATGTATTTAATATAAATTTAAAATGTATTTAATATAAAAAAACGATTCGATTCAAAAAAATGTACATTATCCTCAAACAAAAGGAGTAATACCAAACCTCTAAATATCAACCGATGTTCCATCTTGTAAATATGGCATATCTTGTCTCGACAAAATTTTTGAAATAATACCCTTATTCCCATGTCTTCCAGCCACTTTATCACCCACTTTGATTTCACGTTTCTGTGAAATATATACACGAATCATTTCTGGGTTATAATTGGAATCCCCCTTTTGCTGGATCCATCTCACATCAACAATTCGGCCCCTTCCACCTATAGGTAATTTTAGAGAAGTTTCCTTTGCAGTGGATACCTGAATGCCAAGTATGGCTCGTAATAATCTATCTTCTGGGGCATACGACGATTCGTTCACTGTCTGAGGCGTTAATTTACCTACTAAAATATCACATGTTTCCACCCAAGATCCCAGCATCACGATTCCATTTCTGTCTAAATTGCGGAGTAAATGAGCCTCTAAATGTGATATTTCGTTAGTAATTCTTTCAGGGCCCTGACTTGTCATATAAATTTCAATTTCATATTTTCGGATGTGAAAAGAAGTATAAATATCACTATATACCAAATGCTCACTAATGAGTACCGCATCTTCAAAATTGTAGCCTTCCCATGGCATATAAGCTACTAATACATTTTTTCCCAAAGCGAGTTCTCCACCAACGGTAGCCGCACCGTCCGCTAAAATTTGTCCCCTTTTAATATATTTACCCCGCTGAACCTGAGGTTTTTGGTGCATACAAGTGTTTTTGTTGGAACGTTGATACATAACTAATGGAATATTTATAGTGTTTCCATTACCCGAGAAAACAATTTGGTGAGTATCAGTAGAAATGACCTTTCCCTTGTGTTCGGCTATAATTAAAACCGACGAATCTAGAGCCGCTTGGCCTTCCAGTCCGGTTCCGACAATGCACTTCTCGGACCGAGAAAGCGGAACTGCTTGACGCTGCATATTAGAACTCATTAAAGCCCTATTCGCATCATTATGCTCAATAAAAGGAATGAGTGAGGCTCCAATAGAAAAATATTGGAATGGAAAAATGCTTCGAAGATTAATCTGCTCCCATGCAATAGTCAGGAATTCTTGACGGTATCGGGCCGGAACACCCTGTTCTTCCTGAATACCCCGATTCAAGGCCAAAGAATTTCCTAACGCTACCATATAATATTCATCTCTACTTGGTGATAAATAAACCATCTGTCCCTCTTTTTCTTTTAATCTTTCAGATATTTTATAAAACGGACTCTCTATGGATCCCCAATGACTAATCCTCGCATGAATAGTTAAGGATCCAACAAGTCCAACTTTGATTCCTTCGGAGGTGTCGATTGGGCAAATACGTCCATAGTGACTAGGATGGATATCTCGCATCTGAAAACTAGCAGTTTGCGCTGTCAACCCTCCAGGACCTAAATGACTCAATTTTCGCCCGTGAACGATTTGTGCCAATGGATTAGTTTGATCGAAAACTTGAGATAAAGGGTGTAGGCCGAAAAATGATTCATAAGTGGTTGTTAATGAAGTTGAAGTTACCAAATTTTGAGGAGTTGGTATCAATTTATACCTGATTGCTTCATATTTAGTTTCTCGAACCGCATTTTCTAAACGAGCAAGAGTCAATCCGAATTGATCCTGCAATAGATCTGCTACAGAACGAATACGTTTATTTTTCAAGTGATTCATATCGTCAAGTGTACCCATTCCAAATTTCATTCCGATCAAATGATCCACAGCAGCCAATACATCTCGTGGTAACAAAAATGTATTGTTCTGAGGTATATCAAGATTCAATCTCTGGTTGATATTTCACCGACCAATTCTTCCTAATTCACATCTTTGTTGAAAAAATTTCTTTTGTAATTCAAAGGACTCAGGAATTACCGGATCCCCATCTACACAAGCAAATTGTTCATAAAACTCCAGAATAGCATTTTCTTTTGGCTCGATCGAAAAGAAAATTTCAGGATAACAAACATTATCTAGAATTTCTTTGAAATTCAAACCCATAGCTGATAATAGAACTAGAATAGATATTTTTTGTTTCCTACTCACACGGGCCCATAGACTTCCTTTTCCATCAATTTCTAATTCTGATCTTCCTCCCCAATCTGATATTATGGTGCTGATATAGACAGAAAATCCTTTATGGTCCAATTCTAAACAGTAGTAAATGCCGGGACTTTGCAATATTTGATTAATCACAATTCTGTAAATTCCATTTACTATAAAGGCTCCCCAGGAATTCATTAGAGGAATGTTTCCAATAAATACCGTTTGTTTTTTCATATCTCTATCGGTTTTCAAAATTAATCCTGCAAGTACATATAATTCAGAAGAATACGTGAGTGATTCATACACAACATCTCTTTCTTTTATCAAAGGTTCTACCAATCGATATGTTTCCACAAATAATTTAAATTCAATTTCTTGATCTGTATCTTCAATTTTTGGAAACTTATTAAATTCTTCCATTAAGCCCTGATTAATAAACCTACAAAATCCCTCAAATTGAATATGAATAAATCCAGGTATTGTGAACATACCCTCATTTTCATCCCGGAGCATTTTAATCTGAAGTTTCCTGTTTATCGAAAAATCCCATTATTGGCTTACCCTTTCATCGATCCATATGGATCGATCTAGCAATGATGGAATATATATTCTGTTTACTGAATTACATAAAATTATAGACAACTCCATCATATATGTATTTCATACATATGAAAAGAGATGAGAATGAGAGGGTGAATAAAACAAAGAGAATTTTTTTGACTCGAATGAATTTGCGAAAGATACAAATGGAAATAAATTGAGAAATTCCTGGAAAAAAATTATGCCACTTAGTAGACTTTACTTATGAAGTCTCGTATGGAATATCCAAATTGATCCTTATTATTTATGACGATCAGATTGAGTACAAAAAGTGGATTCGGGATTTAATCGATTCTCCGGGAATGAGATAAAGACAGAATAATCAGGAGCAGTATAGAGTTTACTTTGATTTTAACACTTCATACTCAACAAATGATTAGCGGATCTTTTTTTTATAGCAGAATTCTTTTTTTTTATAGTAGAATTTATAGAATATGATTGTCGAAGTGCATAATATAATACAATATAATATAATATAATATAATATAATAGGAGTGAGTTGTATTTATTAAGTACATGCCAATATAGTTATCTAGCTATCTGTATATTTCATCTTTTATTTCCACTCGGGGCAACACAGGTCGTGCCATATCATAATTGCTCTTCTCTATTCACTGAATAATTAAAGCACGATCATTCTATTCTCTCTAGAAATACATAGAGAAGATACCTGATTCGGTATATGTTAACAATTTCTGTTCTGGGGTTTACATTTACATATATTTACATATATACATAATTGTTGTTATAATTGAAAAAAAAAAAAAGATTGATTATTGAAAGAATGAAATTATATATATTTTTTATACTTTTTTATTTATATTGATACTATACATATTGATACTGATTAGTAGTAAATTAAATCAATTTGATTTTTTTTCATTAAATTAAAGAAATACAATTTCAAATTTCAAAATCGTTCATTAATTCAAAGTTAATAGTATAGTTAATGGTTCAATTTGCCCTGAATTTTTTAGTCATAAATTCATTTTTTTTACTCTTTTTTTTTTGAAAAGAAAGGAAAATTTTCTAAATGGTATGTATAAATATGTATGAAGATACAATCAATTGAAGAAAATAATCTCAATTAGATCCAATAAAAAAGAGGAATTTTTCTTTAGAAAAGGATAAGTACAACGGAATTCAGGATCCAAATCAAATAGGAATGAAACAAACGGCTCAGTCAGTAATCCCCCCAAAAATTAGGAAAAGTTTAGGAATAAGTATAATATAATTTCAAATTTCTATCCATTTCTATTGTTTTGGCGGCATGGCCAAGTGGTAAGGCGGGGGACTGCAAATCCTTTATCCCCAGTTCAAATCTGGGTGTCGCCTGGTCAACAAAAAACTCGAGTTTCTTATCCTGCTGATCTAAACCCAAATCGAGATGAACCCGACAGAAACAGAGGTAAAGGCCTAGACCTTGTCAATACTTGATTTTAAGAATGATCCATAGGTTGTAGAAAAGCAAAGACTGTGACTTTTTCCTCAAAATATGAATTCTGAGTGTGGCCAAAACAAACCGACTGTATGTACTAGGCATAAGATAAATCAAATAAATATTGAGAACCAATTCTAAACTCAAATTCAGAACTACGAGAGTAAGAGATCGGAAATATTATCTTAGTAGTCAAAGAGTCCAAAAGGACTCTCTATTTTTTTTTGCTTCTAGGATTAAAAATGGATGATAGGAAAGACTATCAAATCTTCCTAATTTAATTACTTACTCTACACTACTAAGGTAGTTAGTGTCTACTGATTCAGTATAGAATTGGATTGGATAGGCTGATGGGAAATCAATTTAGGAGTTGTGTAAAGAAATGAATAAAGATACTTTGTCTCCAAACTTATAAGAAATTCTTAGTGCTCAATTAATCAATCAATATTGATTGGCCCTTACCTTATAGCGATAGAATAAAGGTTCAAATTTTTCTTTCAGGAGATTACAAAAAAAAAATGTAATATCGCACCAATTCTTTCTCAGAAAGAGAAACTGTAAGGCTTAGAGAGAATATAGGTATAGAATAGATAGTTATTTACCTTGGTGGTATATTTTGATGTATGTTTTTTTTTGCTTATGAAAAAAAGTCAACAAAGACTATTCCTACATCTTTTATTAAGATAGTTTTATTAAGATAGGAGCATTCGCTTGATATTCCAAAAGCATGTATATTGTATTTGTGCCTAATATTTACCGATTCTACCAGAAATACCATAATATAGGAACTTGTTACGAATGGATTTATCTGGAGGATTGCTTCATCAATAGCCTTAAGTCATAATTCTATTTTGACTCCGCACCATTGATTCTACTATGATTAGCGATCAATAATGGAAAAATTCTTTCATTTCATAAGGATAGGAGACATAATTCACATGGATATAGTAAGTCTCGCTTGGGCTGCTTTAATGGTAGTCTTTACATTTTCCCTTTCACTCGTAGTATAGGGGAGGAGTGGACTTTAGAAGTACTATTAATTGAGTAATCGAATTGTATCAATTGTTTAATTGATTGTTGTTTTATGAACTATTTAAAAAAAAAATGCCTCTGTTTTCAAATTCTACTGTAATACAGTAAAATATGAATAAAAAAATACACTAATGAATAATAACCATTCGAGCAAACAATGAATGATTACCATAGTTGTATTTCGAAACTCAAATCAACGGAATACATATGATAGGATTTTTTTCCAACCAAGTTCTTCCTATTCTATTTTGATTTGTTGAACCGGTTCTTACCAGAATTACAGATATTACAATAAAAAACAAGCAACCTTTATTTTTTCCTTTATTTGTTTCCTTCTTTCTTTACTTTTACTCTTTTACTGTTCCAAGAGAAAGTTGTTCTGCTATTACAGCGATACATACTTTCTACTGCAAGCTCTTAGTGGTTGTCCAAACAGGTCCTGCGCATAAAAAATCTTGCTTGTGTTGAACGATCTACATATCATACATTTAACATTTTAGACTTTTAGAGATTTTATTTATTTAGGCTTTATCGACTCATCTAATGTTTAAGCATAACAAATCTACTACCCCTTTTCCAGATCCGAAGAAGTTACCATAGAACTTCGTGGACGTCTGTTTATAGCTCAACCAATGACTTCTTTGGAATGGTAAAAAAAAGAAAAAGAAAAAAGATTCGTTTTCTTTTATATAATTTTATATAAAAAATACCTACACTTTTCTTTCTACCTTGATTGTTTTGATCTATCTCAGGATCCTTATTTAAAATTATAAGAAGTCTAGAAATTAGAATAGAACGGTTGACCTTCAATTAAATTATTATTTATTTCGGATTGATCAAAATTCATACAAATGACTGTAGCGGCAAAAAATAAATATAAATAGAATTAGAGTGCTATTTTACATATTTTATTTTTTATTTATATCTACATAAATAATGTGTACAGACGTATTGGAGATTGATCCGTGTCTATATCTGTATAAAAATTCATACAATAGATAGTCTACAATACTAGATTAAATAGTGTGGTAGAAAGATTTTTATTTATATTATATAGTTTAGTTCTTTCTACCATACCATCTCAGATACTGTCGATTCCAGTCCGATCATTTCATTTAAGACTTGGAGTTTAAATCCCTTTCTTTTCTTCAATCGAAGTAGAAGTATCAGTCAACTTAATCATTTTGACTGACTGTTTTTACATAGATGATAAGTAAAAAAGCAGTAGGAACTAGAATGAACAATGCAGTAGTAATAAATGCGAGAATATTTACTTCCATAATCTTATTGTTTTTTTTCTTCGCAATAACTCGGGATCTAATCCCATGGAGATGAGAAATTTGACTGCTGTAAATTAAATGGGATGAGTTGCATCCTAATGATACTGAATCGGATCAATGTTATGAATAACAATATATAATTTATCAAATCGACTCATCATCGAGAATTGAATAGTATAACATAGGAAGATCTTTTATCCATACCAAGTAAAAAATGGGATTCCTGATCCTATAAAGAATCTCGCTGAATTTATCATCCTTTTCCACTCTTTTATGTAAACGGCCCTCTTCCTTATACAATATCTTTCCTTAGACTTATACAATTAATTATCTGATGAGATATCATATGACCGGTATTCCATTGGCTATAGACCCAAGTATAAGTGCATAGAAAAAATAACGCGTTGAACTCTAAACTATTTTTGTAAATCGATACTAGTAAAAGAAGCGGAAGTTGCCGTATTTGTCTGATGATAAATGCAAAATGAAAACAAAAAAAGAAATAAAGATCCCTACATGGAATTAGATCTTGCTCCCTGCCCCCCCCCCCCCCCCCCTTTTTTTTCGGTCGGGGCAATAGAGAGATAAATTGATAAATTCATCGGACCGTCGGATCCTAGTTCGGGACTGACGGGGCTCGAACCCGCAGCTTCCGCCTTGACAGGGCGGTGCTCTGACCGATTGAACTACAATCCCAGCGGGATGTACAACATACATATTCTTGTGGTATCATAAGGACATTCTATTTGCTGTGTTGTAACATAGACACGAATGATATACGGATATCCACATAGAATAGATATGTACTATACTCTATCTAGTGATATAGTAAGAATAACACGGTTTAACTAGTAATCCTACGATTCTTTTTATTGCTACAAGATTGATTATCAACCTTTCAATGAGAAAAAGAAAAAACAACAAAAATTAAACTCTTTTCTTTATTCTTCCGGGCATTTCTGGAAAAGAAATTGATTATATCATACTCAAAAGCAAAGGAAAGCGGCGAATTTTTGGGCCGAACTGGATTTGAACCAGCGTAGACATGTTGTCAACGAATTTACAGTCCGTCCCCATTAACCGCTCGGGCATCGACCCAGGAAGAATCAATATCAATTATAATTATATAATATATATATATAATAAAATTTATAATTAAAAAAAAATTATTAATAACTAATATATATATATATATATATATATATATATATATATTTTTATATATGATATGAATATGATATGTATGATATGGATATGATATGAATTTTCTTATAATTGATAATCTGCGATCAGCTTACTTTCGTAGTACCCTACCCCCAGGGGAATTCGAATCCCCGCTGCCTCCTTGAAAGGGAGATGTCCTGAACCGCTAGATGATAGGGGCATACCCGCCCGACCACCACCAGACTATGATCATAATATGATCAGTTTTTCGGAATTGTCAATACAATATATAATAAATATAAGTAATGTAATAACGTAATGGTATGATTAGATCCGAAAGACCTTTCCTACTTTCACGATTCTATATAATTTTTTAAAAAAATTTATTGATTTGTTCAGATGAGACATGATTCAATCAAATTTTGTAAATCTATGTTGTATTGGTACACGTATCAATCAACTAAATCTTGTTCTGATGGATCGGTAAAATAAAAGCAAATACAATACAGAAAGTGACATCGGTCTTAAAACAATTCACTGTATTGGTATTTCTCAAAAAAAGGCATTTTACCACTTCCGACTTCACTTCTTTTCTTAAGTAAATCCAATTATTCCTGAATGAGTTCCTATGCATACATCTATCTATGTATGTAATATATGTACATATATACATATAGTACACTCATAATGGAAAATGAATTAGTAATTCATTTTTTTAAGCCCTTTTAACTCAGTGGTAGAGTAACGCCATGGTAAGGCGTAAGTCATTGGTTCAAATCCGATAAAGGGCTTTTTCCACGAAACTCCAGTCTTCGTTTTTCAGCCGAGAGGAGAATAGAGAGATCTTGTTTAGTTTAGAATTTAGGCATTATTTTTTTTTTTCTTTGCTTCCGAAAAAGAATTAATAGACGCTAATGGAAAACCTTGGAGCCGACGAAATTAATAATATTATCCGCCAACGTATTGAACTATATAAAATAGAAGTAAAGGTTACGGATACCGGCACGGTACTTCGAGTGGGTGACGGAATTGCTCGTGTTTGTGGTCTTCATCAAGTAATGGCAGGGGAATTAGTAGAATTTGAAGAAGGTACTTTAGGTATTGCTTTGAATTTGGAATCAAATAGTGTTGGCGTTGTGTTAATGGGCGATGGTTTGATGATACAAGAGGGAAGTTCTGTAAAAGCAACAGGAAAAATTGCTCAGATACCGGTAAGTAAGGCTTATTTGGGTCGTGTTGTAAATGCTCTAGCAAAACCTATTGATGGAAGAGGAGAAATTTCAGCTTCTAAATATCGCTTAATTGAATCTCCTGCTCCGGGTATTATTGATAGACGTTCCATATATAAGCCTCTTCAAACAGGGCTTATTTCTATTGATTCGATGATACCTATAGGACGCGGTCAGCGAGAATTAATTATTGGGGATAGACAGACTGGTAAAACAGCAGTAGCTACATATACGATTCAAAATCAAAAAGGTCAAAATGTAACATGCGTTTATGTAGCTATTGGTCAAAAAGCATCTTCCGTAGCTCAAGCAGTGATTACTTTCCGGGAATGGGGGGCTATGGAATACACTATTGTGGTAGCGGAAATGGCGAATTCACCTGTTGCATTACAATACCTCACTCCTTATACAGGAGCAACTTTGGCTGAATATTTTATGTACAACAGACGACATACTTCAATAATTTATGATGATCCCTCCAAACATGCACAAGCTTATCGTCAAATGTCTCTTCTATTAAGAAGACATCCAGGTCGTGAAGCTTATCCAGGAGATGTTTTTTATTTGCAGTCACGCCTTTTGGAAAGAGCCGCTAAATTAAGTTCTCGTTTGGGTGGAGGAAGTATGACTGCTTTACCAATAATTGAGACTCAATCGGGAGACGTTTCAGCTTATATTCCTACTAATGTCATTTCCATTACAGATGGACAAATATTCTTATCCGCCGATTTGTTCAATGCTGGAATACGACCTGCTATTAATGTTGGTATTTCAGTCTCTAGAGTAGGATCCGCGGCTCAAATTATAGCCATGAAACAAGTAACCGGCAAATTAAAACTGGAATTAGCTCAATTCGGAGAATTAGAAACCTTTGCACGATTCGCTTCTGATCTTGATAAAACTACTCAGAATCTATTGGCAAAAGGCCGACGATTATGTGAGTTGCTCAAACAACCCCAATCGGACCCTCTTGCGGTGGAAGAGCAGATAGCTATTATTTATGCCGGAGCAAATGGATATCTTGCTCCGTTAGAAGTTGTACAGGTACAGGGTTTTATCGCTAAGTTACGTAAATACTTAAAAAGGAATAAACCCCGGTTCCAAGAAATTATATCTTCCACCGAGACATTCACCGAGGAAGCGGAAGCCCTTTTGAAGGAGGCTATTCAGGAACAGATCGAACTCTTTCTTCAGGAGCAAACCTAAAATTATGACTCTTTTTCTGTACAAGAGTAATCATTGAGAAATGTCTTTGATTCGAATTTTTATTTAACCAAATAAATAATTGGCAGAACAATCTAAAAAAAATATATATGGAAATAAATTGCGTCCAATAGGACTCGAACCTATACCAAAGGTTTAGAAGACCTCTGTCCTATCCATTAGACAATGGACGCTGCTTTTCATTCTTGTTTTCTTTTTTTTTCGGATAAAAACAAAACAAGAATTGGATTGCATGCGGCAAATAAGAATGCATATCTGAATCAATGATGGATGTATAAAAGTGATATACAGCGGGTAGCGGGAATCGAACCCGCATCGTTAGCTTGGAAGGCTAGGGGTTATAGTCGACGTTGGTTGATCGTTTTTAACGTCTCTAATTTAGAACCGAACATGAAATTTTTCTTTCATTCGGCTCCTTTATGGAAGATCGATGTGTTCCCAGATCTAAGACATACAAGAAGAAAAAGCATAAAAATTATGCTGTATGAAAAGGGAGTCATCATAAATCTGAAAAATTAGATCCATAACATCCATGTCAGCTTTTCTTACTCGCTTTATAGATGATCCTTCTAGAAGAGGAAAATTCTACCAAATCTGTCTAGTTACTTCGTTCCTTATTTCGACTCGCGGAATCCTGAGGAAAAAAAAGAATTTGGTTTCTATCGAGCTGAAACAATATGTCGATGGCTCTAGTAAACCAAAGCCACCATTTTCTAGCTATTTGGCTTCAATCCCTTTTTTAATACAAAAATTGAAGATTTAGTTGCGATTAGAAAAAAACTTTTGACTTCATCCATGGATCCCTTTACTTATACTCATTCAATTGGAAGAGTTGAATCAACTCAAAAAAAAACTATGCTTTGCGATTCCATATGATCCAATGTTTTTTAGTCAATTAAAAAATGATTGTCCCAAATCATGAGAATTTATATTTTTCCTCAAATGTAACATTAAAAGGTAAAGGATTAACCTTTTTAAGAAATAAAGTTTCTTATTTGAATATTAACTAAAAGAACCTTTAAGTATTTAAGTTGTTAATAGGACGAATCACACTTTTACCACTAAACTATACCCGCTATAATTTCATTATTGTATATTAATGAGTTATTTGTCGAACAAAAGAGTGAGACATAATAAAGATAGCATCAGAATAATGAAAATTTTAATCTTGACACATATTCTGTCTTGACAGAAAAGAGACTTGCTAAAATCTAAAATAGATAATAAAACATATTTAATTATAAAATAATGAGTTATACTTTTCGTTTCGTGGTAAGTCGTTACTGATAGTTCTGACTTGAAGGAGCTATTTATTGAAATTGGACATAAAAAGGGATTCTACAAGAATCTAGAACTCCACCTTTATTTTCTAATTTCTTTTTTTTTAGTTATTTATTTTTTATGAATTTACTTACTGGACTTAAATAAAAAATAAAATAAATGACACCTCTAAGAATGGAATAGGAATAGAAATTGCCTTATTGTTATTTTTGCTGCTTCAATAACAATTGTATTTCAAATGCATATTATTTCAAATACATATATAATATAAAAACTGGATTTATGAATGATTAATTGAAGTAATGGCTTAGCTAGTACTAGCTAGGCCAGGGAAATAAATTAAAAAATTTGAAATTATATTAATATTAAATACAAAATGATATTAGTCCTAAATATTTGTCTTAATCTATCTTATTTAACTTATCTTATAAATTTATATAACTCATATGTTATATACTTTTTTTGTTGTATATTATTTGTATTTATTATTTATTATCTTGTTAATTTTTATATGTTAATAATTGCCATATCATATTATTATAATATTTAATATTTATACTTACATATTGATATCTTTAGTTATAATATTTAATAATTTAATAAGTATATATTTAATAAGTTTAATATCATTATTTTAATATTATTATAACATTGTATTAATATTATTATAATTATTATTATAATTAATATAATTAAATTCAAAAAAAAAGGTAAGGCGGATTTTCATCAATCAATCGTTACTTTAAGCGTCACATAAAAAGTCTCAATTCCAAATTAGGAGAGATGGCTGAGTGGACTAAAGTGGCGGATTGCTAATCCGTTGTACGAGTTATTTGTACCGAGGGTTCGAATCCCTCTCTCTCCGCTTTCTCTGATCACTTGATACTTTTGAATTCGAAAAATCTTAATCCTTTGTTTTATTTTATCATAGTTGAATATATGGAATACATAAAAAATATTCAGAAAAAGCAAGGAAAAATGATAAAAACCTCTTACTTAGTTTTTTTTTTTCCTCGCGCCCGGGATTACTTCCTGGATCATTATATAAGAATCCAAAAATGAAGAGAGAAACAAAGAATATCACTACTGTATAAACGAAGGGTTTGAGAGTAAGCATTACACAATCTCCAAGATAAGATCATTTTTGAGGTAAAAGGGAATAGATTATCCATTTGTTTTGTTGTAACACATGTATTATTTATTTTGATTTGACATGACACCAAAATATGAAAAAATAAAGAACAAATTCTTTTAATTAAGTGTTTTTTTCTAAATCGAAAAAGAAGAATGAATTTTCAAATTCATGAATTTATTTGTAATTCATATTCTGATTTTTTCATTACGGTATTGTAATATTAACAATTAGGTATTGTGGAAAAACCTAATCTAATAAAGTTCTTGCTCACCGGAAGGGCGGACGAAGGGGAAAATGGACTGATCAAAATTCCCTTATCCAATATACAAGAATTTCTATTTTTTAATAGAGGATTTGTAATGTAAGATTCATATGATCTTATCAATAATTGAATTGTTAGAATTTTTTTTTATCGAATAAATCATGAACACTTTTAGTATAGTATTAAAAATAGTATTAAAAACTTCATCGAAAACTTACAGCAGCTTGCCAAACAAAGGCTAAGAGAAAGAAAAGTACAGGTATGACGGGCATAATGTCTATGATTGGATTGAAAAGAGCATAAGCCTCGGGCAATTTCCCGAAGAAAAAACTGCTTGAAGAAAGGATAGAATTAAAACATATACAAATTAAACTAAAAAAGATATTAAGCATAACAAACAAGCATTTTTTTTTTGTAGATAATTTAGTTTTTATTGATATAAGGGAGAATTAAAAAAGAAGAAGATAGGTAAAAAATCTTTCCTTTTCTTTGATTGGAACTCCCCCCAAAAAATCCAAATCCAAAATCCTCACATTTTCAAATGAGAATACAAGGAATTACACTTTCATACAATATCTTAATTGAATTATATGTAATCATCAATGAATTTTTTATTCCATATCTATATACCAGCAAGAATAACAAGATATCCTATATGTATTTATTTTATTTATTTTTATTGTCTTGTCTGAAATTAAGTTAAGCCTGGAATTGACGAATGCCCTAAACAGGTAATAATGTTTATTAGTGTCATTTAGAAATCTAAATGGGGCGTAGTCAAACGGTAAGGCAACGGGTTTTGATCCCGGTATGGGAAGGTTCGACTCCTTTCGTCCCAAATCGATCAATTCTTCAGAATCAAAATGCGAAAAATCTCTCCATTTTTTAAAGCCTAAAGTAAGTGAATAGGGTATTCCACAGTCGACTAAACAAAAGAATAGAGATTTTTGAGGTAATTCTATCACCGCTTTTAAATTAAAGCCCCTGATGGAGTAAAATTCAAATAGGAATATCAAACATATTTTGACCCATTTACTTCTGTATCTGGTTCAAATGAATAAAAAATTGTAAGTTAATGTAGCGGGAGGAAATTCATATATTCTATTCAATTTTCCTAAAAAAATGGGATTGATGAAAATAAAGTAAAGCAAAATTTGTAAAAAATGACCGAGTTCTATGCCCATATGTATTATGTATTGTTTGTGTTCTATTTCTGTAGTCAATGAAATCCTTTTCTTTTGGGTTAAGTTAAGTCATTAATTAAAAAAATATATATAATTACCCATACCATACTCTTGGGAACAAAAGTTCATTGTATATGATGGATGAATATGTAAAGAGATCATATTCTTCTGGTTCTGATTTATTCTTTCATCTGACGACCTTAATCTTACCTTTTAATCTTACCTTATATATATATGAGATATTTTCCATTCCACACCCATTAAATTAAAATAAAAAACTGCATTGGTTTCTCAATATATCTGGTCACAATTAAACCATTGATGATTCAATAATCGAACATAGTCAAATTAGCGCATCTATCTTTACTTTAATGAATGAGATATCTACTAAAAATTATTAGCTACGATTGCGAGTACTGCTTGATTGAAGAAGAAATTAAATTCAGTAATTATTGAAAAACATATTTACAGTCATAGTGTTGAAGTACAAGATAAGATTATTTAATTAAACTAAATCATTTTTCTCGATTTCTTATGAATCCTTGGTACTCAAATGGAAGTGTGAGAAATAAATCTTATCAATAAAATAGACTTCTGATCCTTCTAGTTCATTGGAATTTTAGGCATTGGAATAGTTATAGTTTATTGGTTAATAAATATTTGATTTGGTTAATAAATGATTCAGTTCCTGGAAATCTAATGTAATGAAAGACCCAATTTTAGGTTTAAATTTTCTTTTTTTGAGAAAAATGGGATCCTTTTTTTTCATGACTGATCGTTTCAAACAATCTGTTGAAGATGTAAATAGGTCTTAACCAACAATGATTCCCTCATTTTTCTGTAAAAAATAAAATAAATATAAACGGGTTTCCTTCATAGACTAGAATATGGGAATTAAATTGGATTCTTTTCTTGCTGAGATTTCTTAGGATAGAGACTTTTTTATCCATAAATAAAAGGAAAATGGATACAAAAATATGTACTAAAATGTACCGATTGAGCCAATGACTATTCATGATTCCATATTGAATCAATGCCATCCCGGTTCGAAATTAGAGGAATGTTATGGTAAAACTTTGTTTGAAACGATGTGGTAGAAAGCAACGTGCAACTTGAAGGACGTGATCACTTATGTGGATTCTTACATCCACCATTCTCTATATAAATGAGTATGCTCTTGGCTCGACATTGTTTGTTCTGTTCCACTAGGAACCCCATTTTGTTGGGTTGTAAGTAATAAGTAAATAGTACACGATGAAGCTCGAGTAGAAAGTAATGATTCATTTATTATATCAAGGGAAAGAATATAAGGTTAATGCCACAATCAATAAGCTGGACCAACTTTGTAAATATATCTTCAATTTAGAAATCGAAAGATTCAAATTCTAACAATTTGAAATCAAAAAGTCAAACTTGTCGGAATTGGTCAAACTATTTTGATCAAAAGTGTATTACAAGGGAATCAATCGTTCGTATAATTTTTCCATAGAAAGAAAAAAGGGTATGTTGCTGCCGTTTTAAAAGGAGTAAAATCACCGAAGTAATGTCTAAACCCAACGATTCAACAAAGCAAAGATTAAGGATTCCGGAACAAGGGAACACTATTTTCAACCGTCTCAACAATTGGATCAAAATAAGGAATAAAATTCAAATTCAAATAGATTTGAGATGAGACAAACAAAAAAGGTTACAGACGACTCAATAAATTCTAAGGATTTCTATTCGAATTCTTTCAGAGCTATCCAACTTGAGTTATGAGTACAAATGAATGAAGTTTCGTTTTTTATGGAAAAATAAAATAATTCCAATCATAGTCTAATTCATGATTTTATTTATGGATAAGCTTGCCATTATGATATGACTATTGATATTTCATTTATTATGTATATTATTATATTTTAATGTATGTTATTATATTTTATTTATTTAAATATTTTTATTTTTTAAATTGAAGTTGAAAATATATATTTAATAAATATATATAATATTAACAAAACTAAAATATAACAAAATTGTATATGTATATAAATATAAAAAAATATAAATATAATTAATATATTAATATAATAAAATAAAAATATTAATATAATAAAAATAAAAATATTATAATTATAAATAAATATTTAAATTTAAAATATTGATATAAAAATTTAATTTCCCTTGGGGATTTTAATTATTAAATGCTTAGTTGATAGGATGAGTTAGATTAGTTTAATTGACGTATTAGCTAAGTCCTTTTCTTTATTTAGAGTTATATATATGGCTATACCAATTTACGAGAGGAGGCACAATGGTTAGAGCACCAATGGCTGTTCCCAAGAACTCTATTTAATTTTTTTCGGTGGAAAAGAAGATCAGCGCACCACATCAGCTGGGTAGAAACTCTGTTTTAGTAGCATAAAGAAAAAAATCCGCACGATGCGTGGCAGAGAAAAAAACAAAAAAATCAAACTAAAATTAAAAAAATCACATGATGTACAATTAATTGAGTAATGACTATTTTTATAAATTTTAGAAAATAAATATTTTAAATTTTATTAAATTGAATCAATCGTTTTAGAATCATTCTTTCTTGCTTGAGCTTGAGCCGTACGAGGAAAAAACCTCCTATACGTTTCTAGGGGGGGGGGGGGGCTTTGCTTATCTATCCCAATGAGCCATCTATCGAATCGTTGCAATCGATGTTCGATCCCGAAGAGAGGGAAGAGATCTTCGGAGAGAGAGTGGGTCTTTATGATCCGATAAAGAATCGAACTTTTTTAAATGTTCCGGCTATTCTATATTTTCTTGAAAAAGGAGCTCAACCCACAAGAACTGTTCATGATATTTTTAAGAAAGCGGAATTAATTGTCTAAAGGACTTTAAATTAATCAAAAGATTTTTTAAATACAAAATGGCAGTGCTTAGTATATACTAGTATATAGTATATACCTTTGTATAATTTTTTACTCAACATTTGCCCTTTTATTTCTCTGTCCACGCCCACTTTTCTTGTTTTGGGAATTTACCAACCAAAACGAGTTAATCTTGCTTATTGTACTTCTATTGATTGAATAAACCCGAAAATTTCTTCACTTCTTCCTTATTTTTTTTCTCTACATTTCTTATTTATTTTTATTTTATGTCGTGCCAATCCAACACAAGTCTTTATTTGATTTGATTTATTCGATTAATTTGATTCGTTTTTTTCAACATGCAATTCATATTGACAATGGTGTATTGAACAAATATAATTTGATCGTAAATAAATGGATCTGTTTATCCCCACCCATATTTATACTGGTTATATCGGTTCTTTACTTCAATTATTAATGAATGAAATTTTTTTTGAATTGATAAAAAAATTAAATAAAATAAAGGTATGTCTGGAAATCTATTGTATTTTAATCGGATCTGCCCCAGTTTTCCTTTAATTTAATAAGACTTTAATTAATTGAATCGTCGACTTTTTCTTTTCAAATTTGTTGCTAATTAAATTCAATATTTTTTTTGGTGGGATCATGCAATCAATTTCTTTTAAAATTCAAATTTTTATTTTGATCATATCTACTTTTCACATATAATATTCACATATTCTATATAACAAATTATATTTATATATTTATATTATATATATTTATATTATATTTTTTTATTTATATATATTTTTTTATCTGGGTTGCTAACTCAACGGTAGAGTACTCGGCTTTTAAGTGCGGCTATGACTTTTTACACATTTGGATGAAGCAACGAATTCGTCCAGACTTTTGGTAGAGTCTATAAAACCACGACTGATCCTAAAAGGTAATGAATGGAAAAAATAGCATGTCGTATTATATTAATTTAATTAGTAATGTAGAACTCTAAGAATAGATCATCCTTACTGGATCGGTACAAAAAAAGCCTTTGATTTTAATAAGGAGACAAAATGAATTCACATTTACCGTTTGGTCGAGTGAATAAATGGATAGAGACTTTTGGCTCCAATTCTAGGCAAATAAAAAGCGACGAGCTTATGTTCTTAATTTGAATAGGTACCCGATCTAATCTAATTAGACGTTAAAAAAAGATTAGTGCCTGATACGGGAAAGGGTTCTCCTATGAGTGGATCATCAATTCCTTTTTTAAATTTGAGTTAGTTATTAATTTAATTGTTAAATTAATTACTGTTAGTCATTAATTTAATAGTTAAATTAATGATAACTTTAATTATCTAATCTAAGAGATAGATTAATTAATTATTAATTAGTTAGTGTTAATTATTGGTTTAAGAGTTAAATTAATAATTAACATTAATTGGCTAATCTAAGTGTTAGATTAGTAGTTAATAATTAGTTTGGTTGATTATTAATTTAAGTGTTAAATTTTTAATTAACTTTGTTGGATTAATCTAAGAGTTAGATTAATCTTTAATAGTCTAATTGTTATATTATTAATGAGGTTTAATCTAAGTGTTAGATTATTAGAATTGTTCTAATTTGCATGGAATAATCTGGAATTATTAATTTGGAGTGTGTACGCATGTGATGTGTGTTTAATGCTTTTAAATTTTGATTTAATTGCATCTTAAGTTAATAAAATGAGTTTCGAAATTCAAATACCAATTTTGAGTGGATCCCAGTTTTTTTAAAGCCAAAATTATTTATTTTTAAAAACTCATTTGTTTTAGCCATGTGATGCGCTAAATCATGTGTGAGATGTTTAAAACACACCGTGGTCATGGATATGCACTTAATTTATTATTCATGTGATGAATAGATTGTGTGGATCGTAGATGTATGATTGTTTATTAATTGTTAATAAATAGAGGTCTGCGCACCTCTCTCTCTCATACTTCGATGTATTTCTACCTCCCTCTCTCTCTTGTACTCGCCATAAGGCCTTCTTCAATTTACTTGTAATTCTAGAATTATTGTAATCTGATCGAGGCAACCGAGGAAGGAGCGAGGACGATCCACAGCTGCAACTAGGAAGGCGAAAAGATGAAGATCCTTTGCTTATGTGTTTGCAGGTTTATCTAATGTAAATGTTATGTTAGATTGTGTGTGCATTTGATTGTTGGCTCCAGTCAAACCCACTGTGCTATCCATGACCACACTAGACATGTATGTGATGCATTGTTTTATTTTGATTATGAATCAAAGCAGGTTATATTATTTAGTAAATATATACAATATATTTATACTATCACCTAGGAGAGACCAAGATAAAAGTTATCTAAATACCCTCAGATAAACTCTAAGCCGTAACGTGAGTAGTTAAGAACTTACCGCGTGGTCCACCATCGTTATAGTCATAGGATTCGAATCACTTTAGGCAGGTTTGTTGTGCTATCCACAAGGCCTGTTTAATTGGAAGGAGAAACTGTGGCTATGGCATTAGATGCTTATATGATCGGGGTAGAGGAACCATGTAGCTTTGTTGTGCTATCCACAAGGGTTGCATGCAAATCTATGCTCGTCGCGTAATGATGGTTAGCTTAGACCAGAATTAGTGGTTTGTTGTGCTATCCACAAGGCCATTAAATCTCTGGGGACTGAAGCTATGATCAGATATTGCAAGGAGTTGCAAATCCCATGAGTTGGGTGCTCTCTAATTGTATTACAGTTTGTTGTACTATCCACAAGGCTGTAGTGCAAGTCATTGAGATTCTGATCCACACTAGGAGACTGTCGGCATCTCCTGTTCTGTATAACTGAGGGTTATACAGTCCGTCGAAAATTAGTGGGAGTTAAACTTGAACAAAAGACCATGTCTTGTTTTAAATTTTAATAATTGAACATCTGCTAAATAGATTTTACTTAACTCCTGTAGGGAATTATGTCGTTGAATAACCCACTCCGTGGCATACTTGATGCCCTTTTGACTTACCTGATCTACTCGGATTGGTTCAGAAATCTGAAGAATGTCTTCAGATCTGAGCACAATAACTTTGTCCCTGGAGCTGATCCTCCTGATGAATCGGTATTAGATGCCCTTAAAGCAGAGATGATAGCTAACGATAAAAGATCGAAGGACAAAGGCAAAAGAGTAGTGAAGGGTGACTGCTTCTACTATAAGCAGTATGGTCACTGGAAGAGGAAGTGCAAGGAGTTCCTTAACGATAAAACTCATGGAAGAGTGAAGCTGTCTGAAGCTTCAGATATCTATATGATAGATATCAACTTATCAGTTAGAGATTCCACATCTTGGGTATTGGATACCGGATGTGCTTCTCATATCTGCCATAATGTGCAGATGCTGACAAGTAAGCACAAGCTGAGACATGGTGAGGTGGAATTGAGGGTAGGAAACGGCGCAAAAGTTGCGGCGATTGCTGTTGGGATAGCAAACCTCAAGCTTCCATCGGGAGACACCTTACTATTAGAAGATTGTTATTATGTTCCTAGCATAATAAAGAACATCATATCAATATCTTGTTTGGACAAGATAGGATATAGGTTGACTGTTGAGAATAGAAGTTGTTCGATTTATTATGGTAATAAATCAATAGCTTCGGCAACTTTAGTCAACGGTCTATATCTCTTAGACGTTTCTTATTACAATCTTCAAATTGATAACGCTTTTAAGAAGAGCAAGAATTGTGTGAACCAAGCCTACATGTGGCATTGTAGACTTGGGCACATTGGTGAAAGCAGGTTGCAAAAGTTGCACAAGCATGGTTACTTAACAGCATTCGATTATGAATCGTTTGAAACATGTGAATCATGTCTTGTGGGAAAGATGGCAAAATCTCAATTTACTGGACATGGAGAACGTGCCAAGGACATTCTGGAACTAATACATTCGGATGTATGTGGTCCCATGTCCACCAAAGCCAAAAGTGGCTACTCATACTTCATCACGTTCACCGATGACCTCTCAAGATTCGGCTATGTGTACTTAATGAAGTACAAGTCAGAAGCGTTTAAGAAGTTCAAGGAGTTCAAGAATGAGGTAGAGAAGCAGTTAGGAAAGAATATTAAAGCTCTTCGATCAGATCGAGGAGGAGAATACTTGAGTACTAATTTCACACAATTCTTAAAGGATAATGGTATCCTTTCTCAGTTGACCCCTCCATATACACCACAGATGAATGGTGTATCAGAAAGGAGGAATCGCACCTTGTTGGACATGGTGCGATCCATGGTGAGCTTTTCGGGATTACTAGTGTCCCTCTGGGGGTATGCTCTAGGGTCAGCAGCATACCTACTGAACAGAATACCCAGCAAGTCTGTGGCCTCTACTTCATATGAGATATGGAAAGGCAGGAAACCAGAATTTAAACATGTTAAAGTCTGGGGTTGTCCTGCTCATGTTAAGAGGCATGACCCAGACAAGCTGGAATCACAAACTGATAAATGCAGGTTTGTGGGATATCCAAAGGAAACCTTTGGATACTATTTTTTCCATCCTGGTGAACAAAAGGTGTTTGTCGCCAGGAAAGCTGTCTTCTTGGAAGAGGAATACCTTCTCCAGGAGAACAGTGGGAGTAAAATAGTACTGGAAGAGGTTCCAGATCCCCAAACAGCTACATTATCATCAGATGAGATATCAGTTCCTGAATCTGTTCAGGTACACACAGATGAGCCTCGTAGATCTGGTACAGTACCTAGACTACCCGAACGATATGTGGGACATATTGCTGAACGTGAGTCTAAGGTAGAATATAATGAGGATGATGATCCTAAAACCTACCAGGAGGCCATAGAAGGCCCAGAAGCCGGGAAATGGCGAAAAGCCATGAACTCAGAAATCCAGTCCATGTACACCAACCAAGTTTGGAACTTGGAGGACTTGCCCGAGGGTATTGTATCCATCGGTTACAAGTGGATCTTTAAAAGAAAGATTGGTGCTGATGGACGGATCGACACTTATAAGGAAAGGTTGGTGGCAAAGGTATATCGTCAAAGGTAAGGAATTGACTATGACGAGACTTTCTCACCAGTTGCCATGATAAAGTCGATCAGAGTTCTGCTCGCCATTGCTGCACATTTTGATTATGAAATCTGGTAGATGGATGTAAAGACTGCCTTCCTCAATGGTAACCTTAAGGAAGAGGTGTATATGATACAACCAGAAGGTTTCACATCCAAAGAATCTCCAGATAAAGTGTGCAAGCTTCAGAGGTCCATTTATAGACTGAAGCAAGCCTCCCGGAGCTGGAACATGAGATTTGACGAGGCTGTCAAGTCTTATGACTTCATTAAGAATGAATATAAGCCTTGTGTGTACAAGAAGACCAGTGGGAGTACAGCCTCTTTTCTAGTTCTTTACGTGGATGACATACTACTCATTGGGAATGATGTAGCTATAATGTCATCAGTAAAGATCTGGCTGTCGAAACACTTCTCCATGAAGGATTTGGGAGAAGCATCCTACGTATTAGGAATACGGATCTATAGAAATAGATCAAAGAGGTTGCTTGGAATGACCCAATCCCTGTACATAGATATCTTAGTCAAAAGGTTTGGCATGAAAAATTCCAAAAGAGGTCTTATACCGATGAGACACGGAATTAGTCTCTCAAATGAGCAGTCTCCTAAGACTCCTAATGAGAGGGCATTCATGGATAGAATACCCTATGCCTCTGCCATAGGATCTATCATGTATGCCATGTTATGTACACGGCCTGATGTTGCATTTGCTCTAAGTGTTACGAGCAGATTTCAGACTGATCCAGGCAAAGAGCACTGGAAGGCAGTGAAATGTATCCTTAAGTACTTGAGAATAACTAAGGATATGTTTCTTGTCTATGGAGGAGGTGACTTGAAACTGCGAGGCTTTACTGACTCGAGTTTCCAGTCGGATCCAGATGATAGCAAGTCTACATCTGGATTCATGTTTACTTTGAACGGAGGCGCAGTGTACTGGAAGAGTTCCAAGCAAGTAATCATTGCTGATTCGACGACTGAAGCTGAGTACATCGCTACAGCTGAAGACGCCAAGGAAGCGGTGTGGTTGAAGAAATTCATCACCGACCTCGGCGTAGTTCCCAGCATCTCTGAGCCTGTTCCATTGTTGTGCGACAACAATGGAGCCATTGCGCAAGCGAAAGAGCTGCGGTCTCATCAGAAATCGAAGCATATTCTGAGGCGCTTTCACGTTATCAGAGAGATCATATCCAGAGGAGATGTAGTAGTAGAAAGAGTTCCATCCGTCGACAATGTAGCAGATCCACTGACAAAGTTGTTGGCTCAAATTGTGTTTGAGCGTCACCTAGAGTCTGTAGGCTTATTGTATAAAGGTGATTGGCTTTAGTCCAAGTGGGAGATTGTTAGTTTTAGGTGGCCTACAAGCCAATCTGACTATGTAAATCTCGTTCATTTATTAATATAATGGCATAATATTCATTATGTGTAAATCGCATTAATTATCGTTCCATAGTGAAGTCCGTGAATATGTGCTATAGTGATCAGATTATGATGAGATCATACTAATGAGACTGATCACTTAAACACACATATTCTTAATCATTCCTAGTCGGAGGATATCCGAGAAGGACATCGGATATCCAGGTTAGACTAGTACAGATTACTTTTGCTCATATGATGAGGGTGACTGATCTCACAAGTCACTTGTGTGGAGACACTAAGGCGAATCTGTAGGTGCTCATTGGAGAATGAGTTCACTGAACTGATCCGACTGAATCGCTGGATGGTATTGTACCTCACTGTCAACCAACTTGATTCTATTGTCGCAGTTGCGTGGATGGTCCTCGGACCTGAGACACCAAGGATACCTTGTCGGTGGACTTCTGTGCTTTGACCTTGGTTTACGAATCTCTAGCCACGGGATTCTAATACGCCAAGGATTGGGTACAGCGGAATACCGTCGAAGGGAATTGTGCGTCAATAAGGAATCATTCGCTCTCGGTACTTAGAGAGAGAATGCTCTAGGAAGGATGCGCGAAAGTCCCTGGCCAGGACAGACAATAATATCGGGAAAGGAGTTTTCCGATATTCATCAGCGGCATCCAATCCAAGTGAGTCGACCAGTTAGGGTTTGACAGCTCGCCATGCCCTGAGTTGACTCGAGAGCATTGTACGAATGAAGGATTATATCCACGCGGTAACTGTCGGCGGAAAGGTTCCAAGAGTGGGTTACTTAACCCCAATACCTTCCGGGTTCACGCGGTGTTGCTTGGCACCCAACATGATCGGAGGCCCGGTCGAATTCGATGTGCGACATCAATTTGATTGATTAATTAATTAATAAAGGGTTATTAATTGATTAATAAAGCCAGTGAGGAGTCACTGGGCTTGTTGGGCCATTAACTGGACTGGTACTTGGGCCTAGAGGGTCACACGCACATGATTCTCAAGGCGATGGATAAATAAGTGGGTTTCATACAAACCGGGTGTTTTTATGAAAAACTACGCGGTTAGTATAAAACATAGCGAACGGGCTGAGCAGGCCAAGCTGCTGCTAACCCTAGCCGGCCCTCCTCAGTTTCTCTCTCTCTTTGGCATCCAGACAGATCTAGATCTGCTCCGCCGCTTCTTCGAATCCCGTTCGAAGGGAAATCGTCCGCGCGTTGCGGCGACCGGCGGAGGTTTCGTGGGCTGCGAAGAACGAGGAACGCGAGGATATCCATCGCGGGGAGGATCGCGTGGACTTCGCTAGAGGCCGGGCACTTGTACGGCTTGCGGTGTCGCACCGACGGAACCGAACGGTTGAGGATTCGAATCCGCACACGGTGAGAATCGATTATCCGATAATCGTAGTTTTTAATTTTTCGAAAGGGGATCAGATCGCTGTTTAATATTTTATTTTCCGCTGCGTGAGCGATCCGGAGAAACCCGAGAAATCCCAATAAAGTGTTCATATGATGAACTATAATATCTGATATTATTTTTCGCGAGGAATAACGCACTTTGTGGGGTTTTGCGTTGTGTTCTTGGTGAGGATGAAGAACCGATTCAAGGGTTCTTGTAAGCATCTTCCATGGTGATGGAAGACCGCTTGATGAGCCTGCTGGCATGACCAGCTATCCCCGCAAATCCCCAGCAGGGCGGCGGTGGCCGACGATGGAACATGCCCTTTCTTTATTTTACAAACGTTGTAAGAAATAAGGGGAGGGGAGGCCTCGATTTGAATCCCTTCAACTGCTGTTCGTGGAGATCGCCGGCGGCACTAGATGGGCCTTCACCGGCGCTGTGGGAGAAAAGAAAAATCCCACTTACCAGTCCCGCCAATGCCTTGTGCAACCAGACGGCGGCGGTGCCCAATTATCCTTGCAAACCAAGCTCGGTTTCAATGGTTTTTGGGACACCAAAATAAGGAGTTACCGGAGCTCCACCGCCGGCGCCGGGCTCGCCGGCCCCATCAGGGGCGGGGGGGTGGGCCGGCGGCGCCGACCTGGCCAACCTCCCCCCTTCTACCCCACCTTTGCCGGCGTCGGGCAAGGTGAAAGGGGACTGCCGGTGGCGGCTAGGGCTCAGGGACCCCGTGTGGGTCTGTTTCGGGCCGGCCAGCCTGGGCGGTCCAGGCCGGCTCGAGCCGGGCCAAGCCCACTGTGGGCAAGCCTGACTCAGGCCCAAGTGCCTGGGCTGGCCCTCGCCAATCTGGTCGAGCCAGCCAGCCCTGTTTACCCAATTAAATCCAATAAACCCAGCCCCTTTCACCCCTCAAACCCTAAACCCTTTTATTACATGAACCCCTATCTATTAACTCAAAATTTTAATTCTTGTATGTTTAATATATGTTTTAAAATTTGAATTCAAAATTTTGAGTTATAGTAGATCAATTTTTAAGATATGATCTTAAATGATTTATTTATAAAGATGTGATCTTTTAAAGGGGTTATTTGAAGATGCGATCTTTAAATATTAACAAGTGTTGTTAAATTATTTATTTTGGTGTTAATAAGGGTAATTAATTAACAAGGGTTGTTAATTTAAGATGTGGACTTAAACCTAATTAACAAGTGTTGTTAATTTATTTTTAAGTTATGACATCATAGATATATTTAACAAATGTTGTTAATATATATTTTAATTAGTGGGGTTACTTGAGATCTTAAATTGAATATTAACAAGAGTTGTTAATTATTTTAAGATTGTAACCTTAAATATAATTGACAAATGTTGTTAATTTATATTTAAGTTAAGTGATTAGATTAATGTATTAATTTCTTAGCAAATGTTGTTACAAAATTAATATTTTAATTAATAGACACTTAATAAAAGGTTATTAAGTGATTAATTAACCTTATTTATAATTGTTATATTAAGGTTAATCACTTTATGAGAATAAACCTTAATAAAAGTTATTAAGGATTAATTATGTCTTAATAATAGTTATTAAGATAAATAATTAATTTTCTCCTAGATCTTTTAATTAAAAGGATCTAATCCACTTAATATGTTTTTTTTTAATAAAATTTATTAAAAGATTGGATTTAGTCTAAAATGTTAGACTATTTTGATTAGAATTGTTCTAATTAATTTTTCTTAATAATTGTTATTAAGAAATTTTATTTAATGAAAGGGGTTTATTAACAAGGAGTTGTTAAGGGGTTAATGATTTGAGTTGAAAAATTCTTTTATAAATGTTATTTAGGAATTTTTAATTCTTTCTAAATGTTAGATTGTTTCACATTGGTAATTGTTATTAATGTGAATTAATATTAATCTAAGTGTTAGATTAATTAATTTAGAATTGTTCTAAATTTTGCATGGAATATCTTAGAATTTTAATTTTTGGTTTGTGTGCACATGTTGATGTGTTTAATACTTTAAATTAGATTTAATTGCATGTTAGAAAATAAGATTTTCGAAAATTCAAATTATCCAATTTTGATTGGTACCCAGGTTTTAAGAAAGTCAAAATTATTATATTTTTAAAATTTTAGCCTTCATGTGATGTGCTCTATCATGTGTGGATGATTGAAATTTATGGTGGTCATGGACATGCACTTAGTTAAATTTCATATCATGTGATGATGTGTGATTATGTGGATTATTATGGGATGTGATGTACAAGTGTTAATTAATGAGGCATGCGTGTCTCCCTCTCTTTTTCATTCCATTGTAATTCTATCTCCCTCCATCATTGTACTCGGCCATAAGGCTTTCTCTTACAATTTATTTGTATTTGAAATTGTTTCAAAATTAATATTATTTGTAATTGATTGCGTCGGCTGAGGAGAGGCAAGGATGATCCACAAATGCAACCAGGAAGGCGACAGGAGATGAGATCACCAGTGGCTATGTGTTTGCATGTTCAAATTATGTAAATGTTATATAGTTTTGGTGATTAATTGTTTGGCTCCAGTTAATCACCGTACTATGCATGACCACATAATGAACATGTATGGATGATGCATGCTTTTAGTTATTGATTATGAATCGATTGCTAATATCTAGGTATAGTTAAATATATTTGATATATTTATAAACTATCATCTAGGATGAGACCAACTTAATATAAACAAAACCTTCAACATAAAGTCTAAGCCGGGGCGCGAGTCATTGAGAATGTACCGCGTGGCTCTCCATCAATATAGTTCTTAGAACTTGATTTAGTGATGACAGTTTCTACGTGTTTACCCGAGATCTGCCACCATCTGATGAAAGGACTATTAACTATGGCATTATGATGCCTTGAGATTGGAATAGAGGAACGGTGTAGCTATCCTCTTGTTTACCCAGGAGCTGCATTCTTACTCTACTCTGTCACGTATTGATGGTAAAGCTTAGACCAGGTATAATGGTCTACTGTGTTTACCCGGGACCATTAAAGACCTGGGAGCCGAAATAAGATCGGATATTGCAAGGAGTTGCAACTACCATGAGATGGTTGCTTTAAGATAATGGTATGATACTATGTGTTTATCCGAGGTCATACTGTGATTCTTGGAGATTTTGATCCTCACTAGGAGACCGTTGGAGTCTTCCGTTCTGTATACCTAAAGGTTATGCAGTCCGTCGAAAAATAGTGGGAAATAATTCAAGATAACATATCATAATTGAATTATCAGAACTATCTACTTAAATCACGTTATTTCCTTCGATTCACTAAAATGTCATCTATTCGAGAAGTTGGCATATTGGATGCCAATACTTCTCATACTCAGACTGACTAGAAAACTCTGAAGAATGTCTTCAGGGCCAAGTGAAAGTCACTATCATAATCAGACATCATGAATCCTCTTAGCTGGATAGACCAAGGTGAAGAGGTACTCATGGTATGCCTTATTGAAAGGCAATGATTGTCATGAAATCTCTTATTTGGATAGACCAAGATGAAGAGATATTTATGATATGCCTTTGAGAAAGGCAAGTGGGAAGATTTTAAACGATTGAATAAACACCTAAAAAGGATAAAAAAAAGTCAGCTGAGATAGAGAAGTAGCAGTTCTCCCACTGTAACCAATACAAGGATACTGGTAAAGACAAAATGAATATGAAACTTGAAAGAAGTCTCATATAATCTTATTATCAACTTTTGCATGTCTATTGGAGAATTAGCGTATCCAATATGAGATATTGAAAATGATTCTCAGAGTTACAATAGTGTGTAGACTTAGATAAGTAAAAGGAAATCGAGAAAATGTAAGTGTTGAGTTAGACTCAACTATTGTTCATGATATTCATAGATTACTGTTAGACAGTAAATCTTTGTATATCTATAGGAGTAGAATATGAAATTGAATAATTGTTATTTAGTTGGATAAGAAATCAAGAATAACATTGATTGAAAAGAATAATAGTTGTTCGAATCAGTCAATGCACTATAGATTCTTGAAGTGACATTTCATATGATGAATGTTCACAAGTCTCCTATAGAAATGAACTATGTGAATCCTGATTATCTATGGTATTGTACACGGGGTTGTACAATAAGAAATTATTGATGCTGATACATACTGATGTAAACAGCTCAAAGGCCAAAGATAATCATTACTATTGACTTACCTTGTAGTTTACTCTTGGAATGATTCGACTGTATGTACTTACTAAAGTACAAGACGAATGCGTCTGAAAGATTAAGGTATAAGATCAATATGAAGTATTAGAATTTTTGATTTGATCAAAAAAACTAATACTTAGGCATATATTCACATAAATCATTAAAAGGATAATTGTATCCTCGCTCGATTGATCCTCATTGTGCATCATAGCAATATGATAGAATGAGGAATTGCACCTTATTAAGATATGGTGCAATACATAACAAGATTTGTCTAATTCTTATCCTCTTGAACATAAGTATGAACATTAGATGTCCATACTTTACAGATGGTTCCAAATAAGTCAGTGTGTGTCCATATAAGATATGGAAACCAAATAATTCATATGAAATGTGAATTATGAACAAACCTGATTTAAAAGTCAGGTATTACCGTGGTGTGAATTTGTTTAAAGAGTTTGGACATTACAGTTATTGGCCAGACGATAATGAAATAATTGTCGTCCTGAAAGCTGTCTTCTGTGATGTATGTCCTCAAAGAAGACAGTGGGAGCTGATAAAATTAGAAGATGTTCTAGATTCACAAATTAACATAAGATTATTAGATAATCTTTAGTTGTTTGGAACCACTAATGACACACATCAGAGAGCTTCATAGATTTTGAGATTCTCTCAGTGACTAGAAGGATATGTTTGACATATCCAATTTAGCAAGATGAGAGGAGCTCAAATTAGATTATGATCTAAAATCTATGATAATGATGTTCTCTGTCATTACAACTTTGAGATTGATAAGTTTATTAGAATTCTACTTATCTATACTGCCAATCATGAGATGATGACAGTTAGATATTAAAAGCGTCCACTCAATGTGATTGAGATAAAGATGTATATGATACACCTTTAAAGCTTTTAAAATGTCTAGGAAGCAATTTATGATTTCAAAAGATTATTTTGAATCAAACTAAAACTTCCCAAAGTTGTAATAAGAGTTTTTGAGTTAATTGTCATATATTATGTGATCATTAAGAATGATCACAGACTGTGTGTGTTCAAAGAGGACAGTGGGAGCACGATCGCTTTAGTAATGCTTTATGATAATAACATCAAAGTCATTAAGAATGACTTCAGGATGTTACTATTAGTGAAAACATTATTGACCATAGTTTCCTCCATAATGGATTTAGTTATAATATCCCACGTATTGGAAATACGAATCTATTAAGATAGATTGGTGGGAATATTATATTGACCTGTATGTTAAAATGTTTGGCACAAATTTCATAACAAGTCTCAATTGTTGAGATGTAGAATTTATTCCTTTAAAGAAAAGGTTCCTTAAAGGATACAGGAGTGAAATGCACCATTAAGCGCTTGAGAAGTACTAAGGATGCATTCACGTATATGGAGAGGATGATTTGAAACTATGAGGTCATACTGACTCAAATTTCAAGTCAAATAATGGATTCAACCTTCTAGTAGAAAGGAATGGATTGGAATGGTTCCAATCCAAAACTCGATATTAAGATGACGACATAGACAAGTGATACTGTTATTGGAACAGTATGGATGAAAAGGTTCATCCCTGAACTAGATGTAGTTCTAAAAGATCTCTGATTAAATCTCGTTGTTGTAGGACAACAGTGGGAGCGATCAATTGTGTGATCGAGCCATGGTCTCTTCAGAAGTTACAAAACATTCTGAGGCTCTTTCACAGGTTCAGAGACAAAGGATTAAGAGGAAATAACGTAATGGAAATATTCCATCTATAGATAATTTAGCAGATCCCTAACCAAGTCTTAGTCACAGACTTTATGTGAGCATCACTTAGATTTGATGGAGATCAAATGCGAAAGTGATTGGCTTGAGTCCAAGTGGGAGATTGATGGATATAGGTGTCCTCTAAGCCAATCATAAGGCACCTATTTCAATCTAGTTCATTAATCAATGGCATTAAATTCATTATGTAGATTGGCATATTTGTAATTGCGCATAATGAAATCCATGAATATGTGCAATAGTCATCAGATTATGATGAGATAATAATAATGAGATTGATGACTTATAAACACATATTCTCAATTGTTCCTAGTCGTAGGATGTTTGAGAAGGACATCAAACATCCGGTTAGACTAGTACAGGTTATTCTAGCTCATTTGATGAGGGTGACTGATCTCGTTAGTTACTAGTGTGGAGACACAATGGTAAACCTGTAGGTGCTCATTGGGGAATGAGTTCACTGAACTGATCCGACATGAATCGCCGAATGGTAATTTACCTGACTATCAATCGGCTTGATTCATCGTCATAGTGGCGTGGTTGATCCTTGGACTTGAGACACCAAAGACACTTTGTCGGTGGACTTATGGACTTTGACTTTGACCTACGAATCCCTATCCACGGGATCTCAAATAGTCAAAGATCGGGTCCAGCGGAAGACCTTCGAAGGTGATTGTGTGTTCAATAAAGGATCGTTCGCTCTCAGGTAACTGGACAGAGAATGCTCTAGAACAGATCCGCAGGAGTCTCTGGCCAGAGCAGAAACAATATCAGAAAAGTGGTTTTCGGATATTGTACAGCGGAGTCTGATTCAAGTGAGTTAACAATCTAGGATTTGACAGTTAACCATACCCTAGGTTAACTCGAGAGCATTATACGAACGAAGGATTATAGCCACGTGGTAACTGTGGACGGACATGTTCCATGAGCGGGTTGCTGAACCCCATTACCTTCCGGGATCATGCGGTGTTGCTTGGCAACCAACTTGATTGGAAGTCCGATCGAATTTACATGCGATGATAATTCGGTTAAGTAATTAGTTAATATCTTGATATTAATTAATTACAATAAGTCAATAACTAGTTATTGGACTTAACGGGCAGAAAACCGGACTGGTAAATGGGCCTAGAGGGTCACACGCAATAAGATTCTCAGTCGGTGGTACATAAGTGGGATTTATATTAACTCGGAGACTTTTGTGAAAAGTCACGCCGACTTAATATATATACGTGCTGTTGAGAAACCCTGGGCCAAGCTCCAGGATTTCCCTTGCTGGCCGTCATCCCCCCTTTCTCTCTCCTCCTTTGGGCGCCCCGTTCAAGGCGCCAGAACAGTTTCCATCTCCGCCGCGTATGATTCCCAAAAGTCGGGAATTTCCGTCGGCGGGATTTCAGCAATCGTTGCGGCAACAGATCTGCAGCGAGCGGGCTGATACGGACGAGGGATCGAGGACGAACCACCGTGGAGGATCGCATGGATACCGCTGGAGGCCGGACACTTGTGCGGCTTGCGGCATCACCTCGACGGAACCGAGACGGAAGCGAATTCGAATCCGCGCACGGTAATCAGATTTCGATCCATTTTTCGGTTTGAGTTTTTCGTTCCGAATCGGATCAGTGGGCATCGGGCGGGATTAATTTTATTCGTCGTTTCCGCTGCGTTCTTCGCGTCCTGCCCGGATCCCAACACTTATGAAAAGTGTGCAGACTCAACTTAAGTTTGGAATTTTGTGTTTATTTAAAATAGAAGATTAACTTTAATTATTTGAGTTATTTGAACCATAAAAGAGGTTATCAGTCTGTGCAAGGCGTCTTTGACAATTTTGAGTTGAGTCTGCGCAAGGGTGCGCAGACTCAGAACAGTGGCGCATACTCAAGTCTGAACATTGATTTTTGATTTTCCTGCACAGTTCAAGCTGCAAGTAAATCCATCAGGGGGTTAGTTTCAACCATTATAGTTAGAATATGAAATCCGGGGTCGAGAAAAACAGATTGTACCCCATTCCCAATCAAATTTCCATGGTTATAGGTGCGTAGACTCAAAATCTGAGCATAATTTCCGGTTTATACCACTTTTAACTTGAAGTGATCTAAGAATCACCACAAATTTGGGGAGGATAACACTGAGAAATCTCAGAAATTGAGTATGGCTACATGAGGCCTTTTCAAGGAGTGGTTCTTATGTGGATTTTTTCAAATGACATGATTTCTTCATGTTTTATCTCATTCTTCTTAAATCACTTTATAAAGCATTAAAAGTGCTCAATATAGTGATTCCAAGTTGAATTTCAACCTTTCATTAGGAAAACCCAATGAAAAGGTTTAAGATCTTCATGAAAGATCATGGCATGAAGGGACCTGAAGGACTAACTCCCTTAAAGGGATATGTAATGGCTAATGGACCATAGGGATGGCTATAAAGGGGGGCGTGCCGAGCATCCAACCACTCACCCAATGGGTGCCCTTAATGCCTTCAAGATGTAAGAAAAACCCACAAGGGGTAATCCAAAGCATCTCTACATTTGGGGAGCAAGGAACTCCACCAATTTCCCTAAAGGATCACATGTAGCCATGAACTATGGGGGTGGCTATAAAGGGGGGCGTGCCGAGCATCCAACCACTCACCCAAATGGTGCCCTTAATGCCTTCAAAATGAAAGGATTATCCACAGGGAATCACCCATTCCATTTTTACATTTGGGGAGCAAGGAACTCCACCAACTCATTGGGACTTCGGAACACATCATCTAAATGAACCCATAGAAATGGGAACACAAGAATGATGTTTTTTATATGAGGGCCATTGATGGGTTACCCAACATTGGATTGTTAGCACCCTTAGATCGGGATATCCTTGGAAAACATCGGAAAACATTTAAAATCTTAAAACATATTGCAAAATTTTGATTGAAACAATAGGGGCTTAATAACCCAAAGTCCAATCCATTTAGGATCTTCATTGGGCCTCAAAAGGACAGCCCTAGGTCCAAAGAACCTTTGGACAACTTGGGGGAGGATCAAAGAATCACCTCAAGCCCTAAAACCAACTTGAAAGAGGCGCAGACTCAAAACCTGCAACTGGCGCTGAGTCTGTGCAGGGAGGTGCAGACTTAACATTGTAGCACCTGCAAACGCAGACTCAGGCTGAAACCGGATTTTCAGTGAAAAATGGGTTTAAAACTAACCCAAATGATGAAAAATAAAGTATAAAAGATAAAAGATCAAAAATATTTATTTAAATTATATTTTAGATGTATTTCTTTAAGAAAATATCATGAAAACTTGAATATGAACATATGAGAAACTTAGGTATACTTTTTATCTTTTCTATGGATTTCTCCTTCTTGGCTCCATGTTAGAGGGTTTATACCCAAAGAACCTCATCCTCAACTAGTGAGGGAACCTCCTTGAGAACCTCTAGGGCCTAAACCCTTAGCCATTAAAGGAAAAAATCCAAACAAAACACATTCGGTTCCAATATGAAAACAGAAATTCAAACTTTAATATATATGAAATTTAGGAGATTTCTCTTGATGTTTGGCCTTGGGGGAACATCATCTATGGAGGGGATGTGCTCCTAAGGGTCATGGAAGGCCAAGCCACCTTGAAAAACCCCAAAATCAAAGACAAATAAATGAAAAATCAGTTTTCAGGAAATCTGGACAGCAAAGCACATTTCGGGCCATATCTCCACGTTTAGGGGGTTCCAAGGCTTGAGGAGACCATTTCTATAAACTAGAAAGACCCCTCTACCATACCCATACGAAAAACACATGCCTTATGAAGGAAAAAATGACATAAAAGCAAGATAACCAGCAAATTCACAAAACATATTCAAAAAATCTGAACATTGCATTTCATTGCTTTCAATTACCATGGATGAACATCATGGGGGAGATAGAAGCTTACATGAACATCAAAATGAAAGAAAAACATTATAAGAAAGCAAGGAGACAGAAATGAACCCTTTCTTCACCCCCACTCTACCTTAGAGAGGGGATGAGAAGGGAGAATGGATCTTAAAGCCCACAATCTTACTCTCTTCTTCTCTAGCACTCTTCCTTTCTTTTTTTCTTCTTATCTAACTCTTTTTTATCTCTTGGGATGCAGGAAATGGAGGGGAAGGAGGAGAGAGACGTGCTCCTCCAAGCTCTCTCACTTTTCTTCTTCTCTTTTTTCTTTTTTGGGATTTTTGTCTCCAACTTTTTTTTGTAGAAGATGGGAGTTCTTTTATAGATAAAGTTGGGTTACTTTTGGGGGGTAGATTAAGCATCCATTAGCCTTAAATTAGAGATAAGAAACCCCTCTTAAGAGCCCTCCAATGAGGCCACAACACTTGGAGAATCATGATTGGCTTCTCCTTTTGCTTTTCACCTACCCTCTTCTAGAAGAATCTTGAGGGGGGGACCACTTGCTTTTCTTCTTATCTTCCTTTGGGTAGATTCACCATGGATCAAATGGATAATAATAGGCCATGGGGGGGGGGACCATTTGGGCCCTTTTGAAGGCTGCCACGAAATTGGTCTTCGGCTTTCACTTTTTGGGCCCAAATTGGCCCTATTGGGCTTCTTTTGCTTGAGATAATGAGCCTAGGCCTGCCCCCTTTGATATCTTCATCATTTGGGCTGAAAGTAGCCCCTTTTTGACTTCTTTGGGCTTGCAAGAATGGTCATGACAGCTATCCATTAACTTTTCTTCACATGGTCCTTCTTTGAAAAATTACTTGGACCTCCTTTGCTTGAGATAATGGGTCCGGTTGTGCCATTGGATTTCTTCACCATTTGGGTCCTAGAGTGGCTCCTTTTTTTATTCATTTGGCTTGTAAAATAGGCATGACTGCTGCCCATTTACTCTTCTTCACTTGAGCTTTCTTTAAAAAATTACTTGGACCTTTCTTGCTTGAATTAATAGGCTCGGTTCTTCCTTTCAATTCTCTTTGATTTGGGCCTTCTTTGTTGATCTTTAGGCTCTTCTTCTTGTTCAATTTTTTGGTGACAACAGAATATGTGTGTTTAAGTGATCAGTCTCACTAGTATGATCTCATCATAATCTGATCACTATCGCACATATTCACGGACTTCATTATAAGACGATAATTAATACGATTTACACACAATGAATATTATGCCATTATATTAATAAAATGAATGAGATTACAAAGGTAGTCTTCACGTCCATCTGCCAGATTTCGTAATCAAAATGTGCAGCAATGGCAAGTATAGCTCTAATCGACTTTATCATGGCAACAGATGAGAAATTCTCGTCATAGTCAATTCCTTATCTTTGACGATATCCCTTTGCCACCAACCTTGCCTTATAAGTATCGATCCGTCCCTCAGCACCGATCTTTCTCTTAAAGATCCACTTGCATCCGATGGGTACAATACCCTCGGACAAGTCCTCCAAGTTCCAAACTTGGTTGGTGTACATGGACTGGATTTCTGAGTTCATGGCTTCTCGCTATTTCCTGGCTTCTATGCCTTCTATGGCCTCCTGGTAGGTTTTAAGATCATCATCCTCATTATATTCAACCTTAGACTCACCTTCAGCAATATGTCCCACATATCGTTCGGGTAGTCTAGGTAATCTACCAAATCTACGAGGCTCATCTGTGTGTACCTGAATAGATTCAGGAACTCATATCTCATCTGATGATAATGCAACTGTTTGGGGATATGGAACCTCTTCCAGTACTATTTTACTCCCACTGTCCTCCTGAAGAAGGTATTCCTCTTCCAGGAAGACAACTTTTCTGGTGATAAACATTTTTTATTAACCAAGATGGAAAAAATAGTATCCAAAGGTTTTCTTTGGATATCCCACAAACCTGCATTTATCAGTTCGTGATTCTAGTTTGTCTGGATCATGCTTCTTTACATGAGTATGACAACCCCAGACTTTAACATGTTTAAATTCTAGTTTCTTACCTTTCCGTATCTCATATGGAGTAGAGGCCACAAACTTGTTGGTTGTTCAGTAGGTATGTTGCTGACTCTGAAGCATACCCCCAGAGGGACACTAGTAATCCTAAAAAGCTCATCATGGATCGCACCATGTCCAACAAGGTGCGATTCCTCCTTTCTGATACACCATTCATCTGTAGTGTATATAAAAGGGTCAGCTGAGAGAGGATACCATTATTCTTTAAGAATTGTGTGAAATTAGTATTCAAGTATTCTTCTCCCCAATCTGATCGAAGAGCTTTAATACTCTTTCCTAACTGCTTCTCTACCTCATTCTTAAACTCCTTGAACTTCTCAAATGCTTCCGACTTGTACTTCATTAAGTACACATAGCCGAATCTTGAGAAGTCATCGGTGAACGTAATAGAGTATGAAAAGCCACCGTTGGCTTGGGTGGACATGGGACCACATACATCTGAATGTATTAATCCCAGAATGTCCTTGGCACGTTCTCTATATCCAGCAAATAGAGATTTTGCCATCTTTCCCATAAGGTAGGACTCACATGTCACAAATGATTCATAATCGAATGCATTTAAATATCCATGTATGTGCAACTTTTGCAGCCTGCTTTCACCAATATGCCCAAGTCTACAATGCCACATGTAAGGATTGAGGTTTTCGGATCCAGTTATCTGGTCAGTTTCGCGGTCGGATCCCTTAGTTTGGTCCCTGGTGGGGCTGGGGCTTAGTTTCCCTTTCGCGTCGAGCTTGGTCGACACGGTTCAAACGGCGTCCGGCGATGTGGACGCGTTTTAGGCTGTACTACATGGGCACTACGTATATAGGATTTCTGATAATTTGGATATGCTATTTTGGGGTTAACCTTTTAGGAATAGGACTGCATAGTTATGGTTCATTCATATTAACTTAGATACCAATTTAATTTAGCATCTAATTGAATAAACTTATTGAAGAATAAATAAAAACCGTCCCACAGATAAAGAAAGAAAGTTTGTGTAAGTTTTTTTTAGAACCGTTTAACTTTTTGAGTTAAACGGTTCTAAAAAAAAAACTTGAGATATAATGTATCCATTACAATTCTAATTCACTTCCAATAATGACTTTTAGTTTTATTCATGAAGACTTTCTATCATGAAGACTATTTTATAAGACAAATGAGTCGCATTAAATTAATTTGTGTTTTGTTTTAAATTCTTCAATTCAATATGAGCTAGAACTAACTGTTGTGGTATGTAGAAGAGGATTTTCTCTGTCATACTGTTTTTAACTATTATTATCTAATTTTTTTATTTTTTCTTTTAATTTAAATTAAAAGAAAAAATAGATATGAAGTTTCATTTTTTTTTTCATTATACTATAATTTCGTGAAATGATAATTTTGATTTACCGCAACTAACTTTTTGTGAAAAGTAAATTACGTAGACTGGCTTTGGGCAACGAGAGTACGGCCCCGATCTTATCGTCTGAATGGCGTCTTGTCTGGACGACGCCATTTAGAGTACGACCCTGGTTTGTCAGAGTACGGCCCGATCTTGTCGTCTAAATGACATCGGGTTTGGACGACGCGTTTTCCCCAAACCCCGCGAACCCTCCCTCCTTTCCCTCATTCTCTCCTTTCTCTTCTCTCTCCTCTCTTCCCTCCGACTCTCCAGCGCCCCTTTCCCCCTCTCCTTCCTTTCCTCTCCCCATTCCTCCTTTCCCTCCACTCCATTAACCTCCCAACTTCCTCCACTACCACCACCACTTCCTCTGCAGCGCAATTTTCTCCGAACGGCGGCCGACGTCCCGGTGGAGTTAAATGGTGTCGGGGACAATGACGCCTTTTAGAAAGGCAGCTTCCATCCGCGACGCGATTTAGCCCAAATAACATACTATGTCTCTGGATTGAGTAGCGTCCAGAGACAGCAACGCCTTTTGAACGGCGACTTCTGCGCACGACGCGTTTTAAGTTCAGATCACCCCGAGGCCTGTCTCTATTTCTGTCGTTATTAGGCGACTAGGGACAGCGACGCCTTTTAAATGGAGACCCCTTTAAACGATGTGATTTAGGCCATATTCCGAGGCCCATTTTCACATGAACCAGTTTAGGAGTCTTGAATGACGTCGGCCTTGGGCGACGCGATTTAAGATAGAATCTCATTAATTCCTGCAATTAACATGTGTTTACATTGATAGGTAGTTTGGTTAATTGCATGCTTGAAATCATACTCGTAAACGATGATTTCTACGTGATCGGATCGCACCGTGTTGCGTTTTGTGCGATCGTGGACCTAGTGTGACAGTTGTTAGCGCTTAGGCACCCTGTGTCGGTGTGGGAGTGACACAGCGCCAGTGTGGGAGTGGTGGGGTGATGCCTAGAGAGAGGGTCACCTGGTGTACCCCGGGGTATAGCTAGTACTGGTGTGGGAGTGGTACATTCGGAGTGTCACTCATGCTGGGGGAAGCAGGACCACCTTGAGCCGTGTCAGGCCGGAGTAGCCAGTGTGCTATCAAAGGGGTTGCTGTTTGGTCTCAACGGGTCGGTGTTTTCCGCGTTCGGCCGTGTGACTTGTGTGTTTAGCCAAGACGCTAGTTGTGGACCTTGTAGTAGTTTCAGAATCGTACATGTTACAGTTATAAATGCGTGTGTTTTATATAGAAATTGTGTTACTGCTTTATTTAGTTAAATTGCCTATATTTGTGTATTGGACTCGTGGGTGTGTGAGTGGGTGGTGGGGATCGAAGGATCCCTATTGAGTCTTTTTCGATGAGACTCACCCCCTGCGGTTTTCAGGCGAGGGTTCCAGGCAGGCGTAGCGAGGAGAGTGCTGCTTTGGGTTGCGCGCCAGCAGCCGCTGTTCCAGGGTATGCCCCGACGTAGTTGTTATTTCCTTTTATGGCCTATATGCTTAATTATTTCCTTTTTAGTTGAAGTATGTAATTAATTGCTGAGTCGAGTCGAATTGTAATAACTTTTAATTTCTGCACTTCTTTTACAATTCGATGTGATGTGTATGCTTAATTTAGTTTATCATTTATTTTCTAGACTTATCAAGATCCTAGTTTGGCTCCAAATTTAATGATTTGACACCCATTTAGTAATTGGATCTCCGATTATAGTGTGGCGGGTCGTTACACCACATGTAAGCTTGGTTCACACAATTCTTGTTCTTCTTAAGAATGTTATCAATTTGAAGATTGTAATAAGAAACATCTAAAAGATATAGTCCGTTGACTAAAGATGCCGAAGCTATCGATTTATTACCATAATAAATCGAACAACTTCTATTCTCAATAGACAACATATATCCTATCTTGTCCAAACAAGATATTGATATGATGTTCTTTATTATGCTAGGCACATAATAACAATCTTCCAATGACAAGGCATCTACTGATGGAAGCCTGAGGTTTGTTGTCCCGACAGTAACCGCTGGAACTTTTGCGCCGTTTCCTAGCCTCAGTTCCACCTAGCCTTTTATCAGCTTGCGCTTACTTGTCAGTATCTGCAAATCATGGCAAATATGAGAAGCACGCCCTATATCTAATACCTAAGATGTGGAATCTCTAACTGACAAGTTGATATCTATCATATAGATATCTGAAGCTTCAAACAGCTTCACTTTTCCATTATCTTTATGGTTGAGGAACTCCTTACAGCTCCTCTTCCAATGATCCTGCTGCTTACAGTAAAAGCAATCTCCTTTTACTACTCCTTTGTCTTTGTCCTTCGATCTTTTATCGTTTGCTATCATCTCTACGTCAAGGGCATCCAATGCCAGTTCAGCAGGAGGATCAGCTCCAAGGTCAAAATCAATGTGCTCAGATCTAAAGACATTCTTCAGGTTTCTGAACCAATCCGAGTAGTTCAGGCTAGTCAAACGTTTGACATCAAGTATGCCACGGAGTGGGTTATTCGACGACATAATTCCCTATAGGATATGAATAAAATTTATTTAGCAGATGTTCAGTTATTAAATATTAAAACAAGACATGGTCTTTTATTCAAGTTTTAACTCCCACTAATTTTCGACGGACTGTATAACCCTCAGCTATGCAGAAGGGGAGACGCCGACAGTCTCCTAGTGGGGATCATAATCTCAATGACTTACAGTACAACCTTGTGGGTAGCACAAGAAAGCTGTAAAACAATCAAAGAGCACCCATCTCATGAGACTTGCAACTCCTTGCAATATCTAATCATATCTTCGGTCCCCAGAGATTTAATGGCCTTGTGGATAGCACAACAAACCACTAATTCTAGTCTAAGCTAACCATCGTTACGAGACGAGCATAGATTTGCATGTAGCCCTTGTGGATAGCACAACAAAGTTACATGGTTCCTGTACCCCGATCAAATAAGCATCTCATACCATAGCCATAGTCTCTCCTCACAATTAAACAGGCCTTGGTAGCACAACAAATCTGCCTAAAGTGATTCGAATCCTATGACTATAACGATCGTGGACTACGTGGTAAGTTCTAAACTACTCACGTTACGGCTTAGAGTTTAGACGAGGGTATTTGGATAACTTTTATCTTGGTCTCTCCTAGGTGATAGTATAAATATATCATATATATTTAGTAAATACTATACATGCTTTGATTCACAATCAAACATAAAAAACATTGTATCACATACATGTCTAGTGTGGTCATAGATAGCACAGTGGGTTTGATTGGAGCCAACAGTAAATGCACACTCAATCTAATATAACATTTACATTAGAGAATCAGCAAACACATAGGCAAAAGATCTGCATCACATCGCCTTCCTGGTTGCATATGTGGATCGTCCTCACTCCTTCCTCGGTTTCCTCAATCAGATTACAATAATTCAAAAATTACATGTAAGTAGAAGAGGGCCTTATGGCGAGTACAAGAGAGAGAGAGGTAGAAATACATCGAAGTATGAGAGAGTGAGACGTACGCAGACCTCTTTTTATTAACAATTAATAAACATTCCAATCACACATCTACGATCCACGTATATCATTCATCAGATGAATAATATTAAAAGTGCATATCTATGACTACGGTGTGTTTTAAACAATCCACACATGATTCAGCGCATCACATGTCTAAAATAAAAGAGTTTTTCAAAATTAAAACATTTTGGCTTTCAAAAAGCTGGGTTCCAATCAAAATTTTGAATTTCGAAAACTCTTTTAATTAACTTAAGCATATAATTAAATCAAATTTAAAAGCATTAAAGCATATATCACATGTGCAGACACTCCAAATTAATAAATTCCATATTATTCCATGCAAATTAGAACACTTCTAATAATTAAATAATCTAACACTTAGATTAAACCACATTAACAATCTAACAATTAGACTATTAATAACTAATCTAACTCTTAGACTAGTCCATCAAAGTTAATTAATAATTTAACACTTAAATTAATAATCAACCATAATTAATTATTAACTACTAACCTAACATTTATATTAGTCTGTTAATGTTAATTATTAATTTAACTCTTAAACTAATAATTAACACTAACTCATTAATAACTAATTAATCTAACTCTTAGATTAGATAATTAAAGTTATCATTAATTTAACTATTAAATTAATTATTAATAATAATTAATCAAGGACTACTAATTTAACATTTAAATTAGTCATCTAAGTTAATTATTAATTTAACAATTAAATTAATAACCAACTAAAATATTAATTAACAATTAGATGTAATAATAGTTAATAATCTAACAATTAGACTAATAACTATTAATAACTAATTTAACCCTTAAATTAGTTAAATTAAAGTTAATAATTAATTTAACATTTAAACCAATAATTAACTTTAATTATTGAACAACCAATTGTCAATAATAAATTGATTCAAAATCATTAATGAAAAGCCCAATTAAATAAAATTGAAAAATAATTTAAAATAAAAAAATTTGAATTTTAAAATTAAAATTGAATTTTATATATAAATTAAATGGGCAAATTTAGGGTTTTAAAAAATGGGGAAATGAACAGTGCTTAACCACTTGGGCTGAGTCACTAGGGTCGGGTCCTGGCCGAGCCAGGGCTCGAACCAGGCAGGCACCCCGCTCGGGCCTGGCCCGGTCAGGCCCTGGACCCGGCCTGGCCGGTCCAACCGCCACGGGATGGGTCCTGCCCCCTTTGGTTCGCCCCCCTCCTTCCCAACAGAACCCTAACTCCATTAGATTTTGCAGGTGGCCAAAAGAGGTGTTGCAGCGCCAGCAGCGGCTGGAGCCCGACGCCGCCCGACACTGCCGACGATGCCCTCAGCACCAGCAGCGTGCACAGCGCTAGTAGGGTCCCGGCGGAGCCCTCTAAACGGCTACAAACCGAGCCCATTTAGACCCCCTTTCATGCCCTATTTTTTGGTTTCACCAACCCGAGGAGGAAGAAGGAGGTAGGGTGGCCGGCCGCCGCTAACCTGCCTGTTCCCGACGCCGGCAGTAAGCCCATAGAGGGCCAACGACCCTTCCCCAAAGATCCGGGGTCCCAGTTCATCATCCCAACGCTTGGGAGGCCCGAACAAAGCCGCAATATAAATCCTAATCTTCATTACATGAAGAACTCCGAAAACAAACCCCAAACAAAGGATTAATTTTACACAAAATTGAGCGATCTAATCGCAGTAATCATCTCCTGATTATCAATCGTGCAAAAAAAAAATAAAAAAATAAAATGTAGCATGGAATAATTAGTGGAAATATTAAATCGGACAACGAAACGAGACGAGAAACAGTGGAACCTGGCTCTGATACCACTGTTCGGTTCTCGAGTTTCTCCGGATCTCCCGCGTAGCGGAAATAAAAATAAAAAAGGAGAACCGTTCCCGTTTTGTAAAATCTAAAAACCGGATTATCAAACAATCGGTTCTTATCGTGTGCAGATTTGAATCCGCAACCGATCGGCTCCGTCGGTGCGACACCGCAAGCCGCGCAAGCGCCCGGCCTCTAGCGGAGTCCACGCAATCCTCCACGCGACGGATATCCTCACGTTCCTCGTTCTTCGCAACCCATGAAGTCTCCGCCGTTCGCCGCAACGATCACCGCAACGCGCAGACGATTTTCTGTCGAACGGGATTCGAAGAAGCGGCGGAGCAGATCCGGGGATCTAGTTTCTTTTGGGGCACCAGACAGAGAGAGAAAGAGAGGAGGAGGCAGCTAGGGTTAGTAGCAGCTTGGCTTGCTCAGCCCGTTCGCTACATTTTATATCAACTGCACGGTTTTTCATAAAAACCCCCGATTTATATAAAACCCACTTATTTATCCATCGCCTTGAAAATCTTTTGCGTGTAACCCTCTAGGCCAAATAACCAGTCCGGTTAATGACCCAATTAGCCCAGTGACTCCTCACTGACTCGATTAATCAATTAATAACTCATATTAATTAATTAATCAATCGAATTGATGTCGCACATCGAATTCAATCGGGCCTCCGATCACGTTAGGTGCCAAGCAACACCACGTGAACCCGGAAGGGATCGAGGTTAAGTAACCTACTCTTGGAACCTTTCTGCCGACAGTTACTACGTGGATATAATCCTTCATTCGTACAATGCTCTCGAGTCAACTCAGGGTATGTCGTGCTGTCAAACCCTAATCAGTCGACTCACTTGGATTGGATGATGCTGATGAATATCGGAAAACTCCTTTCCTGATATTATCGTCCGCCCTGGCCAGGGACTTTCGCGCATCCTTCCTAGAACATTCTCTCTCATCGTATCGAGAGCGAATGATTCCTTATTGATACTCTGTAACGACACGTCACCCTATAATCGGAAACCTGATTACTAAATGGGTATCAGATCATTATCTATGGGTTCACACCCGGATCTCATACAACACGTTTGGAGCATTAACTGTTAAATAAGGCTAAATATAACAATCTCACGGACTTCAAGGAAAGTACAAGTGCGCATGAAGTAAATTAATAATGTCCATATACAGTCTAACAATAATTACATGGTCCAAAGAATTAAATATGTACAGGCAAAAGCAAAGTACAACATCATCGGGGCATACCCTGGAACCGAGATAACTGCTGGCCCGCACACCAAGGAGAACACCACACGCCGACACTCGCCGAGAAGTCCACACCTGAAACCCCAGGAAGTGAGCCACACCAAAATTGGGCTCAGTAGGGATCATCCGATCCCCGCCTCCCACACACACACACACAAGTGCAGTAATACAAAATGAAGGCAATTTAATTAAAGTAGTAAACAAAGTTCCCAAATTTCGATATGAGACATATGCACCCGTAATGCAATTCGAGTTACCCAACTCAACACTACAGTTCGTAACCAAGGATCCGGCTAAACACACAAACCACACTGTCGACCGCGTACAAATGGCGCCTCACAATACCACCAACACCCACGCCTGTCCATCCGTACGATGTTCTGGGCACCGTAGGGTGAGGCAGTGAGTCAAACTCGGACTAACTGGGACTAGTGAACCACCACCGCCCAGTTACGTGTGCACACAAGCAGTCTAGACCATTGTCCTATCGACCAGAATTCCCACAATGCCAGACCTAGGCGCTTCACGAGGGCCCTGGGGACTAGCGAAACCCCCTCAAGCCGAAGCTATAGGGACTACCCGTAACCCTAACCTCCCGGGTCACATCAGGCCAAAGGGTGAAGAGTACCACTCGTAACCTCGATATCTCAGGTTACATCAGGCCTAGTGGCAAAAGGGTAAACTTCAGAAGCACCAAAACTGGCTCCACAATAAAAAAAACACGCCAGAAACTGCCACAACAAACTAGGAAAACACCGACCCGCTGGAACCAAACAGCAACCCCTCGGATAGCACACTGGCTACTCTGGCCTGTCTAGCTCTAGGTGGTTCTGCTTCTCCCAGCCAAAAGTGAAACACTAACATGTACCCCTCCCACACTGGTACGGCAACAATGCCACATAGACACCGTGTCCCTCCCACACCGACACAAGGTATCAAACGCAAACCACAATCATTCTAGCTCCACAATTGCATAAACACACGCACACACAATGTGATTCAAATTATACAGAAATCCTTGGCCTTGATGTACGATTTCAAGTATGCATTTAATCAAACTATCTAACAATGTAAACATATGTTAATTTCATAGATTAATGAAGTTCTGGCCTAAATGGCATCGTCCTAGCCCGTCGCCATTTCAAACGACGTCGCTGTCCCAAGACGCCATTCAAAACAGAACTCAATCCCACAGAAATTACTCCCGGGACAAATCTGACCTAAATAAGGTTGTCCTAGCCCGTCACCATTTCAAATGGCATCGTCCTAGCCCGACGCCATTTAAAGCCCAAATCTAGTTTTCTGCAACTTAACCCGAACCTCGAAACGGGGTTTCCTCTCCCCCAAAATCACCCAAAAAATACCCAAAATAAGAAATGAAGGGGAGAATCCAATTTACCACTTGAAACATACTAATTCCCATTTTATAGAAATGACCATTTTCATTAAAAAGCCCCTTAAACATGCTCATTCTACCCAAATCTCCACACACGTCGCATGCTTCAAGCGGGAAAATATGGATAAAAGAACCAAATCACGTATAAGGATCGTCCCCCTACCGGTCACTTGAACTCTTCCTAGCTCCGTGCCGCCGAACTGCCACACCGCAAACCGCCGCCGGTACCGCCGTGGACGCCGTCACTCCGCCAGGATGGAGAATGAAGTGCCGCGGAGGAGGTGATGGTAGTAGTGGTGAGAGGTAGACAGGCGTTGGAGTGGTGGAAGAGGAAGAAGGGGAAGGAAAAAGGGAAGGGGGAGACGGAGAGGATCGGAGAGAGGGAAGAGAGAGACTAAGAAGGAGAGAATGAGAGAAAAGAGGGAAGGTTCGGAGTGTTAAACCGAAACAGATGAAATCGCGTCGTCCTATGCAGACGCCATTCAGGTAACACGTCGGGGGCGTACTCTGGCAGAATGTCTGAATCGCGTCGTCCATCAAAGACACCATTCAGACGATATGACCGGGGTTGTACACACGTGCCCCAAACCCGTCCACGCGGCACAATCAGGAAGCTACCTATGTAACGACCCGCCACCCTATAAAAATTTGGAGTCAAACGAAGATCTCGATAAGTCTGGGAAATAAATGATAAACTAAGCTAAACATCTACATCACATTGAATTGTAAAGGAAGTACAGGAATTAAAAATTATTACAATTCGACTTGACTCAGCAAATAATTACATATTCCAATTAAAAAAAGAATTAATTAAACGTACAGGCCTGAAAAGAAATAACAACAACATCGGGGCATACCCCGGAAAGATGGCTGCTGGCGTGCAATCCGAGACAAAACCCTCATTGCTAAGCCTACCTAAAACCCTCACCTGAAAACCGCAGGAGGTGAGTCTCACCCGAGACAAAACCCTCATTGCTACTCTGGCCTGACCTAGCTTAAGGTGGTTCTGCTTCCCCTAGCACGAGTGACACTCCGAATGTACCACTCCCACACCAGTACTAGCTATACCCCGGGGTACACCAGGTGACCCTCTCTCTAGGCGTCACCCAACCACTCCTACACCGGCGTCGTATTACTCCCACATCGACACGGGGTGCCTAAGCGCTAACAACTGTCACTCTAGGCCCACGATCGCACAAAACGCAATACGGTGCGATCCGATCACATAGAAATCATCATCCTCAAGTATGATTTCAAAAATGGATTTATCCAAACTATCTAACAATGTAAACACATGTTAATTGCATATTTTAATGTAATTTTGTCGTGAATCGCGTCGCCCAAAGCCGACGTCATTCAAGACCCCTAAACTGGTGCATACGAAAACTGGCCTCGGATGATGGCCTAAAACGCGTCGTGTAAGGTCGTCACCTTTTAAAAGGCGTCGCTATTGTAGATACCGATTTTGGACCACCCTTTTGGTCATGAACCCAACCCATCATTAGCCCTTCATCACCAAAATCCCCTCATTTCAGCCATCTCAGCCCACTACCAGCTAGGCCCATTAACCAAATCCCGACTCTAGCCACCTTTTTCGTGGAAGGCCAGCCAGTCCGCCTTCCACCCCCTTCGAAGGCCACCCCTCGCCTTCCACCACCTTCGAAGGCCACCCCCCGCCTTCTACACCCTTGGAAGGCCAGCTACCTTGCCTTCCACCTTTTTTTCCACCTTTTCCACTTTTAGCCACCTTTTCGTGGAAGGCCAACCCCCTTGCCTTCCACCTCCTTCGAAGGCCACCCCTCGCCTTCCACCACCTTCGAAGGCCACCCACCTTGCCTTCCACCCTTTTGGCCACCCTTTTTCACCTTTTCGTGGAAGGCCAGCCAGTCCGCCTTCCAACCCCTTCGAAGGCCACCCCCCGCCTTCTACCCCCTTCGAAGGCCAGCTACCTTGCCTTCCACCGTTTTAGCCGCCTTTTTCACTTTTCACCATCTTTTCGTGGAAGGCCAGCTCCCTTGCCTTCCACCACCTTCGAAGGCCACCCCTTGCCTTCCACCACCTTCGAAGGCCACCCCTCGCCTTCCACCCCCTTCGAAGGCCAGCCGGGCCGCCTTCCACCACAAGAATGGAAGGCATGTCACCTGGCCGTCCACTCCTTAACCACCCCCTTGACTCCGTCTTCCCCACGATCTCCTCTACTCGCCGCCCACGTCCCCACTACTCCGACCACTCCCCACTCCGGCGACTGCCGCGTCCACTACCTCCAACCCTTGACCACTCCCTATTGGTTGAAGGGTGATTTACGGGGATTTAGACCCCTGTTTTCTCCCCTTTTTTCCTTCGCCTATTTAAACCCCCCACATCCTCTCGAGCAAGGGGTTAAGGACTTCGGGTTAAAGGAGGATTTGGGGTTAAGGATTTTCTGAGGTTAAGAAGTGGCTTCTTGGAAGGAAGGCTCAGAGAAGGCTGGCAAGCGGGCAAAGAGTCAGAAGGTTGTTTCAGGAGGAACGTCACTCCAAATGGGCTTGTCTTCCTAACCCTCTTTTGCTTTCACCTTTTTCACTTCATTGCATTTCCAAATTCCGTCCATGCCGTAACATTCTCCCTCTTTCACTCTCTTTTACCTTCAACACATCATTTCACTCTTCACATACGAGCACTTATCTGCATGCATACATCCTAGGATGACTTAGCACCTTTTACCCCCAGAGGTTCCAAACAAAAATCGGGAGGTGGGTGGCCATAACATATGGTCACCTTCCCTCCCAAACACCCATCCGGTGCGTCTCCCTCTAATTTTAGTTAATTTTTATGTTCGCATGAACGGATCCTACATGTCACAGTTCTAATTGGGTTATTGTCTTTTCTTTGTCTGTCTTTTCTTTTCAGGGGCTCTTACCAGATTCTGCGCGTGCACTACCGAGCTCTCCTCCTCTGGCCGGCCGGAGGAAGAGAAGGAGGAACCAGCATCTCCCGCTCCCACAAAACGCGATCACATCCCCACCATCCTGCGGAGCACAGGGACCGTAAGGTAATGCTCCTGGCGATCACATCCTTTATTTCTAACCCCCTTTAAATCGCCACAGTGCTAAGACGAACGGAGAGGAACCCTCGCCCGAAGCCCGCAGCCGCGGCGGGGGACGTTCCGGGCGCCTACAGCCCTTTGGCGATCACGGTGGGACACTCTCTTGCTCGCCGCGCAGGTAAGACAACTTAAAATACAAGAGTTCCTGTGGACGGCCAAGCACTTGGCCGCCCAGTGTCCTGAACGGCTAAGCGCTTGGCCGCCCAAACCGGACGGCCAAGTACCTGGCCGTCCAGTGGACCGGACGGCCAAGTGCCTGGCCGTCCAGCCCAGCCCGGACGGCCAAGCACCTGGCCGTCCAGAGCCCAGGACGGCCAAGCGTCTGGCCGTCCAGGCAGGACGGCCAACTGCCTGGCCGTCCAGTGGACCGGACGGCCAAGTGCCTGGCCGTCCAGCCCAGGCTGGACGGCCGACTGCCTGGCCGTCCAGGCTCTAGGACGGCCAGGTAGCCTGCCGTCCAGGCTCCGACTTTTCTGGCTTTCTGATTTTTAAGTGTCCTTTTTTTATTTGTTGCGGATTCTAGTTTGCTTTTTTGTTTACCGTTCTCTTGTCTTTCTTTCCTTTTCTGTCTGCTAGATTGTGGGTTGGTTCAAGGGTGCTATCCGCAGGGGTTCTTAAGGAAGAGCCGGCATCACACTTCTAGTTACCTCTCCCACAGAGTTTGACTCTCCATCTGAGGATTCCCACTCGGGTGCGACTAGTCTTATTCTGTTGGGAACCTCCGTCAGTCTCCGCGAGCCAGGGATTCCCACTTGGCCGCCGAGCAGGTTGTACCTAAAACCACCCTGTAGGAACCTTGGGTTTATGTGAGAAATTAGTGAATTGTTTCAAAATCTAAAGACACTTAATTGGACTTTGGTGGAACAAGCTCTGGAAAAGTGAAGGGTCGTTAAGGGTTAAACTTGATTTGTTAGAAACCAACTTTCATAAAACATTGGCAAACATTTCAAGTGGAACATAAAATCATTTAGGGTCTGTGCTTCATAATGAACCGAATGTATGTCAATGCTGTGTATGATGACATAGACCAGTTCGGCAACAATGTTACACACAACCCTCTGTTCGAGATTGAAGAGGATCCACAACCAACATTTGTGGGCATGTTCCAAACACCTGGAGAGGAATTTAGGAGAAGGTGCTTGGATGAATCTTCTTCTTCAGAAAGTGACCCTATAATGTCCAACAGAACCCTCCGAAACCCAAGTGAGGATCCGGAACTTACTGCCGTGTTATCACGGTACACCCCTGATCAACTCATCCGGTTGGCCTCTGGTGGCAAAACTCAAGATGCCACTCCTCGGGGAACTCACTTCCAAGGATCTCCCAACAGAGCTCAGACTCGCATCAATCAGCCAACTCCTACTCCAGTTGCTCCACCTGTCATGCCGATTCCAGTCTCTCCAACTACACCTCCTCCCGAGCAGAAAGAATTCATTTACAAAAGTGAGGTTGAAACCTGTGTGCGTAAGTTCATGGCCGAGAAACTTACCCTGAAACAACCGCACTCTCTCTCGAGCTATTGTAAGCTCCCTCCGGCCTACTTTCCGCCAGGATTCAAAGCCCCCAAGTACAGGAAATATGATGGCACCTCTGACCCTCATGATCACCTGTCAGGTTTCCTCATGGATTCTCATCAATGGCTCTACGACAGAGTCCTCCTTGTCCATCTGTTCCAGAAATCCTTAGAAGGTGAGGCCTTAAGATGGTTTTCTTCCTTGCCCGCCACAGACCTAATCAATTTTGATTTGGTCTCCGAGAAATTCATCACTCAGTTTAAATATATGACAACCATGCCTCCCACCTTGGTGGATCTTGTGATGGAGAAGATGAAGCCTGAAGAGGAGTTCACATATTTTGCCAACAGGTGGAGGGCAATGGCCTCTAGGGCAGAAGTGGAAATCCCCGAATCTCAAGCTATCACCATGCTGGTCAATAACGCTACCCCGCAGCTTCGGTCTATCCTCATGCTAAGCGAATTTCACACATTCGCACAACTTTATAATCGAGCTCGGGTAGTTCAATCTCAGATCTGGAGTTCCACTTTGCCATCCTTTTTTGAAAATCAGAACAGAAGTAAGAGGATTCCACCAATAGAGGGAGTGACAATCAATGAACAGGTGAGTGCCTTGGGGCAGCTCTTTAGGTCACCCAGTCCTATGTCTAGATCAGACAACCAATCCAATCAGAAACCATATTCAGCAGTTCCCCCTTTCTCCAGTGCCAAGATCAATTGGGGGCACATGAAAGAGGCTGCTGAAACCTTGGAAGTCAAGGGCCCTCCGCCCTCTTATCAGGTGGCCCAAGATCCATCTAGCTCTCTAGAAAGGGTGAGCACCCTTGTCAAAAATTTGGAACCAAATGACGATCATAGAGGACAGTACTGGGAGTATGAAGAGGTTGGGATATGGCGTGAGTGCCCTACTAGGACGACCAAACCTAGAGAGCCGGTGCAAGGAGTCACCACTATCATCCAAGACAAACCTTTGGTCTTGATACGACCTAGGGAACAACCAACAGCCATCAACCCAGTTACTCTGATCCAAGCTCCTTCAATTTCAATCAGAGAACCTCCTCCATCCATCTTGTGTCCAACACCAAAGCCAAGTCCAGTAACCCAATTCTGCCTAATAAATTCACCACCAGTTCAACCACTAAAGTCAGATCAGGCAGTTGACCCCAGTCCGATTGGTGTCACACTGAGAAATCACATCATTCCCCCAACAAGTCAACCCTTGGACTCTCAAGAGGATTCAGATCTGTCTAAGTATGACATCCTGCAGCATCTAGGGAAAACTCCTGCTAAGATGCCAGTCCTAAAGTTGATTGGGAGATCTCCTACACAAAGGGAGACATTGTTCAAGTTCCTCCAGCGCATTACACTCAATGAAGATCTTCCCGTCAGGGGGCTCACAAATGCCATTCTCTCAGTCACCCAGACACCTACGATGCCCTTCGCAGATAAGAGTCTAGCTCCCCCTGAATGTCAATCCCTTCCCTCATACTTGACCCCAACACTCAAGGGTCACTCATTGGACTCCATCCTGTTGGATACTGGGGCATCAATCAATGTTTGTCCACTCAAGACCCCCAAGAAAGTAGGGATTGATCCAGAGAAGATTGAGTCTACTTCCATGATGGTCTCAAATGGGAACCTGGAAATTGGCCCAGTGGCCTTGATCCTTGAATTCTACATCCTTGATGTCAAGTCCATATACAACGCCATTTTGGGAAGGCCTTGGATGGACCAGACCCTGGGAGGGCCCTCCACTAATCATCAGTGCTATAAATTCCCATACAAGGGGAAGATTGTCAAAATGAAGGGTACCCCCCATCTTGAGCCTTTGGATTTAGTCTCGACTGAACAAATTCCATCCATGATCACTCCTGGAAAAGGGGCAGAGCTCATCCTTTCATCGGTTGACTCTCAGCTCAAGTCCCAGCCTAGCATAGGTTGGCAGCTTATGGACAAAATGGGATATAGTTCGGGATCTGGGATAGGCAAGGAAGAACAAGGAATTTAAGAACCGACCAGTGGAGGATTCGAATTGGGTTACATACTAACCAGACCAACTGAGGAATCAAGAAAATGGAGTATCTTAGATCACTTTGTGAAGGAAAATCAAGAGGTACTCAAGATACACTATCTTGAGGATGAGTTGAAGGAAGCAATCAATGAAATTCAGAGGGAAGATGCAGAAGATTTCGGTATACAGCTGCTGTTTTATGAACCAACCACTCAACAAGAAGGAGCCTCCTTAGTGAGGGATGAACAGGTATCCACCGCCCTCACTCCCTTGCTATTTCACACACCTGCCCTTCTCAGGCTTTTATCACCGATCATAGCACACTCCTGGGGCAATTCTGCCATCATTGGGTCTGTATCTCAAGGACCCACCTTTACAACATGTCTGACTCACCCTCTGAGTCTTGTGCATAATCGCTTGGGGATTGGATAGCTTCCTCTTTATCCACAAGTTATAGAGGTAGGTAAGTTCTTTCATTTCTAGTTAGCAAATAAGTGTAAATATTTGAAAATTGTTGAAAAGCTTTCCTTTGGATAGGAGTCTATTTGAAAAAGTTTTACCCTCAAAATACAAAAAAATCAAAAATTTCAAAATCTCCCAAAAAAAAAAAAAAAAAAAAAAAAAATCGAATATCCAAAAAGTATCAAAAATATTTGTAAATATGTACATACTCCTATGAAAAATAACAAAAAAAATCAAAAAAACACAAAATCCAACCGTCTGGTGACTGCCATGAACCCCCCTGTCTAGTTAAGGTTTGGCTAAGACTTTGGTCCACCAGAACCTTGGACGTGTCTACTTTACTTTCATACGGATCCCTATGCTCATCATGAGATGCACACACCTGCACGTTTTTCAAAAGAACCTGTTTAAAATGAGTTCCAAGTCTTTAGTATACTGTCACAATGCAACATTTGCTCTTCGTCTCTCGACCGATCAGGACAGTTGACGCCCTTAAACGGTCGAGCTCAGCAAATTGCGGTTCCTCAAAAAACCCGATAGATGTAACCCCTCAACAAAAAAGGGCCCAGAAATGAAATGTAAAGGACCAGAGCACGTGAAGAGGGCAGTGTCCCCGCAGGCGGAATATCAAATAACCCCAATAAATGTCAAGAGCGGAAAAAAAATACAAAAAAGAAAAAGGGGTTCAAGCAATCATGAAAAAAGCCTGGTCGTGACCGTGCCTGGCCAAGAAATCCAATAAAGGCCTGAAAAGTCAAAATAGGGGCATCTAAGAGGTCAAAAGGGGTCCGTTTTGTCACAGCTCCTCCTTTTAACGGTTTTGTCGATCCTCCTGTGAAGTTTGTCTCTACAATTTCTTCACTTTTTCTCCCCCAAGGTTCAGCACGAGATAGCTATCTAAAGACTGAACATCATTTTAAAATGGTTCGTTTTCAAAAATCGTCACATGCTCACATGATCACAGGAATCCAAAATGGGTGAAGAGTAATGTCGATGTTTCTGGTGAACTAATTTCTTAACCATAATCTCAATGTGTACCCTTACAACTTCGGGCTTAGGTCAATGCATGCGCGTCACCAATCGGTGCGACGGCGTCTGATTCCGGGTCAGCGTCGCGCGGTTGACCGTTAGGGTTCCAAGGTGTTCCATCATATACCTTCTAGATTGTGAGGAAAGAGACCCGGGTCGGGCAAATCATTTACCTCGAAAACTTTTTGGGCAAACTTGGTGGTCGGAAGCAGTTGGGAGCCTAAGCACGGCATGACGGTATTGTCATCAGTATGAGTCTTAACTAGTCAAGGTCAGTTTGAGGAGTCTAGAGGCCCAAATCAATCTAGATGTGAGCATAGGATACCTGGGAAGTTGAGTGTGCATTTCCCTTTTATCATTCAACCAGCCTAAGTCTGGGTAGTCACCAGGTGGTCGGACAAAAAAAAACATGTTTTCATTCATCACACACCTCACTTGTTAATATCCACCAGCATTTGCATATTTACTTCTTGCATCAGTTTCAATATTCTTCCTTTTGTCTGGTTAGTAACACAGCCCCTTGACCCTATGCGAAGGCTAGGGAAAAGGTAGTTGCTCTTTTGGGCAAGGGGCCGAAAACAGATACTACTAACTGTTTCCCCTTCATTTTGTGCATACAGGAAAAGGATTCTGTCCAAAAGGTGGATGCTTTTGCTATCGAGTCGAAGCCGAAAGTAGCCGGATTGGCATTCTACTTTGAGAATGGCCATATCTTCCACGCTGGCTTCGACTCGACAGGGACCTTTGTCCCTCGTTTCCTTGCAGCTCGACATTAAGATATTGTGGATCATTGATTATTTACATTCACTGATGTGCGTTCTTGCAGTTGCAGGGAATCCGAAGCAAGTAGGATTGAAGACACATGAGGCTAATAACTTCGGGCGTATAGACTCTGAGTTCCTCTTTAAACAAAACAATGAGGAGTCTATATTCTCCAAGTTATTCGATTGGCCAATAAATCCCTCCTGTTTGCATTAGGAATTTGTTTTTAAATTTCAACCCAACATGTATTTGCATAAGCATTCATCCTCGCCCTAGGGGCAATGACCATAACTTATCACTCTGCTTAATCCATTGTTGATCTATGAGTCTGACAATTGTACGTCTGTTAGCCTTTTGAATTGCAAGATCCCTTTCTCATTTTTTTTTCAGCAAGTGTGCTTGAGAGTCTCTCACTTGGCGATCCCATGATGCGCCAGGCCACCGCGCGCCCGTTGTGTTGAGAGTTCTTCAAGTCACACTCCTACACCTTTCATGCTCGAGATCCCCTTGGGCCAGATCGCTATATTCTGGTATGCCAAGACCTCGCGGTTCCAGCACCCGGGGGTCCCACGGACTGTGATTCTCTAGTACTGAACTTTGTCCCTTTTCTTAAACCACTCTTGCAACTCGAATGGCTAGCTTTCATGCATTTGCCGCATTCGCATATCATCCCTGGGGATAGCTCACTCCTTTTCAGGTTGTCCAAAATCAGTTTCGATTTCCGGAACACCTATTTATCATTCCGTTCCACTCCACTGCAAAATAGGTGTCCCGGAGGGGCATTTGTAGATACCGATTTTGGACCACCCTTTTGGTCATGAACCCAACCCATCATTAGCCCTTCATCACCAAAATCCCCTCATTTCAGCCATCTCAGCCCACTACCAGCTAGGCCCATTAACCAAATCCCGACTCTAGCCACCTTTTTCGTGGAAGGCCAGCCAGTCCGCCTTCCACCCCCTTCGAAGGCCACCCCTCGCCTTCCACCACCTTCGAAGGCCACCCCCCGCCTTCTACACCCTTGGAAGGCCAGCTACCTTGCCTTCCACCTTTTTTCCACCTTTTCCACTTTTAGCCACCTTTTCGTGGAAGGCCAACCCCCTTGCCTTCCACCTCCTTCGAAGGCCACCCCTCGCCTTCCACCACCTTCGAAGGCCACCCACCTTGCCTTCCACCCTTTTGGCCACCCTTTTTTACCTTTTCGTGGAAGGCCAGCCAGTCCGCCTTCCAACCCCTTCGAAGGCCACCCCCCGCCTTCTACCCCCTTCGAAGGCTAGCTACCTTGCCTTCCACCGTTTTAGCCGCCTTTTTCACTTTTCACCATCTTTTCGTGGAAGGCCAGCTCCCTTGCCTTCCACCACCTTCGAAGGCCACCCCTTGCCTTCCACCACCTTCGAAGGCCACCCCTCGCCTTCCACCCCCTTCGAAGGCCAGCCGGGCCGCCTTCCACCACAAGAATGGAAGGCATGTCACCTGGCCGTCCACTCCTTAACCACCCCCTTGACTCCGTCTTCCCCACGATCTCCTCTACTCGCCGCCCACGTCCCCACTACTCCGACCACTCCCCACTCCGGCGACTGCCGCGTCCACTACCTCCAACCCTTGACCACTCCCTATTGGTTGAAGGGTGATTTACGGGGATTTAGACCCCTGTTTTCTCCCCTTTTTTCCTTCACCTATTTAAACCCCCCACATCCTCTCGAGCAAGGGGTTAAGGACTTCGGGTTAAAGGAGGATTTGGGGTTAAGGATTTTCTGAGGTTAAGAGGTGGCTTCTTGGAAGGAAGGCTCAGAGAAGGCTGGCAAGCGGGCAAAGAGTCAGAAGGCTGTTTCAGGAGGAACGTCACTCCAAATGGGCTTGTCTTCCTAACCCTCTTTTGCTTTCACCTTTTTCACTTCATTGCATTTCCAAATTCCGTCCATGCCGTAACATTCTCCCTCTTTCACTCTCTTTTACCTTCAACACATCATTTCACTCTTCACATACGAGCACTTATCTGCATGCATACATCCTAGGATGACTTAGCACCTTTTACCCCCAGAGATTCCAAACAAAAATCGGGAGGTGGGTGGCCATAACATATGGTCACCTTCCCTCCCAAACACCCATCCGGTGCGTCTCCCTCTAATTTTAGTTAATTTTTATGTTCGCATGAACGGATCCTACATGTCACAGTTCTAATTGGGTTATTGTCTTTTCTTTGTCTGTCTTTTCTTTTCAGGGGCTCTTACCAGATTTTGCGCGCGCACTACCGAGCTCTCCTCCTCTGGCCGGCCGGAGGAAGAGAAGGAGGAACCAGCATCTCCCGCTCCCACAAAACGCGATCACATCCCCACCATCCTGCGGAGCACAGGGACCGTAAGGTAATGCTCCTGGCGATCACATCCTTTATTTCTAACCCCCTTTAAATCGCCACAGTGCTAAGACGAACGGAGAGGAACCCTCGATTCCAAAGCCTCGCAGCCGCGGCGGGGGACGTTCCGGGTGCCTACAGCTATCCCTAGTCGCCTAATCACGACAGAAACAAAAACAGGCCTCAGGGTGATCCGAACTTAAATCACATCGTGGGAGGCAGCCGCCATTCAAAACAGCGTCCCTGTCCCAAGACACCATTTAACGTTTGCTAACAGGTTTCCCCCAGCCTTTCGAGTATAAAAAATAGAATTTCTTCCCGAAAATCTTCTAAACATGCTCTAAAGCAGGAAAAACGTGGTTTTTAATCAAAATACAACGGAGATCGACACCCTACCGGTTACTTGAACTCCTCTGAGCTTCAATCCGCTGGACCGCTACGCCACAAACCGCCACCAGTACCGCCGTAGACGCCGTTACTCCACCGGGACGTCGGTTGCCGTCCGGAGAGCAATACGCCGCGGAGGGATGTTGGGTTTGCTCGGTTTCTCCGGATCGCTCACGCAGCAGAAAAACAAAATTATTTACAGCGATCCGTTCTCGTTTCGAAGACTAAAATAAGATAATCGGATTATCGAAGTTCTCACCGTATGCGGATTCGAATCCGCAGCCGTTCGGTTCCGTCGGTGCGACACCGCAAGCCGCGCAAGCGCCCGGCCTCTAGCGAAGTCCACGCGATCCTCCCCGCGACGGATATCCTCGAGTTCCTCGTTCTTCGCAGCCCGCGAAGCCTCCGCTGGTCGCCGCAATGATCGCCGCAGTGCGCAGACGATTTCCCGTCGAACGGGATTCGGGGAAGCGGCGGAGCAAATCTGGATCTGCCTGGACTCCAGAGGAAGACAGAAAATGAGGAGGGGAGGCTAGGGTTAGCAGCAGCTTGGCCTGCTCAGCCCGTTCGCTATGTTTTATACTAACCGCGCGGTTTTTCACAAAAATCCCCGGTTTATATAAAACCCACTTATTTATCCATCGCCTTGAGAATCATTTGCGTGTGACCCTCTAGGCCCAAGTACCAGTCCAGTTAATGGCCCAACAAGCCCAGTGACTCCTCACTGGCTTTATTAATTAATTAATAACCCTTTATTAATCAATTAATCAATCGAATTGATGTCGCACATCGAATTCGACCGGGCCTCCGATCACGTTGGGTGCCAAGCAACACCGCGTGAACCCGGAAGGTATTTGGGGTTAAGTAACCCACTCTTGGAACCTTCCCGCCGACAGTTACCGCGCGGATATAATCCTTCATTCGTACAATGCTCTCGAGTCAACTCAGGGTATGGCGAGCTGTCAAACCCTAACCGGTCGACTCACTTGGATTGGATACCGCTGATGAATATCGGAAAACTCCTTTCCCGATATTATCGTCCGCCCTGGCCAGGGACTTCCGCGCATCCTTCCTAGAGCATTCTCTCTCTAAGTACCGAGAGCGAATGATTCCTTATTGACACACAATTCCCTTCGACGGTATTCCGCTGCACCCAATCCTTGGCGTATTAGAATCCCGTGGCTAGAGATTCGTAGACCAAGGTCAAAGTACAGAAGTCCACCGCCAAGGTGTCCTTGGTGTCTCAGGTCCGAGGACCATCCACGCAACTGCGACAATAGAATCAAGCTGGTTGACAGTAAGGTACAATACCATCCAGCGATTCAGTCGGATCAGTTCAGTGAACTCATTCTCCAATGAGCACCTACAGATTCGCCTTAGTGTCTCCACACAAGTGACTTATGAGACCAGTCACCCTCATCATATGAGCAGGAGTAATCTGTACTAGTCTAACCGGATATCCGATGTCCTTCTCGGATATCCTCCGACTAAGAACGATTAAGAATATGTGTGTTTAAGTGATCAGTCTCATTAGTATGATCTCATCATAATCTGATCACCATAGCACATATTCACGGACTTCATTATGAAACGATAATTAACGCGATTTACACATAATGAATATTATGCCATCTTTATTAATAATGAACGAGATTTACATTGTTAGATTGGCTTGTAGGCCACCTAAACTAACAATCTCCCACTTGGACTAAAGCTAATCACCTTTATACAATAAGCCCATAGACTCTAGGTGACGCTCAAACACAATTTGAGCCAACGGCTTTGTCAGTGGATCTGCTACATTGTCGACAGATGGAACTCTTTCCACTACTACATCTCCTCTGGATATGATCTCTCTGATAAGGTTAAAGCGCCTCAGAATATGCTTCGATTTCTGATGAGACCGTGGCTCTTTCGCTTGCGCAATCGCTCCATTGTTGTCGCACAACAGTGGAACAGGCTCAGAGATGCTGGGAACTATGCCGAGGTCGGTGATGAATTTCTTCAACCACACTGCTTCCTTGGCGGCTTCAGCTGCAGCGATGTACTCATCTTCAGTTGTCGAATCTGCAGTGGTTACTTGCTTGGAACTCTTCCAGCACACTGCCCCTCCGTTCATTGTAAACACGAATCCAGATGTTGACTTGCTATCATCTGGATCTGACTGGAAACTCGAGTCAGTAAAGCCTCGCAGTTTCAAGTCACCTCCTCCATAGACAAGAAACATATCCTTAGTTCTTCTTAAGTACTTAAGGATGCATTTCACTGCCTTCCAGTGCTCTTCGCCTGGATCAGCCTGAAATCTGCTCGTAACACTTAGAGCAAATGCAACATCAGGCCGTGTACACAGCATGGCATACATGATAGATCCTATGGCAGAGCCATAGGGTATTCTATCCATGAATGCCCTCTCATTAGGAGTCTTAAGAGACTGCTCCTTTGAGAGATGGATTCCATGTCTCATCGGTATGAAACCTCTCTTGGAATTTTCCATGCCAAACCTTTTGACTATGGTATCTATGTACAAGGATTGGGTCATTCCAAGCATCCTCTTTGATCTATCTCTATAGATCTGTATTCCCAATACGTAGGATGCTTCTCCCAAATCCTTCATGGAGAAGTTTTTCGACAGCCAGACCTTTACTGATGACATCATAGCTACATCATTCCCAATGAGTAGCATGTCATCTACGTAAAGAACTAGAAAAGTGACTGCACTCCCACTGGTCTTCTTGTACACACAAGGCTCATCTTCATTCTTAATGAAGTCATAAGACTTGACAGCCTCGTCAAATCTTATGTTCCAGCTCCGGGAAGCTTGCTTCAATCCATAAATGGACCTCTGAAGCTTGCACACTTTATCTGGAGATTCTTTGGATGTGAAACCTTCTGTTTGTATCATATACACCTCTTCCTCAAGGTTACCATTGAGGAAGGAAGTCTTCACATCCATCTGCCAGATTTCATAATCAAAATGTGCAGCAATGGCGAGCAGAACTCTGATCGACTTTATCATGGCAACTTGTGAGAAAGTCTCGTCATAGTCAATTCCTTGCCTTTGACGATATCCCTTTGCCACCAACCTTGCCTTATAAGTGTCGATGCGTCCATCAGCACCGATCTTTCTTTTAAAGATCCACTTGCAACCGATGGGTACAATACCCTCGGGCAAGTCCTCCAAGTTCCAAACTTGGTTGGTGTACATGGACTGGATTTCTGAGTTCATGGCTTCTCGCCATTTCCCGGCTTCTGGGCCTTCTATAGCCTCCTGGTAGGTTTTAGGATCATCATCCTCATTATATTGTACCTTAGACTCACCTTCAGCGATATGTCCCACATATCGTTCGGGTAGTCTAGGTACTATACCAGATCTACGAGGCTCATCTGTGTGTACCTGAACAGATTCAGGAACTGATATCTCATCTGATGATAATGCAGCTGTTTGGGGATCTGGAACCTCTTCCAGTACTATTTTACTCCCACTGTCCTCCTGTAGAAGGTATTCTTCTTCCAGGAAGACAGCTTTCCTGGCGACAAACACCTTTTGTTCACCAGGATGGTAAAAATAGTATCCAAAGGTTTCCTTTGGATATCCCACAAACCTACATTTATCAGTTTGTGATTCCAGCTTGTCTGGATCATGCCTCTTTACATGAGCAGGACAACCCCAGACTTTAACATGCTTAAATTCTGGTTTCCTGCTTTTCCATATCTCATATGGAGTAGAGGCCACAGACTTGTTGGGTACTCTGTTCAGTAGGTATGCTGCTGACTCTAGAGCATACCCCCAGAGGGACACTGGTAATCCTGAAAAGCTCATCATGGATCGCACCATGTCCAACAAGGTGCGATTCCTCCTTTCTGATACACCATTCATTTGTGGTGTATATGGAGGGGTCAGCTGAGAAAGGATATCATTATCCTTTAAGAATTTTGTGAAATTAGTACTCAAGTATTCTCCTCCTTGATCTGATCGAAGAGCTTTAATACTCTTTCATAACTGCTTCTCCACCTCATTCTTGAACTCCTTAAACTTCTCAAATGCTTCCGACTTGTACTTCATTAAGTACACGTAGCCGAATCTTGAGAAGTCATCGGTGAACGTGATGAAGTAAGAAAAGCCACCTTTGGCTTGGGTGGACATTGGACCACATACATCCGTATGTATTAGTTCCAGAATGTCCTTGGCACGTTCTCCATGTCCAACAAATGGAGATTTTGCCATCTTTCCCATAAGGCAGGATTCGCATGTTGCAAACGATTCATAATCGAATGCTGTTAAGTAACCATGCTTGTGCAACTTTTGCAACCTGCTTTCGCCAATGTGTCCAAGTCTACAATGCCACATGTAGGCCTGGTTCACACAATTCTTGCTCTTCTTAAGAGCATTATCAATCTGAAGATTGTAATAAGAAACATCTAATAGATATAGACCGTTGACTAAAGATGCTGAAGCTATTGATTTATTACCATAATAAATCGAACAACTTCTATTCTCAATTGTCAACCTATATCCTATCTTGTCCAAACAAGATATTGATATGATGTTCTTTATTATGCTAGGAACATAATAACAATCTTCCAATAGTAAGGTGTCTCCCGATGGAAGCCTGAGGTTTGCTGTCCCAACAGCAACCGCCGCAACTTTTGCGTCGTTTCCTAGCCTCAATTCCACCTCACCTTGTCTCAACTTGCGCTTACTTGTCAGCATCTGCACATCATGGCAGATATGAGAAGCACATCCGGTATCCAATACCCAAGATGTGGAATCTCTAACTGATAAGTTGATATCTATCATATAGATATCTGAAGCTTCAGACAGCTTCACTCTCCCATGAGCTTTATCATAAAGAAACTCCTAACAGTTCCTCTTCCAGTGACCATACTGCTTATAGTAGAAGCAGTCACCCTTCACTACTCTTTCGCTTTTGTCCTTCGATCTTTTATCGTTAGCTATCATCTCTGCTTCAGGGGCATCTAATGCCGATTCAGCAAGAGGATCAGCTCCAGGGACAAAGTTATTGCGTTCAGATCTGAAGACATTCTTTAGGCTTCTGAACCAATCCGAGTAGATCAAGTAAGTCAAAATGGCATCAAGTATGCCACGGAGTGGGTTATTTGACGACATAATTCCCTACAGGAGATAAGTAAAATCTATTTAGCAGATGTTCAATTATTAAAATTTAAAACAAGACATGGTCTTTTGTTCAAGTTTAACTCCCACTAATTTTCGACGGACTGTATAACCCTCAGTTATACAGAACGGGAGACGCCGACAGTTTCCTAGTGGGGATCAGAATCTCAATGACTTGCACTACAGCCTTGTGGATAGCACAACAAACTGTAATACAATCAGAGAGCACCCAACTCATGGGACTTGCAACTCCTTGCAATATCTGATCATAGCTTCGGTCCCCAGAGATTTAATGGCCTTGTGGATAGCACAACAAACCACTAATTCTGGTCTAAGCTAACCATCATTACGCGACGAGCATAGATTTGCATGCAGCCCTTGTGGATAGCACAACAAAGCTACATGGTTCCTTTACCCCGATCTATAGGCATCTAATGCCATAGCCACAGTCTCTCCTCCCAATTAAGCAGGCCTTGTGGATAGCACAACAAACCTGCCTAAAGTGATTCGAATCCTATGACTATAACGATGGTGGACCACGCGGTAAGTTCTTAACTACTCGGGTTACGGCTTAGAGTTTATCTGAGGGTATTTGGATAACTTTTATCTTGGTCTCTCCTAGGTGATAGTATATAAATATATCGTATATATTTACTAAATACTATAACCTGCTTTGATTCATAATCAAAAGATAAACAATGCATCACATACATGTCATTAGTGTGGTCATGGATAGCACAGTGGGTTTGACTGGAGCCAACAGTCAAACGCACACACATTCTAATCATAACAATTATATTAGATAACCTGCAAACACATAGGCAAGAGATCTCCATCTTTTCGCCTTCCTGGTTGCAGCTGTGGATTGTCCTCGCTCTTTCCTCGGTTGCCTCCATCATATTACATTAATTCTAGAATTAACAAGTAAATTGAAGAAGGCCTTATGGCGAGTACAAGAGAGAGAGGGAGGTAGAAATACATCGGAGTATGAGAGAGAGAGGTGCGCAGACCTCTATTTATTAACAATTAATAAACATCATACATCCACGATCCACACAAACCATTCATCACATGAATAATAAATTAAGTGCATATCTATGACCACGGTGTGTTTTAAACATTCCACACATGATTCAGCGCATCACATGGCTAAAACAAATGAGTTTTCAAAATATATAAGTTTTGGCTTTCAAAAAGCTGGGATCCAATCAAAATTGGTATTTAAATTTCGAAAACTCATTTTATTAATTTAACATGCAATTAAATCTAAATTTAAAAGCAATAAACACACATCACATGCGCACACACTCCGAATTAATAATTCCAGATTATTCCATGCAAATTAGAACATTTCTAATAATCTAACACTTAGATTAAACCCACTTAATAATCTAACAATTAGACTATTTAAAGACTAATCTAACTCTTAGATTAATCCATCAAAGTTAATTAACAATTTAACACTTAAATTATTAATTAACTCTAATTATTAATTAACTACTAATCTAACTTTTAGATTAGTTAATTAATGTTAATTAGTAATTTAACATTTAAATTATTAATCAACACTAATTAATTAATAATTTTCATCTAACACTTAGATTAGTTAACTTAAAATTAATCATTAATCTTAACACTTAAAATTAACAATTAACTCTAATTAACTGATAAGTACTAATTTAACATTTAAATTAACTAATTAAAATTAATCATTAATTTAACACTTAAATTAATAATCAACTTTAATTAGTTATTAACAATTAATCTAACTCTTAGACTAATTTATTAATGTTAATAACTAATTTAACTCTTAAACTAGTAATTAACACAAATTTTTCATTTAACCAGTAATCTAACTCTTAGATTATTAGATTAATATTAATTATTAGTTTAACACTTAAACTAATAACTAATAACTCCTAATTAAACCTTCATATTAGTTAATTAAAACTAATTATCAATTTAACATTTAAAATGATAATTAATTCCAGTTAACTAATGAATGTTAACTTAACACTTAAGTTAGACAATTAAAATTAATTATTAATTTAATATTTAAATTAATAACCAATTCCAATTATTAACAACACTTTGTTAATTGAATGATTCATAATCATTATTGCCCAATTAAAATTAAGAATTAAATAATAATTTCATATTCCAAAACAATTTTGAATTTATAATTCATATATAATTCTCAATTAAAATTTTAATGGGCTAAGGTTTAATAGAAATGGGGTTTTAAAATAGGAAAATCAAAGGAATGGGGCTCAGCCACTTGGGCTGAGCCATGGGGTTCGGGCCCTGGTCGAGCCAGGGCTCGAACCAGGGGTGCGCCTGCTCCGAGTCTGGTTCGGCCAGGCCCTGGACCCGGCCCGGGCCAGTCCGACCGGCTCGGGACCGGGCCCCCCCAGACCGGTTCAGGGCCATCTTCTCCATTCCACCCGAAACCCTAACCTGCACATCTCATGGCGGCGGTGGGGGTTGCCGGGGCAGATCCGCCCGGCGGCCGGCGGCCCTAGCTCCGCCGGCGTCTCCTCCGGCGCCGTAGAACGGCTCCGGCGCCGGTGGCCCCGATGCAGCTCCAAAACGGGTGCTGCAAAACCCGAACCTAAGAAGCTGTTGCAGGTGGTGGTGCTCGGCGGCAAGAGGGACAGCCCCGGCCGGCGGCCACTTGCCTTGGCGCCGCAGGCACTGCCAGGTGACGTCCCCGCCGCCGGAAGGCTTGCCGGCGGTGAGCCCGAAGCTATCAAAACCTCCCTTAATATTATCACAGGTTTTCTCAAAACCGTGAGGAAGGAAAAAAAAAGCTTTAGGACAAAAGGAGAAGACCTTCAATCCGGGCATCTCCAGCGGGCTCTCCGCCGCCGGCAACAGTGTCGTATGTGACTGGCATGGTCACTGGTCATACCAGGACCTCCGGCCACCTCCCCATCACATGGAGCATCCGATTGAAGCCGCCACAGACACCACGTTCTTCGTCCCACGAAGAACACAAAGAACCCAAAAAAAAATTCAATTTTTGCAGAATAAATTAATCTTATTAATCGTGTTCATCGCATGAACACAAATCCACCAAAAGGGGATCGAACTAACGCATGGAATAATACAAGAAAAATTAAGTCGGAGACCGAAACGGGACGAGAAACAGTGTAACCTGGCTCTGATACCACTGTTGGGATTTTCTCGGTTTCTCCGGATCGCTCACGCAGCGGAAAAACAAAATTATTTACAGCGATCTGTTCCCGTTTCGAAGACTAAAATACGATAATCGGATTATCGAAGTTCTCACCGTATGCGGATTCGAATCCGCAGCCGTTCGGTTCCGTCGGTGCGACACCGCAAGCCGCGCAAGCGCCCGGCCTCTAGCGAAGTCCACGCGATCCTCCCCGCGACGGATATCCTCGAGTTCCTCGTTCTTCGCAGCCCGCGAAGCCTCCGCTGGTCGCCGCAATGATCGCCGCAGTGCGCAGACGATTTCCCGTCGAACGGGATTCGGGGAAGCGGCGGAGCAAATCTGGATCTGCCTGGACTCCAGAGGAAGACAGAAAATGAGGAGGGGAGGCTAGGGTTAGTAGCAGCTTGGCCTGCTCAGCCCGTTCGTTATGTTTTATACTAACCGCGCGGTTTTTCACAAAAATCCCCGGTTTATATAAAACCCACTTATTTATCCATCGCCTTGAGAATCATTTGCGTGTGACCCTCTAGGCCCAAGTACCAGTCCAGTTAATGGCCCAACAAGCCCAGTGACTCCTCACTGGCTTTATTAATTAATTAATAACCCTTTATTAATCAATTAATCAATCGAATTGATGTCGCACATCGAATTCGACCGGGCCTCCGATCACGTTGGGTGCCAAGCAACACCGCGTGAACCCGGAAGGTATTTGGGGTTAAGTAACCCACTCTTGGAACCTTCCCGCCGACAGTTACCGCGCGGATATAATCCTTCATTCGTACAATGCTCTCGAGTCAACTCAGGGTATGGCGAGCTGTCAAACCCTAACCGGTCGACTCACTTGGATTGGATACCGCTGATGAATATCGGAAAACTCCTTTCCCGATATTATCGTCCGCCCTGGCCAGGGACTTCCGCGCATCCTTCCTAGAGCATTCTCTCTCTAAGTACCGAGAGCGAATGATTCCTTATTAACACACAATTCCCTTCGACGGTATTCCGCTGCACCCAATCCTTGGCGTATTAGAATCCCGTGGCTAGAGATTCGTAGACCAAGGTCAAAGTACAGAAGTCCACCGCCAAGGTGTCCTTAGTGTCTCAGGTCCGAGGACCATCCACGCAACTGCGACAATAGAATCAAGCTGGTTGACAGTAAGGTACAATACCATCCAGCGATTCAGTCGGATCAGTTCAGTGAACTCATTCTCCAATGAGCACCTACAGATTCGCCTTAGTGTCTCCACACAAGTGACTTATGAGACCAGTCACCCTCATCATATGAGCAGGAGTAATCTGTACTAGTCTAACCGGATATCCGATGTCCTTTTCGGATATCCTCCGACTAAGAACGATTAAGAATATGTGTGTTTAAGTGATCAGTCTCATTAGTATGATCTCATCATAATCTGATCACCATAGCACATATTCACGGACTTCATTATGAAACGATAATTAACGCGATTTACACATAATGAATATTATGCCATCTTTATTAATAATGAACGAGATTTACATTGTTAGATTGGCTTGTAGGCCACCTAAACTAACAAGGGAATGGTGGTGGTAGTGGTAGAAATTAGGGAGGGGTTTGATGGAGTGGAGGGAGAGGAAAGGAAGGAGAAGGGGGAACGGAGAGCGAAGGGTTCGGAGAGAGGGAGGAGAGAAAATAAAATGAGAGAAACGAGGGAAAGGAGGGAGGGTTCGTGGGTTTAAACCGAACCTAGCTAAAACGCATCACCTAACACCGACGCCATTCAAGTGACAAACCCGGGGTCGTACTCTCGTGGCCCAAAGTTGGCCTACGTGGCGACCACGTGGCACTGACGTAGCACACTCTAAAACGCGTCTTCCTAACAAGACGTCGTTTGAACAACGTCGAGCAAGCTCGACGCGATAAAGAACCTATGCCCCCTGCCCCACAAGGACCCAAATAAGGAGTCTGACACCGAAACTGACCCAATAATTGGATCTGAAATCTCAATCCTTACAACCTAAATGGCATCCGTACAGACCGATGCAATTCGAAAGTCGTCGTGCACCCTAAACGTCGTTTATAAGGCATTCCCCTGACCCACCGGGACCCAAACCAAAGGGTCCAGCTTCGAAAATAATTATGATTAAAAGGCGCCTTGATTGGACGATGCGATTTACACTCAGAAATCATATTTTAATAAAAAATCAAGTTTTTATTTAAAGAAAAATCTTGGACAAGTCACAGAAGATTAAGGGTGAATTTCAAGGCAAAAAGGAATGATTCTTTATTGGAAATAAATTCTTTACATCAAAAAAAGGAAAATAAAAGAGAGCTTTCAAGGACGAATTTCCTCAAGTCCCATTATATATGGATATGATAATCCTCTATTTGTTTGTTGAGAGGATTTTACACGATGATTGAAGCTAATATTCCATAATGTAACTATAAGCTCAGTTGCTTCAAAGTCTTCATCAGGTTCCAAGGCACGCTTCTTGATTGGAGATGTATGGGAAAACTCAGGGAGTTCATAGCGAGGCAGGCTGAGTTAAGTATAGCATCGATGAGAATTGTATAGAACTAACTCAGTAGCCCCGATTAGTTTAAGCTCTGCACCCGCTGCATGACGTACTCGAATTGGTTTTCCTACCAGAGCAAGTGGTGAAGAGTCGAACCCATATAATGGCATGGTCTTCATATAAGCTTTCCAATCAGCTCGAGTCTTGAGTTTGGGCACTCGATTGATCATCCTCTCATTGAATTTCACAATATTGGAAATATGGAAGATTGGACTATTTTGATAAATTTGAGATGGTCTTGCAGAATTTCTTGTGTGATATTCAAATTTGAAGTGCAACTCAACCCACAAAGCGAAGAGAAACATGCAACCATAAGGAGGTTGACCTATAAATGCTGCAGAAAGCCCACTGTAGAGATAGGCTAGAATCGTTGTGCCGATTTGTCTTCCCTCAAAGATCTCGCAGATTGCGCTAACTTGATCATCTTCCAATATGTTGTCTTGAGCATGAAAGAACAGAGCTCTAGCTAAGCACGTGGTGAACGCTTTCATTATGTTCTCAGTATCATCCTCTCTAAGATCTTCAATCAAGTACAAAGTCCACTCTGCTAGCTTTCCAAGGTTAATCCCTTTCTTAGTGAGGCATCCTTTAACTTCTTTTGGATCCTTCATGATCTTCATCAACAATTGTTGACCTGTAACCTTTTCCCTCATCAGAGCCATCTTATTCAGGATCACTTCATTATTGTTCAACTTGATCTTAGGAAGGCCCAATAGGAGTTCGGCCTCTTCAAGAAGGATAGTGGATTCAAATTCAGGAAAGAGGAAAATATGGGTTTGAGGATGCCACAATTCAATCAAGGCACCCATAGCCGCCCAATCCACGTTTGAAGTCTTGTAACGCTTTGCATGGACTAGTAGACCTTGGATATTCCACTTGGAAACAAAATCTTGCATGGAAATAGTGATACTTTTCGCAAGCTTACGAATCCAAGGAAGGGATGTGAATTTTCTTGGGGTGGGAAATAAAGGATATGCCTAGAAGAATAAAAAGGAGAGTTGCTATGAAGAATTTGAAGAACATGGAGGAAAAGGGAAATTGAAGAAGAAGGATTGAAGGAAGAAAGGATTCAACTTACTTGGAAGTTAGGATCTCTCCCACTAAGATGATCCTTCACAACAGACAGCTTCTCTAACGTCTTCTTCATCCTCTTGCTTGAAGAATCCATTTTGTTCTTGAGCTTCTTCTTCTTGAAACCTTGAAAACCTTGATTTCTTTTGAACTTTGGAGAGAATTCTCTATCTCAATCTCTAGATTAGGGTTGGATTTGCCTTGATACAAGTTAAGGAACTTTATATAGAGTGATTTGCAAAGTTGAAGAGGCTTTTCCGGATTGGAGAAGGGATGTGCATGGAGAGAATTGGAATCCGGATTGAAGACAGCCAGAACCTGTTTCTGCAACTTAAAAGACGTCGATGAACAGCGACGTGTTTTAAATGAACTTAATGGCTCGGCGCAACACGACACGTTTCAGAGTTTTCTGTTATTTTTCCCAAATTCAATGTTTATCCATATTTTGATGCTTAATTAAATACTTCCTTGAAGTTACTGATGATTTTTTTGTGTAGGAAATTCAAAGAAATGTCTATAAAGTTGAAAATTTCAAGAAGATCCCACTGTGGGAGTTTATGAGTCTCGACCGTGGCTAAAAAGACGGTTATCTCTATCTCTTGTACTCTTTATGTAATTAATTTGAGTTATCATAACATTTACTATATGTTAAATATTTATTAGAGTATATCAAGGACCTTGTGGTTTTGATGAAACTGGAATTTGAGTTTTCCTTCAACAAAAACAGTGATAATTCCAAAGAATTCTTGATCACACGGATAGGCCGTTGGATTATTAATTAATAAGGACGATGGTTATTCTTTTGTGAAACAGTGCGTGGATAAACGAGCTTCGGCTTAGCACTGAATTGCAGAATTGGTATATTGACTCATTAATGACAATTTAACAATATTATCATTGATTAATTTGTATTTTATTTGACTTTATATTTTTCTTTTAGCCCAGCATGCATCATATAGGACTTTGATATAATTATTATAAGAATTAATTATTGATTAAGTTTCAGACCATTGATCAAATAATTCCCAAACAAGATATGAAATATTCTATTATGAATTGAATATCTTGATTATCTTTGAGGTTCGTTTGAAGATATCCTTGGAATTCTATCCTTTCTTGGATTATTTATCCAACATTTCTTGTTTTCTTTTAAGATCCATCATGGTTGCAGCACGTCCACATTGGCTGGCAATCGCTCACCATGATGAAACCTGCAGGGTTTGTGACCTAGGATACTTCCTAATCGTGGAGGTTGATCGACCTTATTTTATTTCCTTATCTATCTCATCCAGACATGATTGTTTTCATCTATATTATCGAGTTATCTTCATTGATAATTTTGAGAACAATTCCAATCATGTGATGTTGAGAGCGTGTCTCATCACACTTTGGCATCACCTTTTCAATACATTCCATTTTATTTCACTCCCTTGTAAAGACGATGCCAAGGTGAGGCAGCTGTAGACACGCTAATTTTTACATCATTTTGAGTAAATTTCATGTCATATAATAATGCCTCAAAATGGTCTGATATTTAATCATTAGTTAATTTTTATTATTGTTTTGGATTAATTGTCTAAATGATATTGGGTTCAGACAGACATAATTTAAGTTTATTAATAAAATTCATTTTAACTCAGATTTTTAATCAAATATGAAGGAGTCTAAAAGACGTCGACCTGTAAAGACGCGTTTTAGGGTTTTATTTATATTTCGATTTTTAATCTAATTTTTAATTAATTTATTAATAAGCTAAAAGACATCTGGCCTGCACAACGCCATTTAGGTTTCTGAAACTGTTTTTGTTTCTTCTTCCCGATATTTATCCTTCTCTTAATTAAGTTAAAAGACATCTCCCATGGGTGACGTATTTTAATTAATTACAGATAATAATGAATTAGGCTGTATTTATCTATTTCTTGGTTAGATTGACTTCAAACTCCTTCATGTTAATATTTAAGTAACCGCAGATGCACGAACTTAAGCCTATAAATACCCAAGTCTTTGGCCATTAAAAAGTTAGTGTTTAAAGTGATAATTTTAAGTGATAATTGGTGATTATTGGAGCAATAATCTTTGAGAGAGACGACGTCCAAACGTTGAAAGATCGCGGCGCTGCTACTACTTCCAGGAGTTTTGAAGTAAGCTTCATCCTCTCTTCATCCATTCTTCATCCATTCAAGAAACAAGGCTTTCCAAGGATTATCCAACTCAGTTCTTCTTAATTGATTTATGCATCTTTCTCATATTTTCAGTATATTAGCATCATAATCTCATCATATCACTCCATACAACATACACTCACCAGCATTATTTTCCAATCCATGTGTTAAGGGGTTTCAAAGACCACAAACAAGTGAGTTTATTCGTTTAAGTTGCACGATTAAAATCATTGTTAGAATAGATACTACCACTATTTGAGTTCTTATCGTTCTTTTCCTCTTTCTTTCTACTTTTTTGCAAGGTACAAAGAAGATCAAAAGGAAGGAATCAACAAGAAAAGGAAATCTAGACGATCCTCAAAGTCCAATCAATATTCAAAGTAAGAACAAAGTCAGAATGGCTCTTTTTCTTCAGCAGGTTGAAGGAGGAGAATCAAGAACTTCAACATCTCCCACGTCCAAAACAAGTAAGCGATCAATCTTTGTCTTTTGAAACTTTTTAGTCAAAAGTTTCTGACGATCACATAGTTTTTAATAGGTTTATTTGTCACATAAACAACAAAATTTTCATGATAATCACACATCACTATTTGAGCACTCACAGCTTTTTGGCGATCACGGTGGGACTTGGTCTCGCCATCTTTTAAACCTTTGTTCTAGCTTTTATCAATCGGGCACCCACGGTGCACCACCTGTGTCCCTTGGACACGCCCTCACTGATCGGTGAGTTTTTAGTTTAATTGTTATTCCCACGTGTACCACATGCACACCCTTGCGGCAAGATCTTCCCCTCCCCGTTTGATAGGTTGAAAGTTGTGATTGTGAAAAGAAGAATGTGTGATTGATTGATATGTTAGTTGTTTACATGATAAAATTATCCTGTTAAAAATTGAAATAAAAAAAGATTCGCATGAGCCAATTATTTACCACTTTTATTCTGTTTGCTTGAGGAGGAATCGATGCAGAAATTCCTCTTGAATTGTTGATTCTGCGACCTGAAAAGCGTCCAGCAACAGCGACGCGTTTCATACCGCGTCACCTAACCACGACGCCTTTCAGGACAAATTCTCTGCTATCTGCTACCTGAGCTTCTGCGAGAAAAAAAAGGTTCTGTTTTGAATAGCGTCGACCAATAGCGACGCATTTCAGGCAGTTTCTTGTTTTGATCTTCAGTCCTCATATTTTTTATCTGATTGCTATTACCCATTACATATTAAGCATTAGAGGTCACCCCGACCATAGGTCATACGCAATGGGGCAAACCCCCCCCTCTCATAGGAACACACTTCTTGACGTCCTCACCTCTCTCTGATTGGGTCGGTCCCTCGATCAGACTAGAGTAGTTGACGTTAAAGACCTCCGTAAGTCCCCAAAATCAAGGTATTCCTCCTTATTCATCGGGTTGGTTGTACCAATCGAAGTCCTGGTTAGATTTTCATAACGTTGTGAGAGAAAGCTATAGAGTATAACGGTGGAAATTGAACTGAAACTAGGATCCTAACCCTTGAGTGAATTTTTGATTAATGGAATCCAAATAATCCAATAAGGAATCTTAAAATAATGTTAAACATCCACTTATTTGCTTAATCTCTGTACAACTTGTCTGCAAATCTTTGAAAAAAATCTAATACCATGTTACTTTGATCAGGTAGAGATTTGAGCATGGCTTCAGATGCTCTGGTCAATTACGAGAGAGATGCTAATGCCCCTCTTGAATCCAATTATCACTATGAGAACGAGGGAGATGCTAATACCCCCCGTGATCCCAATTCTTATTCATTTCAACATGAGGGAAATCCCCAAATCCCTCCTCCTTTTGTTCATGATCAACACAATTCTGGTGTTGATCTTCCCCCGCATATGCATGCGGTATCTAATCCTGTCTTTGAGGGGGGCATGGACTCGAATGAACCCTCCACATCCAATCCCTCCGATCTAGTCAACGCTCTGGGAGTTCTAGCCTCCCATCTGGATCCTCAACAACTTGAGGCAATCCAATCCATTTTGAAGGGGAAGACGCCCGTACCATCTACTGGACCGAATTCTATGGTCTCCCCTTCCATTCCTCAACCTCCTCCTCAGCATACTGCATTCATTCATTAGGCCATGGAAGGCCTTCAGGTTTCAACTTCTCGGCCAGCTGGGCCACAACTGTCCTCCTCGAGGCAACCGGCTAGACCGCCTACGCCAACTTATCAAAATGCCCTCGGGCATGGCGGAAGCGCTGCCGGACCACAACCGTATTGTCCCCCTTGCCCCACATACTCTAGGCAACAGGCCTATCATGTACCCCCACCTCCCCCTCCTTCAGTCGATCCGACGACTCAAGCTCTGCTCGCGAAGATGGAGTGTATGGATGAGCAGTTCAATAATTTTCAGAAAATGATGGGAGTTAAAGCTGCACCTGAGATAAACCTGCCAAGTCTGCCCGTGTTTCATTTGCCGCCCTCCGAAATGCCAGTGTACCGAAAGTACAATGGTACTGGTAATCCCTTCACCCACTTGAATGAGTTCATGTACGAGTCATCCTTTTGGCAGAACGACAAGAGGTCGTTGGCATTTTTGTTCAGAAAGTCATTGGAAGGACCAGCCCTTGAGTGGTTCTTTTCCTTAGAGCCATCTGAAGTAGAGGACTATGGTATCGTATCACGAAAATTCATTCAACGATACCAGGATAGTGTTGCACCCTCTCTGTCCATTACTGATTTGATAGCAGAAAAGATGAAACTCGATGAGGAATTCGTCAATTTTTCTGATAGATGGAGGAGTATGGCAGAAAAGATTAGGGATCATCTGTCCGAACCTGAACAAGTAAAAATGTTGATCTCCAATGCTACCCCTCAGTTCAACCTAGTCCTTGCGTTGAACAATCTGACCAGTATGGCAGAGCTCTATGAAAGGGCGCGTTACTGCCAAAATGCTTTCAAAGACGCCACTTTCTCCAATGTCTTTGACCCTTACCGACCCAGCAGACCTCCACCTCGGAAGCCTGCCGTGCCAAACTCTCCTAATACGGGCCGACCACTGAGGGCACGCTCTCTCACGAGCAGGTCAGTATCATGAACAACAATCAATCCCAGCAACCTCCAAGCCAGCAAGGTTATAGACCTCTGAATCAACGAGGCTACCTCTGAACCAGCAGAGTTACAAACAGCAGCAACCACAGTATCAGCAACTACAACAGCCGAACCTACAATATCTGCAGCCACAGTACCAGCGGCCACAGCAGCCGAACCAACAGTAACAACAGCAACCACAGCAGCAGCCACAGCGGCAGTTACAGTATCAGCCTCCCCAATAACAACAGTACCAGCCGTGCACACCGCCGGCATACCATAATGTACCTCCTCCTAACGATTATAACAAACCGAGGAAGCCTCCAGGCGCAAAAAGGGCAGAATATCCAGTCCTTCCAGAATCCTTATTCGATATCTTCAATGCTTTAATGGCAGCCAATGCTTTAGTTTTTCCAAGAGAAAAAATAGTTTGGCCCTAGAATGCCGACACCTCCAGATATTGTTATTTCCATAGACAACCTGGACACACAATAGATACCAACTTCCAATTCCGAGATTATATTCACGATCTCAACGAGCAGGGAGGCATCGATTGGGAAGAAATGAAGAAGTACATATCCGCCTTGAAGGCGAGAAGACCACAATAGCAGCAACAACAACAGAGAGCGCCAGCACAGGCGGCAGCACCTCCGAACATGGGTATAGTGCAGAACCCACTCCCGGAGCACCAGCACCAGATTCAAGTTGCCCCTATTTTGATGAACAACCGGTCTGAGGCTAACCGAGGGCAGCAATGGAAGGTAGAGGTGTAAGGATTGAGGTTTCGGATCCGGTTATCGGGTCAGTTTCGGTGTCGGATCCCTTAGTTTCGGTGTCGGATCCCTCAGTTTCGGTGTCGGATCCCTTAGGCTGTGCCACGTGGGCGCCACGTGGGCTGGCCTTGGGGCGCGAGACTACAGCCCCGGTCATATCGTCTGAATGACGTCTTGAGTGGACGACGCCATTTGGAGTACGACCCTGGTTTGTCAGTGTACGGCCCGGTCTTGTCATCTAAATAACATCGGGCTTGCACGTCGCATTTTACCCAGCTTCTATTTGACCCCGCGAACCTTCCCTCCTTTCCCTCATTCTCTCATTTCTCTTCTCTTTCCTCTCTTCCCTCCGATCTCCGGGGACCCCTCCCCCTCTCCTTGCTTTCCTCCCTCCATTCCATCTCTCCCTCCACTCCATCAACCTCCTAACTCCCACCACTACCACCACCTTCTCCTCCGCGGCGTTTTTCTCTCCGGACGGCGGCCGACGTCCCGGTGGAGTAACGGCGTCCACGGCGGTACCGGCGGCTACGTGTGGCGAGGCGGGTTGGCGGGCTTAGAGCTAGGAGGAATTCGAGTAACCAGTAGGGTGACGATCCCCGTTGTATTTCGTTTAAAAATCATGTTTTTCCCGCTTTGGAGCATATTTAGGGGTTTTCTTAGGATGAAAATACTAAATGCATGTAATGAGAATGTGGGTGTTTTAATGGGTATTTAGGTTCTTCTCTTCCTTCTCCACTTTGTTTGTGTTTTTACACGATTTGAGGAGGAAATCCCACCCCGCAGATTGGGAGATGGCAGAGGAAGAACTAGTCTGTGAGGGTTAAATGACGTCGGGGGACAGCGACGCCTTTTAGAAAGGCGGCCTCCACCCGCGACGCGATTTAGCCCAGATAACAGACTCTGCCTCTGGAATGATGAGCGTCCAGGGACAGCGACGCCTTTTTGAACGACTTCCGTGCACGATGCCTTTTAAGAAAAATCACCCCGAGGTCTATCTCTGTTTCTGTCGTTATTAGGCGACTAGGAACAGTGATGCCTTTTGAACGGCAACCTTTATAGACGACGCGTTTTAGGCCAGTTTTCACATAAACCGGTTTAGGAAGCTTGAATGACGTCGGCCTTGGGCGACACGATTCAAGCCAAAATTCCATTAATCCATGCAATTAGCATATGTTTACATTGTTAGATAGTTTAGTTAATTGCATGTGTAGAAATGTACTTGATGACATTGGATTCTATGTGATCGGATCGCACCGTGTTGTGTTTTGTGCGATCGTGGGCCCAGAGTGACAGTTGTTAGCACTTAGGCACCCTGTGTCAGTGTGGGAGTGACACGGCGTCGGTGTGGGAGTGGCGGGGTGACGTCTAGAGAGAGGGTCACCTGGTGTACTCCGGGGTATAGCTATTACTGGTGTGGGAGTGGTATATTCGGAGTGTCACTCATGCTGGGAGAAGCAGAACCACCTGGAGCCTGTCAGGCCGGAGTAGCCAGCGCGCTATCCGAGGGGTTGCTATTTGGTCTCAGCGGGTCGGAGTTTCTCACGTTCGGCCGTGTGGTTGGCGTGTTTTGCTGAGACACTGGTTGTGGGCTCCGTGGTAGAATGGTTTCAGAATTGTGCATGTGTTTTATATCGCAATCTAGGAGTTATGTTTACTGCTTTACTTGCTTAAATTATCTATATTTGTGTTGCTGCACTTGTAGGTGCGTGAGTGGGCGGTGGGGATCGAAGTATCCCTACTGAGTCTTTTCGATGAGACTCACCCCTGCGGTTTTTAAGTGAGGGTTCTAGGCAGGCATAGCGAGCAGAGTGTTGCTTTGGGTCGCACGCCAGCAACCGTTGTTCCGGGGTATGCCCCAGTGTAGTTGTTATTTTATTTTCTGGCCTGTATGCTTAATTATTTCTTTTCAGTTGGAGTATGTAATTATTTGCTGTGTCGAGTCGCATTGTAATAATTTTAATTCTTGCCCTTCCTTTTTAATTCAATGCGATGTGAATGTTTAGCTTAGTTTATTATTTATTTCCCAGACTTATCTAGATCCTGGTTTGGCTCCAAATTAATGATTCGGTACCCATTTAGTAATTGGATCCCCGATTATAGGGTGACAGGTCGTTACAAGAGGACTCTTCTTCTATTTACTTAATAGGCCACACCCCGAGCACCACAGAACAACCGTCACGCCGTATCCTTCGCATACCCAAACCGCAACCCGTTACCATCATGCCTATATCAACACCCGCATATCACTCACCCACACCCATTAACCCATCACCACCACCCACTTTCCCAAAATCCATTATACCCTCCACCATCACGCCTCCATTAAACCATCCCCTGCAAGCTGATTACGCACCCCTCATGCCATCCAAACTGTTACTCCGCATACCATTCCCCACATCACCCACCACCACCACCACTTACCCAAATACCATACAACCCTCTAAACCATTACTCCACGTACCATTCCCCACATCACATGCACCGCCCACTTACCCCTCCACCATCCAACCATATAAACCCCTCATCCGCACCATGCCACCACTTGTGTACCAACCCTCCGCACCATCTACATCATCCACCAACCCTACAGTGCTCAAACTGTCACCTGGACCTTCCGCGATTGAAGAACATGCACTCCGGAGTGAGAGGATTTTCAATAAGGTCTTTCCTCAATGTACAGTCAGAGATGGCCCATCACAGCTGCCAGAGGAAGCACATAAGGATGAGAGTGCACCAGGCACTCAATATGACCTGCTAAAACAATTGGACAGAACACCGGCACGAATCTCTGTACTTGAGCTGATCAAGAGATCGAAGACTCATCAGGAAGCTCTAATGGAGTACCTACAGAAAGTGATGGTCAACGAAGATGTGCTGGTGGAAAAGATCACCACACTGTTAGTTCCTCAGGGGGACCAGCCCTCTATTACATTCCATACTTCGGAACTAGTACCACCAGCAGCCAGAAGCATGGCTTTGAGCATCATGGTCAATATCTGCAAGAAGGCCGTAGACGCATGTGTAACGACCTGTCACCCTATAATCGGTGATCCGATTACTAAATGGGTACCGAATCATTAATTTGGAGCCAAACCAGGATCTAAGTAAGTCTGGGAAATAAACAATAAACTAAACTAAACATTGCATCCCATTGAATTGAAGAGAAAGTGCAGAAATTAAAAGTTATTACAATGTGACTCGACGCAACAAATAATTACATGCTCCAACTGAAAAGAAATAATTAAGCGTACAGGCCAGAAATAAAAAGAACAACTACGTCGGGGCATACCCCGGAACAACCGCTGACGGCGCGCAGCTCACTACAGCACACTCCACGTTAAGCCTGCCTGGAGCCCTCACCTGAAAACCGCAGGGGTGAGTCTCAACGAAAAGACTCAGTAGGGATCCTCCGATCCCCACTGCCCACTCACACACCCACAAGTGTAATACACAGCTAAAGGTACAGTAAACAATTAAAGTAGTAATTACTACTCCTAAATCTCGATATGAATCACATGCATTCGGAACATATTTAACATGCATATTTCTAAAACCAGTCTACCAGGGAACCCACAACCAACGTCTCGGTAGAACACGCTAACCACACAAACGAAGGTGGGGAAAACACCGACCCGCTGACAACAAACAGTAACCCCTCGGATAGCGCTCTAGCTACTCCGGCCCAACTGGCTCAGGTGGTTACTCCTTCCCTCAGCATGAGTGACACTCCGAAGGTACCACACCTACACCGGTACTAGCTAACCCCCGGGTTCACCAGGTGACCCTCTCTCACTAGGCGTCAGCCCGCCCACGCCCCCACCGGCGATGTGCTCCACCCACACCAGCACAGGGTGTTAAGTGCTACAACTGTCACTCCAAGTCCACAGTAACTCAAAACACAGCACGGTGCGATCTAGTCACGTGAGAAGCCCGCGGTCGCACGACACACAACGTAGTGCCATCCGGTCATGAAGAGTACATCATCATCGAATGTACTAAAAGCATGCATATAACCAACTATCTAGTAGTGTAAACACATTTTTACTGGCATGAATTAGTGTGGTTCTGCCTTGAATCGCGTCGACCAAGGACGACGCCATTCAAGTCTCCTAAACTGGTTCATGAAATTCCGGCCTCAGAACATAGCCTAAAAGGCGTCGTCACAGATAGCCGCCTATTAAAAAGCGTCGCCATCCCTCGTCGCATATCAGTGACAGAAGTAGGGATAGGCCACGGTTAATTCTTCTTTAAAACGCGTCGTCCTGGGAAGCCGCCTTTTTAAAAGGCGTCGACATCCTCAGACGCCATTCACGCTAAAAAAAACCCGGAATTTGCAGAGAACCTCAATCGCTAGATTTCTGCCTAAAAGACATCATGATGGTCCGACGCCATTACAATTAGCATCGTCCATTCATGACGTCTTTTAGGGCCAGAAACCCTGAACTGACAGAACCTCAATGCGGTGATTTCTGCCTAAAAGGCATCATGGTGGCCCGACGCTACTCCAATTCGCGTCGTCCATGCACGACGTCTTTTAGGGACAGAAACCAGGTTCTGTTTTCTTGCCCGATGGCTCCCTTTTTCACCCCCAAATGCCCCAAAATCAAACCAAACGGAGGAAGAAGAGGGGCAAGCTAATCTTTACCAAACCACATTTTAGAAACCCTCATCCCCATCAAGAAAAGTTCCTAACCATGCTTGTTCTACCCGAGAACCATAGACCCACGGCATGCTTCAAAGTAGTAAAACATTGAGGGAATCGTCACCCTACCGGTCTCTTGGACTCCTCCTGGCTCCGCCGCCACACCGTCACACCGCAGACCGTCGCACCGCAGACCGCCGCCGGTACTCCGAGGACGCCGCCACTCCGCCGGGACGTCGGCCTCCGCCCGGAGAATGGAACGCCGCGAAGAAAGTGGTGGTGGTAGTGGTGAGAGGTAGAGGGGTAGTGGAGTGGAGGGAGAGATGAAATTGTGGGAGGAAAAGAGGAAGGGGAAGGGAGAGCCGTCGGAGCTGCCGGGGAAGAGAGGAGAGAGAAGAGGGAGGAGAAAATGAGGGAAAGGAAGGAGGGTTCGCGGGGTTAACCAGAAAGCCTAAAAACGCGTCGAGATGTACGGACGCCTATTAGATGACATGACGGGCCGTTCTGACAGAACTCTGAAATGCGTCTCCCAAGACCGACGCCATTCAGACGACAAGACCGGCACCGTACTCTGACACCGCAGGGTCGCAGTCTGGAACGCGTCGACCATCATGGACGCTGTTCAGACGACACGACCGGCCCGTACACTCGCGACCCAAGGCCAGCCCGCGTGGCATCCACGTGGCACAATATAAAACGCGTCTGCCATGCCGGACGCCGTTTAAACCGCGTCGAGCAGGCTCGACACGAAACAGAACAGGGTCCCAGCCCCATTAGGGCCTAAACTACAGAGTCCGACCCGGAAACTGACCCGATAACCGGATCCGAAACCTCAGTCCTTACATTCTCCCCCCCTTAAAATAATTTTGTCCTCGAAATTACTTACTACTGTTAACGATGATACAGGTTTACAAAAGAACTTACGAGAAAAGGTAGGGGAACTGCTCCCGCATCTCATCCTCGTGCTCCCAGGTAGCCTCGCCCCCGGAGCGGTACTGCCAAATCACCTTGACCAAAGGTACAATCTTGTTCCGAAGGACCTGTTCTCTGCGATCCTCAATACGAACTGGAAACTCTGGAAAAGACAAGTCCTCAGCAATCTCCAACTCTGAGAAATCTAGAACATGGGACGGATCCTGAACATATTTTCTCAGCAAGGAAACATGGAACACATCATGCACTCCTGCAAGACTGGGCGGCAAGGCCAGCTGATACGCGGTTTCCCCAATTCAAGCAAGAATGGGAAAAGGCTCAACATATCGCGGACTCAGCTTACCTCACTTTCCGAACCTCATCACGCCCTTAGAGGGTGAGACTCGGAGAAACAAGTGGTCCCCAACCTCAAACTCAAGTGGTCTCCTTCGGATATCGGCATAACTCTTCTGCCTGCTCTGAGCTGCAATCAATCTTTGTTGTACTACACTGGCAACTTCAGCACACTGCTGAACCAACTCTGGACCTGCTATCTGTCTCTCGCCAATCTCGAACCAACACACAGGAGATCGACACGGACGCCCGTACAAAGCCTCGTAAGGTGCCATGCCGATACTAGAATGGTAACTGTTGTTGTAAGCAAACTCCACTGTAGGCAAATGCTGCTCCCAAGAACCTCCCCAGTCCAGGCAACATGCCCTGAGCATATCCTCTAGAGTATGTATAGTCCTTTCCGACTGTCCATCAGTCTCGGGATGATAAGCCGAGCTGAAAGCCAACTGCGTACCCAAAGTCTTCTGAAAACTCTTCCATAACCTAGAAGTGAACCTCGGGTCTCGGTCTGAAACAATGGACAGGGGTACCCCGTGCAGAGAGATGATCCGATCAACAAACAACTTAGCCAACTTACCGACTAACCAGTCCTTCCTAATAGCCAGGAAATGTGCCGACTTGGTCAATCGATCAACAATGACCCAGATCGCGTCTCTCCTGCCAGGGGATACAGGTAATCCCATCACAAAGTCCATAGTCACATGTTCCCATTTCCATTCTGGGATCGGCAAGGGCTGCAACAATCCTCCTGGTCTCTGATGTTCTGCCTTAACCTGCTGACAAGTCATGCACCTTGCTACATACTCAGCCACATCCCTCTTCATAACAGGCCACCAAAAATGCCTCCTCAAACAATGATACATCTTGGTTGTCCCGGGATGCACTGCATATCTAGAACGGTGTGCCTCATCAAGGACACTCCCGCGCACGTCCTCTTCGGCCGGAACATAGAGTCTACCTCTAAACCTGACTGTACCGTCATCCCACAACTCTACCTCTGGTCTCTGGAGAATCTGCGGTAACTCTGCATCTGCCCTCTGAGCCTCAATCACAGCATGGTACACTGCTGATCTCATAGTCAAACTAGCCAACACGGCTCTATCATCCTCACGTGGAACTCGAAAGGAAGATTCCACAACCTGCTCAAATAATCTCCACTCTCGAATCATAAGATATGACATGACCATCTTCCGACTCAAGGCGTCTGCCACCACATTCGCCTTACCCGGATGATAGGAAAGGTCGAGGTCATAATCCTTGATGAATTCCATCCACCTACGCTGCCTCAAATTCAGGTCTCTCTGTGTGAAAACATATTTCAGGCTCTTGTGATCGGTAAAGACCTGAAATTTCTCTCCATATAAGTAATGTCTCCAGATCTTCAATGCAAATACCACAGCTGCCAATTCCAAATCATGCGTGGGATAGTTCTCCTCATGCTTCTTCAGCTGTCTAGAAGCATAGGCCACGACCCTACCATGCTGCATTAGCGCTGCACCCAAACCTCGACGTAATGCATCTGAATAAACCACAAACCCTCCTGAACCTGATGGAAGCACCAGCACTGGGGCCGAAGTGAGACGAGTTTTCAACTCAGTGAAACTCTGCTCACACTCCTCGGTCCACACAAAACGAACTCCCTTACGAGTCAACCTCGACAAGGGGGCCGCTATCGAAGAGAATCCCTGGACAAACCGCCTGTAATAACCTGCTAGCCCCAAGAAACTTCTCACCTCAGTTACTGAAGTTGGCCTGCTCCAATCCATCACTGCCTCAATCTTGGCTGAATCTACTGTAATGCCTTCACCAGAAATGACATGTCCCAAGAAGTGCACCTCGTCTAGCCAGAATTCACACTTACTAAACTTGGCATAGAGTTGGTGTTCTCTCAGGACCTGCAATACTACCTGCAGATGTGTGGCATACTCTTCTTCAGAAGAAGAGTGTATCAAGATATCATCTACAAATACTACCACAAACTGATCCAGGTAGGCCCTGAAGACTCGGTTCATCAGGTCCATAAAAGCTGCCGGAGCATTGGTCAAGCCGAAAGGCATAACCAAAAACTCATAATGTCCCTACCGAGTCCTAAAAGCCGTCTTACTAATATCAACCTCACGGATTCTCATCTGATAATATCCAGACCTTAAGTCAATCTTAGAAAACACCTTAGCAGACTGCAGCTGATCCAACAAATCATCGATCCTGGGAAGTGGGTACTTATTCTTTATTGTTACCTGGTTCAGCTGTCTATAATCAATGCACAACCTCAGAGAACCATCCTTCTTTCTGACAAAAAGAACTGGAGCACCCCACGGAGAAGTACTGGGACGAATGAAACCCTTATCCAGCAACTCCTGTAGCTGCGCCTTCAACTCAGCGAGTTCGGCTGGCGCCATCCGATACGGGGCCTTAGACAAAGGTGTCGTACCCGGTGCAAGCTCAATGGCAAACTCAACCTCTCGCTGAGGGGGAAGGCCAGGCAATTCCTCAGGAAATACATCTGCAAAGTCACATACTACAGGCACCTCCCAAGGACTGGGATTACCACCAACATCGGCTAGAACAACAGAGGCAAGGAAGGCCTCACAACCACCAACAAGCAACCTCTGGGCCTTAAAGGCAGAAATAAGAATACCTCGAGGAGAGAGCCTAATACCTTGGAAGTAGAAGGTCGAGATGTCCGGAATAGAGAAACGCACTCTCTTCCTGTGGCAGTCCACCTCAGCAAAATAAGTCTCCAACCAGTCCATGCCCAAGATGATGTCAAAGTCGCGGATGGCAAGCACAATCAACTGGACAGGTAGCTCATGGCCCTCAATAGTCAAGGGAACGTCCCTCAAACAATTATAAGATAACAAGAAGTCTCCAGAAGGAACTTCTACCATCAACCCATCAAATAACTCATCAACGGGCGCAGAAAGAATATCTATGAACTGCTCAGAAATGAAAGAATGCGAAGCACCCGAATCAATCAACACATGTGCAGAGTTCCCAAGGACAGAAAGTGTACTTTCCACCAAGTTGGACGCACGAGCATCCTTCCTGGTGATAGCTAGAACTCTCCCCTAGGACCTCGGCTTCTTCTGATCACCTGAACCCTGCCCTTGACCATGCCCCCGCGGGCAATGCCTCGCTAAATGACCCTGCTGGCCACATGTGAAACACCTCCTAAGAAAAGTAGGACACTAAGTCCCATCATGAGTACCACCGCAATGCTGACAAACTGCTGGAAGTCTCTGAACTGACTCCTGCTGGGCACTGGACACAGACTGGCTCTGCTGACCCTGCCTGGGTCTGTTGCTACCGCTGCTGCCACTACTGCTGCCACCGCCTCGAAAGAATCTCCTGAATCTGGAGCCGAGTGAAGACGACCCTGATCCGGACGAAGGAGCTGCTGCTGCTGCCTTTCCTCTACCACGAGCTGGTCCCTGAGTAGTCAGTCCTCTCTCCCGGGCTGACTGATTCTGCTGAGCCTCCACTGCCACTGCACACCTAACTGCAGATGCCAAATCTGAGCAACAGTGAGATGCCATGAAATTCCTCAGACTGGACCTCAGTCCATCTACAAACCTCTCAGTCCGACGCTCCTCGTCCCCTGAGATAAAGGGCACAAACCTCCCAAGCGAAACGAACTTCGCCTGGTACTCGAGCACTGTCATACTCCCTTGAGTCAGCTCTATAAATTCCCTCTCCTTAGCCCTCTGAACATGCCTAGGGAAGTACAGTGCATTGAATTCCTTTACAAAAGTCTCCCATGGAATCTCCCTGAGGCTCCTATCCGCATAAGACAAACTCTTCAGAGTGGTCCACCAATCATACGCATCGTCCTTCAACATGAAGGTAGCCAGCGGGGTCCTCTCAACTGCCGCACAATTCATAGTGTCAAAAGTCTTCTCCATCTCCCTCAACCAGTGGACAGCCTCATCAGGGTCGGGACGACCGGTGAAATGAGGCGGCCTCAGCTTCAGGAATCTCTCTAGTGTAGCTGAAGACCCTCCCCGAGCACTGGAACTCTCACTAGGGTCTCGAGTCTGATATCTAGTCATCGTGTCCATCATAGCCTCCATGAAACGCTCTACACTCGGCCTACCGGCCTCCGATCCACTAGGGACATCTCCCCGCTCTCTAATAACCGGCATCCTCTTTCTAGGAGCCATCTATTCGCCTACAATCACAAAATCAAAAAGTTATAATTAGAATCCTAAAACCTATGCTACCGCCGTACCTGTACGGGAAAATGTAATTAATTGCCGGACTCTCGACATTTAACTTAGTTATTCATTTATTTGCCAGACCGAATGCTTTGATACCAACTGTAACGACCTGTCACCCAATAATCGGTGATTCGATTACTAAATAGGTACCGAATCATTAATTTGGAACCAAACCAGGATCTAAGTAAGTCTGAGAAATAAACAATAAACTAAGCTAAACATTGCATCGCATTGAATTGAAGAGAAAGTGCAGAAATTAAAAGTTATTACAATGCGACTCGATGCAGCAAATAATTACATGCTCCAACTGAAAAGAAATAATTAAGCGTACAGGCCAGAAATAAAAATAAAAACTACGTCGGGGCATACCCCGGAACAACCGCTGACGGCGCGCAGCTCACTACAGCACACTCCACGCTAAGCCTGCCTGGAGCCCTTACCTGAAAACCGCAGGGGTGAGTCTCAACGAAAAGACTCAGTAGGGATCCTCCGATCCCCACTGCCCACTCACACACCCACAAGTGTAATACACAACTAAAGGTACAGTAAACAATTAAAGCAGTAATTACTACTCCTAAATCTCGATATGAATCACATGCATTCGGAATATATTTAACATGCATATTTCTAAAACCTGTCTACCAGGGAACCCACAACCAACGTCTCGGTAGAACACGCTAACCACACAAACGAAGGTGGGGAAAACACCGACCCGCTGACACCAAACAGTAACCCCTCGGATAGCGCTCTAGCTACTCCGGCCCAACTGGCTCAGGTGGTTACTCCTTCCCTCAGCATGAGTGACACTCCGAAGGTACCACACCCACACCGGTACTAGCTAACCCCGGGGTTCACCAAGTGACCCTCTCTCACTAGGCGTCAGCCCGCCCACGCCCCCACCGGCGCTGTGCTCCACCCACACCAGCACAGGGTGTAAAGTGCTACAACTGTCACTCCAGGTCCACAATAACTCAAAACACGGCACGGTGCGATCCGGTCACGTGAGAAGCCCGCGGTCGCACGACACACAACGTAGTGCCATCCGGTCATGAAGAGTACATCATCATCGAATGTACTAAAAGCATGCATATAACCAACTATCTAGTAGTGTAAACACATTTTTACTGGCATGAATTAGTGTGGTTCGGCCTTGAATCGCGTCGACCAAGGACGACGCCATTCAAGTCTCCTAAACAGGTTCATGAAATTCCGGCCTCAGAACATAGCCTAAAGGGCGTCGTCACAGATAGCCGCCTATTAAAAAGCGTCGCCATCCCTCGTCGCATATCAGTGACAGAAGCAAGGATAGGCCACGGTTAATTCTTCTTTAAAACGCGTCCTCCTGGGAAGCCGCCTTTTTAAAAGGCTTCGACATCCTCAGACGCCATTCACACTAAAAAAAACCCGGAATTTGCAGAGAACCTCAATCGCTAGATTTCTGCCTAAAAGGCGTCATGATGGTCCGACGCCATTACAATTAGCGTCGTCCATTCATGACGTCTTTTAGGGCCATAAACCCTGAACTGACAGAACCTCAATGGGGTGATTTCTGCCTAAAAGGCGTCATAGTGGCCCGACGCTACTCCAATTCGCGTCGTCCATGCATGACGTCTTTTAGGGACAGAAACCAGGTTCTGTTTTCTTACCCGATGACTCCCTTTTTCACCCCCAAATGCCCCAAAATCAAACCAAACGGAGGAAGAAGAGGGGCAAGCTAATCTTTACCAAACTACATTTTAGAAACCTTCATCCCCATCAAGAAAAGTTCCTAAACATGCTTGTTCTACCCGAGAACCATAGACCCATGGCATGCTTCAAAGTAGTAAAACATTGAGGGCATCGTCACCCTACCGGTCTCTTGGACTCCTCCTGGCTCCGCCGCCACACCGTCGCACCGCAGACCGCCGCCGGTACTCTGAGGACGCCGCCACTCCGCCGGGACGTCGGCCGCCGCCCGGAGAATGGAACGCCGCGAAGAAAGTGGTGGTGGTAGTGGTGAGAGGTAGAGGGGTAGTGGAGTGGAGGGAGAGATGAAATTGTGGGAGGAAAAGAGGAAGGGGAAGGGAGAGCCGTCGAAGCTGCCGGGGAAGAGAGGAGAGAGAAGAGGGAGGAGAAAATGAGGGAAAGGAAGGAGGGTTCGCGGGGTTAACCAGAAAGCCTAAAAACGCGTCGAGATGTACGGACGCCTATTAGATGACATGACGGGCCGTTCTGACAGAACTCTGAAATGCGTCTCCCAAGACCGACGCCATTCAGACGACAAGACCGGCACCGTACTCTGACACCGCAGGGTCACAGTCTGAAACGCGTCGACCATCATGGACGCTGTTCAGACGACACGACCGGCCCGTACACTCGCGACCCAGGGCCAGCCCGCCTGGCATCCACGTGGCACAATATAAAACGCGTCTGCCATGCCGGACGCCGTTTAAATCGCGTCAAGCAGGCTCGACGCGAAACAGAACAGGGTCCCAGCCCCATTAGGGCCTAAACTACAAAGTCCGACCCGGAAACTGACCCGATAACCGGATCCGAAACCTCAGTCCTTACAGCATGCCTGGTTGACATAGGGGCTTCAATCAACGTTTTATCACCGAAGACCCTTGAATTGTGTGGTATACCTAAGGAGAAGTGGTTGCCTTCCCCTATTTCTGTTACAGCATACGACAATTCTACTTGTTCCCCTCTGAGAATGATTTATTTGAAGGTAGAATTAGGCCATGTTTGTCACAATGAAGTCGAGTTCCACATCCTAGAAATCGATCCTTCTTTGAAGGGTATCCTTGGCCGCCCCTATATTAAGTCCCTTGAGGCAATTCCTTCTACAAATCATCAGTGCCTCAAATTTTCATACAAAGGACGTATTATTAAAGTTACGAGCATGCCAATCCTTGCAGCTGCTCATTCCTTGAATGTCAGGCCGACTTTTTTACCTGGCCAACAACCTCCGTTATTGGTATTACAGGTTTACCATCCCGTGGCTGATCCCTTGAAAGCTGCCACACTTAGTCCTTATCCACTTGATGCCATGAAGCGGGGGAAGTGCATGAGTACCCCTGGCTGAAAAATCATGATGAAAGGTGGCTATCAGCCTAGAAAGGGTCTAGGCACACAATTGCAGGGCAAAACTATGCCCATTAAAGACAGCCGAAGGACACCTGGTAATGGCCTGGGCTATAGGCCGAGAAGAGTCAGGCATGACATTGTGCAGCAACAAGAAGATGAAGACGGTCAGAAGGCCTGGGAAACAATGACTACACCATGCAAAGAAGGCCGAGATCCTTTGACATGGACCCTGTATACACATTTTCTCAAGGGACCTATAATCAGTCATGATAATGATGATACAGTGCTAATTACGTCCCAGTTCAATCTCCATGACATATATGGAAGGGACCTGGCCAGGCACTACTCAGAATTGCTGATGTATCAGTCCTTGGAGGCTCTGCGGCCAATGAAAAGGAGGAAATTCCAAGATCCAGAGTGTGAATGGTACGGATGGTTCGACCTGAGGGATATGTACATTGCATTAAACAAATTATTTCTTGACCCCTCAGAGCCGAAATGGCCGTCGTTGGTAGACGAGCTGATTGAAGGGCCTGGCGCCATTTTTGAGAAGAGAATTCTTTGTAAAATCATGCATGAGTTTATCAGAATAGATTAGCACGTTTTTATCAAAAGAAAGTCATTGAACGTAAGTTCAAGGTTAGTAAAATGGTCGCAAAAGAATCTTTGCAAAACCTGGTGGTCCGCGTTCTAAGCTCCAACCTAATTAGGAAGGACCATATGTTGTATCGTATGCTTTTCTTGGTAACACTTACCATCTAGTTGATGTAGAAGGGCAAGAATTAACGCACCCATGGAATGGTCTGTATCTTAAGAAATACTACCCTTAGGTTAAAGAGTCGATCAGCATGGTGCAAAGACCAGTGGAATCAGAAAGTTTTGAAACTCAAATTCCTTTATAAGTCTGGATAATTTAATTCAAACACATTACTACACACACTGACACGTTTGCTTCGTGAGTAACAAGAGATGTAATGTCCTAAGGAATACCGAAAGCTTGACTAAAAGTGTAAAGTGCAATTAATTCTCTTCAAACAAACATTCTATTTTTACACTCGGCCCACGATGTCGGAACGAGGCTTAGAATAGACTACCAAGAATACCTGCCATCTTAGTAGGAGGCCGTCATAAAAAAAAGAGGGGGACATCCGTCCCATGAAAAGAAAAAGCAAAAGGCAAAAAGCCGAGCATCAAATCAAAAGGTCATTACACTACAAACGTTACACCAAGGCTGTAACGACCCGCCATCCTATGACCGGGGACCCAGTCACTAAATGGATGTCGGCCCATTAACTACGGGCTCACACCCGGATCTCACACAACACATCTGGAGGAGTAAGTGCTAAACAGTGCTAAATATAACAATCTCACGGACTACAAAGGTAAACAAGTGCGCAGGGAAAGTAACAATGTCCGTATACAGTCCAACAATAATTACATGTCCAACAATTAAATAAGTACAGGCAGAAGGAAAGTACAACAACATCGGGGCATACCCCAGAGCTAAGACAGCTGCTGGTCCGCACACCAAGAAGACACCACGCTACCGCTGCGCCTCGAAGTCCACACCTGAAACCGCAGGGAGTGAGCCACACCAGAACTGGGCTCAGTAGGGATCATCCGATCCCCTGCCTCCCACTCACACACCCACAAGTGAAGCAACAGTAATATATAGAGCAGTTAAGTAAAGCAGTAAACACAACAAGCAACTCCAGCACGAAACGCACGACAAACAGTGTAGCAGGAACAACTCTGAGTAACCCAAAGAACCCAACACAGAGTCACGTCTCACGACCGAAGTCCACGAGGCGACTAAACCACACAGTCGACCGAAGTCAAACGTCGCCTCCCAACACTACCACCAGTGCTCACGCCTGTCCACCCCTACAGCGTTCCGGAGCACTGTAGGGTGAGGCAGTGAGCTGAACTAGGACTAGCTGGACTCAGTGTACCGCCACTGCCAGCTACGTGTGCACACAAGCAGTCTAGACTACAATCCTACCACCGGATTGCCTCCACGCTAGGCCTCAGCGCTTTCCTGGAGGGTCCTGGGGACCGGGAACCCCCGTCAAGCCGCAGCTATAGGAACTACCCGCAGACCCAACTCTCCCGGGCTGCATCAGGCCAAGGGCTAAAGGTACCACTCGTAACCTTGATCAAAGGTCACATCAGGCCCATTGGCTAAAGGGTAAACCAACTCCCACCAGTAAAACCACCAGCTCCACAGCAAGAGACACGCCGGAAGCCGTCACAACAAGCAAGGGAAACCCCGACCCGCTGAGACCAAACAGCAACCCCTCGGATAGCACACTAGCTACTCCGGCCCGCCGGCTCAAGGTGGTTCTGCTTCCCTCAGCTAAAGGTAAAACACCACGAGCACCCCTCCTCACAGACACCATGACCCTGTCCCCACCGGTCCATGGTGACATCGGAAACCATTGTCACATCGATCCACGGTCGTATGATCACACACACACACATATAACATGCTGTCAATCCATTCGCACAGTAAACCCCAGTCTCAACGTACAGTTAAAGCACATACACACCCACAGATGATGAAATCCCAGTCATGCAGAAGTTCTCAGTCTCAGTATATAACTCAAAGCATGCATTAGAACCATCCCACCGTGAAACATACATCAAAATACCCCAAGTAAACCATTCCTGGCTTGAATCGCGTCGACCGAGGTCGACGCCATTCAAGCCCCACAGACGGGTTTATTAAAAGACCAGAATAACCCTTAAAACGCGTCCACCGATGAAGTCGCCTATTAAAACGCGTCTGGATGGCCCAACGCCATTCAACCCCGAAATCCAGAATACAGAACCATTAAGCGGGGGCAAATCCTGCCTAAATGGCGTCATGGTGACTCGACGTCCTTCAGAAAGGCGTCGATCACCCATGACGTCATTTAGCCCAGCACCCCTAACCTCTGAAACTCGAACAGGGGGATTTCTGCCCTGAAACGCGTCGTCCTTAACCGACGTCCTTCTAAAAGACGTCGACCAGGGACGACGCCTTTCAGCGCCAGGAACCAGGTTCCCTGGTTCGAACCGAGGGCTCCTCCCTTGAACCCCAAGCACCTCGAAAACCCCAAAACAAGAGGGAGAGGAAGGAGAACTCAACTACCACATGCATACACCGAATCCCACGATCACAAGCACGCCAATACCCACAAGAAAACCCCCTAAACATGCTCATTCTAGCCCCAAATACATCACGTCACGCCGAGAATCACACGAACGTCACAAGCAAGGTTCGTCCCCCTACCGATTCTTGAACTCCACCAAGCTCCTCGCCGCCGACCCGTCTCGCCCCACGCCGCCGCCGGTACCTTCGGGGACGCCGCCACTCCGCCGGGACGTCGGCCGCCGTCCGGAGAAGGGAACGCCGCGAAGGAAGTGGTGGAGGTAGAGGTGAGAGGTAGGGAAGCTATGGAGTGGTTGAAAGAGGAAGAAGAGGAAGGGAGGGGAGGAAGATCGCCGGAGAGGCGGAGGGGGTGAGGAGAGAGAGAGTGAGGTGAGAAATGAGGGAAAGAAGGGGAGGCTCGCGGGGTCTATCCGAAATAAGCTAAAACGCGTCGATCGAGGCAGACGCCTATCAGTCTGACAGGACAGCCGTACTGACACCGCTCTGAAACGCGTCGACCTCCGTGGACGCCGTTCAGACGATGTGACAGGCCGTACTGACAACGCTCTGGCGCCATGCCCTGACATCGCAGATGTCGCAGTCTGAAACGCGTCGACCCACCTGGACGCCGTTCAGACAAATCTGACAGGGCCGTACTCTCGCGGCCCGAAAACCCGCCCACGTGGCGCACACGTGGCACAACAACCAGGAACCTAAATGGCGTCCACGCACCCTGACGCCTTTCGAAAGGCGTCGACGAGAGCTGACGCCATTCAGCCAGAAATCACAAGACCCCACAGGGTCCAAACCAGGGGATCCGGCCCGATCCCGACCCGAACACAGAACCCGAAATCTCGGTCATTACAAAGGCCATGAAATCAAATGAAAAGGAAACGCAAAGTTGATAAATACTCCGGAAAGAAAATGACCGAACCCCAACAGATATTAAGGTAAGAAAGGAACATCTTTTTGGGTCTCTAGAACCCTCTCGTGGGCTTTCTAAACCAATTCTTACTTTCTTTCTGAAGAGGCGTACTCCAAGCTTAAGGAACGGCCTAGATTGACTAAGGATCAAACCATCAAATGGGATCACGAATGGAAACACAAGCTCAAGCACGATGAGTTTAAGTTAGATTATTGGAGAATAATTTGGAAATTAAGCTAATAAATGAATATGTTTCTTTTGATCTGAGTACCATGCTGGCCTTTTAATTTAAAAATAAAAAAAAAGTATATATTTCAAAATCCAAAAAAAAGTATATATTTCAAAATCCAAAAAAAAGTATATATTTCAAAATCCAAAAAAAAGATATATATTTCAAAATCCAAAAAATATATATATTTCAAAATCCAAAAAAAATAGATATGTCAAAATCAACAAAAAATAATATATATATATATATATATCAAAATCTAAACAAAGTGAATATTTCAAAATCAAAAATATTTCAATTAGCATCTATATGTCGCATCTAGTACATTTCATTCCTTTATTTTCAGCAAGCATCTGCGTGCTTGAATGTTGTATAAATTCTGTTTCTTTTAATGATTATATTTTACCTTTGTTAATAAAGGCTTTGCCCCTTGACCCTTCTATCAAGAAAAGGATTGATTGATCAGTTACTTAACTAGGCAAGGGGCTAAGCCTGAATAAATACTTAACATGTTTGTTAAGTCGTGTACAGGATACAGATATGAAAATCAAGAAATCCATACAAGGCGAAAAGTTGAAGGCAAAAGTTTCATACATGTATATATCAAAATGTGTTTTTGTACAGGATTCACAAAAAAAAACAAAATACATATAGCAGCCATCAATGCTGACTCTCCCCGGCGCCCTCATACTGGCTCGTCACTTCATCAGGCCCCTTTAGCCCACGGGTCGAAGGCGGTGGTGGTCCCATAGCGCTCGGCCCTACTTGGCTGGAAGATATAGCAATGCTGGCCGTGAAGGCGCTCGCCTGACCCCGATCCAGCGCTCACTGCCACACACGCTGGTACCACACCTCGATACTCTGGCGCTCATGCTCCGCTACCGAAAGTCGGCCCTGGAGACTCTCCATCCGAGCCCGATCTTGGTCCCTCTCCTCGGTCAGAATCTCCAGGCGAACCTGGAGTCGTGCAACGTCACCGGTGGAGAGGCGCACCACCTGAGCCTCCAACTCGGCAATACGAGCAGCTGAAGTCCGAGCTTGTGCCAACTCTGCATCCCTCTGCTCAAGAGCCTGCTGAAGCTCATGAATCTACAACAGGAATTTTCATAATCAGATCTATCAATCCAAATTCAAGTAAATACATTGTGTGAAGGTTGAAGACTTACTCGGACCGTTGCATCCTCCTCAGCCTGGGAGGCCCGGCAAATGGCAGAAGCAAGCTGACATCGAAGGTCAGCCAAGGCAGCCTCATGAGCAGCAGACGGCGCCAAGGATGATGAAGCTCCATGTGAAGGGGGAGCCGCCTAGGTATAGACGGCTCGCTGTACCAAAAGACCAACTGTCAGTGGCTAATCGTCAAAACAAAATTAAATAATTAAATATTCATAAGCATGCATATATACCAAGTCAAAGAGTTCCTTATGGACCTGTTCCAACTAGGCCTCGGCATCCTAAAGGCGGGCCCGGAGATCGATGATAACCATGTCTCGCGCATCCTGCATACCATACATACACATACAAATATAAACAAAGATAATAATAAAATGAAAGAAGCATAAAATCATACTTACATCGAGTGGACGCAGAAGCCATAACTGGTCGGCATAGTAGGTCCGGTATTGCTGGAGGTAGGCGGTGCTATCCTCCGTATGAGACTCTACTCGTACGCCGCGGCGGTGCCAATCCTCGTACTGCTCGGGGAACTTGGCTTGCTAGTCCGTGAGGGCCTACTTGCCCCTCATGCTCCATCCTACTCCATCTGGGACCTCCTCCATGCACAGGTTCTGGTTGTCTTCAATCCGGATTCCAACTCTGCATGCCAGGGTCCTCATCACTAGGCGGAGGCAGAGCGGCTCGATTTCATTGAGGCAATGTACCCACATATGCCTCCCGAACCGTCTCCGGCCAGCCGTCACCCACGACTGGCCCTCCTCATCCATGCCCAAATATAAGAGCCAGATCACCTGCATACAGGTTAAATGCATTCATATAAATAAATTACATTTAATAAATGAAAGATTGCATTTAATAAACAAAATTAAAAAAATTAAAAGACTTACCAGGAGCTTCGGGTAATCAAGGAACTAACGGCGGAGGGCCGTCAACTGATTGGCTGCCGATCCACGATTGGCTGCCAACGGGATGGCGTCCGGCCTCACGATCCTCACTCTGCCGAGTGGAAAATAATAGTAACTCCAAACCTGCACACATGAACACATAAGTTAGAAAAGCATCATTTCATTGCATTTCATAGAATAAACAAATAATTAAAATAACTTAATGCTTGGAGGAACGGCAAAAAGCCACTGACTGTGGTCTCGCAATCCGGCGTGACCGCAGAAAGATCAGCGAACAGGTGGGCCAGGAGGGTCGCACCCCAGGCGTACTTATGAAGACTATCTAGGTCATCTAATAAACTAAGAAACCTACAGTGAATGTGGTCGCCCTTCGTGCCGAAGAGCAACCGACCAAAAAAGAAGACAAAAAAGACTTTGAGCTGCCTATCTACCTCCTCTGCCTGACCAGGATCGCTACAATATACGGTGGAGGAAGACTTAGCTAATCTACTCCTAAATTCCTCTCGGGTCTCGTCTGACCGACGTCGGAGCTCTACTAATCCTAGGGTTGCCTCTATCTCAACTATAAGGACGGTTCTAGACTCCCTGTCTAGGCTGGACACCTCTATCCCTAGCAAGGCCTCGGCTAACCTACGGTCATCGGGGTAGGTCACCCCGCTCACCGGTCTGTCTACCCTCTACTCTAAGGCCAGTGATCTTGGCCACATCCTCTAAACTTGGGACCATGTAACCCTAGGGCATTAGAAATGCCCGATTCTCTGCGTGCCATCTCTCACACAGTGCCTGTAACAAAACTAAGTCAATCCAAAATGGCATGATGTAAGGACTGAGGTTTCAGGTTCAGTATTCGGGTCGGTTTCGGGTCGGATCCCCCAGTTTGGACCCTGAGGAGTCTTGAGAATTTCTTCTGAATGACGTTTGTCCTGCACGACGCATTTCAAACGGTGTCTTGTGGGTGGACGCCATTTAGGGTTGTTGTTGTTGTGCCACGTGGGCGGGTTTCGGGCCGCGAAAGCACGGCCCCTGTCTTGTCGTCTGAACGGCGTCCGTGATGGGCGACGCCATTCAGACTGCGACCTTGCGATGTCAGTGTACGGTGCCGGTCTTGTCGTCTGAACGGTGTCAGTGATGAGCGACGCGTTTCAGAGCGCTGTCAGTACGGCCCGTCCTGTCATCTGATAGGCGTCTGTCTCGGTCGACGCATTTTAGCCAGTTTCAGATTGACCCCGCGAGCCTTCCCTTCTTTCCCTCATTCTCGCCTTCTCACTCTCTCCCCTCGCCCTCTCCGCCCCTCCGACCCTCCTTCCCTTCCCTTTCCCTCTCTTCCTCTTCCACCACTCCACTACCTCTCTACCTCTCACCACTACCACCACCACTTCCTTCGCGGCGTTCCATTCTCCGGACGGCGGCCAACGTTCCGGCGGAGTGGTGACGTCCTCGGGGTACCGGCGGCGGTCTGCGGTGCGACGGTTTAGCGGCGCGGAGCCCAGAGGAGTTCAAGAGATCGGTAGGGGGACGAACCTTGCATGGATTGTAGTTATCTTGCCCGTGATTTCCAGAGTGTAGCATGATGTGTTTGTGGTAGAATGAGCATGTTAAGAGGGTTTTCTTAGTAGAATGGCCGTGTTTATGAACGTGGATTCATGGGTTGCACATGGTAGTTTTGTTTCCTCTTCTTCCTCTTCTGTTTTGGCGTGTTTCGGGGTGTTTGGGGTGAAAAGGGGAACCCTCGGGTAGAGCTGCAGAACCAGGTTTCTGGCGTTAAAAGACGTCGTGCCTGGACGACGCCATTTAGAATGGCGACGGTCCAGCACGACGCCATTTAAGCAGAAATTGTCCCATTTGAGGTTCTGTCAGTCTGGGGTTCTGGCGCTAAATGGCGTCTTGCCTGGACGACGCCATTTAGAATGGCGACGGTCCAGCACGACGCCATTTAGGCAGAAATCACCCCGATTGAGTTTTTCTGCAAGTTTCAGGTTCTGTTGCGAATGGTGTCTGAGGACAGTGACGCCTTTCTAAAAGGCGGCTTCCCAGGCCGACGCATTTTAAGCCATAATCTGAGGCCGGGTTTTTAATGAACCAGTTTGGGAGGCTTGAATGGCGTCGGCCATGGGCGACACGATTCAAGGCAGAATCATATTAACTCTTGTTATTACTATGTGTTTCACTGTTAGATAGTTCGATAAATGCATGCTTTAAAATGTACATCGAGGCTGAGGTTTGCTGTGTGAATGGAATCGTATCATATGTTGCGTGCCTATGCGATTGTGGAATCGGAACAGCTGTGGTTTACGTTTGTCGCCTTGTGCCGAAGTGGGAGGGCCTTGGTGTCTGTGAGGCATTGTTGTCGTACCGGTGGGGAAGGGGTATATGTTGTGTTTTCACCTATGGCGGAGGGAAACATAACCACCTTGAGCCCGTCGGGCCGGAGTAGCCGGTACGCAATCCGAGGGGTTACTGTTTGGTCTCAGCGATGTAAGGAATCGCCAAGAACGCAGCGGAAATAAAAACGATTCCATTGTATCGGTCGCTAGGATCGTAAAACGGACATTAAAATAAATGCGGGAAGAACGGTTCTTCACCTTTGCGGGGTTTCGAATCTCCCGTGGATGATGCCGACTCGGTAATCGCGCACGCGCACGATCTCTAGAGGTATCCACACGAGTTCCCGCAGCAGACGCGATTTCCTCCTCGACTTGAGTGCTCCGACCAGATCTCAAATCCACCATGCGCGGAGAGAGACAGATCCACTCCAAGAGAGAGAGAAGGAGAGAGAGAGAGGAGAGAGAGAATCTGGGGTGAAAAATCGTCCAACCAACCTTTTTACCCCTTCGCCTTGGCCCTCCTTATATAGAAATAAGGATAAGCACAGGGAATAATCCTCATGATTATCCAAGAGTTTGGCCTTGGATAATTCTCCATTAAATCTTCATGTTTATCCTGCAGCTTTTCATAAAAACCCAGATAAGCATGAAATTTAACATCTCTCACCGTCTGACGAGAACTCTTATGTGTGTGACCCTCTAGGCCCATATATCAGTCCGGTTGCAGGCCCATTAAACTTAGAACTGTTTCCTGAGTTTAATATTTATTAATTAACATTTAAACATCATATGTTAAATGATTAATTTAATAAACAAGTGAATTATCATCTGATGATCAAATCACTTGGCCTTCTGATCATAAACAGCACCAAACACTACCTCATGATCTCAGAAGATATAAGAGATATTGTTCCCTTCAATTGAACCTTTCCGTTTGCAGATACCGCACAGATATAATCCTTCACTCATGCAATGTCCCAATAACGCAAGGGTATGGTTTTATAGTCAAACCCTCTATCGCATTATCCAGATGGATTCCAGTACACAGTTAATATCTAGAAAGACATCTCTTTCATTTGACCATAGCCAGGGATTTCTGTGTACACATCCATAGGACATTCTCTCTCCAGTCTTATACCAAGAGTGAGTGATCCCTTGTTGTTCATTCAATTACCTTCGCAAGCTTTCCACTGTATATGAAAGACCGATTATGGTGGACTTAATGGTTAAAGTCCACGAGTCAGAGAATCAAGATACAATGGTCCACAAACAAGGTATCATTGGTGACTCAGGTCAAAGGACCAACTGTGCTACTGCAACGATTGAATTCCCTGGTTGACTAATAGGTATAATTACCATCCAGGAATTCTTATTTGGGTCTGTTCTGTGAACTCATTCTCTAATGAGCACCCACTTGTTTGTCTTAGTGTCACCACACGAGTGAATGTGAGATCATTCACCCTCATCATATGAGCAGACATAACTTGTGTCGATCTTATCGGATATTTAATGTCCATCTCAAATATCCTATGATCGAGAACTGTTTAAGACAATTGCCTTAGGATATTGATCTCACTATCATGATCTCATCATGATTCAATATCCCATACATTTGTCTATGGACCTTCATTACGATAGTCATTTTTGAGAACTATTAAATGAAGAAATGATTGCCTTTATTAATTATTTGAACTAGAATGTATAATGATTGGCTATGAAGCCACCTAATTCTAACATTCTCCCACTTGGACTATAGCCAATCACCCATGTGTCTAAGTCCCATAGACTTAAGGTGACGTTCTAAATTGTTTTGAGACAATGGCTTAGTCAAGGGATCTGCTACATTATCTTCAGATGATACTTTCTCAACTACTATATCTCCTCGGGCGATGATCTCACGAATCAGATGAAATCGTCTCAGAATGTGCTTTGACTTCTGATGTGATCTTGGCTCCTTCGCTTGAGCTATTGCCCTATTGTTGTCACACAATAATGGAACATGATCTGAAATGCTTGGAACTACTCCAAGCGCCGAGATGAACTTCTTCATCCAAACCGCCTCCTTGGCCGCTTCAGCTGCAGCAATGTATTCTGCTTCAGTCGTCGAATCTGCAGTAGTTTCTTGTTTGGAACTCTTCCAACTTACTGCACCTCCATTTAACATGAACACAAATCTAGACATGGATTTGCTGTCATCCATATCCGACTGGAAACTCGAGTCAGTAAATCCTCGAAGTTCCAAGTCGTTTCCTCCATAAACGAGAAATAGATCCTTAGTCCTTCTCAAGTATCTAAGGATACATTTCACTGCCTTCCAGTGTTCCTCACCTGGATCAGCCTGATATCTACTAGTGACACTTAGTGGGTGTGCCACATCAAACCTAGTACATAGCATTGCATACATGATAGATCCTATTGCCGAAGCATAAGGAACTCTATCCATGTACGCTCTCTCTTCAGGTGTCTTGGGAGACATTTCTTTAGAGAGATAAATTCCATGCCTCATAGGAACGAGGCCTCTCTTGGAATTTTCCATGCCAAACTTTTTGACTATGGTATCTATGTACATAGATTGGGACAAGCCAAGCATCCTTTTGGACCTATCTCTATAAATCCTTATTCCCAGAATATAGGATGCTTCTCCCAAATCTTTCATAGAGAAATTTTTGGATAACCAAGCCTTTACTGATGACAACATTCCTACATCATTCCCAATGAGTAGAATGTCATCAACGTAAAGTACCAAAAAGGTAACTGCGCTCCCACTAGCCTTTTTGTATACACAAGGTTCATCTTCATTCTTAATGAAGTCATAAGATTTGATTGCTTCATCAAATCTTAAGTTCCAAGTTCGGGATGCCTGCTTTAATCCATAGATGGATCTTTGCAGCTTGCATACCTTGCTTGAATTCTCTTTGGAAGTGAATCCTTCAGGTTGTATCATATACACCTCTTCTTGAAGGTTCCCGTTAAGGAATGCTGGTTTCACATCCATTTGCCATATTTCATAATCATAGAATGCGGCAATTGCAAGAAGTATTCTGATTGACTTAAACATGGCAACTGGAGAGAAGGTTTCGTCATAGTCAATGCCTTGCCTTTGACGATATCCTTTCGCTACCAGCCTTGCCTTGTATGTGTCAATCTGTCCATCTGCCCCGATCTTTCTTTTAAAGATCCATTTACTACCAATAGGTACTATACCTTCTGGCAGATCAACCAAGTTCCAAACTTGGTTGGCATACATGGACTGAATTTCAGAATTCATTGCCTCTTGCCATTTTTCTGATTCTTGACTATTTATGACTTCTAGGTAGGTTTGAGGATCATCATCCTCATTTAAGTGCACTTTTGGCTTGCCATCATCGATATGTCCAACATATCTTTCAAGCTGCTTAGGCACTCTACCTGATCTGCGAATCTTTTGTGTATCATCTTGAACAAGTTCTTGAGTCATTGGTTCAGTAGATGAACCAGTGTTGATTTGTGAGTCTAGAATTTCTTCCAGTTCTATCTTGCTCCCACTGTCTTCTTTTGAAAGATATTCTTTCTCTAAGAAGACAGCACTTTTTGCGACAAACACCCTTTGATCGCTGGGCTGATAGAAGTAATATCCAAAAGTCTCTTTTGGATATCCCACAAATCTACATTTCTCTGTCCTGGAATCCAGTTTGTCTGGATCATGTCTTTTGACATGTGCAGGACAACCCCAGACTCTAACATGCTTAAAGTCTAGCTTCTTTCCTTTCCATATCTCATATGGAGTGGAAGGTACTGACTTACTCGGAACTTTGTTCAATAGATATGCAGCAGTAAACACTGCATATCCCCAGAAAGAGATTGGAAGTTTGGCATAACTCATCATAGATCGTACCATATCTAATAAAGTACGATTTCTCCTTTCCGATACACCATTTAATTGTGGTGTACAGGGAGGAGTCCACTGAGACAAAATACCATTATTCTTTAGATATTCTGTGAATTCTGTACTTAAGTATTCACCCCCTCGATCTGATCGAAGAGTTTTGATACTCTTTCCAGTCTGGTTCTCAACTTCGTTTTTAAACTCTTTAAATTTCTCAAAGACTTCTGACTTATATCTCATTAAATATATGTAGCCATATCTTGAGAAATCATCTGTAAATGAAACAAAGTATGAGTAACCACCCATAGCATGAGTGGACATTGGACCACATACATCACTATGTATTAGTTCCAATAAGTCCTTAGCTCTTTCTCCATGTCCTGAGAATGGAGCTTTGGTCATCTTTCTCATGAGACAAGCTTCACAGGTTGCAAATGATTCATAATCAAATGGATCAAGATATCCATTCTTTTGCAACCTTATGATCCTGTTCTCATTTATATGACCTAGCCTACAATGCCATAGGTACGATTTATTCACATCCTTATCTAACCGTTCAAGAGAATTATTTACCAGACAAACATCATATGAAATATCAAGTAAATATAATCCATTCAATAAATATCCGAAAGCAAACAATTTGTCTCCTTGATAAATTGAACAACCTTTATTCTCTAGTTTCATAGAATATCCTTGTCTATCTAAACATGAAATAGATATGATATTCCTAATAATAGTTGGAACATAATAACAATCTATCAGTTCCAAAGAGTCTCCTGACGGCATCTGAAGTCTTGCTGTCCCCACAGCTAACGCAGCAACTTTTGCTCCATTCCCAAGCCTCAGATCCACGTCTCTGCGGTTCACTCTTCTTTTACTTGTTAACACCTGCAAGTTATTGCAGATATGAGAAACACATCCAGTATCTAATACCCAAGATGTTGTTTCTCTATAAGACAAGTTAAGATCGATCATGAGAATACCTGAAGCTTCACCAAGCTTCTCCTTTGCTTTTTCTGCAAGATAAATCTTGCAGTTTCTCTTCCAATGACCTTCTTTATGGCAGTGGAAACACTGACCTTTATCATTGACTTTAGCTTTATCCTTTTGTGCCGCCGGTTTGCTTTTCACTAGCTTCTTAGGCTTACCTTTCTTAAAGGTCTGTCCAGCTTTTCTTTTCTTGTTGGTCTTACCAACAAGCATTACATTTGGCTTGTTTTTCTGGCCTTCTGCTGTCTTCAACATGTTGAGCAGCTCAGCCAGTAAAACTTCAATTTTGTTCATATTGAAGTTGATAATGAATTGTGAAAATGAATCTGGATGAGACTGCAGGATTAAGTCGATGCTTAGGTCATTGTTCATAACAAAGCCAAGCACAGCAAGCCTCTCAATCCACTCTATCATCTTGAGCACATGAGTTTGCACAGATGTGCCCTCGCTCATTCTGGTCCTGAACAATTTCTTAGATATCTCATATCTTTCTGTTCTGGATTGTTCAGCAAACAACTCTTGTAGGTGATTCAGAATGGCCTTAGGTTCCATATTATCATGCTGTCGCTGCAGTTCATTGTTCATTGAACCAAGCATATAACACTGGACCTTGACAGAGTCCTCCTTCTAATTTTCAAACATCATTAATTCATCTTCGTTAACATTATCACCGGGTTGCACTGGATCTGGTTGATCCAGGACATAGGCTAGCTTTTCACACCTGAGGACAATCTTCAGGTTGCATAACCAGTCAATGTAATTTGGTCCCGTGAGTTTGTTTGCATCAAGTATGCAATGGACGGGGTTAGGTGACGACATAGCGACCTACATGGAAATATATAAAATGAGCAGATAGTTCTTAAAATCAGATTTAGGACTTTTAATCTTGATTTATGTTCCCACTATTTTTCGGCGATCTGTATGACCCTCTAAGATACAGAACGGGAGATTCCGGTGATCTCCTAGTGGGGATCAGAATCCTTCGGGCAACATGCATGTGACCTTGTGGTAGCACAATAAATCACATCAAGTCCCTTAGGCAGTCAACTCTTGACAGTTGCAACGTTTGCAATATCCGATCGATTTAACCCCTGAATCAGAATGACCTTGTGGTAGCACAACAAATCAATTTGATTCAGTTAAGTTCATCCATCATTACTTAGATGACATGAATTCATAGTGCAATCCTTGTGGTAGCACAACAAAACTACACTATTTGTCCATTCATCTTAATGACATCACATGTCGTAGACCTAGTTTAATTTCTAAATCAAACAGACCTTGTGGTAGCACAACAAATCTATTTGAGATAAGAATTATCCTAAGATCTATAATGATGGTGGGTTACGTGGATTATTCTGAATATCTCACGTTTACAACATAAATTTTAAAAGAGGTTTTTTGAGTTTGATTTATAAAAATCGTGCTATCAATAGTATTTCAATTTGAAGTATCAATATACTTAATAGAAATATATATATATTATAGCATAGTCCACAAATATCACATATATGCAGAAAAATTAAATGGGGATGATCATGGACTGCTAAAGCTACTATGGAATCATCGGAGCCAAACGATGATCCATAATAGGATCCTAATGTGAAAACAGCAACACTGGTTCCATTTGATGCGAGTCCTTCCTCCAGAGGTGTCTTCAGAAGATCCCGTCCTCTTAGCTTAATCCGATACATTTAAATATGAAAATCAGGACTCGCAGGTCCACAAATGTACATTTAAACAATTAGAAATCTTGATCTTATCAAGTTGAGTACAATCTTATAGGAAGGTAGAAAGTACACTTGGATTAAGAGAGAGGAGGACACGCAGGTCCTATTTAAATTCCAAATGAAATAAGCATTGCATTCATCCACATCATTCATCACATGAAAATACTAAGCCCATGATCATCCCACCATAAAACACATCACATGCATCACAATCATCACATAATTGCAGTTTGGTATTAAATTTTATAAATATAAAATTATAATACCAATTAGTTTTCGAAATAACATTTATTTCAGCATAATCAATAATATTCAAAACATTATTGACAAATAAACTAACTAAACCATTCAGTTAATCTAAATCTTGATTCAAACAATTTGAACAGTAAAAGTAATCAAGTTATGCATGAAATCAGTTTAAAACAATTTTAAACTAATTAATTTAACAGGAAAATTAATTATCTAAAACAATTTTAAATAATTAACTAACACCCTATTAAAAACAAAGCCCTTTAATTGAATAACAGTTATTAAACAATTTAATAACCTGTTAATAATCATAAAAATAATTATTAACAATTATTAATTATTTCTATAATTTTTCTGTTTTAAAACAATTTTAAAACGGGCTTAATAATGGGTTTAATGGGGTTTAACAGGCATTAAAAATAATTTTTAATAAACCGAAAAATGGGCCCAGCCCATTAGGGCCCAATGACCCGGACCCAGGGCCCTGGCTCGGCCAGGGTCGAGCCCTGGCTCAGCCAGGGTCGAGCCCTGGCTCGGCCAGAGGGTCTGGCCCAGCCAGACCCAAGCCCTGGCTCGGCCAGGGTCGAACCTTGGCTCGGCCAGGGCGCCGCCCGGCCCCCGCCCGGTCCGACCGGGTCGGGACCGGGCGGTTCGCCCTGTTCGCCTGCATTCGACCGGCCCCCCCTTTTCCCCTAAACCTGCAACCCTAGCCAGCAGCAGACCGGCGGGAAGAAGGGGCGGCAACGCCGCCGCCGGCCGGCGACCGGCGGCGCCAGGCCCCTGCCGGCGTCGCCCTTGCTCCGGCGACACGCTCGGCGCCGGCAGGGCTGCCGGCGGTGGCCAAATGGCCCTTGGATCGAGCCCTAAACTCCCCCTTAAAATCTGATTTTTCAGGTTTAAAAACCCGAGTTTGGGCTCGATTTTTAGGACCTCCAAGGGCACTCCGGCCCCGATCTTCATGCCCAATCCGTAGAGGTGACTATCACCAAGAGATCTGGACATCAGGACCGCCATTTCAACACTTGGGAATCGCGTACGAAGCCGCTAAAGTATCCTGTTCGTCGTCCCACGAAGAACTCCGAAAAACCCAAATAAAATCTGAAAAATTACAGAAAAATAATCAAATTGATTGTGTTCATCATATGAACACTATTCTGTCAATTTCAATCAGATTAAACACAAGAACACGTACAATATGGGTTCTTCACGCATAACGAGAAAAACACGCAAAACGGTGCCGTTTTACGACCGAACCAGCAAACCTGGCTCTGATACCACTGTAAGGAATCGCCAAGAACGCAGCGGAAATAAAAACTATTCCATTGTATCGGTCGCTGGGATCGTAAAACGGACATTAAAATAAATGCGGGAAGAACGGTTCTTCACCTTTGCGGGGTTTCGAATCTCCCGTAGATGATGCCGACTCGGTAATCGCGCACGCGCACGATCTCTAGAGGTATCCACACGAGTTCCCGCAGCAGACGCGATTTCCTCCTCGACTTGAGTGCTCCGACCAGATCTCAAATCCACCATGCGTGGAGAGAGACAGATCCACTCTAAGAGAGAGAGAAGGAGAGAGAGAGAGGAGAGAGAGAATCTAGGGTGAAAAATCGTCCAACCAACTTTTTTACCCCTTCTCCTTCGCCCTCCTTATATAGAAATAAGGATAAGCACAGGAATAATCCTCATGATTATCCAAGAGTTTGGCCTTGGATAATTCTCCATTAAATCTTCATGTTTATCCTGTAGCTTTTTATAAAAACCCAGATAAGCATGAAATTTAACATCTCTCACCGTCTGACGAGAACTCTTATATGTGTGACCCTCTAGGCCCATATATCAGTCCGGTTGAAGGCCCATTAAACTTAGAACTGTTTCTTGAGTTTAATATTTATTAATTAACATTTAAACATCATATGTTAAATGATTAATTTAATAAACAAGTAAATTATCATCTGATGATCAAATCACTTGGCCTTCTGATCATGAACAGCACCAAACACTACCTCATGATCCCAGAAGATATAAGGGATACTGTTCCCTTCAATTGAACCTTTTCGTTTGCAGATACCGCACAGATATAATCCTTCACTCATGCAATGTCCCAATAACGCAAGGGTATGGTTTTATAGTCAAACCCTCTATCGCATTATCCAGATGGATTCCAGTACACAGTTAATATCTAGAAAGACATCTCTTTCATTTGACCCTGGCCAGGGATTTCTGTGTACACATCCATAGGACATTCTCTCTCCAGTCTTATACCAAGAGTGAGTGATCCCTTGTTGTTCACTCAATTACCTTCGCAAGCTTTCCACTGTATCCGAAAGACCGATTATGGTGGACTTAATGGTTAAAGTCCACGAGTCAGAGAATCAAGATACAATGGTCCACAAACAAGGTATCATTGGTGACTCAGGTCAAAGGACCAACTGTGCTACTGCAACGATTGAATTCCCTGGTTGACTAATAGGTATAATTACCATCCAGGAATTCTTATTTGGGTCTGTTCAGTGAACTCATTCTCTAATGAGCACCCACTTGTTTGTCTTAGTGTCACCACACGAGTGAATGTGAGATCATTCACCCTCATCATATGAGCAAACATAACTTGTGTCGATCTTATCGGATATTTAATGTCCATCTCAAATATCTTATGATCGAGAACTGTTTAAGACAATTGCCTTAGGATATTGATCTCACTATCATGATCTCATCATGATTCAATATCCCATACATTTGTCTATGGACCTTCATTACGATAGTCGTTTTTCGAGAACTATTAAATGAAGAAATGATTGCCTTTATTAATTATTTGAACTAGAATGTACAATGATTGGCTATGAGGCCACCCAATTCTAACAAGCGGGTCAGGGTTTTCCTGTTTGTCGTGGCAGCTTCCGGCGCGTTTCTTACTGTGGAGCTGGTTGTGGTACTATTGGAGTTGTTTTACCCCTTTAGCCACTGGGCTTGATGTGACCTGTGATATCAAGGTTGCGAGTGGTACCCTTCGCCCTTTGGCCTGACACAGCCCGGGAGGTTAGGGTTGTGGGTAGTCCCTATAGCTTCGGCTTGACGGGGGTTTCGCCGGTCCCCAGGGCCCTCCTGAAGCGCCGAGGCCTGGCGTGGAGGAAGTCTGGTCGGTAAGATAGTAGTCTAGACTGCTTGTGTGCACATGTAGCTGGGCAGTGGTGGTTCACTGGTCCCAGTTAGTCCTAGCTTGACTCACTGCCTCACCCTACGGTGCCCGGAACACTGTAGGGGCGGTCAGGCGTGAGTGTTGGTGGTGTTGTGAGGCGACGTTTGTCTGCGGTCGACAGTGTGGTTTGGTCGCTTAGTTGGACCCTTGGTTATGAGTTGTGGCATCGTGTTGGGTTATTCGGATTACTTAGTGTTGTGCCTGTTGCATTGCTTATGCGTACGTTTCATATCAGGTTTTGGGAACTGTGTTTACTGCTTTATTTAATTGCCATCTTTCTGTATTATTACACTTGTGGGTGTGTGAGTGGGAGGCGGGGATCGGATGATCCCTACTGAGCCAAATTATGGTGTGGCTTACTCCCTGCGGTTTCAGGTGTGGACCTCGTGGCGTGTGGCGGCGTGTGGTGTCTCCTTGGTGTGCGGACCAGCAGCTATCTCAGTTCCGGGGTATGCCCCGATGTTGTTGTACTTTGCTTCTGCCTGTACTTATTTAATTTGTTGGACCATGTAATTATTGTTGGACTGTATACGGACATTGTTAATTTCCTTCCTGTGCACTCGTAATTTCCTTGTGGTCCGTGAGATTGTTATATTTAGTCTTGTTTAACGCTTACTCCTCCAGATGCGTTGTGTGAGATCCGGGTGTGAACCCGCAGTTAATGATCCGACATCCATTTAGTGATCGGGTCTCCGGTCATAGGATGGCGGGTCGTTACACCTGATGTCCAAGATCTCGCCGAATCCCATCCGGCGCAGTCGCGCTTTCTGGAAATCCGGGAGTCCCCTATAGGCCCCTATCAATAAGTCTCACGAAATACGGGCTCTCATTGCTCCCTACAAATAAAACAAGAAAATATCATCAGTTAATGGACATTAAAAGGATAAAATATTCTGTTAGAAAAGGCGTCGAGCAAGTTGGACGCCCATTAAAAGGCGTCCAACACCCTTGACGCCATTTAAACCTATTTTACGTCCCATTTAAAAATTGAATTTCAGCCTGAATGGCGACAGACACAGGTGACGCCTTTTGAAAGGCGTCACCTAGTCTGGATGCCATTCAAACCCGATTTCGGGTTCTTCCAAAGAACCCCTTTCCTCCCTCTTTTCTTCATTTCATTCAATCACCTAGGAAACTTACCAAGTGTAAAGCTTCTTCCCCTCCTTCTTCTTCGGCCATGGGCGCCGGGAGAGCCTCCTCTTCCTCTAAAAATGCCGCCACTGCCGCGAGCTCAGCCGGCACATCTTCATAGACTTCTTCCATTGGTACCACTGCAAGGGAGGCCGTTCTCCGCCTCTTTGCTATGACCTTAGCCTTACGTGATCCTTCGCCTTGTTCCATGGCCGTGAGAGAGGAAGAGAGCTCGAGAGATAGAGTTTGAGAGAGGAAGAGAAAGCTCGGGAGAGGGAGTTTGAACAGGAAAGGGAGAGCTTGAGTGAGATGCCGAAGAGGATGATAATCGCTGGGGAAGAAGAGAGGGGGTCGCCGGAGGTAGAGAATCGCCGGAGACGAGAGAGAGGAGAGTCTTGGGAGAATGAGGAGAAGGGAGCTCGGGCTGGCATAGGTTCTGTTAGAGAAGTTAAAACGCGTCTTGACATAGCGACCCTATTCAGTGCACTTAAACTAAGGCAGTAAAAAAAAAAAAAATTGAAATTCTTAAAAGGCGTCCACATAGCCAGACGCGTTTCAGGTTAAACCGTCAATTCTGGTCAGAACCGTACAAGGCATGATGATTAAACGCGTCTACTTATCACGATCGTTTCAGTAGATTAATCATAGAATTAATGGCAGAATTCTGGGAAAAAGTAAGAGAGAGAATTGAAAAACGTCTACGTGTAGGGACGCGTTTTAAGCATAAATGCGATTTTAAGGATTAATTTTTGATTTTTGGAAAATGATTTTTGGTTGAACAGTGTCTACAAGAATAGACTCGTTTTAGGGATAATCTGGGTTTGTAAGGAATTGATCTTTGAATTTCGGAAAATAATTATGATTAAAAGACGCCTAGATTGGACGACGCGATTTACACCCAGAAATCATATTTTAAGGAAAAATCAAATTTTTATTTAAAGGAAAATTTTGGACAAGTCACAGAAGATTAAGAATGAATTTCAAGGCATAAAGGAACGATTCTTTATTGGAAATAAATTCTTTACATCAAAAAAAAAGAAAATAAAAGAGAGCTTTCAAGGACGAATTTCCAAAAGTCCCATTATATATGGATATGATAATCCTCTATTTGTTTGTTGAGAGGATTTTACACGATGATTGAAGCTAATATTCCATAATGTAACTATAAGCTCAGTTGCTTCAAAGTCTTCATCAGATTCCAAGGCACGCTTCTTGATTGGAGATGTATGGAAAAACTCAGGGAGTTCATAGCGAGGCAGGCTGAGTTAAGTATAATATCGATGAGAATTGTATAGAACTAACTCAGTAGCCCCGATCAGTTTAAGCTCTACACCCGCTGCACGACGTACTCGGATTGGTTTTCCTACCATAACAAGTGGTGAAGTGTCGAACCCATATGATGGCATGGTCTTCAGATAAGCTCTCCAATTAGCTCGAGTCTTGAGTTTGGGCACTCGATTGATCATCCTCTCATTAAATTTCACAATATTGAAAATATGGAAGATTGGACTATTCTAATAAATTTGAGATGGTCTTGTAGAATTTCTACTATGATATTCAAATTTGAAGTGCAACTCAACCTACAGAGCGAAGAGAAGCATGCAACCATAAGGAGGCTGACCTATAGATGCTGCAGAAAGTCCACTGTAGAGATAGGGTAGAATCGTTGTGCCGATTTGTCTTCCCTCAAAGATTTCGCAGATTGAACTAACTTGATCATCTTCCAATATGTTGTCTTGAACAGGAAAGAACAGAGCTCCAGCTAGGCACGTGGTGAACGCTTTCATCACGTTCTCAGTATCATCTTCTCTAAGATCTTCAATCTCATACAAACTCCACTCCACCTGTAACATTTTTCCTCATCAGAAACATCTTATTCAGGATCACTTCATTATTGTTCAACTTGATCTTAGTAAGACACAATAGGAGTTCGGCCTCTTCAATAAGGATAGTGGATTCAAATTCAGGAAAGAGGAAAGTATGGGTATGAGGATGCCACAATTCAATCAAGGCACCTATAGCCGCCCAGTCCACGTTTGAACTCTTGTAATGCTTCGCATGGACTACTAGACCTTGGATATTCCACTTGGAAACAAAATCTTGCATGGAAATAGTGATACTTTTCGCAAGCTTACGAATCCAAGGAAGGGATGTGAATTTTCTTGGGGTGGGAAATAAAGGATATGCCTAGAAGAATAAAAAGGAGAGTTGCTATGAAGAACTTGAAGAACATGGAGGAAAAGGGAAATTGAAGAAGAAGGATTGAAGGAAGAAATGATTCAACTTATTTGGAAGTTAGGATCTCTCCCACTAAGATGATCCTTCACAATAGAGAGCTTCTCTAACGTCTTCTTCATCCTCTTGCTTGAAGAATCCATTTTGTTCTTGAGCTTCTTCTTCTTGAAACCTTGAAAACCTTGATTTCTTTTGAACTTTGGAGAGAATTCTCTATCTCAATCTCTAGATTAGGGTTGGATTTGCCTTGATACAAGTTAAGGAACTTTATATAGAGTGATTTGCAAAGTTGAAGAGGCTTTTCCGGATTGGAGAAGGGATGTGCATGGAGAGAATTGGAATCCGAATTGAAGACAGCCAGAACCTGTTTCTGCGACTTAAAAGACGTCGAACAACAACGTGTTTTAAATGAACTTAATGGCGTCGGCGCGACACGACGCGTTTCAGGATTTTCTGTTATTTTTCCCAAATTCAATGTTTATCCATATTTTGATGCTTAATTAAATACTTACTTAAAGTTACTGATGATTTTTTAGTGCAGGAAATTTAAAGAAATGTCTATAAAGTTGACAATTTCAAGAAAATCCCACTGTGGGAGTTTATGAGTTACGACCATGGCTAAAAAGACGGTTATCTCTATCCTTTGTACTCTTTCATGTGATTAATTTGCATTATCATAATCATTTACTATATGTTAAATATTTATTAGAGTATATCAAGGACCTTGTGGTTTTGATGAAATTGGAATTTGAGTTCCCCTTCAACAAAAACAATGGTAATTCAAGAGAATTCTTGATCACACGGATAGGCCGTTGGATTGTTAATTAATAAGGACGATGGTTCCACTTTTGTGAAACGGTCCGTAAATAAACGAGCTTCGGCTTAGCACTGAATTGCAGAATTGGTATCTTGACTCATTAATCTTTGAGCAATTATTGGAGCGATAATCTTTGAGAGAGACGACGTCCAAAGGCTGAAGGATCGGGGTGCTGCTAGTACTTCCAAGAGTTCTGAAGCAAGCTTCATCCTCTCTTCGTCTTTTCTTCATCCATCCAAGAACCAAGGCTTTCTATGGGCCATCCAACTCAGTTCTTCTTAGATTCTACATCTTTCTCATATTTTCAGCATATTAGCATCATAATCTCATCATATCACTCCATGCAACACACACTCACTAGCATTATTTTTCAATCCATGTGTTAAGGGGTTTCAAAGACCATAAACAAGTGAGTTCATTCGTTTAAGTTGCATAATTAGAATCATTGTTAGAATAGATACTACCACTATTTGACTTCTTATTGTTCTTTCCCTCTTTCTTTCTACTTTTCTGCAAGGTACAAAGAAGATCAAAAGGAAGGAATCAACAAGGAAAGGAAATATGGACGATCCTTAAAGCCCAATCAATATTCAAAGAAAGAACAAAGTCAGAAGGGCTCTTTTTCTTCAACCGGCTGAAGGAGGAGAATCAAGAACTTCAACATCTCCCACGTCCAAAACAAGTAAGCGATCAATCTTTGTCTTTTGAAACTTTTTAGTCAAAAGTTTCTAGCGATCACATAGTTTTTAATAAGTTTATTTGTCACATAAACAACAAAATTTTCATGATAATCACACATCACTATTTGAGCACTCACAGCTGGGACCAAACAACAACCCCTCGGATAGCACATTGGCTACTCCGGCCTGTCTAGCTCTAGGTGGTTCTGCTTCCCCCAACCAAAAGTTAAACACTAACATGTATCCCTCCCACACCGGTACGGCAACAACGCCACATAAACACCGCGTCCCTCCCACACCGACACAAGGTGTCAAACGCAAACCACAATCATTCTAGCTCCACAATCGCATAAACACACGCACACACAATGCGATTCCAAATATACAGAAATCCTTGGCCTCGATGTACGATTTCAAGTATGCATTTAATCAAACTATCTAACAATGTAAGCACATGTTAATTTCATGGATTAATGAAGTTCTGGCCTAAATGGCATCGTCTTAGCCCGTCGCTATTTCAAACGGCGTCGCTGTCCCAAGACGCCATTCAAAACAGAACTCAATCCCACAAAAACTGCTCCTGGGATAAATCTGGCCTAAATGGCGTCGTCCTAGCCCGTCACCATTTCAAATGGCATTGTCCTAGCCCGACGCTATTTAGAGCCCAAAATCTAGTTTTCTGCAACTTAACCCGAACCTCAAAACGGAGTTTCCTCTCCCCCAAAATCACCCAAAAAATACCCAAAAATAGGAAATGAAGAGAAGAATCCAATTTAACACTTGAAACACACTAATTCCCATTTTATAGAAATCACCATTTTCATTAACAAGCCTCTTAAACATGCTCGTTCTACCCAAATCTCCACACACGTTGCATGCTTCAAGCAGGAAAACATGGATAAAACAACCAAATCACGTATAAGGATCGTCCCCCTACCGGTCACTTGAACTCCTCCTAGTTCCGTGCCGCCTAACCGCTGCACCGCAAACCGCCGCTGGTGCTGCCGTGGATGCCGTCACTCCGCCCGGACGTCGGCCGCTGCCCGGAGAATAAAGTGCCGCAGAGGAGGTGGTGGTAGTAGTGGTGAGAGGTAGAGAGGCGTTGGAGTGGTGGAAGAGGAAGAAGGGGAAGGAAAAAGGGAAGGGGGAGATGGAGATGATCGGAGAGAGGGAAGAGAGAGAGTGAGAAGGAAAGAATGAGAGAAAGGAGGGAAGGTTCGGAGTGTTAAACCGAAACAGATGAAATCGCGTCGTATTATGTAGATGTCATTCAGGAGACATGTCGGGGGCGTACTCTGGCAAAATGTCTGAATTGTGTCGTCCATCAAAGACGCCGTTCAGACGATATGACCGGGGCCGAACACACGTGCCTCAACGCCCGTCCACGCGGCACAATCAGCAAGCTACCTAAATGGCGTCCGTACAGACCAACGCCATTCGAAAGGCGTCGTAGACCCTAGACGTCGTTTAGAAGGCATGCCCCTGACCCACCGGGACCCAAACCAAAGGGTCCAACTTTGAAACCGACCCAATAATTGTACCCGAAGCCTCAATCCTTACACACTCAATTCCCTTCGACGGTATACCGCTGTACCCGATCCTTGGCTGTTTAGAATCCCATGGTTAGAGATTCATAAACCAAGGTTAAAGCACAGAAGTCCACAGACAAGGTGTCCTTAGTGTCTCAGGTCCGAGGACCATCCACGCAACAGCAACAATAAAATCAAGCTGGTTGACAGTGAGGTACAGTACCATCTAACGATTCAATCGGATCAGTTCAGTGAACTCAATCTCTAATGAGCACCTACAGATTCGCCTTAGTGTCTCCACACAAACAACTATGAAATCAGTCACCCTCATCGCATGAGCAGGAGTAATCTGCACTAGTCTAACCGGACATCCGATGTCCTTCTCAGATATCCTCCGACTATGAACAATTAAGAATATGTGTGTTTAAGTGATCAGTCTCACTAGTATGATCTCATCATAATCTGATCACTATCGCACATATTCACGGACTTCATTATGAGACGATAATTAATATGATTTACACACAATGAATATTATGTCATTATATTAATAAAATGAACGAGATTGCAAAGTCATATTAGCATGTAGGCCACCTAAGACTAACAGTATGATCTCATCATAATCTGATCACTATCACACATATTCACGGACTTCATTATGAGATGATAATTACGAATTATACATAATGAATATGATGCCATTATATATTAATAAATGAACAAGATTACAAAGTCATATTGGCTTGTAGGCCACCTAAAACTAACAATCTCCCACTTAGACTAAAGCCAATCACCTTTATATAGTAAGGCTATAGACTCTAGGTGACTCTCAAAAACAATTTGAGCCACTGGCTTTGTCAGCGGATCTGCTACATTGTCGACAGATGGAACTCTTTCCACCACAACATCTCCTCTGATAAGATGAAAGTGCCTCAAAATATGCTTCAATTTCTGATGAGACCGCGGCTCTTTCGCTTGTGCAATGGCTCCATTATTGTCGCACAACAACGGAACAGGTTCAGAGACACTGGGAACTACGCCGAGGTCGATGATGAATTTCTTCAACCACACTGCATCCTTGGGGGTTTCAACTGCAGCGATGTACTCAGCTTCAGTTGTCGAATCTGCAGTGTTTGCTTACTTCGAACTCTTCCAGCACATTGCGCCTCCACTCAAAGTAAACACAAATCCAGATGTAGACTTGCTGTCATCTGTTTCTGAGTGGAAACTCGAGTCTATAAAGCCTCGTAGTTTCAAGTCATCTCCTCCGTAAACCAGAAACATATCCTTAATTCTTCTTAAGTACTTAAGGATATATTTCACTGCCTTCCAGTGCTCTTCACCTGGATCAGCTTGAAATCTGCTCGTAACACTTAGCACATATGCTACATCAGGCTGTGTATATAGCATGGCATACATGATAGATCCTATGGCAGAGGCATAGGGTACTCTATCCATGAATGCCCTCTCACAGTAGTCTTAGGAGATTGCACCTTTGAGAGATTAATTCCATGTCTCATTGGTCTGAGACCTCTCTTTGAATTTTCCTTGCCAAACCTTTTGACTATGGTATCTATGTACAAGGATTGGGTCATTCCAAACATTCTTTTTGATCTATCTCTATAGATCCGTATTCCCAACACGTAGGATGCTTCTCCCAAATCCTTCATGGAGAAGTTTTTCGAAAGCCAGATCTTTACTGATGACATCGTAGCTACATCATTCCCAATGAGTAGTATGTCGTCTACGTAAAGAACTAAGAAGGTAACTGCGTTCCCACTGGTCTTCTTGTACACACACGGCTCATCTTTATTCTTAATGAACTCATAAGACTTGACAGCCTCATCAAATCTTATGTTCCAGCTCCGGGAAGTTTGCTTCAGTCCATAAATGGACCTTTGAAGTTTGCACACTTTATCTGGAGATTCTTTGGATATGAAACCTTCTAGTTGTATCATATACACCTCTTCCTCAAAGTTACCATTGAGGAAGGAGTTCTTCACATCCATCTACCAGATCTCATAATCGAGGTGTGCAGCAATGGCGAGTAGAACTCTGATCGATTTTATCATGGCAACTTGTGAGAAAGTCTCGTCATAGTCAATTCCTTGTCTTTGACAATATCCTTTTGCCACCAAGCTTACCTTATAAGTATCGATCCGTCCATCAGCACCGATCTTTTTCTTAAAGATCCACTTGCATCCGATGGGTACAATACCCTCGAGCAAGTCCTCCAAGTTCCAAACTTGGTTGGTGTACATGGACTAGATTTCTGAGTTCATGGCTTCTCTCCATCTCCCGGCTTCTGGACCTTCTATGGCCTCCTGGTAGGTTTTAGGATCATGATCCTCATTATAGTTTACCTTAGACTCACCTTCAGTGATATGTCCTACATATCATTCGGGTAGTCTAGGTAATCTACCAGATCTACGAGGCTCATCTGTGTGTACCTGAACAGATTCAGGAAATGATATCTCATCTGATGATAATGCAGCTATTTGGGGATTTGGAACCTCTTCTAGTATTATTTTACTCCCACTGTCCTCCTAGAGAAGGTATTCCTATTTCAAGAAGACAGCTTTCCTAGTGACAAACACCTTTTGTTCACTAGGATGGTAAAAGTAGTATCCAAAGGTTTCCTTTGGATATCCCACAAATCTGCATTTATCAGTTCGTGATTCCAGCTTGTCTGGATCATGCCTCTTTACATGAGTAGGACAACCCCAGACTTTAATTTGTTTAGATTCTGGTTTCCTGCCTTTCCATATCTCATATGGAGTAGAGGCCACATACTTGCTGAGTACTCTGTTCAGTAGGTATGTTGCTGACTAAAGCATACCCCCAGAGGGACACTGGTAATGCTAAAAAGCTCATCATGGATCACACTATGTCCAACAAGGGGCGATTCCTCCTTTTTGATACACCATTCATCTGTGGTGTATATGGAGGGGTCAGCTGAGAGAGGATACCATTATCCTTTAAGAATTGTATAAAATTAGTACTCAAATATTCTTCTCCCCGATCTGATCGAAGAGCTTTAACACTCTTTCCTAACTGCTTCTCTCCTCATTCTTGAACTCTTTGAACTTCTCAAATGCTTCCGACTTGTACTTCATTAAGTACACATAGCCGAATCTTGAGAAGTCGTCGGTAAACGTGATGAAGTATGAAAAGCTACCTTTGGCTTGGGTGGACATCGGACCACATACATCTGAATGCATCAATCTCATAATGTCCTTGACACGTTCTCCATGTCCAGTAAATGGAGATTTTGCCATCTTTCCCATAAGGCAGGACTCACATATCGCAAACGATTCATAATCGAATGCATTCAAATATCCATATTTGTGCAACTTTTGCAACCTGCTTTCACCAATATGTCCAAGTCTACAATGCCACATGTAGGCTTGGTTCACACAATTCTTGCTCTTCTTAAGAGCATTATCAATATGAAGATTGTAATAAGAAACATCTAAAAGATATAGACCGTTGACTAAAGATGCTGAAGCTATTGATTTATTACCATAATAAATCGAACGACTTCTATTCTCAATAGTCAACCTATATCCTATCTTGTCCAAACAAGCTACTGATATGATGTTCTTTATTATGCTAGGAACATAATAACAATCTTCCAATGATAAGGCATCTCTTGATATAAGCTTCAGGTTTGTTGTCCCAACAGTGACCACCGCAACTTTTGCGCCGTTTCCTAGTCTCAGTTCCACCTCGCCTTTTCTTAGCTTACGCTTACTTGTCAGCATCTGCACATCATGGCAGATATGAGAAGCACATTCGGTATCTAATACCCAAGATGTGGAATCTCTTATTGACAAGTTGATATCTATCATATAGATATCTAAAGCTTCAGATAGCTTCACCTTTCCATGAGCTTTATCGTTGAAGAACTCCTTGCAGTTCCTCTTCCAGTGACCATTCTGCTTACAGTAGAAGCAGTCACCTTTTACTACTCTTTTACCCTTGTCCTCCGATCTTTTATCGTTAGCTATCATCTCTGCGTCACGGGCATCCAACGCCGGTTCAGCAGGAGGATCAGCTCCAAGGATATAGTCAATGTGCTCAAATCTGAAGACATTTTTCAGGTTTCTGAACCAAAGCAAGTAATTCGGGCTAGTCAAAAGTTTGGCATCAAGTATGCCACAGAATGGGTTATTCGATGACATTATTCCCTATAGGAGATAAATAAAATCTATTCAGCAGATATTTAATTATTAACATTTAAAACAAGACATGATCTTTTGATTAAGTTTTAACTCCTACTAATTTTCGACGGACTGTATAACCCTCAGCTATACAGAACGAGAGATGCCGACAATCTCCTAGTGGGGATCAGAATCTCAATAACTTGCAGTACAACCTTGTGGATAGCACAAGAAAACTGTAATACAATCAAAGAGCACCCATCTCATGAGACTTGCAACTCCTTGCAATATCCGATCATATCTTCGGTCCCCAGAGATTTAATGGCTTTGTGGATAGCACAACAAGCCACTAATTCTTATCTAAGCTAACCATCGTTATAAGACGAGCATAGATTTGTATGCAACTCTTGTGGATAGCACAACAAAGCTACATGGTTCCTCTACCCCGATCATGTAGGCATCTAATGCCATAGCCACAGTCTCTCCTCACAATTAAACAGACCTTGTGGTAACACAACAAACCTGCCTAAAGTGATTCGAATCTTATGACTATAACGATGGTGGACCACGCGGTAAGTTCTTAACTACTCACGTTACGGCTTAGAGTTTAGACGAGAGTATTTAGATAACTTTTATCTTAGTCTCTCCTCGGTGATAATTTATAAATATATCGTATATATTTAATAAATACTATACCTGCTTTGATTCACAATCAAACAAAAAAAAACATTGTATCACATACATGTCTAATGTGGTCATAGATAGCACAATAAGTTTGACTAGAGCCAACAGTCAAACGCACACACAATCTAACATAATAACTATATCAGATAACCCTACAAACACATAGACAAAGGATCTCCATCACATTTCCTTCCTAGTTGCATCTATAGATCGTCCTCGCTCTTTCCTTGGTTGCCTCGATCAGATTACATTTAAATTCTAGAATTACATGAAAATAGAAGAAGACCTTATGGCGAGTACAAGAGAGAGGGAGGTAGAAGTACATCAGAGTATGAGAGAGGGAGAGGTACGCAGACCTCTATTTATTAACGATTAATAAAATTCAATCACACATCCACGATCCTCACACATCATTCATCACATGAATAATAGTAAATATACATATCCATGACCACGGTATGCTTTAAATATTTCACACAAGATTCAACGCATCACATGGCTAAAATAAGAAAGTTTTTCAAACATAGATAATTTGTGACTTTCAAAATAACCAGGTTCCAATCAAAATTGGCATTTGAATTTCGAAAACTCTTTTAATAATTTAACATGTAATTAAATCAAATTCAAAAGCATAAAATTATACATCACATATGCAAACACTCCAAATTAATAAGTCCATATTATTCCATGCATATTAGAACATTTCTAAAGTTAAAATAATCTAATATTTAGATTAAAACATATTAATAATCTAACAATTTAGACTATTGATAATTAATTACTAATCTTACTCTTTGATTAGTCAATTATAGTCAATTACTAATTTAACACTTAAATTAATCAATCAACTATTAATTAATTATTAACTACTAATCTAACTCTTAGATTAGTCAATTAATATTAATTATTAATTTAACTCTTAAACCAATAATTAACATTTATTAATTAATAATTACTAATTTAACACTTAAATTAGTCAAATACATTAATTATCAATTTAACAGTTAAATTAATAACTAACTTATTAAACTACTAATTTAACACTTAAATTAGTCAATTATATTAATTATTAATTTAACAATTAAATTAATAACTAACTCATTAATTAACAATTAGATGAATTAATAATTAACAATCTAACACTTAGACTAATAATTATTAATCACTAATTTAACCCTTAAATTAGTTAAATTAAGATTAACTATTAATTTAACATTTAAACTAATAATTAATCCTAATATATTCACAACTAATTGTTAATCAAAATAATTCTAAATCATTATTAAGCCCAATTTAAATTTCAAAACTCTTTTGAACCTTTTAAAATTAAAATCAAATTTTAATTGAATTTTAAATGGGAAATTGGGGATTAAATGGGGTTTTAATGTGGAATTTAAAATTGGCCAGGGCTCAGCCACCAGGGAACCTGGTTCGAGCCCCTGGCTCGGCCAGGGGCTTGGACCAGGGGAGCCCTGGCTTGTCCAAGGCAGTCTCGGTCCGCCCGGCCAAGTCCACGAGCGGCCCAGCCGCTTTCTTCCCCACCCGACGCCCCCTGCAACACCCGAAACCCTAGTTGTAGGGGGGGTGATAGGGGCGGCGGCTGCCCATGGCGCCGGCGGGCGGCAGGCCTTCAGCACTGGCCGGCATCACCGGTGATGCCCCCCGGTGCCGGCGGGATGCCTCGCGCCGACGAGGCCCTCAAAAGGGGCAGCTGTCCGAGCCCTTGTAAAATCCATCCCTTTGTCAAGGTTTTCAAAACTGTTTTGAAGAAGAAGATGGGACTCTCTCTGGCCATCACCAGAGGCCTCTCCGGGACTGGCCATCGGTCCGGTGGCAAGCAGGGACATCCCTAAAGAGATTAGGGGTCCGGCCCACCTTCCCAACACTGGGGGTTGCACGAACGAGGCTGCCGTGAAGTCCGGTTCTTCGTCCGACGAAGAACACCAAAATCCCAAATTAAAAAAAATCGATTTTGCGTAATAATAATTCAATTATTATTGTGTTTATCAAATAAACATGGATCCAACAAAGCAATCGAATTCGCACATGGAATAAATCATGAAAATATTAAATTTGGAGACCGAAACAGGACGAGAAATAGTGGAACCTAGCTCTAACACCACTGTTGGATTCTCGCAGTTTCTCCGGATCTCCCACGCAGCGGAAATAAAAATAAAACGAAGATCCGTTCCCGTTTCGAAAAATACCAAAAACTAGATTATCAGATAATCAGATTCTTACCGTGTGCATATTCGAATCCGCAATCGCTCGGTTCCATCGGTGTGACACCGCAAGCCGTGCAAGCATCTGGCCTCTAGCGGAGTCCACGCGATCCTCCTCGCGACGGATATCCTCACGTTCCTCGTTCTTCACAGCCCACGAAGTCTCCGCCGTTCGCCACAACGATCACCGCAACACACGATCCGGGGATCCCGATTCTTCTGGGGCACCAGACAGAGAGAGAAAGAGAGGAGGGAACGGCTAGGGTTAGCAGCAGCTTGGCCTGCTCAGCTCCTTCGTTATATTTTATATCAACCGCGTGATTTTTCATAAAAATCCCCGGTTTATATAAAACCCATTTATTTATCCATCGCCTTAAGAATCTTTTGCGTGTGACCCACTAGGCCCAATAACCAGTTCGGTTAATAGCCCAATTAGCCCAATGACTCCTCACTAACTCGATTAATCAATTAATAACTCATATTAATTAATTAATCAATCGAATTGATGTCACACATCGAATTCGATCGAGTCTCCGATCACGTTGGGTGCCAAACAATATTGTGTGAACCCGTAAGGTATTAGGGTTAAGCAACCCACTCTCGGAACCTTTCCGCCAACAATTACCGCGTGGATATAATCCTTCATTCGTACAATGCTCTCGAGTCAACTCAGGGTATGGTATGTTGTCAAATCCTAACCGGTCGACTCACTTGGATTGGATGCCGCTGATGAACATCGGAAAACTCCTTTCCCGATATTATCGTCTGCCCTGGCTAGGGACTTTAGCGCATCCTTCCTAAAGCATTCTCTCTCATCGCACCGAGAGCGAATGATTCCTTATTGACACTCAATTCCCTTCGACGGTATTCCACAGAACCCGTTCCTTGGCTGTTTAGAATCCCGTGGTTAGAGACTCATAAACCAAGGTCAAAGCACAGAAGTCCACCGACAAGGTGTCCTTGGTGTCTCAGGTCCGAGGACCATCCACGTAATTGTGACAATAGAATCAAGTTGGTTGACAGTGAGGTACAATACCATCTAGCTATTCAGTCGGATCAGTTCAGTGAACTCATTCTCTAATGAGCACTTACAGATTCGCCTTAGTGTCTCCACACAAGTGACTATGAGATCAGTCACCCTCATCTTAAGAGTGGGAGTAATCTGTACCAGTCTAACCGGATATCCGATGTCCTTCTCGGATATCCTCCGACTATGAACTACTAAGAATATGTGTGTTCAAGTGATCAGTCTCACTAGTATGATCTCATCATAATCTGATCACTATCGCACATATTCACGGACTTCATTATGAGACGATAATTATGAATTATACATAATGAATATGATGCCATTATATATTAATAAATGAACGAGATTACAAAGTCATGTTGGCTTGTAGGCCACCTAAGACTAACACATACTCATGTAAAGAAGCATGATCCAGACAAGCTGGAATTGCGAATTAATAAATACAGGTTTGTGGGTTATCCAAAGGTAACCTTTGGATACTACTTTTATCAACCTAGTAAACAAAAGGCATTTGTCGCAAGGAAAGCTGTCTCCCTAGAAGAGGAATACCTTCTTCAGGAGGACAATGGGAGTAAAATAGTACTGGAAGAGGTTCCAGATCTCCAAATAGCTGCAATATCATCGGATGAGATATCAGTTCTTGAATCTGTTCAGGTACACACAGATGAGCCTCGTAGATCTAGTAGAGTACCTAGACTAGCCGAACAATATGTGGGACATATCGATGAAGGTGAGTCTAAGGTTGAATATAATGGGAATGATGATCCTACAACCTACCAGGAGGCCATAGAAGGCCCAAAAGCCGAGAAATGGCAAGAAACCATGAACTTAGAAATCCAGTCCGTGTACACCAACCAAGTTTGGAACTTGGAGGACTTGCCTGAGGGTATTATACCCATCGAATGTAAGTGGATCTTCAAAAGAAAGATCGGTGCTGATGGACGGATAGACACTTATAAGGTAAGATTGGTGACAAAGAGATATCGTCAAAGGCACGGAATTGACTATGACAAGACTTTCTCACCAGTTGCCATGATAAAGTCGATCAGAGTTCTACTCGCCATAGCTGCACACTACGATTACGAGATCTGGCAGATAGATGTGAAGATTGCCTTCCTCAATCGTAACCTTAAGGAAGAGGTATATAAGATACAACCAGAAGATTACACATTCAAGAAATCTCCAGATAAAATGTGCAAGCTTCACAGGTCCATTTATGGACTAAAGCAAGCTTCCCGGAGCTAAAACATAAGATTTGACGAAACTGTCAAGTCTTATAACTTCATTAAGAATGAAGATGAGTCTTGTGTGTACAAGAAGACTGTTAGTCTTAGGTGGCCTACAAGCCAATATGACTTTGTAATCTCGTTCATTTTATTAATATAATGGCATAATATTCATTATGTGTAAATCGTGTTAATTATCATCTCATAATGAAGTCCGTGAATATGTGCGATAGTGATCAGATTATGATGAGATCATACTAGTGAGACTGATCACTTAAACACACATATTCTTAATTATTTCTAGTCGAAGGATATCCGAGAAGGACATCAGATATCCGGTTAGACTAGTACATATTACTCCTGCTCATGCGATGAGGGTGACTGATCTCATAGTCACTTGTGTGGAGACACTAAGGCGAACCTATAGGTGCTCATTAGAGAATGAGTTCACTGAACTGATCCGACTGAATCGCTGGATGGTACTATACCTCACTGTCAACCAACTTGATTCTATTGTCGCAGTTGCGTGGATGGTCCTCGGACCTGAGACACCAAGGACACCTTGTCGGTGGACTTTTGTGCTTTAACCTTGGTTTACGAATCTCTAACCATAGGATTCTAAACAGCCAAGGATCGGGTATAGCGGAATACCGTATAAGAGAATTGAGTGTCAATAAGGAATCATTCGCTCTCGGTACTTAGAGAGAGAATGCTCTAGGAAGGATGCGCGAAAGTCTCTAGACAGGGCAGACGATAATATCAGGAAAGGAGTTTTCCGATATTTATCAACGGCATCCAATCCAAGTGAGTTGACCGGTTAGGGTTTCACAGCACACCATACCTTGAGTTGACTCGAGAGCATTGTATGAATGAAGGATTATATCCACGCGGTAACTGTCGGCGGAAAGGTTCCAAGAGTGAGTTACTTAACCCGGATACCTTCCGGGTTCACGCGGTGTTGCTTGGCACCCAACGTGATCGGAGGCCCGATCGAATTCGATGTGCGACATCAATTCAATTGATTAATTAATTAATATGAGTTATTAATTGATTAATCGTGTCAGTGACGAGTCACTAGGCTAATTGGGCCTAGAGGGTAACACGCAAAAGATTCTCAAGGCGATGGATAAATAAGTAGGTTTTATATAAATCGGGGGTTTTTATGAAAAACCGCGCGGTTGATATAAAATGTAGCGAATGGGCTGAGCAGGCCAAGCTACTGCTTATCCTACCGCCCCCTCTTCTGTTTCTCTCTCTCTCTGGCGTCCCAGACATATCCGGATCCCCGGATCTGCTCCGCCACTTCTCTGAATCCCGTTCGACGAGAAATCATCTGCGCGTTGCGGCGATCGTTGGGGCGAACGGCAAAGACTTCGTGGGCTCCGCTAGTGGCCGAGCGCTTGCACGGCTTGCGGTGTCACACCGACGGAACCGAACGGTTGCGGATTCAAATCCGCACACGGTAAGAACTTATTATCCAATAATCCGGTTTTTAGATTTTTCAAAATGGGAACGGATCTCTGTTTTTATTTTATTTCCGCCGCGCGGGAGATCCGGAGAAACTCGAGACCCAATAGTGGTATCAGGGCCAGGTTCCACTATTTCTCGTCCCGTTTCGGTTTCCAAAGTTAATATTTCATGCATTATTCCATGCATAAATGTTCGATTGATTGTTAGATCTGTGTTCATATGATGAGTACAATTAATTTGATTATTTTTCTGCAATTTTTCGAATTTTAATTTGGGGCTTTCGTGTTTTTCGTGGGACGAAGAACATCGAGTTTTCGGCGGCTTCGTACGGACTTCCCAAGTGTTGGGATGGCAGGCCGGGACCCCGGATCCCCAAGGGATAATCACCACAGTCTACCGGGAATCCTTGCCAGCTCCGGAGTGGCCTTGGAGGTCTAATAAATCCAGCCCTAATTATGTCTTATGAAAACCGAAAAACCAATTTTTGGGGAGATTTAAAGGGGCTCGGGTAGCTTGTTTTTGGCACCGCAGGAGGGCCAGCCGGTGCCGGCCGCATCGCCAGTGTCGGGGGGGACACCGGCGGGGCCCGACGCCGGCCGCCGGACGGCCCTGCATCTCCCTCCCTGTCGTCGGCCTGCAACTCCTTGTTTTTAAGGTTTCAGGTTAGGGATGGGGATGATAGGGGGCGAACCGGCCGGTCCCAAGCCGATCTGACCGGCTGGACCGAGCCAGGCTGGGCCTAGCCACGAGCCAGGGTTCGAACCAGGCCGAGCCCGGGCTCAACCACCAAGCTGAGCCCCCTAGCCCTGTTAAAACCCATTAAATAAACCCCCTAAATTCCTTATTAAACCTTATTGACCCAATTAAATTTTAAGTCTGAGTTGAAGCTATAAGGATACACTGACTCGAGTTTTCAGTCTGATCCTGATGACAGCAAGTCAACATCAGATTTTGTTTTCACACTCAACGGGGGAGCAGTGAGCAGGAAAAGTTCCAAGTAGTAAACCACTGCTGAATCGACAACAGAAGCCGAGTATATTGCTACTGCTGAAGCCGCCAAGGAAGCTGTATGGATGAAGAAATTCATCAGCGATCTTGGTGTGGGGGAAAGCATATCTGGTCCCATCCCACTGATGTGTGACAACAATGGGGTGATTGCTCAAGCGAAAGAGCCGAGGTCTCATCAGAAGTCGAAGCACATTCTGCGGTGCTTTCATCTGATCAGGGAGATTATAGCTCGAGAAGATGTCGTGGTGGAAAAAGTTCCTTCAGCCGACAACATAGCACATCCACTGACAAAGCCTTTGTCTTAAAATATCTTTGAGCATCACTTAAAGAATATGGGTATTCTGTATAAAAGTGATTGGCTTTCGTCCAAGTGGGAGATTGTTAGTATTAGATGGTCTCAAAGCCAATCCAATGCTATGTACTGATTCAGTTTATTAATAAATGGCATTAATTCATTGTGTGTAATTAATTCGATCCATGTGTATCGTATTACGATGAAGTCCATAAACATGTGCAATAATCTTCGGATTATGATGAGATCATAATTACGGGACCGAAGATTTATAAACACATGTTCTTAATTGTTCCTAGTCATAGGATGTTTGAGAAGGACATCAAACATCCAGATAGACTAGTATAGGTTACTTCAGCTCATATGATGAGGGTGACTGATCCTATAAGTCACTTGTGTGGAGACACTATGCTGGACCTGTAGGTGCTCATTGGCGAATGAGTTCACTGAACTGATCCGACTATGAATCGCTAGATGGTAAGCACCTCACTATTTACCAGCTCGATTCTTTTGTCACAGTTGGATAGATGATCCTTGGATCTGAGACGCCAAAGATATCTTGTTGGTAGGTTTCTGAACTTTGACCTTGACTAACGAATCCCTAACCATGGGTTATCAATAAGTCAAGGGATCGGGTTCAGGGAAATGCCCTCGAAGGTAATTGTGTGTTCAATACGGGATCATCTGCTCTCGATAGTTTGAGAGAGAATGTTCCGGGAATGATGCGCTTAAGTCCCTGGCCAGGGTGGACTCTGTATTAGATAAAGAGTTATCTGATATAGATTAGCGGCATCTGATTCAAGTGAATCGAACGGTTAGGGTTTAATAGTAAACCATACCCTAGGTCAATTCGGGAGCATTACACGGATGAAGGATTATATCCGCGCGGTAACCGTTGACGGAAAGGTTCCAATAGAGGGTTGCGATAACCCCAGTGCCATCCAAGATCACGCGATGTTGCTTGGCATCCAACGTGATCGGAAGCCCGTCCGAATTTATTGTGGGACATTAAATTCGGCTGATTAATTAAATATAAGGATATTAATTAATTCAGTGGGTCCGTAAACAGTTACTGGGCTTAATGGGTTATTAATTGGATTGGTAATTGTGCCTAGAGGGTCACACGCAAAAGGTTTTCAAATCGATGGATAATCCGACAGCATTTCGGATAAGTCTAGGTTTTTACAAAAAATTGCAAACAGACTTATTATAAAGGAACGAATACTACATCGGGGCCAGCAACCCTAACCTAGCCGTCGTTCTTTTTCTCTCTCTCCTCTCTACTGGGCGTGCGAGACGAGGCAGCCATCTGGAGGCTCCGCTTCAACTCCCGACTACTCCACCTTCCGTCCGACGGGAGATTCCGAATCCGCATGTCGCGGCGGATTACGCGCAGCAAGACAGGATCCACAAACGCCGCATCGAGGGAGGAGGTGAGGACGATCCATCGCAAGGAGAACCGCGTGGATACCGCTAGAGGCCAGGCACCTGCGCAGCTTGAGGCAACGCTCTGACGGAATCGGAAAACGAACGCAAATTCGAATCCGTGCAAGGTAAATCTGATTTACTCTGGTTTTATTTTGTTAATCGAAAGGGGATGGATCCGATCCCGAAATATTTTATTCTGTTGCGTTTTTCGGTCGGATCCCGACACAGCGAACCCAACAGTTTGTCGCCAGGAAAGTTGTCTTCCTGGAAGAGGAATACCTTCTCCAGGAGGACAGTGGGAGTAAAATAGTACTAGAAGAGGTTCCAGATCTCCAAACAGCTGCATTATCATCAGATGAGATATCAGTTCCTGAATCTATTCAGGTACACACAGATGAGCCTCGTAGATCTGGTAAATTACCTAGACTACCCGAACGATATGTGGGACATATTGTTAAAGGTGAATCTAAGGTTGAATATAATAAGGATGATGATCTTAAAACCTACCAGGAGACTATAGAAGGCCCAAAAGCAGGAAAATGGTGAGAAGTCATGAACTCAGAAATTCAGTCCATGTACACCAACAAAGTTTGAAACTTGGAGGACTTGCCCGAGGGTATTGTACCAATCGGATGCAAGTGGATCTTTAAGAGAAAGATCGGTGCTGATGGACGGATCGATACTTATAAGGTAAGGTTGATGGTAAAGGGATATCGTCAAAGGCAAGGAATTGACTATAACGAGACTTTCTCACTAGTTGCCATGATAAAGTCGATCAGAGTTCTGTAAGGAATCGTCTAGAACGCAGCGGAAAATAAAATTGATTCCATTGTATCGATTGCTGGGATCGTAAAACGGACATTAAAATAAACGCAGGAAGAACGGTTCTTCACCTTTGCGGGGTTTCGAATCTCCCGTGGATGATGCCGACTCGGTAATCGCGCACGCGCACGATCTCTAGAGGTATCCACACGAGTTTCCGCAGCAGACGCGATTTTCTCCTCGACTTGAGTGCTCCGACCAGATCTAAAATCCACCATGCGCGGAAAGAGACAGATCTACTCTAAGAGAGAGAGAAGGAGAGAGAGAGAGGAGAGAGAATCTGGGGTGAGTAATTCGTCCAACCAACTTTTTATCCCTCCCCCTTGGCCCTCCTTATATAGACATAAGGATAAGCACAAGGATTAATCCTCATGATTATCCAAGAGTTTGGCCTTGGATAATTCTCCATTAAATCTTCATGTTTATCCTGCGGCTTTTCATAAAAACCCAGATAAGCATGAAATTTAACGTCTCTCACCGTCTGACAAGAACTCTTATGTGTGTGACCCTCTAGGCCCATATATCAGTCCGGTTGCAGGCCCATTAAACTTAGAACTGTTTCTTGAGTTTAATATTTATTAATTAACATTTAAACATCATATGTTAAATGATTAATTTAATAAACAAGTGAATTATCATCTGATGATTAATTCACTCGGCCTTCTGATCATGAACAGTATCAAACACTACCTCATGATCCCAGAAGATATAAGGGATATTGTTCCCTTTAATTGAGCATTTCCGTCTGCAGATACTGCACAGATATAATCCTTCACTCATGCAATGTCCCAATAACGCAAGGGTATGGTTTTATAGTCAAACCCTCTATCGCATGATCCAGATGAATTCCAGTACTCAGTTAATATCTAGAAAGACATCTCTTTCATTTGACCCTGGCCAGGGATTTCTGTGTACACATCCATAGGACATTCTCTCTCCAGTCTTGTACCAAGAGTGAGTGATCCCTTATTGTTCACTCAATTACCTTCGCAAGCTTTCCACTGTATCTGAAAGACCGATTATCGTGGACTTAATGGTTAAAGTTCACTAGTCAGAGAATCAAGATACAATGGTCCACAAACAAGGTATCATTGGTGACTCAGGTCAAAGGACCAACTGTGCTACTGCAACGTTGAATTCCCTGGTTGACTAATAGGTATAATTACCATCCAGGAATTCTTATTTTGGTCTGTTCAGTGAACTCATTCTCTAATGAGCACCCACTTGTTTGTCTTAGTGTCACCACACGAGTAAATGTGAGATCATTCACCCTCATCACATGAGCAGACATAACTTGTGTCGATCTTATCGGATATTTAATGTCCATCTCAAATATCCTATGATGGAGAACTGTTTAAGACAATTGACTGAGGATATTGATCTCACTATCATGATCTCATCATAATTCAATATCCCATACATTTGTCTACGGACCTTCATTACGATAGTTAATTTGCGAGAACTATAAATGAAGAAATAATTACTTTTATTAATAATTTGAACTAGAATGTACAATGATTCGCTTTGAGGCCACCCAATTCTAACATTCTCCCACTTGGACTATAGCCAATCACCCATGTGTCTAAGTCTCAAAGACATAAGGTGACGTTCTAAATTGTTTTGAGACAATGGCTTAGTCAAGGGATCTGCTACATTATCTTCAAATGAGACTTTCTCAACTACTATATCTCCTCGGGCGATGATCTCACGAATCAGATAAAATCGTCTCAGAATGTGCTTTGACTTCTGATGTGATCTGGGCTCCTTCGCTTGAGCTATTGCCCCATTGTTGTCACACAATAATAGAACATGATCTGAAATGCTTGGAACTACTCCAAATGCCGAGATGAACTTCTTCATCCAAACCGCCTCCTTGGCCGCTTCAGCTGCAGCAATGTATTCTGCTTCGGTCGTCGAATCTGCAGTAGTTTCTTGTTTGGAACTCTTCCAACTTACTGCACCTCCATTTAACATGAACACAAATCCAGACATGGATTTGCTGTCATCCATATCCAACTGGAAACTCGAGTCAGTAAATCCTCGAATTTTCAAGTCGTTTCCTCCATAAACGAGAAATAGATCCTTAGTCCTTCTCAAGTATCTAAAGATACATTTCACCGCCTTCCAGTATTCCTCACCTGGATCAGCCTGATATCTACTAGTGACACTGAGTGGGTGTGCCACATCAAGTCTAGTATATAGCATTGCATACATGATAGATCCTATTGCCGATGCATAAGGAACTCTATCCATGTATGCTCTCTCTTCAGGTGTCTTGGGAGACATTTCTTTAAAGAGATAAATTCTATGCCTCATTGGAACGAGGCCTCTCTTGGAATTTTCCATGCCAAACCTTTTGACTATGGTATCTATGTACATAGATTGGGATAAGCCAAGCATCCTTTTGGACCTATCTCTATAGATCCTTATTCCCAGAATATAGGATGCTTCTCCCAAATCTTTCATGGAGAAGTTTTTGGATAACCAAGCCTTTACTGTTGACAACATTCCTACATCATTCCCAATGAGTAGAATGTCATCAACGTAAAGTACCAAAAAAGTAACTACGCTCCCACTAGCCTTTTTGTATACACAAGGTTCATCTTCATTCTTAATGAAGTCATAAGATTTGATTGCTTCATCAAATCTTAAGTTTCAAGTTCGGGATGCCTGCTTTAATCCATAAATGGATCTTTGCAGCTTGCATACCTTGCTTGAATGCTCTATGGAAGTGAATCCTTCAAGTTGTATCATATACACCTCTTCTTGAAGGTTCCCGTTAAGGAATGCTGTTTTCACATCTATTTGCCATATTTCATAATCATAGAATGCGGCGATAGCAAGAAGTATTCTGATTGACTTAATCATGGCAACTGGAGAAAAGGTTTCGTCATAGTCAATGCCTTGCCTTTGACTATATCCTTTTGCTACCAGCCTTGCTTTGTATGTGTCAATCTGTCCATCTGCCCCGATCTTTCTTTTAAAGATCTATTTACTGCCAATAGGTACTATACCTTCCGGCAGATCAACCAAGTTCTAAACTTGGTTGGCATACATGGACTGAATTTCAGAATTTATTGCCTATTTCCATTTTTCTGATTCTTGACTATTTATGGCTTCTTGGTAGGTTTGAGGATCATCATCCTCATTTAAGTGCACTTTTGGCTTGCCATCATCGATATGTCCAACATATCTTTCAGGCTGCTTAGGCACTCTACCTGATCTGCGAACCTTTTGTGTATCATCTTGAACAAATTCTTGAGTCAATGGTTCATTAGATGAACTAGTGTTGATTTGTGAGTCTAGAATTTCTTCCAGTTCTATCTTGCTCCCACTGTCTTCTTTTGAAAGATATTCTTTCTCTAAGAAGACAGCTCTTTTTGCGACAAACACCCTTTGATCGTTGGGCTGATAGAAATAATATCCAAAAGTCTCTTTTGGATATCCCACAAATCTACATTTCTCTGTCCCGGAATCCAGTTTGTCTGGATCATGTCTTTTGACATGTGCAGGACAACCCCAGACTCTAACATGCTTAAAGTCTGGTTTCTTTCCTTTCCATATCTCATATGGAGTGGAAGGTACTGACTTACTGGGAACTTTGTTCAATAGATATGCAGCAGTCAACAGTGCATATCCCCATAAAGAGATCGGAAGTTTGGCATAACTCAACATTGATCGTACCATATCTAATAAAATACGATTTCTCCTTTCTGATACACCATTTAACTGAAGTGTATAGGGAGGAGTCCACTGAGATAGAATACCATTATCCTTAAGATATTGTGTGAAATCTGTACTTAAGTATTCACCCCCTCGATCTGATCGAAGAGTTTTGATACTCTTTCCAGTCTGGTTCTCAACTTCATTTTTAAACTCTTTAAATTTCTCAAAGACTTCTGACTTATATTTCATTAAATATATGTAGCCATATCTTGAGAAATCATCTGTAAATGAAACAAAGTATGAGTAACCACCCATAGCATGAGTGGACATTGGACCACATACATCACTATGTATTAGTTCCAATAAGTCCTTAGCTCTGTCTCCATGTCCTGAGAATGGAGCTTTGGTCATCTTTCCCATGAGACAAGCTTCACAGGTTGCAAATGATTCATAATCAAATGGATCAAGATATCCATTCTTTTGCAACCTTATGATCCTGTTCTCATTTATATGACCTAGCCTACAATGCCATAGGTACGATTTATTCACATCCTTATCTAAGCTTTCATAAGATTTATTTACCAGACAAACATCATATGAAATATCAAGTAAATATAATCCATTCAATAAATATCCGGAAGCAAACAATTTGTCTCCTTGATAAATTGAACAACCTTTATTCTCTAGTTTCATAGAATATCCTTGTCTATCTAAACATGAAATAGATATGATATTCCTAATAATGGTCGGAACATAATAACAATCTATTAGTTCCAATGAGTCTCCGGACGGCATCTGAAGTCTTGCTGTCCCCACAGCTAACACAGCAACTTTTGCTCCATTCCCGAGTCTCAGATCCACGTCTCCGCAGTTCAATCTTCTTTTACTTGTTAGCACCTGAAAGTTATTGCAAATATGAGAAACACATCCAATATCTAATACCCAAGATGTTGTTTCTCTATAAGACAAGTGAAGATCGATCATGAGAATACCTGAAGCTTCACCAAGCTTCTCCTTTGTTTTTTCTGCAAGATAAATCTTGCAGTTTCTCTTCCAATGACCTTTTTTATGGCAGTAGAAACACTGACCATTATCATTGACTTTAGCTTTGTCCTTTTGTGCCGCCGGTTTGCTTTTCACTAGCTTCTTAGGCTTACCTTTCTTAAAGGTCTGTCCAGCTTTTCTTTTCTTGTTGGTCTTACCAACAAGCATTACATTTGGCTTATCTTTCTGGATAGTGCCTTCTGCTGTCATCAACATGTTGAGCAGCTCAGCCAGTGTAACTTCAATTTTGTTCATATTGAAGTTGATAATGAATTGTGAAAATGAATCTGGAAGGGACTGTAGGATTAAGTCGATGCTCAGGTCATTGTTCATAATAAAGCCGAGCACTGCAAGCCTCTCAATCCATTCTATCATCTTGAGCACATGAGTTTGCACAGATGTGCCCTCGCTCATTCTGGTCCTGAACAATTTCTTAGATATCTCATATCTTTCTATTCTAGATTGTTCACCAAACAACTCTTATAGGTGATTCAGAATGGTCTTAGGTTCCATGTTATCATGCTGTCGCTGCAATTCATTGTTCATTGAACCAAGCATATAACACTGGACCTTGACAGAGTCCTCCTTCCAATTTTCATACATTATTAATTCATCTTCGTTAGCATTATCACCGGGTTGCACTGGATCTGGTTGATCCAGGACATAGGCTAGCTTTTCACACCTGAGGACAATCTTCAGGTTGCGTAACCAGTCAATGTAATTTGGTCCCGTGAGTTTGTTTGCATCAAGTATGCAACGAAGGGGGTTAGGTGACGACATAGCGACCTACATGGAAATATATAAAAATGAGCAGATAGTTCTTAAAATCTGATTTAGGACTTTTAATCTAGATTTAGGCTCCCACTATTTTTCGGCGATCTGTATGACCCTCTAATATACAGAACGGGAGATTCCGGTGATCTCCTAGTGGGGATCAGAATCCTTCGGACATCAAGCATGTGACCTTGTGGTAACACAACAAATCACATCAAGTCCCTTAGGCAGTCAACTCTTGACAGTTGCAACATTTGCAATATCTGATCGATTTAACCCCTAAATTAGAATGACCTTGTGGTAGCACAACAAATCAAATGATTCAGTTAAGTTTATCCATCATTACTTAGATAACATGAATTCATAGTGCAATCCTTGTGGTAGCACAACAAAACTACACTATTTGTCCATTTATCTTAATGACATCTCATGTCGTAGACTTAGGTTAATTTCTAAATCAAAGAGACCTTGTGGTAGCACAACAAATCTATTTGAGATAAGAATTATCCTAAGATCTATAATGATGGTGGGTTACGTGGATTATTCTTAATATCTCACGTTTACAACTTAAATTTTAAAAGAGGGTTTTGAGTTGATTTATAAAAATCGTGCTATCAATAGTATTTCAATTTGAAGTATCACTATACTTAATAGAAATATTTATATATGATAGCATAGTCCACAAATATCACATATATGCAGAAAAATTAAATGGGGATGATCATGGACTGCTAAAGCTACTATGGAATCATCGGAGCCAAACGATGATCCATATTAGGATCCTAATGTGAAAACAGCAACACTGGTTCCATTTGATGCGAGTCCTTCCTCCAGAGGTATCTTCAGAAGATCTCGTCCTCTTAGCTTAATCCGATACATTTAAATATGAAATTCAGAACTCGTAGGTCCACAAATGTACATTTAAACACTAAGAAACCTTGATCTTATCAAGGGGAGTACAATCTTATAGGAAGGTAGAGAGTACATCTGGATTAAGAGAAAGGAGGACACACAGGTCCTATTTAAAATACCAAATGAAATAAGCATCGCATTCATTCACATCATTCATCACATGAAAATACTAAGTCCATGATCATCCCACCATAAAACACATCACGTGCATCACAATGATCACATAATTGCAGTCTGGTATTAAATTTTATAAATATAAAATTATAATACCAATTAGTTTTCGAAATAACATTTATTTCAACATTATCAATAATATTCAAAACATTATTGACAATTAACTAACTAAACCATTCAGTTAATCTTAATCTTAATTCAAACAATTTGAACAGTAAAATGTAATCAAGTTATGCATGAAATCAGTTTAAAACAATTTTAAACTAATTAATTTAACAGGAAAATTAATTATCTAAAACAATTTTAAATAATTAACTAACACCCTATTAATAATAAAGCCCTTTAATTGAATAACAGTTATTAAACACTTTAATAAGCTGTTAATAATCATAAAAATAATTAATAACATTTATTAATTATTCCTACAATTATTATGTTTTAAAACAATTTTAAAACGGGTTTAAATGGGCTTAAATGGGCTAATAATGGGTTTAAAGGGGGTTAAACAATTATTAAAACAATTCTAATAAACATAAAAATGGGCCCAGCCCATTAAGGCCCAATTGGCCCGGACCCAGGGCCCTGGCTCCGCCAGGGGGTCTGGCCCAGCCAGACCCGAGCCCTGGCTCGGCCAGGGTCGAACCCTGGCTCAGCCAGGGTCGAACCCTAGCTCGGCCAGGGGGCCGGCCTGGCCCCCGCCCGGTCCGACCGGGTCGGGACCGGGCGGTCTGGCCCCTTCTTCCCCAACAGAAGCCTGCGTTAGCTTTTCTGCAAACCCTAGTTGCAGGCCGCCGGGAAGAGGCCATGCCAGCGCCGCCAGGCACCGCCGGCAACGCCCCCACCGCCGGCGATCCGCCCGGCACCGGTGGGGCAGCCGGCGGTGGCCAAATGGCCCTTGGATCGAGCCCTAAACTTCCCCTTAAAATCTAATTTTCCAGGTTTTAAAAACCGAGTTTGGGCTCGATTTTCAGCACCTCCAAGGGCACTCCGGCGCCGATCATCACGCCCAATCCGTAGAGGTGACTATCACCAAGAGATCTGGACATCCGGACCGCCATCCCAACACTTGGGAATCGCGTACGAAGCCGCTAAAGTACCCCGTTCGTCGTCCCACGAAGAACTCCGAAAAACCCAAATAAAATCCGAAAAATTACAGAAAAATAATCAAATTATTTGTGTTCATCATATGAACACGATTCTGTCATTTTAATCAGATTAAACAGAAGAACACGTACAATACGGGTTCTTCACGCATAACGAGAAAAACATGCAAAACGATAACGTTTTACGACCGAACCAGCAACCTGGCTCTGATACCACTGTAAGGAATCGTCTAGAACGCAGCGGAAAATAAAATCAATTCCATTGTATCGGTTGCTGGGATCGTAAAACGGACATTAAAATAAACGCGGGAAGAACGGTTCTTCACTTTTGCGGGGTTTCGAATCTCCCATGGATGATGCCGACTCGGTAATCGCGCACGCGCACGATCTCTAGAGGTATCCACACGAGTTCTCGCAGCAGACGCGATTTCCTCGTCGACTTGAGTGCTCCGACCAGATCTCAAATCTACCATGCGCGGAAAGAGACAGATCTACTCCAAGAGAGAGAGAAGGAGAGAGAGAGAGGAGAGAGAATCTAGGGTGAGTAATTCGTCCAACCAACTTTTTACCCCTCCCCCTTGGCCCTCCTTATATAGAAATAAGGATAAGCATAAGGATTAATCCTCATGATTATCCAAGAGTTTAGCCTTGGATAATTCTCCATTAAATCTTCATGTTTATCCTGCGGCTTTTCATAAAAACCCAGATAAGCATGAAATTTAACGTCTCTCACCGTCTGACGAGAACTCTTATGTGTGTGACCCTCTAGGCCCATATATCAGTCCGGTTGCAGGCCCATTAAACTTAGAATTGTTTCTTTAGTTTAATATTTATTAATTAACATTTAAACATCATATGTTAAATGATTAATTTAATAAACAAGTGAATTATCATCTGATGATTAATTCACTTGGCCTTCTGATCATGAACAGCACCAAACACTACCTCATGATCCCAGAAGATATAAGGGATATTGTTCCCTTCAATTAAACTTTTCCGTCTGCAGATACCGCACAGATATAATCCTTCACTCATGCAATGTCCATATAACGCAAGGGTATGGTTTTATAGTCAAACCCTCTATCGCATGATCCAGATGGATTCCAGTACTCAGTTAATATCTAGAAAGACATCTCTTTCATTTGACCCTGGCCAGGGATTTCTGTGTACACATCTATAGGACATTCTCTCTCCAGTCTTATACCAAGAGTGAGTGATCCCTTGTTGTTCACTCAATTACTTTCGCAAGCTTTCCACTGTATCTGAAAGACCGATTATCGTGGACTTAATGGTTAAAGTTCACTAGTCAGAGAATCAAGATACAATGGTCCACAAACAAGGTATCATTGGTGACTCAGGTCAAAGGACCAACTGTGCTACTGCAACGATTGAATTCCCTGGTTGACTAATAGGTATAATTACCATCCAGGAATTCTTATTTTGGTCTGTTCAGTGAACTCATTCTCTAATGAGAACCCACTTGTTTGTCTTAGTGTCACCACACGAGTAAATGTGAGATCATTCACTCTCATCACATGAGCAGACATAACTTGTGTCGATCTTATCGGATATTTAATGTCCATCTCAAATATCTTATGATCGAGAACTGTTTAAGACAATTGACTGAGGATATTGATCTCATTATCATGATCTCATCATGATTCAATATCCCATACATTTGTCTACAGACCTTCATTACGATAGTTAATTTGCGAGAACTATAAATGAATAAATAATTGCCTTTATTAATAATTTGAACTAGAATGTACAATGATTGGCTTTGAGGCCACCCAATTCTAACAAGTTCTATTCGCCATAGCTGCACACTACGATTATGAGATCTGGCAGATGGATGTGAAGACTGCCTTCCTCAATGGTAACCTTGAGGAAGAGGTGTATATGATACAACCGGAAGGCTTTACGTCCAAGGAATCTCCAGATAAAGTGTGCAAGTTTCAAAGGTCCATTTATGGACCCCGGAGCTAGAACATAAGATTTGACGAGGCTGTCAAGTTTTATGACTTCATTAAGAATGAAGATGAGCCTTGTGTGTACAAGAAGACCAGTGGGAGCGTAGTTACCTTCTTAGTTCTTTACGTAGATGGCATACTACTCATTGAGAATGATATAGCTATGATGTCATCAGTAAAGATCTGGCTGTCGAAAAACTTCTCCATGAAGGATCTAGGAGAAGCATCCTACGTATTGGGAATACAGATCTATAGAGATAGATCAAAGAGGATATTTGGAATGACCCAATTCCTTGTACATAGATACCATAGTCAAAAGGTTTGGCATGGAAAATTCCAAGAGATGTCTCATTAATGAGACATTGAATTAATCTCTCAAAAGAGCAGTCTCCTAAGACTCCTGATGAAAGGGCACTCATGGATAAAGTACCCTATGCCTCTGCCATAGGATCTATCATGTATGCCATGCTATGTACACGGCCTGATGTTGCATATGCTCTAAGTGTTACAAGCAGATTTCAGGCTGATCCAGGCGAAGAGTACTGGAAGGCACTGAAATGTATCCTTAAGTACTTGAGAAGAACTAAGGATATGTTTCTTGTCTATGGAGGAGGTGACTTGAAACTGCGAGGCTTTACTGGCTCGAGTTTCCAGTCAGATATAGATGATAGCAAGTCTACATTTGGATTCGTGTTTACTTTGAACGGAGGAGCAGTGTGCTGGAAGAGTTCCAAACAAGCAACTATTGCAGATTCGACAACTGAAGCTGAGCACATCGCTGCAGCTGAAGCTTTCAAGGAAGTAGTGTGTTTGAAGAAGTTCATCATCGACCTTGACATAGTTCTCTACATCTTTGATTATGTTCCGTTGTTGTGAGACAACAATGGGACTATTGCACAAGTGAAAGAGTCGTGGTCTCATCAGAAATCGAAAGATAGTCTGAGGCGCTTTCATCTTATCAAAGAGATCATATCCAAAGGAGATGTAATGGTGGAAAGAGTTCTATCTGTCGACAATATAGCAGATCCACTGACAAAGCCGTTGACTCAAATTATGTTTGAGCGTCACCTAGAGGCTATAGGCTTGATGTATAAAGGTGATTGGCTTTAGTCCAAGTGGGAGATTGTTAGTCTCAGGTGGCCTACAAGCCAATATGACTTTGTAATCTTGTTCATTTTATTAATATAATGACATAATATTTATTGTGTGTAAATCATATTAATTATCGTCTCATAATGAAGTCCGTGAATATGTGCGATAGTGATCAGATTATGATGAGATCATACTAGTGAGACTGATCACTTAAACACACATATTCTTAACTGTTCCTGATGAGAGGATATCCGAGAAGGACATTGGATATCCGGTTAGACTAGTACAGATTACTCCTGCTCATGCGATGAGGGTGACTGATCTCATAGTCACTTGTGTGGAGACACTAAGGCGAATCTGTAGGTGCTCATTAGAGAATGAGTTCACTGAACTGATCCGACTGAATCGATGGATGGTACTGTACCTCACTGTCAACCAGCTTGATTCTATTGTCGCAGTTGCGTGGATGATCCTAGGACCTGAGACACCAAGGACACCTTGTCGGTGGACTTCTGTGCTTTGACCTTGGTTTACGAATCTCTAACCACGGGATTCTAAACAGCCAAGGATCGAGTACAGCGGAATACCGTCGAAGGGAATTGAGTGTCAATAAGGAATGATTCGTTCTCGGTATGATGAGAGAGAATGCTCTAGGAAGGATGCGTGAAAGTCCCTGGCCAGGGCGGACGATAATATCAGGAAAGGAGTTTTCCGATATTTATCAACGGCATCCAATCCAAGTGAGTTGACCGGTTAAGGTTTGACAGCACGCCATACCCTGAGTTGACTCGAGAGCATTGTACGAATGAAAGATTATATCCACGCAGTAGCTGTCGGCGGAAAGGTTCCAAGAGTGGGTTACTTAACCCGGATACCTTCTGGGTTCACACGGTGTTGCTTGTCACCCAACGTGATCGGAGGCCCGATCAAATTCGATGTGCGACATCAATTCAGTTGATTAATTACTTAATATGAGTTATTAATTGAATAATTAAGTCAGTGAGGAGTCACTGGGCTAATTAGGCCATTAACCGGACTGGTTATTGGGCCTAGAGGGTCACACGCAAAAGATTCTCAAGGCGATGGATAAATAAGTGGGTTTTATATAAACTAGGGGTTTTTATGAAAAATCGCACGGTTGATATAAAATGTAGCGAACGGGCTGACCAGACCAAACTGCTGCTAACCCTAACCACCCCCTCCTCTATTTCTCTCTCTCTCTCTAGCATCCCAGACATATCCAGATCCCCGGATCTACTCCGCCACTTCTCCGAATCCCTTTCGACGAGAAATCGTCCGGGCGTTGCGGCGATCATTGCGACGAACGGCGGAGACTTCGTGGGCTGCGAAGAACGAGGAACATGAGGATATCCATCGCGAGGAGGATCGCATGGACTCCGCTAGAGGCCGGATACTTGCACGGCTTGCAATGTCGCACCGACGAAACCGAACGGTTGCGGATTCGAATCCGCACACGGTAAGAACCGATTATCCGATAATCCGATTTTCAGATTTTTCGAAACGGGAACGGATCTCCGTTTTTATTTTATTTCCGTTGTGCGGGAGATATGGAGAAACCCGAGAACCCAAAAAAGACCAGTGGGAGTGCAATCACTTTCCTAATTATTTACGTAGATGACATATTACTCATTGGGAATGACGTAGCTATGATGTCATCAGTAAAGAACTGGCTGTCGAAAAACTTCTCCATGAAGGATTTGGGAGTAGCATCCTACGTATTGGGAATACGGATCTATAGAGATAGATCAAAAAGGATACTTGGAATGACCCAATCCTTATACATAGATACCATAGTCAAAAGGTTTGGCATGGAAAATTCTAAAAGAGGTCTCATACCGATGAGATATGGAATTAATCTCTCAAAGAAGCAGTCTCCTAAGACTCTTGATGAGAGAGCATTCATGGATAGAGTACCCTATGCCTCTGTCATAGGATCTATCATGTATGTCATGCTATGTACACGGCCTGATGTTGCATATGCTCTAAGTGTTATGAGCAGATTTCAGGCTGATCTAGGCAAAGAGCACTGGAAGGCAATGAAATGTATCTTTAAGTACTTAAGAAGAACTAAAGATATGTTTCTGGTCTACGGAGGAGATGACTTAAAATTGCAAAGCTTTATTGACTCGAGTTTCCAGTCAGATCCAGATAATAGCAAGTCTACATCTGGATTTGTGTTTACTTTGAACGGAGGCGCAGTGTGTTGGAAGAGTTCCAAGCAAGCAACCACTGCAGATTCGACGAATGAAGCTAAGTACATCGCTGCAATTGAAGCCGCCAATGTAAGGATCAAGACTTTCGGATCCGGTTTTCGGGTCGGACCCTACAGTTCTGGCCCTAGTGGGGTCTGGGGCTCTGTGATGATTCGCGTCGAGCCCGCGAGACGCAGTTTGAACGGCGTCCACCATTGCAGACGCGTTTTATGTTCTGCCACGTGGGTGCCACGTGGGCTGGCTTCGGGCCGCGAGAGTACGGCCCTGTCGCGTCGTCTGAACGGCGTCTGCGTGGGACGACGCCTTTCGGACTGCGACTCTAGGTGTGTCAGAGTACGGCCCTGACAAGTTGTCTGAACGGCGTCTGTGTAGGACGACGCGTTTCAGACTTTTGTCAGAGCGGCCGTCACGTCACTTGATAGGCGTCCGTGGATGTCGACGCGTTTTAGCCAGTCCCTGGTTAACCCCACGAGCCCTCCTTCTTTCCCTCATTTTCTCCTTCTCTCTCTCTCCTTCCCCTCCGGCGAACTCGGCGGCGATCCCTCCTCCTCCCTCTTTTCCTCCCACCATTTCATCTCTCCCTCCACTCCATCCTCTACCTAGCTCCTACCACTACCACCTCCACTTCCACTGCGGCGTTCTACTCTCCGGACGGCGGCCGACGTCACGGTGGAGCAAGAACGACCGCGGCGGTACCGGCGGCGGCGTGGGGCGAGAAGGGTGGACGGCTTGAAGCTTGGAGGAGTTCGAGTGTCCGGTAGGGTGACGGTTCCCACAACATCGTGTTTAAGCCATGTTTTCCCCCGTTTATGCATGTTGTAGATCTTTGGTTTTGGGGGGGTAGAATGAGCATGTTTAGGAGTTATGTTGATGATATGGGGGATTTTCTATAAATGTGATTTCCTATGGATTGTATTGCCCCTCTTTCTCCTCCGTTTTTGGGTAATTTTGGGGTTGTTTGGGTCGAAAAGGGGAGCCCTCGGGCTCATGGCAACTCTGGTTCCTGGGGTTGAAAGACGTCGTGCATGGACGACGCCTTTTTGAAGGGCGTCGGGCCATCACGACGCCTTTTAGACAGGAATCACCTGACAGAGAGTCTGCCAGTTCGGGGATTCTGAGACTAAAAGACGTCATGGGTGGACGACGCGTTTTGAATAGCGTCGGGTAGCCATGACGCCTTTTAAGGCAGAAATTCCCTGAGTAAGGGCCTTGGAATTTCCTGATTTCTGTGTTGAATGGTGTCTGAGGATGTCGACGCCTTTTAAGGCCTGATTCTGAAGACTGTTTTACATGAACCTGTACAGGGAGCTTGAATGGCGTCAGCCTTGGGCGACGCGATTCAAGACAGAACCTCACTAATTCATGCCAGTAAAATGTGTTTACACTACTAGATAGTTGGTTAATGCATACTGATAGTATACTCGATGCGATGGACTCTTCGTGACCGGATGGCACTACGTTGGGTGTCGTGCGACCGTGGACTTTTTCTGTGACCAGATCGCACCGTGCCGTGTTTCTGTTTCGGTGGACCTAGAGTGACAGTTGTAGCGTTCTACACCCTGTGTCGGTGCGGAGGGACACAGCGCCGACGGGAGCAGTGGCGGGGTGACGCCTAGTGGAGAGGGTCACCCGGTGAACTCCGGGGTTAGCTAGCTTGTACCGGTGTCGGAGTGGTACCTTTGGAGTGTCACTCGTGCTGGGGGAAGGAGTAACCACCTGAGCCAGTTGGGCCGGAGTAGCCAGCGTGCTATCCGAGGGGTTACTGTTTGGTCTCAGCGGGTCAGTGTTTGCTGGGGGAAGGAGTAGCCGCCGAGGTAGCCAGCGTGCTATCCGAGGGGTTACTGTTTGGTCTCAGTGGGTCGAACTTTTTCCCACCATTTGTTTATGTGGTTGACGTGTTCTATCGAGGCGGCAGTCGTGGGTTCCCTTGTCGGTTAGTTTAGAAATATGCATGTTTAATACACTTCGACTGCATGTGATTTCACGTTGAGAATTAGGAATTGTATCTACTACTGTGCTTGTGACCTTACCGTTAGCTATATTTTGCAATTGTGGGTGTGTGCGTGGGCAGTGGGGATCGAAGGATCCTTACTGAGTCTTGTCTTGAGACTCACCCCTGCGGTTTTCAGGTGAGGACTCCCAGCAGACTTAGAGCGGCGTGTGCGGCCGTGTGTTGAGCGTCTTCAGCGGTTGTTCTGGGGTATGCCCCGATGTAGTTGTTATTTATTTCTGGCCTGTATGTTTAATTATTTCTTTTCAGTTGGAGTATGTAATTATTTGCTGTATCGAGTCGCATTGTAATAATTTTAAATTCCTGCACCTTCATTTCAATTCAATGCGATGTAGATGTTTAGCTTAGTTTATTATTTATTTCCCAGACTTACTTAGATCCTGGTTTGGTTCCAAATTAATGATTCGGTACCCATTTAGTAATCGGATACCCGATTATAGGGTGGCGGGTCGTTACAGCCAAGGAAGCAGTGTGGTTGAATAAATTCATCACCGACCTCGGCGTAGTTCTTAGTATCTCTGAACCTATTCTGCTGTTGTACGACAACAATGGAGTCATTGCACAAGCGAAAGAGCCGCGGTCTCATCAGAAATCGAAGCATATTCTGAGGCACTTTCATCTAATCAGAGAAATCATATCTAGAGGAGATGTAGTCGTGGAAAAAGTTCCATCTGTCGACAATATAACAGATCCACTGACAAAGTCGTTAGCTCAAAATGTATTTGAGCGTCGCCTAAAGTCTATAGGTTTGGTGTATAAAGGTGGTTAGCTTTAGTCCAAGTAGGAGATTGTTAGTCTTAGGTGGCCTACAAGCCAATATGACTTTGTAATCTCGTTCATTTTTTAATATATAATGGCATTATATTCATTATGTATAATTCGTTATTATCGTCTCATAATGAAATCCGTGAATATGTACGATAGTGATCAGATTATGATGAGATCATACTAGTGAGACTGATCACTTAAAACACACATATTCTTAATAGTTCATAGTTGGAGGATATCCGAGAAGGACATCGGATATTCAGATAGACTAGTACAGATTCCTCCCGCTCATAAGATGAGGGTGACTGATCTCATAGTCACTTGTGTGGAGACACTGAGGTGAATCTGTAGGTGCTCATTAGAGAATGAGTTCACTGAACTGATCTGACTGAATCACTGGATGGTATTGTACCTCACTGTCAACCAGCTATATTCTATTGTCGCAGTTGCGTGGATGGTCCTCGGACATGAGACACCAAGGACACCTTGTCGGTGGACCTCTGTGCTTTGACCTTGGTTTATGAATCTCTAACCACAGGACTCTAAACAGCCAAAGATCGGGTACAGTGAAATACCGTCGAAAGAAATTGAGTGTCAATAAGGAATCATTCTCTCCCGGTACTTAAAGATAGAATGCTCTAGGAAGGATGCGCGGAAGTCCCTGACCAGAGCAGACGATAATATCAGGAAAGGAGTTTTCCGATATTATATAGCAGCATTCGATCCAAGTGAGTCGACCGGCTAGGGTTTGACAGTACACCATATCCTGAGTTGACTCGAGAGTATTGTACGTATGAAGGATTATATTCACGCGGTAACTGTCGGCGGAATGATTCCAAAAGTGAGTTACTTAACTCCGATACCTTCCGGATTCACACGGTGTTGCTTGGCACCCAACGTGATCGGAGGACCGATCGAATTTAATGTGCGACATTGATTCAATTGATTAATTAATTAATATGAGTTATTAATTAATTAATCAGGCCAGTGATGAGTCACTGAGCTTATTGGGCTATTAGCCGAACTAGTTATTGGGCCTAGAGGGTTACACGCAAATGATTCTCAAGGCGATGGATAAATAAGTGGGTTTTATATAAACCGGGGGTTTTTATGAAAAATCGCACGGTTGATATAAAATATAGCGAACGGGCTGAGCAGGCCAAGCAGCTGTTAACCCTAGCCGCCCCCCTTCCTCTCTTCCTCTCTCTCTCTGGTGCCCCAGAAGAATCGGGATCCCCAGATTTGCTCTGCTGCTTCTCTGACTCCCGTTCAACACGAAATCATCTGCACGTTGCAGCGATCGTTGCGGCGAACGGCGGAAACTTCGTGGGCTGCGAAGAACGAGGAACGTGAGAATATCTGTCGCGAGGAGGATCGCGTGGACTCTGCTAGAGGTCGGACGCTTGCGCGGCTTGCGGTGTCACACCGACGGAACCGAACGGTTGCAGATTTGAATCTGCACGCGGTAAGAATCCGATCATCGGATAATCTGGTTTTAGTATTTTCGAAATGGAAAACGAATCGCCGATTTAATTTTATTTTCCGCTACGTGAGCGATCTTGAGAAACGTCGAGAACCCAACAGCCTTTAGTACACGCCTAGTAAAGCATGATCGAGTACTGTCCCCATCATCTAGCCTAGCATCATGATTATGCCGGAGCAGCCTTTCCACGCGCTCCTTCAACTTCTGAACTCGGTCTTTGCCTGAAGGACATCTAGAGCGTCGGCGACCGCCCCAAAAAGTCCGCCAACTCCGTGAAGAAGAGAACTGACGAGCGATTGGACGACCTTGCCTGGGAAGCACCTCTCTCTCGGCCATGTGGCGCTTCAAAGACGCCGCAGTAGAACTATTGGAGGAGGCTGCGGGTCTCTGGGGCTGGCGCCGACCCTTCTTTGATCTCCTCTACGTTCGTCCTCGGCTTGCCTGGTGGGTTCGCTGGCGATTCTCGGGCTGTTGATCTCCTTGGTGAAGTTCTCAAGGTCCCCATGAAGCTTGGGAACCTAAGGGAGCAGCCGGTTGAAGCTCTTGTTGCGGGTTGGTCGGTGCAAGGTCTCCTGCTTAGAGACTTTCTATGCGATCGAGCTGCTCCTCTAGACATCGTAGCAGGGCTATCACAATTGGGAATCCTCTTTGTTGGAGGTCTTTCGGTGGGGACAAGTGTCCGACCCCGTCAAGCGCGGCAGCAGGCGCCTAGGGTATGTTGGCCTGGACAACTAGGGCTTGGACAGGTGGTGGAACCAAAGGAAGGGTGGCCGGCAGAGGGACCGACTGGACATCAATCGAAAGGTTGAGAGGATCAGTAGGGAGACCGTGATGAGAGTGGTTGCTGTTTTTTCTTGCCATGGTTTTTTGTTATTTCCCACAGACGACGCCAAAAAGATGTTGGGTCGGAGATTCGTTCGATCTGAATTAGGCGACTGCGACTCCTCCAAATCACAGAAAGCTTCTCCCCACTCCTACAAGACAGACACTAGGTCAGAGGAGACCCCAGTTGCGATCCAGAGGAACCCCCTCCGATGCCTAAATTAGGGTGTATAGAAACAGAAAGAGTAGAGACTCGGACTGTAGAATGTAGAACATACCTTTTGAGGGTACCAGGGGGTCCCTTTTATAAGGACAGCTATGAGGCCATAGTAAAGTCCGATTGAGGATTGTGCAGAGGAGGCCCAATTCGATCCCCGAGCGGGACAAGATTTTGACCTCTTTAGTTTGGCGTTGGTTTCCCTTATCTGCAGATCGGAGGAAGACTCGAAAGGGACTTTCTTAGACAGGAAGTCTCCCGCGCCTGTAGGACGCCGGGGTCCGCTTCGGATTCCAAAATCCCCGCAGGAACCTAGTCACACGGGCTTACTGATAGAAAGATCCAAGGGGCCTCAACAGGAGGCCTAGGTGTCTCTTAATAGATCGGCCCACGCAGTAAATGGGCTAGCGAAACTAGGCCTTCTCAACAACCATCATAAAAGGTCGTGTAAAAGTAACTTTAATATAAGACATTTGATGTAATAAATAGACAGTTATCTATGTGTTCTAAAATGAGTATACTCGATGACATGATAACATTGTTTATATGTAAATAGAGTAACATTTGTTCATTGATGGCCATGTTGGGGTCGGGTGCAAATCTGAAACACCACCTTACGAAGATAACATGCCAAATGTATCATATCAGAGGAGAATGTTGTAATTTACAGAATTATAGGTGTAATATGCGACACCCTTCAATGGAAAAACCTACTCCGGCCGATATGTGAAAAATCAGGTGCTAGCATTCGACGATTTCCGTGGCCGGGGGAAGGTTCAGGTCCAGATCGAATCCGATCCCCTGCCGCCGAGGGGGGAGGGGGAGGTCCACCACCATCGACGACGAGTCGGAGTCGCTCTGCACCCCGCTGCTGCTGGCGGCGCCGACGAGGCAGCAGTCCCCTCCGGGCACCACGCCTGCGGAAACTACCGTCAGCCGAGGCTCGGCCACCGGCGTCGCAGAGGTCGGCTTCTGCGACGACCTTGCGAAGGCATCGAAGAGAACCAGAGTTCTGGGACGCGATTCAGCTGCCGCCGTCGCTAGATAGGAAGGAGATACCGTGGGATAAGACTGGAAGGGGAAGCGGAATTTGGTGGCCCCGCTGCTGCTGTTCCGGCCTTGGGAAGGGTAGGAGAGCTCGAGATGGAGGACGGGAGGTGGGTAGGCAAGGGTGACGGCCTCCTGGTGGAGCGGCGTCGCCGGCCCTCGGCTGGAGGACTCGACAGTGCTGCTCTGGCTCCTGGGGCTCCCGATCTGCAGCGGATCCTGCGGATGGGGGTCCGTGGTGGTGGGGAGGTGGCTTCCGGGGTAGGGGAAGTTGGTCTTAGCCTTGGCGCCGCGGAAGTCGCAGGCGGCGGTGTCGTAGGCCCGAGCAGCCTCTTCGGCAGTGTCGAAGGTGCCGAGCCAGACGCGCGCCTTCTTGACGGGGTCCCGGATCTCCGCGGCGTACCTGCCCCAGGGCCTCTTCCGGACGCCCCTGAAGTGGGGCTCCGACGGCGCTCTCCCAAGGCCGCAGCTATTGTGGGCTCCGCCCCCGCCGCCGCCCGTCAGCGCACCGCTGGTGCAGACCTTCTCAGCTTTCGGCGCCATGCCCACTATTGTCTCGTTGTTGTGAGAGAGAGAGAGAGAGAGAGCGCGAGCGAGCTCAGAAGGGGTGGTGGGCGGTGTGGTGCGTCTTCGGAGGGCGAGGGGGTGGTGGGCTTTTATTCATACACGCAAAACGGTGAGAGGCGGGGGATGGAGGGAAGCGGGAAGGAAGGAGGGGAGAGGTGGAGCGGACATTTGGAAGGTAACGCGGAGCAGTCAAGGATGAGTTTGACTGAGCCATGGCCGCCGCTCTCGTGCGGCCGCCCCGCCCGCCCGTGTTTTTTTCCCAGCAGCAGCTGGGGTTTGTTTGCTATTTTTTATCATCCGGGAATCGGGGATTAAATAAGCATATTTACGTCGTGCACGGCGTGGTCGGCTGCCGGCGTGCTGGATGGGCGCGAACGCAAGAGTCCGGATCTTCTCGGAATGCGAGCGGTAATCGGTCTAAAGAGAGACACCTAAAAAAGAGATTCCTCAATAGCGATGTGTCTTATGTTAACTTATTACTTTATTTTTAACTTTTTTTTGTTTCTAAAGATAATTCAGAACATTTAGATACAAACAGTTATATTTATATGATTTAAATTATATTTACATGTATTGGGACGTAAGTGCTTTGGAATGTGCTTTAAGCTATAATATTAGGTTCTTAGTTGTATTTGATGTAGACTGGATCTATCACGACCGGATTCCGAGGCTGGAACTCGAAGAAATAGATCCGAAGCCGGTTCGGATCGGTATTACTGAGGCCCGACGGGGATCCGGAAGGCCGAGGAGGCAGAGGCGAGGACGAGGGTCCGAAGGCCGAAGGGCGCTTCGGTCGGTGCAGGCTCGTCTCCGGGAAGTCGGGGCCGAAGCTCCTTCAGCGGGCGAAGGGGCGGCGTGGATGAAGCTCTTTCTGGCTGTATTGCCGTCAGGTAATGAAACCGAAGCCGACGGTCTGAGGCCGGAAGGGTCTCGGACTCGGCTTACTCTTGGATAGTGAGCCCAAAAGCCCTTTTTTGTCAGACGAGGGGACAGCGCTGGGCCGAGTCTCCCGTTGCGGGGCAGCCGTCGCACGGCGTCGAGACCAGGGAGAGGAATCCGAGGTCGGCGGCCGAGACCGACTCGGGAAGGTCGGCGATGATTCGAACCGAGCTCCTGCAGGAGGGAAAGAAGAAGAAACCGGTCAGCAGGAGTCCCGGGCTCTGGCCCTTAGGAACCCCCTCCGACGGTCAAGTTAGCTCCTGAAAATGATTCGATTCAGAAGGCAAGAAGTAACTTTAATGTTATTCGGACCGTAGTCCTTAAGGGTCTCGGAGGCAAAGAGTTGCATACCTTTGGCAATAAATAGCGGTGTATTTATAGCAGAGGATAGAGGTTGGTTAACGGTGGTAGCCGATATAGGACTATGTTTGGGCTTACTGGTAAACCGCCATAGTGCCAGATCCGCCACCGGAGTGGGCCGGACTCGGCTATCGGGCCGAAGGGGGTTGGGCCGCTGAGGGGCCGAAGCCTGCTGGGCCTTGGGCTGCCGTGCTGTTCCCGGGCCTTAGGCTGATGGGCCGCTGACGGGCCGAAGCCTGTTGGGCCGGGAGCGACGGTGCCGCTTGTGGGGCCGAGGGCTGCTGGGCCGCCGATGGGCTGGAGGCTCCCGGAGGGCCTGATACTGCTGCTGTTGGGCTGAACGGGGTTTGGGCCTGCTCTAATGGGCCGAATCGGATTCTGCTTCATCAGTATTCAATTATTTTTAATTATATCAAAAAATTAAAAAAATTGGAAAAAATAATAAGTTGCAAGGGGACACAACTTGATTGACGAACTAATTTTTCAAGCGTATTGATTACGGCCCTGAGTTCCCTCAGTAACCAACTAACCATACTCAGAGGATCAGTGGCGGACGCAGGAATTTGGTCCAGTGGGGTCTTCAGATTGAGTACTGTGGACCAAGTTGAAGGTGGGACAACCAAAGATGCAAACAGGTCGGATTCGGTGCGGATCTAAGATAGATACATGACCGTATCCATTAAGTTATCGGTTTAAAAATATTATCCATTAACGATCCTATAAGTTAATAATCGATCGGATAATTAAATCTGAGTGTATCATATATATTCTGTAAAAAATAATGTGTACTCATTATCTTATTTACTATGAATATCGATTTGAAAAGATAATTTGTTAATTGACCTATAAATTAATGATCGGTCAAATATTTGGATTATCGATCAACTGCCATTTGCATCGCTAGGACAACAATATAGTTTACTTAGACTGTGCGATTCATTTGAAAGATACATTCACTACAAATAAAAAATAGTACACTTCAATAAAAAAAAGTACATTCAAATTTTTCAAAGAAATACATTCAACACGAATAAAAAGAGTACACTTCAAAAAAAAAATAGTACATTTCATTACAAAGTTTCCTTACAATTGCACTCGACGAGTCTTCATATTTTGAAACAATTCAATAATAGACTCATTGCTCACATTCTCAAACAAATCTTTTTCAATATATGTTACTAAACAATCATTCATCCATTCATCACACATGCGATTCCGCAATTTACTCTTCACATAAGTCATTGCTGAAAATACTCTTTCAACACTTGCAGTGGCCACTGGTAGAAGCAATGCTAACTTGATGAGTAAATATACCTTTGGATACACAACATGCTTCTTTGTCTCTACTAATTTTCTTGAAAGGTCACCAATGTCTTTTAAATTTGAAAATCTCTCATCTGATGTCACATCAAAAATATAATTTTCAAGTTGATTGTGAAGTATCATGAGATCAGTAATGTTAGGAAACTCAGTTGAATAAAGTCCAGCTAGCTTAACTAATTTTTCCTTGTCAAAAGTTGAAAATGATTAACAAGGACTTAAGCAAGCTACACAAAGAAGTAGTTCAGTATTTATTTCATTGAAACGACTGTTCAATTCTTGTAATTGCATATCCAACACAGTGTAGAATAATTCAACCTGATAATGATGCAGATTTGTGATGTATGGAGCTTTACATCGAGATCTTCTAGGAAAAAAATATTGATGGTCCATAGTAGGAATATGAATATCTTCTTTGTTACAAAATGAACAAACTTCTTGTAAAAGATCATTCCATCCTTCATCCCTCATAACTTGCAACCGTTGTTTAGAAATCTTCACAAGTGACATGGCGTTAACTATATCTTGATCTTTTCTTTGCAATGCTATTGACAACTCATTTGTAATAGCCAGTACTTTCATCATCAAGTGTAAAAGAAAGGCGAAATCAAAACTTCTCATTGTAAACAATAAGCCACGTGCTTCACATTTTTGTTCCAAGGTTCCTTCTTGATAGATAATATTTAGTACCTCCATTACAGAAGAAAACATAGCAATCAAGTTGATGAGACTTCCATAATGAGAACCCCAACGGGTATCACCAGCTCTTTTGAGACTCGTTTCTTGATTCAAACCTCTACCACTATGAAGCTCACCATTATTCAAGGCTTCTATAACACTAGCAGCTTGTTTTTCTCGAAGGGTATCTCGACATTTGCAAGAAGATCCAACCACATTTATAATTTGAGCAACAACGGTAAAAAGCCAAGACACATCACCATGACTTTTAGCAACAGTTACAAGTGTCAATTGAAGTTGATGAGCAAAACAATAAATATAATATGCTGAACTATTCTCTCTCATAATCAAAGTTTTAAGACCATTAAATTCGCCTTGCATATTGCTAGCTCCATCATAACCTTGTCCCCGTATTCTTGATATACATAATCCATATTTCACAAGAATACATTCAATTGCAGCCTTAAGTGACATAGCAGTAGTATCAATAACGTGAACAATACCCAGAAATCTTTCAACAATAAAACCCCTATGATCAAAATAGCGTAAAACCAAAGCCATTTGCTCCTTACCAGATACATCACGAGCCTCATCAACTATTATCGAAAACAAATCATCTCCACATTCTCTAATGATTTCATTTGTTGTTTTAATTGCACATGCACTTACAATGTCCTTTTGTATATGAGGAGCAATCATCTGGACATTCTTAGGAGCATTGTGCAATACAACATCATTTAGAGATTCATTATGATCTGCAAGAAATCTCAAAAGCTCAAGAAAATTTCCTTTGTTACATGAATGCTCAGATTCATCATGTCCACGAAATGCTAATCCTTGATGCAAAAGAAATCTTATGCAATCTATTAAAGTTTGTAAACGCATTTGATAATCAGTCTTCACTTGTTCTGATTGTTTAGAAAAAGCCACTTGAATACTTTGTTTCTGTCTCATCAAATCATCACATTTCTTTACAGCTATGTTATGTGAGCTATTAGGACCACCAATATGAACATCTAACCTTTCTTTCTTGTTCCAAGCAGAAAAACTCTCACTGATAAAAGAGTCACCACCAGATTGCTTTCCATAATCAAGTTTGAACAAGTAACAAGATAAACAGAATACAACATCCTTTGCTATACTATATTCCAACCAAGATTCATGCTCATCAAACCAAGAAGGAACAAATCTACGTATTTTTTCACCTATAAATTTTGAAGGAAACTTATGGTTACGAGGTTGACAAGGACCTCTCAAGATATATGCTCTTCTCACTTCATCTTGCAATTTAGGATGATACTCTGATATCTTTTTTCTTAATCCTGGATCTGATTCTAAAGAAGTCAAATCAAATGACTCTTCTAGTTGTACTTGACTAGTAATTGGATTTTGTTCTTGCACTTGATCAGCATAAGAAGATTCTTGCTGGTTATGCCGTGAAATTTTAGAGCTACTCGAACTTCCTGCATTGTCTTGATCTTGACTTAATTTTATCAAAAATCGTCTCATCCTAATAAACAAAATAATAATTTATATATAAATGAGTTACCTTTTAATAATGGATGGATCACAAATATTAATATCTATGAAAGACAAAATAAAATATAAATGAGCCACCACCCAGGCTCACTGGATTACAAACATTTAACATTAAATAAATAAATAATAATATATAAATGAGCCACCTCCCAGGCTCGCTAGATCACAAAAATTAACATCTATGAAAGGCAAAATAAAATATAAATGAGCCACCACCCAGACTCACTGGATCACAAACATTTAACATTAAATAAATAAATAATAATATATAAATGAGCCACCTCCCAGGCTCGCTGGATCACAAAAATTAACATCTATGAAAGGCAAAATAAAATATAAATGAGCCACCACCCAGGCTCACTGGATTACAAATATTTAACATTAAATAAATAAATAATAATATATAAATGAGCCACTACTCAGGCTCGCTGGATCACAAAAATTAACATCTAGGAAAAATAAAATAAAATATAAATGAAGAAAATCTTATGTAGATTTGATACCTGAATTGGCCACTTCACGATGTCAGCAATCTTTTGCAACCTATAGATATCGACAATCTAGAAAGGAAGATAAACTTTCCAAAATTAATAGAAGTTTCTTCTCAACATATGAGCCTATTTAAATAAGCTGTTTACAATGGTTTTAAATCACAAATAACAAGAAAGACCTGAAGTGGATAATGCCTACTTATTTAGACCTGAAGTGGATAAAAGATAGAACATATGAGCAAAATGTCCTCCTTATTTTAGCATGGATAAAATATATATATATATATATATATATATATTAAATGTGCATAGACGTTGGAATACAGATCCAACTCTTATTCTCGTTTGAGTGAGATCGGAATTTTTAAAGTAATCCATAAAATATGAATTCCTTTTTAACTATTAATTTTATATTTATCGGTAGTCTTTTTGTGCGACTTCATTACAAGAAACTAAAAATCAAGGGTTTTAAAACTAATGGTTTTAAAATTTGAGAATTATGATGTTTTTGTTTTCACTAATTTGAGAACCAGCATTTTTGTCTAGTTTTATGTTAAACTAAATAACTTTTATAAGATGAAGTAGATCGTTTGCGGCCCAGGATGAACTGGACGCGGTAGGTGCCCACTTAGAACCGAACATTGATCTTATTATATGAAAAAAAATTATAAAAAAAGAAAAGCTTTCTCTAGATGGGACAAGAGAGATCTTTTGGGGAAAAAAAAAAGAAAAAGGAAAATCCTCTCATGTGAACAAAAGTTTTGGCTCAACCTTATCCGATAAGTACGGATTGAATTCAACCTATCAAAAGCCATAAATTGTCTACATAATATAAAAGAAGTTGGGAAGAGCTAGCCAAGATATGGAAGTCCATGCTCTTATCTAATCTCACAAGTTAAGCATAGTAAATTACTATTGAAGCGTCTGACACTTGTCAGAATGAGCTCAATCCAGCAGATATTGTGAAGCACCCATCCTCGCATCACACGGTGAGTGCAGAACATTTCTCTTTGCTAGTGATACTTAGGGTCCATTTTGGTACCCTGCGAAAGTATATGTGTGAGCCAGTTTTCTTAAAAATCTGAACTAGACGTCCTATTTGGTAGCACTTAAATAGGCAAATCAACGAAAAATAAATGCATTGACTCCGTCAAAATCCTAATTTTGACGTCCTATTTGGCAGCCAGCCGGGTGCCGTTTTCAGAGAAGAACCTGAGAGATTTCATTTTGCAGTTTATACAAGTAACTTCCTACAATATTCAAAACATTCAAGTATTTGGTCTTTCAATAATACATATGAATGTTCTCATTTTCATTTTTCTCGTAAATTAATTTCCTTAGAAAAAAATTTAACCTTACCTTGTTCTGATTCTGCAGCGGAGGGAGGCGGACAGGGCGGAGGGGTCTGGCCTGGACTGGATGGAGCCTGGAGGGCAGCGGCCAAAGCCAAAGGGCCGCCGGCACTGGCTGCGGCGGCGCTGGGCAGATCCGCAGAGCGGCAGAGCCGCAGAGGGGTGAAGGGAGGGAGGCAGCCGGGGCGGAGCCGCGGAGGCCGGAGGCGGAGGCCGGAGGGGGCCGGTGGTGCCGTGGCGGTGGCCGCTTGCTGGGCTGAGCTGGGCTGGGGGTCCGGCCGCCCAGGCGGAGCCGCAGCGGAGGGGTCTAGCCTGGACTGGAGCCTGGAGCCTAGAGGGCAGCGGCCAAGGCCAAAGGGCCGCCGGCGCTGGCTGCGGCGGCGCTGGGCAGATCCGCAGAGCGGCAGAGCCGCAGAGGGCCAGAGGGGTGAAGGGAGGGAGGCCAGAGGCGGACGGGGCAGAGGCTCGGAGCCGCGGAGGCCGGAGGGGGCGCCGCAGTCACGATGTTGGGTTGCCTTTGCGGCTTTGCCGACGCCGAGGGGCTAGGGTTTGGGAGTGGGAGTGGGAGCTCGCACAGGAAGTCAGGAACGGACGGGGTCGTCGGGGTGGGTCGGTGGGGAATGGATTGGGCCTGCCTCCGCGCTCGGTTGGGCCATTGGGCGCTCCGCGCCTCCGCGCTCGGTTGGGCCTGCCTAAGTGGGCTGGGCGATCGGGCAGCCCAGTGGGTTCCTGCATCTGTGGCCAGTGGGGTCCTAGACAGTAAATATTGGGGTGGGCCTCTAGGATTTCGAAATTCCAGTGAGGTCCTGGGACCCCACTGGTTGTACACTGGATCCGCCTCTGCAGAGGATGCAGACTCTAAATGGAACGGACCATGACTCTTCTTTGTTACCGAAAAACTTATGGGGCGTTTCTGAAAATATTTGAATGTTTAAGATGTATTTTAACAAAATTCTTCTTTTGCTAGGCCTGATGAAATAAAAGAAAGAAGTGTCTCCATTTTCTTTCTCTTCTGGTTATAAAGACGGATTCATCCTCCACCCGCCCTTCATGCCCCCCGGCCTCCTCATGCCTTGCCCGAGTTGTCCATAACTATTGCTGGCACCCCTCCTCCCTCCAACCCTAACACGCCACAGAGTCCTCTATCCTTGTCGACAAGCGCCTATAATTGGAGGATCCTATCATGCAGACCAGCACGGAAACCCCTCTATTATGCCTAGTTGCATGCTCTCCCTTTGCCGACAAGAGGATCTCCTTCGTTTAACAAGAGACCCAATTTAGCAATCAGAGAATTCGGCTACTTCATCTGGATCATATGCAGTGAGAGGAGATTCAGTGCCGCGAGCCAGTCCTCCTCATTGTGGATGTCAGCTAGTCTTGGCTCCGTAGCCCCTGTTTGATTGCGGGTGAGCCCACAAATAATCTCGGTTACCACCCTTGTAACCCGTACCCCACCCCCCCAGGGATGGGATAGAAGGGGTTAGCCCGTGTGTTAATACTCTATTTAAATATTATTAAATAATAAATAATAAATAATAATTAAATATTAATAAATATTATTTTGATTAGTAAATATTAGTAAATATTAATTCATATTAATAATATTAATAAATGTTGATAATATTAATAAATCTTAATTAATACTATTTTGATTAATTGATGTTAATTAACACTAATCATAGTTATTTATTTCGATCAGTATTATTATTCTCCATTTACTGCTTAGAAATTTGATTCATATTGAAAATAAAATATTAATAAATATTTAAATAAATTAAGTATTAACATATGAAGCACACTTAATAATTGTGGAAAGATAATGATGAAATTTACTCCGTAGCCCCTGTTTGATTGTGGGTGAGCCCACAAATAATCTCGGTTACCACCCTTGTAACCCGTACCCCACCCCCCAGGGATGGGATAGAAGGGGTTAGCCCGTGTGTTAATACTCTATTTAAATATTATTAAATAATAAATAATAATTAATAATTAAATATTAATAAATATTATTTTGATTAGTAAATATTAGTAAATATTAATTCATATTAATAATATTAATAAATATTGATAATATTAATAAATCTTAATTAATACTATTTTGATTAATTGATGTTAATTAACACTAATCATAGTTATTTATTTCGATCAGTATTATTATTCTCCATTTACTGCTTAGAAATTTGATTCATATTGAAAAGAAAATATTAATAAATATTTAAATAAATTAAGTATTAACATATGAAGCACACTTAATAATTGTGGAAAGATAATGATGAAATTTACTATATTCTTTATTTTTAGTAATGAAACTTGTTTATATAAATTATTTGAATCATATTTTTGTTATTACATAAAATACATTTAAAAATATTTGAGTGATATAAAATTAATCTAAATATTCATAATTTGAATATTGATGTAGACTGGATCTATCACGACCGGACTCCGAGGCCGGAATCCGGAAAAGAGGATCCGAAGCCGGTTCGGATCGGTGTTGTTGGGGCCCGACGGGGATCCGGAAGGCCGAGGAGGCAGAGGCGGAGACGAGGGTCCGAAGGCCGAAGCGCCTCGGTCGGTGCGGACTCGTCCTCTGGAAGTCGGGGCCGATGCTCCTTCGGCGGGCGAAGGGGCGGCGTGGATGAGGCTGAAGCCGACGGTCCGAGGCCGGAAGGGTCTCGGACTCGGCTTGCTCTTGGATAGTGAGCCCAAGAGCCCTTTTTTGCCGGACGAAGGGACAGCGCGGGGCCGAGTCTCCCGTTGCGGGGCAGCCGTCGTACGGCGTCGAGACCAGGGAGAGGAATCCGAGGTCGGCGGCCGAGACCGACTCGGGAAGGTCGGCGATGATTCGAACCGAGCTCCTGCAGGAGGGAAAGAAGAAGAAACCGGTCAGCAGGAGTCCCGGGCTCTGGCCCTTAGGAACCCCCTCCGACGGTCAAGTTAGCTTCTGAAGATGATTCGATTCAGAAAGCAAGAAGTAGCTTTAATGCTTTTTGGACCGTAGTCCTTAAGGGTCTCGGAGGCAAAGAGTTGCATACCTTTGGCAATAAATAGCGGTGTATTTATAGCAGAGGATAGAGGTTGGTTAACGGTGGTAGCCGATATAGGACTATGTTTGGGCTTGCAGGTAAACCGCCATAGTGTCGGATCCGCCACTGGAGTGGGCCGGACTTGGCTATCGGGCCGAAGGGGGTTGGGCCGCTGAGGGGCCGAAGCCTGCTGGGCCTTGGGCTGCCGTGCTGTTCCCGGGCCGAAGGCTGGTGGGCCGCTGACGGGCTGAAGCCTGTTGGGCCGGGAGCGACGGTGCCGCTTACTGGGCCGAGGGCTGCTGTTGGGCTGAACGGGGTTTGGGCCTGCTCTAATGGGCCGAATCGGATTCTGCCTCATCACATAGCCCCCCACTCTTGTCTTCCTCAGTTCTGAGATGGCGAGAGTATAGCCCGAAGCTGTCGAAAGGGCATCGTAACAGGTGCCTTACCCGAAGCTCTGCTCCCCTTTTTACTGGGAAGAGGGGGCCCTCGGTCGGCCGAGGGCCATGCGGTTGCTTCGTCCCCGCTCGGAGTGGCGACGAAGGCTCAGAGCTAAGAAGCCGAAGGGCCGAGCCCTCTGACTTGTGTCAGGCCCCATTAAAGGGACGGGATGGCGCGTCGCCTCGCGAGGAAGCACGGGACACGCGTCGCGCATCCGGCCGCTCCGTCGAAAACACAAAAGGATCCTGACCGCTCATGGGTCGCGGATCGCCTCGGCTCTCTGCCCGAGGCCTCACTCGGATTGCCGCCTCTTTCATCTTCAGCGCGCGGATCGGGACACGTGGCGCGTATCGGGCGGTCGGCCGAAGGGTCGGAGCGCCCTCGGCCGTTGATTGCTTCGCTGCAAGTCCCGGAGCCGGTCCGTCATCATTGCCGAAGGACGACGCACGTGGCGTGCATCTGAGAGGGGCGAGGGGACGAGCGGGACGATCTCGGCCGTTGGCTTCGGCGGGAGGCGCTCCGAGCGAGCTCTATAAATACAAGCCCTCAGCAGGGCACTGTTCTTCTTCCTGCTGCCGCGCCTACGTTTCCTCTACAACCTTCCAAGCTCTTCTTCCTTCTCCTGCGGAAAGCTAGCTTCCTGAAGGCTTCGTCCGAGCTTCGCCGGCCACCGTGGGAAGGTCTCCATTCCTTGGAGCGCATCGCTGGTGGAGCTGGGAGTTTAGAGGAGCCGCACTCGGCTCAGGAGAGACCTTCTTCCCCCTTTCTGCGAGTAAGCCCCAGCTTTCCTCCTTCCCTTCGTGGCCTTATGGTCCGGGATTCTTCTAGTGAGATTACTCCTTCGGACGAGGAGTATACTCCTTCCCGCTCCCTGCGATCTCTCTTATCGGATCCCCTCACCTCAGACTCCTCCGCCCCAGCAATGTCCGACGAACCCGAGGTCTCCGGGACTGAGGGGTCCGAGGCTTCCGGAGCCGAGGTTTCCGGGGCCGAGACCTCCGGGGCCGAGTATGCCGAAGAGGCCCGGAGCCCAGGCCAGGCTTCTACTTCGGGACGCCGTCGTCCGGATATGGCTTCGGAAGCATCCTGCGCCCTTTCGGACGCCGAGGTTACGCGCCTGGTCTCCTACTTCCAGCTCCCTTCCTGGACGACGGTCATTCGGCCTGACTCCGCCACCCGGGCTAACACCTTCCGCCCGGGTTCCTTCTCCATTTACGTTGATAGCTTCGAGGCGGGTTTCCGTCTTCCACTCCCCACCTTCGTCATCAACCTCCTCAGTTTCTACGGGCTGGCTCCGTCTCAGCTCTTTCCCAACTCCTGGCGCACCGTATACGGTTTCTTGAGCGTTTTTGCTCAAGTGAAGATCCGCCCTTCCATCAATGTCTTCCGCTGCCTTTTCAAAATTCAGACGCAGGGGAAGTCCGAGTGGTATTGCTTCGTCCCTCGGGTTGGGCGAAGCGTATTCTCCGGGAAGCCTTCGTCCATCCACGGCTGGAAGAGGAAGTTCGTCTTCGTCTCCCTGCCGGAGAAGGAGAAGGGTTTGTGGCCCTTCCCTACTGAATGGGCGCCGCTGGCTGCGGGCCTCTCGGATCCTCCTACCCTCACCCCGGTCCAGAGCATCCTCGTGGGTCGCATCCAGATGATGGCCCCGTATAGTGTCTGGGGGCTTCTCAGCGCGTCGGAGCGTCTGGTGACCGCCGGGGTATGGCCGGATCCGAGGTCCGATCCGGTGCGGGCCTTCCCTTATCTTCCTCCCGGGGAGACTCCGCGGGGCCGCGGAGGAAGGGCCGCCGCTCCTCTGGCCGAAGCTCTTCCGGCTGAGGACGCTGATGAAGTTTCGGCCGAGGGTAAGTCGGCTCTGAGTTTGCACTTGTTCTCTGTTTTGTTTCTGACGGGTCTATCTTGCTTGCAGCGATGGCCAATCTAGACTCCCTCCTCGACCGGATATCCGACCGGCGCGCTCCGGGCCGAGCGCTGACCCCGCAGGCGGCAGGCAGGACCGGCCGAGGCGCCGGGGCCCCGAGGACCCGAGGCGGGGTCCCAAGGACTGCGGCTTCTTCTGAGGGCCGTGCCGCGGCTGCTGCTCTCGAGAGGGAGCGAAAGTCGAAATTCGCCGCTCGAAGGGGCGGCCGAGCGTCGAAGCGCCCCCGGTCGGAAGAGGCCGTGGATGCGGAGGAGACTCCGCTGATCAGGAGGAGTGCCGAGGCCCGAAGGGCCGCGAGGCTGGCATCTCCAGAGGCGCCGAGGGGCGACTCTCCTTCGGCTGTAGCGGCCGGGGTTGGCGACGAAGGCGCCGGGTCGCAGGCTCCCCGGGCGCAGCGCAAGTGGTGGCGCCCCGAACCGGGGATCTACGAGGACGAGAGTATGGAAGACTCGCAGACGTGCCTCCGTCTGCTCCGCAGTCTCACTCTCCCTTCGGCCTTTGAAGGGCTGAAGCACCATTCGGTCCTCAGCCTGGCGGCGATGAGCGCTCGGCTGTCTGTCCAGGTAACACGCTTGTAGGCGCTTCAGTCGAGCTTTCCTTCGCTTTCTCTTGATTTTCCCTTTTTTCTGATCACTGTTCGCTTTCGGCTCGCAGGCTGCGGTGACAGGCAGCGTCCTGTTGCACCATCAGGAGCAGCTCCGGCTCCAGCTCCTGGAGGCCGAGAAAGAGTCGGATGGCTCGGGTGAGGGTACTTCGGTGGTGCCCGACATCGAGCCTCTAGTCGAGGGGCTCGTGACCTCGAGTGCCCAGGTGCGGGCGCAGCTGGCGGAGAAGACAGCTGAAGCCCGCGCTTCTGCCGAGGCCAAGGTGAAGGCCGAGGGGGAGCTCGCCGTGGCACAGTCCGAGATCCGGGCCCTCAAGGCCCAGATTCAGGAGAAGGACTCCCGGCGGGCTTCGGAGAAGCGGCGACACGCCGAGGAGGTATCGGCGCTGAAGCGGGAGCTGGAGGAGGTGGCAGACTTGGCCGTAGCCGAATACAAGGCCGGCCCGGACTTCACCGAAGAGATCATCCAGGCTCAAGCGCAGGCTTCTTCCACCGTCTTCGACCTTGGGTTGGCTGTTGCTCAGAGGGCCTGCCCGAGTGTCGATCTGACTGGGGTCGACCTACCGAGGGGCGCGGAAGCCAAGGAGCTCCTGTCTTGGTGGTGTAGACACGCTAATTTTGACGTCATTTCGAGTAAATTTCATATCACACCATAATGCCTCAAAATGGTCTGATAATTAATCATTAATTAATTTTTATTAATCTTTTTAAGTGTCGGGTTTAACAGATGTGTTTAGGTTAATCAATTGAATTGATTTTAGCTCAAATTTGAGTTAAAATATGAAGAATTCTAAAAGACGTCGACCAACGTAGACGCCATTTAGACTTTATTCCTGTTTTAACGTTTAAATTTGAATTTTAATTAATTGATTTATTAACTAAAAGGCGTCTTGGACGGTCGACGCGTTTTAAGTTTCCTAAGTGATTTTAACTTCTCTTCCGGATGTTTATCCTTATCTTAATTAGTATAAAAGACGTCTACATAGGTGGACGCGTTTTACCTAATAAAGATAAAGATAAGTTTTCCCGAATATTTATCCTTATCTTAATTAATCTAAAAGGCGTCAGCCAAGGTGGACACGTTTTAGATAATTACAGATAAAGATGAATTAATCAGTATTTATCTGTCGGTTAAGATGGATAAATTCGGAGTTTTTTAAATGTTAATCTTGAACGCAAGAAATGCCTATAAATACCCTGCATATTGAAGAAAAAAAAAAAGAGAGAACAGAATTAAGTTGAGTTGAGCCATAGCGTTATAGCGATTTGAAGATCGAAGCAACAACGTCGTAACGCCGGAGCGCTGCCGTTTCCAGAAGTCGGCGTTCCTTTCAAGATCTTCATCCTTTCAAGGCTTCAACCAACTGGGCATAAGTTTTTCATTACTGCATTTATTTTCATCTTCGTTAGTTTTATTCTTCATATTCACTTCATGCAAACACACACCACAGCATAATCTTTCAAAAACCTACTTGATTTAAGGGGTTTCAAAGCCATTAAAACAAGTGAGTTTGCTGTTTTAAATATGCTTAAAATCATGATTAGTTCAGATACTACTTCTATCTAAATTCTCATCATAGTTCTTCGTTTTTCTTTTTCTGTCTCTGCTGCACTCAACAACAACAACAAGAGATCAAAAAGGGGAAATCAAGTACAACTTCTGGACGATCCTCAACCTCAAACTCAACAGCAAGAACAAAGAAGCAAAGAAAGGGCTCTCTTTCTTCAGCCGGCTGAGGAAGGGGAACCAAGGACTCAATCTTCCGCAGTTTGAAAGGTAGGCGATCATACTCTCTTTTGAAACTTTTAAGTTTCTGGCGATCACTGCACTTTAGTTGCTGTTTTTTAATAGGTTAGTTTACACCTAAACAACATAGATATTTCATGTTAATCACACGGTCATTCTAAGCACCTACAGCTTTTTTGGCGATCACGGTGGGACTTGGTCTCGCCATCTTTTAGTTTCCTTTTGTTCTTGCTATCATCATATCGGGCACCCACGGTGCACCACCTGTGTCTCTGGACACGTCCTCACCAATTGGTGAGTGTTTAGTTTAATTGATTTCCCTCGTGCACCACGTGCACACCCCAGTGGCAAGATCTTGCCTCCCCTTTGATTAGTTCAAAAAGCTGTTTTTTGTGATGAAATGATGTGTGATTGATTGTTTTTCTAGTTGTTTAGATAGTAAATCATCCTGTTTAAAATCTAAAACTAAAAAAATCTTTGCATGAGTCGATTGTTTACTGCATTTTACCCTGTTTAAGGAGGATTCGACCCAGAAAATCCTTCTGGAAATCTGTTTCTGCGAACTAAAAAGCGTCCAGGAACAGCGACGCGTTTCAAAACCGCGTCGTCACTCATAGACGCCTTTTAGCCTCCAGGCCTTCTCTGCTGTTTGCATATCTTTCTGGGAAATAATTAAGTTCTCTGTTGAATAGCGTCGACCATAATAGACGCTATTCAGACAGTTTTTAGTTATTTTCCAGGCTTTCTCTGCTGTTTGCATCTGTTCTCTGCGAGAGAATTAAGTTCTGTTTTGAATAGCGTCGACCATAATCGACGCAATTCAGACAGTTTCTTAATTATTTTTCAGTTTCCAGATTTCTGTGGTTGAGTGCTAGCTACCCATTACTTTATTAAGCATTAGAGGCCATCCAGGTCGCAGGACATACGCATTGAGGCTAAAACCCTCCTTTTCTTAGGAACACATTTCTCGACGTCAGCAACTCTCTCTGATTGGGTTGGTCCCTTGATCAGACTAGAGAAGTTGACGTTGAGACCTCCATAAGTCCCCAAAATCAAGGTATTCCTCCTTGATCATCGGGCTGGTTGTACCAATTGAAGTCCCGGTTAGATTCTGAAAGCGTTGTGAGAGAGAACCCTAGAGAATAACGGTGGAAACTGAACTGAAACTAGGATCCTTCCCTGAGCGAAATTGTGGTTTAATCCAATTCAAATAATTCAACAAGGAATCCTAAAATCACGTTAAGCATCCACTTGTTTGATTAATCTCTGTACAACTTGTTTGATTAAATCTTTGAAAAGGGAATCTAACATCATGTTGCTACGATCAGGTAGGGACTTGAGTGTGGCTCCAGACGCCATGGTTAATTACGAGGGAGATGCTAATGCCCCTCGGAATTCTGAGTACAATTATGAGAGTGGGAGAGACGCTGATGCCTCCCGTAGTTCTATCCCCATTCCGTATCGTCTAGATGGGAATGTTCGGACACCTCTTTTGCCTCCACGTGATCAATATCCTGATCCTCTTCCGCATGAATATGCGATCCCTAATCCTGATCTTGAGGGGGACATGAATCAGAATGATCCCTTACCCTCCGATCCTATGGATCTCGTCAACGCTCTGGGAGTTCTTGCCTCCCGACTGGACCCTCAACAGTTCGAGGCCATCCAGTCTATTTTGAAGGGGAAGGCACCCATGCAGCCTGCTGAGCCGAACCCTATGGCTCCCCCTGTTGTTATTCAACAACCTCCTCCTCCTTATATCCATCAGGCCATGGAAGGCCTTCATCTTACTTCTCGGCCCACTGGGCCGCAACTCTCATCATCCAGACAACCGGCTAGACCGCAAACGCCTATTCATCAAAATGCCCTCGGGCATGGCGGAAGCTCTGCCGGACCTCATCCTTATTATCCTCCTTGTCCAACGTACTCTAGGCAGCAGGCCTATCAAGTACTTCCTCCTCCTCCTCCTCCTCAAGCAGATCTGACCACACAAACGCTGTTGGCCAAAATGGAGCGTATGGATGAGCAATTTAATAACCTCCAGAAAATGATGGGGGTCAAAGCTGTGCCAGAAATCAGTCTACCGAGTCTGCCAGTATTCCATCTGCCACCCTCTGAGATGCCAGTGTACCGAAAGTACAACGGTACTGGTAACCCCTTCACACATCTGAAGGAGTTCATGTATGAATCCTCTTTCTGGCAGAATGACAAGAGGTCGTTGGCCTTCTTGTTCAGGAGATCTCTAGAGGGACCAGCCCTCGAGTGGTTCTTTTCCCTGGAACCCTCAGAAGTAGAGGATTACGGTATCGTTTCACGCAAATTCATTCAACGATACCAGGACAGAGTTGCACCCTCCTTGTCTATCACGGACCTCATTGCAGAAAAGATGAAACCTGATGAGGAGTTTGTCAGTTTTGCTGACAGGTGGCGGGGTCTGGCTGAAAAGGTGAAGGATCACTTGTCCGAGTCCGAACAAGTGAAAATGTTAATTTCTAATGCCACCCCCCAGTTCAAGCTGGTCCTCTCCTTGAACAACTTGACTAATATGGCAGAGCTCTATGAAAGAGCACGGTACTGCCAGAATGCCTTCAAGGACGCTACATTCTCTAGCGTCTTTGATCCTCATAGACCTAGCAGGCCTCCGCCTCGGAAGCCTGCAGTGCCGAACTCTTACAGCACAGGTCCGACTACTGAGGGCACGCTCTCTCATGAGCAAGTGAGTACCATGAACAATAACTCGCCCCAGTTCGTGAGGAGTCAGCAGCAGTACCAGAGGCCACAGCAACAAGGGTACAGACAGCAACAGAACCCCCAGTACCAACAGCAGTATCAGCGGCCCCAGCAGCCGAATCAGAATCAAAACCAGCAACAGCTACAGCAACAGCCGCAACGGCAACAGCAGTATCAGCAGCAGCAACAGCCACAGTACCAGCCGCGCGCACCGCCGGCGTACCACAATGTCCCTCCTCCTGGTGACTACAACCAGCAGAGGAGACCTCCAGGCCCGAAAAGGGCAGAATATCCGGCACTCCCAGAATCCTTGGCCGATATCTTCAGTGCTTTAATGGCAGCCAACGCCTTAGTTTTGCCAAGGGAGAAGGCCGTCTGGCCTCAAAATGCCGATACGTCCAGATATTGCTACTTCCATAGGCAACCTGGGCATACCATCGACACCTGCTTCCAATTCAGAGATTACATTCATGATCTCAACGAGCAGGGCGGCATAGACTGGGAGGAAATGAAGAAATACATAACAGCCCTGAAGGCGAGGAGACCGCAGCAGCAACAGCAGCAGCAAGCAAGACCACCGGCACAAGCAGCAGCACCACCCAATATGGGCATAGTGCAGAATCCGCTCCCAGAGCACCAGAATCAGAACCAGGTTGCTCCCATTCTAACGAACAGCCAGTCTGAGGCTGGTCGTGGGCAACAATGGAGGATAGAGGACTCTTCCTCTCTCTACTCAACGGGTCACGTTCAAAGTACCGCAGAGCGACTACCACGCCGCACCATCCACATACCCAGACCACAACCCGTCACCATCACCCCCCTACCCACACCCACATATCACTCGCCCGCATCCAATAACCCATTACCACTACCCACCTTCCTTAGACCCATTACGCCCCGCACTCCTACGCCTCCATCATATACCCCACCGCAAACCAATAACGCACCCCTTTTACCATCTAGGCCACTATTACGCATACCATTTCCTACTTCACCCGCTACCACTACCACCTACCCAGATATGCCCCAACCATCCAAACCGCTATTACGCGTACCATTCCCCACTTCGCCAACCACTTACCCATCTACCATCCAACCCTCTAGGCCTTTAATCCGCACTGCGCCATCACCACCTAACCCAACGCCACCACCTACGCATCAACCCTCCGCACCGCTTACGCCACCCAACTCTGCGGTACTCAAGGTGTCACCCGGATCCTCCACGGTCGAGGAACACGCGCTCCGGAGTGGGAGGATTTTCAACAAGGTCTTTCCTCAGTCCACAGTCAGAGACGGCCCATCACAGCCGACTGAGGAAGCCCATAATGAAGAGAGTGCACCAGGCACTCAATACGACTTGTTGAAACATCTGGACAAAACACCGGCACGGATCACTGTACTGGAATTGATTAAAAGGTCCAAGATTCACCAAGAAGCTTTAATGGAATACCTACAGAAGGTGATGGTCAATGAAGACGTGCCGGTAGAGAAAATTGCAGCACTACTAGTTCCTCAGGGGGATCAGCCCTCAATTACATTCCACACATCGGAACTAGCACCGCCAGCCGCCAGAAGCATGGCTCTGAGCATCACGGTCAATATCTGCAAGAAGGCCGTGGATGCATGCCTGGTTGATACAGGGGCTTCAATTAATGTTTTACCTCCGAAGACCCTGGAGCTATGCGGTGTGCCCAAGGAGAAATGGCTGCCTAGCCCCATCTCAGTTACGGCATATGACAATTCTACCCGTTCCCCTCTGGGAATGGTTTATTTAAAGGTGGAGCTACGTCCAGTAAGTCATGCAGAGGTCGAATTTCATATTCTAGAAATCGACCCTTCCATAAATGCCATTCTGGGACGTCCTTATATCAAAACTCTTGAGGCGATTCCTTCTACGAATCACCAATGCCTCAAATTCCCTTATAAAGGACGAATTATTAAAGTGACGAGCATGCCGATCCTTGCTGCTGCTCATACATTGAATATTAAATCTGCTGTTTTACCTGGCCGACAACCTTTCCTGTCGGTATTACAGGTCTACCGTCCAGTGGCTGATCCTTTGAAAGCCGCTACCATTTCTCCATATCCATTAAATGCTATCAAAAGGGGGAAGTGCATGAGTACCCCGGGATGGAGAATCATGATGAAGAATGGTTACAAGCCTGGGAAAGGTCTGGGCACACAATTGCAAGGCAGGACCACTCCTGTTAAAGATCATCGGGCAGTACCTGGAAGCGGTCTGGGCTATAGGCCAATGAAACTGAAGCAAGACAGGGTTCAGCAAGAAGATGGTCAAGAAATCTTGGAAACAATGTCCACACCATTGAAAGAAGGCCGAGATCCCTTAACATGGACTCTATATACTCACTTTGTGAAAGGGCCCATACTTAGTCATGACAACATGGTGGTCATTACTTCCTGTTTTGACTTCCATGACATATATGGGAGGGACTTGGCCAGACATTGTTCCGAACTACTTACGTACCAATCCTTGGAGGCTTTGCGGCCTATGAAAAGGAGGAAATTCCATGACCCTGAATGCGAATGGTACAGATGGTTCGACCTGAGGGACCTATACATAGCGTTGAACAGACTATTCCTGGATCCTGCAGAACCCAAGTGGCCACCGCAGATTGACGAGCTAATTGAGAGCCCTGGCACAATCTTTGACAAGCGGATACTGCTGTCCGAAGAAGCTGATGAAGGGGAGCCAGATGACCCCTATGAAGCTGGTTATACAACAGATCTGCTCTGGAGGGGGACATATCCTTCACATGTCTTCATGCTCCATACTCTTTTTCGTACACTACTCTTGACCCCGACTTGGTCGCGGGTCATAATTGAAGATATTCCACGGGCTCCGCCCATTATGATAACTCTGTCCCCTCGGGACTTTATTCCACAATCTCCTCTCGACCTAGAGAGGATGTATGATCTAATCTGGGACATATTGCTATATGATCCCCCTAATCCTCTGGCCTTGGTGCCGCTTCTTCCGTCTGATCCCCCTTCCATTTGTATTCACTCCTGCTTCATGTATAATTCCTCCGATATCCAAAAAAAAACGCCAATTTTACAACAAATTCTTCCCAAATCATTATCGAGGAAACATCTTACTTGTCCGATTACACCCCATCGCGCGGGTCCGTCGGTCAAGATTCTCTCCTAGATCTACTCTGTCCCTCCCCACGGGAGGATTCTCCTGTATTTCCACCTGTATCTCAGGATTTTCATCCTGCTTCATCTTCCTTAGGTTATGATAGACAGTTTAGTGAAGTTAGGAAGTCCAGTTTTAGGCAGGTTAGTCAGTTTAGGAAGTCTAGGAAGCCTAAGGGTAGGCAAATTCCAGAAAGATACCTCCAGGATTTGACTGATAAATGTTCCTTTTGCTCTTTAATCCCTCATCTTTTAGAAGATCCAATTCAGATGCCAGAAGATTGTACAGATGATGAGTCAGTCAATGATGGGTACGGGGTATATGAGTTAGTACATGAAAAGGACCCCATTGTTGAAGATGAGGAAGATGATGAGGACGCAGCTGAGGCATATGCCAGTGGAGTGAAGAGATGTGATGAACCTTCAGCTGCCGTAGAAGAGCCCACCAAAGAAATAAACTTAGGGACTGAAGACGAACCTAAGGTTGTCCTCGTTAGTAAAAATCTTTCTACAGAGGATGAGAAGGCAATGGTACAAGTGCTTAAGGATTATAGGGACACTTTCGCCTGGAGTTATGAGGATATGCCGGGGTTAGACTCATCTTTAGTTGAACACAGGTTAACATTAAAAGATGGAGCTAGTCCGGTCAAGCAGAAATTAAGGCGATTCCACCCACAAATGGCTTTAAAGATGAAGGAAGAGGTCGACAAATTACACAAAGCCAAATTTATTAGAGTTGTCCTTTATCCACAATGGGTGGCCAATATAGTCCCGGTTATGAAAAAGGACGGGAAGGTCAGAATTTGCATTGACTTCCGCGATCTGAACCGGGCGTGTCCTAAAGATGATTTTCCATTGCCTCATATTGATGTACTCATCGATAATACTGCTGGCTATGAGACGTTATCGTTTATGGATGGATTTTCAGGATACAACCAGATTAAGCTGGCAGAAGAGGATCAAGAGAAGACTTCATTCACTACACCTTGGGGAACATATTGTTATGTCGTCATGCCATTTGGATTGAAGAATGCTGGAGCCACTTATCAAAGGGCTATGATGGCAATATTTCATGACATGATGCATATAGATTTGGAAGTGTATGTGGATGACTTATTGGTTAAGTCTAAAACGAAGGCTGAGCATGCCAAAGTTTTGGCAAGGGTATTAGAGAGATCAAGAGAATATCAGTTGAAGATGAACCCCAAGAAATGTGTATTCGGGGTATCTTCAGGAAAATTGCTTGGATTCATTGTCAGCAAACGGGGAATTGAGATCGATCCCAATAAGGCGAAGGCTATCAGAGAAATGCCACCTCCCAAAAACTTGAAAGAGTTAAGAGGATTAATCGGGAGGTTACAATTTATTCGTCGTTTTGTCTCCCAGCACTCACAAAGGTGTAAGCCGTTCTACGAGCTTACCAAGCCAGGAGTCAAATTCAATTGGGACGATAAGTATCATGAGGCATTTGATGGATTAAAGGACTATTTGGCGAGTCCTCCTGTTTTGAGACCACCATCTCCAGGCAGACCATTGATACTTTATATTTCAGTCCTGGATGATGCAGTGGGGGCTGTCCTAGCACAAGAAGATGAAGAAGGAAAGGAGAGGGCAGCCTACTATCTCTCCAAACTTCTCAACCCCGCTGAACAGAGATACACGGCGATGGAGAAAACATGTGCAGCATTGGTTTGGGTTGTGCAGAAATTGAAGCATTATTTTCTGGCCCACGAAGTCCATCTCATCGCTAGGATGAATCCGATCAAATTCCTTCTGGAGAAATCTGTTCTTACTGATAGGTTAGCGCGATGGCAAAGCTTTCTATCTCAATTCGATATCATTTACATTCAACAGAAAGCAATCAAAGGCTATGCCATAGCAGAACATCTCGCTCATCATCCCCTTCCTCGATTTGATCCAGTGCGATCAGAGTTTCCGGATGAGGAACTGATGTCCGTAAATCAAATCAGAGATGATATGTGGACTCTGCATTTTGACGGAGCTCTGAATTCTCATGGAAAGGGGATCGGAATCGTTCTGTTATCACCTGAAGGTGTCACCATTCCACAAGCCTTTCAGCTTGATTTTCCAGTCACCAACAACATAGCTGAGTACGAGGCACTTCTTGCTGGTCTCGAGGCTGCTCATTTTCATGGTGCCACCAAACTCAGGATTGTGGGTGATAGCCAACTTATTCTTCGCCAAGTGCTGACCAAGTATCGAACTCTTGATCCCAAGCTTAAGCCATATCAAGAACTTACTTCTGCTTACTCGAAGCTTTTCACAAAATTGATCTTTGTCCATGTTCCTAGAAATCAAAACATCTTAGCTGACGCTCTAGCTTCACTTGCATCTTCCCTTGATTTTCCTATCAGCAAGCAATCTGAATCAATCATAGTTCATAGGCGTCTTTCACCCGCCGTGAAAGATCCTTCATTTCTTAGAACTAAGGAGAAGTTGCTGAAGAAATTCAAAGATGGAAGTATCGTGGAGAAAAGAGAAATCATGTTGATGGAGCTGTTAGAAGAGATGGATGATGAACAGAAGCCATGGTATTATGAAATTGCAAAATATTGTGAAGATCAATCATATCCTGAAGAAGCTACAACTGAGGAGAAAAGAGCTATCAGGAGAGTTGCTCAACGATACACCCTAGTTGGGGGAGCATTATATAAGAGAGGTCTTGATGGAGTTCTTCTAAGATGTCTAGACGAAGATGAGCTTTGGAAGGTTATGGAAGGAGCTCATAGTGGAGTTTGTGGTGGCCATGTCAATGGACAGATGCTAGCAAAGAAGATCCTTAGACAAGGATTTTATTGGCCAACCATGGAAGAAGACTGCGTAGGATATGTCCGTAGGTGTGCTAAATGTCAACTTCACGCCGACAAAATTCATTCTCCTGCATCTTCACTCCATCCTGTTTCTTCCCCATGGCCTTTCTCCATGTGGGCTTTCGACATTATTGGACCTCTTGGTAACCCAGATTCCGGCATCAAGCAAAAATCTTTCATTCTCACGGCAACGGAATACTTCACCAAGTGGGCAGAAGCTGAAGCATACGTGGAGATCAAAGCATCAACCGTCTGCAAATTCGTCATGAAGAACATCATCACAAGATTCGGAATTCCAAGCACCATCGTCACCGACAACGGACCACAGTTCGTGTCACAGGAATTGAAGAACCTCTGCAACAGGTATAAAATTGCATTGCATCATTCATCTCCTTATTATCCGCAAGGCAATGGCCAAGCAGAGGCAACTAATAAGACTTTGATAAAAATCATCAAAAAGACGTGTAAATCTAACAAATTCGCAGATTGGCCAGAAAAATTGGTTGAGGCTCTATGGGCCTACCGAACTTCAATCCGCACGCCCACTGGGCAGACTCCTTATTCCTTAACATTTGGAATGGAGGCGGTAGTTCCATATGAGATTCTTATACCGTCATTAAGAGTACAATTGAACAAGGAATTTTCCATTCATGAACATCGTTCAGCACTCCTTGCTCAATTGGAACTTTTAGACGAGAAAAGATGGTCAGCTGCTAATCATGCAAAAGTTTATCAAAACAGATTAGCACGTTTTTATCAAAAGAAAGTCATTGAACGAAAGTTCAAAGTAGGTGAAATGGTTGTTAAAAGAATTTTTGTAAAACCTGGTGGTCCGCGTTCTAAGCTCCAACCCAACTGGGAAGGGCCTTATGTTGTATCGCACGCTTATCCTGGTAATGCTTATCGTTTGGTTAATGCAGAAGGAGAAGAGCTAAATCATCCCTGGAATGGTTTACACCTTAAGAAATACTACCCTTAAGTTAAAGAGTCGATCAGTATGGTACAAAGACCAGTGGAATCAGAAAATTTATAAACTCAAATTTCTTTGTTAGTCTGAATAATTAACTTCAAACCCATTACTGCACACACTGACACGTTTGATTCGTGAATAACAAGAGATGCCAAGTCCTGAAGAATATCAAAAGCTTGACTAAGAGTATAAAGTACAAATCATTCCTTTTAAAGTAAAATTCTGTTTTACACTCGGCCCATGATGTCGGAACGAGGCTTAGAATAGATTATCAAGAATACCCGCCATCTTAGTAGGAGGCCGTCATAAAAAAATGGGGGAGATCCGTTCCAAAGCAAAGCAAAAAAAGAAAAGAATAAAAAAAAAAAACAAGGCAAAAAGCCAAATTCAAATCAAAAGGCCATTACACTACAAACGTTACATCAAGGCCATGAAATGAAACAAAAGGGAACGCAAGGTCGATAAATACCCCGGAAAGAAAATGACCGAACCCCAACAGATATTAGGGTTGGAAAGGGACATCTTTTTAAGTCTCCGGAACCTTCTCATGGGCTTTCTAAATCTGTTCTTCTTTTCTTTCTAAAGAGGTGTACTTCAAGCTTAAGGAATGGCTTAGATTGACTAAGGGTCAAATCATCAAATGGGATCACGAATGGAAACACAAGTTCAAACACGATGGGTTTTAAGTTAAGTTGTTAAAGAACAATTTGGAAATTAAGTTAATAAATGAATATGATCTTTTGATCTAAGTACCATATTGGTCTTTTAGTCAAAAAAAATGTATATGTAAAAATTCAAAAAAAAATGTATATGTCAAAAATTCAAAAAAAAATTGCATATGTCAAAAATTCAAAAAAATTGTATATGTCAAAAATTCAAAAAAATGCATATGTCAAAATTCAAAAAAAAAATTGCATAGTCAAAAATTCAAAAAAAAAATATATACATTTTTCAAAATTAAAAAAAAAATATACATCTCAAAACCCAAACAAAAATGAATATTTCAAAACCACAAAAATATTTCAATTAGCATTTGCTTGTGGCATTTAGTGTGTTTCATTCATTTTATTTTCAGTGAGCATATGTTTGCTTGCATGTTGCATTTTGCTTAAGTCTGATTACTCTTATTACCTTTGTTAATAAAGGCTATGCCCCTTGACCATTTATTGAAGGAAAAGATTAATTGACCATTTATTTGGTCAGGCAAGGGGCTAAGCCTAAACAGATACTTAACCTGTTTGTTAAGTGATGTACAGAATACAAGACAAGCACAGGAACACAAGATTGAAGCCCAAAATTTTCATGTATTTCATTAGAAAGTGTTTTGTACATGATACATGAAAAGGAAAAGAAGTACAAAAGCCCTCAAGGCTGGCTCTCCCCTCCGCCCTCGTCCAACTGGCTCTGGGCCTCGTCAGGTGCATCCGGTGCTGGCCCTCGACTAGGAGGTGGAGGTGGCCCCATCGCATTCGGACCTGCCTGACCAGAAGACATGGCGACACTGGCTGTGAAGGCACTGGTTAGACCACGCTCATGGGCACGCTGCCGAGCTCGCTGATATCGCTCCTCCACCATCTTGCGCTCATGCTCCGCGACTGACAGCCGACCCTGAAGACTCTCCAGTCGAAGGCGGTCGCGATCTCTCTCCTCAGTCACAACCTCCAGGCGAATCTGGAGGCGTGCAAAATCTCCAGTGGAGAGACGCGCCACCTGCTCCTCTAGAGCCCGGATCCGCGCAGCATCAGCTTCGGCGCGAGCCGCTGCAGTACGGGCATGCTCCAGCTCCGCTTCAGCTCTCTGAAGGGCTTCCTGAAGCTCGGCAACCTGAATAAAAGTCGTTGTTAGTTGGCAATCAAGTAATTAAAATCAAATTCAGAAATGAGAAGTTGAAGAACTTACCCGAGCAGCACGATCCTCCTCCGCGAGAGAAGCCCGGTGGATGGCGGAGGCAAGCTGACTCTGGAGGTCAGTTAGAGCCGCATCATAGGAAGAAGAAGTGGATGATGAAGCTCCATGAGTAGGAGGAGCCGCCTGGGTGTAGACGGCTCGCTGCACCAAAAGAACACTGTCAGTGGTTAATCGCCAAAATAAATAATTAATTAAAACATGCATTCATATTCATTCATACATACCAGATCGAACAATTCTTTTTGGACTTGTTCTAGCTGGGCCTCCGCATCATGTAGGCGGGCCCGGAGGTCGATGATGACCGCATCGCGTGCATCCTGCAAGTCACGCATTCATACATTCATTCACCAACATAAATCAAGATAATAGTAAAATTAAAGACGCATGAATGCATATTTACATCGAGTGGTCGGAGGAGCCGAAGTTGATCGGCGTAATAGGCCCGGTAATGCTGGAGGTAGCCCTCGCTACTCTCCGCACGGGACTCCACCCGTACGCCGCGGCGGTGCCAATCCTCGTATTGCTCAGGGAATTTCGCACGCCAATCTGTGAGGGCTTGCTTGCCCCTCATGCTTCTCCCGACGTCCTCCGGGACCTCCTCGTCGATCCATTCCTGGTGGAGGCCCAGGGTCCTCATCACAAGCCGGAGGCGGAGAGGCTCAATTTCGTTGAGGCAATGTAGCCACATTTGCCTCCCGAACCTCCTCCTACCAGCCGTCACCCACGGCTGACCCTCCTCGCCCATACCAAGGTACGGGCGCCAGATCACCTGCATATAGATTAGATGCATTCATATAAATAATTTGCATTTAAACAATAAAAGAATTGCATTTAATAAAATTTTTGAATAAGTTAAAAACTCACCAAAAGCTCTGGGTAGTCCAAGAACTGACGGCGGAGGGCCGTCAGCTGATGGTGCTGTGGAGCTGTGTCCACGATTGGCTGCCAACGGCAGGCCAAGGGGATGGCATCTGGACGAACGATCCTCGCTCTGCCGAGCGGGAAATAATAGTAGCTCCACACCTGTATTCATAAACATATAAGTTAGAAAAAGCATCATATCATATTGCATATCATGAATAAATAATAAAACATTTAATACCTGGAGGAACGGCGAGAAGCCGCTGACAGTAGTCTCGCGGTCCGGAATGACCGCAGATAGATCTGCAAACAGGTGGGCCAGGAGGGCCGCACCCCAGGCATACTCACCTAAGCTATCTAGGTCATCTAACAAATACAAAAATCTACAGTGGATATGGTCGCCCTTCGTACCGAAGAGCAACCGACCGAAGAAAAAGACAAGGAAGACCCTAAGCTGTCGGTCTACCTCATCTACCTGGCTAGGGTCCCTACAGTAGGTGGCAGAAGACGACTCTGCTAGCCTATCCCTAAACTCCTCCCGGGTCTCGTCAGACCGACGCCGGGGCTCATCTAATCCAAGGGCAGCCTCTACTTCTACCCTGGGAACCATCCTGGACTCCCTGCCCATGCTAGATACTTCTATCCCTAATAAGGCCTCTGCTAATCCTCGATAATCGGGGTAAGTCACCCCACTCACCGGTCGGCCCTCTACCCGGAGGCCAGTGATCCTGGCCACATCCTCTAGGGTGGGGACCATATGTCCCCACGGCATTAGGAAAGCCCGGCTTTCCGCATGCCAACGCTCCCTGAGCGCCTGTAACAAGACTAGATCGAGCCAAAATGGCTCGATGTCCAATATCTCACCGAACCCCATCTGGCGCAGGCGCACCTTCTGGAAGTCCGGGAGCCCTCTGTAAGCCCCTATAACTAGGTCCCAAGAGATCCTAGCCCTCATCACTCCCTGTAAATAAAAAGAACAAAAAATAGGGTCAGTAATAAAAAAAACAGGAAAATTCACTTTCTGTTTTGAAAGGCGTCAGCATACACAGACGTGTTTCAAAACACGTCCACATAACTTGACGCAATTAAAAAAATATTTTCTACCTATTTTAAAAATCCGAAATTTGTCTTAAAAGACGTCGACCAATGGCGACGCCTTTTGAAAGGCGTCACCTGGTCTGGACGCCTTTCAAGTCCAGATTTCGGGTTCTTGAAAAAAACCCCTTTCTTCCCCTCTTTTCCTTGCTCATTCAAACCACAGAAGACTTACCGTGTGGAGGTCGCCCTCCTCTTCCTCTTCCACCGCCATGGGCGCCGGTGGAGGGAGCTCTTCCTCCAAGAAGGCCGCCGCCTCGGCTAACGCCGCCGGCACCTCCTTGGGAACCTCTTCTTCTTGCCTTCGCCTCCTCTTGGCTAAGGTCTTCTTCTTCCCTGAACCCTCGCCGTGTTCCATGGCTTTAGAAGGAGTTTTGAGAGAGAGATCACCGGAGAAATCGCCGGAGCTCGGGTGGAGAGAAGGAATTTTTGAGAAAGTGAGGAAGAAAGGAGGGCCTTCGCGGGTCTGTAACGAAAAGGGTGAAAGGCGTCGACTCAGGAAGACGCGTTTCAGCACGCATAAGTTGAGGCGGTAAAGGACAGCTGTTTGAATTGGTTGAAACACGTCTACATAGGTAGACGCGTTTCAGGTTCTGTGCAGAGCCGTACACAGGAAAATCATTAAAGGCGTCTTTGTTTCTAGACGCATTTCAGGGAATTAATCATGGAATTAATGGCAGAATCCTGGGAAAAGTAGGAGAGAGAGTTTAAAGGCGTCAGTATTAATAGACGCGTTTTAAGCGTAAATCGGGTTTTTGAGGCGTCTTTCTGAGTGGACGCATTTTACATTTTTACAGAACCCGAACTGTTCAATTTTCAGGAAAAATCAGGTTTTCTCTAAAGGAAAAATCATGTGCACTTCACAGAAAGTTGAGGAAAGGTTTTGAGGCATGAAAAAAACTTCTTTATTCAATAAAATCCTTTATTACATCATGAAAAAAAGAAAATTACATTCAAGGAAGGATTTCATGAAGACCTTTAAGATAAGGAGATTTCAATCCTTTATCTCTATCTTTAGAGGATCTTACACGGTAACTGAAGCCAAGATTCCATAGAGTAATAATGATTTGTATGGCTTCATAATCTTCGTCGGATTCCAAGTCGCGCTTCTTAATTGGAAGTGTAGGAGAGAATTCAGGGAACTCGCGACGGCCCAAGCTTAGTTGAGTAAGGCACCGGTGTGGATTGTATACCACAAACTCAGTGGCTCCGATTAACTTAAGGTCTGCTCCTGCTGCACGACGCACCCACACAGGTTTTCCAACCAGAGCAAGCGGAGACGAGTCGAATATGTCGGACGTCATGAGCTTTAAATACTCCCTCCAATCGGCTCGGGTCTTGAGTTTTGGAACCTTGTTAACCATGTACTCATTGAACTTTACAACATTAGCTATGCAATGAATTGGGCTATTCAAGAAAATTTGAGATGGATTCAAAGGCCTTTTTTTGCTGTGCTCAAACTTAAAGTGAAGTTCAACCCACAAGGCAAAGAGTAGCATGCATCCATACGGAGGACGGCCCACAGAAGCTGCAGAAAGCCCACTGTAGAGATATGCTAAGAGAGCGGTGCTAATGGATTTACCTTCGAAGATTGCGCATATAGCACTAACTTGGTCATCTTCTAAGATGTTATCCTGCGCAGAGAAGAACAAGGCACCGGCTAGGCATGTAACTAAGGCTTTTGTTACATCCTCCGCTTCATCCTCTCTTAGATCATCAATTTCATACAGCGTCCACTCGGCTAGCTTGGTGAGATTGATCCCCTTTTTAGTGAGACATCCTTTGGCCTCTGAAGGATCTTTCATGATAGATGTCAACAATTGTTGACCGGTGATTCTCTCCTTCATCAAAGCTATCTTCTCTTTGTTCTCTTTGGTCTTTGGGAGACCTAAAAGAAGTTCCGCCTCTTCCAAAAGAATTGTGCACTCGAAATCTTGAAAGAAGAACGTGTGAGTTTGGGGATGCCACCACTCGATCAAGGCACCCATAGCCGCCCAATCTACGTTCGCGCTCTTGTAATGCTTGGCAAGCACTACGAGACCTTGAAGATTCCACTTGGATATGAACACTTGCATGGAAAGCTTGATGCTTTTTGCAAGTTTACGGATCCAAGGTAAGGAGGTGAACTTCCTTGGGCCAGGAAATATGGGATAGTTCTGAAAGCCAAAAGAAAAACGAAGAACATGATGAGGAACATGAAGAACATGATGAAGAAAATTGACAAAGAAGTTGATTGAACTTACTTGGAGATTGGGATTTCTTCCATTGAGATGATTCTCCACCTCAGAAAACTGCTCCAAGGACATCTTCATCTTCTTGCTTGAAGAATTCATACTCCCTTTTTCGGAATTCCTCCTCTTTGAAGCTAGAAAACCTTGGAACCTTGAAGAAACCTTGAAGAAAACTCAACTTTGATCTTTGATTGTAGTAGGATTACTTGAGAACGACCTAAGGGGGTTTATATAGACAACATTGCGATCCTAGGAAGACTTTTCCGGATTGGAAAAGGGATGTGCATTGATAGAGTTGGAATTCGAATAGAGGACAGCCAGAAACCTGTTTCTGTGAGTGAAAGGCGTCGAGTATAAAAGACGCGTTTTAACTTTAAACGGCGTCTGCTCGACACGACGCGTTTTAGCAATTCTGCTATTTTCCCGAAATCCTGTGATTCTAATGTTTAAATTGAATATTTGTTTGGAATTACTAATAATTTTGATTGCAGAAAATTCAAGAAAGCCCAAGTAAAGCTGGAAATATCAAGAAAATCCCATTGTGGGAGTCAAGAAGTCCCGACCGTGGTTAAAAAGACGGTTATTTCTACCCTTGTATTATTTCATGTAATTATTTTGCATCATCATTACTATATGTTAAATATTTATTAGATTATATCAAGGACCTTGTGGTTTTGATGAAACTGGAATTTGAGTTCCCCTTCAACAAAAACAGTGATAATTCCAGAGGATTCTTAATCGCACGGATAGGCCGTTGGATTGTTGATTAGTGGGGACGATGGTTCCACTTTTGTGAAACGGTGCGTGGATAAACGAGCTTCGGCTTAGCACTGAATTACAAGAATTGGTATCTTGACTCATTAATGACAATTTAACAATATTATCCTTGATTAATTTGTATTTTATTTGACTTTATATTTTTCTTTTAGCCCAGCATGCATCATGTAGGACTTTGAAATCATTGTGATAAGAATTAATTACTGATTAAGTTTCAGACCATTAATCAAATAATCTCAACATGATATGAAATATTCCATTCCGAATTGAGTATCTTGATTATCTTTGAGGTTCGCTTGAAGATATCCTTGGAATTCTATCCTTGATTGGATTCTTTATCCGATTTTCTTGTTTTCTTTTAAGATCCATCATAGCTGTAGCACGTCCACATTGGCTGGCAAACGCTCCCCATGATGAAACCTACAGTGTCTACGACCTGGGGTACTTCCCACTCCGAGGAGGTTGATCGACCTTATTTTATTTCCTTGTCTACCTCATCCAGACAGGATTAATTCCATTGATTTCCTTGGGCTATCTTCGTTGATGATTTTGAGAAAAATTCCAGTCATGTGATGTTAAGAGCGTGTCTCATCACACCTTGGCATCACCTTTTCAGTACATTCCATTCCATTTCACTCCCTTGCAAAGACGATGCCAAGGTGAGGCAGCTGTAGACACGCTAATTTTGACGTCATTTCGAGTAAATTTCATATCACACCATAATGCCTCAAAATGGTCTGATAATTAATCATTAATTAATTTTTATTAATCTTTTTAAGTGTCGGGTTTAACAGATGTGTTTAGGTTAATCAATTGAATTGATTTTAGCTCAAATTTGAGTTAAAATATGAAGAATTCTAAAAGACGTCGACCAACGTAGACGCCATTTAGACTTTATTCCTGTTTTAACGTTTAAATTTGAATTTTAATTAATTGATTTATTAACTAAAAGGCGTCTTGGACGGTCGACGCGTTTTAAGTTTCCTAAGTGATTTTAACTTCTCTTCCGGATGTTTATCCTTATCTTAATTAGTATAAAAGACGTCTACATAGGTGGACGCGTTTTACCTAATAAAGATAAAGATAAGTTTTCCCGAATATTTATCCTTATCTTAATTAATCTAAAAGGCGTCAGCCAAGGTGGACACGTTTTAGATAATTACAGATAAAGATGAATTAATCAGTATTTATCTGTCGGTTAAGATGGATAAATTCGGAGTTTTTTAAATGTTAATCTTGAACGCAAGAAATGCCTATAAATACCCTGCATATTGAAGAAAAAAAAAAAGAGAGAACAGAATTAAGTTGAGTTGAGCCATAGCGTTATAGCGATTTGAAGATCGAAGCAACAACGTCGTAACGCCGGAGCGCTGCCGTTTCCAGAAGTCGGCGTTCCTTTCAAGATCTTCATCCTTTCAAGGCTTCAACCAACTGGGCATAAGTTTTTCATTACTGCATTTATTTTCATCTTCGTTAGTTTTATTCTTCATATTCACTTCATGCAAACACACACCACAGCATAATCTTTCAAAAACCTACTTGATTTAAGGGGTTTCAAAGCCATTAAAACAAGTGAGTTTGCTGTTTTAAATATGCTTAAAATCATGATTAGTTCAGATACTACTTCTATCTAAATTCTCATCATAGTTCTTCGTTTTTCTTTTTCTGTCTCTGCTGCACTCAACAACAACAACAAGAGATCAAAAAGGGGAAATCAAGTACAACTTCTGGACGATCCTCAACCTCAAACTCAACAGCAAGAACAAAGAAGCAAAGAAAGGGCTCTCTTTCTTCAGCCGGCTGAGGAAGGGGAACCAAGGACTCAATCTTCCGCAGTTTGAAAGGTAGGCGATCATACTCTCTTTTGAAACTTTTAAGTTTCTGGCGATCACTGCACTTTAGTTGCTGTTTTTTAATAGGTTAGTTTACACCTAAACAACATAGATATTTCATGTTAATCACACGGTCATTCTAAGCACCTACAGGTGGCAGGGACTTATGGCCGAGAGGGCCTTGACTTCTGCGCCAGGTGATGAAGCTGCGCCATCTGAGGGGGTCCCCGAGGAAGCTGTCCCTGAGGAGGCCGCTGATGAGGAGATTACCGCTGAGGAGGCTGCTGCTCCTGAAGCGGTGCAGATCGTCGATTCTCCCTCTCCCTCTCCCTCTCCGGGACAAGCCGCAGCCGAGGCAGAGGAGGCCGAAGCTGAAGAATGACGTGGGGATCTTCCCCGGTTCCTGCCTCTTCTTCTGTTGTAAGCCCCCGGCTTAGGATATGGCCGGTTTTTGTACTTCCTTCTCTATAAATACAAGGAATGTGTTTGGCTTTACCTTGGTGTTTGCGTATGATCGACCGACTATGGCCCTTCAGGAGCCTGAGATCCTGTCGTCGTTCGCTATAACTTGTAAGGCCGAAACCCGATGCAGGCTCGGATAGAATGTCGCCATAGTATTTGGCCGGGGCCTTTACTATCGTGGTCCATATGATCCCCTAGGGGCATCTTGCCGCTTCTTACGCTTGTCGGATGGCCGAAGCCCTTCATGCTTCCGCTTGCGCGAACTTAGATATGCCTTGGCGCCTCCAGAATCGGTATACGTGGCCGGAGCCATTCCCGGAACGGTTTATACGGACTTGGAGAATACCATGCCGCTCCCGATACGGTTTGCATGGCCGAAGCCACTCCCGGTACGGTTTATACGGACTTAGAGAATACCTTGCCGCTCCCGATACGGTTTGCATGGCCGAAGCCACTCCCGATACGGTTTACACGGACTTAGAGAATACCATGCCGCTCCCGATACGGTTTGCATGGCCGAAGCCACTCCCGGTACGGTTTACGCGGACTTAGAGAATACCATGCCGCTCCCGATACGGTTTGCATGGCCGAAGCCACTCCCGGTACGGTTTACACGGACTTAGAGAATACCATGCCGCTCCCGATACGGTTTGCATGGCCGAAGCCACTCCCGGTACAGTTTACACGGACTTAGAGAATACCTTGCCGCTCCCGATACGGTTTGCATGGCCGAAGCCACTCCCGGTACGGTTTACACGGACTTAGAGAATACCATGCCGCTCCCGATACGGTTTGCATGGCCGAAGCCACTCCCGGTACGGTTTACACGGAAAAATAATACGCCTCCTGACAAAAGAAGTCTTTATTCATACTCTGCGGCTGTAAGCCCGGGAAAAAGTGACTTACACATAGTAACGCCGAAGGCGCTCAACATTCCAGGTGCGAGGGAGAGGCTGGCCCGAAAGGGTCTCCAACCGATAAGCTCCACGCCTGATCACCTCCCTGACTCGATAAGGCCCCTCCCAGTTGGGGGCAAGTTTTCCTGAGGCTTCGGCTGGTTTGGAAGCATGAGCGTTCCTCAACACGAGGCTCCCTGCTTCAAAGCTTCGGGGTTTTACTCGAGTGTTGTGGTACTTCGCCATGCGCTGTTGGTAAGCGGCCAGCCGGACGCGAGCCCTGTCTCGGGTCTCTTCAATGAGGTCTAGGTGGTCTTTCAGTCCTTCATTGTTGGCTTTCGGATCGTAAGCAATGACCCTGGGAGAGGGGAGGCCGATCTCCACCGGAATAACGGCCTCTACGCCATAGGCCATGCGGAAGGGAGTTTCGCCGGTGGGGGTTCGGCTCGTGGTCCGATAAGCCCACAGAACACTTGGCAGCTCCTCCACCCATCGGCCCTTAGCTTCGCCGAGGCGGGTTTTTAATCCTTGTAGGAGGCTTCGGTTAACGACTTCGACTTGGCCGTTCGTTTGAGGATGCGCTACCGAAGTAAATTTGTGAAGTATGCCAAAGCTGGCGCAGTTGTTGCTGAACCGCCGGCTGTCGAACTGCTTCCCATTGTCAGAGATAATGGCCCGAGGGACGCCGAACCGGCAAATGAGGGACTTCCAGACGAAGTTCCAAGCGTTGCTGTCGGTTATTGCCGCGAGGGGTTCGGCTTCAACCCACTTAGTGAAATAATCTACAGCCACGATGAGGAATTTTCTTTGGCCGGTGGCAACGGGAAAAGGTCCCAGGAGGTCAAGTCCCCACTGGGCGAAAGGCCAGGGGTCGGATAAGGGGGTCAGAAGGGCGCCTGCCTGGTGGATGAGGGAGCTATACCTTTGGCACTGGTCACATCGCCGGACGAGGGCTAAGGCGTCCTCTCGGAGTGATGGCCACCAGTAGCCTTGTCTTAGAAGCTTGTGAGCCAAGGCCCTTCCTCCCGCGTGCGCTCCGCATACCCCTTCATGGACTTCTTTCGTGGCGTAGTCGGCTTCAGCTGGGCCGAGGCACCGCAGCAGTGGTCGGCCGAAGGATTTCTTGTACAGGGCCCCGTCCAGAAGAAGAAAGTGGGATGAGCGCTGTCGAATGCGCTTTGCCTCCTTCGGATCTGGCGGGACTTCTCCTTGGAGAAGGAAAGCGACGAGGGGGGTCATCCATGTCTCGGCTTCGGCCTCGGCCTCGGCGACTAGCATGGCCTCGGTTTCGCCGAGGCTTGGTTCGGCGAGCTCTTCGACGAGGATCATTCGCCCCCCCCCCCCCCCCCCCCCCCCCCCGTCTTGGGTGGACGCCAGCCGGGAAAGTGCATCGGCTCGGGCATTCTCGGCTCTCGGGATCCTCACAACTTCATAAGAGTCAAACTGGGCGAGGATTTTGCGAATCACCTGAAGATAGGAAGCCATCATTGCGTCCCGAGCCTCGTACTCCCCGGAGATGTGGCTGACGATTAGCTGGGAATCGCTGAAGGCCTTCAGGTTCCGGACGCCGAGCTTCTTTGCGGCCCGGAGGCCGGAGATGAGAGCTTCATACTCGGCGGCATTGTTGGTTGCCGGGAAGGAGAAGCGCAGGGCGTACTCCGTGACGACCCCTTCGGGCGACGCCAGGATCCATCCGGCGCCGCTGCCCGTGGAACATGCGGAGCCGTCTACGAAGAGTCGCCACTCGTCGGCCGGTACGGGAGCCGATGTATCCTCGGCTTTGGTGGCGTTTGGCACTGGATGAGGCGCCTCGGAGGCGCCGGGGGTGAGTTCGGCGATGAAATCCGCCAATGCCTGGGCCTTTATAGCTACCCGAGGAGCGTAGGAGATATCGAACTCTCCCAGCTCGATCGCCCATTTTGCCAGCCTGCCGGACACCTCTGGCCGGGAGAGGACTTGTCTAAGGGGCTGGTCGGTGAGGACCTTCACAGAATGGGCCAGAAAATAGGGCCGGAGCCTCCTTGCGGACGAGACAAGGGCCAGAGCCAGCTTCTCCAGGGCAAGGTACCGGAGTTCTGCCCCTTGAAGGGCTCGGCTGGTATAATAAACCGGCTTCTGCATGCCTTCTTGCTCTCGGACGAGGACAGCACTGAGAGCTGTCTCGGAAATCGCAAGATATAAGCTCAGGGGTTCACCAGGAACTGGCTTGGATAAGATGGGGACTTTGGCGAGGTAGGCCTTCAACTGGTCGAAGGCTGCTTGGCACTCTTCCGTCCACTCGAAGCTGTTGGCCTTCTTCAGTAGCTTGAAGAAGGGGAAACAATAGTCAGCCGCCCTTGACATGAAGCGACTGAGGGCTGCGATCCTCCCGTTTAGCTTCTGTATCTCTCGGATGTTTGCCGGGGGGCGCATCTGTATGATAGCCGAAATCTTCTCGGGGTTAGCTTCCACCCCACGGCGGGTGACCATGTACCCGAGGAATTTGCCGGAGGCTACCCCGAAGGCGCACTTAGCCGGATTCAGCTTCATCTTGTACTGCCTAAGGGCGGAGAAAGTCTCGGCTAGGTCGGCCAAATGCTCAGAAGCGACACGGCTCTTGACCAACATGTAGTCTATGTAGACCTCCATGTTTCGGCCCAGCTGTGGAGCGAACACCTTGTTGACCAGGCGCTGGTAGGTTGCGCCGGTGTTCTTCAGACCGAAGGGCATTCGGGTGTAGCAGTACAGGCCCAAATCGGTCGTGAAGCTGGTCTTACTCTCGTCATCCGGATGCATCCGGATCTGGTGGTAGCCTGAATAGGCGTCGAGGAAGCTTAAGAGCTCGTGGCCGGACGTCGCGTCCACCACCTGGTCTATCCGAGGCAGCGGAAAGCTGTCCATCGGACAGGCTTTGTTGAGGTTGGTGAAGTCCACGCACATACGCCACTTGCCCTCTTTCTTCGGCACCATGACCACATTGGCGATCCACTCCGGATGATGCACCTCTCGGAGGTGTCCGGCGTCCAGCCCCTTCTGTACTTCGGCTTGGATAGCGGTTCTCCTTTCTTGATTGAAGGTGCGCCGCTTCTGCTTCACTGGGGGCTGGTTGGGATCGGTGTGGAGACGGTGCTCGGCTATCTCTGGGTCAACCCCGGGCATGTCCGATGGGGACCAGGCGAAGATGTCGAGGTTCTCTTTCAAGAACTCGGTGAGCTTTTCTGCATCAATCTCTTCCAGGCCGGAGCCTATCATCAGGACTCGCCCCTCGCCTCCCGGAACAGGGACGGCGAGGAGTGCCTCTCCTGGAGATGCCTCGGCTGATGACTCGATTGTTAGGGTTTCGGCTGCGGCCTTCCCTTTGACCGAAATCATATAGCATTGCCGGGCTGCTACTTGGTTTCCTTTGGCCTCGCCGATCCCGTGGTTGGTATGAAACTTCAACTTCTGATGGAAGGATGATGGCACGGCTCCGACCCCGCCGATGAGCCTTCGGCCGAATATGGCGTTGTAGGCTGACTCGATCTTTACAACGGCAAAGTCCGTTTAAACGGTCAATTGCCGGGGGGCGGAGCCCAAGGTCACAGGAAGCCGAACAATACCTTCTACTCGGCAGGGCGAGCCGTTAAAACCGAAGAGGGGGCCCCGATGAGGCTTCATACTAGCCTCACTCAATCCCATTTTCTCGAAACAATCGTAAAACAAGATGTTTGGGGCGCTTCCATTATCCACAAAGATCCTATGTACATCATAGTTATTTATTACAGCGTTGACGACGAGAGCGTCATCATGAGGGACCTGAACATCAGTCAGGTCCTCGGCGCCGAAGGTGATGTCTTCCAGACGAGGCCGCTTCGGCTCGCCGTCGACCGCCGCTACGGTGCTGCGTTGCCGCGACCTTGATCCCTCCCCGGGCCCTCCGGATATCATCATGATAGACCCAGAGCTGGGCCTTTGATGGGACGATTCAACCGGGGCCGCGGTGGCTTTTGGCGGAGGAGCGGCTTCTATCGCCGGGGGTGGTTGCTGTCTGGGTGCTGCAGGGACGTCCCGGTTCTGCTGCGGCGGCTGTTCCCGCCGATATTGCGGCAATCTCCCCTCCCGGATGAGGCGATCGATCTCTTCCCGGAGCTGCCGGCACTCGTCCGTCGTGTGGCCGATCTCTCGGTGATACTCGCAGTATTTGCCGGGGTCCCTTCGGCGAGGATCGGTCTTGATGCGATCAGGCCGCCGGAGCATGCCCTTCACCTCCATGAGCATCCGGGAAGGGGGAGCAGGTAAGGGTAGGTACCGCGGCTGCGGGTCCCGTCGCCTCTCCCTGTCCCAATCCTCCCGGCGATAACGCTTCCGGGAGGGCTCTTAGTCCTCGGACCGAGGTCGGACCGCCGGGGGAGCAGGCGTCGAGGTAGTCTCGGTTGCGGCTTTACCCCTGGACAGCATCAGGGCCTCTCGGTTGATGTACTTATGGGCCCGGGCCACGAGGTCCTGAAAGGTAGGGGGATGGCGCTTCCCGATGGAGCCGAGGAGCCCCTCATCCCGGCACCCGCTGATCACGGCCGAGACCGCGATCGAGCTGTCGAGGTTTGGGATCTGGGCGGCCTCGGTCCGGAATTTGGTGAAGTACTCCTGGAGAGTTTCGGTGGGGCCTTGCCGAATGGCTAGCAAGCTGGCGGAAGTTTTGGACTGCCGGGTGGCATCATAGAACTGGTCGATGAACAGCTGGCCCAACTGAACCAGGGAGTGAATGGAGTTGGGGGCCAGAGCCTCGAACCAGGTGAGGGCAATTTTTTCAAGGGTGAGGGGGAAAAGACGGCAGCGGACTGCCTCGGAGATCCCTCGGACCCGAAGATAAGTGTTAAACTTCTGGAAATGACAGACCGGATCTGTCATTCCGTCGTAGAGAGGGCCCTTCGGCAGCTTGAAGTTGGGGGGTACTTCAGTGGCCAGGAGCTCCGCCGTGAATGGGGTCTGCTCCAGAATGCTGCTGGCGAGGGGCGCTCCGTGAGGCCAAGACACCATCTGCTGCATCTCTTTGCGTATCGCCGTGAACCGCTGGTCCAGGTCCGGGGCGGTCGAGGTGGCGACGGATTGTCCTCCGGTTCGGGCCGGACGGTACCCTGACGAAGCATAATCCTGCTCCGTCAGGCGATCGGTGCGAGGAGTTCGGACAGGCAGCGTCGGGGGCTCATTGTGCGTCTCCGCGGCCTCGTTGAGAGGAACCGGCGCAGGCGCCGGCCGGAACCGGGCATCTTGTACTAGGCAGAGCGGGGGGAGCGGCGTCTGCGGAAGAGGCTGTCCCATCAGCCCTATGCGCTGGGCGATGGCGGATACCATCTCCTGGAGAGGCGCTAGGGACGTGACGGCAGCGGCTAGCGTCGCCACTTGCTGCTGGAGCGCCCCCACTCGGTCTTCCGAGCCGAGAGACTCTGGTATGGTTGGCAGAGGCAGGCTCGGCGGGGCAGAAGGTGCGCCTTCGGAAGGCAGCATCTGCGCCGAGGCCTCCCGCGCTTCTGCTTCGCCTTGCCCGGATCGTCGGGTCACAGGTCGCTGAGACATGACTTGTTTTGTTGGTTTCCCACAGACGGCGCCACGTGATGTAGACTGGATCTATCACGACCGGACTCCGAGGCCGGAATCCGGAAAAGAGGATCCGAAGCTGGTTCGGATCGGTGTTGTTGGGGCCCGACGGGGATCCGGAAGGCCGAGGAGGCAGAGGCGGAGACGAGGGTCCGAAGGCTGAAGCGCCTCGGTCGGTGCGGACTCGTCCTCTGGAAGTCGGGGCCGATGCTCCTTCGGCGGGCGAAGGGGCGGCGTGGATGAGGCTGAAGCCGACGGTCCGAGGCCGGAAGGGTCTCGGACTCGGCTTGCTCTTGGATAGTGAGCCCAAGAGCCCTTTTTTGCCGGACGAAGGGACAGCGCGGGGCCGAGTCTCCCGTTGCGGGGCAGCCGTCGTACGGCGTCGAGACCAGGGAGAGGAATCCGAGGTCGGCGGCCGAGACCGACTCGGGAAGGTCGGCGATGATTCGAACCGAGCTCCTGCAGGAGGGAAAGAAGAAGAAACCGGTCAGTAGGAGTCCCGGGCTCTGGCCCTTAGGAACCCCCTCCGACGGTCAAGTTAGCTTCTGAAGATGATTCGATTCAGAAAGCAAGAAGTAGCTTTAATGCTTTTTGGACCGTAGTCCTTAAGGGTCTCGGAGGCAAAGAGTTGCATACCTTTGGCAATAAATAGCGGTGTATTTATAGCAGAGGATAGAGGTTGGTTAACGGTGGTAGCCGATATAGGACTATGTTTGAGCTTGCAGGTAAACCGCCATAGTGTCGGATCCGCCACTGGAGTGGGCCGGACTCGGCTATCGGGCCGAAGGGGGTTGGGCCGCTGAGGGGCCGAAGCCTGCTGGGCCTTGGGCTGCCGTGCTGTTCCCGGGCCGAAGGCTGGTGGGCCGCTGACGGGCTGAAGCCTGTTGGGCCGGGAGCGACGGTGCCGCTTACTGGGCCGAGGGCTGCTGTTGGGCTGAACGGGGTTTGGGCCTGCTCTAATGGGCCGAATCGGATTCTGCCTCATCAAATATGATTGATTCAAATATACATATGATAAATTAAGTTATGTATTAACTTAAAAATATTTAAATGGAGTTCTATGTACTTGTCCTAGGTTAACCGACAAATGAGGGCTAACCTAATCAGGCTCCCTAGAGCTAACCCGGGTTTATCCCTATCCATATCTTGCAATAAAGCACACCCTTGTTTGATTGTGGGTTAGCCCACAAACAACCAGGATTCTCACATTTCTAGCCCGTTTTATGGTTTGATTGTGAGATTAATCTATCCGGAGTAAAAATAGGCTAAACGGGTGTTAACCCGACATAAGCCAGGGCCAACATATCGCACCCCTAGGGGTGGGATAGAATAAGTGAGCCCACTTGTTAATGCTCCATTTCAATATTATTAAATATTAGGTAATAAATTTTAATTAGTATTAATAATATTATAAATATTATTTTTATTACTAAATATTAATAAATTCTAATTCATATTATTAATATGAATAAATGTTAACTAATATTGATAATATTAATAAACATTATTGTGATTAATAAATAGTAATCAATACTATTCTGATTAATTAATATTAATCAACATTAATTATAGTTAATTATTTTGATTAATATTACTATGCTCCATTAGCTTATCAAAATTTAAATTAATGTTAAAATAAAATATTAATAATTATTTAAATAAATTAGTTATTAATATATGAAGCAGACTTAATAATTATGTGGAGAGATAATAATGAAATTTACTATATTTTTATTTTTAATAATGAAACTTGTTTATATAAATTATTTAAATCATATGTTTGTTACTACCTAAAATATATTTAAGAGTATGTGACTGATATAAAATTCATCTGATTCAAAATACACATATGATCATTAAAGCATGGATTAACTTAAAAAATATTTTGTGTACCTATCCTTGGTTAACCTCCACTTTGAAACAATAGCTACTTATCCTCGCAATAGACAAGAACGGATTAAACAAGACAAACCTAATCGGGCTACCTAGGGCCAACTGGGTTATACCTATCCCTATCCTGTAATCAAACACAGCCTAGCCTCTGTTTGATTGCGGGCTAGCCCACGAATAACCCGAGCAATCACACTTCTAACTGGTTTTGTGATTTGATTGTGGGATTAACCTATATGGATAGAAAATTGGCTAAATGGGTACTAATCTGGCATTAGCTCGGGCTAACGTATCCTACTCTATGTACCCCTTTGAACGGGGGATATCCCTTTTTTTATTCTAAAATAACCCTAACTTAACCCAAAAAGTGATTTAGTGCTTGTTTGATTCTGGGAGAGGGATAGGGTTAGCCCAAGGAAGCCTGATCAAGGTAGCCTTGATTTAATCCCTTTGGGCCTGTTTGATTTGAGGATAGGGAAAAAGCTAACTCGGGTTAGCCCAAGGGAGCTCGATCAAGATAGCCTTGATTTAATCTATTTTTTACTATTCTAAGATAAGTAGTTCCTATTTCAAAATGGAAGTTAGCTTAGGATAGGTACATAAAATATTTATTTAAATAATTTATATAAATATATTTTATTATTAAAAATAAAAATATAATAAATTTTACCATTATCTTTTCACATAATTATTAAGTGTGCTTTATACATTAAAATAATAATTATTACTATTTAAATTAATAATAAACTATGATTAACGTTAATTGTTATTCATTTTTTTATCAGTAAATGGAGCATAATATTTTATCTTAATAATTAACTATGATTAATGTTAATTAATATTAGTTAATCAAAACAATATTAAATAATATTTAGTAATCATACTAATATTAATATTTATGAATTGATATTTATTAACATTTATTGATAATATGAATTAATGGTTATTAATAATATTTATTAATATAATCAATATTAATTAACATTTATTAATAATAATTAATAATATTAATTAATCTTTATGAATATATATTAATCAATATAATATTTTATTAATATTATTAATAATAATTAACATCTATTACTTAATATTTATTAATATTTAAAGCATTAACATATGGGCTAACCCCTTCTATTCCACCCCTAGGTGTGGGATACGTTAACCCGGGCTAAAGCCTAGTTAGTTAGCACCTATTTAACCCATTTTTAACTCGAATAGATTAATCCTGCAATCAAACTATAAAGTGGGCTAGAAGTGGGATAACCCGGGTTATTCACGGGCTAACCTACAATCAAACAGGGCCTTTTTGGCTATTCCAGGGATAAATAGTTTTAGTTTCAAAGTGGAGGTTAGCCTAGGATAGGTACATAGAATCTCCATTTAAATAATCTATATAAATAAGTTTTATTGTTAAAAATAAAAAATATAATAAATTCCATCATTATCTTTCCAAATAATTATTATTTTGGGCTTTATATATTAAAATAATATTAATTAAGATTTACATTAATAATAAAGTATTATTATCATTAATTGTTATTCAAGTGACTAATCAGTAAATGGAGCATAATAAAATTTATCTTAATAATTAGTTATGATTAATGTTAATTAGTATTAGTTAATCAAAACAATATTAAATAGTATTTATTAATCATACAAATATTGATTAATATTATCAATATTAATTAACATTCATTAATATTGATATTAATAATTTGAATTAATAGTTATTAATGATATTTATTAATATTGTTAATAATAATTAACATTTATTACCTAACATTTATTAATATTTAATAATATTTAAATGGAGCATAATAAAATTTATATTAATAATTAACCATGATTACTATTTATTAATCAAAATAATAGTAATTCATACATATATTAATATTAATAATATTAATTAATATTATCAATATTACTTAATGTTTATTAATGTTAATAATATTAATTAATAAGATTAATAATATTAATCATTATTATTAATTAATGTTAAAGTGCCCATTTTATTAAAACATGATCTTGGGTTATCCTCCTATTCCACCCCTAGGAGTGGAATAAGTTGGCCTGGGCTAAAACCGACTTAACCCACATTTAACATACTTGAGTCCGGATAAGTTAATCCCTTGGGCCTGTTTGATTTCAGATTAAGAAAAGGGATAACTCGGGTTAGCCCAAGGGAGTTCGATCAAGATAGCCTTGATTTAGTTCACTTTTTACTATTATGGGATAAGTAGTTCCTATTTTAAAGTGAAAGTTAGGTTGGGATAGGTACATAAAATCCTATTTAAATAATTTATATAAATAAGTTTTATTATTAAAAATAAAAAATATAATAAATTTTATCATTATCTTTTCGCATAATTGTTAAGTGTGTTTTATATATTAAAATAATAATAATTACTATTTAAATTAATAATATAATAAATTTTATCATTATCTTTTCGCATAATTGTTAAGTGTGTTTTATATATTAAAATAATAATAATTACTATTTAAATTAATAATAAACTAAGATTAACGTTAATTGTTATTCAAATTTTTATCAGTAAATGGGGCATAATAAAATTTATCTTAATAATTAATTATGATTAATGTTAACTAATATTATTTAATTGAAATAATATTAAATAATATTTAGTAATCATACTAATATTTATTAATATTTATAATATTTATTAATAGTTATTAATAATATTTATTAATATTGTTAATAATAATCAACATTTATTACTTAACATTTTTAATATTTAATAATATTTAAATGGAGCATAATAAAATTTATATTAATAATTAACTATGGTTAATATTTGTTAATATTTATTAATCAAAATAAGAATAGTTAATATTTGTTAATCGTAATAATATGTATTGATATTGATAATAATATTAATTATTAATAATAATTAACATTAAAGTGTCCATTTCATTAACACATGACTGAGTTATCCTCTTATCCCACCCTTGGGGGTGGAATAGGTTGACCCGGACTAAAAGTGACTTAACCCTCATTTAACTGACTTGGAGCTCGACTAAATTAATCCCTCAATCAAACTGCTTCTCGAGCTAAAAGTGAGTAAAACAGATTTAATCGCGGGATAACCCACAATCAAACATGCCCTTAATCATATCACTTTTTAAGCTAAAAGTGAACAAAACTAGAATAACCGGAGGATAACCCACAATCAAATAGGGACTTAGGAAGCAGAGTTTTGTAATCCGAGATGAAAGTGGATTGAGAAGACTTAACCTCAAGATATCTCCGGATTTAATATTCTACCTCCCCTGGTGGATTAACCCTATCCTTTTTACTTTTCTCTTTTCCGATGCTCTCGTGTTTAGTGCTCCTTTTATTTATTTATAAGGGATATCAATATACAAGAAATATATATATTTTAATACAATTCTAAGATATATATATATATCATTAAATTAGTTTCTTTATTCTTGGTATATTTTATGGTTAAATTATAAAATATAGTATTTTAATAGAATTATAATATAATAGAATATATTTTATTATAATAAAAGTTACATATGAAACATGTGTATAGAAGAAGAATGGTACTATAATAAAATTCTACTAACTATATATATATATATATATGAGTATATTATTAAATTAGTAATTAGTCTGACAGGTGACGTCGGTCATAAGTTGTCGGTGTGTGGTGATGGATAAGGTGAAGGTGAGAATTGAGTGTGGGATCCGAAGGGTTGTAGGGTTGAAGTGGGATCCATCGACCCTGTGCGCTTCCTGTAGGCGGATCTTGGAAGTGTGTTTGACGTTTGAACGTTCCTCCGCACTTCATTAACTTGGTCCACACATTGTTGCAACTGAAGTGGAGTTAAGTAAATTGCCTAACTGTTTTTGACCTTAAAAATTTAAAAAAAAAGTGAAGGTGAGAGTTAGAATTTGTGACCGTATTTCGTTTTTAATGACAGAATTATCTATCATTACTTTGTCACCAATCTCTATCCGTCACTAATTTTCATAGATCACTAATCAATGGCAAAGGGTTAGTGACGGACACAAGCCATTATAATCTGTAACTAATCAGATTTAGTGACCGGTTTCAGCAATACTGACCGAATTGATCATCACTAGTCCCGTGTGTTCTAATGGTCCATGTCATTTGACTAACTTATCTGTCCGACTGCGTGACACGTGTTAGCTGTAGGGTTCTCTTCTGGGCTCACAAGTAGAGGCCGGACCCACTTGTCTTTACAGTAATACTTGCTGCAATGATTTGAATTGTAATGTCTAGGATATTGCAGTTCAATCCAGTGGATCAGATGGTTGCCCAGCGCCCCGCTAGATAGCAAATGGGTCGATTTTTTATTTTTTTCGATTTTTAATTTTTTTAAATGTCTGATAAAAAATTCGACGATACAGTCAATAAGTTTGGATCGGCTCTAATCCGGTTGTATATATTTTTTTTTAAAAAAAGCTTTCGATATACACCTCGATTTGCATGTACAAATTGTTTTTATTTTTTCTTCAAAAAATAAAAAGTCGGGTCCAAGCGGACCCGAACTTATTGATCGTACCGTCAAATTTTTGATCGAACATTCTAAAAAAATTAAAAAAATAAAAAATTGACCCATTTATTGTCCAGCGGGGTGCTGGGCAGCCGTCGATCCACTGGATCGGACTGCAGTGCCGCCCAAAGTATTGAAGCAAGTATTATTCTTGCCTTTATTTGGCTATCCTGCCTTTATGTCTATTAGATTTAGCTAATAATACATCACTATGCAATGGGAAATGAAAAAGGGAAACTTAATTCTCACCGTACTTATCTAGTTTTTCGTTGCATGTTACCTGACTCCTAATTGTTTTGCATCTCTTCCTTAGGAAAAGATTATAAATACCAAATAAAATGAAAAATAATATTATCAGTTTTTTTTTGCTTTCCTACTATCCAAAAGATTATAGGTTGTGAGACACTCTACTCGTCTTTCTACCATGAGCTGGTTTTGTTCATTGTAAAATGATGTAAATTCTTGATTTTGAAATCATTGATTTTAAATCAGCATAAACAAAACACGTATTTTGAAATCACTAGTTTTAAAATTTTTAGCTTTGGGTTATGGTTGTCTTGGACTAAAAACTATAATCAGCTAAAAGATCATAGGAGTTAACCGCTCTTGTAATATGGTAATTTAGTATGAAAAATATCATAAAAATAATTTACAATAATATAAATAAAAAACCATCAATTTTACGTCCACTTATGACATTTTGTAGTATTTTACAGCACACCCGAACGACTCAGGACATTTTTCAATATTTTACAACACGCCAGAAGACCCCTACATAAAAAAGGTTAGATCCCTAGATAATCTCAAACAACGCGGAGGATACGCTAGTTAAAGTTTTATCTACACGTTATCTTATATTATTTTATAAAATCTTTAAATTTATTCCTCATCCATCTACCATTTAACCGGCATGGACACTCTTATCATTGCTCCTAGGTCAGGACAACGAACGTGCGAGGTAAAGAGGAATTATCTTCTAAAAAAAAAAAAAGAGAAGAGCAAGAGGAATTCGTAATATAAGTATGGCTGCAAATGGGTCGGACATATCCTGATTTGATCTGTCCATATTTCACTTTTTCGGATGCGGAAGATCTTGCATATCCGGATGTGAAGGAAATGGATGTCCTTATGACCCATTTTTTGAGGGCGGACCTCCGTGCATCCAACCGAAATGGATGTCTCCCTCTCCGACACCTCCTCGGCCTGCGTCAAGTCCCCCTCACCCACATCTCCCCCTCACACGACAGCTTCATCAATATCCAGGCGACGTTGTCCTCCTCCGATCAAGTCTGCACTAGGGATGTGGAAGTGTAAGAGACGGCCAGTGCCCCTCACCCGATACTTCTATAGAGGAACTCCTCAGCGAAGACCTTCTCCACTCGCCGGTTGACGTTGTGGAGGAAGATGTGGGTGTCGCCGGCACCCTTGCGGCGGCACACCATGACCATGCTTGAGTAGATGGCGCCAATGCGGCTGGGCACCTCATTGAAGTACCCCCCTAGGCATGTCCACCTTGATCAGATCCCACTCCCACTCATACATGTTTGTCAACAGATCAGACAGTGTGGGGTGGCATCCGAGGTTGCCCACGAGGAAGGGGCCCTCCGACAGGAGGCAGGCCAGCTCGGAGCAGTAGGTGCAAAGGAGTTTGTTGGCCCTTTGGAGCTGGGTGGTGTAGCAGATGATGTGGGTGCGGAGGACGTGAGCGGCATCATCTTTAAGGGCTGTCTGCACCCAATTGTGGTCCTCCTCTAAGAACAAGTTGGTGCCGCAAGTGTTGAAGGCAAACCACATTTGGGAGTCGTGGACGAGGCCGAAGACCAAGAAGTTGCAAGGGGCGCATTCCCGAAGCATGTCGAAGGAGATACAGATCTCGGCCTAAGTCTATTGTGGGGTCACACTGCGGCGCGACTGCTCCCCGAGATCGGCGCCATCCCCACCTCCGCCATGACTGATCTCCCCCTCGCCTTTCCACTGCCTCCCCACTTCGGCGGCTCAGTCGGCACGGCATCCTTGCTCGTCGCCGCCACATCATCCTCATCCTTCCACTCCTCCGCCACAACAACCTCCTCCTTCACCCCAGGGGCCATCTCTTCACGACGACCGATACGATGGTGAAGAGGTGAAGAAGAACCCCCGATGAGGAGTAAGATGGCGGCGGGGTCCTGGAGCAGCAAGCATCGTGTTGCTAAGTTTTGGAAGATCTAGATTCGGATCCGCATAACTTCATTTGAATCCAAATCTGCACATCCATATTTCATAAACGGATATGCAGATTCAGATTTACTTTTAACAATGTAAATCTGGGTCTTATCTGGATCCGGGTCGGATCTAACCACATCTGACTGTTTTGCACCCCTAAATATCATATAAGGTGATGGCTCTACGAAACTCAGCCTAGCAAAGTATCAGTCAAATCCAACGATCCAATCGTGAGTCGTCTATCGCAATGACTTGGAAAACAAGAGATTTTGCAGAAAATGACAGTTAAAACTTAATATATCGAATAAGGAAGATAAAGATGTAAAGGTGCATTTTTATAATTAACCGAAGGCTGTGCGGTGGAGGCATTGTATTAGGTAAAAGAGAAAACCTTTTCTTAATTTCTACAGGTTGGCCTTAGAGGTCTCCTATCCGACCGTACAATGTAATGTTCGATCGGACGATTCAAATAATTTAAAAGAATAATGTGTTCTTTTATGCCCTCCTTATGATTAGAAGGGCATCCCAGTATTACTCAATCTATCTCCAAAGAGGAGTGGGCCCCCAGAGAACACGGCGGGCAAGGCAGCTGCCGCGTCATTCGGTCTACACGACGCGTACAGCCGCCGGCGTGGTGATTAGACGGCAGCATGCAGGACATGAGGGACGGCGTCTTCGCCCAACGCCGAGAGCGAAGTTGGTGGGTTGTTTCGTGGGACGCACGACGGCTCCGCGCTACGATCCCCGACAGCAAGCCGCCTGTCGGCATCTGCTCATCCGTCCCCGCTTATTTCCATCTTGGTGGCTGTTTAATTGCACGGGAAGGACAATATCAAAACACGCATCGTGATAAAGATAGTCGAATATTGGTTTATCTTATTACATTAAATTATAGCTTATTTATTTGTGACTGAGCATTCTATAATCCAAAAAAGGAGACCTGTTAGTGTATTTTGCTCAACTTTGATTGCAGAGTAAGTTATTTGAAATTACTTATCTGAAATAACGTATATTAGAATAAGAGGTGTTTCAGTTTGATAATTTTGTGAAGTCCACTGACAGAATAAGAAGAATAAACTTGAATATAAAGTACAATAGCTTATTCTCTTTATTATGATATAAGTAATTTTGACGCAATATAAATCATTATGTCTGTCAAATTAAAATTAATCTTATTCTAAGAATAAGAAGTCTTATTCTTCTTCTTCTATTTTCTAATCAAAGTGATGCTTTGTGTTTTTCTGAAAATGTAAGTCACTTAACGGATGATTTTTCTACCTTATTTAAGTGAATATCTTATGTTTAAAATTCTTTATTCAAGAAAAAGATTTTACACTTCCGTATGAAGCACTTTTACACACCCAACCAGCAACAATCGGTGAACGCGATTATGACCCACTTTGTTAGAGGCTATCCAGTCCACAGACCGGCGGTTGATGGCATGTTTCTCGGAAACAACAACCGTGCTTGACGCGAGGGAGCGAGTGCTGGGCAAGTACAGAAATGAGTAGGCTTATTATCAAAGCTGCCTCGTATTGTTAGTCATGAGTTGCGAATATTATGGTCGTTCACTTAAAATAAGACGATAAAAAATATAACATAAAATAAAGATGGACAAAAATTGTCATCGACTCATGTGAGAGGGTATTAGACGATTTACAATGAGTGAGTTACAATGTCCAACATCGGCACCTCGTGTGCTGGAAACCTCGGCCCCCTGTGCCGGAACTTTTGACTGCGTCAATAGCGGCTGGCAAGCCCCTTTCCCTGTTTCATCTCCCCTGTTTCCGTAACCACATTCCCTTTCTCCTTCCATGCATCTTCGGCAGTCTCCCCTCTCCTCACAGCAAACCATCCCATCTCCCCAAAACCAACCACTTCCAGTATATTAACTACTTCCTCCATTAACTTCCTCCACCTACAGCTTCCCTCCCACCACTCAGGCCCTTCTTTGTTACTAGAAACCCTATTGACTCTGTGGATGAGCAACAACCGGATAGTTATGGAGCCTGGCCAGGTGTCAGAGATCGTTGAAGGAGCTGAAGTTCTGGCGAGATTCAGAAGCTTGATGTCAGAAGAACAAGGCAATAACTATGCGGAGCTAAGCAATGCAGACTTGGAGGATCCACACCGCTGGAAGCTAAGCATTATAACCATGGTGCTCACCGATATTAAAATATGATCGGCTGGTCTCAAGGAGTGGATCTCCAGAATGTGGACGCCCACAGGTAACTGGAATTTCCTTAACTACCCGACCAATAAATTCATTGTTATATTCTCCTCCAAGAAAGATAGAGATAAAGTCTGCAACAGGGCTCCCTTGTTCTTCAATGGAGACCTGGTGCTCTTAGAGAAATGCAGAGCCAATACACCACCATCAGCTTACAAAATGCAATATGGAGATCTTTGGGTGCACATCTATGATCTCCCTGAGGAATTTCTGAGTGAGAAGGTTGTAGGGAAGTTGGCCAGTCAGCTAGGCACTCCTTACCCGCCTGTACCAGGTGGAACCACCTCGTGGAGCAACTATGCCAGAGTTAAGGTAAAGGTGGACATCACTAAACATGTGAAGACAACCATCTGGGCAATGCTGCCTAATGGGGAGAAAAGAAAATTTCAAATTGCCTATGAACGAATGCCCAGATTATGCCCCTTCTGTGGTATCTTTGGTCATGAAGTTGCAGAATGCCAGAATCTAAATGAGCTCAAAAGCAAGACTAAGGAATCGTATTCACCAGGTCTCAAGCAAAGAATGATAGAAGCCATTAAGTATAGATATGGAGATTAGCTCAGGGCCTCTAACAAAGTCACAGAAGCAGGAAACAAAGAACAACTTTATTCTAATCCTTCAAGGCTGGGATCTCAAGGTAAAAATTCTCCACCGGAAAAGCCATCGGCGTCGGAGAAAGAGAGGGAACAAGGCCCAAGGAAAAGACTCATCTTTGAGCAATTGCCTTCCCAAGAGGTATTGGACAGACAACACATCAACTGAAAGCCTGATCATAAAGGTGGAATTGGCCAGAGTACAATACTATCATTTATGAGGATGGACGAGGTTTTGCAAACCAGTAGTTATGGTGACACCTCTGGGGCAGTGAAGGAGGGAACTGAGGATCTTGCACCTACCTATGGACCATATTCTCATCTGGTCTGTCACCTGACAAAGATAGGAAAGGAGGTCCTTAACCAACAGATATTGGAATAGTCTGAAGAGGAGTCTGCTCTCTTTAATGGTGAGATGACAAGGGAGAAGAATAAGATGATGAACCCTGTCCATGAGATATACCAAGCCGCCCAAACAGATTTACTGAAAAGAAAAGCTTCCCCAGATCTCCTTACAGCCGAGGATGTGCAAAGTATAAAAAGATCTCGTGTAATCCCAGAATCCTTGCAAGCGGAGGTGGTCTCATTAAAGCAGTTCCAGGCCTTTCAATTTGATCTGGGAGATTCCTCAGATATGTCTAAGAGAGGCAGACCCAGGAGAAACAGACTTACTACTTTAAGCATTGTTAACCAAAGTAAGCCTCTTAACAATGCTAATACCCCAATTCAGTCCATAATTAGAGTCGTGGCAGCCGACCATAAATTGCCGTAAGGGGATAAATGAGAATCATATCTTGGAATTGTCGAGGGGTGAATGGGAACTCGATAATTTCTTACATCAACTAGCTATTCCATTCAATTCAGCCTGATATCTTCTTTATTTCAGGAAACCAAAGCACAGATGCAAATGAGCTTAAGATTCTTCCAAACCAGAAACATAGACCATTTTCATATTGTGGCTACCAAGGGGAGAAGTGGGGGATTGTGGCTTTGGTGGTAACATCACTATCCATGTTGTCTATTCCAGAAGGAACTGTATTATAGGAGAAGTTATTGATAATAGGGGTAAGCAGTGGAAGTTGATCTGTGTTTATGCCCCTCCTAGAAGTACTGACAGGAAGTTTTTTTGGAGGTCCTTGGAAACCAAGATGCTGAATACTCTAGGCCCTACTTGCTTATTGGGAGACATGAATACTATCTCACACCCAAAAGAAAAGGAATGAGGTAACTTTGTGAATCAGATGTAGGCACGCTACTTTGACTTTATATTGAGTAAATTTTATATCACACTTATAATATCTCAAAATAGTCTGATATTTAATCATTAATTAATTTTTATTAATTTTTCTCGAATTTTTTTGATTAGCGTTGCTCGTGCACGACGCCATTTAGATTCCTAACCGAAATCAGTTCGGAATTAAATTCTTAAATTCAGATAAATTTAATTGAATAGTGTCGCTAAAGGAAGACGCCATTCAAGTCCTAATCTGTCTGAGTTTTTGATTTTTAATTCGAATTAATTTCATAATTATGTAAAGCACGTCGTCTTAAGAAGACGTGATTTAAGTTTCCTAATATATTTCAGTTTCTTTTTCGGATTTTCTTTCTATTTTAGTCGCTTTAATTAACCAAATGACGTCTCGGTTAGGCAACGCGATTTGGGAGTTTCTTGATAAACATGATTTGGCCGAAATAATCCGATTTCCGAAGTTAAGAAGGTTGCTAACTCCTCCATGCTCATCCAACGTAAGTTCGACTGTGGGAGAGAGACCTTTTGAAACCCTAAACACCTTTAAACCTATTCTTATAAATACAACACCTTTTGGACCTTTGAAAAAGGTTGACCATTGGTGATTTTGAAGTTCAAGGCAAATTGTTTGAAAGCTCTAGAGGAAAAAAACGTAGACAGCAAGAGAGGCTTCATCTAAGACTCCTTCTTCCTCATCCTATTCATCTTTTGAAGCTCTTGAAAACCAAGACTATAGAGGAGCCAACCAACCATCCTCTTTCCCTAATTTCTTTCTAAACTTTTTCATTAATTTCATATAGTTTATTCATTGTTTTCCATAGTTCATGATCATCATCACATCATATTCACACACACACACATCATTATTTCCCACACCCACATGCCTATTAGAGGTTTAAAGAACAACAATCAAGTTAGTAGATTAGTTTAGTTGCATGTTTAAATTTCTTATTAGAATAGATACTACTCCACTCAGTTCTAATTAGAATTATTATTTTGTTTAATCTTTCTTACAAGGTACAAAGAAGAGGAAAGAAGGAAATCCAAAGGAATAACTATTAAGAAATCAAAAGGAAGAACATCAATAAAAGGACTCTCTTTCTTTGGTCGGCCGAAGAGAGGGAACCAATGACTCAATCTCCTAAATTTAAAAAGGTAAGTGATCAATTTTGTTTTTGAAACTTAACAGTTTTTGGCGATCACGTTTTCTTTAGTTTTAATAGTTTTACTATTCATATGAACAACATGAAATTCATGAACATCACACACATGATTTGAGCACCTACAGCCTTTTGGCGATCATGGTGGGACTTGGTCTTGCCGTCTTTTAACATTTGTTCTTGCTTTTTATTATCGAGCACCCATGGTGCACCACTTGTGTCCCTCGGGCACTCCTTTCAGCAATTGGTGAGTTTAGTTACTTTTATCCCTACGTGCACTACGTGCACACCCCTTAGTAGCAAGATCTTGCCCTCCCGTGATTGATTGGAAGTTGTGAGTGTAATAGGAAGTGTGGTTGATCGAGTTTATGTTTGTTTGCATGATAATAAATCTATTTAACTTGAGTTTGCATGATCAGTTAGATTTTTGTTTATCTTGATAATTTGTGAGGGGATTGTCTTCGAAATTGCTCCCTGTTTACAGTTTTCAGACAGTGAATAACGTTTAGACAAAGAGACGCGATTCAAACCGCGTCGCTGTGACAAGATGTCATTCAGCCTCATATTCCTGTTGGCGCTGCTGCCTGAGTATCTGTTAATAGAAAAAGCTTCTGTCTTGATAGCGTTGGTGAACAATGACGCGATTCAAACAATTCCTTCTTTTGTCCATCAGCCCTCAGATCATTGATTTCTTTGTTACCTATATTTATCTTATACTACATTAGAGGCCACCCAGGCCGTAGGTCATTTGCATTGGGGCTCACCCCCCCCCCCCCTAATAGGAACATCTTTCTTAACATCTTTACCTCTCTCTGACTGGGTCGGTCCTTCGGTCAGACTAGAGTGGTTGGTATTAAGACCTCCGTAAGTCCTCAAAATCAAGGTATTTCTTCTTGTTCATCGGGCTAGTTGTATCAATTGAAGTCCTAGTTAGTTATTCATAACATTGTAAGAGAATCATAGAGCATAACGGTAGAAAAATTGAACTGAAACTAGGATCCTACCCCGTTGAGAGAACTTGTATTTAATAATTCAAATAATTCAACAAGGAATCCTAAGATAACGTAACCATCCACTTGTTTGCTAATTCTTTGCACAATTTGTTTGAATCCTTGTCAAAATTAACATTATGATGTTCCGATCAAGTAGAACTCTCGGCATGGTTGCCATTGAACAAGAAGATGTGTTTGAATATGAGGGAGATGCTAATGCCCCTCGCAATTATGATTACCATTCTGAGAATGGGGGAGATGCTAATGTCCCCTATGACTTCAACTTCTTTCATGCTGAATACAAGGGAGACACTTATGTCCCCCATTAGGCTCAGTTTACTCATGACCAGTATGATCCTGGTACTAATCATCCTTATGTGCATGTAATCTCCAATCCTACTTATGAGGAGGCTCAAGATCAAGCTGAGCCTTCGTCTAACAACCCCCCTGATCCATGATCTGGTTACCGTCTTGGGAGCTCTAGCTACCCACGTGAACTCTCAACAACTTGAGGCGATCTAGTCCATTCTAAAGGGGAAGGCGCCCTTGCGTTCTGACGAACCGAATCCCTCGATTCCCCTTATTGTTCATCAAGTCCCCCCCCACCCCCCCCCCCCCCCTCGCCATGTTCCCCCTATTCATAAAGCCATGGAGGGTCTTCATATTTCTACTCCCCGGCCGTTTGGGCCACAACAATCTTCCTCGAGATACCCCACTAGACCGCATACGCCAACTCACCAAAATGCCTTCGGGTATGACGGAAGCGCTGCCGGACCTAAACCGTACTACCCCGCTTGCCCCAGTTACTCCAAAAGGCAAGCTTATCATGCTCCATCACCTCCCCCTCCCCAGGTTGATCCTGTGACTCAGGCCTTACTCATGAAGATGGACCGCATAGACGAGCAGTTCAATAGTTTTAAGAAGATGATGGGAGTCAAGGTTGTACCTGAGATCACCCTCCCCAATCTACCAGTATTTCACTTGCCGCCTTCTGAGATGCCAGTGTATAGAAAGTACAATAGTTCTGCCAACCCCTTCATCTACCTAAAGGAGTTTATGTACGAGTCTTCCTTTTGACAGAACGATAAGAGGTCACTGGCATTCTTATTCAGGAAATCATTAGAGAGACCAGCCCTCGAGTGGTTCTTCTCGTTGGATTCATCTAATGTGGAGGACTATGAAGTTGTGTCAAGAAAATTCATCCAATGATACCAAGATAGAATTGCACTGTCTTTATCAATAACTAATTTAGTGGCTGAAAAGAGAAGCCCGATGAAGACTTCATCACCTATGTTGATAGATGGAAAGGTATGGCAAAGAAGATAAAAGATCACATGTCTGAGTCAGAACAAGTGAAATGATGATTGTCAATGCAACACCCCAGTACAAGCTAGTCCTCACGTTGAACAACTTGGCTAGCATGGCGGAATTATATGAGAGGGCTCATTATTGTTGGGATCTCTGTGTCGGGATCCGATCTTAAAACGCAGCGGAATAAAATTTTTGGGATCGGATCTGTCCCGTTTCGGTCGTTAAAATTAAACCGGTGTAAATCGAATTTACCTTGCGCGGATTCGAATCCGCGTCCGTTTTTCGGTTCCGTCGGAGCGATGCCGCAAGTCGTGCAGATGCCCGACCTCTAGCGGTATCCACGCGGTTCTCCTCGCGATGGATCGTCCTCGCTTCCTCGTTCGCTGCGGCGTTCTAAGATCCCGTCTGACTGTGCGTAATCCGCCGCGACATGCGGATTCGGAATCCCCGTCGAACGGAAGGTGGAGCAGTTGGGAACCATACGCCCAGAAGAGAGAGAAAGTGGGGATGAACGAATGACGGTTAGGTCAGGGTTGCTGGCCCCGGACGTAGAATCCGTTCTTTTATAAGAAGTCAGTTTACGGTTTTTCATAAAAACCCAAACTTATCCGAAATCCTGTCGGATTATCCATCGACTTGAAAACCATTTGTGTGTGACCCTCTAGGCCCAAATACCAGTCCAGTTAATAGCCCATTAAGTCCAGTAACCCTTTACTGACCCACTGAATTAATTAATATCCTTATATTCAATTAATCAGCCGAATTTAATGTCCCACATTAAATTTGGACGGACTGCCGATCACGTTGGATGCCAAGCAACATCGCGTGATCCTGGATGGCACTGGGGTTATCGCAACCCTCTATTGGAACCTTTCTGTCATCGGTTAGCGCGCGGATATAATCCTTCATCCGTACAATGTTCCCGAATCGACCTAGGGTATGGTTTACTGTTAAACCCTATTTGGTCGATTCACTTGAATCAGATGCCGCTAATCTGAATCCGATAACTCCTTATCGATTATAGAGTCTACCCTGGCCAGGGACTTTAAGCGCATCATTCCCGGAACATTCTGTCTCAAACTATCGAGAGCGGATGATCCCATATTGAACACACAATTACCTTCGAGGGCATTTCTCTGAACCCGATCGCTTGACTTATTGATAACCCATGGTCAGGGATTCGTTCGTCAAGGTCAAAGTTCAGAAACCTACCAACAAGATATCTTTGGAGTCTCAGGTCCAAGGATCATCCATGCAACCGTGACAAATGAATCGAGCTGGTTAACAGTGAGGTGATTACCATCCAGTGATTCATAGTCGGATAAGTTCAGTGAACTCATTCACCAATGAGCACCTATAGGTTCAACATAGTGTCTCCACACAAGTGACTTATGGGATCAGTCACCCTCATCATATGAGCTGAAGTAACCTATACTAGTCTATCCGGATGTTCGATGTCCTATCTCAAACATCCTATGACTAGGAACAATTAAGAACATGTGTTTATAAGTCTTCGGTCCCGTAATTATGATCTCATCATAATCCGAAGGCTATTGCACATGTTCATGGACTTCATCGTGATACGATAAACACAGATCGAATTAATTACACACAATGAATCATTGCCATTTATTAATAATCTGAATAAGTACACAGTATCGGATTGGCTTTGAGACCATCTAATACTAACAATCTCCCACTTGGACTAAAGCCAATCACTTTTATACAGAATACCCATATTCTCTAAGTGACGCTCAAAGACATTTTGAGACAAAGGCTTTGTAAGTGGATCTGCTATGTTGTCGGCTGAAGGAACTCTTTCCACCACGACATCTCCTCGAGCTATAATCTCTCTGATCAGATGAAAGAGCCGCAGAATGTGCTTCGACTTCTGATGAGACCTCAGCTCTTTCGCTTGAGCAATCACCCCATTGTTGTCACACAGTAGTGGGACGGGACCAGATATGCTTTCCACCACTCCAAGATCGCCGATGAATTTCTTCATCCATACAGCTTCCTTGGCGGCTTCAGCAACAGCAATATACTCAGCTTCCGTTGATGAATAAGCAGTGGTTTCCTGTTTGGAACTTTTCCAGCTCACTGCTCCCCCGTTGAGTGTGAAAACAAAACCTGATGTTGACTTGCTGTCGTCAGGATCAGACTGAAAACTCGAGTCAATGTATCCTTGCAGCTTTAAGTCTCCTCCTCCATAGACTAAAAATAGATCCTTAGTCTTTCTCAAGTACTTAAGGATGCATTTCACAGCCTTCCAGTGTTCATCACCTGGATCTGCCTGATGCCTGCTCGTAATACTTAGAGCATATGCTACATCAGGTCTGGTACATAGCATGGCATACATGATGGACCCTATGGCAGAAGCATAGGGGACTTTATCCATCATTGCCCTCTCTTCAGGTGTCTTTGGAGACTGACCTTTAGAAAGTGAAATTCCATGTCTCATCGGTATGAGACCTCTCTTGGAATTTTCCATGCTAAACCTTTTGACAATGGTTTCTATGTACATGGATTGGGTTAAAGCTAGCATCTTCTTTGATCTATCTCTATAGATCCGTATTCCCAATATGTAAGATGCTTCTCCCAAATCCTTCATAGAGAAGTTTTTTGACAGCCATATCTTTACTGAAGACATCATTCTTACATCATTCCCAATGAGTAGAATGTTGTCAACGTAAAGAACCAGAAATGTGATTGCGCTCCCACTATTTTTCTTGTATAGACAGGGCTCATCTTCATTCTTAATGAAGCCATAAGATTTGATTGCCTCATCAAATCTTATGTTCCAGCTTCGGGATGCTTACTTCAGTCCATAAATGGACCTCTGCAACTTGCATATCATGTCTGGAGATTCTTTGGATGTGAATCTTTCTGGTTGTATCATATACACCTCATCCTCAAGGTTTCTATTGAGGAAGGCAGTCTTTACATCCATCTGCCAGATTTCATAATCATGGTAGGCAGCAATGGCGAGAAGAATTCTGATAGACTTAATCATAGCAACGGGTGAGAAGGTTTTGTCATAGTCAACACCTTGTCTTTGATGATAGCCTTTCGCCACTAATCTTGCTTTATAAGTCTCAATACGTCCATCTGTACCGATCTTTCTTTTAAAGATCTATTTGCAACCGATAGGTACTATACCATCGGGTAAATCCACCAAGTTCCAAACTTGGTTGATGTACATGGACTGTATTTCAGAATTCATGGGTTCCTGTTATTTCCCAGCCTCTGGACTTTCAATGGCCTCTTGGTAAGTCTTAAGATCATCATCCTCATTATAGAGTATCCTTGAACCATCCAAATTAATATGTCCCACATATCTTTCTGGTGGTTTAGGTACTCTTTCAGACCTACGAGGTTCATGTGTATCATTTTGAACAGGTTCAGAAACTGACGGTTCATCTGATGAACCATTGCCAGTTTGTGGGTCTGGAACTTCTTCCAGAGTTACTTTACTCCCACTGTCCTTCTGGAGAATATAATCTTCTTCCAGAAAGACAGCTCTCCTGGCCACAAACACTTTTTGTTCGTCAGGATGATAAAAGTAATATCCATAAGTTTCCTTTGGATATCCCACAAATCTGCATTTGTCAGTTATAGATTCCAGCTTATCTGCGTCATGTCTTTTAACATGAGCAGGACATCCCCAGACTTTAACATGTTTAAGGTCTGGTTTCCTTCCATTCCATATCTCATATGGAGTGGTCTCAACAGATTTGCTGGGTACCTTGTTCAGGATATACATAGCCGAGCTAAGTGCATATCCCCATAAGGACACTGGTAATTTGGACATGCTCATCATGGATCGCACCATTTCCATTAATGTGTGATTTCTCCTTTCTGATACACCATTCATCTGAGGTGTATAAGGAGGTGTAAGCTGAGAAAGGATATCATTATCCTTTAAGTATTTAATGAACTTAGTACTCAAGTATTCACCACCCCGATCAGATCGGATGGTTTTTATACTCTTTCCTATTTGTTTTTCTACTTCATTCTTAAATTCTCTGAATTTCTCAAAAGCTTTAGATTTATACTTCAATAAGTATACATATCCAAACCTTGAGTAATCATCAGTGAATGTAATGAAGTATGAGAAACCACCAATGGCTTGGGTTGACATAGGACCACATACATCTGAATGTATGAGTTCTAATATGTCTTTGGCTCGTTCTCCAATTTCACTAAATGGAGACTTAGCCATTTTAACCATTAAACATGACTCACAGGTTGCATATGATTCATAATCAAATGGATCCAAATATCTATCTTTATGCATCCTTTGGAGTCTGTTTTCACCAATGTATCTAAGCCTACAATGCCACAAGTAGACTTTGTTCATTTCATACGTATTTCTTTTAATTGAAGAACCGATATGTAAATTATCATGAGACACATTCAATAGATACAATCCATTGGACAAAATAGCAGAAGCTATTAATTTATTTCCGAAATAAATTGAACAACTATTGTTCCCAAAATTTAAATTGTATCCAATTCTATCTAAACATGAAATAGAAATGATGTTCCTTATTATGCTAGGTACATAATAACATTCATCTAATAAAAATGTGTCTCCAGATGGTAGCTTGAGCTTCACTGTCCCCACAGCGATCGCCGCAACTCTTGCGCCGTTACCTAGCCTCAGCTCCACCTCGTCGGTCCTCAGCTTACGCCTTCTTGTCAATGCCTGCACAGAATTGCAGATATGAGATACACATCCAGTATCTAATACCCATGATGTACAATCTCTAATTGACAAGTTTACATCTATCATATAGATATCTGAAGCATCCTGCTGCTTCACAGTTCCTTGAGACTTGTCCTTGAGGTATTCTTTTCAATTCTTCTTCCAATGCCCTTTCTGGTGACAGTAGAAGCAATCACCCTTCTCAGCACTTTTACCCTTGTCTTTCTTGGGAACCTTTGCCTTTCTCTAAACCTTGTTCTTATTCTTTCGAAAAGCTTGGACTGCAAGTCTTTTTCTGTTGGTCTTACCAACCATTAGGACTTGGGGTTTATCCTTCACATGGTTCCCCTCAGCAGTTTTTAACATGTTCAGCAGTTCAGCTAAGGTGGCCTGGATCTTGTTCATGTTAAAATTAACGATGAACTGAGCATATGATGGTGGAAGTGAAGATAACACGAGGTCTATGTGCATCTCCTTGGGAAGTGTAATCCCAAGAGCATCCAGCCTCTCTTCCCACTCAATCATCTTCAGCACGTGATTCTGTACTGAAGTTCCCTCTGCCATCTGAGCTTTGAACAGATTCTTCGATATCTCATATCGTTCGATTCTGCTCTGCTCACCAAATAGCTCCTTCAAATGGAGCATGATGGATCTAGCATCCATCTCTTCATGTTGCCTCTGCAACTCATTGCTCATCGAGGCTAATATGTAGTATTGGGCCATGGTGGAATCTTCCTTCCATCATACGCTATCATTTCCTCCTCTGGAGCATCCAATGTTGGTTCAGCAGGAGGTTCATTATCCAAGACGTAGGCAATCTGCTCAGACCTGAGGACTATCTTCAGGTTTCTGAGCCAGTCTGAGTAATTGGTGCCTGTCAAACGGTTGGCATCAAATATGCCTCGCAACGGATTATGGTGCGACATTCTCGCCTATAGGAGATAATCAATTGATAATTAGCAGATATTCAGATTAACTAAAACAAGATATGGTCTTTTATTATCTAGTTTTACTCCCACTAATTTTCGACGGACTGTATAACCTTCAGATATACAGAACGGGAGATGCCGACTGTCTCCTAGTGGGGATCAGAATCTCCAAGTATCACAATATGACCTTGGGTAAACACGTAGTATCATACCGCTATCTCAGAGCAATCATCTCATGATAATTGCAACTCTTTGCAATATCCGATCATATTTCGGTTCCTAAGTTTAATGGTCCCGGATAAACACAGTAGACCATTATCCCCGGTCTAAACTTTACCATCAATACGTGACAGAGTAAAGTAGAAATATAGTTCTCGGGTAAACACGTGGATGACTATATCGTTCCTCTACTCTTTTCCAAAGGCATCTTATGCCATGATCAACAGTCCTCTCATCAGTTAATGGCAGACCTCGGGTAAACACATAGTATCTGCCACCACCGAATTAAGTTCTATTAATCATATTGATGGAGAGCCATGCGGTACATTCTCAATGACTCACGCTACGGCTTAGAGTTTGTAACGAAGGTTTTACTTATTTAGTTTGGTCTCATCCTAGGTGATAGTATTAAATATATCGAATATATTATAAATACTAATAACCTAGCAAATATCAAGCACACGCATCACATACATGTCATTAGTGTGGTCATGGACGGCACTGCGGTTTGACTTGAGCCAGACAGTCAAATGCACACACATGCACAATATAACAACTTATATCATGAGTCTACAAACCCATGGATTCAATGAACTCCTTCATTTTCATTTGGTCGGCAGTTGTGGATCATCCTCGCTCCGCGCACACCCGCCTCGATCAAATTACATCATAATTCTCAATTACATGATAATTTAAATGAGGAAGCCTTATGGCGATTACATCGAGGAGGAAGGTAGAAGTACATGAGAATATGAGAGGGAGAGGTTCGCAGACCTCTATTTATTAATAAACAATAAACCATACAATCACATTCCATATCTACAATTAATGCTCGTTCATGGCCACCATATGTTTTAGTTAAACAAACCACACATGAATTGCGCATCAAATGGCTAAATAAAATTTTCGAAAATAATTTATAATTTCAAGTTTCATAAAACCAGGGACCAAACAAAATTTTGGATAATTTGGAATTTTCGAAAAATTTAGTATTTAGTTCAAGCATGCTAATTTAAATCCAATTTAAACAAGCAAATAAATACACATCAATATGCATAAAATCTAAAATTAATGGCTTTAGAAACATTCCATGCTTAATTTGAACAATTCAAATAATTTGGGGTTAATCTAACAATTAGATCGCATAAGGTTTAATCTAACATTTAGAATTAATTCAATTAACAACCTTTTGTTAATTAATTAACATAATAAACCTTAATAAGGGTCCAATCAAAATTGAATTTAATAAAAATAGCAAAATCATATTTTACAGATATTTATTAAACCAATTTTATAATTAATTTAATAAAAAAAATTAAATTAACTGGGCCCCTAAAGGGCTCAGCCCAGCTGAGCCCCTGGCTCGAGCTAGGGCCGAGCCAGGGCTCAGCCATGGGCCCGGACCCAGGCCCGTAGGCCTGGTCCGGCCCCTGGCCGGCCCTGGCTCGGACCCCTGGCCTGGGCCAGGGTCCAGCCGGGCCGACCCGGTCAGCGGCTAGGGTTTCCTAGCCGCCCGGCCGGGTAGCCCGAGGGTTCCCTGCACAGCAGGGAACCCGACGGCGCCGTGCCCCTTATGGGGTCTTCTCCGGCGCCGGTCCAGCGGCGGCCGGCTACCGGACGTCGACGGCGGTGACGAGGACCTCGCCGGCGACGTCCGGCCCACCGACGGTGGCCCAAGGGAGATCAAAAATCTGATTTTTAGCCCCTTCTATTCCCCAAAATTTCAGGTTTCAAAAACCCAAAACAAAGAAGAAAAACATGGCCGGCGATCCAAAAATCTCCAAAATATCATCAGCAACCTATTGCCAAGGATTGTAAGATCTTGGATCTCAAGGAAACATTCTTTAGATCCCTTCAAAAATGCCAAGAACAAGGTGTTCTTCGTCCAACGAAGAACACGACGAAATAACCCCAAAAAAATATTTTCTTCATATTTAAATCGCGATCTCATCGCTGTGAACATCTCATGAACCCAAATCTTTCAAGAAAATAATTACTAGCATGGATTTAAATTCTAAAACCACAATTTTTAGAGACCGAAACGGCGAAAACACAGTGGAACCTGGCTCTGATACCATTATTGGGATCACTGTGTCGGGATCCGATCCTAAAACGCAGCGGAATAAAATTTTCGGGATCGGATCTGTCCCGTTTCGGTCATTAAAATTAAACCGGTGTAAATCGAATTTACCTTGCGCGGATTCGAATCCGCGTCCGTTTTCCGGTTCCGTCGGAGCGATGCCACAAGTCGCGCAGATGCCCGACCTCTAGTGGTATCTACGCGGTTCTCCTCGCGATGGATCGTCCTCGCTTCCTCGCTCGCTGCGGCGTTCGAAGATCCCGTCTGACTGCTCGTAATCCGCCGCGACATGCGGATTCGGAATCCCCGTCGAACGGAAGGTGGAGCAGTTGGGAACTGCACACCCAGAAGAGAGAGAAAGTGGGGAAGAACGAATGACGGCTAGGTCAGGGTTGCTGGCCCCGGACGTAGAATCCGTTCTTTTATAAGAAGTTAGTTTGCGGTTTTTCATAAAAACCCAGACTTATCCAAAATCCTGTCGGATATCCATCGACTTGAAAACCATTTGCGTGTGACCCTCTAGGCCCAAATACCAGTCCAGTTAATAGCCCATTAAGTCCAGTAACCCTTTACTGACCCACTGAATTAATTAATATCCTTATATTCAATTAATCAGCCGAATTTAATGTCCCACATTAAATTCGGACGGACTGCCGATTACGTTGGATGCCAAGCAACATCGCGTGATCCTGGATGGCACTGGGGTTATCGCAACCCTCTATTGGAACCTTTCTATCATCGGTTAGCGTGCGGATATAATCCTTCATCCGTACAATGTTCCCGAATCGACCTAGGGTATGGTTTACTGTTAAACCCTATTTGGTCGATTCACTTGAATCAGATGCCGCTAATCTGAATCCGATAACTCCTTATCGATTATAGAGTCTACCCTGGCCAGGGACTTTAAGCGCATCATTCCCGGAACATTCTGTCTCAAACTACCGAGAGCGGATGATCCCATATTGAACACACAATTACCTTCGAGGGCATTTCTCTGAACCCGATCGCTTGACTTATTGATAACCCATGGTCAGGGATTCGTTCGTCAAGGTCAAAGTTCAGAAACCTACCAACAAGATATCTTTGGAGTCTCAGGTCCAAGGATCATCCATGCAACCGTGACAAATGAATCGAGCTGGTTAACAGTGAGGTGATTACCATCCAGTGATTCATAGTCGGATAAGTTCAGTGAACTCATTCACCAATGAGCACCTATAGGTTCAACATAGTGTCTCCACACAAGTGACTTATGGGATCAGTCACCCTCATCATATGAGCTGAAGTAACCTATACTAGTCTATCCGGATGTTCGATGTCCTATCTCAAACATCCTATGACTAGGAACAATTAAGAACATGTGTTTATAAGTCTTCGGTCCCGTAATTATGATCTCATCATAATCCGAAGGCTATTGCACATGTTCATGGACTTCATCGTGATACGATAAACACAGATCGAATTAATTACACACAATGAATCATTGCCATTTATTAATAATCTGAATAAGTACACAGTATCGGATTGGCTTTGAGACCATCTAATACTAACAGTTATTACCAAAATGCTTTCAAAGATTCAACTTTCTCCAGCATCTTTGACCCCTATAGACCCAGCAGACCTCCACCTTGGAAGCTTGCCATGCCAAACTCTCCTAGCATGGGTCCTACTACTGAGGGCACACTCTTCCATAAACAGATCAACACCATGAATAATAACCAACCACAGTTTATGAGAAACCAACAGCAACAGCTACAGTACACAGGGCAAAGACCGCCGAATCAACAAGACTTTAGGCCACCACAACAACCATACCAGCCAGCCTACAATCAGCCTCAACAACAGTATCAGCAGGCGTTCAACCAGCCATGTCAGCAGCTAGCATACTACAATGTACCCCCCCTAGGCGATTACAATCAACAGAGAAAACCTCCAGGCCCAAAGAAGGCGTCCTATCCTTAACTCCCGGAGTCTCTAGCAGACATATTCAACGCCCTTATGGCAGCCATTGCTTTGGTCCTACCAAAGGAGAAAACTGTCTGGCCTCAAAATGCTGATGCCTCCAAGTATTGCATCTTCCATAGACAACCTGGGCATACAGTGGATGCATGTTTCCAATTCAGGGAGTACATCCATGATTTGAATGAACAAGGGGGTATTGACTAGGAAGAGATGAAAAAATACATAGTCACCCTGAAGGCAAGAAGATCACAGCCACAACAGCAACAACAGATACAAAGAGCACTAGCACAGGCAGCAGCACCATCGAACATGGGTATAGTGCAAAACCCACTGCCAGAGCTTCAAAACCAGGTCGTCCTAATTCTTACTAAAAGCCAGTCTGAGGATAATAGGGGGCAACAATGGAAGGAAGAGGAATCTTCCTCTGTTTACTCAATAGGCCACATCCCGAGTACCGCCGAACAACTGCCCCGCCGCATTCTCCACATACCCAAAGCAAAAACTATAACCGTTACTCCCATACCAACATCCGCCTACCATAGACCCATTCCACTGCCTACCTTCCTTAAACCCATTATCCCCTCCACTACCATGCTTCCATCAATTAACCCTCCGCAACCCAACCACGAACCCTTCATGCCTTCTAAACCATTGCTACGCATACCATTTCCCACATCACCTGCATCAACCATTCATCTCAATACCATACAACCCTCCAAGCCACTCATCCGCGTTCTAGCACCCGCACCAAACAATCCCCCACCATCACCCGTTTACGAACCCATTACCCCCTCTAAACCCCTCATCAATACGGCAATACTTAAGATCTCACCTGGACCTTCCAATATTGAATAACACACGCTCTGGAGTGGGAGAATCTTCCATACGGTCTTCCCTCAGTCCACAGTAAGAGACGTCCCATCAACACTGTCAGAAGAAATTAAGAATGAAGAGAGTGCACCTACCACTCAGTATGACTTACTGAAGTAGCTGGACAGAACACCGGCACGCATTTCCATATTAGAACTGATCAAAAGATCCAAAGTCCATCAAGAGGCTCTGATAGAATATCTGTAGAGAGTAATGGTCAGTGAAGATGTGCCGGTAGAAAAGATCGCAGCACTGCTAGTTCCACAGGGGGATCAGCCCTCTATCTCATTTCACACATCTGAACTAGCACCACTAGCGGCTAGGAGCATGGTACTAAGCATTACAGTTAGCACATGCAAGAAGGTTGTGGATGCATGTCTGGTTGACACAGGAGCCTCTATTAATGTGTTGTCACCGAAGATCCTAGAACTCTGTGGAGTACCTAAAGAAAAATGGCTACCTTCCTCCATCTCTGTTACTGCTTATGACAACTCTACCCGTTCCCCTCTGTGAATGGTTAACTTAAAGGTGGAGTTAGGTCCCGTTTGCCATGTCGAGGTCGAGTTCCACATCTTGGAAATCGACCTCTCTTTAAAAGGCATCCTTGGTCGTCCCTACATCAAATCCCTTGACGCCATACCCTCTACAAACCATCAATGTCTCAAGTTTCCTTATAAGGGACATATTATTAAAGTAACGAGCATGCCAATCCTTGCTGCTGCTCATTCTTTGAACATCAAACCGACTCCTCTACCTGGCCGACAACCCATTCTATTGGTATTACAGATTTGTTCTCCTTTGGCTAATCCTTTGAAAGCCACTATACCTGTTCCTTGTCCAGTTGATGTTGTGAAAAGGGGAAAGTGCGTGAATACCCCTGGCTGGGACATCATGATAAAGGGCGGTTATCAACCAGGAAAAGGCTTGGGCACACAACTGTAGGGTAGAACCAAGCCTATCAAAGACCGCAGAAGAGCACTCGGTAATGGTCTGGGCTATAGGCCAGTGAAGGTGAAACGGCAGATTGTTCAGCAGCAAGAAGATGAAGACGGTCAGAAAATTTGGAAGACAATGACCACCCCATGCAAAGAAAATCGGGATCCCTTAACTTGGACCTTATATACACACTTCATTAAGGGATCCGTGATTAATCATGACAATGATAACACGGTGGTGATCACTTCCCACTTTGACCTGCATGACGTATATGGGAGAGGTCAAGCTAGACACTGTTCTGAGTTGCTGTCATACCAATCCTTGGAGGCTCTACGGCCAATGAAGAGAAGGAAGACTTAAGATCCGAAGTGCGAGTGGTACCGCTAGTTCAACACATGGGACCTGTATATTGCACTGAACATGTTGTCCTTGATCCCTCATAACCAAAGTGGCCTTTGTTGATTGACGAATTGTTTGAAAGGCCTGGGGCTATTTTTGATAAGAGAATTTTGCTAAGTGAGGAGACGGACAAAAGGGAGCCTGATGACCTTTATCAGCCTGGATTCACCACTGATCTTCTCTGGAGGGGAACTTATCCCCGTCATGTTTTTACCCTTCATACACTATTCCGCACTCTGCTTCTGACCTCGATTTGGTTGAAGGTCATTACTGAAGATATTGCTCGAGCTCCGCCCATCATTATTACTCTGTCCCCTCGGGACTTGATTCCTCAGATTCCTCTCGATCCTAAGAGGATCTATGATTCAATCTGGGACATACTATTGTATGATCCCCCTAATCCTTTGGCCTTGGTGCCGTTACCTTCTCATTCTCCTCCTTTACATATTCATTCATGTTTCATGATTAATATTCAAAATCTCCAAAAAAAAACGCCAATTCGACAACTTTCTCCTCTCAAATCTTCGTTGAGGAAACATCATATTACTTGTCCAAATATACCCCATTGTGCGAGTCACTCGGACAAGACTCTCTTCAAGATTTGCTTTACCCCTCCTCTCGGGATGATTCACCTATGTCACATCCTATATCCCTTAATTTTTATCCTTCTTCGTCCTCACTAGGTCAGGATAGTGAGTCTAGCAGTAGGCAATTCAATGAAGTTAGGGAGTCTAGCGAAGTTAGTTAGGTTAGGAAGTCTAGGAAGTCTAAGCGTAGACAAGTTCCAGATAGATACCTCCAGGATCTAGCTTTAAGATGTCTTTCTTGCTCTCAGATCCCTCAGCTCTTAGAGAATCCCATTCAGATGCCAGAAGAATATGAAGTTGATGAGTTAGTCGATGATGGTATGGGGTGTATGAATTGTTACATGAGAAAGACCCTATTACTGAAGATGACAAAGTTGACAAGGACGTGGCTGAGACGTATGCTAGTAGAGTGAAGAGATTTGATGAACTCTTAGCTGCCGTAGAGGAGCCTACCAAAGAGATTAATCTAGGAACTGAAGACGAACCTAAGGTTGTCCTCGTCAGTAAAAATCTTTCTGAAGCAGATGAGGAGGCAGTGGTTCAAGTGATAGATATAGGTGGCCTCCAAGCCAATCACGAGGCACCTATTTCAATCTGGTTCAATAATAAATGGCATATATAATTCATTATGTAGATTGGCATGTTTATTATTATTGCGCATAATGAACTCTATGAATGTGTGCAACGCTCATCGGATTATGATGAGATCATAATAATGAGACCGATGACCTATAAAAAAATATTCTGAATTGTTCTTAGTCGTAGGATGTTTTGAAGAGGACATCAAACATCCAGTAAGACTAGTACAGGTTATTCCAGATCATATGATGAGGGTGATTGATTTCATTAGTCACATGTGTGGAGACACAATGGTGAACCTGTAGGTGCTCATTGGGGAATGAGTTCACTGAACTGATCCGATATGAATTGTCGAATGGTAATTTACCTGACTGTCAATCACCTTGATTCATCGTCACAATGGCGTGGTTAGTCCCTGGACTTGAGACACCAAAGACACCTTGTCGGTGGACTTCTGGGCTTTGACATTGGCTTACGAATCCCTATCCACGGGATTTCTAATAGTCAAGGATCGGGTCTAGCGGAAGACCTTTGAAGGTAATTGTGTGTTCAATAGAGGATCGTTTGCTCTCAGGTAATTGGAGAGAGAATGCGTTAGAATAGATCCGCAGGAGTCTCTGGCCAGAGTAGATACTGTTAGTTTTAGGTGGCCTACAAGCCAATCTGACTATGTAAATCTCGTTCATTTATTAATATAATGGCATAATATTCATTATGTGTAAATCGCATTAATTATCGTTTCATAATGAAGTCCGTGAATATGTGCTATAGTGATCAGATTATGATGAGATCATACTAATGAGACTGATCACTTAAACACACATATTCTTAATCGTTCATAGTCGGAGGATATCCGAGAAGGACATCGGATATCCAGTTAGACTAGTACAGATTACTCCTGCTCATATGATGAGGGTGACTGATCTCATAAGTCACTTGTGTGGAGACACTAAGGCGAATCTGTAGGTGCTCATTGGAGAATGAGTTCACTGAACTGATCCGACTGAATCGCTGGATGGTATTGTACCTCACTGTCAACCAGCTTGATTCTATTGTCGCAGTTGCGTGGATGGTCCTCGGACCTGAGACACCAAGGACACCTTGTTGGTAGACTTCTGTGCTTTGACCTTGGTTTACGAATATCTAGCCTCGGGATTCTAATACGCCAAGGATTGGGTACAGCGGAATACCGTCGAAGGGAATTGTGTGTCAATAAGGAATCATTCGCTTTCGGTACTTAGAGGGAGAATGCTCTAGGAAGGATGCGCGGAAGTCCCTGGCCAGGGCGGACGATAATATCGGGAAAGGAGTTTTCCGATATTCATCAGCGGCATCCAATCCAAGTGAGTCGACCGGTTAGGGTTTGACAGCTCGCCATACCCTGAGTTGACTCGAGAGCATTGTACGAATGAAGGATTATATCCACGCGATAATTGTCGGCGGAAAGGTTCCAAGAGTGGGTTACTTAACCCCAATACCTTCCGGGTTCAGGCGGTGTTGCTTGGCACCCAACGTGATCGGAGGCCCGGTCGAATTCGATGTGCGACATCAATTTGATTGATTAATTAATTAATAAAGGGTTATTAATTGATTAATAAAGCCAGTGAGGAGTCAGTGGGCTTGTTGGGCCATTAACTAGACTGGTACTTGGGCCTAGAGGGTCACACGCAAATGATTCTCAAGGCGATGGATAAATAAGTGGGTTTTATATAAATCGGGGGTTTTTATGAAAAATCGCGCGATTAATATAAAATATAGCGAACGGCTGAGCAGGCCAAGCTGCTGCTAACCCTAGCCGCCCCTCCTCTGTTTCTCTCTCTCTCTGGCGTCCAGACAGATCTAGATCTGCTCCGCCGCTTCTCCGAATCCTGTTCGACGGGAAACCGTTCGCGCGTTGCGGCGATCGTTGCGGCGATCGTTGCGGCGACCGGCGGAGGTTTCGTGGGCTGCGAAGAACGAGGAACGTGAGGATATCCATCGCGAGGAGGATCGCGTGGACATCGCTAGAGGCCGGGCACTTGCGCGGCTTGCGGTGTCGCACCGACGGAACCGAACGGTTGTGGATTCGAATCCGCACACGGTGAGAAATGATTATCCGATAATCGTAGTTTTTAGTTTTTCAAAACGGGAAAACGGATCGTTGTTTTATTTTATTTTCGCTGTGTGAGCGATCCGGAGAAACCCGCGGAAACCCAACAGTGGTATCAGAGCCAGGTTCCACTGTTTCTCCTCCCGTTTCGATATCTAAATTAATTTTTCATGAGTTATTCCATGCGTTTAATCCGATTAAAATGACGGAATAGTGTTCATAAGATGAACACAATTAATTTGATTATTTTTCTGTGATTTTTCGGATTTTATTTGGGGTGTTTCGGTGTTCTTCATGAGATGATGAACCAGGGCTTTTCGGCGACTTCGTACTCGTTTCCCAAGCATTGGGATGGCAAGTTAGGACCCCGGATCCCTTGAGGATAGTCACCACTATCCACCGGTCACCTAAACCGCCGCCAGAGTGCCCTTGGAGGGCTGCAAATTCAAGCCCCAAAGTTGGGTTTTTGAACCCTAAAAAAAAAACCAGGAAACAGAATATAGGGGCTCGGGCCTGCAATTTTGGGGCTGCCGGCAACCCCACCGGCACCTGGGGTGTCGCCGGCGGGACCAGCAAGCACCGGCGGTGCCATGGGGCCAGCCGGCGGCCATCGGTGGGCGCTCCCCACGCCTCCACGCCGCCGCCTAGTTCCTGCAACTAGGGCTTCTATTAGCAGGGGGGGCGTCAGGTGGAAGGGGAGCTGGTCCAGGGCTCGGCTGGCTTGGACTAGCCAGGGTTCGAGCCACTGGCCGAGCCAGGGCTCAAGGCTGGCTCGAACCAGTTGCCCATTTCCCCTATTGGGCTGAGTCCTTTAACCTCCCCTTTACCCTCTTACCCCCTTAACCACCTATTAGCTGTTATTAATTAAAATTTGAATATGAATTAAAATTTGAAATTATTTTAAATTTTAAATTAGAATTCAGTTTTAGTTAATTATTAAATTAATGATTTTGAATCATTTTAATATTAACAATTAGGTTGATTAACTAAGGGTTAAATATTAATTTAATTGTTAAATTAATAATTGAACTTAATTTAACTAATTTGAATGTTAAATTAGTTATTTATAGTTATTAGTCTAATTGTTAGATTATTAACTATTATTTCATCTAATTGTTAATTAATTATTTGAGTTAGTTGTTAATTTAATTGTTAAATTAATAATTGACTTAAATGACTAATTTAAGTGTTAAATTAGTAGTCTTTAATTATTATTGTTAGTTATTAATTTAAGGGTTAAATTAATGGTTAACATTAATCTTCTAATCTAATAGTTAGATTAGTAATTATTAATTAATTAAAGTTAATTATTAATTTAAGTGTTAAGTTAATAATTGATTTTAAATTAACTAATCTAAGAGTTAGATTAGTAGTTAATTAATAATTAGAGTTAATTAATAATTTAAGTGTTAAATTGTTAATTAACTTTGATGGACTAGTCTAAGAGTTAGATTAGTTATTAATAGTCTAATTGTTAGATTATTAATGGGGTTTAGTCTAAGTGTTAGATTATTAGAATTGTTCTAATTTGCATGGAATAATCTGAAATTATTAATTCAGAGTGTATGGGCATGTGATGTGTGATTTTATTGCTTTTAAATTTTGATTTGATAGCATGTTAAATTAATTAAAAATGTTTTCAAAATTCAAATACCAATTTTGATTGGATCCCAGCTTTTTGAAAGCCAAAATTATTTATTTTGAAAACTCTTTTATTTTAGCCATGTGATGCACTATATCATGTGTGGATGTTTAAAATATACCGTGGTCATGGATATGCACTTATTTAATTATTCATGTGATGAATGGATTGTGTGGATCGTGGATGTATGATTGTTTATTAATTGTTAATAAATAGAGGTCTGCGAACCTCTCTCTCTCTCATACTCCGATGTACTTCTACCTCCCTCTCTCTTGTACTCGCCATAAGGCCTTCTTCGATTCACTTGTAATTTTAGAATTAATGTAATCTGATCGAGGCAACCGAGGAAGGAGCGAGGACGATCCACAACTGCAACCAGGAAGGCGAAAAGATGGAGATCTCTTGCCTATGTGTTTGCAGGTTTATCTAATGTAAATGTTATGTTAGATTGTGTGTGCGTTTGACTGTTGGCTCCAGTCAAACCCACTGTGCTATCCATGACAACACTAAAGACATGTATGTGATGCATTGTTTTTCTTTTAATTATGAATCAAAGCAGGTATAGTAATTAGTAAATATATACGATACATTTATATACTATCACCTAGGAGAGACCAAGATAAAAGTTATCTAAATACTCTCAGATAAACTCTAAACCGTAACGCGAGTAGTTAAGAACTTACCGCGTGGTCCACCATCGTTATAGTCATAGGATTCGAATCACTTTAGACAGGTTTGTTTTGCTATCCACAAGGCCTGTTTAATTGGGAGGAGAAACTATGGCTATGGCATTAGATGCTTATATGATCGGGGTAGAGGAACCATGTAGCTTTGTTGTGCTATCCATAAGGGCTGCATGCAAATCTATGCTCGTCGCATAACGATGGTTAGCTTAGACCAGAATTAGTGGCTTGTTGTGCTATCCACATGGCCGTTAAACCTCTGGGGACCGAAGCTATGATCCGATATTGCAAGGAGTTGCAAGTCCCATGAGTTGGGTGCTCTTTGATTGTCTTACAGTTTGTTGTGGTATCCACAAGGCTGTACTGCAAGTCATTGAGATTCTTATCCCCACTAGGAGACTGTCGACGTCTCCCGTTCTGTATAACTGAGGGCTATACAGTCCGTCAAAAATTAGTGGGAGTTAAAACTTGAACAAAAGACCATATCTTGTTTTATCTTTAATAATTGAACATCTGCTAAATAGATTTTACTTATCTCCTGTAGGGAATTATGTCGTCGAATAACCCACTCCGTGGCATACTTGATGCCCTTTTGACTTACCTGATCTACTCGAATTGGTTCAGAAACCTGAAGAATGTCTTCAGATCTGAGCACATTGACTTTGTCCCTGAAGCTGATCATCCTGCTGAATCGGCATTAGATGCCCCTGAAGCAAAGATGATAGCTAACGATAAAAGATCGAAGGACAAAGGCAAAAGAGTAGTGAAGGGTGACTGCTTGTACTATAAGCAGTATGGTCATTGGAAAAGGAACTGCAAGGAGTTCCTTCATGATAAAGCTCATGGAAGAGTGAAGCTGTCTGAAGCTTCAGATATCTATATGATAGATATCAACTTGTCAGTTAGAGATTCCACATCTTGGGTATTGGATATCAGATGTGCTTCTCATATTTGTCATGATGCACAGATGCTGACAAGTAAGCGCAAGCTGAGACAAGGCGAGGTGGAATTGAGGCTAGGAAACAGCGCAAAAGTTGCGGCGATTGTTGTTGGGACAACAAACCTCAGGCTTCCATCGAGAGACGCCTTACTATTAGAAGATTGTTATTATGTTCCTAGCATAATAAAGAACATCATATCAATATCTTGTTTGGACAAGATAGGATATAGGTTGACTATTGAGAATAGAAGAGTGTTATTATGTTCCATTTACTGGACATGGAGAACGTGCCAAGGACATTTTGGAACTAATACATTCAGATGTATGTGGTCCAATGTCCACCCAAGCAAAAGCTGGCTTTTCTTACTTCATCACGTTCAACGATGACTTCTCAAGATTCGGCTATGTGTACTTAATGAAGTACAAGTCGGAAGCATTTGAGAAGTTCAAGGAGTTCAAGAATGAGGTAGAGAAGCAGTTAGGAAAGAGTATTAAAGCTCTTCGATCAGATCGAGGAGGAGAATACTTTAGTACTAATTTCACACAATTCTTAAAGGATAATGGTATCCTTTCTCAGCTGACCTCTCCATATACACCACAGATGAATGGTGTATCAGAAAGGAGGAATCGCACCTTGTTGGACATGGTGCGATCCATGATGAGCTTTTCGGGATTACCAGTGTCCCTTTGGGGGTATGCTCTAGAGTCAGCAGCATACCTACTAAACAGAGTACCCAGCAAGTCTGTGGCGTCTACTCCATATGAGATATGGAAAGGCAGGAAACCAGAATTTAAACATGTTAAAGTCTGGGGTTGTCCTACTCCTGTAAAGAGGCATGATCCAGACAAGCTGGAATCACGAACTGATAAATGCAGGTTTGTGGGATATCCAAAGTGTTGGGATCCTGGCGGGACACGAAGAACGCAGCGGAAACGAAGATCAAAAATTAATCCCGCCCGATGCCCGCTGATCCGATTCGGAACGAAAAACTCAAACTGAAAAACGGATCGAAATCTGATTACCGTGCGCAGATTCGAATCCGCTTCCGTCTCGGTTCCGTTAAGGTGATGCCGCGAGCCGCACAAGCGTCCGGCCTCCAGCGGTATCCATGCGATCCTCCGCGGTGGTTCGTCCTCGATCTCTCGTCCGTATCAGCTCGGTCCCTGAAGATCCGTCGCCGCAACGATTGTCGAAATCCCGCCGACGGGAATTCCCGACTTTCGGGAATCACACGCGGCGGAGACGGAATCTGTCTCGGCGCCTCGAACGGGACGCCCAGAGGAGGAGAGAGAAAGGAGGGATGATGGCCAGCAAGGGGAAATCCTGGAGCTTGGCCCAGGGTTTCTCAACAGTGCGTATATATATTAAGTCGGCGCGACTTTTCACAAAAGTCTCCGAGTTAATATAAATCCCACTTATGTACCACCGACTGAGAATCTTATTGCGTGTGACCCTCTAGGCCCATTTACCAGTCCGGTTTTCAGCCCGTTAAGTCCAATAACTAGTTATTGACTTATTGTAATTAATTAATATCTAAATATTAACTAATTACTTAACCGAATTATCATCGCATGTAAATTCGGTCGGACTTCCGATCAAGTTGGGTGCCAAGCAACACCGCATGATCCCGGAAGGTAATGGGGTTCAGCAACCCACTCATGGAACCTATCCGTCCACAGTTACCACGTGGCTATAATCCTTCATTCGCACAATGCTCTCGAGTTAACCTAGGGTATAGTCAACTGTCAAACCCTAGATGGTCAACTCACTTGAATCAGACTCCGCTGTACAATATCCGAAAACCACTTTTCTGATATTGTTTCTGCTCTAGCCAGAGACTTCTGCGGATCTACTTTAGACCATTCTCTCTCCAGTTACCTGAGGGCGAACGATCCTTTATTGAACACACAATCACCTTCGAAGGTCTTCCACTGCACCCAATCCTTGACTATTAGAGATCCCGTGGATAGGGATTCGTAGGTCAAGGTCAAAGTCCAGAAGTCCACCGACAAGGTGTCTTTAGTGTCTCAAGTCCAAGGATCAATCACGCTACTGTGACGATGAATCAAGCCGATTGACAGTCAGGTAAATTACCATTCGGCGATTCATGTCGGATCAGTTCAGTGAACTCATTCTCCAATGAGCACCTACAGGTTTACCATTGTGTCTCCACACTAGTAACTAACGAGATCAGTCACCCTCATCATATGAGCTGGAATAACCTGTACTAGTCTAACCAGATGTTTGATGTCCTTCTCAAACATCCTACGACTAGGAACAATTGAGAATATGCGTTTATAAGTCATCAGTTTCATTATTATGATCTCATCATAATCTGATGACTATTGCATATATTCATGGACTTCATTATGCGCAATTATAAATATGCCAATCTACATAATGAATTTAATGCCATTTATTAGTGAACCAGATTGAAATAGGTGCCTAATCATTGGCTTAGAGGACACCTTTATCCATCAATCTCCCACTTGGACTCAAGCCAATCACTTTTGCATTTGATCTCCATCAAATCTAGGTGATGCTCACATAAAGTCTGTGACTAAGACTTGATTAGGGATCTGCTAAATTATCTACAGATGGAATATTTTCATTACGTTATTTCCTCTAAATCCGTTGTCTCTGAACCTGTGAAAGAGCCTCCGAATGTTCTATAACTTCTGAAGAGACCATGGCTCGATCACACAATTGATCGCTCCCACTGTTGTCCTACAACAACGAGATTTAATCAGAGACCTTTTAGAACTACATCTAGTTCAGGGATGAACCTTTTCATCCATACTGTTCTAATAACAGTATCACTTGTCTATGTCATCATCTTAATATCGAGTTTTTGGATTGGAACCATTCCAATCCATTCCTTTCTGCTAGAAAGTTAAATCCATTATTTGACTTGAAATTTGAGTCAGTGTGACCTCATAGTTTCGAATCATCCTCTCTATATACGTGAATGCACCTTTAGCACTTCTCAAGTGTTTAATGATACATTTCACTCCTGTATCCTTTAAGGAGCCTTTTCTTTAAAGGAATAAATTCCATATCTCAACAATTGAGATTTGTTATGAAATTTATACCAAACATCTTGACATACAGGTCAATATAATATCCTTACCAATCTATCTTAATAGATTCGTATTTCCAATACGTGGGATATTATAACTAAATACATTATGGAGGAAAACATGGTTAACAATGCTTTCACTAATAGTAACATCCTGAAGTCATTCTTAATGACTTTGATGTTATTATCATAAAGCATTACTAAAGCGACCGTGCTCCCACTGTCCTTTCTTAACACACACAATCCGTGATCATTCTTAACGATCACATAATATTTGACCATTTAAGTCAAAAACTTTTATTACAACTTAGGAAGCTTCAGTTTGATTCAAAATAATTTTGAAATCATAACTTGCTTCCTGGACATTCTAAAAGCTTTAAAGGTGTATCATATACATCTTTACCTCAATCACATTGAGATAGCGCTTTTAACATCCAACTGTCATCATCTGATGATTGGCAGTATAGATAAGTAGAATTCTAATAAACTTATCAATCTCAAAGTTGTAATGTCAGAGAGCATCATTATCATGGATTTTAGATCATAATCTATTTCGAGTTCCTCTCACCTTGCTAAATCAGATACATCAAACATATCCTTCTAGTCACTGAGAGAACCTAAAAAAATCTATGAAGCTCTTTGATGTGTGTCATGAGTGGTTACAAACGACAAAAGATTATCTAATAATCTTATGTTAACTTGTGAATCTAGAACATCTTCTAGTTTTATCAGCTCCCACTGTCTTCTTTGAGGACATTTTCCTCTTCACAGAAGCCAACTTTCAGGACGATAATTATTTCATTATCGTCTGGCCAATAAATGTAATGTCCAAACCTTTTAGACATTCACAAATTCACATCACGGTAATACCTGACTTTTAAATCAAGTTTGTTCATAATTCACATCTCATATGAATTATTTGGTTTCTATATCTTATATGGACACACATTGACTAATTTGGAACCATCTTTAAAGTATGGTCATCTAATGTTCATACTCATGTTCAAAAGGATAATAATTAAGCAAACCTTATTATGTATTGCATCATATCTTAATAAGGTGCAATTCCTCATTCTATCATATTGCTATGATGCACAATGAAGATCAATCGAGCGAGGATACAATTATCGTGTTAATGATTTATGTGAATCATATACCTAAGTATTAGTTTCTTTAATCAAATCAAAAATTCTAATACTTCATATTGATCTTATACCTTAATCTCTCAGATATATTCGTCTTGTACTTCAGTAAGTACATGCAGTCGAATCATTCCAAGAGTGAATTATAAGGTAAGTCAATAGTAGTGATTATCTTTGGCCTTTGAGCTGTTTACATCAATATGCATCAGCATCAAAAATTTCTTATTGTACAATCCTGTGTACAATACCATAGATAATCAGGACTCACACAGTTCATTTCTATAGGAGACTAGTGAACATTCATCACATGAAATGTCATTTCAAGAATCTATAGTGCATTGACTGATTCGAACAACTATTATTTTTTACAATCAATGTTATTCTTGATTTCTTATGCAACTAAATAACAGTTATTCAGTTTCATATTTGACTCCTATAGATATACAAAGATTTACTATCTAACAGTAATCTATGAATATCATGAACAATAGTTGAGTCTAACTCAACACTTACATTTTCTCGATTTCCTTTTACTTGTCTAAGTCTGCACACTATCGCAGTTCTGAGAATCATTTCCAATATCTCATATTGGATACGCTAATTCTCCAATAGACATGCAAAAGTCGATAATAAGAATATATGAAACTTCTTTCAAGTTCCATATTCTTTTTGCCTTTACCAATATCCTTATATTGGTTGTAGTGGGAGAACCGCTACTTCTCTATCTCAGCTGACTTTCCTTTATCCTTTTTCAGGTGTGGATTCGATCGTTTAAAATCTTACCACTTGCCTTCTCAAAGGCATATCATGAATATCTCTTCATCTTGGTCTATCCAAATAAGAGATTTCATGACTATTATTGCCTTTCATTAAGGCATACCATGAGTACCTCTTCACCTTAGTCTATCAAAGTAAGAGGATTCATGATATCTGATTAGGATAGTGACTTTCACTTGGCCCTGAAGATATTCTTTAGAGTTTTCTAGTCAGTATGACTATGAGAAGTATTGTCATCCAACATGCCAAAATCTCGAATAGACGACATATTAGTGATCGAAGGAAATAACGTGATTTAAGCAGATAGTTCTGATAATTCAATTATGATCTTTTATCTTGAATTATTTTTCACTATTTTTCGACGGACTGTATAACCTTCAGGTATACAGAACGGAAGACTCCGACGGTCTTCTAGTGAGGATCAGAATCTCCAAGAATCACAGTATGACCTCGGGTAAACACATAGTATCATACCATTATCTTAGAGCAATTATCTCATGATAATTGCAACTCCTTGCAATATTCGATCTTATTTTGGCTCCGAGGTCTTTAATGGTCCCAGGTAAATACAGTAGACCATTATACTTGGTCTAAGCTTTACCATCAATACGTGACAGAGTAGAGTAAGAATGCAGCTCCCGGGTAAACGCGAGGATAGCTACACCATTCTTCTATTCCAATCTCAAGGCATCATAATGCCATAGTTAATAGTCCTTTCATCAGATGGTGGCAGATCTCGGGTAAACACGTAGAAACTGTCATCACTGAATCAAGTTCTAAGAACTATATTGATGGAGAGCCACGCGGTACATTCTTAATGACTCGCACTCCGGCTTAGACTTTATATTGAAAGTTTTGTTTATATTAAGTTGGTATCATCCTAGGTGATAGTTTATAAATATATCGAATATATTTAACTATACCTAGATATTAGCAATTGATTCATAATCAATAACTAAAAAGCATGCATCATCCATACATGTTCATTATGTGGTTATAAACAGCACGGTGATTAACTGGAGCCAAACAATTAATCACCAAAACTATATAACATTTATATAATCTAAACATGCAAACACATAGCCACTGGTGATCTCATCTCCTATCGCCTTCCTGGTTGCATTTGTGGATCATCCTCGCCTCTGCTCGGTCGGCGCGATCAAATACAAATAATATTTATTTTGAAACAATTTCAAATGCAAATAAATTGTAAGAGAAAGCCTTATGGCCGAGTACAATATCAGAGGGAGATAGAATTACAATGGAATGGAGAGAGAGAGGCACACAAGCCTCATTAATTAACATTTAATTAATGAACATCACATTCCAAAACAATACACATAATCACACACCATCACATGATATAATATTTAACTAAGTGCATGTCCATGACCATCACAAATTTTAACCATTTACACATGATAGAGCACATCACATGAAGGCTAAAATTTTTGAAAATATAATAATTTTGGCTTTCTTAAAACCTAGGTACCAATCAAAATTGGATAATTTGAATTTTCGAAAATCTCATTTTCTAACATGCAATAAATCTAATTTAAAGCATTAAACACATCAACATGCGCATACAAAGCTAAAATTAAAATTCTAAAATATTCCATGCAAAATTTAGAACATTTCTAAATTAATCAATCTAACACTTAGATTAATATTAATTCACATTAATAACAATTATTAATGTAAAACAATCTAACATTTCGATAGAATTAAAAATTCCTAAATAACACTTATAAAAGAATTTTCAATTCATATTATTAACCCCTTAACAACTCCTTGTTAAAACCCCTTAATAAAATCATATTTCTCAATAAAAATTATTAAGAAATAATAATTAGAATATTTCTAATTGAAAATAGTCTAACATCTTAGACTTAATTTAATCCTTTTAATAACTTTTATTAAAAGATCAAATTTAAGTAGATTAGATCAATAAAACAATAATTAAGAGATTCTTGAGTAAACTAATTAATCATCTTAATAACTATTATTAAGATTTAATTAGTCCTTAATAACATTTATTAAGGTTTATTACTCAAGAACTAATTAACTTAATTATAACAATTATAAAAAGTTAATTAATCACTTAACAACCATTATTAAATGTCTCTAAATTATTAAAATAATTTCCTAACAACAATTGCTAAAAAATTATTAATATTAATCTAATCACTTAACTAAGAGCAAATAACAACATTTGTTATTTAATATTAAGGTCTTAACTTAACAATTAATTAACAACACATGTTAATATTAACTTAAGATCACATCTTAAATATAAATTAACAATGGTTGTTAATGATGATTTAAGATCATATTTTAAATTATCTCTCTAATTACTTAATTAAGAGGATTCAACAACAATGGTTAATAAACTAAGATCATATCTTAATAATTAACCTCATTAAAAGATCACATCTTCTATATAAATCCCCTTTATTTAAGATCAAATCTCAAATATATTAAATTAACAAAAGTTGTTAATTAAATTAAGATCACATCTTAAATAATTAATACCCCTTAATTTAAAATAAAATCTTAAATTATAATCCCCTTTATTAAGATCATATCTTAATAATTTGTAACAACATTTGTTGGTTAATAAATTGAGATCACATCTTAATAAATTAACCTATTATTAAGATCAAATCTTCATAAGTTCTTTATTAATTGGAAAAATAAGCTTAAAACAATTTTAAATTATTTAATTTTAATTTCCAATTAAAAGGGGTGGGGGTTTATCTTTAAATAAGGGGTTAAAGGGTTGATTGGGGTTTTATTGGGCTAGGGTTAAAGGGTTAAATGGGCCTAGCCCATAAAAACCAGAACAGGCTTGGTCTGGTCCGGCCTGGCTCGAGCTAGGCGGGGCCTTGGCTCGGGCGACCTGGCTGAGCCAGGTCGCGCGCCTGGCGCGCCCGGGCCAGGCCCAGGCCGCCCGGCTGAACCGGCTCGGGGCCGGCCGGTCCAGGCGCCCAGCGCCTGGTTCGGCCGGTACCCCTTCGTTTAGGGTTTTTGGCCCCTATTTGAAGCTGGTTTTGGGCGCCGCCGCCGCCGCCGGCGGCAGCGATGGTGGCCGGAATCCACAGGGGAAAGTCACCCCTTCCATTTCCCCCGTCGGTGGTGGCCGGCCGGCGACTCCTTCGCCGCCGGTGAACCTCCAAAGATGGAGATTTGTGCAGTTTCGCAGATTTCAGCTTTTCCACAATCCTTTTCAACTCTTGAAAATTATGGGAAGAAAAGCTCCACCGGCCGCCATAGAAATTTTCCGGAGATGGTGAGGGGTAGCTGGTCATACCAGCAAACCCACAGAGACGGTCCAACCATCGTTAATCCCCTTTTTAAAGCCCACAAATCCGGTTCTTCATCTCTATGAAGAACGCGATGAAACCTTCAAAATTTTCGATTTTCGCACAGAAAAATTAAATTCGATATTCTAAGTTCATCCCATCAACAATATCTATGAGGAAAAACGAATTTATGCATGAAATAATTTAGAATAATAATTTTATCGTTCCGGAGCGGATCAGAGCGGAACCTGACTTTGATACCAGTGTTGGGATCCTGGCGGGACGCGAAGAACGCAGCGAAAACGAAGAATAAAAATTAATCCCGCCCGATGCCCGCTGATCTGATTCGGAACAAAAAACTCAAACCAAAAAACGGATCGAAATCTAATTACCGTGCGCGGATTCGAATCCGCTTCCGTCAAGGTGATGCCGCGAGCCGCACAAGCGTTCGGCCTCCAGCGGTATCCACGCGATCCTCCGCGGTGGTTCATCCTTGATCTCTCGTCCGTATCAGCTCGCTCGCTGAAGATCCGTCGCCGCAACGATTGCCGAAATCCCGCTGACGGGAATTCCCGACTTTCGGGAATCACACACGGCGGAGACGGAAACTGTCTCGACGCCTCGAACGGGACGCCCAGAGGAGGAGAGAAAAAGGAGGGATGACGGCCAGCAAGGGGAAATCCTAGAGCTTGGCCCAGGGTTTCTCAACAGCGCGTATATATATTAAGTTGGCGCGACTTTTCACAAAAGTCCCCGAGTTAATATAAATTCCACTTATGTACCACCGACTGAGAATCTTATTGCGTGTGACCCTCTAGGCCCATTTACCAGTCTGGTTTTCAGCCCGTTAAGTCCAATAACTAGTTATTGACTTATTGTAATTAATTAATATCTAGATATTAACTAATTACTTAACTGAATTATCATTGCATGTAAATTCGGTCGGACTTCCGATCAAGTTGGGTGTCAAGCAACACCGCATGATACCGGAAGGTAATGGGGTTCAACAACCCACTCATGGAACTTGTCCGTCCACAGTTACCACGTGGCTATAATCCTTCGTTTGCATAATGCTCTCGAGTTAATCTAGGGTATGGTCAACTGTTAAACCCTAGATGGTCAACTCACTTGAATCAGACTCCGCTGTACAATATCCGAAAACCACTTTTCTGATATTGTTTCTGCTCTGGCCAGAGACTCCTGCGGATCTACTCTAGAGCATTCTCTCTCCACTTACCTGCGAGCGAACGATCCTTTATTGAACACACAATCACCTTCGAAGGTCTTCCGCTGCACCCGATCCTTGACTATTAGAGATCCCATGGATAGGGATTCGTAGGTCAAGGTTAAGTCCAGAAGTCCACCGACAAGGTGTCTCAAGTCCAAGGATCAACCACTCTACTGTGACGATGAATCAAGCCGATTGACAGTCAGGTAAATTACCATTCGGCAATTCATGTCGGATCAGTTCAGTGAACTCATTCTCCAATGAGCACCTACAGGTTTACCATTGTGTCTCCACACTAGTAACTAACGAGATCAGTCACCCTCATCATATGAGCTGGAATAACCTGTACTAGTCTAACCGAATGTTTGATGTCCTTCTCAAACATCCTACGACTAGGAACAATTGAGAATATGTGTTTATAAGTCATCAGTTTCATTATTATGATCTCATCATAATCTGATGACTATTGCACATATTCATGGACTTCATTATGCGCAATTATAAATATGCCAATCTACATAATGAATTTAATGCCATTTATTAGTGAACCAGATTGAAATAGGTGCCTAATGATTAGCTTAGAGGACACCTACATCCATCATAAAGGAAACCTTTGGATACTATTTTTACCATCCTGGTGAACAAAAATGTTTGTCGCCAGGAAAGCTGTCTTCCTGGAAGAGGAATACCTTCTCCAGGAGAACAGTGGGAGTAAAATAGTACTGTAAGAGGTTCCAGATCCCCAAACTGGTGCATTATCATCAGATGAGATATCAGTGCCTGAATTTGTTCAGGTACACACACGTAAGCCTCGTAGATCTGGTAGAGTACCTAGATTGCCAGAACGATATGTGGGACATATCGCTGAAGGTGAGTCTAAGGTACAATATAATGAGGATGATGATCCGAAAATCTACCAGGAGGCCATAGAAGGCCCAGAATCCGGGAAATGGCGAGAAGGCCTGAACTCAGAAATCCAGTCCATGCACACCAACCAAGTTTGGAACTTGGAGGACTTGCCTGAGGGTATTGTACCCATCGGTTGCTAGTGGATCTTTAAGAGAAAGATCGGTGCTGATGGACGGATCGACACTTATAAGGCAAGGTGGGTGGCAAAGGGATATCGTCAAAGGCAAGGAATTGACTATGATGAGACTTTTTCACCTGTTGCCATGATAAAGTCGATCAGAGTTCTACTCGCCATTGCTGCACATTTTGATTATGAAATATGGCAGATGGATGTGAAGACTGTCTTCCTCAACGGTAAGCTTGAGGAAGAGGTATATATGATACAACCAGAAAGTTTCACATCAAAAGAATCTCCAGATAAAGTGTGCAAGCTTCAGAGGTCCATTTATGGACTGAAGCAGGCCTCCCGGAGCTGGAACATAAGATTTGAGGAGGTTGTCAAGTCTTATGATTTCATTAAGAATGAAGATGACCCTTGTGTGTACAAGAAGACCAGTGGGAGTGCAGTCACTTTTCTAGTTCTTTACGTAGATGACATACTGCTCATTAGGAATGATGTAGCTATGATGTCATCAGTAAAGATCTGGTTGTCGAAAAACTTCTCCGTGAAGGATTTAGGAGAAGCATCCTACGTATTGGGAATACGGATCTATAGAGATAGATCAAAGAGGATGCTTGGAATAACCCAATCCTTGTACATAGATACCATAGGCAAAAGGTTTGGCATGGAAAATTTCAAGAGAGGTCTCATACCGATGAGACATGGAATTAGTCTCTCAAAGGAGCAGTCTCCTAAGACTCCTAATGAGAGGGCATTCATGGAAAGAATACCCTATGCCTCTGCCATAGGATCTATCATGTATGCCATGCTATGTACACGGCCTGATGTTGCATTTGCTCTAAGTGTTACGAGCATATTTTAGGCTGATCCAGGCGAAGAGCACAGGAAGGCAGTGAAATGTATCCTTAAGTACTTGAGAAGAACTAAGGATATGTTGCTTGTCTATGGAGGAGGTGACTTGAAACTACGAGGCTTTACTGACTCGAGTTTCCAGTCAGATCTAGATGATAGCAAGTCTACATCTGGATTCGTGTTTACGTTCAACAGAGGCGCAATGTGCTGGAAGAGTTCCAAGCAAGTAACCACTGCTGATTCGACGACTGAAGATGAGTACATCGCTGCAGCTGAAGCCGCCAAGGAAGCAGTGTGGTTGAAGAAATTCATCACCGACCTCGGCGTAGTTCCCAGCATCTCTGCGCCTGTTCCACTGTTGTGCGACAACAATGGAGCAATTGCGCAAGCGAAAGAGCCGTGGTCTCATCAAAAATCGAAGCATATTCTGAGGCGCTTTCACCTTATTAGAGAGATCATATCCAGGGGAGATGTAGTAGTGGAAAGAGTTCCATCCGTCGACAATATAGCAGATCCACTGACAAAGCCGTTGGCTCAAATTGTGTTTGAGCGTCACCTAGAGTCTATAGGCTTATTTTATAAAGGTGATTGACTTTAGTGCAAGTGGGAGATTGTTAGTTTTAGGTGGCTTACAAGCCAATCTGACTATGTAAATCTCGTTCATTTATTAATATAATGGCATAATATTCATTATGTGTAAATTGCATTAATTATCGTTTCATAATGAAGTCCGGGAATATGTGCTATAGTGATCAGATTATGATGAGATCATACTAATGAGACTGATCACTTAAACACACATATTCTTAATCGTTCCTAGTCGGAGGATATCCGAGAAGGACATCGGATATCCGGTTAGACTAGTACATATTACTCCTGCTCATATGATGAGGGTGACTGATCTCATAAGTCACTTGTGTGGAGACACTAAGGCAAATCTGTAGGTGCTCATTGGAGAATGAGTTCATTGAACTGATCCGACTGAATCGCTAGATGGTATTGTACCTCACTGTCAACCAGCTTGATTCTATTGTTGCAGTTGCGTGGATGGTCCTCGGACCTGAGACACCAAGGACACCTTGTCGGTGGACTTCTGTGCTTTGACCTTGGTTTACGAATCTCTAGCCACGGGATTCTAATATGCCAAGGATTGGGTACAGTGGAATACCATCGAAGGGAATTGTGTGCCAATAAGGAATCATTTGCTCTCGGTACTTAGAGGGAGAATGCTCTAGGAAGGATGCGCGGAAGTCCCTGGCTAGGGCGAACGATAATATCGGGAAAGGAGTTTTCCGATATTCATCAGCGGCACCCAATCCAAGTGAGTCGACCGGTTAGGGTTTGACAGCTCGCCATACCCTGAGTTGACTCGAGAGCATTGTACGAATGAAGGATTATATCCACGCGGTAACTGTCGGCGGAAAGGTTCCAAGAGTGGGTTACTTAACCCCAATACCTTCCGGGTTCACGCGGTGCTGCTTGGCACCCAACGTGATCGGAGGCCCGGTCGAATTCGATGTGCGACATCAATTCGATTGATTAATTAATTAATAAAGGGTTATTAATTGATTAATAAAGCCAGTGAGGAGTCACTGGGCTTGTTGGGCCATTAACTGGACTGGTACTTGGGCCTAGAGGGTCACACGCAAATGATTCTCAGGGCGATAGATAAAGAAGTGGGTTTTATATAAATCGGGGGTTTTTATGAAAAATCGCGCGGTTAGTATAAAGCATAGCGAACGGGCTGAGCAGGCCAAGCTGCTGCTAGCCCTAGTCGCCCCTCCTCTGTTTCTCTCTCTCTCTGGCGTCCAGATAGATCTCGATCTGCTCCGCCGCTTCTCCGAATCCTATTCGACGGGAAATCGTTCGCGCGTTGCGGCGACCGGCGGAGGTTTTGTGGGCTGTGAAGAACGAGGAACGTGAGGATATCCATCTCGAGGAGGATCGCGTGGACTTCGCTAGAGGCCGGGTACTTGCGCGGCTTGCGGTGTCGCACCGACGGAACCGAACGGTTGCGGATTCGAATCCGCATACAGTGAGAATCGATTATCCGATAATCGTAGTTTTTAGTTTTTCAAAATAGGTAAACGGATCGCTGTTTTATTTTATTTTCGCTGCGTGAGCGATCCGGAGAAATCCAAGAAAACCCAACATATACAATATCAGAAAATGTGTTTTCTGATATTGTATAGCGGAGTCTGATTCAAGTGAGTTGACCATCTAGGGTTTGACAGTTGACCATTTCCTAGGTTAACTCGAGAGCATTGTGCGAACGAAGGATTATAGTCATGCGGTAATTGTGGACGGATAGGTTCCGTTAGTGGGTTGTTGAACCCCATTACCTTCCAGGATCATGCGGTGTTGCTTGGCACCCAACTTGATCGGAAGTCCGACTGAATTTTATATGAGATGTTAATTCGGTTAAGTAATTAATTAATATCTAGATATTAGTTAATCACAATAAGTCAATAATTAGTTATTGGACTTAACGGGCTAAAAACAGGACTGGTGAATGGGCCTAGAGGGTCACACGCAAACATGTTCTCAATCGGTGGTACTTAAGTGGGATTGATATTAACTCGGGGACTTTTGTGAAAAGTCGCGCCGACTTAATATATATATGCACTATTGAGAAACCCTAGGCCAAGCTCCAAGAATTCTCAAGGCTGGCCGTCCCCCTCTCTCTCTCCTCCTCCTCTGGGCGCCCTGTTCTAGGCGGCGGGAGACTTCCCGTCTCCGCCCCGCGCGATTTCTGAAAGTCGGAAATTCCCGTCCGTGGGTTTTCGGATGACATTGCGGCGACATATCTTCAGTGAGCGAGCTGATATTGATGAGGGATCGATGACGAACCATCGCGGAGAATCTCGTGGATACCGCTGGAGGTCGGACGCTTATGCGGCTCGCGGCAATGCCTTGACGGAACCGAAACGGTCGCAGATTCGAATTTGTGCAAGGTGATATGATCACAACCCGGTTTTTGGTTTACGATTTTTCTTTCCGAATAGGATTAGCAGGCATCGGGCGGGATTTTATTTTATAGCTTCCGCTGCGTTCGTCGCGCCCCGCCCGGATCCCAACAGTGCTATCAGAGCTTCGGAACAACAAAATTATTATTCTAAAACTAATTTTCATGCATTAATTTATTTTTCTCTAACACGAATGTTCATGGGATGAACTTTAATATCTGATATTTAATTCTGTGGAGAAAAATCAAATTTTTGGGTGTTTTTCGTTATGTTCTTCATGGGGATGAAGAACCGGAAATTGTGGGCTTGGATGAGGCTTCCATGGTGATGGAAGACCACAATATATACTTGCTGGTATGACCAACAATCCCTCCCAATCCCAGGTTGTCGTTGGCGGCCGCTGGCGGAGCTTTTTCTCCCATGTTTTTCAAGAGTTGGATGTGCAAGGAGGAGGAAAAGGACACGGATTTAAAACCTATAAACCGTTGGCTTTAGAGGGCTACCGGCGGCAAGGGCCTCGCCGGCCGGCGATGTCTGTCGCTGGAGAAGGAAGACGAAACCCCCCCTGTGATTCTGGCTGGTTCCCCGCCGCTGGCGCCGGCGGCGCTGCCGCCAAAAAGCCCTGAAATCTTAGGGAAAACCCTAAGGGAGGGGGCCGGGGGAACAGGCGCCTGGGCGCCCGAACCGGCCTGCCCCGTGCCGGTTCGACCGGGGGCCTGGGTTCGGGCACACTAGGTGCCTGACCTGGCTCGGCCAGGATGCATCGAGCCCAGGCGCACCATGGCTCGAGCCAGGTTAGGTTTTGCTGGACCTGAACCCGAGCCTTAATGGGCTTGGCACATTCAATCCCAGCCCTTTAAACCCTAAACCCTTTTATTTAAATAAAACCCACCTTTATTAATTGAAAATTGAAATTTATTAATGTTTAAAATATGTTTTGAACTTAAATTTTAATTTTCAATTTATAAAAGAAATTCTTTTTAAGATATGATCTTAAATAGGATTAAAATTATTTTAAGAAGTATTCTTAAAATAGTTTAACAATAGTTATTACATAATTTTATTTAAGATGTGAACTTAAAATAATTAATAAGGGTTGTTAATTTATTTTAAGTTATTAACATAAATGTTATTAACAAATGTTGTTAATATATTTTATATAAGTGATTAGTGGGGTTACTTAAGATGAGATCTTAAATTAAGTATTAACAAGTGTTGTTAATTATTTTAAGATTGTGACCTTAAATATAATTAACAAATGTTGTTAATTTATTTATGTTAAGTGATTAGATATATTTAATTTCTTAAACAATTGTTGTTATGAAATTTAACTTTAATTAAAGGACACTTAAATAAAATGTTATTAAGTGATTAGTTGACTCTTAATAATTGAATATTGCTAGATTTAATTAATTCTCGAGAAATAAACCTTAATAAAAGTTATTAAGGACTAATTAACTCTTAATAACAGTTATTAAGATAATTTAATTATTTTTTTCAAGGATCTTTTAATTATAATTTTGAAGATCTAATTTACCTAAAATGATCTTTTAATAAAAGTTATTAAGAGATTGTTTAAGTCTAATTGTTAGACTATTTTAATTAGAAATGTTCTAATTAACATTTCTCATTAATTGTCATTGAGAAATATTATTTTATAAAAGGAGACTTAACAAGGAGTTGTTAAGGGATTAATAATAAGAATTAAAAGTTCTTTTATAAGAGTTATTAAGGAATTTTTAATTCTATCTAAATATTAGATAGTTTCCCATTAATAATTGTTATTAATGTGATTTAATATTAATCTAAGTGTTAGATTAATTAAATTTTAGAAGTGTTCTAAATAATGCATGGAATATTTTAAAATTTTAATTTTAATCATGTATGTACATGTTGATGTTTTTTAATGCTTTAAATTAGATTTAAATACATGATAGAAAATGAGATTTTCGAAAATACAAATTATCCAATTTTGATTGGTACCCAGGTTTTGAGAAAACCAAAACTATTATTTTAAAAAAAATTTAGCCTTCATATGATGTGCTTTATCATGTGTGGATGGTTAAAATTTGAAGTGGTCATGGACATGCACTTTGTTTATTTCATATCATGTAATGGTATATAGTTTGTGTGGATCATTTTAGAATTTGAGTGGGTTTATTAATTGTTAATTAATGAGGCCTGTGTGCCTCCCTCTCTCTCTCATTCCGATGTAATTCTGTGTCCCTCATTAGTGTACTCAGCCATAAGGCTTTCTCTTATAATTTATTTGTATTTGAAATTATTCAAAAATTAATATTTTTGTAATTGATCGCGCTGGCCGAGGAGAGACGAGGATGATCCATAAGTGCAACCAGGAAGGCGACTGGAAATGAGATCACCAGTGCCTGTGTGTTTGCATGTTTTAATTATATAATTGTTATATAGTTGTGGTGATTAATTGTATGGCTCCAGTTAATCACCATGCTGTCCATGACCACATAATGAACATGTATGGTTGATGCATATTTTTTTTCTTTTGATTAAGAATCAATTGCTATTATCTAGGTATAGTTAAATATATATGTGATATATTTATAGACTATAACCTAGGTGGAGACCAAGATAAAAGTTATCTAAAACACTCGTTAAAGTCTGAGTCGTAACGTGAGTAGTTGAGAACTTACTGCGTGATCCTCCATCGTTATAGTCATCGAACTCAAATTACCTTAGACAAGTTTGTTGTGCTACCATAAGGCTTGTCTAATTGTGAGGAGAGACTCTGGCTATGGCATAAGATGATTTCTGATCGGGGTAGAGGAATCATGTAGCTTTGTTGTACTACCACAATGGTTGCATGCAAATCTATGCCCGTCTCGTAATGGTGATAATGCTTAGACCAGAATTAATAGTTTGTTGTGCTATCTACAGGGCCATTAAATCTCTGGGACCAAAACAATGATCAGATGTTGCAAAGAGTTGCAAGTACCATGAGATAGGTGATCTTTGATTGTATTATGGTTTGTTGTGCTATCTGTAAGGCTGTACTACAAGTCATTGAGATTCTAATCCCTGCTAGGGGACCATCGGAGTCTCCCATTCTATGTACTTGAGGGTTATACAGTTAGTCGAAAAATAGTGAGAAATAATTCAAAATAAAAGTCCATAATTGAATTAAAAGAACTGTCTGTTTAAATCATTTATTTCCTTTATTAACTGAAAGGTCATCTATGAATTTGAGACTTAGCATATTGGATGTCAAAGCTTCTCAAATTCAGAATTATAAAAAGACTCTGAAGAATGTCTTTAGGTCCATATGATAGCCACTATCCTAGTCACATATCATGAAATCTCTTATTTGGATGAAACTAAGTAGAAGAGATATTTATGGTATGCCTTTGAGAAAGGCTATTAAGATCTTAAATGGTCGAACCCACACATGAGATAGACAAAGGCAAGTCAGTTGAAAGAGAGAATGTGCAGTTCTTCTACTGTAACCAATATAAGGATATTGGTAAAGGCAAATAGGAAAATGAAACTTTTAAGAAGTTTCGGATATTCTTATTATCCACTTTTGCGTGTCTATTAGAGAGTTAGTGTCTCCAAAGAGATATTAGAAATGATTCTCAGATCTGCAATATTATATAGACTTAGACAAATAAAAGGAAATCGAGAAAATGAAAAATATTGAGTTAGACTCAACAATAGTTCCAGAGATACATAGATTACTATGAGACAGTAAATATTTGTATACCATTGGAGATTAATATGAAACTAAATAATTGTTATTTAGTTCTATTAATTATCAAGAAGTTTAAATATGAATAACATTGACTGGGAAGGAACAAGCGTTGTTCCATATGGTTTTAGAAATGAAAAGAGTTTAAAACTAATCAATGCACTAAAGATTCTTAATGTGACATATCATGTGATGAATGTTCACAAGTCTCCTATAGAAATGAACTTAGTGAATCCTGATTATGTATGGCATTGTATACTAGGTTGTGCGATAAGTAGAAATTATTGGAGTTTATACATGTTGATGTAAATAGCTCAATATCTTCTTAAGACCAAAGAGTATCAAATTCTTCGATTTGATCAAAGAAATTAATACTTGAGCACGGGATTCACGCAAGTTGTTAAAAGGATAATTGTATCCTCTCACCATAAATCCTCATTGCATATCATAGCAATATGATAATAATAAGGAATATCACTTTATTAGATATAGTGCCATATTTATAATAAGATTTGCCTAACTCTTATATTCTTGTATATACATATATGAGTATGAACATTAGATGTCCATACTTCATATATGGTTCCAAATAAGTCTGTATATCCATATAAAATATGGAGATGCGATTATTCATATGAAATGTGAATTATAAAGTAACATGATTTTAAGGATGTTAAAGTCAAGTTATGTCCTAATCTTTTGGAAAAGACATGATCTAAAGAAGTTGGATGTAAATGGATACGGCATAATGTGAATTTGTGAGATGTCCAAAGAGTTTGGATATTATTTTATTGACTAGGCGGTAATGAAATAATTATCATACTGAAAGCTATCTTCTAAGAAGAGGAACATGTCCTCAAAGAAGATAGTGGGAATGAATAAAACTAGAAGATGTTCTAGAATCACAAATTAACACAGGATTATTAGATAATCTTCGAATGTTTGGAACCGTTCATAACATATATTAGAGAGCATTATAGATTTTAAGATTCTCTCAATGACTAGCTTGATATGTTTAACACATCAGAGATAGCAGAATGAGAAGAGCTCAAAGTCATAATCCTAAATCTATGAGGAAACTCTCTATTATAATTACAACTTTTAAATTGGTAAGAAGTTAAGAGTTCTAAACTATAATCCATAACACCTATTAAGTTCGAAACTTGATAGTATTGTTTGATAGTATTGTACCTCTCAGAAGTAAGTAAATCTTCAGAACGAAGATTAGTACAAATGGACTACTTAAAACTTATATAGTAATTTAAAGGAAATGGTCATGGTCAAAGTGTTGACTTGGACGAGTTTTCCTCAAAGGTTACCAAAATAAGTTTATTAGAATCTTACTTGCCAACACTGCCTATCATGATGATGAGATGACAGTTAGATATTAAAAACATTCCCTCAATGTAATTGAGAAAAAGGTATATATGATACAACTTTAAAGCTTTTAAAATATCTAGGAAGCAAGTTGTGATTCAAAGATTATTTTGAATCAAACTAAAACTTCCTAGAGTTGTAATAAGAGTTTTGACTTAATGGTCAAACACTCAGTGATCATTAAGAAGGATCATGGATTGTGTGTACAAGGAGGTCAGTAGGAGCGCAGTCACATTAGTAATACTTTGTGATAATAGCATCAAAGTCATTGAAAATGACATCAGGATGTTATTATCAGTGAAAGTATTATTATTATCCTTGTTCTTCTTCCATAATGGGTTTGTTTATAACATCCCACGTATTGTAGATACGAATCTATTAAGATAGATCGATGATGATGTTACCTTAAACTATATGTCAAAATGTTTGACATAAATTTCATAATAAATCTCAATTGTTAAGATATGGAATTTATTTCTTTAAGAAAAGGTTCCTTGAAGGATACAGGAAAACCTTGATAGAAGGAGTAAAACATATCACCAAGTACTTGAGAAGTGCTAAGGATACACTCCTGTATATGGAGAGGATGATTTGAAACAATGAATCACACTAACTCAAATTTCAAATCAGGCATGGGTTTAACCTTCTAATAAGAAAAGAATGGATTGGAAGGGTTTTAACCCAGAACTCGATGTTAAGATGACGACATTAACAAATGATACTATTATTGGAACAGTATGGATGAAAGAGTTCATCCTTGAACTAAATGTAGTTCTAAAAGGTCTCCGATCTCATCTCGTTGTTGTAAGACAACAATGGGAGCGATCAATTTTGTGGTCGAGTCATGGTCTCATCAGAAGTTGTAGCACATTCTGAGACTCTTTCACAAGTTGAGAGATAAAGAATTAAGAGGAAATAACGTAATGGAAAGTATTCCATTTATGAATGATTTAGCAGATCCCAGACCAAGCCTTAGTTACAGATTTGATGTGAGCAACACTTAGATTTGATGGAGATCAAATGCGAAGGTGATTGATTTGAGTCTAAGTGGGAGATTGATAGATATAGGTGGCCTCCAAGCTGTAGACACGCTAATTTTGATATCATTTTGAATAAATTTCATATCATATAACAATGTCCCAAAATAGTCTGATATTTGATCATTAGTTAATTTTTATTATTTTATTATATTAATTGTCTAAATGACATCGGGTCAGAAAAATGCCATTTAAGTTTATTAATGAAATAGATTTTAACTCATATTTTTAATCAAATATGAAAGTTATCCTATGAAGACGCCATTTAGGATTTTATTCATATTTCGATTTTTAATTAATTTGTTAATTGACTAAAAGACGTCTTCATGAAATGACGCAATTTAGATTTCCTAATGATATTGGTTTCTTCTTCCCGAGTTTATCTTTATCTTAATTAATCTACAAGACGTCTCCCTTGGGTGACGCGTTTTAAGTAGTTACAGATAATGATGAATTAACATGTGTTTATCTGTTTCTTGGTTGAATTGGCTCCAAATTCTTTCATGTTAATCCATAAGTAGCCGCGGATGCGCGTAAGAGTCTTGAACTTAAACCTATAAATAAACAAGCCTTTGAAGAAGGAAAATGTTAAGAATTTAAGAGAGAGACAACGTCCAAACGTTGAAGGGATTGAAGTATTAAGGCGTTGCACGACTACTTCCAGGAGTCTTGAAGGAAGAGCTTCATCCATTCTTCATCCTCTTCGCCCATTCAAGACCAAGGCTTCAAGGGGCCATTCAACCTCATTCTTTCTTTCTCTTGTTTTCATCATTATTAGTATCATAAATAATTTCATAATCATCACTTCATGCTATTCACACACTCATAACATTCATAATTTGCAACCCACAAGCTAAAGGGGTTTTAAAAGACTACAAAACAAGTGAGTGATTCAGTTTAGTTGCATGATTAAAATTCTGATTAGAATAGATTCTACACTCCATTAGTTATTATTAGTTTCCTTCCTCTTTTTTTATTTCTTTGCAAGGTACAATCATCCAAAGAACAACTGGAGTATAAAGGAAGATCCCCAAATTCACCAAATCTAAGCAAGAACTGAAGCACTAGAAGGGCTCTTTTTCTTCAGCCGGCTGAAGAGAATAAATCAAGAATTCAACAATCTCCTAACTTCAAAACAGGTTAGCGATCATCCTTTTATCTTTTGAAGCTTTTTAGTCAAAAGCTTTCTGGCGATTACACTTAGTTTTTAATAGGTTTCATTGTCATATAATCAACATGAAATTCATGATTTCACACATCACAATTTGAACACTCACAGCTTTTTGGCGATCACGGTGGGACTTGGTCTCGCCGTCTTTTAAACTCTTTTGTTCTTGCTTTTATCAATCGGGCACCCACGGTGCACCACCTGTGTCCCTCGGACTTGTTCTCACCGGTCGTTGAGTTTTTAGTTTAATTGTTATTCCCACGTACATCACGTGCACACCCTTGCGGCAAGATCTTGCCCTCCCCGTGAATTGTTTGAAAGCATTGTGATTGTGATATGAATGTGTGTGATTGATTGAGTTTTGTTTTGTTTGAATGATACATCATCTTGTTAAAAATTAAAATTCGCATGAGCTGATCATTTACTGCTTTATCCTGATAAGTTGAGAGGGAATTGATCTAAAAATTCCTTCTTATTTGCTATTCCTGCGCCTTAAAAAGCGTCTTGGAACAGCGACGCGCTTTATAATTGCGTCACCCTACCACGACGCCTTTTAGGCTGATATACCTACTGTCTGCTGCCTGAGGTACTGCGTATAAAATAAAGTTTTGTTGTGAATAGCGTCAAGTTACAGCGACACGATTCAACCATATTTTGTTTTGTTCATCATTCCTTAGATCTTTGATTTGATTGCTATCTACCCATTATGTATTAAGCATTAGAGGCCATCCCGGTCACAGGTCATACGTACTGGGGCTAACCCCCCCTTTTCTTATAGGAACACATTTCTTGACGTCTTCACCTCTCTCTGATTGGGTCGGTCCCTCGATTAGACTAGCGTGGTTTATGTTAAAGACCTCCGTAAGTCCCCAAAATCAAGGTATTCCTCCTTGTTCATCGGGCTAGTTGTACCAATTGAAGTCCTGGTTAGATTTTCATATTGTTGTGAGAAAGAGCCTTAGAATATAACGGTGAAAATTGAATTGAAACTAGGATCCTACCTGTTGAGTGAATTTGCGGTTAAAAGAATCCAAATAATCCAACAAGGAATCCTGAATCAACGTTAAACATCTACTTGTTTTTCTAATCTTTGCACAACTTATCTGAATTATTTGCCAAAAAAAAAAATCTAATACCATGTTGCTTCGGTCAGGTAGAGATTTGAGCATGGCTTCTGGTGCTCTAGTTAACTACGAGGGAGATGCTAATGCCCCTCATAAATATGATTATCATCTTGAAAACGGGGGAGATGCTAATGCCCCCCGTGATTCTCATTCCTACTCATCTGAACATGAGGGAAACCCCCATATCCCTCCTCCTTTCATTCACGATCAATACAATTCTGGCGTTGATCTTCCTCCGCATGTGCATGCAATGTCCAATCCTATCTTCGAGGGAGCCATAGACCCAAATGAACCCTTATCCACCAATCCCTCCGATTTAGTTACCGCTCTAGGGGTTCTGGCCTCCCATCTGAATCATCAACAACTCGAGGCTATCCAATCCATCCTTAAAGAAAAGATGCCCTTACATTCTGCTGAACCGAATTCCACAGTTCCCCCTGTTGTTCCTCAACCTCCTCCCCAGCATACTTCCTCTATTCATCAGGCCATAAAAGGCCTTCATGTTTCAACTTCCCGGCCATCGGGATCACAATTGTCCTCTTTAATGCAACCGGCCAGACTGTCGACGCCAACTTACCGAAATGCCCTTGGACATGGCAGAAGCGTTGCCGGACCACAACCATATTATCCACCTTGCCCCGCTTATTCTAGGCAACAGGCTTATTATGTACCACCACCACCTCCTCCCAAAGTTGACCCAACAACTCAAGCCCTACTTGCGAAGATGGAACGCCGAGATGAGTAGTTCAACAATTTTTAGAAGATTATGGGAGATAAGGCCGCGCCTGAGCTCAATCTTCCAAGTCTACCTGTGTTTCACTTGCCACCCTTAGAAATGCCAGTGTATAGGAAATACAATGGTACTGATAATCCCTTCACCCACCTGAAGGAGTTCATGTACAAATCCTCCTTCTGGCAGAACGACAAGAGGTCGTTGGCATTCCTGTTCAGAAGATCATTAGAGGGACCAGCCCTCGAGTGGTTCTTCTCGTTAGAGGTGGAGGATTATGGTATCGTATCAAGGAAATTCATTCAATGATACCAGGACAGAGTTGCACTATCTCTGTCCATAACTGATCTTCTTGGTGAGAAAATGAAGTCCGATGAGGACTGTTAGTCTTAGGTGGCCTACAAGCCAATATGACTTTATAATCTCGTTCATATTTATTAATATAATGGCATAATATTCATTATGTGTAAATCGTATTAATTATCGTCTCATAATGAAGTCCGTGAATATATGCTATAGTGATCAGATTATGATGAGATCATACTAATGAGACTGATCACTTAAACACACATATTCTTAATCGTTCATAGTCGGAGGATATCTGAGAAGGACATCGGATATCCGGTTAGACTAGTATAGATTACTCTTGCTCATATGATGAGGGTGACTGATCTCATAAATCACTTGTATGGAGACACTAAGGCGAATCTGTAGGTGCTCATTGGAGAATGAGTTCATTGAACTTATCCGACTGAATCGCTAGATGGTATTGTACCTCACTGTCAACCAGCTTGATTCTATTGTCGCAGTTGCGTAGATGGTCTTCGGACCTAAGACACCAAGGACACCTTGTCGGTGGACTTCTGTACTTTGACCTTGGTTTACGAATCTCTAACCACGGGATTATAAACCGCCAAGGATTGGGTACAGCAAAATACCGTCGAAGGGAATTGTGTGTCAATAAGGAATCATTCGCTCTCGGTACTTAGAGAGAGAATGCTCTAGGAAGGATGTGCGGAAGTCCCTGGCCAGGGCGGACGATAATATCGGGAAAGGAGTTTTCCGATATTCATCAGCGGCATCCAATCCAAGTGAGTTAACCAGTTAGGGTTTGACAGCACGTCAGACCCTGAGTTGACTCGAGAGCATTGTACGAATGAAGGATTATATCCATGTGGTAACTGTCGGCGGAAAGGTTCCAAGAGTGGGTTACCTAACCCCGATACCTTCCGGGTTCACGCGGTGTTGCTTGGCACCCAACGTGATAGGAGGCCCGGTCGAATTCGATGTGCGACGTCAATTCGATTGATTAATTAATTAATAAAGGGTTATTAATTGATTAATAAAGCCAGTGAGGAGTCACTGGGCTTGTTGGGCCATTAACTGGACAGGTACTTGGGCCTAGAGGGTCACACGTAAATGATTCTCAAGGCGATAGATGAATAAGTGGATTTTATACAAACCGGAGGTTTTTATGAAAAACCGCGCGGTTAGTATAAAATATAGCGAACAGGCTGAGCAGGACAAGCTGCTGCTAACCCTAGCCGCCCCCTCCTTTGTTTCTCTCTCTCTCTGGCGTCTCAGACAGATCCAGATCTGCTCTGCCGCTTCTTCGACTCCCGTTCGACGGAAAATATTCCGCACGTTGCGGCGATGGTTGCAGCGATCGGTGGAGGTTTCGTGGGCTGCGAAGAACGAGGAACTTGAGGATATCCGTCGCGAGGAGGATCGCGTGGACTTCGCTAGAGGCCGGGCGCTTGCGCAGCTCGCGGTGTCGCACCGACGGAACCGAACGGTTGTGGATTCAAAACCGCACACGGTAAGAACTGATTATCCGATAATCTGGTTTTTCCAATTTTCGAAATGGGAACAGATCTCCGTTTTTATTTTTATTTCCGCTGCGCGGGAGATCCGGAGAAACCCGAGAACCCAACAGTAGTATCAGAGCCAGGTTCCACTGTTTATCGCCCCTTTTCGAACTCCGAAATTGATTTTTCTTGACTTATTCCATGCTATAACTTCGATTAATTGTTGGATCTATGTTCATGCAATGAACACAGTTAATCGGATTATTTTCTTTCAATTTTTTGTGGTTTTTGTGTTCTTCGTGGGACGAAGAACGGGGAGTTTTTCGGCGGCTTCATACGGGCTCCCCAAGCGTTGGGGAGGCGGGGCCAACACCTTGGATTATCTAAGGAGTTGCTGGACACCTCCGGGCAGCAAGACCATCGCCGGAGAACCCGCTGGAGGTGGCCGGATTGGGGCCTTCTTCCTCATCTTCCGGTTTTAAAAAACCAGAAATTTTCAAAGAAGATGAGGGGCTTAGGTATTTTTTTGTGCACCTCCGGCGTGCCCACCGGCGCCGGGGGCATCGCCGGCCGGCGCCGGCGGGGCCGGGCAGCCGGTCGCCGGAGGGGGCGCCGCCGCCGGGGGGGGAGGGGGGGGGGGTGTCCTTGCAACCGGCGGCCTGCTTCAATGGGGCGCCTGTTGTTGCTGCCGGTTGGAGAAGATAGGGGTCGGGTTGGGGAGCCCTAACCCGGTTGGACTGGGCCGAGTCGACTGTGAACCGGGCTTGGAGGGGCCTTATGCAGGGGCTGGGCCATGGCTTGGAGCCGGTTCACCCCAGCTTGGACCTAGGAGCCTGGCTCAAGCCCTTGCCGAGCCATGGCTCTTCCACTGGGCTGAGCCCATTTAAACCCCCCTTTAAATCAACCCCTTTTTTTAAAAAACCCCATTGTTCTAATTAAACCTATTGCCCATTTACATTATGTGTTAAATTAAATTTTAATTTTAATTTAAAATTGTTTTGAAGATTAAATTTATTATTTAATTTTAATTTATTTGGGCATTAATGATTTTGGAATCATTATATTAACAAGAAGTTGTCAATTGATTAAAATTAGTTATTAATTTAAGTGTTAGATTAATAATTAATTTTAATATACTAATTTAAATGTTAAATTAGTAGTTATTAGTTAATTGGAATTAATTGTTAGTTTAATTGTTAAATTGATGATTAATTTTAATTAACTAATATAATGGTTTAATTAGATGTTATGAATTATTGATTTAAGAGTTAAATTAATAATTAATATTAATTCAATAATCTAAGAGTTAGATTAGTGGTTAAATATTAATTTGTGTTAATTACTAGTTTAAGAGTTAAATTAGTTATTAACATTAATTAATTAATTAGCCTAACAGTTAGATTAATTGTTAATAACTAATGAAACTTGATTATTAATTTAAGTGTTAAATTAAAGATTAATTTTAATTTACTGATCTAAGAGTTAGATTAGTAATTAATAATTAATAGTCTAATTGTTAGATTATTAATGTGGTTTAATCTAAGTGTTAGATTGTTTAATTATTAGAATTGTTCTAATTTGTATGGAATAATCTGGAATTTATTAATTCAGAGTGTGTGCACATGTGATGTATGTTTTATGCTTTTAAATTTGATTTGATTGCATGATTAAATTAAATAAAACTGTTTTCGAAATTCAAATACCAATTTTGATTGGATCCCAACTTTCTGAAAGCCAAAAATAATTTATTTTGAAAAACTCTTTTAGTTTAGTCATGTGATGCGCTATATCTTGTGTGGATTGTATAAAACACACCGTGGTCATGGATATGCACTTATTTTAATTATTCATGTGATGAATGATGTGTGTGGATCGTGGATGTTTGAATTATAGATACTTATTAATTGTTAATAAATAGAGGTCTGCGTATCTCTCCCTCTCTCAAAACTCCGATGTACTTTTACCTGCCTCTCTCTTGTACTCGCCAGAAGGCCTTCTTCAATTTACATGTAATTCTAGAATTATTGTAATATGATCGAGGCAACCGAGGAAGGAGCGAGGACGATCCACAAATGCAACCAGGAAGATAATATAATGAAGATCTCTTGCCTGTGTGTTTGCATACTTATTTGATGTAAATGTTATATTAGAATTGTGTGTGCGTTTGACTGTTGGCTCCAGTCAAATCCACTGTGCTATCCATGACCACACTAGACATGTATGTGATGCATTGTTTTTAATGTTTGATTGTGAATCAAAGCAGGTATAGTATTTAGTAAATATATACGATATATTTACATACTATCACCTAGGAGAGACCAAGATAAAAGTTATCTAAATACCCTTAGATAAACTCTAAGCCGTAACGCGAGTAGTTAAGAACTTACCGCGTGGTCCACCATCGTTATAGTCATAGGATTCGAATCACTTTAGACAGGCTTGTTGTGCTATCCACAAGGCTTGTTTAATTGGGAGGAGAAACTATGGCTTTGGCATTAGATACCTACATGATGTAGCTTTGTTGTGCTATCCACAAGGTCTGCATGCAAATCAATGCTCGTCGCGTAATGATGGTTAACTTAGACCAGAATTAGTGGTTTGTTGTGCTATCCACAAGGCCATTAAATCTCTAGGGACTGAAGTTATGATCAGATATTGCAAGGAGTTGCAAGTCCCATGAGTTGGGTGCTCTTTGATTGTATTACAGTTTGTTGTGCTATCCACAAGGCTGTACTGCAAGTCATTGAGATTGTTATCCCCACTAGGAGACTGTCAGCGTCTCCCATTCTGTATAACTGAGGGTTATACAGTCCGTCGAAAATTAGTGGGAGTTAAAACTTGAACAAAAGACCATGTCTTGTTTTATTGAACATCTGCTAAAATAGAACTTATCTCCTGTAGGGAATTATGTCATCGAATAATCCACTCCGTTGCATACTTGATGCCAATCGTTTGACTAGCCTGAACTACTTAGATTGGTTCAGAAACTTGAAGAATGTCTTCAGATCTGAGCACAATGACTATGTCCTTGGAGCTGATCCTCCTGCTGAACCGACATTGGATGCCCTTGACGCAGAGACGATAGCTAACGATAAAAGAACGAAGGACAAAGACAAAGGAGTAGTTAAGGGTGACTGCTTCTACTGTAAGCAGAATGGTCGCTAGAAGAGGAACTACAAGGAGTTTCTCAACAATAAAGCTCATGGAAAGGAGAAGTTGTCTGAAGCTTCAGATATCTATATGATAGATGTCAACTTGTTAGTTAGAGATTCCACATCTTGGGTATTGGATACCGGATGTGCTTCTCATATCTGTCATGATGCGCATATGCTGACAAGTAAGCTCAAGCTGAGACAAGGCGAGGTGGAATTGAGGTTAGGAAACGGCGCAAAAATTGCGGCGATTGCTGTTGGGACAGCAAACCGCAGACTTCCATCAAGAGAAGTCTTACTATTAGAAGATTGTTATTATGTTCCTAGCATAATAAAGAACATCATATCAATATCTTGTTTAGACAAGATAGGATATAGGTTGACTATTGAGAATAGAAGTTGTTCGGTTTATTATGGTAATAAATCAATAGCTTCGGCATCTTTGGTCAACGGTCTATATCTGTCAGATGTTTCTTATGACAATCTTCACATTGATAATGCTCTTAAGAAGAGCAAGAATTGTGTGAACCAAGCTTACATGTGGCATTGTAGACTTGGGTACATTGGCGAAAGCAGGTTGCAAAAGTTACACAAGTATGGTTACTTAACTGCATTCGATTACGAATTGTTTGCGATATATAAATCCTGTCTTATGGGAAAGATGGCAAAATCTCCATTTACTGGACATGAAGAACGTGCCAAGGACATTCTGGAACTAATACATTCTGATGTATGTGGTCCAATGTCCACCCAAGCCAAATGTGGCTTTTCATACTTCATCACATTCACCGATGACTTCTCAAGATTCGGCTATGTATACTTAATGAAGTACAAGTCGGAAGCATTTGAGAAGTTCAAGAATGAAGTAGAGAAGCAGTTAGGAAAGAGTATTAAAACTCTTCGATCAGATCGAGGAGGATAATACTTAAGTACTAATTTCACACAATTCCTAAAGGATAATGGTATCCTTTCTTAGCTGACCCCTCCATATACATCACAGATGAATGGTGTATCAGAAAGGAGGAATCGCACCTTGTTGGACATGGTGCCATCCATGATGAGCTTTTTGAGATTACCAGTGTCCCTCTGGGGGTATGCTCTAGAGTCAGTAGCATACCTACTGAAGAGAGTACCCAGCAAGTCTATGGCCTCTACTCCATATGAGATATGGAAAGGCAGGAAACCAGAATTTAAACATGTTAAAGTCTGGGGTTATCCTGCTCATGTAAAGAGGCATGATCCAAACAAACTGGAATCACGAACTGATAAATGCAGGTTTGTGGGATATCCAAAGGAAACCTTTGGATACTATTTTTTACCATCTTAGTGAACAAAAGGTGTTTGTCGCAAAGAAAGCTGTCTTCCTGGAAGAGGAATACCTTCTCCAGGAAGACAGTGGGAGTAAAATAGTACTGGAAGAGGTTCCAGAACCCCAAACAACTACATTATCATCAGATGAGATATCAGTTCTTGAATATGTTCAGGTACACACACATGAGCCTCGTAGGTCTGGTAGATTACCTAGATCACCCGAACGATATGTGGGACATATCGCTGAAGGTGAGTATAAGGTAGAATATAATGAGGATGATGATCCTAATTTTGGATTCTCGGGTTTCTCCGGATCTCCAGCGCAGCGGAAATAAAAATAAAAACGGCGATCCGTTCCCGTTTCGAAAAATCTAAAAACATGATAATCGGATTAGCGGTTCTCACCGTGTGCGGATTGGAATCCGCAACTGTTCGGTTCCGTCGGTGCGACACCGCAAGCCACGCAAGTGCCCGGCCTCTAGCGAAGTCCAAGCGATCCTCCTCGCGACGGATATCTTCACGTTCCTCATTCTTCGTAGCCCACGAAACCTCCGCCAGTCGCCGCAACGATCGCCGCAACACACGGACGATTTCCCGTCGAACGAGATTTGGAGAAGCGGCGGAGCAGATCTGGATCTGTTTGGACGCTAGAGAGAGAGAGAGAAACAGAGGAGGGGCGGCTAGGGTTAGCAGCAGCTTGGCCTACTCAGCCCGTTCGCTATGTTTTATACTAATTGCGCGATTTTTCATAAAAACCCCTGGTTTGTATAAAACCTACTTATTTACCCATCGCCTTGAGAATCATTTGTGTGTGACCCTCTGGGCCCAATTACCAGTCCGGTTAATGGCCCAACAAGCCCAGTAACTCTTCACTGGCTTTATTAATCAATTAATAACCCTTTATTAATTAATTAATAAATCGAATTGATGTCGAACATCGAATTCGACCGGGCCTCCGATCACGTTGGGTGCCAAGCAACACCACGTGAACCCGGAAGGTATCAGAGTTAAGTAACCCACTCTTGGAACCTTTCCACCGACAGTTACCGCGTGGATATAATCCTTTATTCATACAATGCTCTCGAGTCAACTCAGGGTATGGCGTGCTGTCAAATCCTAACCGGTCGACTCACTTGGATTGGATGCCGCTGATAAATATCGGAAAACTCCTTTCCCGATATTATCGTCCGCCCTGGCCAGGCACTTGCACGCATCCTTCCTAGAGCATTCTCTCTTTAAGTACCGAGAGCGAATGATTCCTTATTGACACACAATTCCCTTCGACGGTATTCCGCTGTACCCAATCCTTGGCGTATTAGAATCCCATGGCTAGAGATTCGTAAACCAAGGTCAAAGCACAGAAGTCCACCGATAAGATGTCCTTGGTGTCTTAGGTCCGAGGACCATCCACGCAACTGCGACAATAGAATCAAGCTGGTTGACAGTGAGGTACAATACCATCCAGCGATTAAGTCGGATCAGTTCAGTGAACTCATTCTCCAATGAGCACCTACAGATTCGCCTTAGTGTCTCCACACAAGTGACTTATGAGATCAATCACGCTCATCATATGAGCAGGAGTAATCTGTACTAGTCTAACCGGATATCCGATGTCCTTCTCGGATATCCTCCGACTAGGAACAATTAAGAATATGTGTGTTTAAGTGATCAGTCTCATTAGTATGATCTCATCATAATCTGATCACTATAGCACATATTCACGGACTTCATTATGAAACGATAATTAATGCAATTTATACCTAATGAATATTATGCCATTATATTAATAAATGAACGAGATTTACATAGTCAGATTGACTTGTAGGCTACCTAAAACTAACAATCTCCCACTTGGACTAAAGCCAATCACCTTTATACAATAAGCCTATAGACTCTAGGTGATGCTCAAACACAATTTGAGCCAACGGCTTTGTCAGTGGATCTGCTACAATGTCGACGGATGGAACTCTTTCCAGTACTACATCTCCTCTGGATATGATCTCTCTGATAAGATGAAAGCGCCTCAGAATAGGCTTTAATTTCTGATGAGACCGCGGCTCTTTCGCTTGCGCAATTGCTTCATTGTTGTCGCACAACAGTGGAATAGGCTCGGAGATGCTGGGAACTACGCCGAGGTCGGTGATGAATTTCTTCAACCACACTGCTTCCTTGCCGGCTTCAGCAGCAGCGATGTACTCAGCTTCAGTTGTCGAATATGCACTGGTTACTTGCCTTGAACTCTTCTAGCACACTATGCCTCCGTTCAAAGTAAACACGAATCCAGATGTAGACTTGCTATCATCTGGATCCAACTGGAAACTCGAGTCAGTAAAGCCTCGCAGTTTCAAGTCACCTCCTCCATAGACAAGAAACATATCCTTAGTTATTCTCAAGTACTTGAGGATACATTTCGCTGCCTTCCAGCGCTCTTCGCCTGGATCAGCCTGAAATCAGCTCGTAACACTTATAGCAAATGCAACATCAGGTCGTGTACATTGCATGGCGTACATGATAGATCCTATGGCAGAGGCATAGGGTATTCTATCCATAAGTACCCTCTCATTAGGAGTCTTAGGAGATTGCTCCTTTGAGAGACTAATTCCATGTCTCATCGGTATTAGACCTCTCTTGGAATTTTCCAGGCCAAACCTTTTGACTATGGTATCAATGTACAAGGATTGAGTCATTCCAAGCATCCTCTTTGATCTATCTCTATAGATCCGTATTCCCAATATGTAGGATGCTTCTCCCAAATCCTTCATAGAGAATATTTTCGACAGCCAGATATTTACTGATGACATCATAGCTACATCATTCCCAATGAGTAGTATGTCATCTACGCAAAGAACTAGAAAAGTGACTGCACTCCCATTGGTCTTCTTGTACACACAAGGCCCATCTTCATTCTTAATGAAGTCATAAGACCTCTCTTGAAAAGTGACTGCACTCCCACTGCCTCGTCAAGTCTTATGTTCCAGCTCCGGGAAGCCTACTTCAGTCCATAAATGGACCTCTAAAGGTTGCACACTTTATCTGGAGATTCTTTGGATGTGAAACATTTTGGTTGTATCATATACACCTCTTCCTCATGGTTACCACTGAGAAAGGCAGTCTTCACATCTATTTGCCAGATTTCATAATCAAAATGTGCAGCAATGGCGAGTAGAACTCTGATCGACTTTATCATGGCAACTGGTGAGAAAGTCTCGTCATAGTCAATTCCTTGCCTTTGACGATATCCATTTGCCACCAACCTTGCCTTATAAGTGGCGATTCATCCATCAACACTGATCTTTCTCTTAAAGATCCATTTGTAACCGATGCGTACAATACCCTCGGGCAAGTCCTCCAAGTTCCAAACTTGGTTGGTGTACATGAACTGGATTTCTGAGTTCATGGATTCTTGCCATTTCCCGGCTTCTGGACCTTCTATAGCCTCTTGGTAGGTTTTAGGATCATCATCCTCATTATATTGTACCTTAGACTCACCTTCAGCGATATGTCCCACATATCGTTCTGGCAGTCTAGGTACTCTACCAGATCTACGAGGCTTATGTGTGTGTACCTGAACAGATTCAAGAACTATTATCTCATCTGATGATAATGCAACAGTTTGAGGATCTGGAACCTCTTCTAGTACTATTTTACTCCCCTTGTTCTCCTGGAGAAGGTATTCCTCTTCCAGGAAGACAGCTTTCCTAGCGACAAACACTTTTTGTTCACCAGGATGGTAAACATAGTATCCAAAGGTTTCCTTTGGATATCCCACAAACCTGCATTTATCAGTTCGTGATTCCAGATTGTCTAGATCATGCCTCTTTACATGAGTAGGGCAACCCCAAACTTTAACATGTTTAAATTCTGGTTTCCTGCCTTTCCATATCTCATATGGAGTAGAGGCCACAAACTTGTTGGGTACTCTGTTGAGTAGGTATGCTGCTGACTGTAGAGCATACCCCCAGAGGGATACTGGTAATCCCGAAAAGCTCATCATGGATAGCACCATGTCCAACAAGGTGCGATTCCTCCTTTCCGATACATCATTCATCTGTGGTGTATTCTCCTCCTCGATCTGATCGAAAAGCTTTATTACTCTTTCCTAACTGCTTCTCTACCTCATTCTTGAACTCCTTAAACTTCTCAAATGCTTCCGATTTGTACTTCATTAAGTACACATAGCCTAATCTTGAGAAGTCATCGGTGAACGTGATGAAGTATGAAAAGCCACCTTTGGTTTGGGTGGACATGGGACCACATACATCCGAATGTATTAGTTCCAGAATGTCCTTGGCACGTTCTCCATGTCCAGTACATGGAGATCTTGCCAGCTTTCCCATAAGGCAGGATTCACATGTTGCAAACGATTCATAATCGAATGTTGTTAAATAACCATGCTTGTGCAACTTTTTCAACCTGCTTTCGTCAATGTGCCCAAGTCTACAATGCCACATATAGGCTTGGTTCACACAATTCTTGCTCTTCTTAAGAGCATTATCAATATGTGGATTGTAATAAGAAACATCTAAGATATATAGACCGTTGACTAAAGATGCTGAAGCTATTGATTTATTACCATAATAAATCGAACAACTTCTATTTTCAATTGTCAACCTATATCCTATCTTGTCCAAACAAGATATTGATATGATGTTCTTTATTATGCTAGGAACATAATAACAATCCTCTAAAAGTAAGGCATCTCCTGATGGAAGCTTGAGGTTTGCTGTGTCAACAGCAACCGCCGCAACTTTTGCGCCGTTTCTTAGCCTCAATTCCATCTCACCTTGTCTCAGCTTGCGCTTACTTGTCAGCATCTGTGCATCATGGCAGATATGAGAAGCACATCTGGTATCTAATACCCAAGATGTGGAATCTCTAACTAACAAGTTGATATCTATCATATATATATATGAAGCTTCAGACAGCTTCACCTTTCCATGAGCTTTATCGTTAAGGGACTCCTTGCAATTCCTCTTCTAGTGACCATACTGCTTATAATAGAAGCAGTCACCCCTTTACTACTCTTTGGCCTTTGTCCTTCAATCTTTTATCGTTAGCTATCATCTCGGCTTTAGGGGCATCCAATGCCGATTCAGCAGGAGGATCAGCTCCAGGGACAAAGTCAATGTGCTCAGATATGAAGACATTCTTCAGGTTTCTGAACCAATCCGAGTAGATCAGATAAGTCAAAAGGGCATCAAGTATGCCACGGAGTGGGTTATTCGACGACATAATTCCCTACAGGAGATAAGTAAAATCTATTTAACAGATGTTCAATTATTAAAGATAAAACAAGACATGGTCTTTTGTTCAAGTTTTAACTCCCACTAATTTTTGACGGACTGTATAGCCCTCAGTTATACAGTACGGGAGACGTCGACAGTCTCCTAGTAGAGATCAGAATCTCAATGACTTGCAGTACAGCCTTGTGGATAGCACAACTAACTATAAGACAATCAAAGAGCACCCAACTCATGGGACTTGCAACTCCTTGCAATATCGGATCATAGCTTCGGTCCCCAGAGGTTTAACGGCCATGTGGATAGCACAACAAGCCACTAATTCTGGTCTAAGCTAACCATCATGACGCGATGAGCATAGATTTGCATGCAGTCCTTGTGGATAGCACAACAAAGCTACATGGTTCCTCTACCCCGATCATGTAGGCATCTAATGCCATAGCCATAGTTTCTCCTCCCAATTAAACAAGCCTTGTGGATAGCAAAAAAACCAGTCTAAAGTGATTCTAATCCTATGACTATAACGATGGTGGACCACGCAGTAAGTTCTTAACTATTCACGTTACGGCTTAGAGTTTTTCTGAGGGTATTTAGATAACTTTTATCTTGGTCTCTCCTAGGTGATAGTATATAAATATATCGTATATATTTACTAAATACTATACCTGTTTTGATTCATAATCAAAAGAAAAAACAATGCATCACATACATGTCTAGTTTGGTCATGGATAGCACAGTGGGTTTGACTGGAGCCAACAGTCAAACGCACACACAATCTAACATAACATTTACATTAGATAAACTTGCAAACACATAGGCAAGAGATTCGCATCGCATCGCCTTCCTGGTTGCATCTGTGGATCGTCCTCGCTCTTTCCTCGATTGCCTCGATCAGATTACATTTAAATCTAAATTTACATGTAAGCTTAAGAAGGCTTTATGGCGAGTACAAGAGAAAGGGAGGTAGAAGTACATCAGAGTTTGAAAGAGAGAGAGATAGAGGTAAGCAGACCTCTATTTATTAACAGTTAATAAATATCCAATAAACATCTACGATCTACACAATCCATTTATCACATGAATAATTAATTAAGTGCATATCCATGACCACGGTGTGTTTTAAACATCCCGCACAAGATATAACGCATCACATGGCTAAAATAAAAGAGTTTTCAAAATAAATAATTTTGGCTTTCAAAATGCTGGGATCCAATCAACTTGGTGTTTGAATTTCGAAAACACTTTTAATTAACTTAACATGCAATTAAATCAAATTTAAAAGCATCAAAACACATATCACATGTGCACACACTCCAACTTAATAATTCCATACTATTCCATGCAAATTAGAACAACTTAATAATCTAACACTTAGATTAAACCCCATTAATAATCTAACAATTAGACTATTAATGACTAATCTAACTCTTAGATTAGTCCAACAAAATTAATCATTAATTTAACACTTAAATTAATAATTAACCCTAATTTGTTATTATTTACTAATCTAACTCTTAGACTAGTTAATTTATTAATGTTAATTATAAATTTAACTCTTAAACTAATAATTAACACTAATTAACACTAATTAACAATTAACCATTAATTTAACTTTTAGATTATTGGATTAAATTAATTATTAGTTTAACTCTTAAACCAATAACTAATAAATCTTAATTAAACCATTAACTTAGTTAGTTAAAATTAATTTTAATATAACATTTAAATTAACAATCAATTCTAATTAACTAATGAACATTAATTTAACTCTTAAATTAATCATTTAAAATTAATTATTAATTTAACATTTAAATTAATAACTAACTACAATTATTAACAACAATTTGTTAATAAAATGATTCCAAAATCATTAATGGCTCAGTTAAATAAAATTAGATAAAATTTTAATTTCAAAACACTTTGAAATTTTAATTTAAGATATAATTAAAATTTAATTGGGTCAATTAGGTTTAACAAGGAATTTTAAGAGGTTAAAATGGGGTTATTAATGTGGGGTTTAAAACCAGCCAGGGCCCAACCACCAGGGAACTTGGTTCGAGCCCCTGGCTTGGCTAGGCCTGCACCCGATGCGCCATGGCTCGGCTAGGGGCCAAGACCAGGTGCACCCTGGCTCAGCCAAGGGCCTAGACCCGGTCCGGCCGGCCCGGTCCACGAACGGCCCAGCTGTTCTGTTCCCCACCCGACGCCCCTCCTTTATTGAAACCCTAGATGCAGGTGGGAAAGGGGGGGTATCCGGCGCCGCCGCCGGCCGGCCCCCGGCGTCGCTCGGCCCCGGTCGGCGATGCCCTCGGCGCCGGCGACGTGCCTGGTGCTGGCAGGGCTGCCGGCAGTGGCCAAACAATAGCCGGTCAAGCCCTTCAAAACCCCCAAAAAACTGATTTTTCAAGGTTTTAAATCCGAATAAGAGCATGATTTCGCAGCCCTCCAAGGGCAATCCGACGCCAGGAGTGATGCCCGGTGGGCAGTGGTGACTATCACCTTGTGATCCGGGGATCCGGCCCGCCATCCCAACACTTGGGAAGCTTGTTCGAAGCCGCCGAAAACTGCCCGTTCTTCGTCCCACGAAGAACACAAAAACCCCCAAATAAATTTCGAAAAATTGAAAGAAAATAATATGACTAACTGTGTTCATCGCATGAACACAGATCCAACAATTAGCTGAAATAATTACATGGAACAATACATAGAATAATTAATTTCGGAACCCGAAACAGGACGAGAAACAGTGGAACCTGGCTCTGATACCACTGTTGGATTCTCGGGTTTCTCCAGATCTCCCGTGCAGCGGAAATAAAAAATAAAAACGGAGATCCGTTCCCGTTTCGAAAAATCTAAAAACATGATAATCGGATTATCGGTTCTCACCGTGTGCGGATTCAAATCCGCAACTGTTCGGTTCTGTCGGTGCGACACCGCAAGCCGTGCAAGTGCCCGACCTCTAGCAAAGTCCACGCGATCCTCCTCGCGACGGATATCCACACGTTCCTCGTTCTTCGCAGCCCACGAAACCTCCGTCGGTCGCCGCAACGATCGCCGCAACACGCGGACGATTTCCCGTCGAACGGGATTCGGAGAAGCGGCGGAGCAGATCTAGATCTGTCTGGACGTCAGAGAGAGAGAGAAACAGAGGAGGGGCGGCTAGGGTTAGCAACAGCTTGGCCTGCTCAGCCCGTTCGCTATGTTTTATACTAACCATGCAATTTTTCATAAAAACCTCCGGTTTGTATAAAACCCACCTATTTACCCATCGCCTTGAGAATCATTTGCGTGTGACCCTTTAGGCCCAATTACCAGTCTAGTTAATGGCCCAACAAGCCCAATGACTCTTCACTGGCTTTATTAATCAATTAATAACCCTTTATTAATTAATTAATCAATCGAATTGATGTCGCACCTCGAATTCGACCGGGCCTCCGATCACGTTGGGTGCCAAACAACGCCGCGTGAACTTGGAAGGTATCGGGGTTAAGTAACCCACTCTTGGAACCTTTCTGACGATAGTTACCGCGTGGATATAATCCTTCATTCGTATAATGCTCTCGAGTCAACTCAGGGTATGGCGTGCTGTCAAACCCTAACCGGTCGACTCACTTGGATTGGATGCCGTTGATAAATATCGGAAAACTCCTTTCCCGATATTATTGTCCGTCCTGGCCAGGGACTTCCGCGCATCCTTCCTAAAGCATTCTCTCTCTAAGTACCGAGAGTGAATGATTCCTTGTTGACACACAATTTCCTTTGACGGTATTCCGGTGTACCCAATCCTTGGCATTTTAGAATCCCGTGGCTAGAGATTCGTAAACCAAGGTCAGAGCACAGAAGTCCACCGACAAGGTGTCTTTGGTGTCTCAGGTCCGAGGACCATCCACGCAACTGCGACAATAGAATCAAGCTGGTTGACAGTGAGGTACAATACTATCCAGCGATTCAGTCGGATCAGTTCAGTGAACTCATTCTCCAATGAGCACCTACAGATTCGCCTTAGTGTCTCCACACAAGTGACTTATGAGATCAGTCACCCTCATCATATGAGCAGGAGTAATCTGTACTAGTCTAACCGGATATCCGATGTCCTTCTCAGATATCCTCCGACTAGGAACAATTAAGAATATGTATGTTTAAGTGATCAGTCTCATTAGTATGATCTCATCATAATCTGATCACTATAGCACATATTCACGGACTTCATTATGAAACGATAATTAATGCGATTTACACATAATGAATATTATGCCATTATATTAATAAAGGAACGAGATTTACATAGTCAGATTGGCTTGTAGGCCACCTAAAACTAACACCTAAAACCTACGAGGAGGCCATAGAAGGCCCAGAAGCCGGGAAATGGTGAGAAGCCATAAACTCAGAAATCTAGTCCATGTACACCAACCAAGTTTGGAACTTGGAGGACTTGCCTGGGGGTGTTGTACCCATCGGATGCAAGTGGATCTTTAAGAGAAGGATCGATACTGATGGCCGGATCGATACTTATAAGGAAAGATTGGTGGCAAAGGGATATCGTCAAAGGCAAGGAATTGACTATGACGAGACTTTCTCACCAGTTGCCATGATAAAGTCGATCAGAGTTCTATTCGCCATAGCTCTACATTACGATTACGAGATCTGGCAGATGGATGTGAAGACTGCCTTCCTCAACGGTAACCTTGAGGAAGAGGTGTATATGATACAACCAGAAGGTTTCACATCCAAAGAATCTCCAGATAAAGTGTATAAGCTTCAGAGGTCCATTTATGGACTACAACAAGCTTTCCGGAGTTGGAACATGAGATTTGATGAGGTTGTCAAGTCTTATGATTTCATTAAGAATGAAGATGAGCCTTGTGTGTGCAAGAAGACTAGTGGGAGCGCAGTCACCTTCTTAGTTCTTTACGTAGATGACATACTACTCATTGTGAATGATGTAGCTATGATGCCATCAGTAAAGATCTGGCTGTCGAAAAATTCCTCCATGAAGGATTTGGGAGAAGCATCCTACGTATTGGGAAGATGGATATAGAGATAGATCAAAGAGGATGCTTGGAATGACCCAATCCTTGTACATAGATACCATAGTCAAAAGGTTTGGTATGGAAAATTCCAAGAGAGGTCTCATACCGATGAGACAGGGAATTAGTCTCTCAAAGGAGCAGTCTCCTAAGACTCTTGATGAGAGGGCAATCGTAGATAGAGTAACCTATGCCTCTACCATAGGATCTGTCATGTATGCCATGCTTTGTAGACGGCTTGATATTGCATTTGCTCTAAGTATTACGAGCAGATTTCAAGTTGATCTAAGAGAATAGCACTGAAAGGCAGTGAAATGTATCCTTAAGTACTTGAGAAGAACTAAGGATATATTCCTTGTCTATGGAGGAACAGTGTGCCGGAAGAGTTCTAAGTAACCAAGCACTGCAGATTCGATGACTGAAGCTGAGCACACCACTGTAGCTGAAGCTTTCAAGGAAGTAGTGTGGTTGAAGAAGTTCATCACCGACCTTGACATAGTTCCCTGCATCTTTGATCATGTTCCACTGTTGTGCGACAACAATGTGACTATTGCACAAGTGAAAAAGCCGTGGTCTCATCAGAAATCGAAAGATATTCTGAGGCGCTTTCAACTTATCAGAGAGATCATATCTAGAGGAGATGTAGGAGTGGAAAGAGTTCCATCCGTCGACAATATAGTAGATCTACTGACAAAGCCGTTGGCTTAAATTGTGTTTGAGCGTCACCTAGAGTCTATAGTCTTACTATATAAAGGTGATTGACTTTAGTCCAAGTGGGAGATTGTTAGTCTTAGGTGGCCTACAAGCCAGTATGACTTTATAATCTCGTTCATATTTATTAATATAATGGTATAATATTCATTATGTGTAAATCGTATTAATTATCGTCTCATAATGAAGTCCATGAATATGTGGTATAGTGATCAGATTATGATGAGATCATACTAATGAGACTGATCACTTAAACATATATATTCTTAATTGTTCCTAGTCGGAGGATATCCGAGAAAGACATCGGATATCCGGTTAGACTAGTACAGATTACTCCTGCTCATATGATGAGGGTGATTGATCTCATAAATCACGTGTGTGGAGACACTAAGGTGAATCTGTAGGTGCTCATTGGAGAATGAGTTCACTGAACTAATTGTAGACACCGATTTTGGACCACCCTTTTGGTCATGAACCCAGCCCATCATTAGCCCTTCATCACTAAAATCCCCTCATTTCAGCCATCTCAGCCCACTACCAGCTAGGCCCATTAACCAAATCCCGACTCTAGCCACCTTTTTCGTGGAAGGCCAGCCAGTCCGCCTTCCACCCCCTTCGAAGGCCACCCCTCGCCTTCCACCACCTTCGAAGGCCACCCCCCGCCTTCTACACCCTTGGAAGGCCAGCTACCTTGCCTTCCACCTTTTTTCCACCTTTTCCACTTTTAACCACCTTTTCGTGGAAGGCCAACCCCTTGCCTTCCACCGCCTTCGAAGGCCACCCCCCGCCTTCTACACCCTTGGAAGGCCAGCTACCTTGCCTTCCACCTTTTTTCCACCTTTTCCACTTTTAGCCACCTTTTCGTGGAAGGCCAACCCCTTGCCTTCCACCGCCTTTGAAGGCCACCCCCCGCCTTCTACCCCCTTCGAAGGCCAACCACCTTGCCGTCCACCTTTTGGCCACCTTTTTTTCACCTTTTCGTAGAAGGCCAACCCCTTGCCTTCCACCGCCTTCGAAGGCCACCCCCCGCCTTCTACCCCCTTCGAAGGCCAACCACCTTGCCGTCCACCTTTTGGCCACCTTTTTTCACCTTTTCGTAGAAGGCCAACCCCTTGCCTTCCACCGCCTTCGAAGGCCACCCCTTGCCTTCCACCTCCTTCGAAGGCCACCCCTCGCCTTCCACTCCCTTCGAAGGCCAGCCGGGTCGCCTTCCACCGCAAGAGTGGAAGGCATGTCACCTGGCCGTCCACTCCTTAACCACCTTTTTGACCCCGTCTTCCCCACGATCTCCTCTACTCTCCGCCCTCGTCCCCCATTACTCCGACCACTCCCCACTCCGTCGACTGCCGCGGCCACTACCGCCAACCCTTGACCACTCCCCATTGGTTGAAGGGGGATTTACGGGGATTTAGACCCCTGTTTTCTCTCCTTTTTTCCTTCGCCTATTTAAACCCTCCACATCCTCTCAAGCGGGGGTTAAGAAGAAGAGGGAAAACAGAAGGGATTTGGGGGGGGTTAAGAAGGAGGAAGGATTTTTTGGTTAAGAGGGATTTTGGAGAGGCAGAGAGGGACTTTCTGGTGAGAAGCTCGAGGAGACCCCGAGGAGGAAGGCTCAGGCTACATCTGGAAACGGGCTTGCCTTTCTAACTTCTCCCTTTTATTTTTTTTACTCATTCCATTACATTAGTAATATCATTCATTCTCCACACACGCAACTCCTCTTCACTTGCATGCATATACACATAGGATGACTTAGCAATCCGTACCCCCACAGAGGTTTTAAAAAAAAACGGGAGGTGGGTGGCCATAACATATGGTCACCTTCCCTCCCCACCACTTATCTGGTGCGTTTCCCACTGATTTTAGTTAGTTTTTATGCCTTTATGAATAGATTTTGCACTCTACAGTTCCAATCAGGTTCGTCTTTGCTTGGTTTTTTTTTCTTTTCAGAGATCCTTACCACCTACACGCGTACAGAATTTCGGGCTCTCTTCCTTTGGCCGGCCGGAGGAAGAGAAGGAGGAACCGACGTCTCCCGCTCCCACAAAACGCGATCATCTTCTACATTCCTGCGGAGCACAGGAACCGAAAGGTAATGCTCCTGGCGATCACACTCTCATTTCTAACCCCTCCTCTTTGAATCGCCACAGTGCTAAGACGTACGGAGAAACCCCCAACGCGGAGGCCCCGTGGGCGCTGCACAGCCGCGGAGGGGGACGTTCCGGGCGCCTACAGCCCTCTGGCGATCACGATGGGACCGCAGTAGCTCGCTGCACGCGTCACGTTCAAAGGAAAAGAAGGTGAGGATCCTGAACTCCATTGTCTCTAGACGGCGGGACCCCGGCCGTCGAGCCCCTTGGACGGCTATCACTCGGCCGTCTAACGATCTGGACGGCTACCGGTTGGCCGTCGGCATCACCTGAGGACGGCCAACAGCTGGCCGTCCGACCCTGTAGACGACCATCCCCTCGCCGTCGATGTACCCTTAAGCGGCCACCTCCTGGCCGTCCAGACACTTTGACGGCGGATCCCTAGCCGTCTACCTACCTTTAGACGGCCATCTCTTAGCCGTCAGGACCGTTGGACGGCCATATCATGGCCGTCGACATCCCTTTGGGCGGCCAGAACCTAGCCGCCCACCCCCTGGGACGGCCAGCCCCTGGCCGTCGACCCACGTGAGTTCTGTCTTAACTGCTTGCTGTTGCTGTCTGTGCATGATGTGCTGTTACCTGTTCTGCTTAGCTGATTCTCTGCTTGCTACTGCTGTTCATGCATGATGTGCTGTTACCTATTCTGATCTGCCGTTTGTTAACTTTCTGGGTTTTTTTTGGGGTGTTCTCCGAGGGGGTTTTAAGGAAGAGCCGGCATCACATCTTTTAGTCACCTCTCGCGCAGGATCCGACTCTCCACCTGAGGATTCCCACTCGGGTGTGACTAGTCTTATTCTGTTGGGAACCTCCGTCAGTCTTCGCGAGCCAGGGATTCCCACTTGGCCGCCGAGCAGGTTGTACCTGAAACCACCCTGTAAGAACCTTGGGGTTTGTGTGAGAGATCAGTGAACTATCCCAAGTTTGAAGACGCCTAATTGAATCCCAGTGCAACAAGTTTTGGAAAAGTGAAGGGTCGTTAAGGGTTAAATTTGTTTTGCTAGAATATTGGCAAACATTTCAAGTGAAACCTAAAATCAGCTAGGGTCTGTACTTCATAATGAACCGAATGTATGTCAATGCTGTATATGATGACATGGACCAGTTCGGTGGCAATATTGTTCACAATCCTCTGTTTGAGATTGAAGAAGATCCACAACAGACCTTTATAGGGATGCTCCAAACGCCCAGAGAAGGTCCTCAGAGAAAAGACTCCGATGAATCTTCCACCTCCCAAGGAGAGGATGAGCCAGTGATCTCCAGTAGAACATTCCAAAATCCTGGAGAAGATCCGGAACTCATCGCCGTCCTATCACGCTATACTCCGGATCAACTCATCCAGTTGGTTTATCGTGGCAAAATTCAGGATGCCACTCCTCGGAAAACCCAATTCCAAGGATCTTCTAGCAGACCCCAGCCGGGTCAAACCATGCCCACTCATACGATCCCTTTTAACCCCATCAATCAGGTTACACCTCCCAAGCAGGAGGAGTTTGTTTATAAGAATGAGGTCGAGAATTGTGTACGGCGACTCATGGCCGAGAATCTCAACCTCAGGCAGCCATATTCTCTCTCGAACTATTGCAAGCTACCCCCAGCTTATTTCCCACAAGGGTTTAAGGTACCCAAGTACAGAAAGTACGATGGTACCACGGACCCCCATCATCATTTGTCCGGGTTTCTCATGGATTCCCATCAGTGGCTCTTCGATAGAGTCCTTCTGGTCCACCTTTTCCAAAAGTCCCTCGAGGGAGAAGCCTTGAGGTGGTTCTCTTCTTTTCCAGCTACTGACCTGATCAACTTTGACATGGTCTCTGAGAGGTTCATTACCCACTTCAACCATATGGCAGCCTTACCCCCCACCTTGTTCGATCTAGTAATGGAGAAAATGAAGTCTGATGAAGACTTCACTCATTTCGCTAACAGGTGGAGGGCCATGGCTTCTAGAGCAGAGGTCGTTATTCCTGAAGCACAAGCAGTCACCATGCTGGTTAATAATGCTACTCCCCAGCTTCGAGCCATCCTTATGCTCAGTGAACTTCAGACGTTCGCACAGCTATACAATAGAGCTAGGGTAGTCCAGTCCCAAATTCGAGACTCCACTCTGCCTTCATTCTTTGAGAATAGAAGCAGGAATAAGAAAACCACATCAGCTCCTACCACAGAAGGAGTCACTATCAATGAACAGGTCAGCATGCTAGCACCACCGACCAGGGTTACCAACTCTCATTCTAAGTCTGATACTCAGCCTAGCCAGAAGCAATACTCAGCCGTCCCTCCCTCGACTAACTACAGTCGTCCTATGGCTAAGCGGGCCTCATATCCACCTCTGCCAGAATCACTGGCAGATATCTTTTATGCTTTGATGGCTTGCAATGCCATTCAACTTCCGCCTCCAAAGGAAGGTGTCCCGCGCAATACGGACACCTCCAGGTATTGCCCTTACCATAGGATCACGGGACACACCATATATAATTGCTTCACCTTCAGGGACTGGGTGTATGACTTGAATGATGAAGGGAGGATAAATTGGGAAGACATGAGAAAAGCCATTGAGGCTCTAAAGGCTAAGAAAGAACTGGGGATCGTGAAGGACCCATTGCCCTCTCATCAGGTAGGTCCAGACCCCTCCGGCTCTCAAGGGAAGGTCAACACACTGATCAATGACTTGGAGCCCGTGACAGTTCGCAGGGAGCAGTACTGGGAGTATGAAGGGTCCGGGATAAAGCACCAAGACCCTACATGGTCGTGTGAAACTAAAGGGGCTACCCCAGAAGTCTCCACGTTTTCTCCAAATGAGCCTTTAGTCCTAATCCGACCCAAAGAGCGATCGGCAACCCTCAAGCCGGTCTCCCTCGTTCAGATCCCTCCAGTCACAGCCGGAGGACCCACCTTATCTGTCTTTTGCCCAAACAAGAACCTGGATTCGATGATCAGCTTCAATCCCATTAGGTCACCGTGGGAAACAGACCCAATCACAGTAGGGGTAACGCTCAGGAACCGCATCATTCCCTCGAGCCAGCCCCTAGACTCTCAAGAAAGCTCTTTCCATGCCAAAGGGAACGCCCAGTCTGAGTATGACATACTCCAGCATCTGGAAAAGACCCCCGCTAAAATCTCCATCCTTGAGCTTATCCGCAGGTCTCCCACACATAGGGAGACGTTGTTCAATTTCTTGCAACAAATCACGGTGAACGAAGATCTTCCTAGTGGCGGGGTCACTAATGCCATACTCTCAGTCACTCAGACTCCTATGATCTCTTTCCCCGAAAAGGATTTAGCTCCCCCTGAGTGCCGATCCCTCCCTTTGTGCTTAACCGCCATCCTTAACGGTCATCCAGTAGATTCTATTCTATTGGATACTGGTGCCTCCATCAACGTCTGTCCCCTTAAGACCCTCAAAAGGATAGGGATAGACCCAGAGAAGGTTGAATCAACCTCTATGATGGTCTCAGCTTATGACAATTCCCAGAGACCAGCAGACGGGAAGATCTTCCTCCAATTAGAAATCGGCCCGGTATCCATGACCTCGGAATTCTACATTCTGGACGTTAAGCCAATCTACAATGCCATCTTAGGGAGACCATGGATGGACCAAACCTTAGGAGTCCCATCTACCAACCATCAGTGATATAAGTTCCCATACAACGGGAAAATTGTGAAGGTTAAAAGCACTCCCTACATCGAGTCATTGGACTCGGTAACAGCAGAGCAAATTCCATCCATGATAACTTCCAGGAAAGGCAAAGAGCCTGTCCTTTCATCAGTGAATTCCCATCTGAGGCCTAGGCCAAGTATAGGTTGGCAGCTCATGAGTAAGATGGGATATAGCTCAGGCTCTGGGTTAGGGAAAGAAGAACAAGGGATCCGTCATCCCATCTCGGAGAACCCTGTCATTGGGGGGTGTGGCCTAGGATATAAGTTTGCTGAACCATCAAAAGAAGCAAAGGGATGGTCCCTCATGAATCATTTTGTAAGAAAGAGGCAGGAATTACCCAAGATAGAAGAAGCGGTGCGAGAGTGTTACGAAGGTGATCAAGAGGAGGACTTTGGCATATCCTCCTTGTTCCGTGAGTCAGCCAGACCGACGGTAGGGCTTTTCTTAGCCAAGGATGAACCAGCCCCAGCTACGTTCATCCCTTTCTTGTTCCACCCACCTACCGTTCCAATGCTCTCAGCTCCGACCAACACTAGCTCTTCTGAGTGTTCCATGCTACACGCGTTCGGTCACGAAAAAAAAGTTCAATTCCCATCCCGCTGGAGGGGAAGTCATTTTCGAGGAGCCCGTTTGGTGGGGGAGCCCTGCCGTCATGGAATCTCTGTCCCAAGGGTCTACTCTTGTCCCATCTAGGACAGAGTTGACCCCTTCCCCAAACCATGTACATAATAGTTTAGGAATTAGGTTAGCCTCCTCCATGTCTAGGAATTGTAGGACTAGGCAAGTTCCTTTGTTCTTAGTTCAGGAATTAGCTAACAGGTGCAAAGATTTGAAGAAATTGGATAAATATCTTCAGACTGGGGTCATCTCCGAACCACTGGAGGTAGCGGAAGAAGAGTCTTGCAGTGATGGTTTAGGTGTATTTGAGCTTAGTGAAGAGGAAGAGGGAGATGACTTGGTCGAACCACTTGTGAGTGGGGCGAGACGGTTTGATGAACCTTCATCAGCTATCGACGAACCCACTAAAGAAGTCAACCTCGGAACAAAGGAGGATCCGAAGATAGTGCTAATTAGTGCCCACTTGAGTCCAGAAGAAGAAGGGTCCATAATAGCCGTACTCCAAGAGCACCGTGATGGGTTTGCTTGGTCATACGAGGACATGCCTGGATTAAGCACAGAACTTGTAGAACACCGGCTAATCCTCAAACCCGACACCAAACCCGTGAAACAAAAGTTGAGACGGCTACAACCGGAATTAGCACTTAAAGTGAAAGAAGAGGTTGACAAACTACACAAGGCCAAGTTCATCCGGGTAGTGCTCTACCCTAAGTGGATAGCTAACATCGTCCCGGTGGCGAAAAAGGACGGAAAGGTTAGAATTTGCATAGACTTTCGCAACCTCAATCAAGCCTGCCCAAAAGATGATTTCCCACTACCTCATATAGATTTGCTGGTTGATAACACGGCTGGATTTGAGATGTTATCTTTCATGGATGGTTTTTCAGGATATAACCAGATCAGACTAGCTGAGGAAGATCAGGAGAAAACATCCTTCATAACTCCATGGGGAACCTATTGCTACATGGTCATGCCATTTGGACTTAAGAATGCTGGAGCCACCTACCAAAGGGCTATGATGGCAATCTTTCATGACATGATTCACATTGATATGGAGGTCTATGTAGATGATATCTTGGTCAAATCCAAAACCAGGAAGGAGCACGCTCAAATCCTTAGGGCTGTAATGCAGAGATCGAAGGAGCATCAACTAAAAATGAACCCGAAGAAGTGCGTATTTGGTGTTTCTTCTGGAAAACTGCTAGGATTCATGGTGAGTAAAAGAGGGATCGAGGTTGATCCAGACAAAGTGAAGGCAATAATGGAAATGCCCCCACCTAAGAATGTCAGGGATGTAAAGGGTCTCATCGGCCGTTTGCAATTCATCAGACGGTTCATATCTCAACACTCTGTGAGATGCAAACCCTTTTACGACTTATTAAAAGGAGGGGCAAAGTTCATTTGGAGTGATAAGTGTCAAAAGGCCTTCGATGAATTAAAGAGTTACCTCCTCAACCCTCCAGTTCTTATGGCTCCTATCCCGGGGCGGCCTCTACTGCTATATGTCTCCACCACTGAAGAATCGGCTGGTGCAGTATTGGCCCAATTAGACGACGAGAAGAAGGAAAGAGCAGTGTACTATCTGTCCAAGCTTTTCAATGATGCCGAAAAGCGATACACTGCCATGGAAAGGACATGCGCGGCCGTCGTCTGGGTAGTGCAGAAATTGAAGCACTACTTCCTCGCCCACGAGGTCAAACTACTAGCAAGAATGGACCCAATCAAATATCTGCTAGAGCGGCCAGTTGTAACAGATAGGCTGGTGCGATGGCAGACCTTCTTGAATCAATTCGACATCACTTATGTAAATCAGAAGGCTGTGAAGGGGCAAGCAATTGCCGAGCACCTAGCTCATCACCCTTTGCCTACATTTTCGCCTGTCAACGAAGAATTCCCGGATGAGGAGTTGGGCTTAATAGTGGATGACGCTCCATCCTGGGTCCTTCATTTTGACGGGGCACTTAATTCCCAAGGCAGTGGGATAGGAGTGGTCCTCGTCTCTCCAGAAGGGGTAAGTATTCCGCATGCTTGCCAACTCTCCTTCTCAGTAACTAATAATGTTGCTGAATATGAGGCTCTCCTAGCTGGCCTAAAATTGGCGCTGGTTCTTAATGTCTTAGAATTGAGGATAATTGGAGACTCTCAACTAATCCTCCGCCAAACCGTGGGCAAATACCAAACCCGGGATTCAAAACTGAAGCCATATCAGGAGTTGGTGAAGTCACTTACTAGGCGTTTCAGAAAGATCACCTATGTACATGTGCCTAGGTCCCAGAATATCCTAGCAGATGCCCTGGCCTCTCTATCTTCAGCTTTAGAGATTCCTGTCACCAAAGGCACAGCCACAATCACCCTGCACAAGCAAGATTTGCCGTCCTTCCGAGACCCTTGGTTCCAGCAGTTCCTCTGTCCATCCGAGCATATCTCCGCTATCACGGATGAACTCGCCCCTGATTGGGATGATGGAAATCCATGGTATTTTGATATCATGAACTATCTCCGCGATGGGTCATACCCGTCTTATGCTACATCCTATGACCGTAAGGCTATCCGCCGTACATCTCAGCGATACCTTATCTTAGGCGGCCGCCTTTTCAGGAGATCCTTTAGCGGAGTACTTCTTCGGTGTCTAGACGATACCGAAATTCATCATGTCATAGAGGCAGCCCATGCCAGTGATTGTGGCGGTCATGTCCATGGTCGTGCCTTAGCTCAGAAACTCCTCATGTCCTATTATTGGCCTTCAATGGAGGCCGACTGTTCCATATTCGTTCAAAGGTGCCTGAAATGCCAGTTACACGCTAACAAGGTTCATGCACCTTCTTCATTTCTCAAATCCGTCATTTCCCCGTGGCCCTTCGCCATGTGGGCATTCGACGTTATAGGACCTCTAGAGGATCGATCAAGTGAAACAAAAAGGAAATCATTTATCCTAACCGCCACTGAATATTTCACTAAATGGGCTGAAGCGGAAGCATTTGCAGAAATCAAAGCATCCACGGTGGTGAAGTTCATCAAGCGCAACATTCTCGCCAGGTTCGGGACACCGCGCGACCTCATCACCGACAATGGACCCCAGTTTATCTCCCAAGAGCTCCAAGACATGTGCAGTAAGTATGGCATCAATTTGCATCATTCTTCACCTTACTACCCACAAGGAAATGGTCAGGCTGAAGCCACCAATAAAACCCTCATTCGAATCATTAAAAAAACTTGCAGATCACATAATTATTCAGACTGGCCTGATCGTCTAGAAGAAGCTCTTTGGGCATATCGTACTTCCGTCCGAACCCCTACCGGACAAACACCTTATTCACTCACGTTCGGAACGGATGCGGTACTTCCATATGAGATTCTCTTCCCTTCTCTAAGAGTGCAGTTGGATAGTGGAATTAGTGATGCCGAGCGTCGTAACGCCATGTTAACCCAACTGGAACTGTTAGACGAAAAAAGGATGATGGCGGCAAATCACGCCCAGGTGTACAGAAATAGGATTGCAAGATTCTATGCAAAAAAAGTTCTTGAAAGAAAGTTTCGAATTGGGGAAATGGTTCTTAAAAGAAAAATGATCAAAATTCCTGGTCCCAGGAGCAAATTGCAAGAAAATTGGGAAGGTCCATTTGTAATCAAGGAGGCATACTCAGGTAACGCTTACCGCTTAATCAATGAGAGAGGAGAGGAATTGCCCCACCCATGGAACGGGGTATATTTGAAGAAGTTTTATCCATGAAAAAAAAATCAAAAATCAAAAATCTCAAAAAAAAATCAAATATCCAAAAAACATCAAAATATTTGTAAATATGCACATACTTTAATGGAAATGACAAAAAAAATCAGAAAAGACACAAAATCCAATTGTCTGGTGACTGCCACGTAACCCTCTGTCTAGGTCTAGTTGCATGATAGGTTGGGATGACATTGCGGTTTGGCTAAGATTTCGGTCCACCAGAACCTCGGACATGTCTACTTTACTTTCATACGGATCCCTATGCTCATCATGAGATGCACACACCTGCACATTTTTCAAAAGAACCTGTTTAAAATGAGTCCCAAGTCTTTAGTATACTGTCACAATGCAACCTTTGCTCTTCGTCTCTCGACCGATCAGGACAGTTGACGCCCTTAAACGGTCGAGCTCAGCAAATTGCGGTTCCTCAAAAAACCCGATAGATGTAACCCCTCAACAAAAAAGGGCCCAGAAATGAAATGTAAAGGACCAGAGCACGTGAAGAGGGCAGTGTCCCCGTAGGCGGAATACCAAATAACCCCAATAAATGTCAAGAGCGGAAAAGAAATACAAAAAAGAAAAGGGGTTCAAGCAATCATGAAAAAAGCCTGGTCGTGACCGTGCCTGGCCAAGAAATCCAATAAAGGCCTGAAAAGTCAAAATTGGGGCATCTAGGAGGTCAAAAGGAGTCCGTCTTGTCACAGCTTGTCCTTTTAACGGTTTTGTCAATCCTCCTTTGAGGTTTATCTCCACAATTTCTTCACTTTTTCTCCCCCAAGGTTCAGCACGAGATAGCTATCTAAAGACTGAACATCATTTTAAAATGGTTCGTTTTCAAAAATCGTCACATGCTCACATAATCACAGGAGTCTAAAATGGGTGAAGAGTAATGTCGATGTTTCTGGTGAACTAATTTCTTAACCATAATCTCGATGTGTACCCTCGAAAACTTCGGGCTTAGGTCAATGCATGCGCGTCACCAATCGGTGCGACGGCGTCTGATTCCGGGTCAGCGTCGCGGGGTTGACCGTTAGGGTTCCAAGGTGTTCCATCATATACCTTCTAGATTGTGAGGAAAGAGACCCGGGTCGGGCAAATCATTTACCTCGAAAACTTTTTGGGCAAACTTGGTGGTCGGAAGCAGCTGGGAGCCTAAGCATGGCATGACGGTATTGTCATCAGTATGAGTCTTAACCGGTCAAGGTTAGTTTGAGGGGTCTAGAGGCCCAAATCAATCTAGATGCAAGCTTAGGATGCCTGGGAAGTTGAGTGTGCATTTCCCTTTTTATCATTTGACTAGGCTGACTTTGGGCAATCACTAGGTAGACAAAAATATGCCCTGTTAATATCACCTTGCATTTGCATGACACATTCACTTTTTTTCCGTTTGTCTGGTTAGTAGGACACGGCCCCTTGACCTTATGCGAAGGCTAAGGAAAAGGTAGTTGCTCTTTTTTAAGCAAGGGGCCGAAAACAGATACTACTAACAGTTTCCCCTAATGTTGTGCATGCAGGCATCACAGGTACGAACAGAAAGTGGAACAAAGAAGTGCCCATGTAAATATAGAAATATGCAAGCATAACATCATACATCATCACAACACAGGGGCATACCCCTGCGCCCGCTCTCTCTCAATCCTTTCCCCTTTCCTCCACATCATCTCTCCTATCCCGAGAGGGGTGCCTCATCTGGCTCTCGGCATCCTCCTCACGAGCACGACGATGTCCGGAAGCTGGGCGCATCGACCCTGATGAACCAGCGGGTCGCAAGGCCCTCCACGCATCCTCAGCTAGCAGGGAGTCGAGGTCTCTGAAGACGGAGCTCCCAGCAGGGGCCTGGCCGGCTGACGGGGCAGGAATAGGGGGACGAGCTCCCGGACTCTGAACGCTGGATCTCATAGCTCGTTCTCGCCCCTTCTTCATCACCCGGTCCCACAAGGTTCGGTACTTGAAATCAAGCTCCCGCACCTCTGTCTGCGACCTCGCCAGCTCCTCCTGCAGGCCAGCCATCTTACCCTCCCAGTACACGTCCGGGTGGGATCCCTCGCTCGCTCTGGCCCGAGCCGTCCGTTCCTCCAAAACCTGGTCCCTCAACTGCTGGTTGAGGTTCTCCAACTCCTGCGCCCTTGCCAAAGCGGCCTCCAATTCCTGGCGCTGTAAAAGAAGAAGAAACTTAGGGTCAGACATGTTCAATCATCATAACACAAAGGGCAGAACAAATCTTACCTGCTGTGCCAAATCAGCCTCCCGGGCCTCCGCCTAGCGGAGGGCATCCTGCAATCTCGTCTCACAATCAACTGGAGCAGCTGGCCCTTGGGTTGATGAGCCCGCACCTGGATCCCCTCGCAGCCCATGGCGGATTAGCGCCTCTCTCTGCGTCACAAAGTTTTTTTTTTTGCAAAGATAAGGCGGGCAATATTACATCCTAATTCAGAAATCAGATTTCTTACCAATTCTCTAATCTGGGTAAACAGATCACTCGTCTGCAGAACCAGAAGCTCATTCTGGCTCTTTAGGATCTGGATGGCCTCAGTCTCAGGCATCTGTTACAGGAAAATCACTAAAATTAGCCCATGGAGAATTCAAGTACGAGAAACTGAAGGGTTGAAGTGACGTACCCGCCGTGTATCCAGAAACATGCGGTTTGAGTACCGCCGGGAATAATCTCCCATGTACTTGAAGCTATTTCGCAGGGACTTGTCCTCCTGCAGGGCATCCCCGGTGCGGTGCCATATGGCGATCTCAGCCCGCCTCACCACTCGCCAATCTTGACCAATAGTAGAAGATCGGCGGCGACCTCGGTTCATATCAGGATGGTCTGGGTAAGCGAGTAGAGGCTGATGCCATCCCCATGTGCGGTACGCCATCCAGACGAAGAGGCCGTCACAAATATTCACGCACAGCAGGGGCACCTCCCGCCGGAACTGAGAAAGGCTCTGGGACACCCACGACTGATCGGCCAGATCCTCCTCCGCGTATGGCATCCACACCACCTGGATGGAACAAAGAGTTAGACCTAATCATTTCGGATGCACATATGCTTCAAGTCACTCACCATATGAGGAGGGAATGTATCAAGCTGACCGCGGATGTCCTCCACACGGTACGTCACCAGGCGATAGTCCCGGATCACCTCCCACCGCGCCATCAAAGGGGTAAATCCCTCGCGGTCCGCGGATACATTCCCTCGGCCGATGGGAAAGCGGGTGTAACCCCAGATCTGCAAGAGACAACATAGTCAGTGCTAGTTAACATAAGTAAAGATGGAAAACCACAGCTAAGAGGATTACCTGGAGAAAAGGGGTGAACCCACCCAAGTTACCAGAGCCCTGGCGGTAGCCTACCAGGTGGGAGAAAAGATGGCCCAGCATGGCAGCTCCCCACACCATCTTCTTCGCTGCCTGGAGGTCCTCCAGCAGCGGCAGATACTTCAGATTAACTCTATCTGAAGCAGTGGCAAATAGCAGCCTTCCAAAGAAGAACAAGAGAAAGATCCGCAAGTTCTCGTCATCCGATCGGCCATCCAAGTCTAGGAGCGTCTCCACTCTCTCTACGAAGGCCTCTAAGGTCTCGCTCGGCATCCGCCGCACCCGGCTCAACCCCACCGATCGGGCAAAGTGCCCAAGGGGTATGTGAGACAGCGCTCCCTGCATCCTGTAGTATCTCTCGCCTAGGAGTCGATCGGACAACTGCCTGTAATCCCTAAGCTCGGGACCTACCACTGGATCTCCAATGACCGGCAGGCCTGTCAAGAAGGAGACGTCCTCCAGCGTAGGCAACATGTGGCCCCAAGGCATGACGAAGGCCCTGCATCTGTCATCCCAGCGCTCCCTGAGAGCCACTAGGAAGGGCGCATCTACCATGAACGGTCGGACCCGGAACAGCGGCCCGAACCCGAAAGCATCCACCTGGAAGACGAGCCGATCAGGCAGGGCGTGGTACCAGGCCCAGACCAGCTCCCATGAAACACGGCCGCGGACCCTCTGAGTACCCTGAAAAATCCAAACATCAGAAAATAAGGGCATAAGCAATTGAGCCTCCACCTGGCCGGACGACGGGGCGGCCTGCCGCCCGCTTGGCCGGACGGCGGGGCGGCCTGCCACCCAGCCTGGCAGACGGCGGGCCCGTCCGCCGTCCGCGCGGGCGGACGGCGTGCCCGTCCGCCGTCCGCGCGGGCGGACGGCGGGCCAGTCCGCCGTCCGCGCGGGCAGACGGCCCGTCCGCCGTCCGCGCAGACAGACGGCGGCCCCGTCGGCCGCCCTCCCCATGCTTCGAAAAAAAAAAGAAAATAAAAAAACTCACCTTCTTCTTCGGGGGCGCCTCCTCGTCGCCGCCGTCCTCTCCGTCACCTTCACCTTCACCTTCTCCCTCCTCTTCCTCTCCATCGCCACCGCCTTCGTCTTCCTCATCTTCCTCTGTCGCCGCCGCCGCCCTTTCCTCTTCTCTTTCCTCTCCGGCGTCACCGCCACCACCGCTACTCCTGCTGGGGGCGTCTTCTTCGCCGCCGTAGGTGTCCTCGGCGTCGCCTCCGCGGACGACTTCGTCCCCGCCACCGCCGCCGCCTCTGGAACCCGCACCGTCGTCGCCGCCGGCCCTCCTCCTCCTAAGAGCACGGGGAAGCCATACCTTCGCCATGACCGAGAACTTGGAAGGTTGGAGGGTTGAAGTGTTGGAAGCGAAGCAGGAGAGCAAGGAGAGTGGTGAGAGCAAGACAAGAGAGTTTAAACCCCCGGCGTGGCCGGCGCGGGCGGCCACGCGCTGGCCGTCCGCCCGAGCGGACGGCCACGCGCTGGCCGTCCGCCCGCCAGCGCGTGGCCGGCGCGGGCGGCCACGCTCTGGCCGTCCGCTCTGGCGGACGGCCACGCGCTGGCCGCCCGCCGGCGCGTGGCCGGCACCGCCATGTGACGGACGGCCAGCTTGCCGGCCGTCCGCCTTGGGGACGGCCAGAGTGCTGGCCGTCCGCTTCCGTCCACCGCTTCAGGCAGTGTTGGGACTGTCTCTTGGGCAAGAATTTCAAAAAGAAATTGATATTATTCTATGAAAAATTGAAAGGCTACATTATTCCAACGCTCTGCGCCCCATAAAAAAGGCGCAGACAGCAGGACGAATATTGGCCAAGTAGCCTACATATTTTATGACCTCCTCTGAAGTCTCTGCTACGTCAAGACGTGCCTTGGTGAACCTGGAATGACGCCGCCATGCACGTCGAAGCCGCTCCAGTGCTTGAGCCTCCCTCGCATATCCGCTGTGTCGCGACACGATCAACGTATCATGCAAAGCAGGGAGCGGTATTTGTCTGGGGATCCCGATCTGAAGATGACCACGATGTCCCTGATACACAACTAACTCATCAGGGCCAATCAGCCACAATTCACGGTCGCGAGAAGCCCTCGTGGTGAACTCCATGCCTCGAAGGACCATTGGAACAAATATGAATTTCTCTACGGGCAGGAAGTTTAGGTAATCACGCCAGTCGTCCCGCGTCTTCAGATGGGCCGTGAGACACCTGACTTGATCCTCAGGGCCAAGAAGCGAGCGTGCAGGATACCACGCACTGTGCTGAAATATTCTCGAGGCAGAAGTTACACTTTCATCAAAATCGAAGGACACATGCATCTCCATCCATAGTTGCAAAGTGAACAGACTCCCTCTCGCAGATCGTCCCATGCTCATATGGCTGAGCCCCCCGTACAGGTGTGACAAGATCACCGGGGCAAGAGAATGGCCTCTCTGCAGTAAGTACAGCACGCTCACATATTCCTTTTCTAGCACCGAGCCTGTAGTGGGGAACCACAGGACTCCCCCAAGAACCAAGCACAAACCTCGCATCAGTCTGTCAGGTTCGACCACCTTGCGCTTAATTTCTCGGATCAGCCAATATGCAAGGCGGTCAACGAGGATCCCTCGGCTATTGGTCATACGGCATGCCTCCCGTTTATCCTGGACAATGTCAGCGAAGGTCTCTTCCCACGAAGGCAAGCCAGAAGGATCACCGGCGGCTAGACCCTCCCAACCATAGAAAGTCTCCACCTCCTCCAGCAAGACTGTTGCCTCGAACTCCCTAAAGACAAAGGTGTGGGTCTCTGGATGCCATAACTCCAACAGCGCACCCAATCCTTCCCAATGCCAGTGGATGGCAGTAAACCATTTGGCAAACACGATAGAGCGTGTCAGGTTCCATTGATGCATGAACACCCTCATGCTTAGTGTGATCACTTCCAATAGGGCCGCGAGCCATGCATACTTGCGGGTATGCCTAGCATCAGGGAACTTCGGGAGGGGCTGCGAGGTAACCCGAAAAAAAAAATCAACAAAAAAAAAAGAAGAGAGAGACGAGGCAAGCAAATAAAGGTCCTAGCCTACCTGTCCGTGGGCCACCAGGTTGCTCAGGTGGCCATCCACATCAGACAGAACTCCAGGCCCTTTGGCAGCACAAGTAGGAGACGAGGCCATTCTTGAACAGGAAAAGTTGAAGTTCTGGAAGAGGACCCCGCGACAACAACCCTTTTATCATCTCGGGATAACCTCAACACTTTCCACACTCCACAAAAGACGGAGAGGCATCCACATCCCATTCCTTTCCCCCTTTTGTGGACCGCATGCACTTTGTCTTCCACCTTTTCGTGGAAGGCAAGCCCCTTGGCCTTCCATCACTTTGAAAGCAAAACCCATCCACGAGAAGACAAGAGGCCTTTCCCCCCCCTCACTCCAAGGGGGTAACCTCACCCCACAATTAAAGAGACTACCATGATCCATGAATTAATGGCCCATCTCAGAATTCGAGTCGAAACCATATAGGATTGGCATTCTACCGATAGAATAGCCATATCTTCCATATCGGCTTCGACTCGAAACAAAATATCTGCTTCTTATCTTCCTGCAATTTGAAATGTAATGTTGTGATTATTGAAAAATGTGGACGTCGCTGATGTGCGTTCTTGCAGCTGCAGGGAATCGGAGGCGAATAGGACCAAAGACACAGGAGGCTAATAACTTTGGGCATATAGACTCTGAGTTCCTCTTTAAACAAAACGATGAGGAGTCTATATTCCCCAAGTTATTCGATTGGCCGATAAATTCCTCCTGGTTGCATTAGGAATTGCATTAGGAATTTATCTTCTAAATTTTAACCCAGCATGCGTTTACATAAGCATTCATCCTCACCCTAGGGGCAATGACCATAATTTCATCACTCTGCTTAACCCATCGCTGATCTGTGATTCTGGCAGTTGTACGTTTGTTAGCCTTTGATTTGCAAGACCCCTTTCCCCTTTTTCCAACACGTGTGCTTAAGATTCTCTCACTTGGCGATCCCATGATGCGCCAGGCCACCGCGCGCCCGTTGTGTCGAGAGTTCTTCAAGTTACACTCCTACACCTTTCATGCTCGAGATCCCCTTGGGCCAGATCGCTATATTCTGGTACGCCAAGGCCTCGCGGTCCCAGCACCCGAGGGTCCCACGGACTGTGATTCTCTAGTACTGAATTTTATCCCTTTTCTTAAACCACTCTTGCAACTCGAATGGCTAGCTTTCATGCATCTGCCGCATTCGCATATCATCCTTGGGGATAGCTCACTCCTTTTCGGGCTGTCCAAAATCAGTTTCGATTTCCGGAACACCTATTTATCATTCCGTTCCACTCCACTGCAAAATAGGTGTCCCGGAGGGGCATTTGTAGACACCGATTTTGGACCACCCTTTTGGTCATGAACCCAGCCCATCATTAGCCCTTCATCACTAAAATCCCCTCATTTCAGCCATCTCAGCCCACTACCAGCTAGGCCCATTAACCAAATCCCGACTCTAGCCACCTTTTTCGTGGAAGGCCAGCCAGTCCGCCTTCCACCCCCTTCGAAGGCCACCCCTCGCCTTCCACCACCTTCGAAGGCCACCCCCCGCCTTCTACACCCTTGGAAGGCCAGCTACCTTGCCTTCCACCTTTTTTCCACCTTTTCCACTTTTAACCACCTTTTCGTGGAAGGCCAACCCCTTGCCTTCCACCGCCTTCGAAGGCCACCCCCCGCCTTCTACACCCTTGGAAGGCCAGCTACCTTGCCTTCCACCTTTTTTCCACCTTTTCCACTTTTAGCCACCTTTTCGTGGAAGGCCAACCCCTTGCCTTCCACCGCCTTTGAAGGCCACCCCCCGCCTTCTACCCCCTTCGAAGGCCAACCACCTTGCCGTCCACCTTTTGGCCACCTTTTTTTCACCTTTTCGTAGAAGGCCAACCCCTTGCCTTCCACCGCCTTCGAAGGCCACCCCCCGCCTTCTACCCCCTTCGAAGGCCAACCACCTTGCCGTCCACCTTTTGGCCACCTTTTTTTCACCTTTTCGTAGAAGGCCAACCCCTTGCCTTCCACCGCCTTCGAAGGCCACCCCTTGCCTTCCACCTCCTTCGAAGGCCACCCCTCGCCTTCCACTCCCTTCGAAGGCCAGCCGGGTCGCCTTCCACCGCAAGAGTGGAAGGCATGTCACCTGGCCGTCCACTCCTTAACCACCTTTTTGACCCCGTCTTCCCCACGATCTCCTCTACTCTCCGCCCTCGTCCCCCATTACTCCGACCACTCCCCACTCCGTCGACTGCCGCGGCCACTACCGCCAACCCTTGACCACTCCCCATTGGTTGAAGGGGGATTTACGGGGATTTAGACCCCTGTTTTCTCCCCTTTTTTCCTTCGCCTATTTAAACCCTCCACATCCTCTCAAGCGGGGGTTAAGAAGAAGAGGGACAACAGAAGGGATTTGGGGGGGGTTAATAAGGAGGAAGGATTTTTTGGTTAAGAGGGATTTTGGAGAGGCAGAGAGGGACTTTCTGGTGAGAAGCTCGAGGAGACCCCGAGGAGGAAGGCTCAGGCTACATCTGGAAACGGGCTTGCCTTTCTAACTTCTCCCTTTTATTTTTTTTACTCATTCCATTACATTAGTAATATCATTCATTCTCCACACACGCAACTCCTCTTCACTTGCATGCATATACACATAGGATGACTTAGCGATCCGTACCCCCACAGAGGTTTTAAAAAAAAACGGGAGGTGGGTGGCCATAACATATGGTCACCTTCCCTCCCCACCACTTATCCGGTGCGTTTCCCACTGATTTTAGTTAGTTTTTATGCCTTTATGAATAGATTTTGCACTCTACAGTTCCAATCAGGTTCGTCTTTGCTTGGTTTTTTTTTCTTTTCAGGGATCCTTACCACCTACACGCGTACAGAATTTCGGGCTCTCTTCCTTTGGCCGGCCGGAGGAAGAGAAGGAGGAACCGACGTCTCCCGCTCCCACAAAACGCGATCATCTTCTACATTCCTGCGGAGCACAGGAACCGAAAGGTAATGCTCCTGGCGATCACACTCTCATTTCTAACCCCTCCTCTTTGAATCGCCACAGTGCTAAGACGTACGGAGAAACCCCCAACGCGGAGGCCCCGCGGGCGCTGCACAGCCGCGGAGGGGGACGTTCCGGGCGCCTACACTAATCCAACTGAATCGCTGGATGGTATTGTACCTCACTGTCAACCAGCTTGATTCTATTGTCGCAGTTGCGTGGATGGTCCTCAGACCTGAGACACCAAGGACACCTTGTCGGTGGACTTCTATGCTTTGACCTTAGTTTACAAATCTCTAACCACGGGATTCTAAACCGCCAAGGATTGGGTACAGCGGAATACCGTTGAAGGGAATGGTGTGTCAATAAGGAATCATTCGCTCTCAGTACTTAGAAAGAGAATGCTCTAAGAAGGATGTGCGGAAGTCCCTGGCCAGGGCGGACGGTAATATCGGGAAAGGAGTTTTCCGATATTCATCAGCGACATCCAATCCAAGTGAGTTAACCTGTTAGGGTTTGACAGCACGCTATACCCTGAGTTGACTTGAGAGCATTGTACGAATGAAGGATTATATCCATGCGGTAACTGTCGGCGGAAAGGTTCCAAGAGTGGGTTACCTAACCCCGATACCTTCCGGGTTCACGCGGTGTTGCTTGGCACCCAACGTGATTGGAGGCCCGATCGAATTCGATGTTCGACATCGATTCGATTGATTAATTAATTAATAAAGAGTTATTAATTGATTAATAAAGTCAGTAAGGAGTTACTGGGCTTATTAGGCTATTAACCGGACTGGTAATTGGGCCTAGAGGGTCACACGCAAATGATTATCAAGGCAATGGATAAATAAGTGGGTTTCATACAAACTGGGGGTTTTTATGAAAAACCGCGCGGGTAGTATAAAATGTAGCGAACGGGCTGAGCAGGACAAGCTGCTGCTAACTCTAGTTGCCCCCTCCTTTGTTTCTCTCTCTCTCTGGCATCTCAGACAGATCCAGATCTGCTCTGCCGCTTCTTCGACTCCCGTTCGACGGAAAATCGTCCGCACGTTGCGGCGATGGTTGCGGCGACCGGTGGAGGTTTCGTGGGCTGCGAAGAACGAGGAACGTGAGGATATCCGTCGCGAGGAGGATCGCATGGACTTCACTAGAGGCCGGGCGTTTGCGCGGCTTGCGGTGTCACACCGACGGAACTGAACGATTGCTGATTCGAATCCGCACACGGTAAGAACTGATTATCCGATAATCTGTTTTTTTCGATTTTCGAAACGGGAACGGATCTTCGTTTTTATTTTTATTTCCGCTGCGCGGGAGATCCGGAGAAACCCGAGAACCCAACAAGGACTTCATCGCCTTCGCTGATCGATGGAGGAGTATGGCAGAGAAAATTAAGGATCATATGTCCGAATCCGAACAGGTCAAAATGATGGTCTCTAATGCCACCCCTCAGTACAAGCTCGTCCTTACATTGAACGATTTGACCAGCATGGCGGAACTCTATGAGAGGGCGGGCTACTGCTAGAACACCTTCAAGGATGCTACCTTCTCCAGCGTCTTTGATCCTCACCGACCTAGCAGACCTCCACCTCGGAAGCCTGCCGTGCCAAACTCTCCTAGCACGGGTCCGACAACTGAGGGGACGCTCTCCTACGAGCAAGTCAGCATCATGAACAATAATCAGCCCCAGTTCATGAGGAACCAGCAACCACCCTAGTATGCAGGGCAAAGGCCACCAAACCAGCAAGGTTACAGACCCTCGAATCGGCAGTACCAGCAGCAGTACCGGTAGCCACAGCAGCAGTAGTACCAGCCTCCACAACAATAGTATCAGCCGTGCGCACTGCCGACATATCACAATGTACCTCCTCTAGGTGATTACAATCAGCAGAGGAAACCTCTGGGCCCGAAATGGGCAACATATGCAGCACTCCCAAAATCTCTATTGGACATCTTTAATGCCCTGATGGCAGCCAATGCCTTAGTCTTGCCTAGAGAAAAAACAGTCTAGCCTCAGAACGCCGATACCTCCAGGTACTGTGTCTTTCATAGACAACTTGGGCATACAGTAGATGTTTGCTTCCAGTTTCGAGATTACATCCATGATCTCAACGAACAAGGTGGCATTGATTGGTAGGAGATGAAGAAATACATATCTGCCTTGAAGGTAAGAAGACCTCAGCAGTAGCAACAATAACATCAACAACAACAACAACCACAACAGCAACAACAACAACAGAGAGCGCCAGCACAGGCAGCAGCACCCCCGAATATGGGTATAGTGCAAAACCCATTGCCGGAGCATCAACACCAGAATCAGATTGCCTCCATCTTGACGAATAGCCAGTCTGAGGCTAACCGAGGGCAGCAGTGGAAGGTAGAGGACTCTTCCTTTATTTACTCAACAGGCCACATACCGAGCACCGCCGAGCAACCACTACGCCGCATTCTCCGCATACCCAAACCGCAACCCGTCACCATTAAACCATTACCCCCTCCATCACCACGCCTCCATCAAACAACCCTCTGTAAGTCAACCGTACACCCCTCATGCCATCCAAACCATTACTCCACATACCATTCCCCACATCACGTACCACAACCACTTACCCCAGTACCATACAACCATCCAAACCATTATTCTGCATGCCATTCCCTACTTCACTTGCACCAACCACTTACCCCTCCACCATCCAACCCTCCAAAGCCCTTATCTGTACCATGCTTCCACCAAACAACCTCACGTCATCACCTGTTTATCAACCCGTCACCCTGCCCGAACCACCCACCAAATCGGCGGTGCTCAAACTATCACCTGGACCTTCCACTAACGAGCAACATACGCTTCGGAGTGGGAGGATCTTCAACAAGGTCTTTTCTTAGTCCACGATCAGAGACGGCCCATCACAGCCGCCAGAGGAAGTACATAATGATGAGAGTGCACCAGGCACTCAGTATGACCTGTTAAAACAATTAGATAGGACACCGACACGAATGTCTGTGCTTGAATTGATCAAGAGATCCAAGACCTATTAGGAAGCTCTGATGGAGTACCTGTAGAAGGTAATGGTCAATGAAGACGTGTCGGTGGAGAAGATCACTATACTGTTAGTTCCTCAGAGGGATCAACCCTCTATTTCATTCCAGTTCCTCAGAGGGCCCATAATCAGTCATGATAATGATAACACGGTGCTAATCACTTCCCAGTTCGACCTGCATGACATATATGGGACGGACCTGGCCAGACATTGCTCAGAACTACTGACGTACCAGTCCTTAGAGGCTCTACGGCCGATGAAAAGGAGAAAATTCCAAGATCCAGAATGTGAATGGTACTGGTGGTTCGACCTAAGGGATCTGTACATTGCGTTGAACAAATTATTCCTTGATCCCTCAGAGCTAAAGTGGCCGCCGCAGATAAACGAGCTGATTGAAGGGACTGGTGCCATTTTTGATAAGAGAATTATGTTGTCCGAGGAAACAGATAAAGGGGAGCCAGATGACCCCTACGAAGCTAGTTACACTACTGATTTTCTTTGGAGGGGAACATATCCTTCTCGCATCTTCACCCTTCACACTCTATTCCATATCCTACTTCTGACCCTGACTTGGTTGCGGGTCATCATTGAAGATATCTCACGGGCTCCGCCCATTATGGTTACTCTGTCCCCACAGGACCTTATTCCTCAACCTCCTCTCGATCTAGAGAGGATCTATGATTCAATCTGGGACATACTATTGTATGATCCCCCCAATCCTTTGGCCCTAGTGCCGCTTCCTCCATCTTATTCTCCTTCTATTCATATCCATTCTTGTTTCATAATTAACTCCTCTTTTATACAAAAAAAAAAAAAAAGCCAATTTGGCAACTTCTTCTTCCCAGATCCTCGTTGAGGAAACCTCATACTTGTCCGATTGTACCTCATCGCGTGGGTCATTTGGACAAGATTCTCTTATAGACTTGCTTTGTGCCTCCTCTCGGGAGGATTCCCCTGTATCACCTTATGTACCCCATGATTTTTATCCTTCTTCGTCCTCATTAGGTCAGGATAGGAAGTCTAGTGAAGTTAGGGAGTCTAGTTCTAGGCAAGTTAATCAGGTTAGGAAGTCTAGGAAATCTAAGGGTAGGAGAATCCCAGATAGATACTTTCAGGATCTAGCTACCAAATGCCTTTCTTGCTCTATAATCCCTCAGTTGTTAGAGAATCCTATTCAGATGCCAGAAGATTGTAAAGTTGATGAGTCAGTCAATGATGGATATGGGGTGTATGAATTGATACACGAGAAGGACCCCATTACTGAAAATGACGAGGGCGCCGCTGAGGCATATGCCAGCGGAGTGAAAGGATTTGATGAACCCTCAACTGCCGTAGAAGAGCCTACCAAAGAGATTAATCTAGGAACCATAGATGAACCTAAGGTTGTCCTCGTCAGTAAAAATCTTTCTGAGGAAGATAAGGAGGCAGTGGTCTAAGTTCTCAAAGATTATAAGGACACTTTTGCCTGGAGTTATGAGGATATGCCAGGGTTGGACGCATCACTAGTGGAACATCGATTAACATTAAAGGATGGAGCTAGCTCGGTTAAGAAAAAGTTAAGGCGATTCTACCTACAAATGGCTTTGAAAATGAAGGAAGAGGTCGATAAGCTGCATAAAGCGAAGTTTATTAGAGTTGTCCTTTATCCGCAATGGGTAGCCAATATAGTCCCGGTTATGAAAAAAGATAGGAAGGTCAGAATCTATATTGACTTCCGAGATTTGAATCGGGCAGGTCCTAAGGATGACTTTCCACTACCTCACATTGATGTACTCATCGATAATACAGCTGGCTACGAAACATTGTCATTTATGTATGGATTCTCAGGATATAATCAAATTAAGTTGGCAGAAGAGGATCAAGAAAAGACGTCATTCACCACACCTTGGGAAACATATTGTTATGTCGTCATGCCTTTTGGACTGAAGAATGCTGGAGCCACTTATCAAAGGGCTATGATGGCGATATTCCATGACATGATGCACACTGATTTAGAAGTGTATGTGGATGACCCGCTAGTAAAATCCAAAACTAAGGCTGAGCATGCCAAAGTTTTGGCAAGAGTTCTAGAAAGATCAAGAGAATATCAGTTGAAGATGAATCCCAAGAAATGTGTATTTGGGGTATCCTCAGGAAAATTACTGGGATTTATTGTCAGTAAACGGGGCATTGAGATCGATCATAACAAGGCTAAGGCTATTAGAGAGATGCCACATCCCAAGAACTTGAAAGAGTTGAGAGGATTAATCGGGAGGTTGCAGTTTATTCGCCGATTTGTCTCCCAGCACTCACAAAGGTGTAAGCCATTTTATGAGCTTACCAAGCCGGGAGTCAAATTCGATTGGGACGATAAGTGTCAGGAAGCATTTGATGGATTGAAGAATTATTTAGCAAGTCTTCTTGTCTTGAGACCACCATCTCCGGACAAACCTTTAATTCTATATATTTCTATCCTGGGTGATGCGGTGGGGGCAGTCTTAGTATAAGAAGATGAAGAAGGAAAAGAGAGGGCAACCTATTATCACTTCAAACTTCTCAACTTCGTAGAATAAAGATACACGGCGATGGAGAAAATATGTGCAGCATTGGTCTGGGTGGTTCAGAAGCTGAAGCACTATTTTCTAGCTCATGAACTCCATCTCATCGCTAGAATGAATCCTATTAAGTTTCTCCTTGAAAAATCTGTCCTCACTGATAGGTTAGCACGTTGGCAAAGCTTTCTATCTCAATTTGATATTATCTACATTCAACAGAAAGCAATCAAATGCTATGCCATAGCAGAACATCTTGCTCATCATCCCCTTCCTCGTTTTGACCCAGTCCGATCGGAGTTTCCAGATGAGGAACTGATGTCCATAGACAGAATCAAAGATGATATGTAGATTCTGTATTTTGACGGAGCTCTGAATTCCCACGGTAAGGGTATCGGCATTGTTCTGCTGTCACCTGAAGGTGTCACCATTCCACAAGCCTTTCAGCTTGACTTTCCAGTCACTAACAATATAGCTGAATATGAGGCACTCCTTGTAGGCCTTGAGGTTGCTCATCTCCATAGTGCCACCAAACTCAGAATTGTGGGTGATAGCCAATTAATCCTTCGCCAAGTGCTCACTAAATATCAAACTCTTGATCCTAAGCTTAAGCCTTATCAAGAACTTACTTCAGCTTATGCCAAACTTTTCACTAAATTGATCTTCATCCATGTTCCTCGAAATCAGAACATCTTAGCTGACGCTCTAGCTTCTCTCGCATCATCCCTCAATTTCCAATCAGTAGACAATCTGAATCAATCATTGTTCATAGGCGTCTTTCACCTGCCGTGAAAGACCCTTCCTTCCTTAGGACCAAGGAGAAGTTGCTGAGGAAGGTCAGAGATGGAGACATTGTGGAGAAACGAGAGATAATGTTATTGGAATTATAGGAAGAGTGTTGGGTTTTCTAAGGTTTCTCCGGATCGCTCACGCAGCGGAAAATAAAAATTTACAGCGATCCGTTTTCCCGTTTCGAAGAACTAAGATCGATTATCGGATAATCGAAGTTCTTACCGTGTGCGGATTCGGATCCGCAACCGTTCGGTTCTGTCGGTGCGACACCGCAAGCCGCGCAAGCGCTCGGCCTCTAGCAAAGTCCACGCGATCCTCCCTGCGACGAATATCCTCGCGTTTCTCGTTCTTCGCAGCCCACGAAACCTCTGCCGGTCGCCGCAACGATCAGCGCAACGCGCGGACGATTTCCCGTCGAACGGGATTCGGAGACGCGGCGGAGCAGATCTAGATATGTCTGGACGCCAGAGAGAGAGAGAAACTGAGGAGGGGTGGCTAGGGTTAGCAGCAGCTTGGCCTGCTCAGCCCGTTCGCTATATTTTATACTAACCGCGCGGTTTTTCATAAAAACCCCCAGTTTATATAAAACCCACTTATTTATCCATCGCCTTGAGAATCATTTGCGTGTGACCTTCTAGGCCCAAGTACCTGTCCAGTTAATGGCCCAACAAGCCCAGTGACTCCTCACTGGCTTTATTAATCAATTAATAACCCTTTATTAATTAATTAATCAATCGAATTGACGTCGCACATCGAATTCGACCGGGCCTCCTATCACGTTGGGTGCCAAGCAACACCGCGTGAACCCGGAAGGTATTGTGGTTAAGTAACCAACTCTTTGAACCTTTCCGCCGACAGTTACCGCGTGGATATAATCCTTCATTCGTACAATGCTCTCAAGTCAACTTAGGGCTTGACGAGCTGTCAAACCCTAACCGGTCGACTCACTTGGATTGGATGCCGCTGATGAATATCGAAAAACTCCTTTTCTGATATTATCGTCCGCCCTGGCTAGGTACTTTCGCGCATCCTTCCTAGAGCATTCTCTCTCTAAGTACCGAGAGCGAATGATTCCTTATGGACACACAATTCCCTTCGACGGTATTCCGCTGTACCCAATCCTTGGCGTATTAGAATCCCATGGCTAGAGATTCGTAAACCAAGGTCAAAGCACAGAAGTCCACCGACAAGATGTCCTTGGTGTCTTAGGTCCGATGACCATCCATGCAACTGCGACAATAGAATCAAGTTGGTTGACAGTGAGGTACAATACCATCCAGTGATTCAGTCGGATCAGTTCAGTGAACTCATTCTCCAATGAGCACCTACAGATTCGCCTTAGTGTCTCCACACAAGTGACTTATGAGATCAGTCACCCTCATCATATGAGCAGGAGTAATCTGTACTAGTCTAACCGGATATCCGATGTCCTTCTTGGATATCCTCCGACTAGGAACAATTAAGAATATGTGTGTTTAAGTGATCAGTCTCATTAGTATGATCTCATCATAATCTGATCACTATAGCACATATTCACGGACTTCATTATGAAACGATAATTAATGCGATTTACATATAATGAATATTATGCCATTTTATTAATAAATGAATGAGATTTACATAGTCAGATTGGCTTGTAGGCCACCTAAAACTAACAATCTCCCACTTGGACTAAAGCCAATCACCTTTATACAATAAGCCTATAGACTCTAGGTGACGCTCAAACACAATTTGAGCCAACGGCTTTGTTAGTGGATCTGGTACATTGTCGACAGATGGAACTCTTTCCACTACTACATCTCCTCTGGATATGATCTCTCTGATAAGGTGAAAGCGCCTCAGAATTGCGCAATGGCTCCATTGTTGTCGCACAACAGTGGAACAGGCTCAGAGATGCTGGGAACTACGCCGAGGTCGGTGATGAATTTCTTCAACCACACTGCTTCCGTGGCGGCTTCAGCTGCAACAATGTACTCAGCTTCAGTCGTCAAATCTGCAGTGGTTACTTGCTTGGAACTCTTCCAGCACACTGCGCCTCCGTTCAAAGTAAACACGAATCCAGATGTAGACTTGCTATCATCTGGATCCGACTAGAAACTCGAGTCAGTAAAGCCTCGCAGTTTCAAGTCACCTCCTCTATAGACAAGAAACATATCCTTAGTTCTTCTCAAGTACTTAAGGATACATTTCACTTCCTTCTAGTGCTCTTCGCCTGGACCAGCTTGAAATATGCTCGTAACACTTAGAGCAAATGCAACATCAGGCCATGTACATAGCATGACATACATGATAGATCCTATGGCAGAGGCATAGGGTATTCTATCTATGAATGCCCTCTCATCAGGAGTCTTAGGAGACTGCTCCTTTGAGAGACTAATTCCATGTCTCATCAGTATGAGACTTCTCTTGGAATTTTCCATGCCAAACCTTTTGACTATGGTATCTATGTACAAGGATTGGGTCATTCCAAGCATCCTCTTTGATCTATCTCTATAGATCCGTATTCCCAATACGTAGGATTCTTCTACCAAATCCTTCATGGAGAAGTTTTTCGACAGCCAGATCTTTACTGATGACATCATAGATACATCATTCCCAATGAGTAGTATGTCATCTACGTAAAGAACTAGAAAAGTGACTGCACTCCCACTGGTCTTCTTGTACACATAAGGCTCATCTTCATTCTTAATGAAGTCATAAGACTTGACAGCCTCGTCAAATCTTATGTTACAGCTCCGAGAAGCCTGCTTCAGTCCATAAATGGACCTCTGAAGCTTGCACACTTTATCTGGAGATTCTTTGGATGTGAAACCTTCTGGTTGTATCATATACACCTCCTCCTCAAGGTTACCATTGAGGAAGGCAGTCTTCACATCCATCTGCTAGATTTCATAATCAAAATGTGCAGCAATGGCGAGTAGAACTCTGATCGACTTTATCATGGCAACTGGTGAGAAAGTCTCGTCATAGTCAATTCCTTGCCTTTGACGATATCCCTTTGCCACCAACCTTGCCTTATAAGTGTCGATCCGTCCATCAGCACCGATCTTTCTCTTAAAGATCCACTTGCAACCGATTGGTACAATACCCTCGGGCAAGTCCTCTAAGTTCCAAACTTGGTTGGTGTACATGGACTGGATTTCTGAGTTCATGGCTTTTCGCCATTTCCCGGCTTCTGGGCCTTCTATGGCCTCCTGGTAGGTTTTAGGATCATCATCCTCATTATATTCTACCTTAGACTTACCTTCAGCAATATGTCCCACATATCGTTCGGGTAGTCTAGGTACTCTACCAGATCTATGAGGCTCATATGTGTGTACCTGAACAGATTCAGGAATTGATATCTCATCTGATGATAATGTAGCTGTTTGGGGATCTGGAACCTCTTCCAGTACTCTTTTACTCCTACTGTCCTCTTGGAGAAGGTATTCCTCTTCCAAGAAGACAACTTTCCTAGCGACAAACACCTTTTGTTCACCAGGATGGTAAAAATAGTATCCAAAGGTTTCCTTTGGATATCCCACAAACCTACATTTATCAGTTCATGATTCCAGCTTGTCTGGATCATGCCTCTTTACATGAGCAGGACAACCCCAGACTTTAACATGTTTAAATTCTGGTTTCCTGCCTTTCTATATCTCATATGGAGTAGAGGCTATAGACTTGCTGGGAACTCTGTTCAGTTGGTATGCTGCTGACTCTAGAGCATACCCCTAGAGGGACACTAGTAATCCTGAAAAGCTCATCATGGATCGCACCATATCCAACAAAGTGCGATTCCTCTTTTCAGATACACCATTTATCTGTGGTGTATATTGAGGGGTCAGCTGAGAAAAGGATACCATTATCCTTTAAGAATTGTGTGAAATTAGTACTCAAGTATTCTCCTCCTCGATCTGATCAAAGAGCTTTAATACTCTTTCCTAACTGCTTCTCTACCTCATTATTGAACTCCTTGAACTTCTCAAATGCTTCCGACTTGTACTTCATTAAGTACACATAGCCGAATCTTGAGAAGTCATCGGTGAACGTGATGAAGTAAGAAAAGCCACCTTTGGCTTGGGTGGACATTGGACCACATACATCTGAATGTATTAGTTCCAAAATGTCCTTGGCATGTTCTCCATATCCAGTAAATGGAGATTTTGCCATCTTTCCCATAAGGTAGGATTCACATGTTGCAAACGATTCATAATCGAATGCTGTTAAATAACCATGCTTGTTCAACTTTTGCAGCCTGCATTCGTCAATGTGCCCAAGTCTACAATGCCACATGTAGGCCTGGTTCACACAATTCTTGCTCTTCTTAAGAGCATTATCAATTTGAAGATTGTAATAAGAAACATCTAATAGATATAGATCGTTGACTAAAGATGCTGAAGCTATTGATTTATTACCATAATAAATCGAACAACTTCTATTCTCAATAGTCAACCTATATCCTATCTTGTCCAAACAAGATATTGATATGATATTCTTTATTATGCTAGGAACATAATAACAATCTTCTAATAGTAAGGCGTCTCCCGATGGAAGCCTGAGGTTTGCTGTCCCAACAACAATTGCCGCAACTTTTGCGCCGTTTCCTAGCCTCAATTCCACCTCACCATGTCTCAACTTCCGCTTACTTGTCAGCATATGTGCATCATGACAGATATGAGAAGCACATCCGGTATCCAATACCCAAGATGTGGAATCTCTACCTGATAAGTTGATATCTATCATATAGATATCTGAAGCTTCAGACAGCTTCACCTTTCCATGAGCTTTATCATGAAGGAACTCCTTGCAGTTCCTTTTCCAGTGACCATACTGCTTATAGTTGAAGCAGTCACCCTTCACTACTCTTTTGCCTTTGTCCTTCGATCTTATATCATTAGCTATCATCTCTGCTTCAGGGGCATCCAATGCCGATTCAACAGGAGGATCAACTCCAGGGACAAAGTCAATGTGCTCAGATCTGAAGACATTCTTCAGGTTTATGAATCAATCCGAGTAGATCAGGTAAGTCAAAAGGGCATCAAGTATGCCACGGAGTGGGTTATTCGACGACATAATTCCCTACAGGAGATAAGTAAAATCTATTTAGCAGATGTTCAATTATTAATTTTAAAACAAGACATGGTCTTTTGTTCAAGTTTAACTCCCACTAATTTTCGACGGACTGTATAACCCTCAGTTATACAGAACGGGAGACCCCGACAGTCTCCTAGTGGGGATCAGAATCTCAATGACTTGCACTACAGCCTTGTGGATAGCACAACAAACTGTAATACAATCAGAGAGCACCCAACTCATAGGACTTGCAACTCCTTGCAATATCTGATCATGGCTTCGGTCTCCAGAGATTTAATGGCCTTGTGGATAGCACAACAAACCATTAATTCTGGTCTAAGCTAACCATCATTACGCGACGAGCATAGATTTGCATGCAGCCCTTGTGGATAGCACAACAAAGCTACATAGTTCCTCTACCCCGATCTATAGGCATCTAATGTCATAGCCACAGTTTCTCCTCCCAATGAAACAGGCCTTGTGGATAGCACAACAAACCTACCTAAAGTGATTCTAATCCTATGACTATAACGATGGTGGACCACGCGGTAAGTTCTCAACTACTCGCGTTACGGCTTAGAGTTTATCTGAGGGTATTTAGATAACTTTTATCTTGGTCTTTCCTAGGTGATAGTATATAAATACATCGTAGGTGATACTATAACCTGCTTTGATTCTTAATCAAAAGAAAAACAATGCATCACATACATGTCATTAGTGTGGTCATGGATAGCACAGTGGGTTTGACTGGAGCCAACAGTCAAATGCACACATAATCTAACACAACAATTATATTAGATAACCTGCAAACACATAGGCAAGAGATCTCTATCTTTTTGCCTTCCTGGTTGCAACTGTGGATCGTCCTCGCTCCTTCCTCGGTTGCCTCGATCATATTACAATAATTCTAGAATTACAAGTAAATTGAAGAAGGCCTTATGGCGAGTACAAAAGAGAGAGGGAGGTAGAAATACATCGGAGTATGAGAGAGAGAGGTGCGCAAACCTCTATTTATTAACAATTAATAAACAATCGTACATCTACGATCCACACAATCCATTCATCACATGAATAATAAATTAAGTGCATATCCATGACCACGGTGTGTTTTAAACATCCCACACATGATTCAGCGCATCACATGGCTAAAATAAAAGAGTTTTCAAAAATACATAACTTTGGCTTTCAAGAAGTTGGGATCCAATCAAAATTGGTATTTGAATTTCGAAAACACTTTTAATTAAATTAACATGCAATTAAATCAAAATTTAAAAGTATTAAAACACACATCACATGTGCACACACTCCAAATTAATAATTCCAAATTATTCCATGCAAATTAGAACAATTCTAATAATCTAATACTTAGATTAAACCCTATTAATAATCTAACAATTAGACTATTAAAGACTAATCTAACTCTTAGATTAATCTAATAAAGTCAATTAATAATTTAACACTTAAATTAATAATCAACCAAATTAATTATTAACTACTAACTTAATATTTAGATTAGTCAATTAATGTTAATTATGAATTTAACTTTTAAACTAATAATTAACATTAAGTAATTAATAACTAATTAATCTAACTCTTAGATTAAATAATTAAGGTTATTATTAATTTAACTATTAAATTAATAACAACAATAATTAATAAGGGATTACTAATTTAACATTTAAATTAGTCATCTAAATCAATTATTAATTTAACAATTAAATTAATAATCAACTCAAATATTAATTAACAATTAGGTGAAATAATAGTTAATAATCTAACAATTAGACCAATAACTATTAATAACTAATTTAACATTTAAATTAGTTAAATTGAGGTTAATAATCAATTTAACATTTAAATTAATAGTAACCTCAATTAATTAACAACTAATAAATCAATCCAATTGTTAATATATTTTGGTAATGATTCAAAATCATTAATTAAGAGCCCAATTTAAATTTCAAAACTCTTATGAACCCTTTTAAAATTAAAATCAAGTTTTAATTGAATTTTAAATGGGAAATCTGGGATTTACAAGGGGTTTAATGGGGAAATAGAAGGAGAGTGGGCCCAACTTCTGGGGCAATGGGTTCGAGCCCCTGCCTCGGCCAGGGGTTCGGTCTAGGGCATAGACCCAGGCCAGTCCTGGGCCCGGCTTAGACCGCCTGCACCTGCCCGGTCCAACCGGGTTGGGGCCGGGGGGTTTGCCTGAACCCCTTCCTTCCCAAACACCCGACGCCCTTCTGCCTGAAAACCCTAATACTGTTGCAGGTTTTGAATCTGGCGGCGGGGGGCAAGGAGCAGGCCTGCCTGGCAGCAGGCGCTGGACGCCGCCGGTCCGCCGGCATCGCCCCCTGCGCCGGCGAGGGCGCCGGCGCCGGCAGGCCCCCAAAACACAGCAGTCCGAGCCCCATTAAGAGCCCCTAAATTTCTTGTTCTAAACCCGAAAATAAAGAAGATGAACTCTCGGAGCTCCTCAAGTAGCCTCTCCCGGTGGTGGCCCTAATGCTCTGTGGACATAGGGGACTATCCCCTGAAGATCTGGGATCTCAATCCTCCATCCCAACGATTGGGAAGTGCTTACGAAGCCGCCGAAAACACCCCGTTCATCGTCCCATGAAGAACACAAAACCCCCAAATAAAATCCGAAAATTGCAGAATAACAATCCGATTATTTGTGTTCATCTCAAGAACACAGATTCAGCAAAATTCGAGTTTTAAACCATGGAATAAATTCCAGGAAAAAAATTAATTCGGGGACTGAAACGGGACGAGAAACAGTGGAACCTGGCTATGATACCACTGTTGGGTTTTCTCAGGTTTCTCCGGATCGCTCACGCAGCGGAAAATAAAAATTTACAGCGATCTGTATTCCTGTTTCGAAGAACTAAGATCGATTATCGGATAATCGAAGTTCTCACCGTGTGCGGATTCGGATCCGCAACCGTTCGGTTCCGTCGGTGTGACACCGCAAGCCGCGCAAGCGCCCGGCCTCTAGCGAAGTCCACGCGATCCTCCCCGCGACGGATATCCTCGCGTTCCTCGTTCTTCGCAGCCCACGAAACCACTGCCGGTCGCCGCAACGATCGGCGCAACGTGCGGACGGTTTCCCGTCGAACGGGATTCGGAGACGCGGCGGAGCAGATCTGGATCTGTCTGGACGCCAGAGAGAGAGAGAAACTGAGGAGGGGCGGCTAGGGTTAGCAGCAGCTTGGCCTGCTCAGCCCGTTCGCTATGTTTTATACTAACCGCGTGGTTTTTCATAAAAACCCCCGGTTTATATAAAACCCACTTATTTATCCATCGCCTTAAGAATTATTTGCGTGTGACCCTCTAGGCCCAAGTACTAGTCCAGTTAATGGCCCAAGAAGCCCGGTGACTCCTCACTGGCTTTATTAATCAATTAATAACCCTTTATTAATTAATTAATCAATCGAATTGACGTCGCACATCGAATTCGACCGGGCCTCCGATCACGTTGGATGCCAAGCAACACCGCGTGAACCCGGAAGGTATTGGGGTTATGTAACCCACTCTTGGAACCTTTCCGCCGACAGTTACCGCGTGGATATAATCCTTCATTCGTACAATGCTCTCGAGTCAACTTAGGGCATGGCGAGCTGTCAAACCCTAACCGGTCGACTCACTTGGATTGGATGCCGCTGATGAATATCGGAAAACTCCTTTCCCGATATTATCGTTCGCCCTGGCCAGGGACTTTTGCGCATCCTTCCTAGAGCATTCTCTCTCTAAGTACCGAGAGCGAATGATTCCTTATTGACACACAATTCCCTTCGACGGTATTCCGCTGTACCCAATCCTTGGCGTATTAGAATCCCGTGGCTAGAGATTCGTAAACCAAGGTCAAAGCAGAGAAGTCCACCGACAAGGTGTCCTTGGTGTCTCAGGTCCGAGGACCATCCACGCAACTGCGACAATAGAATCAAGCAGGTTGACAGTGAGGTACAATACCATCCAGCGATTCAGTCGGATCAGTTCAGTGAACACATTCTCCAATGAGCACCTACAGATTCGCCTTAGTGTCTCCACACAAGTGACTTATGAGATCAGTCAGCCTCATCATATGAACAGGAGTAATCTGTACTAGTATAACCGGATATCCGATGTCCTTCTCGGATATCCTCCGACTAGGAACAATTAAGAATATGTGTGTTTAAGTGATCAGTCTCATTAGTATAATCTCATCATAATCTGATCACTATAGCACATATTCACGGACTTCATTATGAAACGATAATTAATGCGATTTACACATAATGAATATTATGCCATTTTATTAATAAATGAACGAGATTTACATAATCAAATTGGCTTGTAGGCCACCTAAAACTAACAAAGAGATGGATGATGAATAGAAACCACGGTACTATGAGATTGCCAGATACTGTGAAGATCAATCATATCTTAAAGAAGCCATAGCTAATGAAAAAAGGGCTATCAGGAGACTTGCTCAGAGGTACACTCTAGTTGGAGGAGCACTTTATAAAAGAAGTTTTGATGGAGTTCTCTTGAGATGCTTAGACGAGGATGAGCTTTGGAAGATCATGGAAGGAGCTCATCCTGGAGTTTGTGGTGGCCATGTTAATGGACAGATGCTATCAAAGAAGATCCTTAGACAAGAATTTTACTGGCCGACCATGGAAGAAGATTGTGTAGGATATGTTCGTAGGTGTGCCAAGTGTGAACTTCACGCCGACAAGATCCACTCCCCCGCATCTTCACTCCATCTTGTTTCCTCCTCATAGCCTTTCTCCATGTGGGCTTTCGACGTCATTGGACCCCTTGGTAACCCTAATTTCGGCATTAAGCAGAAATCCTTCATTCTGACGGTAACGGAGTACTTCACCAAGTGGGTAGAAGCCGAAGCTTACACGGAAGTCAAAGCATCAATCGTCTGCAAGTTCATCATGAAGAACATCATCACAAGATTCGGAATTCCAAGCACCATCGTCACCGATAATGGACTGCAGTTCGTATCACAGGAGCTGAAGGACCTCTGCAACAAGTATAAAATTGCATTACATCATTTGACTCCTTATTATCCGTAAGGCAATGGCCAAGCAGAGGCAACTAACAAGACTTTGATAAAAATCATCAAAAAGACGTGTAAATCTAATAAGTTCACAGACTGGCCAGAAAAACTGATTGAGGCTCTATAGGCATATTGAACTTCAATCCGCACGCCCACTGGGCAGACTCTGTATTCCTTAACATTTGGAATGGCGGCGGTAGTTCCATATGAAATTCTCATACTGTCATTAAGAGTACAATTGAATAAGGAACTCTCTATTGATGAGCATTGAATAAGGAACTCTCTATTGATGAGCATCACTTGGCACTCCTTGCTCAGTTGGAACTCTTAGACGAGAAAAGATAGTCAGCTGCTAATCATGCACGAGTATATAAAAATAGATTAGTACGTTTTTATCAAAAGAAAGTCATTGAACGTAAGTTCAAAGTTGGTGAAATGATTGTCAAAAGAATCTTTGTAAAACCTAGTGGTCCGCGTTCTAAGCGCCAACCCAATTGGGAATGACCATATGTCAGATCACATGCTTTTCCTAGTAACACATATCGCTTAGTTAATGCAGAAGGTCAAGAATTAACTCACCCCTGAAATGGTCTGTATCTTAAGAAATACTACCCTCAGGTTAGAGAGTCGATCAGCATGGTGCAAAAACCAGTGGAATCAGAAAATTTTGAAATTCAAATTTCCTTATCAGTCTAGATAATTTAATTCAAACATATTACTACACATACTGACATGTTTGGTTCGTGAGTAACAAGAGATGTAAAGTCCGAAGGAATACCGAAAGCTTGACTAAGAGTGTAAAGTGCAAATCATTCTTTTTAAACAAAAAATTCTATTTTTGGCCCACAATGTCGGAACGAAGCTTAGAATAGGCTACCAAAAATATCCGCCATCTTAGTAAGAGGCCGTCATAAAAAAAAGGGGGAGATCTGTCCCATGAAAAGGAAAAGGAAAAGCAAAAGCAAAAGGCAAAAAGCCAAATATCAAATCAAAAGGCCATTACATTACAAACGTTAAACTAAGGGCATAAAATCAAACAAAAGGAAGTGCAAGGTCGTTAAATATCCCGTAAAGAAGATGACCGAACCCCAACAGATATTAAGGTAAATGAGGGACATCTTTTTGGGTCTCTGGAACCCTCTCGTAGGCTTTTTAAACAAATTCTACCTTTCTTTCTGAAGAGGCGTACTCTAAGCTTGAAGAACGGTCAAGATTGACTAAGGGTTAGACCATCGAATGGGATTACGAACGAAAACACAAGCTCAAGCACGATGAGTCTAAGTTAGATTATTGAAGAATAATTTGGGAATTAAGTTAATAAATGAATATTCTCTTTTGATCTAAGTACCATGCTGGTCTTTTAGTTTACACATATTTCAAAATAAAAAAATATATATATTTCAAAATCCAATATATATATATATATATATATATATATTTCAAAATTATATATATATATATATATATATTTCAAAATTATATATATATATATATATATATATATATATATATCTCAAAATCTAAAAAAATAGATATTTCAAAATCTAAAAATATATATATTTCAAAATCCAAAAAAAATGGATATCTAAAAACAAAGCAAATCAAATATTTTGAAAATTGCAATTACAAACAATTTTTGTTTTCAATTAGCATCTGCTTGTCACATTTGGTGTGTTTCATTCCTTTTATTGAGCATCTGCCTGCTTGCATGTTGCATTTTACTCCGTTATTTCTTTCAGTTCAATTATTTGTTATACCTTTGTTAGTAAAGGCTTCGCCCCTACCCTTTTACCAAGGAAAGAATTGATTAATCGATTACTTAACTAGGGAAGGGGCTAAGCCTGATCAAATATTTAACCTGTTTGTTAAGTGATGAACAAGGCACGATTGCAGAAAAATTCACACAAAGCACAAATATGAAGACAAAAATTTCATGTATATCATCAAAATTGGTTTTGCATACATATCTGAGTCCATCAACATCAGAACTCACAGAAGAAAGAGAAAGTACATGATAAGCAGCCCTCACGGCTGACTCTTCTTGGCCCCTTCATCAAATTGGCTCTGGGCCTCGTCTTCGGCATCCGATGCTGGTACTTTGGACAGCGGCGATGGTGGACCCATGGTGCTCAGACTAGCTTGACCAGAAGAGACGGCCACACTGGCTGTAAAGGCTCTCGCCTGCCCCCGCTCCTGAGCTCGCTAACGTGATTGTCGGCACCGTTCTTCCACACTACGGTGCTCGTGCTCGGCGATGCCTAACTGTACACGGAGGCAAGACATCACCGTATCCATCTGCTGCCGCTCCTGTCGCTCTCTCTCCCTCTCCTACGTAATAAACTCCAACCAAGACTGGAGACGTGGAAGCTCCCGAGGAAGGTCCCCAGTGAAGAGATGAGCCACCTGCTCCTCCAGCTCATGGACCCAAGCAGCATCAGTCTCAGCCCTTTGAAGGGCTTCCTGAAGCTCAGCAACTTACAAGAGAAGACGTTGTCGGTCCAAGATAATCAATCAATCAATATCAAATTCAATAATGGAAGTCAAAAGGTCAAAACTTACTCGGGAGGCCCAATCTTGATGGATATAGGTGTCCTCTAAGCCAATCATAAGGCACTTATTTCAATCTGGTTCACTAATCAATGGCATTAAATTCATTATGTAGATTGGTATATTTATAATTGCACATAATGAAGTCCATGAATATGTGCAATAGTCATTAGATTATGATGAGATCATAATAATGAGACTGATGACTTATAAACACATATTCTCAATTGTTCCAAGTCATAGGATGTTTAAGAATGACATCAAACATCCGGTAAGACTAGTACAGGTTATTCTAGCTCATATGATGAGGGTAACTGATCTCGTTAGTTACTCGTATGGAGACACAATGGTAAACCTATAGGTGCTCATTGGGGAATGAGTTCACTGAATTGATCCGACGTGAATCGCCGAATGGTAATTTATCTGACTGTCAATCGGCTTAATTCATCGTCACAGTGGCGTGGTTGATCCTTGAACTTGAGACACCAAAGACACCTTGTCGGTGGACTTCTGGACTTTGAATTTGACCTACGAATCCCTATCCACGGAATCTCTAATAGTCAAGGATCGGGTCTAACGGAAGACCTTCGAAGGTGATTGTATGTTCAATAAAGGATCGTTTGCTCTCAGGTAACTGGAGAGAGAATGCTCTAGAATAGATCCGCAGGAGTCTCTGTCCAGAGCAAAAACAATATCAAAAAAGAGGTTTTCGGATATTGTACAGCGGAGTCTGATTCAAGTGAGTTGATGATCTAGAGTTTGACAATTGACCATACCTTAGGTTAACTCGAGAGCATTATGCGAACGAAAGATTATAGCCGCGTGGTAACTGTGGACGGACAGGTTCCATGAGTGGGTTGCTGAACCCCATTATCTTCCTGGATCATGCGGTGTTGCTTGGCACCCAACTTGATCAGAAGCCCAACCGAATTTACATGCGATGATAATTCGGCTAAGTAATTAGTTAATATCTAGATATTAATTAATTACAATAAGTTAATAACTAGTTATTGGACTTAACGGGTTGAAAATCGAACTAGTAAATGGGCCTAGAGGGTCACATGCAATAAGATTCTTAGTCGGTGGTACATAAGTGGGATTTATATTAACTTGGGGACTTTTGTGAAAAGTCGCGCCGACTTAATATATATATGCGCTGTTGAGAAACCCTGGGACAAGTTGTAGGATTTTCCCCTGCTGGCCGTCATCCCCCCTTTCTCTCTCCTCCTCTGGGTGCCCCGTTCAAGGCACCGGGACTGTCTCCGTCTCCGACGCGCGTGATTCAGGAAAGTTGGGAATTCCCGTCGGCGGGTTTTCGGCAATCGTTGCAGCGACAGATCTTCAGCGAGCGAGCTGATACGGACGAGGGAGCCAGGACCAACCACCACAGAGGATTGTGTGGATACCGCTGGAGGCCGGACGCTTGTGCGGCTCATGGCATCGCCTCGACGGAACCGAGACGGAAGTGGATTCGAATCCGCGTACGGTGATTTAATCATCCCATTTATTTTCGGTTTTAGTTTTCATTCCGAATCGGATCTGCGGGCATCGGGGGGGATTATTTTGTTCGTCGTTTCCGCTGCGTTCTTCGCATCCCGTCTGAATCCCAACAATGGTATCAGAGCCAGGTTTGCCGCTCTGATCCGTTTCGGATCGCTAAAATTGATTTTCTAATAATTATTCCATGTTGTGTGTTACTTGAATAATTTAAGATGAATATGAAAAATAATTTGGATTATTTTTCAGTGGAAATAAATCATTTTCTTTTGGTTCTTGGGGCTGTCCATGGTGATGGGCATCGGCCAATGGGTTTAGAAGAGGAGTCTGTGAGTGGGGTGCCGGAGATCTCTCGGGGCACCGCTGGTGAGACTGGCGTAGGGACTACAATGATCGCTGGTAACCCACCCTTTCCTCCTCCTCTCTTTTTTATTGCCGGCGTTGGAAAAGATGGGAAACAAATTAGTAATAAAGGGACCACGGTTTCAGGACCTGTATGAAAGGGGGGGGGGGGGGGGGGGGGCGCTTGCCGGAGCTTCACCAGCACTGGCAAGGCCGGGTGACCCTGTTGGCCTTGTCCGGGGCGGCGGGGCAAGCTGGCGCCGCCGCCTGGTTCCCTTCCCCTTGCCGGCACCCTTCCCCTTCCCTGCAGCATGTGGTTATGAGAAGAGGGGTTGATTAAGGGCAGCGGGGGGTGGGGATTCCACCGGCATCAAAGGCGGCAGGGGTTGGCTGGCGGCGCCACACCGGACCCCGCTCCACCCTGCCGGCGTCGTGCAGGAAGCCGACTGCACCAGCCGGCGGCGGCGGCTAGGGTTTAACCCTAGCCGCACATACCTGGAGCAGGTCCTGGCCGGGCCGGCCCGCTTGGGGCGGTCCAAGCCGGACCGGGCCGGCCTGGCACTGGCCAAGCCAGTTATCTCTCCCCTTAAGGCCCTATTAACTTTTTGAATTTCGGCCCATTTAACCCCAAAACCAAATAACCCTTTATTATGAAAAACCCCACCCCTATTAACTGAAAAATTAAAATTAAGAATAGTTTAAAATTTGTTTTAAATAGTTTAAAACTTGTTTTAAACTTTAGTTTATAATCTTTTAGTTAATAAAAGGTTGTTTTAAGATTTTATTTTAAAAGTGGGTTATTATTAAGATGTGAGCTTAATTTATAATTAACAAATGTTGTTATTTATTTAAAATGGGATCTTAATTAATTATTAACAATTGTTGTTATTAATAATTAAGATAATGATTTTAATTTTAATTAACAAGTGTTGTTAATTATTTTAAGATCGTGACCTTAAATATAATTAACAAATGTTGTTAATTTTTATTTAAGTTAAGTGATTAGATTAATGTATTACTTTCTTAGCAAATGTTGTTATGAAATTAATGTTTTAATTAAAAGACACTTAATAAAAGGTTATTAAGTGTTTAATTAACCCTTTTTATAATTGTTATAATGAGGTTAATTATTTTATGAGAATAAACCTTAATAAAAGTTATTAAGGATTAATTATGTCTTAATAATAGTTATTAAGATAATTAATTAATTTTCTCCTGGATCTTTTAATTAAAGTTTTAAAGATCTAATCTACTTAATATAATCTTTTAATAAAAGTAATTAAGAGAGTATATTAAGTATAATTGTTAGACTATTTTAATTAGAAATGTTCTAATTATTATTTCTTAATAATAGCTATTGAGAAATATGTTTTAATAAAGGGGTTCTTAACAAGGAGTTGTTAATCAATTAAAATAGGAATTAGAAATTCTTTTATAAGTGTTTATTATGAGTTTTTCATTCTATCTAAATGTTAGATTGTTTCGCATTAAAAATTGTTATTAATGTGATTTAAAATTAATCTAAGTGTTAGATTAATTAATTTAGAATTGTTCTAAATTATGCATGGAATATTTTATAATTTTAATTTTAGTTTTGTTTGCATATATTGATGTGCTTGATGCTTTAAATTAGATTTATTGCATATTAGAAAATATGATTTTTGAAAAATTCAAATTATCCAATTTTGATTGAAACCCAGGTTTTAAGAAAATCAAAATTATTACTTTTCAAAATTTTAGCCTTCATGTAATGTGCTTTATCATGTGTGGATGGTTAAAATTTGTGATGGTCATAGACATGCACTTAGTTAAATTTCATATCATGTGATGGTGTGTGATTATGTGGATTGTTATGGAATGTGATGTACATTAATTAAGTGTTAATTAATGAGACCTGCGTGTCTCCCTCTCTCTCTCATTCCATTGTAATTCTATCTCCCTTTTTTATTGTACTTGGCCATAAGGCTTTCTCTTACAATTAATTTGTATTTGAAAATATTTCAAATTATGTTTTATATTTGTAATTGATCGCGCCAGCCGAGGAGAGACAAGGATGATCCGCAAATGCAACCAGGAGGGCGACAGGAGATGAGATCACCAGTGGTTATGTGTTTGCACGTTTAGATTATATAATTGTTATATAGTTTTGGTGATTAATTGTTTGGCTCCAGTTAATCACCGTGCTGTCCATGACCACATAATAGACATGTATGGATGATTCATGCGTTTAGTTTTTTATTATGAATCGATTGCTAATATATAGGTATAGTTAAATATATATGATATATTTATAAACTATCACTTAAGATGAGACTAACATAAAATAAGCAAAAACCTTCAATTTAAAGTCTAAGCCGGAGCGTGAATCATTGAGAATGCACCACGTGGCTCTCCATCAATATAGTTCTTAGAACTTGATTTAGTGATAGCAGTTTCTATGTGTTTACCTGAGATCTGCCACCATCTGATGAAATGACTATTAACTATGGCATCTTGATGTCTTGAGACTGGAATAGAGGAATAGTGTAGCTATCCTCGCGTTTACCCGGGAGCTGCATTCTTACTCTACTCTGTCACGTATTGATGGTAAAGCTTAGACCAGGTATAATGGTCTACTGTGTTTACCCGGGACCATTAAAGACCTGGGAGCCGAAATAAGATCGGACATTGCAAGGAGTTGCAATTACCATAAGATGGTTGCTCTAAGATAATGGTATGATACTATGTGTTTACCCGAGGTCATACTATGATTCTTGGAGATTCTGATCCTCTCTAGGAGACCGTCGGAGTATCTCGTTCTGTATACCTGAAGGTTATACAGTCCGTCAAAAAATAGTGGGAAATAATTCAAGATAAAAGACCATAATTGAATTAAATGTCGTCTATTCGAGATTTTGGCATATTGGATACAATACTTCTCATATTCAAACTGACTAGAAAAACTCTAAAGAATGTCTTTAGGGGTGAGTGAAAGTCACTATCCTAATCAAATATCATGAATCCTCTTACTTGGATAGACCAAGGTGAAGAGGTACTCATGGTGTGTCTTTTTGAAAGGCAATGGTTATTATGAAATCTCTTATTTGGATAGACCAAGATGAAGAGATATTTATGATGTGCCTTTGAGAAAGGCAAGTGGTAAGATTTTAAACGGTCGAACCCATACCTGAAAGGATGTAGGAAGGTCAGCTGAGATAGAGAAGTAGTAGTTCTCCCACTGCGACCAATATAAGAATATAGGAAAAACGAATATGAAACTTGAAAGAAGCTTCAGGTATTCTTATTATCAACTTTTTACATGTCTATTGGAGAATTAGCGTATCCAATATGAGATATTGGAAAGGACTCTCAGATCTGCGATAGTATGCAGACTAAGACAAGTAAAAGGAAATCGAGAAAATGTAAGTGCTGAGTTAGACTCAACAATTGTTTATGATATTCATAGGTTACTGTCAGACAGTAAATCTTTGTATATCTATAGGAGTCAAATATGAAACTGAATAATTGTTATTTAGTTGCATAAGATATCAAGAATAACATTGATTGAGAAAGAATAATAATTGTTCGAATCAGTCAATACATTGTAGATTCTTGATGTGACATTTCATGTGATGAATGTTCACAAGTCTCCTATAGAAATGAACTATGTGAATCATGATTATCTATGGTATTGTACACAGGCTTGTACAACAGGAAATTATTGATGCTAATACATATTGATATAAACAACTCAATATCCTTACCTTATAGTTTACTCTTGGAATGATTCGACTATATGTACTTACTGAAGTACAAGACGAATACATTTGAGAGATTAAGGTATAAGATCAATATGAAGTATTAGAATTTTTGATTTGATCAAAGAAATTAATACTTAAGTATATGATTCATACAAATCATTAAAATGATAATTGTATCTTCGTTCGATTGATCCTCGTTGTACATCATAGTAATATAATAGAATGAGGAATTGCACCTTATTAAGATATGGTGCAATATATATATATATATATATATATATATATATATATATATATAATAAGATTTGCCTAATTCTTATCCTTTTGAACATGAGTGTGAACATTAGATGTCCGTACTTTACAGATGGTTCCAAATAAGTCAGTATGTGTCCATATAAGATATGGAAACCAAATAATTCATATTAGATGTGAATTATGAACAAACCTGATTTCAAAGTCAAGTTATACTGTGATGTGAATTTGTAAAATGTCTAAAGAGTTTGGACATTATATTTATTGGCCAGGCGATAATGAAATAATTATTATCCTGAAAGTTGTCTTCTATGAAGAGGAATTTGTCCTCAGAGAAGACAGTGGTAGCTGATAAAACTAGAAGATGTTCTAGATTCACAAGTTAACATACGATTTAAGTTGTTTGGAACCACTCATAACACATATCAGAGAGCTTAATAGATTTTTGAGATTCTCTCAGTGACTAGAAGGATATGTTTGACATATCTGATTTAACAAGATGAGAGGAGCTCAAAAATAGATTATGATCTAAAATCTATGATAATGATGCTCTCTGTCATTACAACTTTAAGATTGATAAGTTTATTAGAATTCTACTTAACAATACTGCCTATCATATGATGAGATGATGACAATTGGGTATGAAAAGCGTTCTCTCAATGTGATTGAGGTAAAGATATATATGATATACCTTTAAAGTTTTTAGAATGTCTGGGAAGCAAGTTATGATTTCAAAGATCATTTTGAATCAAACTGAAGCTTCCTAAGTTGTAATAAAAGTTTTGACTTAATGGTCAAATATTACGTGATCATTAGGAATGATCACGGATTGTGTGTATGTTCAGAAAGGACAGTGGGAGTACAGTCACTTTAGTAATGCTTTGTGATAATAACATCAAAGTCATTGAGAATGACATCAAGATGTTACTATCAGTGAAAGCATTATTAACCATGTTTTCCTCCGTAATAAGTTTGGTTATAATATCCCACGTATTAGAAATACGAATCTATTAAGATAGATCGGTGGGGATATTATATTGACCTGTATGTCAAGTTGTTTGGCATAAATTTCATACCAAGTCTCAATTGTTGAGATATGGAATTTATTCTTTTAAAGAAAAGATTTCTTAAAGGATAAATGAGTGAAATGCATCATTAAGCACTTGAGAAGTGCTAAGGATGCACTCCCGTATATGGAGAGGATGATTTGAAACTATGAGGTCACACTGACGCAAATTTCAAGTAAAATAATAGACTTAACCTTCTAATAGAAAGAAAGGATTGGAAGGGTTCCAATCTAGAACTCGATATTAAGGTGATGACATAAATAAGTGATACTGTTATTAGAACAGTATGGATAAAAAGTGTAACGACCCGCCACCCTATAATCGGGAATCCGATTACTAAATGGGTACCGAATCATTAATTTGGAACCAAACCAGGATCTAGTAAGTCTGGGAAATAAATAATAAACTAAGCTAAACAATCACATCGCATTGAATTGAAATGAAAGTGCAGGAATTAAAAATTGTTACAATGCGACTCGATACAGCAAATAATTACATACTCCAACTGAAAGAAATAATTAAACATACAGGCCAGAAATAAACAACAACTACGTCGGGGCATACCCCAGAACAACTGCTGAAGGCGCTCAACCCAAGGCCGTACACGCTGCTCTAAGTCTGCTGGGAGTCCTCACCTGAAAACCGCAGGGGTGAGTCTCAAGACAAGACTCAGTAGGGATCCTTCGATCCCCACTGCCCACGCACACACCCACAAGTGCAAGGTACGGCTAACGGTAAAGCAACGAACACAGAAGTAAGTTCACTACTCCTATATCTCGATATGAACCATGTGCATTCGAAATATAATATGCATAATTCTAGAATCATTCTATCAAGGAGCCAACAACTCGCGTCTCGGCTTAGCACTAACCGAAGGTGTCTCGGCTTAGCACTGACCGAAGGTGTCTCGGCTACACAACCGAGAGTAGGAAACACCGATCACAACCGAAGGTAGGAAACACCGGCCACACAGCCGAAGGTAGGAAACACCGACCACACAACCGAAGGTAGGAAACACCGGCCACACAGCCGAAGGTAGGAAACACCGACCACACAACCGAAGGTAGGAAACACCGACCACACAACCGAAGGTAGGAAACACCGACCCGCTGAGACCAAACAGTAACCCCTCGGATAGCATGCTAGCTACTCCGGCCCAACTGGCTCAGGTGGTTACTCCTTCCCTCAGCATGAGTGACTCTCCGAATGTACCACTCCGACACCGGTACTAGCTGACCCCGGGGTTCACCAGGTGACCCTCTCTCACTAGGCGTCACCCCGCCCACGCCCCCACCGGCGCTGTGCTCACGCCCCCACCAGCACAGGGTGATAAAGCGCTACAATGTCACTCCAGGTCCACAGTAACACAAAACACCAAAACCCGGCACAGTACGATCCGGTCACGTGAAAAGCCCACGATCGCACGACACACCACGCGGTGCCATCCGGTCATGAAGAATCCATCATTGTCGAGTGCATCAAAACATGCATTAACCAACTATCTAGCAGTATGAACACGTTTTACTGGCATGAATTAGTGAGGTTCTGTCTCGAATCGCGTCGCCCCAGGCCGACGCCATTCAAGCTCCATGTACAGGTTCATGTAAAACAGTTCAGAATCAGGTTTATGTAAAACAGCCTTCGGGCCGAAGGGGTCTCGGCCAGGCGATTTCTGTCTAAAAGGCGTCGTGATGGCCCGACGCCCTTCAAAAAGGCGTCGTCCATGCACGTCGTCTTTCAACCCGCCTGAAGGGGCCTCGGTCCGAAGGGGTCTCCGCCCGCTATCAGAAGACAAGCCAATGTCCAGGAACCCAAAATCTGCCATGGGCCCGAGGGCTCCCTTTTCAACCCATAAAACCCCAAAGTTACTTAAAAACAGAGGAGAAAGAGGGGCAATACAATCCATAGGAAAATCACCTTCATAGCAAATCCCCCATATCATCAAAAGAGCACCTAAACATGCTCATTCTTCCCCCCAAAACCCGAGATCCATAATCATGCTTAAACGGTAAAAACTTGGTTAAAATGCGATGCTATGGGAACCGTCACCCTACCGGACACTTGAACGCCTCCGAGCTTCAAGCCGTCCACCCGACTCGCCCCACGCCGCCGCCGGTACCGCCGTGGTCGTCCTTGCTCCACCGTGACGTCGGCCGCCGTCCGGAGAGTAGAACGCCGCAGTGGAGATGGAGGTGGCAGTGGTAGGAGCTAGGTAGAGGATGGAGTGGAGGGAGAGGTGAAATGGTGGGAGGAAAAGAGGGAGGCGGAGGAATCGCCGCTGAGATCGCCGGAGGGGAAGGAGAGAAAGAGAGAAGGAGAAAAATGAGGAAAGAAGGAGGGCTCGCGGGGGGGTTAACCAGGCTAAACGCGTCGACCGAGGCAGACGCGGTCCAGTCGACACGTCAGGTGATGTGACGGCCGCAAGGACAATTTTCTGAAACGTGTCGACCGAGGCACGCCGTTCAGCCGACACGTCAGGGCCGCACTCTGACACGACAGTGCCGTACGCTACGCGGCCCAAAGCCAGCCCACGTGGCACCCTCGAGTCGCCGATCATCTCGAGTCGGTCTCGGCCGCCGACCTCGGACTCCTCCCACTGGTCTCGACGCCGAGTGCCGGCTGCCTCTCGGTCCGAAGGAAATCCAGTTTCGCACTGCCCGAAGGGGTCTCGGCCCTGCTTCCGAAGACAAGCCAACGGCCGACCGAGCCACCCTCGGCCTCGGGCCTTCGGCTTCGCCTCCGTCGCCATCCGGATCCCCGTCGGGCCTCGTCACCGATCCGACCCAGCCTCGGATCCAAACTTAGGGTTCTAGCTTCGGAATCCGGTCGTGATAGATCCAGTCTACATCACGTAGCCAGAACTACAGGGTCCGACCCCGAAAACCGGATCCGAAGGTCTCGATCCTTACAAAAAGGTTCATCCCTGAACTAGATGTAGTTCTAAAAGGTCTCTGATACCATCCTATCATTGTAGGACAATATTGGGAGCAATGAATTATGTGATCGAGTCATGGTCTCTTCAGAAGTTGTAGAACATTATGAGGCTCTTTCACAAGTTCAGAGACAAAGGATAAAGAGGAAATAACGTAATGGAAAATATTCCATCTTTAGAAAATTTAGTAGATCCCTGACCAAGTGTTAGTCACGATTTTTTGTGAGCATCACCTAAATTTGATGGAGATCAAATGCGAAGGTGATTGGCTTGAGTCCAAGTGGGAGATTGATGGATATAGGTGTCATCTTAGCCAATTATAAGACACTTATTTCAATCTGCTTCATTAATCAATGACATTAAATTCATTTTGTAGATTGGCATATTTATAATTGTGCATAATGAAGTCCATGAATATGTGCAATAGTCATCAGATTATGATGAGATCATAATAATGAGACTGATGACTTATAAACACATATTCTCAATTGTTCCTAGTCATAGGATGTTTGAGAAGGACATCAAATATCTGGTAAGATTAGTACAGGTTATTCCTGCTCATATGATGAGGGTGACTGATCTCGTTAGTTACTTGTGTGGAGACACAATGGTAAACCTGTAGGTGCTCATTGGGGAATGAGTTCACTGAACTGATCCGACATGAATCGCCGAATGGTAATTTACCTGACTGTCAATCGGCTTGATTCATCGTCACAGTGGCGTGGTTGATCCTTGGACTTGAGACACCAAAGACTCCTTGTCGGTGGACTTCTGGACTTTGACTTTGACCTACGAATCCCTATCCACGGGATCTCTAATAGTCAAGGATCGGGTCCAGCAGTAGACCTTTGAAGGTGATTGTGTCTTCAATAAAGGATCGTTCGCTCTCAGGTAACTGGAGAGAGAATGCTATAGAATAGATCCGTAGGAGTCTCTGGCCAAAGTAGAAACAATATCATAAAAGAGGTTTTCGGATATTGTACAGCAGAGTCTGATTCAAGTGAGTTGATGATCTAGGGTTTGACAGTTGACCATACCCTAGGTTAACTCGAGAGCATTGTGCGAACGAAAGATTATAGCCACGCGGTAACTATAGACGGACAGGTTCCATGTGTGGGTTACTGAACCCCATTACCTTCCGAGATCATGCGGTGTTGCTTGGCACCCAACTTGATCGGAAGCCCGACCGAATTTACATGCGATGATAATTCGGCTAAATAATTAGTTAATATCTAGATATTAATTAATTACAATAAGTTAATAACTAGTTATTGGACTTAACGGGCTGAAAATCGGACTGGTAAATGGGCCTAGAGGGTCACACGCAATAAGATTCTTAGTCGGTGGTACATAAGTGGGATTTATATTAACTCGGGGACTTTTGTGAAAAGTCGCGTCGACTTAATATATATACGTGCTGTTGAGAAACCCTGGGCCAAGCTCTAAGATTTCCCCATGCTGGCCGTCATCCCCCCTTTCTCTCTCCTCTGGACGCCCCGTTCGAGGTGCCGAGACTGTCTCCGTCTCCGCCGCGCGTGATTCCGGATAGTTGGGAATTCCCGTCGGCGGGTTTTTGGCAATCATTGCGGCGACGGATCTTCAGCGAGCGAGCTGATATGGACGAGGGAGCGAGGACCAACCACCGCGGAGGATCGTGTGGATACCGCTGGAGGCCGGACGCTTGTGCGGCTCGCGGCATCGCCTCGATGGAACCGAGATGGAAGTGGATTCGAATCCGCGCATGGTGATTTAATCATCCCGTTTATTTTCGGTTTTAGTTTTCGTTCCGAGTCGGATCTGCGGGCATCGGGGGGGATTATTTTGTTCATCGTTTCCGCTGCGTTCTTTGCGTCCCGCCCGGATCCCAACAAATCCTCTTCCGCGAGGGAGGCTTGGTGGATAGCAGAGGCCAGTTGACCCTGAAGATCAGCAAGAGTAGCCTCATGAGCAGTCGCGGAAGATGAAGAAGCACCAGTAGAGAAGGGAGGAGGAGCTGCCTGCGTATACACGGCTCGCTACACCAAGAGAACGACTATCAGTGGCTAAATGTCAAAACGAATTAACTAATCAAAATATTCATGCATCACATGCATACATACCAGGTCAAATAGTTCTTTCTGAACTTGTTTAAGCTGGGCCTCCGCATCTTGTAGGCGGGCTCGAAGGTTGATGATGGTCGCATCGCGCGCATCCTGCATAACATACATACATACCTTCATTCACAAATTTAAATAAAGATAATAATTAAAATGAAAGACACATGAAAGCATACTTACATCGAGTAGACGGAGGAGCAGCAGTTGATCGGCGTAGTGTGTCCGATACTACTGAAGATAAGCCACACTGCTCTCAGCATGGGACTCCACCCGCACACCCCGGCGATGCCAATCTTCGTACTGCTCCAGGAATTTACCCGCCAATCTGTGAGGGCTTGCTTCGCCCTCATCGACCGTCCAACTCCCTCCGGGACCTCCTCGTCCACCCACTCCTAGTGGAGGCCCAAGGTCCTCACACAAGGCGGAGGCGGAGGGACTCGATCTCGTTCAGGCAGTGGACCTACATCTGCCTGCCGAACCGCCTCCGACCAGCCGTCACCCACGGCTGGCCTGCCTCGCCCATGCCCAAATATGGGCGTCAGATCACCTGCATACAGGTTAGATGCATTCATAATAAATAAATTGCACTTAACAAATTAAATATTGCATTAACTAAATAATTAAATGAATAACTTACCAATAACTCGGGATAGTCGAGGAACTGACGGCGAAGGGCCGTCAACTGGTGGTGCTGAGGAGCCATATCCACAATTGGCTACCAGCGGCGAGCCAACGGGATAGCATCTGGTCAACGGGTAGCTCCACACCTGCACACATACACGTATAAGATTAGAAAAACATCATATCACATCATTTGCATAAAATAAACAATAATTAAAATAACTTATACCTGGAGAAACGGCGAGAAGCCGTTGATGGTGGTCTCACGGTCCGGCGTGACCGTAGACAAATCCGCGAAGAGGTGAGCCAGGAGGGCTGCACCCCAGGCGTACTCGTGAAGGTGGCCCAGGTCATCTAAGAGACTCAAGAACCTACAATGGATATGGTCACCCTTCGTACCGAAGAGTAACCGACCAAAGAAGAAAACAAGAAAAACCCTAAATTGCCTATCTATCTCCTCCTCCTGACTAGGATCACTACAATATACGGCGGAGGAAGACCTAGCTAATCTACCTCTGAAAGCCTCCCGGGTCTCATCAGATCGATGTCGGGGCTCTATTAATTCTAAGGCTGCCTTTATGTCTACTCTAGGTACGGTCCTAGACTCTCTACCCAGCCCGCTAGAGACCTCTATGCCTAGGAGACTCTCTGCTAGTCCTAGGTAGTCGGGGTAAGCCACCCCACTCACTGCCCGACCTTCTATTCTAAGGCCGGTGATCCTAACTACGTCCTCCAGACTTGGGACCATGTGGCCCCAGGGCATTATGAATGCCCGACTCTCCGCATGCCAACGCTTTCTCAGCGCTTGCAGCAGCACTAGATCGAGCCAGAAGGGCTCGATCTCCAAAATCTCACTAAACCCCAACCGGCGCAGTCGCGCCTTCTGGAAGTCGGCAGGCCTCGGTAGGCACTGATGACCAGATCCCAGGATATCCTGGCCCTCATCGTCTCTTGTAAATAATTCAACAATTTTTATGAGTCAATGGGCATTAAAAATTAATTTTCAAAATAAAAATATTCTATCTGAATGGCGTTGGACATGGTGGACGCCCATTGAAAGGCGTCCACATGTCTTGACGCCATTTAGTCCAATTTTCCTTATTCTTTAAAAAGGAATCACTGATTTGAATGGCGTTGGACCTAGGCGACGTCCTTTGAAAGGCGTCACCTGGTCTGGACGCCATTCAAGTCCGAAGTCGGACCTTTTGAAAGGCCCCTTTCCCATGCTCATTCTCATGCCCAAATCAATCCCACAAAAAACTTACCAGGTGTGAGCCGCCTTCCACTTCTTCTTCCTCACCTACGGCCGTGGGAGGAGCCTCCTCCTCTTCCTAGAAAGTTGCCACTGCCGCAAGGTCGGCCGGCACCACCTTAGGAGCTTCCTCCACCGCTACCATCGAGAGGGAGGCGGTCCGCCATCTTTTTACCACTGCTTTGGCCTTGCTCGATCCTCCATGTTCCATGGTGAGTAAGAGGACTCACCCGGAACGTCCCCCGTCACTGCTGCGGGCTTCGGGCGAGGGCTTCTCCGTTTGTCTCAGCACTGCGGCGATTTGGAAGGGTTAGAAATTAAGGTGTGTGATCGCCAGGAGCATTACCTTACGGTCCCTGTACTCCGCAGGATGGTGAGAGTGATCGCGTTCTGAGGGAGCGGGAGACGACGGTTTCCTTTTCTCTTCCTCCGGCCGGCCAGAGGAGGAGAGCTCGGCAGTCTGCACGCAGAAATACGGTAAGGATCCCTGAAAAGAAAAGACAAGACAAAGGAAGAAAATAACCCGATTAGGACTGTGATATGTAGAATCTATCCATGCAAATATAGAAATCAACTAGAATTGGAAGGAAACGCACTGGATGAGTGTTTGGGGAGGGAAGATGACCATATGTTATGGCCACCCACCTCCCGTTTTTTTGTTTAAAACTTTTGAGAGTAAGGGTTGCTAGGTTATCCTAACATGCGTGCATGCAGATGGGGGTGCTCGTGTGTGAAAAGTGAAGTGATGTGTTAAAAGAGAAAAAGAAGTGAGTGAAAGAGATGGTATGGAACGGATGGAGAGTGGGAATGAAATGAAGTGGAAAGGGAAAAGTAAAGAGAGGGTTAAGAGGACAAGCCCATTTGGAGTGCGACAGATTCCTCTGGCTTCTCGACTGCCAAGGCTTTCTCTCGCTTGAAGTTCCTCCCGAAGCTCCCTGACTCCTTGCCCGCTCAATTCCTCAAAGCCAACCCACTTGCCAACTTCCCTTCTCGAGGGGACATGGGGGGTTTAAATAGGTGAAGGGGAAATAGGAGAAAATAGGGGTCTAAATCCCCGTAAATCATAATAGAGCCAATGAGAAATGGTCAAGGGTCGTAGGTGGTGCGCGCAGCAGTTGCCGGAGTGGGGAGTGATCGGAGTAGTGGAGGTGAGGATGGAGAGTAGAGGAGATCGTGGAAAGACGAAGTCAAGGTGGGAGTTAAGGGAGTGGGCGGCCAGCCAACTTGCCTTCCAATCCCGTGGAAGGCCAGGTAGCTGGCCTTCCACAGAGAGGTGGAAGGCGGCCCAGTTGGCCTTCGAAGGGTGGTAGAAGGCAAGGGGTGGCCTTCGAAGGGCGGTGGAAGGCGGACAGGTTGGCCTTCGAAGGGCGGTGGAAGGCGGACAGGTTGGCCTTCCATGAAAAAGGTGGCGAAAGTCGAGATTGGTTAATGGGCTTGATTATTTAGTGAGTTGAATTATGTGAGAAAATCTGATGGGTTAAATGAGATGGATAAATGATGGGGTTATGACCAAAAGGGGGGGTCCAAAATCGGTGTCTACAAATGCCCCTCCGGGACACATGTTTTGTAGTGGAGTGGAACGGAATGATAAATAGGTGTTCTGGAAATCGAACCTGATTTTGGACAGCCCAAAGAAGGGATGAGCTATATCCAAAGATGGTATGAGAGCGTGGCAAGTGCATGAGAGCTAGCTATTCGAATTGCAAGGGTGACTAAGAAGAGGAACAAAGTTCAGACTAGAGAATCACAATCCGTGGGACCCTCGGGTGCTGGAGCCGCGAGGCCTTGGCGCACCAGGATGCAACGATCTGGCCCAAGGGGATCTCAAGCATGAAAGATGGAGGAGTGTGACTTGAAATGGTCTCGACACAACGGGCGCACGGTGGCCTGGCGCATCATGTGATCGCCAAGTGAGAGAATCTCAAGCACACGTATTGGAAAAAGGATGAGGTCTTGCAATTCAAAGGGCTAACAGACGAACAATTGCCAGACTCACAGATCAACAATGGGTTAAGCAGAGTGATAAATTATGGTCATTGCCCCTAGGGCGAGGATGGATGCTAATGCAAATGCATGCCGGCTTTAAAAGAATGGAAAACAGATTCCTAATGCAAACAGGAGGGATTTATTGGCCAATCGAATAACTTGGAGAATATAGACTCCTCATTGTTTTGTTTAAAGAGGAACTCAGAGTCTATACGCCCAAAGTTATTAGCCTCCTGTATCTTCGGTCCTACTTGCTTCAGATTTCCTGCAGCTGCAAAAACACACATTAGCAAAGTTCATATGTCCAATGATCACATCATTAAGTATTTAAACTGCGGAAGGATGGGAAGCGAAATACATTGCTGCAGTTGAAGCGGCCAAGGAGGCGGTTTGGATGAAGAAGTTCATCTCAGCACTTGGAGTAGTTCCAAGCATTTTGGATCCTGTTCCATTATTGTGCGACAACAATGGGGCACTAGCTCAAGCGAAGGAGCCAAGATCACATCAGAAGTCAAAGCACATTCTGAGACGATTTCATCTTATTCGTGAGATCATCGCCCGAGGAGATATAGTAGTTGAAAAAGTCTCATCTGAAAATAATGTAGCAGATCCCTTGACTAAGCCATTGTCTCAAAACAATTTAGAACGTCACCTTAAGTCTATGGGACTTAGACACATGGGTGATTGGCTATAGTCCAAGTGGAAGAATGTTAGAATTGGGTGGCCTCAAAGCCAATCATTGTACATTCTAGTTCATATTATTAATAAGGCAATCATTTCTTCATTTATAGTTCTCGCAAATTAACTATCGTAATGAAGGTCCGTAAATGTATGGGATATTGAATCATGATGAGATCATGATAGTGAGATCAATATCCTCAGTCAATTGTCTTAAACAGTTCTCGATCATAGGATATTTGAGATGGACATTAAATATCCGATAAGATCGACACAAGTTATGCCTGCTCATGTGATGAGGGTGAATGATCTCACATTCACTCGTGTGGTGACACTAAGACAAACATGTGGGTGCTCATTAGAGAATGAGTTAACTGAACAGACCCAAATAAGAATTCCTGGATGGTAATTATACCTATTAGTCAACCAGGAAATTCAATCGTTGCAGTAGCACAGTTGGTCCTTTGACCTGAGTCACCAATGATACCTTATTTGTAGACCATTGTATCTTGATTCTCTGACTTGTGGACTTTAACCATTAAGTCCACGATAGTCGGTCTTTCAGATACAGTGGAAAGCTTGCGAAGGTAATTGAGTGAACAACAAGGGATCACTCACTCTTGGTATAAGACTGGAGAGAGAATGTCCTATGGATGTGTACACAGAAATCCCTGGCCATGGTCAAATGAAAGAGATGTCTTTCTAGATATTAACTGAGTACTGGAATCCATCTAAATAATGCGATAGAGGGTTTGACTATAAAACCATACCCTTGCGTTATTGGGATATTGTATGAGTGAAGGATTTTATCTGTGCGGTATCTGCAGACGGAAAGGTTCAATTGAAGGGAACAGTATCCCTTATATCTTCTGGGATCATGAGGTAGTGTTTGGTGCTGTTCATGATCAGAAGGCCAAGTGAATTAATCATCAGATGATAATCCACTTGTTTATTAAATTAATCATTTAACATATGATGTTTAAATGTTAATTAATAAATATTAAACTCTAGAATCAGTTCTAAGTTTAATGGGCTTGAAACCGGACTGATATATGGGCCTAGAGGATCACACACATAAGAGTTCTCGTCAGACGGTGAGAGATGTTAAATTTCATGCTTATCTGGGTTTTTATGAAAAGTCGCAGGATAAACATGAAGATTTATCCAAGGCCAAACTCTTAGATAATCATGAGGATTAATCCTTATGCTTATCCTTATTTCTATATAAGGAGGCCAAAGGAGAGGGGTAAAAAGTTGGTTGGACGAATTTTACACCCCAGATTCTCTATCTCCTCTCTCTCACTCCTTCTCTCTGTCTTGGAGTAGATCTGTCTCTCTCCGCATATGGTGGATTTGAGATATGGTCGGAGCACTCAGGTCGAGGAGGAAATCGCGTCTGCAGCGGGAACTCGTGTGGATACCTCTAGAGATCGTGCGCGTGCGCGATTATCGAGTCGGAATCATCTATGGAAGATTCGAAACCCAGCAAAGGTGAAGAACCATTCTTCCCGCGTTTGTTTTAATATCCGTTTTATGATCCCAGCAGCCGATACATAGGAATCGTTTTTTTATTCTCCGCTGCGTTCTTGGTGACTCCTTACACATGCCCTTAACTTTTTAATCTTGTTGGGATTTACAGGGTCCACAGAGAGTCCGGGGCCGAGTTTCTTGGGAGTTGGTCTGGGCTTGGTACCATGCGCTGCCCGATCGGCTCCTTTTCCAAGTGGACGTGTTTGGATTCGGGCCGTTGTTTCGGATCCGACCATTCATGGTTGATGTGCCCTTCTTAGTGGCTCTGCAAGAGCGCTGGGATGACAGATGCAGAGCTTTCATCATGCCCTGGGGACACATGCTGCCCACGCTGGAGGACGTCTCCTTCTTGACAGGCTTGCCGGTCATTGGTGATCCGGTAGTGGGTCTTGAGCTCATGGATTACAGGCAGCTGTCAGATCGACTCCTATGGGAGGGATACTACCGAGTTCAAGGAGCACTATCTCACATACCCCTCGGACATTTTGTCCGGTCTGTGGAATTGAGTCGGGTACGGCGGATGCCGAGCGAGACTCTTGAGGCTTTTGCCGAGAGAGTGGAGGCGCTGTTGGACTTGGATGGCCGCTCAGACGACGAGAACTTACGGATCTTCCTCTTGTTCTTCTTCGGAAGGCTGCTATTTGCTACAACCTCAGACAAGGTCAACCTGAAGTATCTGCCGCTGTTACAGGACCTCCAAGCGGCGAAGAAGATGGCATGGGGAGCTGCGATGTTGGGTCACCTCTTCTCCCATCTGGTGAGCTATCGCCAGGGATCTGGCAATTTGGGTGGATTCACGCCTTTTCTTCAGGTAATCCTTCTTGGTTGTCGATCTCCGTCCTTCCTCACTTATGTTGATTGACATTGACTGTGTTGTCCTTTGTAGATCTGGGGTTATACCCGCTTCCCCATCGGCCGAGGGGCCGTCTCTGCGGATCGTAAGGGATGGACTCCATTTATGGCGCGGTGGGAAATGATCCGGGATTATCGTCCCGTGATGTACCGCGTGGAGGACATCCGTGCCCAGCTCGACACATTTCCTCCTCATATGGTGAGTGATTTGAGATATATATATGTGCATCTTAACGAATGATTAAGTCTGACCCTTTGCTTCATTCAGGTGGTGTGGATGCCATATGCAGAGGAGGACCTGGCCGATCATCCATGGGTGTCTCAGAGTCTCTCCCAGTTCCGGCGGGAGGTGCCCTTGCTGTGTGTGAACATCTGTGATGGCCTCTTTGTTCGGATGGCCTATCGCACGTGGGGATGGCACCAGCCTTTACTCGCCTTTCCGACCTATCCTGATATGAACCGCGGTCGTCGCCGATCTTCTGCAATTGGTCAGGATTGGCGAGTGGTGAGGCGGGCAGAGATTGAAGTATGGTACCGCACCGGGGATGCCCTGCAGGAGGATAAATTCTTGCGAGACAGTTACAGATACTTGGGGGATTATGCCCGACGGTACGTGGATCGCACGTTTCTGGATGCGCGACGGGTGCGTCACTCTAACCCTTCAATCCATTTCACCCAATCTTCTCTTATTGACTAATCTTGGTGGTATTCCTGTAATAGATGCCTGAAACTGAAGCTGTGCAGATCCTAAAGAATCAGAATGAGATTCTGGTTCTACAGACGAGTGACCTGCTTCACCAGATTGGAGAATTGGTGAGAAGTCTGATTTCTGATTTCAAGTGTGAGATTGTCCTTTGATTTTTGTGAAACCTTTGTGATGTAGAGAGAGACGCTGGCCCGTCACGGGCTGCGAGGAGATCCTGGTGCAGGCTCATCATCCCAGGGGCCAGCTGCCCCTGCCGATTGGGAGACGAGGTTGCAGGATGCTCTCTGTCGTGCGGAGGCCCAGGAGGCGGATTTGGCACAGCAGGTGAGACTTGTTCCACTCTTGTGTTATTCTGATTGAGCTTCCTTAACCCTGAGTTCCTTTGCAGTGTCAGGAAGTGGAGACCGCCTTAGCCAGGGCGCAAGAATTGGAGAGCCTCAATCAACAGTTGAGAGATCAGGTCTTAGAGGAGCGGACTGCTCGGGCCAGGGCGAGAGAAGGATCCCACCCCGACGTGTACTGGGAGGGTAAGATAGCCGGCTTACGGGAGGAGCTGACGAGGTCGCAGACAGAGGTGAGGGAGCTTGATTTCAAGTACCGGACTCTGTGGGACCGAGTGATGAAGAAGGGGCGAGAACGAGCCACGAGATCTAGCACACAGAGTCTAGGAGCTCGTCCCCCTATTCCTGCCCCGTCGGTTGGCCAGGCACCTACTGGGAGCTCTGTCTTTAGGGACCTTGACTCCCTTCTCGCTGAGGACGCGTGGAGAGCACTGCGACCCGCTGGCTCATCGGGGTCTATGTGACCGGCATCAGGTCATCGTCGTGCTCGGGAGGATGACGCTGAGAGTCAGATGAGGCACTCTTCTCGAGATAAGAGAGATGATGAAGTGGAAGAAAGGAAGAGGGATTGAGAGCCGACGCAGGAGTATGCCCCTGTGTCGTGATATATGAACATTATGTTATGCTTGCATATTTCACTATTTGCATCGGGCACTTCTTGTTTTGCTTTTTGTTCATACCTGTTATTCCTGCATGCACAACATTATGGGAAACAGTTAGTAGTATCTGTTTTCAGCCCCTTGCCCAAAAGAGCAACTACCTTTTCCCTAGCCTTCGCATAGGGTCAAGGGGCCGTGTCCTACTAATCAGACAAAAGAAAGAGCATTGAAATCGATATGATAACAAAATATGCAAATACAAGCGGATATTAATAAGTGGGGTATGTGGTAAATGAAAACATGTTTTTGATGCCGACCACCTGGTGACTGCCCAAACTTAGCCTGATTGAATGAAGGAAGGGAAATGCACACTCAACTTCCCAGGTATCCTAAGCACACATCTAGATTGATTTGGGCCTCTAGACTCCTCAAACTAACCTTGACCGGCTAAGACTCATACTGATGACAATACCGTCATGCCATGCTTAGGCTCCCAACTGCTTCTGACCACCAAGTTTGCCCAAAAAGTTTTCGAGGTAAATGATTAGCCCGACCCGGGTCTCTTTCCTCACAATCTAGAAGGTATAAGATGGAACACCTTGGAACCCTAACGGTCAACCGCGCGACGCTGACCTGGAATCAGACGCCGTCGCACCTATTGGTGACGCGCATGCATTGACCTAAACCCGAAGTCTTCGAGAGTGCTCATTGAGATTATGGCTAAGGAATTAGTTCACCAGAAACACTGACATTACTCTTCACCCATTTTGGACTCCTGTGATCATGTGAGCATATGATGATCTTTTGAAAAACGAACCATTTTAAAATGATATTCAGTCTTTAGATAGTTATCTCGTGCTAAAACCTTGAGGGGGAAAAAGTGATGAAATTTTGGAGACAAACTTCACAGGAGGATCGACAAAATCATTAAAAGGGCGAGCTGTGACAAAATGGACCCCTTTTGGACCTCCTAGATGCCCCTATTTTGACTTTTCAGGCCTTTGGTAGATTTCATGGCCAGGCACGGTCACGACCAGGCTTTTTTGTATGATTGCTTGAACCCCTTTTCTTTTTTGTATTTCTTTTCCACTCTTGACATTTTTCGGGGTTGTTTGATATTCCGCCTGCGGGGACACTGCCCTCTTCACGTGCTCTGGTCCTTTACATTTCATTTTTGGGCCCTTTTGAGGGGTTACATCTATCGAGTTGTTGAGGAACCGCAGTTTGCTGAGCTCGGCCGTTTAAGGGTGTCGATTGTCTTGATCGGTCGAGAGACGAAGAACAAAGGTTGCATTTTGACAGTATACTAAAGACTTGGAACTCATGTTAAGAAGGTTCTCTTTGAAAAACGTGTAGATGTGTGCATCTCATGATGATCATAGGGATCCATATGAAAGTAAAGTAGACCCGTCCAAGATTCTAGTGGACCAAAGTCTTAGCCAAACCTTAATGTTAACCCGACCTATCATGCAACTAGACCTAGATAGGTGGTTTCGTGACAGTCACCAGACAGTTGGATTTTGTGTCTTTTCTAATTTTTTTGTCATTTTCATTGAAGTATGTGCATATTTACAAATATTTTTGTTGCTTTTTGGGATATTTCATTTTTTTTGGATTTTTGAAAATTTTGAATTTTTTTGTGGGTTTTTTATGGGTAAAACTTCTTCAGATACACCCCATTCCATGGGTGGGGTAACTCCTCTCCGTTTTCATTGATTAAGCGGTATGCATTACCTGAGTATGCCTCCTTGATTACAAATGGACCTTTCCAATTTTCTTGCAATTTGCTCCTGGGACCAAGAATTTTGATCATTTTTCTCTTGAGTACCATTTCCCCAATTTCAAACTTTCTTTCGAGAACCTTCTTTGCATAGAATCTTGCCATCCTATTTCTGTAAACTTGAGCGTGGTTTGCCGCCATTATCCTTTTTTCGTCTAATAGTTCCAGTTGGGTTAACATGGCCTTACGACGTTCGACGTCGCTAATTCCATTGTCCAACTGCACTTTTAGAGAGGGAAGGAGAATCTTGTATGGAAGTACCGCATCTGTTCCGAATGTTAGTGCATACGGTGTTTGTCCGGTAGGGGTTCGGACAGAAGTATGATACGCCCAAAGAGCTTTTACTAGGCGATCCGACTAGTCTGAATAATTGTGAGATCTACAAGTTCTTTTGATGATTCGAATGAGAGTCTTATTGGTGGCTTCGGCTTGACCGTTTCCTTGTGGATAGTAAGGCGAAGAATGGTGCAAATTAATGCCATACTTACTGCATATGTCGTGGAGCTCTTGGGAGATGAATTGTGGTCCATTGTCAGTGATGAGATCGTGCGGTGTCCCGAACCTGGCGAGAATGTTGTGCTTGATGAACTTCAACACCGTGGATGCTTTGATTTCCACAAATGGTTCCGCTTCAACCCATTTAGTGAAATATTCAGTGGCAGTTAGGATAAATAATTTCCTTTTTATTTCGCCTGATCGATCCTCCAGAGGTCCTATAACGTCGAATGCCCACATAGCGAAGGGCCACGAGGAAATGACGAATTTGAGAGATGATGAAGGTGCATGAACCTTGTTAGCATGTAACTGGCATTTCAAGCACCTCTGAACAAATATGGAACAATCAGCCTCCATCGAAGGCCAATAATAGGACATGAGGAGCTTCTGAGTTAAGGCACGACCATAGATATGACCGCCACAATCACTTGCATGGGCTGCTTCCATGACATGGTGAATTTCGGTATCATCTAGACACCGAAGGAGCACCCCGCTGAAGGATCTTCTGAAAAGGCGACCACCTAAGATAAGGTATCGTTGAGATGCACGGCGGATAGCCTTACGGTCAGAAGATGTGGCATAAGATGGGAATGACCCCTCGCGAAGGTAGTTCATGATATCAAAATACCACGGATTCCTATCATCCCAATCGGGGGTGAGTTCCTCCGTGATAGTAGAGACATGTTCAGATGAGCGGAGGAATTGTTGGAACCAGGGGTCCCGGAAGGAGGGCGAGTCTTGCTTGTGTAGAGTGATGGTGGCTGAACTTTTGGTGACGGGAATCTCTAGTGCTGAAGATAGGGAGGCCAGGGCATCTGCTAGGATATTTTGAGACCTAGGCACATGTACGTAGGTAATCCTTCTGAAATGCCTGGTTAGCGACTTCACTAACTCCTGATATGGCTTCAATTTTGAATCTCGGGTTTGATACTTGCCTACGGTTTGGCGGAGGATCAGTTGAGAATCTCCAATTATCCTCAATTCCAGGACTTTGAGGACCAGCGCCAATTTTAAGCCAGCTAGGAGAGCCTCATATTCAGCGACATTATTGGTCACTGAGAAGGAGAGTTGGCAAGCTTGCGGAGTACTTACCCCTTCTGATGATACGAGGACCACTCCTATCCCACTACCTTGGAATTAAGCGCCCCGTCGAAGTAAAGGACCCAGGATGGAGTATCATCCACTCTTAGACCCAACTCCTCATCCAGGAATTCCTCGTTGGCGGGCGAAAATGTAGGCAGTGGATGATGAGCTAGGTGTTCGGCAATTGCTTACCCCTTCACAGCCTTCTGATTTACATAGGTAATGTCAAATTGGTTCAAGAAGGTCTGCCATCGCACCAGCCTATCTGTTACAACTGGCCGCTCTAGAAAATATTTGATCGGGTCCATTCTTGCTAGGAGTTTGAATTTGTGGACGAGGAAGTAGTGCTTTAATTTCTGCACTACCCAGACGACGGCCGTACATGTCCTTTCCATGGCAGTGTATCGCTTTTCGACATCATTGAAGAGCTTGGAGAGATAGTACACTGCTCTTTCTTTCTTCTCGTCGTCAAGTTGGGCCAATACTGCTCCAGCCGATTCTTCAGTGGTGGAGACATATGGCAATAAAGGCCGCCCTGGGATAGGAGCCATAAGGACTGGTGGTTTTAGGAGATAGCTCTTCAATTCGTCGAAGGCCTTTTGACACTTATCACTCCAAATAAACTTTGCCCCTACTTTCAATAAATCATAAAAGGGTTTACATCTCACAGAATGTTGAGATATGAACCGTCTGATGAATTGCAAACGGCCGATGAGACCCTTTATATCCCTGACAGTTTTAGGAGGGGTCATTTTCACTATCGCCTTCACTTTGTCTGGATCAACCTTAATCCCCCTTCTGCTCACCATGAACCCTAGCAATTTACCCGAAGAAACACCGAATACGCACTTTTTTGGTGCTCTCTTGACCTCTGCATTACAGTCCTAAGGATTTGAGCATGTCCCTTCCTGGTTTTAGACTTCACTAAGATATCATCCACATAAACCTCCATGTCGATGTGAATCATGTCATGAAAGATTGCCATCATAGCCCTCTGGTAGGTGGCTCCAGCATTCTTAAGCCCAAATGGCATGACCATGTAGCAATAAGTTCCCCATGGGGTTATGAAAGATGTTTTCTCTTTGTCTTCTTCAGCTAGTCGGATTTGATTATATCCCGAAAATTCATCCATGAAGGATAACATTTCAAATCCAGCCGTGTTATCGACCAACAAGTCTATATGAGGTAGTGCGAAATCTTCCTTTGAATAGGCTTGATTGAGATTGCGAAAATCTATGCAAACCCTAACCTTTCCGTCCTTTTTTGCCACGGGGACGATATTAGCCACCCACTTAGGATAGAGCACTACCCGGATGAACTTGGCCTTGTGTAGTTTGTCAACCTCTTCTTTTACTTTAAGTGCTAATTCCGGTTGTAGCCGTCTCAACTTTTGTTTCACGGGTTTAGCATCAGGCTTGAGGATTAGCCGATGTTCCACCAATTTTGTGTTTAATCCGGACATGTCCTCGTATGACCAAGCGAACCCATCACGATGTTCTTGGAGCACGGCTATTATGGACCCTTCTTCTTCTGGACTCAAATGAGCGCTAATTAGCACTATCTTCGGATCCTCCTCTGTTCCAAGGTTGACTTCTTTAGTGGGTTCATCGATGGCTGATGAAGGTTGATCAAACCGTCTCGTCCCATTGACAAGTGGTTCGGCCAAGTCATCCTCCTCTTCTCCTTCGCTAAGCTCAAATACTCCCAGACCATCACTGCAAGATTCGTTTTTCACCATCTCCAATGGTTCAGAGATGACCCCTATCTAAAGAAACTTATCCAACTTGTTCAAAACTTTACACCTTTTTGCTAACTCCTGAACTAAGAACGAAGGAACTTGCTTAGCCCTACAATCTCTAGACAGGGAGGAGGCTATCCTAATTCCTAAACTGCTATGTACATGACCTGGAGAATGGGTTAGTTTTGTCCTGGATGGGACAAGGGTAGACCCTTGGGACAAACATTCAACGATGGCGGGGTTGCCCCACCACGTAAGCTCCTCGAAAGTGACTTCCCCCCCTTCAGGATGGGAATTGGACTTTTTTTTTTTTCGTGACTAAACGCCTCTAACATGAAATATTCAGAAGAAGTGGCGTCGACCGGAGCTGAGAGCATCGGGACGGAAGGTGGGTGGAACAAGAAAGGAATGAACGTAGCAGGGGCTGGTTCATTCCTAGCCAGGAAAATCCCTATCGGTGGGTTGCTTGATTCACGAAACAAGGATGATATGCCAAAATCTTCTTCATTTCCTTCTCGACTACCCTCATGATTTTCTTGCACTTCCTCCTCTATCCTGGGCAATCCCTGCTTCTTTCTCACAAAGTGATTCATGAGGGACCATTCCTTTGTTCCTTTTGGTGGTTCAGTAGACTTGTAACCCAGGCCACATCCTTCAATGACAGGGTTCTCTAAGATGGGGTCACGAATGCCTTGTTCTTCTCTCCCTAACCCGGAGCCTGAGCTATACCCCATCTTACTCATGAGCTGCCAACCTATGCCAGGCCTAGGCCTAAGGTGAGAATTCACTGATGAAAGAACAGGCTCTTTGCCTTTCCTGGAAGTTATTATGGACGGAATTTGTTCTGCTCTTACTGAGTCCAATGACTCAATGTAGGGAGTGCTTTTGACCTTCACAATCTTCCCGTTATACGGGAACTTATAACACTGGTGGTTGGTGGATGGGACTCCTAGGGTTTGGTCCATCCAAGGTCTCCCTAGAATAGCATTGTAGATTGGCTTAACATCTAGGATGTAGAATTCCAAAATCATGGATACCGGGACGATTTCCAATTGCAAGAAGATCTTTCCGTCTGCTGGTCTTTGGGAATTATCATAAGCTGAGACCATCATAGAGGTGGACTCAACCTTCTCTGGATCTATCCCTATCCTTTTGAGGGTCTTAAGGGGACAGACATTGATAGAGGCTCCGGTATCCAGTAAAATGGAGTCTACTGAATGACCATTGAGAATGGCGGTTAGGCACAAAGGAAGGGATCGGCACTCGGGGGGTGTTAGATCTTTTTCCGGGAGGGAGATCATGGGGGTCTGAGTGACTGAGAGGATGGCGTTAGTGACTCCTCCACTAGGAAGATCCTCATTGACCGTGATTTGTTGCAGGAAATTAAACATCGTCTCCCTGTGTGTGGGTGATTTCCGTATTAGCTCAAGGATAGAGATCTTAGCAGGGGTCTTCTCTAAATGCTGGAGAATGTCATACTCAGACTGGGCATTCCCCGTGGTAGGGATTGAGTTACCCTGGGAGTCCAAGGGTTGGCTCGGAGGAATGATGCGATTCCTGAGCGTTACCCCCACTGAGATTGGGTCCGCTTCCATTGATGATCTAATGGGATTGAAGCCAATCATCGAACCCTGGTTCCTGGTTGGACAGAAGATGGATAGGGTGGGCCCTTCGGCTGTGATCGGAGGGATCTGAATGAGAGTTACCAGCTTGAGGGTTGCTGGTTGCTCTTTGGGTCGGATTAGGAACAAAGGCTCGTTAGGGGAAAGCGTGGAGACTTCTGGAGTAACTCCTTTAGTCTCACGCGACTAGGTGGGATCTTGATATTTTATCCCAGACCCTTCATACTCCCAGTATTGTTCTCTGCAAACTATTACGGGCTCCAAGTCTTTGATCAAAGTGTTGACCTTTCCTTGAGAACTGGAGGAATCTTGAACCACTTGATGAGAAGGTAACGGGTCTTTCACAATTCCTAGTTTCTTCTTAGCCTTCAAAGCATCAATAGCCTTTCTCATATCCTCCCAGTTTATCTGACCTTCATCATTCAAGTCGTACACCCAATCCCTGAAGGTTAAGCAATTGTAGATCGTGTGTCCCGTGATCCTATGGTAGGGGCAATACCTGGACGTGTCTGTATTGCGCGGAACACCTTCTCTTTGAGGTGGGAGTTGAATCGCGTTACAAGCTATCAAGGCATAAAAAATGTCTGCCAATGATTCTGGCAGAGGCGATATGATGCTCGCTTAGCCATAGGACGACTGTAATTAGTCGGGGGAGGAACAACTGAATATGTTTTCTGATTGGGCTAAGTGTTAGACTTAGGATGGGAATTAGGAACCCTGGTTGGCTGTGCTAGCATACTGATCTGTTCATTGATGGTGACTCCATCCGTGGTAGGAGTTGGTGTGGCTTTCTTGTTCCTATTTCTTTTCTCAAAGAAGGAAGGCAGAGTGGAGTCTCGGATTTAAGACTGAACTACCCTAGCTCGGTTGTACAGTTGAGCGAATATTTGAAGTTCGCTAAGCATGAGAATAGCTCGGAGCTGGGGGGTGGCGTTGTTAACAAGCATAGTGACTGCTTGTGCTTCAGGGATGACAACTTCTACTCTAGAAGCCATAGCTCTCCACCTATTAGCAAAGTGGGTGAAGTCTTCATCGAACTTCATTTTTTCCATTACAAGATCAAACAAGGTAGGGGGCAAGGCTGCCATGTGGTTGAAGTGGGTTATAAATCTTTCAGAGACCATATCAATGTTGATTAGGTCAGTGGCTGGTAGAGAAGAAAACCATCTCAAGGCCTCTCCTTTGAGAGACTTCTGAAAAAGGTGAACAAGGAGGACTCTATCGAAGAGCCACTGGTGGGAATCTATGAGAGACCCGGATAAGTGATGATGTGGGTCAGTAGTACCATCGTACTTCTTGTATTTAGGTACTTTGAATCCTGGTGGAAAGTAGGCCGGAGGGAGCTTACAGTAGCTCAAAAGAGAATGAGGTTGCCTAAGGTTGAGATTTTCGGCCATGAGTTGCCGTACACAAGTCTCAACCTCATTCTTATAGATGAACTCCTCCTGCTTGGGAGGTGTGACCTGGTTGATGAGATTAGGGGGGATTGTGTGAGTGGGCATTGCTTGATTTGCCTGGGGTCGGCTAGAAGATCCTTGGAATTGAGTTTTCCGAGGAGTGGCATCCTAAATTTTGCCGCGAGAAACCAACTGGATGAGTTGATCCGGAGTGTAGCGTGATAGTACGGCAATAAGTTCCGGATCTTCTTCAGGATTTTGGAATGTTCTACTTGAAATTACTGGCTCGTCTTCTCCCTGCGAGGTAGAAGATTCATCAGAATCTTTCCTCGGAAGTCCTTCTCTAGATGCTTGGAGCATTCCTATGAAGTTTTGTTGTGGATCTTCTTCAATTTCGAACAAAGGGTTGTGTATAACATTGTTACCAAGCTCATCCATGTCATCATACACAGTGTTAACATACATTCGGTTCATCATGAAACACAGATCCTAAATGATTTTATATTTCACTTGAAAGATTAACAGTGTATTATGAGAGCTAGTTTCTAACAAATCAAGTTCAAACCCTTAACGACCCTGGACTTTTCCAAAACTTGTTCCACCAAGGTTTAGTTAGGTGTCTTAAATTTTGAAATAACTCCCTCAGTGACACCTATGGGTGGATGATTGTGAATGGAAAGGCTTAATTAATCCTTCACACAAACCCGGGGTTCCTATGGGGTGGTTTCAGGTACAACCTGCTCGACGGCCAAGTGGGAATCCCTGGCTCGTGGAGACTCACGGAGGTTCCCAACAGAATAAGACTAGTCACACCCGAGTGGGAATCCTCAGGTGGAGAGTCAAATACTGTGTGAGAGGTGACTAGAGGTGTGATGCCGGCTCTTCCTTAAAACCCTCACGGAGAATACCCCAAAGAACCCAGAAATTTAACAACCAACATGCCAGATCATACAACAAATCAACAAAGCAGGCAGCAACAACATACATGAACAGCTAACAGGATAACCATCAAAGTAGAAAGGACGGCCAGGGACTTCGCCGTCCGAGGCAGTGGACGGCCAGGATCTTGGCCGTCAAAGAAAGAGGACGGCCAAGCAATTGGCCGTCAAAGGATTAAGACGGCCAGTCGGTTGGCCGTCAAGCTGGAGATGGCGGCCAAGGGGCCCGCCGTCCAGAGTAGTGGACGGCCTGTGCATTGGCCGTCCAACAGAAAGGACGGCCAGGGGACTGGCCGTCCAGGGGTGGTCGACGGCTAGGTGAGTAGCCGTCCAAGGCGTTGGACGGCCAGCTGCTTGGCCGTTTGGCAGCTTTAACGGCCTAACAACAGGTCGTCCAGATCAGCAAAAAATATATCAGGACCTTACCTTCTTACCTTTGATCGCGATGCGTGCAGCGGGCTATAAGTGTCCCACCGTGATCGCCAGAAGGATGTAGGCGCCCAGAACGTCCCCCGTCACTGCTGCGGGCTTCGGGCGAGGGCTTCTCCGTTCGTCTCAGCACTGCGGCGATTTGGAAGGGTTAGAAATTAAGGTGTGTGATCCCCAAGAGCATTACCTTACGGTCCCTGTGCTCCGCAGGATGGTGTGAGTGATCGCATTCTGAGGGAGCGGGAGACGGCGGTTTCCTCTTCTCTTCCTCCGGCCGGCCAGAGGAGGAGAGCTCGGCAGTCTGCACGCAGAAATACGGTAAGGATCCTTGAAAAGAAAAGACAAGACAAAGGAAGAAAATAACCCGATTAGGACTGTGATATGTAGAATCTATCCATGCAAATATAGAAATCAACTAGAATTGGAAGGAAACGTACCGGATGAGTGTTTGGGGAGGGAAGATGACCATATGTTATGGCCACCCACCTCCCGTTTTTTTGTTTAAAACCTTTGAGAGTAAGGGTTGCTAGGTTATCCTAACATGCATGCATGCAGATGGGGGTGCTCGTGTGTGAAAAGTGAAGTGATGTGTTAAAAGAGAAAAAGAAGTGAGTGAAGGAGATGGTATGGAACGGATGGAGAGTGGGAATGCAATGAAGTGGAAAAGGGAAAAGTAAAGAGAGGGTTAAGAGGACAAGTCCATTTGGAGTGCGACAGATTCCTTCGGCTTCTCGACTGCCAAGGCTTTCTCTCGCTTGAAGTTCCTCCCGAAGCTCCCTGACTCCTTGCCCGCTCAATTCCTCAAAGCCAACCCACTTGCCAACTTCCCTTCTCGAGGGGACATGGGGGGTTTAAATAGGTGAAGGGAAAATAGGAGAAAATAGGGGTCTAAATCCCCGTAAATCATGATAGAGCCAATGAGAAATGGTCAAGGGTCGGAGGTGGTGCGCGCAGCAGTCGCTGGAGTGGGGAGTGATCGGAGTAGTGGAGGTGAGGGTGGCAAGTAGAGGAGATCGTGGGAAGACGAGGTCAAGGTGGGAGTTAGGGGAGTGGGCGGCCAACCAACTTGCCTTCCAATCCCGTGGAAGGCCAGGTAGCTGGCCTTCCACGGAGAGGTAGAAGGCGGCCCAGTTGGCCTTCGAAGGGTGGTGGAAGGCAAGGGGTGGCCTTCGAAGGGTGGTGGAAGGCGGACAGGTTGGCCTTCGAAGGATGGTGGAAGGCGGATAGGTTGGCCTTCGAAGGGCGGTGGAAGGTGGACAGGTTGGCCTTCTACGAAAAAGGTGGCGAAAGTCGAGATTGGTTAATGGGCCTGATTATTTAGTGGGTTGAATTATGTGAGAAAATCTGATGGGTTAAATGAGATGGATAAATGATGGGGTTATGACCAAAAGGAGGGGTCCAAAATCGGTGTCTACACTCGGGTTTGAAAGTAGGAGGAAGAGGAAGAAAGGAAGAGAAGAGAGAGCTCAAGTTTGGTAGGAAGTTAAAGACGTTGAAGAGAGGGCCGGCGGTGGAGAGGTTCGAGGTCGCCGGAGTTGAGAGGATCGCCGGAGAGGAAGGGATGTTGGGTTCTCGGGTTTCTCCGGATTTCCCGCACAGCGGAAATAAAAATAAAAATGAAGATCCATTCCTGTTTTGAAAAAACTAAAAAACTCGATTATCGGATAATCGGTTCTTACAGTGTGCGGATTCGAATCCGCAACCGTTCGGTTCTGTCGGTGCGACACCGCAAGCCGCCCAAGCGTTCGGCCTCTAGCGGAGTCCACACGATTCTCCTCATCAAGGATATCCTTACGTTCCTCGTTCTTCGCAACCACGAAACTACTGCCGGTCGCCGCAACGATCGCCGCAACGCGCGAGCGATTTCCAGTTGAACGGGAGTCGGAGAAGCGGCGGAGCAAATCCAGGGATCCGGTTCTGGCCTGGGGCATTAGAGAGACAGAGGAAGAGAGGTGGGGCGGCTAGGGTTAGTAACAGCTTGGCCTGCTCAGCCCGTTCGCTACATTTTATACTAACCGCGCGATTTTTCATAAAAACCCCCGGTTTATATAAAACCCACTTATTTATCCATCACCTTGAGAATCATTTGCGTGTGACCCTCTAGGCCCAATAACCAGTATGGTTAATAGCCCAATAAGCCTAGTGACTCCTCACTGGCTTTATTAATCAATTAACAACTCTTTATTAATTAATTAATCAATCGAATTGATGTCGCACATCGAATTCGATCAGGCCTCCGATCACGTTGGGTGCCAAGAAATACCGCGTGAACCCGAAAGGTATCGGGGTTAAGTAACCCACTCTTGGAACCTTTCCTCCGACAGTTACCGCGTGGATATAATCCTTTATTCGTACAATGCTCTCGAGTCAACTCAAGATATGGCATGCTGTCAAACCCTAACCGGTCGACTCATTTGGATTGGATACCGCTGATGAATATCATAAAACTCTTTTCCTGATATTATCGTCCGCCCTGGCCAGGGACTTTCACGCATCCTTCCTAGAACATTCTCTCTCATCGTACCAAGAGTGAATGATTCCTTATTGACACTCAATTCCCTTCGACGGTATTCCGTTGTACCCGATCCTTGGCTGTTTAGAATCCCGTGGTTAGAGATTCGTAAACCAAGGTCAAAGCACAGAAGTCCACCGACAAGGTGTCCTTGGTGTCTCAGGTCCGAGGACCATCCACGCAACTGCAACAATAGAATCAAGCTGGTTGACAGTGAGGTACAGTACCATCCAGCGATTCAGTCGGATCAGTTTAGTAAACTCATTCTCTTATGAGCACCTACAGATTCGCCTTAGTGTCTCTACACAAGTGACTTATGAGATCAGTCACCCTCATCATATGAGCAGGAGTAATCTGTACTAGTCTAACCGGATATCCGATGTCCTTCTCGGATATCCTCCGACTAGGAATTTTTTAGAATGTGTGTTTAAATGATCAGTCTCACTAGTATGATCTCATCATAATCTGATCACTATCGTACATATTCACGGACTTCATTATGAGATGATAATTCGATTTTACACATAATGAATGAGATTACAAAGACATATTGGCTTGTAGGCCATCTAAGACTAACAATCTCCCACTTGGACTAAAGCCAATCACCTTTATACAGTAAGCTTATAGACTCTAGGTGACGCTTAAACACAATTTGAGCTAACGGCTTTGTCAGTGGATCGGCTACATTGTCGACTGATGGAACTCTTTCCACCACTACATCTCCTCTGGATATGATCTCTCTGATAAGATGAAAGCGCCTCAGAATATGCTTCGATTTCTGATGAGACCGCGGCTCTTTCTCTTGCGCAATGGCTCCATTGTTGTCGCACAACAGTGGAACAGGTTTAGAGATGCAGGTAGGTGATGAATTTCTTCAACCACATTGCATCCTTGGCGGCTTCAGTTGCAGCGATGTACTCAGCTTCAGTCGTCGAATCTACAATGGTTGCTTGCTTGGAACTCTTCCAGCACACTGCGCCTCCGTTCAAAGTAAACACAAATCCAGATGTAGACTTGCTATCATCTGGATCTGACTGGAAACTCGAGTCAGTAAAGCCTGAATCAGAAGATACATTTCACTGCCTTCTAGTGCTCTTCGCCTGGATCAGCCTGAAATCTACCCGTAATACTTCTCCTGGATCAGTCTTGTACATAGCATGGTATACATGATAGATCCTATGGCAAAGGCATAGGGTACTCTATCCATGAGTTCCCTCTCATTAGAAGTCTTAGGAGACTGCTTCTTTGAGAGACTAATTCCACGTCTCATCGGTATGAGACCTCTCTTAGAATTTTCCATGCCAAACCTTTTTACTATGATATCTAAGTACAAGGATTGGGTCATTCCAAGCATCCTCTTTGATCTATCTCTATAGATCTGTATTCCCAATACGTAGGATGCTTCTCCCAAATCCTTCATGGATAAGTTTTTCGACAACCAGATCTTTACCGATGACATCATAGCTACATCAGTCCCAATGAGTAGTATGTCGTCTACGTAAAGAACTAGTAGAGTGACTGCACTCCCACTGGTCTTCTTGTACACACAGGGCTCATCTTCATTATTAATGAAGTGATAAGACTTGACAGCCTCATCTAATATTATGTTCCAGCTCCGGGAAGCTTGCTTCAGTGCATAAATGGACCTTTGAAGCTTGCACACTTTATCTGGAAATTCCTTGGATGTGATGCCTTCTGGTTGTATCATATACACCACTTCTTCAAGGTTACTGTTGAGGAAGGCAGTCTTTACATCCATTTGCCAGATTTCGTAATCGTAGTGTGTAGCTATGGCGAGTAGAACTCTGATCGACTTTATTATGGCAACTGGTGAAAAAGTCTCATCATAATCAATTCCTTGCCTTTGACGATATCCCTTTGCCACCAACCTTGCCTTATAAGTATCGATCCATCCATCAGCACCGATCTTTCTCTTAAGGATCCACATACATCCAATGGGTACAATACCCTTGGGCAAGTCCTCCAAGTTCCAAACTTGGTTGATGTACATGGACTGGATTTCCGAGTTCATGGCTTCTTATCATTTCCCGGCTTCTGGGCCTTCTATGGCCTCCTTGTATGTTTTAGGATCATCATTTTCATTATATTCTACCTTAGACTCACCTTCAGCGATATGTCCTACATATCGTTCAGGTAGGCTAGGTAATCCACCAGAACTACGAGGCTCATCAGTGTGTACCTGAGCAGACTCAGGAACTGATATCTCATCTGATGATAATGCAGGTGTTTGGGGATCTGGAACCTCTTCCAGTACTATTTTACTCCCACTGTCCTCCTAGAGAAGGTATTCCTCTTCCAGGAATATAACTTTCCTGGCGACAAACACCTTTTGTTCACCACGATGGGAAAAGTAGTATCCAAAGGTTTACTTTGGATATCACACAAACCTACATTTATCAATTCGTGATTCCAGCTTGTCTGGATCATGCCTCTTTACATGAGCAGGACAACCCCAGACTTTAACATGTTTAAATTCTGGTTTCCTGTCTTTCCATATCTCATATGGAGTAGAGGCCACAGACTTGCTGGGTACTCTGTTCAGTAGGTATGCTGCTGACTCTAGAGCATACCCCCAGAGGGACACTGGTAATCCCGAAAAGCTCATCATGGATCGCACCATGTCCAAAAAGGTGCGATTCTTCTTTTTTGATACACTATTCATCTATGGTGTATATGGAGGGGTCAGCTGAGAAAGGATACCATTATCCTTTAAGAATTGTGTGAAATTAGTACTCAAGTATTCTCCTCCTCGATTTGATCGAAGATCTTTAATACTCTTTCCTAACTACTTCTCTACCTCATTCTTGAACTCCTTGAACTTCTCAAATGCTTCCGAGTTGTACTTCATCAAGTACACATAGCCGAATCTTGAGAAGTCATCGGTGAACGTGATGAAGTAAGAAAAGCCACCTTTGGCTTGGGTGGACATGGGACCACATACATTCGAATGTATTAGTTCCAAAATGTCCTTGGCACGTTCTCCATGTCCAGTAAATAGAGATTTTACCATCTTTCCCATCAGGCAGGATTCACATGTCGCAAACGATTCATAATCGAATGCATTTAAATAACCATGCTTGTGCAACCTTTGCAACCTGCTTTCACAAATATGCCCAAGTCTACAGTGCCACATGCAGGCTTGGTTCACACAGTTCTTGCTCTTCTTAAGAGCATTATCAATATGAAGATTATAACAAGAAACATCTAAGAGATATAGTCCATTGACTAAAGATGCCGAAGCTATCGATTTATTACCATAATAAATCAAACAACTTCTATTCTCAATAGTCAACCTATATCCTATATTGTCCAAACAAGATACTGATATGATGTTCTTTATTATGCTAGGAACATAATAACAATCTTCTAATAGTAAGACGTCTCTCGATAGAAGTTTGAGGTTTGCTGTCCCGACAACAACCGCTGCAACTTTTGCGCCGTTTCCTAGACTTAATTCCACCTCTCCTTTTCTCAGCTTGTGCTTACTTGTCAGCATCTGCACATCATGGCAGATATGAGAGGCACATCCGGTATCTAATATCCAAGATGTGGAATCTCTAACTGACAAGTTGATATCTATCATATAGATATCTGAAGCTTTAGACAGCTTCACCTTTCCATGAGCTTTATCGTTGAGGAACTCCTTGCAGTTCCTTTTCCATTGACCATTCTGCTTACAGTAGAAGTAGTCACCTTTTACTACTCTTTTGTCTTTGTCCTTCGATCTTTTATCGTTAGCTATCATCTCTGCATCAACGGCATCCAATGCCGGTTCAGTAGGAGAATCAACTCCAAGGACATAGTCAATGTGCTCAGATCTAAAGACATTCTTCAGGTTTCTGAACCAATCCGAGTAGTTCAGGCTAGTCAAACGTTTGACATTAAGTATGCCATGTAATGGGTTATTCGACGACATAATTTCCTACAGGAGATGAGTTCTATTTAGTAGATATTCAGTTATTAAATATTAAAACAAGACATGGTCTTTTGTTCAAGATTTAACTCCCACTAATTTTCGACAGACTATATGATCCTCGGTAATACAGAATGGGAGACGCCGACAGTCTCCTAGTGGGGATCAGAATCTCAATGACCTACAGTACAGCCTTGTGGATAGCACAAGAAAGTTGCAAAACAATCAAAGAGCACCCATCTCATGGGACTTGCAACTCCTTGCAATATCTGATCATTACTTCGGTCCCCAGAGGTTTAATGGCCTTGTGGATAGCACAACAAGTCACTAATTCTGGTATAAGCTAACCATCGTTACGAGACGAGCATAAATTTGCATACAACCCTTGTGGATAGCACAACAAAGCTACATGCTTCTTCTACCCCGATCAAATAGGCATTTAATGCCATAGCTATAGTCTCTCCTAACAATTAAGCAGGCCTTGTGGTAACACAACAAACCTGCCTAAAGTGATTCGAATCCTATGACTATAACGATGGTGGACCACGCGGTATGTTCTTAACTACTCATGTTACGGCTTAGAATTTAGACGAGAGTATTTAGATAACTTTTATCTTGGTCTCTCCTAGGTGATAGTATATAAACATATCAAAAATATTTACTAAATACTATACATGCTTTGATTCACAATCAAATATAAAACAATGCATATCATACATGTCAAGTGTAGTTATGGATAGAACAGTGGGTTTGACTGGAGCCATCAGTCAAACGCACACACAATTCTAATATAACATTTACATTAGAGAATCAGCAAACACACAAGCAAAGGATCTGCATCACATCGCCTTCCTAGTTGCATCTGTAGATCGTCCTCACTCCTTCCTCGGTTGCCTTGATCAGATTACAATAAATTCTAGAATTTACATGTAAACTGAAGAAAACCTTATGGCGAGTACAAGAGAGAGGGAGGTAGAAGTACATCGGAGTTTGAGAGAGAGAGAGGTACGCAGACCTCTATTTATTAACAATTAACAAATATCCATAATTCAAATATCTACGATCCACATACATCATTCATCACATGAATAATTTAAAAGTGCATATATATGACCACGGTGTGTTTTAAACATTCCGCACAAGATTCAGCGCATCACATGGCTAAAATAAAAGAGTTTATCAAAATTAAATAATTTTTGACTTTCAAAAAACTAGGTTCCAATCAAAATTGGCGTTAGAATTTTGAAAACACTTTTAATTAACTTAGCATGCAATTAAATCAAATTTAAAAGCAAAAAACACATATCATGATGAGGCAGAATCCGATTCGGCCCATTAAAACAAGCCCAACACTGAGATCAGTCCAACAGCAGCAGTAAAAGCCCACTGGCAGCCTTCGGCCCATTAGCGGCCCAGCAGCCCTCGGCCCAGTAAGCAGCCCAGTGGCCTTTGGCCCATCAGCGGCCCAACAGCCTTCGGCCTGTCAGCGGCCCAACAGCCTTCGGCCCATCAGCGGCCCAACAGCCTTCGGCCAGTCAGCGGCCCAATAGCCTTCGGCCCGTCAGCGGCCCAACAGCCTTCGGCCCGTTAGTGGCCTAGCGGCCCTCAGCCCAGTAGGCTTCAACCCACTAAGCGGCAGCAGGCCCGTCAGCGGCCCAACCCCCTTCGGCCCAACAGCCGTATCCAGTCCACTCTGGTGGGAGGGTTAGGCGCTATGGCGGTTTATCAGTAAACTAAAACATAGTCCTATATCGGTTGCCACCACTAAGCAACCTCTATCCTCTGCTATAAATACACAGCTATTTATTACCAAAGGTATGTCTTCGAGATCCCAAGGACTACAGTCCAAAAAGCATTAAAGCTACTTCTTCCTCTTATCTGACTTCTGAATAGAATCATCTTCAGAAGCTAACTTAGCCGTCGGAGGGGGTTCCTTAGGGCCGAAGCCCGGGACTCCTACTGACTGGTTCTTCTTCTCTTCCTCCTTCTACAAGGGCTCGGTTTGAATCTTCGCCGACCTCTCCGAGTCGATCTCGGCTGCCGACCTTGGGTCTTCTCCCTCCGGTCTCGACGCCTTTCGACGGCTGGTCCGCCTCGTCCAGAGGAGCCTTGGCCACGCCTTCCGCAGGCTGGTCCGCCTTGTCCGAAGGAGCTTCGGCCACGCCTTCCGCAGGCTGGTCCGCCTCGTCCGGAGGAGCCTCGGCCATGCCTTCCGCAGGCTGGTCCGCCTCGTCCGGAGGAGCCTCGGCCACACCTTCCGCAGGCTGTTCCGCCTTGTCCGGAGGCGCCTCGGCCACGCCTTCCGCCGGCTGGTCTGCCTCGTCCGAAGGAGCTTCGGCCACGCCTTCCGCAAGTTGGTCCGCCTCATCCGAGGGAGCTTCAGCCATGCCTTCTGCAGGCTGGTCCGCCTCGTCCGAAGGAGCTACGGCCACGCCTTCAGCAGGCTGGTCCACCTCGTCTGAAGGAGCTTCGGCCTCGCCCTGCGACGGCCGGTCCGCATCATCCGAGGGAGTCTCAGCCTCGCCTTGCGACGGCCGGTCCGCATCATCCGAGGGAGTCTCAGCTTCGCTCCCTACGAGCTCTCGCCCAGGCACCTCTCTGCTTTGGATCCTCGGCCTCGTTTCCGCCCTCGCCTCATTCCGGATCCCCGTCGGTCCTCTTCACCAATCCGATCCAGCTTCGGGTCCCATCTTCGGATTCCAGTCTCGGAATCCGGTCGTGATAGCTTCGGCTACATCATGTGGTGCCGTCTGTGGGAATCTAACAAGAAGTCATGTCTCATCGTCCAGTGACCAGACGATCCGGACAAGACGAGGTAGAGACGCGGGCAACTTCAGCACAGCCGCTTCATTCCGAGGGCTCCCCGTCTGTTCCACCGCAAGGTTCAGCCCTTCCTGTCATACTGGAGTCCCTCGTTCCTCGGCATTATTCTCTAAGTCCGCGTAAAACCGTACCGGGAGTGGCCTTGGCCATGCAAACCGTATCGGGAGCGGCATGGTTTTCTAAAGTCCGTGCAAACCGTACCGGGAGTGGCTTCGGCCATGCAAACCGTATCAGGAGCGGGATTATTCTCTAAGTCCGTGCAAACCGTATCGGGAGTGGCCTCGGCCATGCAAACCGTATCGGGAGCGGCATTATTCTCAAAGTCCGTGCAAACCGTACCGGGAGTGGCCTCGGCCATGCAAACCGTATCGGGAGCGGCATGGTTTTCTAAAGTCCGTGCAAACCGTATCGGGAGTGGCCTCGGCCATGCAAACCGAATCGGGAGCGGCATTATTCTCTAAGTCCGTGCAAACCGTACCGGAAGTGGCCTCGGCCATGCAAACCGTATCGGGAGCGGCATTATTCTCTAAATCCGTGCAAACCGTACCGGAAGTGGCCTCGGCCATGCAAACCGTATCAGGAGCGGCATTATTCTCTAAGTCCGTGTAAACCGTACTGGGAGTGGCCTAGGCCATGCAAACCGTATCGGGAGTGGCATGGTTCTCTAAGTCCGTGTAAACCGTACCGGGAGTGGCCTCGACCATGCAAACCGTATCGGGAGTGGCATTATTCTCTAAGTCCGTGCAAACCGTACCAGGAGTGGCCTCGACCATGCAAACCGTATCGAGAGCGGCATTATTCTCTAAGTCCGTGTAAACCGTACCGGGAGTGTCCTCGGCCATGCAAACCGTATCGGGAGCGGCATGGTTTTCTAAAGTCCGTGCAAACCGTACCGGGAGTGGCCTCGGCCATGCAAACCGTATTGGGAGCGGCATTATTCTCTAAGTCCGTGTAAACCGTACTGGGAGTGGCCTCGGCCATACAAACCGTATCGGGAGCGGCATGGTTTTCTAAAGTCCGTGCAAACTGTACCGAGAGTGTCTTCGGGCATGCAAACCGTATCGGGAGCGGCATTATTCTCTAAGTCCGTGCAAACCGTATCGGGAGTGGCCTCGGACATGCAAACCGTATCGGGAGCGGCATTATTCTCAAAGTCCGTGCAAACCGTACCGGGAGTGGTCTCGGCTATGCAAACCGTATCAGGAGCGGCATTATACTCTAAGTCCGTGTAAACCGTACTGGGAGTGGCCTCGGCCATGCAAACCGTATCGGGAGCGGCATGGTTTTCTAAACTCCATGCAAACCGTACCGGGAGTGGCCTCGACCATGCAAACCGTATCGGGAGCGGCATTATTCTCTAAGTCCGTGTAAACAATACCTGGAGTGGCCTCGGCCATGCAAACCGTATCGGGAGCGGCATGGTTTTCTAAAGTCCGTGCAAACCGTATCGGGAGTGGCCTCGGCCATGCAAACCGTATCGGGAGCGGCATTATTCTCAAAGTCCGTGCAAACCGTACCGGGAGTGGCCTCAGCAATGCAAACCGTATCGGGAGCGGCATGGCTTCGGCCACATACATGATCGAATTCGGCTATCTACTCAAAGACAAGCCATGAAGAAAGCAAACGCAGATCATTTCTATATGTACACCAAGTCTCGGCCTGAGACGAAGGTGTCTCCGACAAGATCTCGGCCTCAGACGAGGCTGCTTGTCACCAGCCCTCGGCCGACCTAAGGCAGCTTTTTTACGAAGCAAAGGTTTCAGACGAAGCCCATAAGCTTATTAATCTCCCGAAGAAGCTTCGGACTTTACTCTCACCATCTCAAAAATGAGAACGACAAGAGTGGGGGGCTATGTGATGAGGCAGAATCCGATTCGGCCCATTAAAACAAGCCCAACACTGAGATCAGTCCAACAGCAGCAGTAAAAGCCCACTGGCAGCCTTCGGCCCATTAGCGGCCCAGCAGCCATCGGCCCAGTAAGCAGCCCAGTGGCCTTCGGCCCATCAGTGGCCCAACAGCCTTCGGCCCGTCAGCGGCCCAACAGCCTTCGGATCGTCAGCGGCCCAACAGCCTTCGGCCCGTTAGCGGCCCTCGACCCAGTAGGCTTCAGCCCACTAAGCGGCAGCAGGCCCGTCAGCGGCCCAACCCCCTTCTGCCCAATAGCCGTATCCGGCCCACTCTGGTGGGAGGGTTAGGCACTATGGCGGTTTATCAGTAAACCAAAACATAGTCCTATATCGGTTGCCACCACTAAGCAACCTCTATCCTTTGCTATAAATACACGGCTATTTATTACCAAAGGTATGTCTTCGAGACCCCAAGGACTACAGTCCAAAAAGCATTAAAGCTACTTCTTCCTCTTCTCTGACTTCTGAATCGAATCATCTTCAGAAGCTAACTTAGCCGTCGGAGGGGGTTCCTTAGGGCCGAAGCCCGGGACTCCTACTGACTGGTTCTTCTTCTCTTCCTCCTTCTGCAGGGGCTCGGTTTGAATCTTCGCCGACTTCTCCGAGTCGGTCTCGGCCGCCGACCTTGGGTCTTCTCCCTCCGGTCTCGACGCCTTTCGACGGCTGGTCCGCCTCGTCCGGAGGAGCCTTGGCCACGCCTTCTGCAGGCTGGTCCGCCTCGTCCGAAGGAGCTTCGGCCACGCCTTCCGCAGGCTGGTCCGCCTGGTCCGGAGGAGCCTCGGCCACGCCTTCCGCAGGCTGGTCCGCCTCGTCCGAAGGAGCTTCGGCCACGCCTTCCGCAGGCTGGTCCGCCTCGTCCGAAGGAGCTTCGACCACGCCTTCCGCAGGCTGGTCCGCCTCGTCCGAAGGAGCTTTTGCCTCGCCCTGCGACGACCGGTCCGCATCATCCGAGGGAGTCTCGGCTTCGCTCCCTGCGAGCTCTCGTCCGGGCACCTCTCGGCTTCGGATCCTCGGCCCCGTTTCCGCCCTCGCCTCGTTCCGGATCCCCGTCGGTCCTCTTCACCGATCCGATCCAGCTTCGGGTCCCATCTTCGGATTCCAGTCTCGGAATCCGGTCGTGATAGCTTCGGCTACATCATATCACATGTGCACACACTCCAAATTAATAAATTCCAGATTATTCTATGCAAATTAGAACATTTCTAATATTTAAACAATCTAATACGTAGATTAAACCTCATTAATAATCTAACAGTTAGAGTATTAATAATTAATCTAACTCTTAGACTAGTCCAACAAAGTTAATTAATAATTTAACACTTAAATTAATAATCAACTATAATTAATTATTAACTACTAACCTAACTGTAACGACCCGCCACCCTATAATCGGGGATCCGATTACTAAATGGGTACCGAATCATTAATTTGGAACAAAACCAGAATCTAAGTAAGTCTGGGAAATAAATAATCAACTAAGCTAAACATTCACATCGCATTGAATGGAAAGGAAAATGCAGAAATTAAAAGTTATTACAATGCGACTCGATACAGCAAATAATTACATACTCCAACAGAAAAGAAATGATTATATATACAGGCCAGAAATAAAGATAACAACTACGTCGGGGCATACCCCGGAACAACAGCCGACGACGCTCAACACACAGCCGCACAACCCTCGCTAAGTCTGCCTAGAGTCCTCACCTGAAAGCCGCAGGGGTGAGTCTCAACGAAAAGACTCAGTAGGGATCCTTCGATCCCCACTGCCCACACACACACCCACAAGTGTAAAGTACAGCAGAGATATATTAACCATGAAAGACAGTGATTACCATGCCTACATCTCAATACGAATCACATGCATTCGAAGTATAACTAACATGCATAATTCCATTTTATCAGGGAACCCGTAATTCGGCGTATCCTTAAAACACGTCAACTACACAACGAAAGTGGGAAAAACATCGACCCGCTGAGACCAAACAGTAACCCCTCGGATAGCACGCTGGCCACCTCGGCGGTCACTCCTTCCCTCAGCAAACACCGACCCGCTGAGACCAAACAGTAACCCCTCGGATAGCACGCTGGCTACTCCGGCCCAACTGGCTCAGGTGGTTACTCCTTCCCCCAGCACGAGTGACACTCCAAAGGTACCACTCCGACATCGGTACAAGCTAGCTAACCCTGGGGTTCACCAGGTGACCCTCTCCACTAGGCGTCACCCCGCCACTGCTCCCGTCAGCGCTGTGTCCCTCCGCACCGACACAGGGTGTAGAACGCTACAACTGTCACTCTAGGTCCACCGAAACAGAAAACATGGCACGGTGCGATCCGGTCACGGAAGAAGTCCACGGTCGCACGACATCCAACGCAGTGCCATCCGGTCACGAAGAGTTCATCACATCGAGTATATTAACAACATGCATTAACCAACTATCTAGTAGTGTAAACACATTTTACTGGCATGGATTAGTGTGGTTTTGTCTTGAATCGCGTCGCCCAAGGCCGACGCCATTCAAGCACCCTAAACTGGTTCATGAAATACCGGCCTCAGAGTCTGGCCTAAAAGGCGTCGACACCAGAGGTCGCCTTTTAAAAGGCGTCAACATCATCAGACTCCATTCACACAGAAAAACCGGAATTAGCAGAAAAACCTTAATCGGTGGATTTCTGCCTTAAAAGGCGTCATGGTAACTCGACGCTATTCCAAATCGCGTCGTACAGGCATGACGTCTTTCAGTGCCAGAATCTCCGAACTGACAGAGCCTTAGTGGAACGATTTCTGCCTAAAAGGCGTCACGATGGCCCGACGCCCTTCTGAAAGGCGTCGTCCATGCACGACGTCTTTTAGCGCCAGAAACCAGGTTCTGTCTCCTGCCCGAAGCCTCCCTTTCCAACCCCTAAAAACCCCAAAAACAGAGAAGAAAGAGGGCAAACCAAAGCATCATAAATCCACTTTCATGGAAACTCCCATTCCCATCAAGGAAAAGCCCCTAACATGCTCATTCTACCCCAAAACCACATATCCATAGCATGCTTTAAACGGGGGAAACATGGTTTAAAACACAACACTAGGGGAACCGTCACCCTACCGGTTACTTGAACTCCTCCAAGCTCCAAGCCGTCCACCCGTCTCACCCCACGCCGCCGCCGGTACCGCCGTGGTCGTCCTTACTCCACCGGGACGTCGGCCGCCGTCCGGAGAGTAAACGCCGCGGAAGAAGTGGAGGTGGTAGTGGTGGGAGCTAGGTGGGTGATGGAGTGGAGGGAAGGACGAAGTGGTGGGAGGAAAAGAGGGAGGAGAAGGGGTCGTCGCTGGAGTCGCCGGAAGGGAGAAGAGAAAGAGAGAAGGAAGAAAAATGAGTGAAAGAAGGAGGGCTCGCGGGGTTAACTAGAGACTAGCTAAAACGCGTCGAGAAGTACGGACGTCTATCAGTTGACGTGACGGCTGCTCTGACAAAACTCTGCAACGCTCTGTCAGAGGTCTGAAACGCGTCTTCCATACAAGACGCCGTTCAGATGACAAGACTAGCGCCGTACTCTGACAACCCAGAGTCGCAGTCTGAAAGGCGTCGTACCTCACGGATGCCGTTCAGACGATATGTCAGGACCGTACTCTCGCGGCCCAAAGCCAGTCCACATGGCACCCACGTGGCACAAGCTAAAACGCGTCTGCCTCGATGGACGCCGTTTAAACCGCGTCGACCCCGCGATACGCGAAACATCACAGAGTTTCAGCCCCACTGGAGCCTGAACTACAGGGTCCGACCCCGAAAACCGAGTTCGAAAGCCTCAGTCCTTACACTAACACTTAGATTAGTCACTTAATGTTAATTATTAATTTAACTCTTAAACCAATAATTAACACTAACTAATTAATAACTAATTAATCTAACTCTTAGATTATATAATTAAAGTTATCATTAATTTAACTATTAAATTAATGACCAACAATAATTAATTAAAGACTACTAATTTACCATTTCAATTTGTCAATTTGAGTTAATTATTAATTTAACAGTTAAACTAATAACTAACTCAAATATTAATTAACAATTATATGATTTAATAATAAATAATCTAACTCTTGGACTAAAAATTATTAAACACTAATTTAACTCTTAAATTAGTTAAATTAAGGTTCATTATTAATTTAACAATTAAACTAATAATTAACCTTAATTAATCAATCTAATTGTTAATATGATAATGATTCAAAATCATTTTAAGTCCATTTAAATAAAATAATTGAATAATAATTTTAAATTTAAAACTGTTTTGAATTTTAAAACTTAATTCCAATTTCAATTTTATATTAAATGGGCATGGGGTTTTTTTAAAAGGGATTTAATAGGTTATTGGGCTCAGCCCAATAGGGCCAAGTAGGCTCGGGCTCTGCAGTGCCCGTGCTCGACCCAGGCCGCGCCTGGGCCCGAGCCAAGCGCCCCTGGGCTCAGCCCTGGTCCAGCCAGGGTCTCTGCCCGGCCGACAGCCTCCTCTAACCCGACGCCCCCCTGTTATGCAGGAAACCCTAAACCTGCAGCAGGCTTATCTGGCGGCGGGGCTTGTTGCCGGCCGCCATCGGCCGGCCCCCCGGCCCCGCCGGCTCTAGCCGGTGATGCCCCCGGCGCCGGCGATGCCCCTGGCGCCGGCGACGTGCTCGGCGCCGACAGGGCCGCCGGTGGTGGCCAAACAAGTAGCCGGCCGATCCCTAGAGATCTCCCAAAAAAAAAAAAAAAATTCTGGTTTTCTTAAAACCATGTAAAGATGGAGAAGAAGGGGCTCCCTCCGGCGATCATCAGCGGCTCTCCGGCGCTGGCCACCATCCCCGGTGGTGAGCAGAAGCATCCTAAGGAGGATTAGGGGTTTCGGCCTGACTCCCCAACACTTGGGGTTCCTCAAACGAAGCCGCCCGAATCACACCGTTCTTCGTCTCACAAAGAACACGAAATACCCAATTTTTTTTTGTTTTTGCAGAATAAAAATAATCAAAATTATTCTTATAATTTGTTTTCATCGCACGAACACTAATCCTGCAAAGAGGTCAAACTTCCGCATGGAATAATACATGGAAATATTAAATCGGAGACCGAAACGGGACGAGAAACAGTGGAACCTGGCTCTGATACCACTGTTGGGTTCTCGGGTTTCTCCAGATCTCCTGCGCAATGAAAATAAAAATAAAAACGGAGATCCGTTCCCGTTTCGAAAAAACTAAAAAACTCGATTATCGGATAATCGGTTCTTACCGTATGCGGATTCGAATCTGCAACCGTTCGGTTCCGTCCGTGCGACATCGCAAGCCGCGCAAGCGTCCGACCTCTAGTGGAGTCCACTCGATCCTCCTCGCTACGGATATCCTCACATTCCTCATTCTTCGCAACCACGAAACTTCCGTCGGTCGCTGCAACGCGCGGACGATTTCCGGTTGAGCGAGAGTCCGAGAAGCGTCGGAGCAAATCCAGGGATGCAGATCTAGCCTGGGGCGTCAGAGAGAGAGAGAGGATGAGAGGTGGGGCGGCTAGGGTTAGTAGCAGCTTGGCTTGCTCAGCCCGTTTTCTATATTTTATACTAACCGCGCGGTTTTTCATAAAAACCTCTGGTTTATATAAAACCCACTTATTTATCCATCATCTTGAGAATCATTTGCGCGTGACCCTCTAGGCCCAATAACCAGTCCGGTTAATAGCCTAATAAGCCCAGTGACTCCTTACTGGCTTTATTAATCAATTAATAACTCTTTATTAATTAATTAATCAATCGAATTGATGTCGCACATCGAATTCGATCGGGCCTCCGATCACGTTGGGTGCCAAGCAACACTGCGTGAACTCGGAAGATATCGGAGTTAAGTAACCCACTCTTGGAACCTTTCCGCCGACAGTTACCGCGTGGATATAATCCTTCATTCGTACAATGCTCTCGTGTCAACTCAGGGTATGGCGTGCTGTCAAACCCTAACCGGTCGACTCACTTGGATTGGATGCCGCTGATGAATATTGGAAAACTCCTTTCCCGATATTATCGTCCGCCCTGGCTAGAGACTTTCGCGCATCCTTCCTAGAGCATTCTCTCTCATCGTACCGAGAGCGAATGATTCCTATTGACACTCAATTCCCTTCGACGGTATTCCGTTGTACCCGATCCTTAGCTATTTAGAATCCCGTGGTTAGAGATTCGTAAACCAAGGTCAAAGCACAGAAGTCCACCGACAAGGTGTCCTTGGTGTCTCAGGTCCAAGGACCATCAACGCAACTGCGACAATAGAATCAAGCTGGTTGATAGTGAGGTACAGTACCATCCAGCGATTCAGTCAGATCAGTTTAGTGAACTCATTCTCTAATGAGCACCTACAGATTCGCCTTAGTGTCTCTACACAAGTGACTTATGAGATCAGTCACCCTCATCATATGAGCAGGAGTAATCTGTACTAGTCTAACCGAATATCCAATGTCCTTCTCGGATATCCTCTGACTAGGAACTATTAAGAATATGTGTGTTTAAATGATTAGTCTTACTAGTATGATCTCATCATAATCTGATCACTATGGTACATATTCACGGACTTCATTATAAAACGATAATTCGATTTTACACATAATGAAATATTGCCATTATATTAATAAAATGAACGAGATTACAAAGTCATATTGACTTGTAGGCCACCTAAGACTAACAAGGGAGTCGCCGGAGAGGAAGAGGTGAAAGAGAGAGAGAGAGTTTTGAGAGAATAAGGAAGAAAGGGCTCGGGCTCGCGTAGGTTCTACTTGGAGAGTTTAAAACGCATCGAGGGACAGCGACACCATTCAAAGCACATAATCTGAGTTGGCAAAGCAGAATTTTGAAATCCGTAAACTGCGTCTACGTGTCACGACGCGTTTCAGACTAAACCGCCAATTCTTGTTAGAGCCGTACCAGGCACAATGATTAACCACGTCCTGTGTCTATGACACATTTCAGTAGATTATTTACAGGATTAATGGCAGAATTCTGCGGAAAAGAAGGAGAGAGAATTGAAAGGCGTCTACATATGGGGACGCGTTTTAGGCATAATATGGAATTTTAAAGAATTAATCTATGAATTTTGGAAATTAATTATGATTGAAAGGCGTCTTGATGAGACAACGCTATTTACACCCGAAAAATATGTTTTAAGGAAAAATCATGGTTTTACTTGAGGAAAATTTTTGAATAATTCATAGAATATTAAGGGATGATTTTTATAAAGGATGGATTCTTTATTGAAAATAAATTATTTATTACATCAAAGAAAAATTTCCTAAAATCCCATTATATATGGATATGCTAATCCTTTGTGAGCTTCTTGTGAAGATTCTACACGATGAATGAAGCTGATGTTCCACAATATAACTATAAGCTCGGTTGCTTCAAAATCTTCATCAGATTCCAATACGCGCTTCTTGATTGGAGAGATGTGGGAAAACTCTGGGAATTCATGGCGAGGCATGGTGAGTTGAGTATAGCAGCGATGAGGATTATACAGCACGAACTCGGTTGCACCAATCAGTCGAAGCTCTGCACCAGCTGCACGGCGTACTCGGATCGTCTTTCCTACAAGAGCAAGTGGAGTAGAATCGAATCCGTATGATGGCATTGTCTTCAAATAAGCTCGCCAATCAGCTCGAGTCTTGAGTTTGGACACTCAGTTGATCATTCTTTCATTAAACTTCACGATATTGTAAATATGGAAGATTGGACTATTTTGATATATCTGAGATGGTTTTGTAGAATTTCTAGTGTGGTACTCGAACTTGAAATGTAACTCAACCCACAGAGCAAAGAGAAGCACGCAACCATGAGGAGGCTGACCTATAGATGCTGCAGAAAGCCCACTATAGAGATAGGCTAGGATTGTCGTGCCAATCTATTTTCCTTCAAAGATCTCACAAATTGCACTAACTTGATTATCCTCTAGAATATTGTCTTGAGCAGAGAAGAAAAGAGCTCCAACCAGCCATGTGGTGAACGCTTTCATCACGTTCTTAGTGTCATCTTCTTTAAGTTCCTCAATCTCATACAAAATCCACTCTGCCAACCTTGCAAGGTTAATTCCTTTCTTAGTAAGGCATCCTTGAACTTCCTTTAGATCCTTCATAATCTTCATCAATAGTTGTTGACCTGTGATATTTTCCCTCATAAGAGCCATCTTGTTTAGGATCAGTTCAGCATTGTTCAGATTGATTTTAGGAAGGCCAAATAAAAGTTTGGCTTCTTCGAGAAGTATGGTGGATTCAAATTCAGCAAAGAAGAAAGTATGGGTTTGAGGATGCCACATCTCAATTCGAGCACCCATCGTTGCTCAATCCACGTTTGAACTCTTATAGTGCTTTGCATGGACAACTAAACCTTAGATATTCCACTTGGAAACATAAGATTGCATGGAGATAGTGATATTTTTCGCAAGCTTCCGAATCCAAGGAAGGGAAGAGAATTTTCTTGGACCGGGAAAAAGAGGATATGCCTAGATAAATAAAAAAAATTGTTATAATTCAATGAAGAACATGAATAACATTAAAGAAGAAGAATTGAAAAAAAGAGAGGATTTAACTTACTTGTAGGTTAGAATCTCGTCCGCTAAGATGATCTTTAACTTCAGAAAGCTTTTTAAGCGTCTTCTTCATCCTCTTGTTTGAAGAATCCATCTTGATCTTGAGCTTTTCCTCTTAAAATCTTGATTACTCTGGAACATTGGAGAGAATCCCTTGCTTTGATCTCTAGGTTGTGTATGGATTTACCTTAACACAAGTTAAGGAAGCTTATGTAGAGAGGTGGTCTCCAAGCTGTAGACATACTAATTTTGACATTATTTTCCATAAATTTCATATCATATAACAATGCTCCAAAATCAAGTTTATTAATGAAATTGATTTTAACTCATATTTTTAATCAAATATGAAAATTATCCTAAAAGACGTCGGCCTATGAAGACGCTATTTAGTGTTTTATTCATATTTTGATTTTTAATTTGATTTTTAATTAATTTTTTAATTGACTAAAAGTCGTCTTCATAGAACGACGCCATTTAGATTTCCTAATGATATTGGTTTCTTCTTCCCGAATTTATCTTTATGTTAATTAATCTAAAAGACGTCTTCTTTGGGCGACGCGTTTTAGGTAATTATAGATAATGATGAATTAACCTATGTTTATCTATTTCTTGGTTGGATTGGCTTTAAATTATTTCATGTTAATCCATAAGTGGCCGCGGATGTGTGTGAGAGTTTTGAACTTAAGTCTATAAATACACAAGCCTTTGAAGAAGGAAAATGTTAAGAATTTAAGAGAGTGACAATGTCCAAACGCTGAAGGGATTGAAGTATTAAGGCGCTGCACAACTACTTCCAGGAGTCTTGAAGGAAGAGCTTCGTCCATTCTTCATCCTCTTCGCCCATTGAAGACCAAGCCTTCCAGGGGACATTTAACCTCATTCTTTCTTTCTCTTGTTTTCATCATCATTAGTATCATAAATAATTTCATAATCATCACTTCATACTATTCACACACTCATAACATTCATAATTTCCAACCCACATGTAAGGATTGAGGTTTCGGATCTAGTTATTGGGTCAGTTTCGGTTTTGAACCCCTTAGTTTGTGTCCTCTTCGCAAGCTTGACGCGGTTCAAACGACGTCTTGTTAGGGGGACGCGTTTTAGAGTGTGCCACGTGGATGCCACATAGGCCAGTTTCGGGCTACAAAAGTACGGCCCTGGTCTTGTCACTTGAATGACGTCGATATTGGGCGACGCGTTTTAGATAGGTTCGGTGTAAACCCGCGAACCCTCCCTCTTTTCCCTCATTTCTCTAATTTTCTTCTCTCTCCTCCCTCTCTCCGATCTCTTCGCTCTCTGTACCCCTTCTCCTTCCTTTCCTCTCCCTCCACTCCATTAACCCCCCCTAACTTCTACCACTACCACCACCATTTCCTCCACGACGTATTGCTCTCCAGACGGCGGCCGACGTCCCAGTGGAGTAACGGCGTCCACGGCGGTACTGGCGACAGCTTGTGGCGTGGCAGTTCGACGGCTTGGAGCCTGGAGGAGTTCAAGTAACCGGTAGGGTGACGAACTCCGTTGTATTTTGATTAAAACCACGTTTTTCCTGCTTTGGAGCATGTTTAGGGGATTTTTGGAAATAAATTCCACTTTTTGTACTCGGAAGGCTGGGGGAAACCTGTTAGTGAACGCCAAATGGCGTCTTGGGACAGCGACGCCATTTTTGAATGGCGGCTGCCTCCTATGACGTGATTTAGTTCGGATCACCCCGAGGCCTAGTTATGTTTCTGTCGTGATTAGGCGACTAGGGACAACGACGCCTTTTAAAAAGTGACTACCTTGCACGACGCATTTTAGGCCATTCTGAGGCCAATTTTCGTATGAACCCGTTTAGGAGTCTTCAATGATGTCGGCTACGGGCGGCACGATTTAGGACATAACTTCATTAATCCATATAATTAACACGTGTTTACATTGTCAGATAGTTTGGTTAAAATGCATGCTTAAAACCATACTTCGAAGTCGAGGATTTCTACGTGATCGGATCGCACTGTGACGTTTTTTGTGTGATCGTGGACCTAGAGTGATAATTGTTAGCGCTTAGGCACCCTGTGTAAGTGTGGGAGTGACACGGCGGTGTGGGAGTGGTGGGGTGATGCCTAGAGAGAGGGTCACCTGGTTTACCCCGGAGTATAGCTAGTACCGGTGTGGGAGTGGTACATTCGGAGTGTCACTCGTGCTGGGAGAAGCAGAACCACCTAGAGCTGGTCAGGCCGGAGTAGCCAACGTGCTATCCGAAGGGTTGCTGTTTGGTCTGAGTGGGTCGGTGTTTTCCGCGTTCGGCCGTGTAACTTGTGTGTTTAGCTGAGACGCTGGTTGTGGACTCCGTGGTGGAGTGGTTTTGAAGTTGTGTTTATTGTTTTATTTAAATTGCCTTTACTCGTGTTGTTGCACTTGTGGGTGCGTGAGTGGGTGGTGGGGATCGAAGGAGACTCACCCCATGCGATTTTTAGGTGAGGGTTCCAGGCAGGCATAGCGTGGAGAGTTTTGTCTCGGGTGGCGTGCTAGCAGCCATCATTCTAGGGTATGCCCCGATGTAGTTGTTATTTCTTTTCAGGCCAGTATGCTTAATTACTTTTTTTCAGTTGGAATATGTAATTATTTGCTGAGTCAAGTTGAATTGTAATAATTTTTAGTTCCTGCACTTCCTTTACAATTAAATGTGATGTGGATGTTTAGCTTAGTTTATCATTTATTTCCTAGACTTATCGAGATCCTGGTTTGGCTCCAAATTTTAATGATTCGATACCCATTTAGTAATCGGATCACCGATTATAGGGAGGTGGGTTGTTACAATTGGTATCAGAGCATTCGGTCTGGCAAATAAATGAATAACTAGGGTTAAATATCGAAATTTTAGCAAATAAATGCATTATCCCGTACAGGTACGACAGTCGTGTAGGTTTTGGGTTCTAAATAGAAATTTTTGATTCTTGTGACTGTAGGCGATTAGATGGCTCCTAGGAAGAGAGTGCCAGTTATTAGGGAGCAGGGAGATGTTCCTAGTGGGTATGAGGCCGGTAGGCCGAATATGGAGCGTTTTGTGGAGGCTATGATGGACACGATGACCTGATATCAGACTCGAGACCCTAGTGAGAGTTCTAGTACTCGGGGAGGGCGTTCAGCTGCTTTGGAGTAATTCCTGAAGCTGAAGCCGCCTCATTTTATTGGTCGTCCCAACCCTGATGAGGCCGTTCATTGGTTGAAAAAGTTAGAGAAGACTTTTGATACCATGGATTGTGCGGTAGTTGAGAGGACTCTTTTGGCTACCTTCATGTTGAAGGATGCCTATGATTGGTGGACTACTTTGAAGAGCTTGTCTTATGCAGATAGGAATCTTAGGGAGATTCTATGGGAGACATTTGTGAAGGAATTCTATGCACAGTACTTCCCTAGGCATGTCCAGAAGGCTAAGGAGAGGGAATTTATGGAGTTGACCTAAGGGAGCATGACAGTGCTCGAGTACCAGATGAAATTTGTTTCGCTTGGGAGGTTCATGCCCTTTATTTCAGAAGACGAAGGGCGTCGGACTGAGAGGTTCATGGATGGATTGAGGTACAACTTGAGGAGTTTTGTGGCGTCCTACTGTTGTACAGACTTGGTGTCAGCAGTTAAGTGTGCCGCAGCAGTCGAGGCATAGCACGATCAATCGGCTTGGGAGAGGGGACTGGTTACTCAAGGGACGACTTACGGCAAGGGGAAGACAGTAGCAGCAACTCCTTAATTTGTATCGGGATCTTCTTCACTCAGGTCTAGATTCAGGAGGTTCTTCCGAGGCGGTGGCGGCAACAGTGGCAAAAACGATAGTAGCAGACCAAGGCAGAGCCAACAGAGTCAGTCCATGTCTAGTGCTCAGCCGGAGGCAGCTTAAAGGCTTCCGGCAGCTTGATGTCATTGTGGTGGTACTCATGGTGGGACTCAGTGTCCTGCTTTTTCTGGGAGGTGTTATACTTGTGGCCAGTAGGGCCATTTGGCGAGGTTTTGCCTGCAGGGGCATGGTCAGGGGCAGGGACCAGGTGATCAAAAGAAGGGGAGAGTTCTTGCTATCATCAGGAAGGAGGCTCGTGCGTCCAACTTGGTGGAAGATACACTTTCTGTCCTTGGGAACTCCGTGCATGTGTTGATTGATTCGGGTGCTTCGCATTCCTTTATTTCTGAGCAGTTCGTAGATATTCTTTCTGGCCTCTAGCGAAGTCCACGCGATCCTCCTCGCGACAGATATCCTCACGTTCCTCGTTCTTCGCAGCCCACGAAACCTCCGCCGGTCGCCGCAACGATCGCCGCAACGCGCGGACGATTTCCCGTCGAACGGGATACGGAGAAGCGGCGGAGCAGATCTAGATCTGTCTGGACGCCAGAGAGAGAGAGAAACAGAGGAGGGGCGGCTAGGGTTAGCAGCAGCTTGGCCTGCTCAGCCCGTTCACTATGTTTTATACTAACCGCGCAGTTTTTCAGAAAAACCCCCAGTTTATATAAAACCCACTTATTTATCCATCGCCTTGAGAATCATTTGCGTGTGACCCCTCTAGGCCCAAGTACCAGTCCAGTTAATGGCCCAACAAGTCCAGTGACTCCTCACTGGCTTTATTAATCAATTAATAACGCTTTATTAATTAATTAATCAATCGAATTGATGTCGCACATCGAATTTGACCACGCCTCCGATCACGTTGGGTGCCAAGCAACACCGTGTGAACCCGGAAGGTATTGGGGTTAAGTAACCCACTCTTGAAACCTTTCCGCCGACAGTTACCGCGTGGATATAATCCTTCATTCGTACAATGCTCTCGAGTCAACTCAGGGTATGGCGTGCTGTCAAACCCTAACCGGTCGACTCACTTGGATTGGATGCCGCTGATGAATATCGGAAAAATCCATTCCCGATATTATCGTCCGCCCTGGCCAAGGACTTCCGCACATCCTTCCTAGAGCATTCTCTCTCTAAGTATCGAGAGCGAATGATTCCTTATTGACACACAATTCCCTTCGACGGTATTCCGCTGTACCCAATCCTTGGCGTATTAGAATCCCGTGGCTAGAGATTCGTAAACCAAGGTCAAAGCACAGAAGTCTACCGACAAGGTGTCCTTAGTGTCTCAGGTCCGAGGACCATCCACGCAACTGCGACAATAGAATCAAGCTGGTTGACAGTGAGGTACAATACCATCCAGCGATTCAGTCGGATCAGTTCAGTGAACTCATTCTCCAATGAGCACCTACAGATTTGCCTTAGGGTCTCCACACAAGTGACTTATGAGATCAGTCACCGTCATCATATGAGCAGGAGTAATCTGTACTTGTCTAACCGGATATCCGATGTCCTTCTCGGATATCCTCCGACTATGAACGATTAAGAATATATGTGTTTAAGTGATCAGTCTCATTAGTATGATCTCATCATAATCTGATCACTATAGCACATATTCACGGACTACATTATGAAACGATAATTAATGCGATTTACACATAATGAATATTATGCCATTATATTAATAAATGAATGAGATTTACATAGTTAGATTGGCTTGTCGGCCACCTAAAACTAACAATCTCCCACTTGGACTAAAGCCAATCACCTTTATACAATAAGCCTATAGACTCTAGGTGACGCTCAGACACAATTTGAGCCAACGGCTTTGTCAGTGGATTTGCTACATTGTCGACGGATGGAACTCTTTCCGCTACTACATCTCCTCTGGATATGATCTCTCTGATAAGATGAAAGCGCCTCAGAATATGCTTCGATTTCTGATGAGACCGCGGCTCTTTCGCTTGCGTAATCGCTCCATTGTTGTCGCACAACAGCGGAACAGGCTCAGAGATGCTGGGAACTACGCCGAGGTCGGTGATGAATTTCTTCAACCACATTGCTTCCTTGGCGGCTTCAGCTGCAGCGATGTACTCAGCTTCAGTCGTCGAATCTGCAGTGGTTACTTGCTTGGAACTCTTCCAGCACACTGTGCCTCCATTCAAAGTAAATACGAATCCAGATGTAGACTTGCTATCATCTGGATCTGACTGGAAACTCGAGTCAGTGAAGCCTCGCAGTTTCAAGTCACCTCCTCTATAGACAAGAAACATATCCTTAGTTCTTCTCAAGTACTTATGGATACATTTCACTGCCTTCCAGTGCTCTTCGCCTGGATCAGCTTGAAATCTGCTCGTAACACTTAGAGCAAATGCAACATCAGGCTGTGTACATAGCATGGCATACATGATAGATCCTATGGCAGAGGCATAGGGTATTCTATCCATGAATGCCCTCTCATTAGGAGTCTTAGGAGACTACTCCTTTGAGAGACTAATTCCATGTCTCATCGGTATGAGACCTCTCTTGGAATTTTTCATGCCAAACCTTTTGACTATGGTATCTATGTATAAGGATTGGGTCATTCCAAGCATCCTCTTTGATCTATCTCTATAGATCCGTATTCCCAATATGTAGGATGCTTCTCCCAAATCCTTCATAGAGAAGTTTTTCGACAGCCAGATCTTTACTGATGACATCATAGCTACATCATTCCTAATGAGTAGTATGTCATCTACGTAAAGAACTAGAAAAGTGACTGCACTCCCACTGGTCTTCTTATACACACAAGGCTCATCTTCATTCTTAATGAAGTCATAAGACTTGACAGCCTCGTCAAATCTTATGTTCCAGCTCCAGGAGGCCTGCTTCAGTCCATAAATGGACCTCTAAAGCTTGCACACTTTATTTGGAGATTCTTTGGATGTGAAACCTTCTGGTTGTATCATATACACCTCTTCCTCAAGGTTACCATTGAGGAAGGCAGTATTCACATCCATCTGCCAGATTTCATAATCAAAATGTGCAGCAATGGCGAGTAGAACTCTGATCGACTTTATCATGGCAACTGATCGACTTTATCTCGTCATAATCAATTCCTTGCCTTTGACGATATCTTTTTGCCACCAACCTTGCCTTATAAGTGTCGATCCGTCCATCAGCACTGATCTTTCTCTTAAAGATCCACTTGCATCTGATGGGTACAATACCCTCAGGCAAGTCCTCCAAGTTCCAAACTTGGTTGGTGTACATGGACTGGATTTATGAGTTCATGGCTTCTCGCCATTTCCCGTCTTCTAAGCCTTCTATGGCCTCCTGGTAGGTTTTAGGATGATCATCCTCATTATATTCTACCTTAGACTCACCTTTAGCGTATGTCCCACATATCATTCGGGTAGTCTAGGTAATCTACCAGATCTACAAGGCTCATGTGTGTGTACCTGAACAGATTCAGGAACTGATATCTCATCTGATGATAATGCAGCTGTTTGGGGATCTGGAACCTCTTCTAGTACTATTTTACTCCCACTGTTCTCTTAGAGAAGGTATTCCTCTTCCAGGAAGACAGCTTACCTGGCGACAAACACCTTTTGTTCACCAAGATGGTAAAAATAGTATCCAAAGGTTTCCTTTGGATATCCCACAAATCTGCATTTATCAGTTCGTGATCCCAGCTTGTCTGGATCATGTCTCTTTACATGAGCAGGGCAACCCCAGACTTTAACATGTTTAAATTATGGTTTCCTGCCTTTCTATATCTCATATGGAGTAGAAGCCACAGACTTGCTGGGTATTCTGTTCAGTAGGTATGCTGCTGACTCTAGAGCATACCCCCAGAGGGACACTGGTAATTCCGAAAAGCTCATCATAGATCGCACCATGTCCAACAAGGTGCGATTCCCCCTTTATGATACACCATTTATCTGTGGTGTATATGGAGGGGTTGGCTGAGAAAGGATACCATTATCCTTTAAGAATTGTGTGAAATTAGTACTCAAGTATTCTCCTCCTCGATCTGATCAAAGAGCTTTAATACTCTTTCTTAACTGCTTCTCTACCTCATTCTTGAACTCCTTGAACTTCTCAAATGCTTCTGACTTGTACTTTATTAAGTACACATAGCCGAATCTTGAGAAGTCATCGGTGAACGTAATGAAGTATGAGTAGCCACCTTTGGCATGGGTGGACATGGGACCACATACATCCGAATGTATTAGTTCTAGAATGCCCTTGGCACGTTCTCCATGTCCAGTAAATGGAGATTTTGCCATCTTTCCCATAAGGTAGGATTCGCATGTTGTAAATGATTCATAATCGAATGCTGTTAAGTAACCATGCTTGTGCAACTTTTGCAACCTGCTTTCGCCAATGTGCCCAAGTCTACAATGCCACATGTAGGCTTAGTTCACACAATTCTTGCTCTTCTTAAGAGCTTTATCAATTTGAAGATTGTAATAAGAAACATCTAATAGATATAGACCATTGACTAAAGATGCTGAAGCTATTGATTTATTACCATAATAAAACGAACAACTTCTATTCTCAATAGTCAACCTATATCCTATCTTGTCCAAACAAGATATTGATATGATATTCTTATTATGCTAGGAACATAATAACAATCTTCTAATAGTAAGGCGTCTCCCGATGGAAGCCTGAGGTTTGCTGTCCCAACAACAATCGCCGCAACTTTTGCGCCGTTTCCTAGCCTCAATTCCACCTCACCTTGTCTCCTCTTGCACTTACTTGTCAGCATCTGTGCATCATGACAGATATGATAAGCACATCCGGTATCCAATACCCAAGATGTGGAATCTCTAACTGACAAGTTGATATCTATCATATTGATATCTGAAGCTTTAGACAGCTTTACTCTTCCATGAGCTTTATCGTTAAGGAACTCCTTGCAGCTCCTCTTCTAGTGGCCATACTGCTTACAGTAGAAGCAGTCACCCTTTATTACTCTTTCGTCTTTGTCCTTCGATCTTTTATCGTTAGCTATCATCTTTGCTTCAGGGGCATCCAATGCCGATTTAGCAGGAGGATCAGCTCCGGGGACAAAGTCAATGTGCCCAGATCTGAAGACATTCTTCAGGTTTTTGAACCAATCCGAGTAGATCAGGTAAGTCAAAAGGGCATCAAGTATGCCACGGAGTGGGTTATTCAACGACATAATTCCCTACAGAAGATAAGTAAAATATATTTAGCAGATGTTCAATTATTAAAATTTAAAACAAGACATGGTCTTTTGTTCAAGTTTAACTCCCACTAATTTTCGACGGACTGTATAACCCTCAGTTATACAGAACGGGAGATGTAACGACCCGCCACCCTATAATCGGGGATCCGATTACTAAATGGGTACCGAATCATTAATTTGGAACCAAACCAGGATCTAAGTAAGTCTGGGAAATAAATAATAAACTAAGCTAAACATTCACATCGCATTGAATTTGAAATGAAAATGCAGGAATTAAGAGTTATTACAATGCGACTCGATACAGCAAATAATTACATACTCTAACAGAAAAGGAATAATTAATCATACAGGCCAGAAATGAAATAACAGCTACGTCGGGGCATACCCCGGAATAACAGCTGACGGCGCTCAACACACAGCCGCACTCTCCTCGCTAGGTCTGCCGGGAGTCCTCACCTTAAAACCGCAGGGGGGTGAGTCTCAAAGACAAGACTCAGTAGGGATCCTTCGATCCCCACTGCCCACGCACACACCCACAAATGAAAAATACAACTGACGGTAAAGTAACAAGCACAGTGGTAATTACTATTCCTAGATCTCAATGTGAATCACATGCAGTCGAAATGTATTAAACATGCATATTTCTAAACCAGACGACTAGGGAACCCACAACCGCCGTCTCGATAGAACACGCCAACCACACAAACAACAGTGGCTAAAACATCGACCCGCTGAGACCAAGCAGTAACCCCTCGGATAGCACTCTAGCTACTCCGGCCCAACTGGCTCAGGTGGTTACTCCTTCCCTCAGCATGAGTGACAATCCGAAAGTACCACACCCACACCGGTACTAGCTGACCCCGAGGTTCACCAGGTGACCCTCTCTCACTAGGCGTCACCCCGCCCACGCCCCCACCGGCGCTGTGCTCCACCCACACCAACACAGGGTGATAAAGCGCTACAACTGTCACTCCAGGTCCACAGTAACACAAAACCCGGCACAGTACGATCTGGTCACGTGAAAAGCCCGCGATCGCACGACACACAACGCAGTGCCATCCGGTCATGAAGAATCCATCATTATCGAGTGCACTAAAGCATGTATTAACCATCTATCTAGCAGTATGAACACATTTTACTGGCATGAATTAATGTAGTTCTGTCTTGAATCGTGTCGCCCAAGGCCGACGCCATTCAAGCTCCATGTACTGGTTCATAAAACATCGGCCTCATAATCTGGCCTAAAAGGCGTCGACACCAACGGTCGCCTTTTGAAAGGCGTCAACATCCTTAGACGCCATTTAGCACAGAAATCCAGGATTCGCAGAAAACATTAATCAGGGGATTTCTACCTTAAAAGGCGTCATGGTTACCCGACGCTATTACGAATCGCGTCGCCCACGAATCGCGTCGCCCACCCATGACGTCTTTTAGTCACAGAATCCCCGAACCGACAGAGCCTCAGTAAAGCAGTTCATGTTTAAAAGGCGTGATGACGGCCCGACGCCCTTCAAAAAGGCGTCGTCCGTGCACGACGTCTTTCAACCCCAGAAATAACCATATCTGTCATGAGCCCGAGGGCTCTCCTTTTCATCTCCAAAAACCCCAAAATCACCCAAAACGGAGGAGAAAGAGAGGCAAACCCAAACATCACGAATCCAAATTCATAGAAATCCCCCATTTCATCAAGAAGAGCTCCTAAACATGCTTGTTCTACCCCCCTAGAACCGTAGATCTAAAACATGCTTTAAGAGGGAGAATCATGGTTCGAACATAAAACACTATGGGAATCATCACCCTACCGGTTACTTGAATTCCTCCAAGTTTCAAGCCGTCCACCCGACTCGCCCCACGCCGCCGCCGGTACTGCCATGGTCGTCCTTACTCCACCGTGACGTCGGCCGCCGTCCGGAGAGTAAAACGCCGCAGTGGAAGTGGAGGTGGTAGTGGTGGGAGCTAGGTAGGGGATGGAGTGGAGGGAAAGATGAAATGGTGGGAGGAAAAGAGGGAGGAGAAGGGGTTGCCGCCGGAATCGCCGGAAGGGAGGAGAGAAAGTGAGAAGGAAGAAAATGGGGGAAAGAAGGAGGGCTCGCGGGGTTAACTAGAGACTGGCTAAAATGCGTCGACATGGACGGACGCCTATCAGGTGACGTGACGGTCGCTCTGACAGGACTCTGAAACGCGTCGTTCTACACAGACGCCGTTCAGGAGACATGTCAGGGCCGTACTCTGACAATCCCAGAGTCACAGTCTGAAAGGCGTCGTCCCATGCGGACGCCGTTCAGACGACACGTCTGGGCCGTACTCTCGCGGCCCAAAGCCAGCCCACGTGGCATCCACGTGGCACAATCTAAAACGCGTCTGCCACGCCGGACGCTGTTTAAACCGCGTCGAGCCTGGCTCGACGCGAAATAGAACAGGGTTCCAGCCCCGCTAGGGTAAGAACTACAGGGTCTGATCCCGAAAACCGGATCCGAAAATCTCAATCCTTACAGGAGACGCCGACAGTCTCCTAGTGGGGATCAGAATCTCAATGACTTGCACTATAGTATTGTGGATAACACAACAAACTGTAATACAATCAGAGAGCACCCAACTCATGGGACTTGCAACTCCTTGCAATATCTGATCATAGCTTCGGTCCCCAGAGATTTAATGGTCTTGTGGATAGCACAACAAACCACTAATTCTGGTCTAAGCTAACCATTGTTACGCGACGAGTATAGATTTGCATGCAGCCCTTGTGGATAGCACAACAAAGCTACATGGTTCCTCTACCCCGATCATATAGGCATCTAATGCCATGGCCACAGTTTCTCCTCCTAATTAAGTAGGCCTTGTGGATAGCACAACAAACCTGCCTAAAGTGATTCGAATCCTATGACTATAACGATGGTGGACCACGCGGTAAGTTATTAACTACTCGTGTTACAGCTCAAGAGTTTATCTGAGGGTATTTAGATAACTTTTATCTTGGTCTCTCCTAGGTGATAGTATATATAAATATATCGTATATATTTACTAAATACTATACCTGTTTTGATTCATAATCAAAAGAAAATAATGTATCACATACATGTCATTGGTGTAGTCATGGATAGCACAGCGGGTTTGACTAGAGGCAACAGTCAAACGCATACACAATCTAACACAACAATTATATTAGATAACCTGCAAACACATAGGCAAGAGATCTCCATCTTTTCGCCTTCCTGATTGCAGCTGTGGATCGTCCTCACTCCTTCCTCGGTTGCATCGATCATATTACATTTAAATTCTAGAATTTACAAGTAAATTGAAGAAGGCCTTATGGCGAGTACAAGAGAGAGAGGGAGGTAGAAATACATCGGAGTATAAGAGAGAGAGGTGCGCAGACGTCTATTTATTAACAATTAATAAACAATCATACATCCACGATCCACACAATCCATTCATCACATGAATAATTAATTAAGTGCATATCCATGACCACGGTGTGTTTTAAACATCCACACATGATAGCGCATCACATGGCTAAAATAAAAGAGTTTTCAAAATATATAATTTTGGCTTTTAAAAGGCTGGGATCCAATCAAAATTGGTGTTTGAATTTCAAAAACACTTTTAATTAACTTAACATGCAATCAAATCTAATTTAAAAGCATTAAACACACATCACATGTGCACACACTCCGAATTAATAATTCCATATTATTCCATGCAAATTAGAACAATTCTAATAATCTAACACTTAGATTAAACTCCATTAATAATCTAACAATTAGACTATTAATAACTAATCTAACTCTTAGATTAGTCTAACAAAGTTAATTAATAATTTAACACTTAAATTAATAACTAACTCTAATTATTAATTAACTACTAATCTAACTCTTAGATTAGTTAATTAATGTTAATTAGTAATTTAACATTTAAATTATTAATCAACACTAATTAATTAATAATTTTCATCTAACACTTAGATTAGTTAACTTAAAATTAATCATTAATCTTAACACTTAAAATTAACAATTAACTCTAATTAACTGATAAGTACTAATTTAACATTTAAATCAGTCATCAGAATTAATTATTAATTTAACTCTTAAATTAATAACTAATTCTAAATAATTAACAATTAGATGATTAAATAATTAAAATTCTAACATTTAGATTATAACTATTAACCACTAACTATAATTTCTTAAATAAGTCATATAAAGGTTAATAATTAATTTAACAATTAAATTAATATTAACCTTAATTAATTAACAACTAATTGCTAATTAATTAACCCTTAAATGACTTAATGATTCAAAATCATTAAAGCACCAATTAAGTAAAATAGAAAAATGATTTAAACTTCAAAACACTTTTGAATTTTAAAATTAAAATCCTATTCTAATTTAATTGGGTAATTAAGGGTTTAAACATGGGGTAATTAGAGAATGAGTTCAGGGGGCTTATCAAAAGAAATGGGCCCAGCCCTTAAACTGAGCCAGGGCTCGGCCAAAAGGCTGAGCCAAGGCCAAACCAGGCCCCTGGGCTCGAGCCAGGGGCTGGGTCCCTGGCTCAGCCAGCCCAGGCCCGGTCCAACCGGAACCGGCCCGATCCAACCGGCTTCTTCCACCTCTAACCTGCATCAAAACCGAAGGCCTTTAACCCTAATGCAAGTGGCGGCGGGCTGGGTTGTAGGGGCTCGGTGGCCGGCGCCCCGGCGCCGACCGGCCCGGCCGGCGATGGCCTCGGCGCCGGCGGCTTCCCCGACGCCGACATGCCCCCTGCGTTTGCTGGCCCGAGCCCATTAACCCTCCCCTTTTCCATGAACTTCAGTTCTGTTAAAATCGGAAAAAGGAGCAGCCACCCAACTCCAGCCACCTCCAACAGGTTTTACGGCGATGGCCTCGAAGCCCAGTGGTGCCATAAAACCCTTTGGATTATCCGGGGCCATCCATACCTCCCCAACAAATGGGGATGCCCAAATGAAGCCGCAGAGTGTGCCCGAAACACGCAATTCTTCGTCCGACGAAGAACGCGAAGAAACCCCCAAAATTAATATCCAAAATTGCAGAACATTAATCCAATTAATTTTGTGTTCATCGTATGAACAAATATCCAGCAAATAATCGACCTATAAGCATCGAATAATTTCAAGGAAAAATTAATTCGGAGATCGAAACGGGACGAGAAACAGTGGAACCTGGCTCTGATACCACTGTTGGGATTTCTCGAGTTTCTTCGGATCGCTCACGCAGCAGAAAATAAAATTAAAACAGCGATCCGTTTTCCCGTTTCGAAAAACTAAAATCGATTATCGGATAATCGAAGTTCTCACCGTGTGCGGATTCGAATCCGCAACCGTTCGGTTCTGTCGGTGCGACACCGCAAGCCACGCAAGTGGCTGGCCCCTAGCGAAGTCCACGCGATCCTCCTCGCGACGGATATCCTCACGTTCCTCATTCTTCGCAGCCTACGAAACCTCCGCCGGTCGCCGCAACGATCGCCGCAACGCGCGGACGATTTCCCGTCGAACGGGATTCGGAGAAGCGGAGGAGCAGATCTAGATCTGTCTGGACGCCAGAGAGAGAGAGAAACAAAGGAGGGGCGGCTAGGGTTAGCAGTAGCTTGTCCTGCTCAACCTGTTCGCTATGTTTTATACTAACCGCGTGGTTTTTCATAAAAAACCCCGGTTTATATAAAACCCACTTATTTATCCATCGCCTTGAGAATCATTTGCGTGTGACCCTCTAGGACCAAGTACCAGTCCAGTTAATGGCCCAACAAGCCCAGTGACTCCTCACTGGCTTTATTAATCAATTAATAACCCTTTATTAATTAATTAATCAATCGAATTGATGCCGCACATCGAATTCGACCAGGCCTCCGATCACGTTGGGTGCCAAGCAACATCGCGTGAACCCGGAAGGTATTGGGGTTAAGTAACCCACTTTGGAACCTTTCTGCCGACAGTTACCGCGTGGATATAATCCTTCATTCGTACAATGCTCTCGGGTAAACTTAGGGTATGGCGTGCTGTCAAACCCTAACTGATCGACTCACTTGGATTGGATGCCGCTGATGAATATCGGAAAACTCCTTTCCCGATATTATCGTCCGCCCTGGTCAGGGACTTCCGCACATCCTTTCTAGAGCATTCTCTCTCTAAGTACCGAGAGCGAATGATTCCTTATTGACACACAATTCCCTTCGACGGTATTCCGCTGTACCCAATCCTTGGCGTATTAGAATCCCGTAGCTAGAGATTCGTAAACCAAGGTCAAAGCACAGAAGTCTACCGACAAGGTGTCCTTGGTATCTCAGGTCCGAGGACCATCCACGCAACTACGACAATAGAATCAAGCTGGTTGACAGTGAGGTACAATACCATCCAGCGATTCAGTCGGATCAGTTCAGTGAACTCATTCTCTAATGAGCACCTACAGATTCGCCTTAGGGTCTCCACACAAGTGACTTATGAGATCAGTCACCCTCATTATATGAGCAGGAGTAATCTGTACTAGTCTAACCGGATATCCGATGTCCTTTTCAGATATCCTCCGACTAGAAACGATTAAGAATATGTGTGTTTAATTGATCAGTCTCATTAGTATGATCTCATCATAATCTGATCACTATAGCACATATTCACGGACTTCATTATGAAACGATAATTAATGCGATTTACACATAATGAATATTACGCCATTATATTAATAAATGAACGAGATTTACATAGTTAGATTGGCTTGTAGGCTACCTAAAACTAACAGTGGTATTCTTATTTCTACTTTTAAGGCCTAGAGATTGCTTGTTGGTAGCTGTGAGGCTTTCATTGCCTCGGTAGTTATAGCTGGTGTTAGTTTTCATTGCCTCGGTAGTTATAGCTGGTGTTAGTAGTGGTTCCAGTCCTTGGGAGATACTTGTAGTCTGTGACTTTGTTGATGTGTTTCCTGAGGAGTTGCCTGGCCTTCCTCCTCAGTGGGAGGTTGAGTTCACTATTGAGCTTGCACTAGGTACGGCACCCTTGTCTAAGGCCCGGTATCGGGTGGCTCCGGCCGAACTCGCTGAGTTGAAAGCACAGTTGCAGGAATTGCAGGATAAGGGTTTTATCCGTCCTAGTACTTCTCTGTGGGGTGCTCCAGTTCTGTTTGTTAGGAAGAAGGATGGTTCTCTAAGGCTGTGCATTGATTATAGACAGTTGAACCAAGTAACTACAAAAAACAAGTACCTACTTCCAAGAATCAATGATTTGATGGATCACTTGTAGTCTGCCTAGGTATTCTCAAAGATTGACTTGATATCAGGGTACTACCAGATGATGATCTGTGAGGTTGATGTGAGTAAGATGGCTTTTAGGACTCGGTACGGGCATTATGAGTTTTTGGTTATGCCTATCCGCTTGACCAATGCTCCGACAACTTTTATGGATTTAATGAACCGGGTCTTCAAGGCCGACCTGGATCAGTTTGTGGTGGTGTTTGTAGATGATATTTCGATATATTCTTCTTCTGAGGAAGAGCATGCCACACATCTTCAGGTGGTATTGCAGGTTCTAAGAGAGCACCAACTCTATGCCAAGTTTAGCAAGTGTGAATTATGGCTAGATAAGGTGCACTTCCTGGGGCATGTCATTTCTGGAGATGGCATTGCTGTAGATCCAGCCAAGATTGAAGCAGTATTGGACTGGGGCAGACCAACAACAGTGACTGAGATCAGGAGTTTCTTGGGGTTAGCAAGGTATTACAGACAGTTTGTCCAGGATTTTTCTTCAATAGCAACCCCCTTATCGAAGTTGACTCGTAAGGGTGTTCATTTTGTGTGGAGCGAAGAGTGCGAGTAGAGTTTCGTTGAATTGAAGGCTCGTCTCACTTCGGCTCCAGTTCTGGTGCTTCCATCAGGTTTAAGTGGATTAGTGGTTTACTCTGGTGCATCTCGTCGAGGTTTGGGTGCGGTTCTGACGCAACATGATAAGGTTGTGGCCTATGCTTCTAGGCAGCTGAAGAAGCATGAGGAAAACTACCCCACTCATGACTTAGAGTTGGAGGCTGTGGTATTTGCTCTGAAGATCTGGCGGCACTACTTATATGGGGAGAAGTTTTAGGTCTTCATTGATCACAAGAGCCTGAAGTATGTTTTCACTCAAAGGGATCTGAATTTGAGGCAACGCAGGTGGATGGAGTTTATCAAGGATTATGATCTCGACCTTTCTTATCATCCGGGAAAGGCGAACGTGGTGGCAGACGCCTTGAGTCGGAAGACGGTCGTATTACATCTTATGATTTAGGAATGGAAATTATATGAACAGGTTATGGAATCCTCCTTTAGGATTCCTCCTTTAGGATTCCTCGAGAGGCCAATAGAGCCGTGTTGGCCAGCTTGACAGTCAGAAAGGACCATTCAGACATTGGAGGATATGCTCAGGGCTTGTTGCCTAGATTGGGAGGTTCTTGGGAGTAGCACTTGTCTACAGTGGAGTTTGCTTACAACAATAGTTATCATTCTAGTATCGGCATGGCGCCATTTGAGGCAGTATACGGGGGGCCGTGCCGATCTCCTGTGAACTGGTCTGAGATTGGCGAGAGGCAGATAGCAGGGCCAAAGTTGGTACAACAGTGTGCTGAGGTTGCCAGGGTAGTGCAGCAGAGGTTGACTACAGCTCAGAACAGGTAGAAGAGCTATGCAGATATCCGTAGGAGACCGCTTGAATTCGAGGTTGGGGACCACGTGTTTCTCCGAGTCTCACCCTCTAAGTGTGTGATGAGATTCGGGAAGCGAGGTAAGCTGAGTCCGCGATATATTGGGCATTTTCCCATTCTTGATCAAATTGGGGAAACGGCGTATCAACTAGCCTTGCCGCCCAGTCTTGCAGGAGTACACGATGTGTTCCATGTTTCTTTGCTGATGAAGTATGTTCAGGACCCATCTCATGTCTTGGACTTTTCGGAGTTGGTGGTCGCTGAGGACTTGTCCTTTCCGGAATTTCCAGTTGGTATTGAGGATCGCAGGCAACAGGTCCTTCAGAACAAGGTTGTTCCTCTGGTTAAGGTAATTTGACAGCATTGCTCCGGAGGCGAGGCAACCTGGGAGCGAGAGGATGAGATGCGAGCTCAGTTTCCTTACCTTTTCTTGTAAGTTCTCCTTTTTTACCTATGCAATTTTATTATTGGTGCTAGTTTTGTTGAGGTAATTTTAGGGACGAAATTCTTTTAAGGGGGGAGAATGTAAGGATTGAGGTTTCGGATCCAATTATTGGGTCAGTTTTGGTGTCGGACCCTTTGGTTTGGGCCCTTGTGGGGCTGGGGGCATAGGCAAGCTCGACGCGGTTCAAACGGCGTCCTGTTAGGGGGACGCGTTTTAGAGTGTGCCACGTCGGTGCAACGTAGACGCCACGTGGGCCATTTTCGGGCCGGGAGAGTATGACCTTGGTCTTGTCACTTGAATGGCATCAGTATTGGGCGACGCGTTTTAGCTAGGTTCGGTTTAAACCCGCGAACCCTCCCTCCTTTCTCTCATTTCTCTCATTTTCTTCTCTCTCCTCACACTCTCCGATCTCTTCGCTCTCCCTACCCCTTCTCCTTCCTTTCCTCTCCCTCCACTCCATCAACCCCCCCCCTAAGTTCCACCACTACTACCACCATTTCCTCTGCGGCGTATTGCTCTCCGGACGGCGGCCGACGTCCCGGTGGAGTAACGGCGTCCACGGAGGTACCGGCGGTGGCTTGGAGCCCGGAGGAGTTCAAGTAACCGGTTGGGTGACGATCTCCATTGTGTTTTGATTAAAACCACGTTTTTCCTGCTTTGGAGCATGTTTAGGGAATTTTCGGAAAGAAATTCCACTTTTTGTATTCGGAAGGCTGGGGGAACCTGTTAGCAAACGCTAAATGGCGTCTTGGGATAGCGACGCCATTTTGAATGGCGGCTGCCTCCCACGACACAATTTAGTTTGGATCACCCCCAGGCCTAGTTCTGTTTCTGTCGTGATTAGGCGACTAGAGACATCGACGCCTTTTAAAAGGTGACTACCTTGCACGACGCGTTTTAGGCCATTCTGAGGCTAGTTTTCGTATGAACTAGTTTAGGAGTCTTGAATGACGTCGGCCACGGGCGATGCAATTCAAGACAGAACTTCATTAATCTATGTAATTAACACGTGTTTACATTGTCAGATAGTTTAGTTAAAATGCATGCTTAAAATCATACTTCGAAGTCGAGGATTTCTACGTGATCGGATCGCACTGAGTCGTGTTTTGTGCGATCATGGACCTAGAGTGACAGTTGTTAGCGCTTAGGCACCCTGTGTCGGTGTAGGAGTGACATGGCACCGGTGTGGGAGTGGTGGGGTGACGCCTAGAGAGAGGGTCACCTGGTTTACCCCGGTATATAACTAATATCGGTGTGGGAGTAGTACATTCGAAGTGTCACTCGTGCTGGGGGAAGCAGAACCACCTGGAGCCGGTCAGGCCGGAGTAGCCATCGCGCTATCCGTGGGGTTGCTGTTTGGTCTCAGCGGGTCGGTGTTTTCCACGTTCGACTATGTGATTTGTGTGTTTAGCCGAGACGCTGGTTGTGGACTCCGTGGTGGAGTGGTTTCATAGTTGTGTTTACTGCTTTATTTAAATTGCCTTTATTCGTGTTGTTGCACTTGTGGGTGCGTGTGTTGGTAGTGGGGATCGAAGGATCCCTACTGAGTCTATTTCGATGAGACTCACCCCCTGCGGTTTTCAGGTGAGGGTTCCAGGCAGGCATAGCATGGAGGGTTTTGTCTCGGGTGGCGCGCTAGCAACCATCATTCCGAGGTATGCCCCAATGTAGTTGTTATTTCTGTTCAGGCCTGTACGCTTAATTACTTCTTTTCAGTTGGAGTATATAATTATTTGCTGAGTCAAGTTGAATTGTAATAATTTTTAATTCCTTTACTTCGTTTACAATTCAATGTGATGTGGATGTTTAGCTTAGTTTATCATTTATTTCCCAGACTTATCGAGATCCTAATTTGGCTCCAAATATTAATGATTCGATACCCATTTAGTAATCGGATCTCCGGTTATAGGGTGGTGGGTCGTTACACCACATGCTAAAGGGGTTTTAAAAGGCTACAAAACAAGTGAGTGATTCTGCTTAGTTGCATGATTAAAATTCTGATTAGAATATATTCTATACTCCATTAGTTCTTATTAGTTTCCATCCTCTTTCTTTATTTCTTTGCAAGTTACAATCATCCAAAGAACAACTGGAGCATAAAGGAAGATCCCCAAATTCACCAAATCAAAGCAAGAACAGAAGCACTAGAAGGGCCCTTTTTCTTCAGCTGGCTGAAGAGAAGGAATCAAGACTTCAACAATCTCCCAACTTCAAAATAGGTAAGTGATCATCCTTTTATCTATTGAAGCTTTTTAGTCGAAAGCTTTCTAGCGATCACACTTAGTTTTTAAAAGGTTTCATTGCCATTTAATCAACATGAAATTAATGATTTCACACATCACAATTTGAGCACTCACAGTTTTTTGGCGATCACGGTGGGACTTGGTCTCGCCGTCTTTTAAACTCTTTTGTTGCTTTTATCAATCGGGCACCCACGGTGCACCACCTGTGTCCCTCGGTCATGTTCTTACCTGTTGGTGAGTTTTTAGTTTAATTATTATTCCTACGTGCACCACGTGCACACCTTTGCGGCAAGATCTTGCTCTCCCCGTGAATTGTTTGAAAGTATTGTGATTGTGATATGAATGTGTGTGATTGATTGAGTTTTGTTTTGTTTGAATGATACATCATCCTGTTAAAAATTAAAATTCGTATGAGCTGATCATTTACTGCTTTATCCTAATAAGTTGAGAGGGAATTGATCCAAAAATTCCTTCTTATTTGATGTTTCTACGCCTTAAAAAGCGTCTTGGAACAGCGACGCGCTTTATAACTGCGTCGCCCTACCACGATGCCTTTTAGGCTGATATACCTGTTGTCTGCTGCTTGAGGTACTACGGATAAAATAATGTTTTGTTGTGAATAGCATCAGGTTATAGCGACGCGATTCAACCAGATTTTGTTTTGTTCATCAGTCCTTAGATATTTGATTTGATTGCTATCTACCCATTATGTATTAAGCATTAGAGGCCATCCCGGTCACAGGTCATACGCACTGGGGCTAACCCCCCCTTTTCTTATAGGAACACATTTCTTGACGTCTTCACCTCTCTCTGATTGGGTCGGTCCCTCGATCAGACTAACGTGGTTGATGTTAAAGACCTCCGTAAGTCTCCAAAATCAAAGTATTCCTCCTTGTTCATTGGGCTGGTTGTATCAATTGAAGTCCTGGTTAGATTTTCATATCGTTATGAGAAAGTGACTTAGAATATAATGGTAGAAACTGAATTGAAACTAGGATCCTACCTGTTGAGTGAATTTGCAGTTAAAAGAATCCAAATAATCCAACAAGGAATCCTGAATCAACGTTAAACATTCACTTGTTTGTCTAATCTTTGCACAACTTATTTGAATTATTTGCCAAAAAAAAAATCTAATACCATGTTGCTTCGGTCAGGTAGAGATTTGAGCATGGGTTTTGGTGCTCTAGTTAACTATGAGGGAGATGCTAATGCCCCTCATGAATCTGATTATCATCCTGAAAACTGGGGAGATGCTAATGCCCCCCGTAATTCTCATTCCTACTCATCTCAGCATGAGGGAAACCCCCATATCCCTCCTCCTTTCATTCACGATCAATACAATTCTGGCGTTGATCTTCCTCCGCATGTGCATGCGATGTCCAATTCTGTCTTTGAGGGAGCCATAGACCCAAATGAACCTTCATCCACCAATCCCTCCGATCTAGTTACCGCTCTAGGTGTTCTGGCCTCCCATCTGAATCATCAACAGCTCGAGGCTATCCAATCCATCCTGAAAGGAAAGATGCCCTTACATTCTGCTGAATTGAATTCCGCAATTCCCCCTGTTGTTCCTCAACCTCCTCCCTAGCATACTTCCTCTATTCATTAGGCCATGGAAGGCCTTCATGTTTCAACCTCCCGGCCATCGGGATCACAATTGTCCTATTCAAGGCAACCGACCAGACCGCCGACGCCAACTTACCAAAATGCCCTCGGGCATGGCATTAGCACTGCCGGACCACAACCCTATTATCCACCTTGCCCCACTTATTGTAGGCAACAGGCTTATCATGTACCACCACCTCCTCCTCCCCAAGTTGACCCGACAACTCAAGCCCTGCTCGCGAAGATGGAACGCATGGATGAACAGTTCAACAATTTTCAGAAGATGATGGGAGTTAAGGCCGCGCCTGAGATCAATCTTCCAAGTCTGCCTGTGTTTCACTTGCCACCCTCAGAAATGCAGTGTATAGAAAATACAATGGTACTGGTAATCCCTTCACCCACCTGAAGGAGTTCATGTACGAATCCTCCTTCTGGCAGAACGACAAGAGGTCGTTGGCATTCCTGTTCAGAAGATCATTAGAGGGACCAATCCTCGAGTGGTTCTTCTCGTTAGAGGTGGAAGATTATGGTATCGTATCAAGGAAATTCATTCAACGATACCAGGACATAGTTGCACCGTCTTTGTCGATAACTGACCTGGTTGGTGAGAAAATGAAGTCCGATGAGGACTTCATCGCCTTCGCTGATAGATGGAGGAGTATGGCAGAGAAAATTAAGGATCGTATGTCTGAATCCGAACAGGTCAAAATGATGGTCTCTAATGCCACCCCTCAGGACAAGCTGGTCCTTATATTAAACAATCTAACCAGCATGGCGAAACTCTATGAGAGGGCGCGCTACTGCTAGAACGACTTCAAGGATCATACCTTCTCCAGCGTCTTTGATCCTCACCAACCCAGCAGACCTCCACCTCGGAAGCCTATCGTGCCAAACTCGCCTAGCACGGGTCCAACAATTGAGGGCACGCTCTCCTACGAGAAAGTCAGCATCATGAACAATAATCAGCCCCAGTTCATGTGTTACCAGTAACCACCGCAGTATGCAGGGCGAAGGCCACCAAACCAGCAAGGTTACAGACCCCCGAAGCAGCAGTACTAGTAGCCACAGCAGCAGCAGTACCAGCAGCCACAGCAGCAGCAATACCAGCCTCCACAACAATAGTACCAGCCGCGTGCACCGCCGGCATATCACAATATACCTCCTCTAGCTGATTACAATCAGCAGAGGAAACCTCCGGGCCCGAAAAGGGCAACATATCCAGCACTCCCAGAATCTCTATTGGACATTTTAATGCCCTGATGGCAACCAATGCCTTAGTCTTGCCTAGAGAAAAAATAGTCTGGCCTCTGAATGTTGATACCTCCAGGTACTGTGTCTTTCATAGACAACCTGGGCATACAGTAGATGCCTGCTTCCAGTTCCGAGATTCTGTGATCTCAACAACAAGGAGGCATTGATTGGGAGGAGATGAGGAAATACATATCTACCTTGAAGGCAAGAAGACCTCAGCAGCAACAACAACAACATCAACAACAACAACAACCACAACAACAACAACAACAAAGAGCGCCAGCACAGGCGGCAGCACCCTTGAATATGGGTATAGTGCAAAACCCGTTGCCGGAGCATCAACACCAGAATCGGATTGCCCCCATCTTGACAAATAGCCAGTCTGAGGCTAACCGAGGGCAGCAGTGGAAGGTAGAAGATTCTTCCTCTATTTACTCAACAGGCCACATACCGAGCACCACCAAGCAACCACTACGCCGCATTCTCCGCATACCCAAACCACAACCTGAACCATTAAACCCATTACCCCTTCCATCACCACGCCTCCATCAAACAACCCTCCGCAAGCCAACTATACACCCCTCATGCCATCCAAACCATTACTCGGCATACCATTCCCCACATCACCTACCACAACCACTTATCCCAATACCATACAACCATCCAAACAATTACTCTGCATGCCATTCCCTACTTCACCCATACCAACCACTTACCCCTGATGGATATAGGTGTCCTCTAAGCCAATCATAAGGCACCTATTTCAATCTGGTTCACTAATCAATGGCATTAAATTCATTATGTATATTGGAATATTTATAATTGCGCATAATGAAGTCCATGAATATGTGCAATCGTCATCAGATTATGATGAGATCATAATAATGAGACTGATGACTTATAAACACATATTCTCAATTGTTCCTAGTCATGGGATGTTTGAGAAGGACATCAAACATCCGGTTAGACTAGTACAGGTTATTCCAGCTCATATGATGAGGGTGACTGATCTTGTTAGTTACTCGTGTGGAGACACAATGGTAAACCTATAGGTGCTCATTGGAGAATGAGTTCACTGAACTGATCCGACATGAATCGCCGAATGGTAATTTACCTGACTGTCAATCTGCTTGATTCATCGTCACAGTGGCGTGGTTGATCCTTGGACTTAAGACACCAAAGACACCTTGTCGGTGGACTTCTGGACTTTGACCTTGACCTACGAATCCCTATCCACGGGATCTCTAATAGTCAAGGATTGGGTCTAGTGGATGACCTTCGAAGGTGATTGTGTGTTCAATAAAGGATCGTTCACTCTCAGGTAACTGGAGAGAGAATGCTCTAGAATAGATCCGCAGGAGTCTCTAGCCAAAGCAGAAACAATATCAGAAAATAGGTTTTCGGATATTGTAAAGCGGAGTCTGATTCAAGTGAGTTGACAATCTAGGGTTTGACAGTTGACCATACCCTAGGTTAACTCGAGAGCATTGTGCGAACGAAGGATTATAGCCACGTGGTAACTGTGGACGGACAGGTTCCATGAGTGGGTTGCTGAACCCCATTACATTCCGGGATCATGCGCTGTTGCTTGGCACCCAACTTGATCAGAAGTCCGATCGAATTTACATGCGATGTCAATTCAGTTAAGTAATTAGTTAGTATATAGATATTAATTAATTACAATAAGTCAATAACTAGTTACGCCGGTGGTACATAAGTGGGATTTATATTAACTCGGGGACTTTTGTGAAAAGTCACGCCGACTTAATATATATACGTGCTGTTGAGAAACCCTGAGCCAAGCTCCAGGATTTCCCCTTGCTGGCCGTCATCCCCTCCTTTCTCTCTCCTCCTCTGGGCGCCCCATTCGAGGCGCCGAGACAGTTTCAGTCTCCGTCGCGTGTGATTCCCGAAAGTCGGGAATTCCCGTCGGCGGGATTTCAGCAATCGTTGCAGCGACGGATCTTCAGCGAGCGAGCTGATACGGACGAGGGATCGAGGACGAACCATCGCGGAGGATCGCATGGATACCGCTGGAGGCCAGACGCTTGTGCGGCTCACGGCATCGCCTCGACGGAACCGAGACGGAAGCGGATTCAAATCCGCACACGGTAATCAAATTTCTATCCGTTTTTCGGTTTGAGTTTTTCGTTTCAAATCGGATCAGCAGGCATTGGGCGGGATTAAATTTGTACTTCATTTCCGCTGCGTTCTTCGCGTCCCACCCGGATCCCAACAACCCCTCCACCATCCAACCCTCCAAACCCCTCATTTGTACCATGCTTCCACCAAACAACCTCACGCCATCACCCGTTTATCAACCTGTCACCCTATCCGAACCACCCACCAAACCGGCGGTGCTAAAACTATCACCTGGACCTTCCACTGATGAGCAACATACGCTTCGGAGCTAGAAGATCTTCAACAAGGTCTTTTCTCAGTCCACGGTCATAGACGGCCCATTACAGCCGCCAGAGGAAGTACATAATGATGAGAGTGCACCAGGCACTCAGTATAACCTATTGAAACAATTAGATAGGACACCGGCACGAATCTCGGTGCTTGAATTGATCAAGAGATCCAAGACCCATCAGGAAGCTCTCATGGAGTACCTGTAGAAGGTAATGGTCAATGAGGACGTGCCGGTGGAGAAGATCACTACACTGTTAGTTCTTTATGGGGATCAACCCTCTATTTCATTCCATACTTTGGAACTAGCACCACCAACACCTAGAAGCGTGACTCTGAGCATTACGGTCAACATCTGAAAGAAGGTCGTAGATGCATGCCTGGTTGACACATGGACTTCAATCAATGTTCTATCACCAAAGACCCTCGAATTGTGTGGTATACCCAAGGAGAAATGGCTGCCTTCTCCAATTTCTGTTACGACCTATGACAATTCTACCCATTCCCTTATGGGAATGATTTATTTGAAGGTAGAGTTAGGTCATGTTTGTCATGCCGAGGTCGAGTTCCACATCTTGAAAATCGACTCCTCTTTGAAGGGCATCCTTGGCCGCCCTTACATTAAGTCCCTTGAGGCAATTCCCTCTACAAATAATCAATGCCTCGAATTTCCATACAAGGGACACATTATTAAAGTCACGAGTATGCCGATTCTTGCTACCACTCATTCTTTGAATATCAGGCCGACCCTCTTACCTGGCCAACAACCTCTGTTGTGGGTATTACAGGTTTATCGTCCTGTGGCTGGTCTTTTGAAAGCCACCACGCTTGTTCCTTATACAATTGATGCCATAAAGCGGGGGAAGTGCATGAGTACCCCTGACTGGAAAATTATGATGAAAGGTGGCTATCAGTCTGGAAAGGTCCTGAGCACGCAATTGCAGGGCAGAACTACGTCCATTAAAGATAGCCGAAGGACACCTGGTAATGGCCTAGGCTATAGGCCAAGAAGAGTCAGGCATGACATCATCCAGCAACAAGAAGATGAAGACGGCCAGAAGGCCTAGGAAACAATGTCCACCCCATGTAAAGAAGGCGGGATCCCTTGACCTGGACCCTATATACACATTTTGTCAAGGGGCCCATAATCGGTCATAATAATGATAACACGGTATTAATCACTTCCCAGTTCGACCAGCATGACATATATGGGAGGGACCTGGCTAGACATTGCTCAGAACTACTGACGTACCAGTCCTTGGAGGCTCTGTGGCCAATAAAAAGGAGAAAAAATCTAAGATCTAGAATGTGAATGGTACCGGTGGTTCGACCTGAGAGATTTGTACATTGCATTGAATAGATTATTCCTTGATCCCTAAGAGCCAAAGTGGCCGCCGCTGATAGACGAGCTGATTGAAGGGCCTGGCGCCATTTTTGATAAGAGAATTATGCTGTCCGAGGAAACAGATGAAGAAGAGCCAGATGACCCCTATGAAGCTGGTTACACTACTGATTTTCTCTTGAGAGGAACCTATCCCTCTCGCATCTTCACCCTTCACACTCTATTCCGCACCCTGCTTCTGACCCCGACTTGGTCGCGGGTCATCATTGAAGATATCCTACTGGCTCCGCCCATTATGGTTACTCTGTCCCTATGGGACCTTATTCCTTAACCTCCTCTCGATCTAGAGAGGATCTATGATTTAATTTGGGACATACTATTGTATGATCCCCCCAATCCTTTGGCCCTAGTGCCGCTTCCTCCATCTTATTCTCATCCTATTCATATCCATTCTTGTTTCATGATTAACTCCTCTTTTCTCCAAAAAAAAAAAAAAATGCTAATTTGGCAACTTCTTCTTCCTAGATCCTTGTTGAGGAAACCTCATACTTGTCCGATTGTACCCCATTGCGTGGGTCATTCGGATAAGATTCTCTTCTAGACTTGCTTTGTCTCTCCTCTCAGGAGGATTCCCCTGTATCACCTCATGTACCCCATGATTTTTATCCTTCTTCGTCGTCATTAGGTCAGGATAGGGAGTCTAGTGAAGTTAGGGAGTCTAGTTCTAGGCAAGTTAATCAGGTTAGGATGTCTAGGAAATCTAAGGATAGGAGAATCCCAGATAGATACCTCCAGGATCTAGCTACCAAATGCCTTTCTTGCATTATGATCCCTCAGCTGTTAGAGAATCCTATAAAGATGCCAGAAGATTGTGAAGTTGATGAGTCAATCAATGATGGATATGGGGTGTATGAATTGATACACAAGAAGGACTCCATTACTGAAGATGAGGAAGATGACGAGGACGTAGCTGAGACGTATGCCAGCAAAGTGAAAAGATTTGATGAACCCTCAATTGCCATAGAAGACCCTACCAAAGAGATTAATCTAGGAGCCATAGATGAACCTAAGGTTGTCCTCGTCAGTAAAAATCTTTCTGAAGAAGATAAGGAGGCAGTGGTCCAATTTCTCAAAGACTATAAGGACACTTTCGCCTGGAGTTATGAGGATATGCCAGGGTGAGACTCATTACTAGTGGAACATTGATTAACATTAAAGGATGGAACTAGCCCGGTTAAGCAAAAGTTAAGGAGTTCATGTACGAATCACCGAATGGTAATTTACCTGACTGTCAATCGGCTTGATTCATCGTCACAGTAGCATAGTTGGTCCGTGGACTTGGGACACCAAAGACACCTTGTTGGTGGACTTCTGGGCTTTGACATAGGCTTACGAATCCCTATCCACAGGATTTCTAATAGTCATGGATCGGGTCCAACAGAAGACCTTCGAATGTAATTGTGTGTTCAATAGAGGATCATTCGCTCTCAGATAACTAGAGAGAGAATGCTCTAAAATAGATCTGCAGGAGTTTCTGGCCAGAGCAAACATAATATCAGAAAAGGTGTTTACTGATATTGTACAGTGAAGTATGATTCAGGTGAGTTGACCATCTAGGGTTTAACAGTTGACCATACCCTAGGTTAACTCGAGAGCATTGTGCGAACGAAGGATTATAGCCATGCGGTAATTGTGGACGGATAGGTTCCATTAGTGGATTGCTGAACCCCATTACCTTCCGGGATCATGCGGTATTGCTTGGCACCCAACTTGATCGGAAGTCCGATTGAATTTTACATGAGATGTTAATTCGGTTAAGTAATTAATTAATATCTAGATATTAATTAATCATAATAAGTCAATAACTAGTTAGTTGACTTAACGGGCTGAAAATCGGACTGGTTAATGGGCCTAGAGGGTCATACGCAAACATATTCTCAATCAGTGGTACTTAAGTAGGATTTATATTAACTCGGGGACTTTTGTGAAAAGTCACATCAACTTAATATATATACGCGTTGTTGAGAATGTTAGGCTTAGGAGGCCTACAAGCCAATATGACTATGTAAATCTCGTTCATTTATTAATATAATGGCATAATATACATTATGTGTAAATCGTATTAATTATCGTCTCATAATGAAGTCCATGAATATGTACGATAGTGATCATATTATGATGAGTTCATACTAATGAGACTGATCACTTAAACACACATATTCTTAATCATTCCTAGTCGGAGGATATCTAAGAAGGACATCGGATATCCGGTTAGACTAGTACAGATTACTTCCGCTCATATGATGAGAGTGACTGATCTCATAAGTCACTTGTGTGGAGACACTAAGGCGAATATGTAGGTGCTCATTGGAGAATGAGTTCACTAAACTGATCCGACTGAATCGCTGGATGGTATTGTACCTCACTGTCGACCAGTTTGATTCTATTGTCGCAGTTGCGTGGATGGTCCTTGGACCTGAGACACCAAGGACACCTTGTCGGTGGACTTCTATGCTTTGACCTTGGTTTATGAATCTCTAACTGCGGGATTCTAAACAGCCAAGGATTGGGTACATCGGAATACCGTCGAAGGGAATTGTGTGTCAATAAAGAATCATTCGCTCTCGGTACTTAGAGAGAGAATGCTCTAGGAAGGATGCGCGGAAGTCCCTGGCCAGGGCGGACGATAATATCGGGAAAGGAGTTTTCCGATATTCATCAGCGGCATCCAATCCAAGTAAGTCAACCAGTTAGGATTTGACAGTATGCCATACCCTGAGTTGACTCGAGAGCATTGTATGAATGAAGGATTATATCTACGCGGTAACTGTCGGCGGAAAGGTTCCAAGAGTGGGTTACTTAACCCCAATACCTTCCGGGTTCATGCGGTGTTGCTTGACACCCAACATGATCGGAGGCCCGATCGAATTTGACGTGCGACATCAATTTGATTGATTAATTAATTAATAAAGAGTTATTAATTGATTAATAAAACTAGTGAGGAGTCACTGGGCTAATTGGGCTATTAACCGGACTGGTAACGGGCTGAGCAGGCCAAGCTGCTGCTAACCCTAGCCGCCCCCTCATTTATTTCTCTCTCTCTCTGGCGTCCCAGACAGATCCGGATCCCCGGATCTGCTCCGCTGCATCTTTGACTCCCGTTCGACGGGAAATCGTCCGCGTGTTGCGGCGATCGTTTCGGCGACCGGCGGAGGTTTCGTGGCTGCGAAGAACGAGGAATGTGAGGATATCCATTGCGAGGAGGATCATGTGGACTCCGCTAGAGGCCGGGCGCTTGTGCGACTTGCGGTGTTGCACCGACGGAACCAAACGGTTGCGGATTCGAATCCGCACACGGTAAGAAATGATTATCCGATAATCTGGTTTTTAGATTTTTTGAAATGGGAACGGATCTCCATTTTATTTTTATTTCCGCTGCGCGGGAGATCCGGAGAAACCCGAGAACACAACAGTGGTATCAGAGCTAGGTTCCGCTGTTTCTCATCCCGTTTCGATCTCCAAATTAATTTTTTCATGAGTTATTCCATGCGTTTAATCCGATTAAAATGACGGAATAGTGTTCATAAGATTAACACAAATAATTAGATTATTTTTTTGTGATTTTTCGGATTTTATTTAGGGTGTTATGGTGTTCTTCATGAGATGATGAACCGAGGCTTTTCGGCAACTTCGTACACGCTTCCCAAGCGTTAGGATGGCGGGCATGGATCCTGGATCCCCTGAGGATTGTCACCACCATCCACCGGTCATCAAGACCGCCGCCGGAGTGGCCTTGGAGAGCTACAAAATCATATCCTAAATCGGTTTTAAACCACAAAAAACAATTTTTTTTTTTGGGGGGGGGGGGGGGGGTGGGTTTATTGGGCTCGGGCTGCTTCAAACAGGCACCGCTGGCGGCCCTGCCGGTGCCGGGCAAGTCGCCGGCGCCGGGGGTGATAGAATTGGGTGGCCTCAAAGCCAATCATTGTACATTCTAGTTTAGATTATTAATAAAGGTAATTATTTCTTCATTTATAGTTCTTGCAAATTAACTATCGTAATGAAGGTCCGTAGACAAATGTATGGGATATTGAATCATGATGAGATCATGATAGTGAGATCAATATTCTTAGTCACTTGTCTTAAAAAGTTCTCGATCATAAGATATTTGAGATGGACATTAAATATCCGATAAGATCGACACAAGTTATTTCTGCTCATACGATAAGGGTGAATGATCTCACATTCACTCGTGTGGCGACACTAAGACAAACTTGTGGGTGCTCATTAGAGAATGAGTTCACTAAACAGATCCGAATAAGAATTCATGGATGGTAATTATACCTATTAGTCAACTAGGGAATTCAATCGTTACAGTAGGACAGTTGGTCCTTTGACTTAAGTCACCAATGATACCTTGCTTGTAGACCATTGTGTGTTGATTCTCTGACTTGTGGACTTTGACCATTAAGTCTACGATAGTTAGTCTCTCAGATACAGTGGAAAGCTTGCGAAGGTAATTGAGTGAACAACAGGGGATCACTTACTCTTGGTATAAGATTGGAGAGAGAATGTCCTATGGATGTGTACGCAGAAATCCCTGGCCAGGGTCAACTAAAAGAGATGTCTTTCTAGAAGTTAACTATGTACTGGAATCCATCTAAATAATGCGATAGAGGGTTTGACTGTAAAACCATACCCTTGCATTATTGGGACATTAGATGAGTGAAGGATTTTATCTGTGTAGTATCTGCAGATGGAAAGGTTCAAATAAAGGGAACAATATCCCTTATATCTTCTGGGATTATGAGGTAGTGTTTGGTGCCGTTCATAGTCAGAAGGTCAAGTAGATTAATCATTAGATGATAAACCACTTATTTATTGAATTAATTATTTAACATATGATGTTTAAATAATAATTAATAAATATTAAACTTTAGAATTGGTTCTAAGTTTAATGGGCCTGAAACTGGACTGATATATGGGCTTGGAGGGTTACACACATAAGAGTTCTCGTAAGACGGTGAGAGATGTTAAATATTATGGTTATCTGGATTTTTGTGAAAAGCCGCAGGATAAACATGAATATTTAATGGAGAATTATCCAAGGCCAAACTCTTGCATAATCATGAGAATTAATCCTTGTGCTTATCCTTATTTTTTATATAGGAGGCCAAGGGGAGTGGTGGAAGAAGTTGGATGTACACTATACCATCTCGGAGTTTCTCTCTCCTTCTCTCTCTTGAAGTAGATCTCTCTCTCTCTCTCCACGCATGGTGGATTTGAGATCGGGTCGAAGTACTCAAGTCGAGGAGGAAATTGCGTCTGCGTCGGAAGCTCTTGTGGATACCTCTAGAGATCGTGTGCGTGCGCGATTACCGAATCGGAATTATCTACGGGAGATTCGAAACCCTGCAAAGGTGAAGAACCGTTTTTCCCGCGTTATTCAAATTGTCCGTTTTACGATCCCAACAACCAATACATAGGAATCATTTAATTTTTCACTGCGTTTTAAGCGATTCCTAATAGGGGGCATTGCCAGCCGGGGCTGGCGGCGCCAGGGGGGGGCCGACTGGCGGCAGCTTGTAACCACCCCAACCCCGGCGGCTACCTAACGCAGGTTAGGGTTTCTTGCTGATCGAGGGGGGCGGGGGGGCGTCGGGTGGAATGGGCCGGTCCAGCGTTAGGCGAGCCGGTCCGGACTGGGCAGGGCCACTGGCTGGGCCGGGCCCGAGTCCAGGCCCTGCGGGGCCCGAGCCGGCCCGACCCTATTGGGTTGAGCCCAAGTCCATCTTTTGAATTCCCACTTAAAACCCCCTATTGCCCATTTAAAATGTCATTAAAATTTGATTTTAATTTTAAAAGGTTCAAAAGAGTTTTGAAATTTAAATTGGGCTCATTAATGATTTTGAATCATTTAGTAATTTAAGGGTTAATTAATTAGCAATTAGTTGTTAATTAATTAGGGTTAATATTAATTTAAATGTTAAATTGATTATTAACCTTAATGTGACTAATTTAAGGGTTAAATTAGTCATTAACTTTTATTTCATCTAATTTTTAATTAATATTTGAGTTAGTTATTAATTTAATTGTTAAATTAATAATTAATTTAAATGACTAATTTAAAAGTTAAATTAGTAGTCTTTAATTAATTATTGTTGTTATTAATTTAATAGTTAAATTAATGACAACATTAATTAACTAATTTAAGAGTTAGATTAATTAGTTATTAATTTGTTAGTGTTAATTATTGGTTTAAGAGTTAAATTAATAATTAACATTAATTGACTAATCTAAGTGTTATGTTAGTAATTAATAATTAATTATAGTTGATTATTAATTTAAGCGTTAAATTATTAATTAAACTTTATTAGACTAGTCTAAGAGTTAGATTAGTTATGAATAGTCTAATTGTTAGATTATTAATATGGTTTAACCTAAGTGTTAGATTATTTAATTTTAGAAATGTTTTAATTTGCATGGAATAATCTGAAAATTATTAATTCGGAGTGTGTGCACATGTGATGTGTGTTTAATGCTTTTAAATTTGATTTAATTGCATGCTTATCTTGATTAAAAATGTTTTCAAAATTCAAATACCAATTTTGATTGGATCCCAGCTTTTTGAAAGCCAAAATTATTTAATTTTGAAACTCTTTTATTTTAGCCATGTGATGCACTGAATCATGGGTGGAATGTTTAAAACACACCGTGGTCATGGATATGCACTTATTTTATTATTCATGTGATGAATGATTGTGTGGATCGTGAATGTATTTTGGTTATTTATTAACTGTTAATAAATAGAGGTTTGCGTACCTCTCCCTCTCTCGAACTCCGATGTACTTTTACCTCCCTCTCTTTTGTACTCGCCATAAGGCCTTCTTCAATTTATTTGTAAATTCTAGAATTTAAATGTAATATGATCGAGGCAACCGAAGAAGGAGCGAGGATGATCTACAGCTGCAACCAAGAAGACGGAAAGATGAAGATCCTTTGCCTATGTGTTTGCAGGTTTTTCTGATATAAATGTTATGTTAGATTGTGTGTGCGTTTGACTGTTGGCTCCAACCAAACCCACTGTGCTATCCATGACCACACTAGACATGTATGTGATGCATTGTTTTTAATGTTTGATTGTGAATCAAAGCAGGTATAGTATTTAGTAAATATATATGATATGTTTATATACTATCACCTAGGAGAGACCAAGATAAAAGTTATCTAAATACCCTCATCTAAACTCTAAGCCGTAACGCGAGTAGTTAAGAACTTACCGCGTGGTCCACCATCGTTATAGTCATAGGATTCGAATCACTTTAGGCAGGTTTGTTATGCTATCTAGAAAGCCTGTTTAATTGGGAGGAGAAACTATGGTTATGGCATTAGATTCTTATATGATCGGGGTAGAGGAACCATGTAGCTTTGTTGTGCTATCCACAAGGGCTGCATGTAAATCTATGCTTGTCGCGTAACGATGGTTAGCTTAGACCAGAATTAGTAGTTTGTTGTGCTATCTACAAGGCCATTAAATCTCTGGGGACCGAAGCTATGATCAGATATTGCAAGGAGTTGCAAGTCCCATAAGTTGGGTGCTCCTTGATTGTATTACAGTTTGTTGTATTATCCACAAGGCTGTACTGCAAGTCATTGAGATTATGATCCCCACTAGGAGACTGTTGGCGTCTCCCGTTCTGTATAACTGAGGATTATACAGTCTGTCGAAAATTAACGGGAGTTAAAACTTGATTAAAAGACCATATCTTGTTTTATATTTAATAATTGAACATCTGCTAAAAAGATATTACATATCTCCTATAGGGAATTATGTCGTTGAATAACCCACTCTGTGGCATACTTGATGCCAAACGTTTGACTAGTTTGAACTACTCGGATTGGTTCAGAAACTTGAAGAATGTCTTCAGATCTGAGCATAATGACTCTATCCTTGGAGCTGATCTTTCTGTTGAACCAGCATTGGATGCCCCTGAAGCAAAGATGATAGCTAACGATAAAAGATCGAAGGACAAAGACAAAGGAGTAGTAAAGGGTGACTACTTCTACTGTAAGCAGCAGAGTCACTGGAAGAGGAACTACAAGGAGTTCCTCAACGATAAAGCTCATGGAAAGGTAAAGCTATCTGAAGCTTCAGATATCTATATGATAGATATCAACTTGTCAGTTAGAGATTTCACATCTTGGGTATTATATATCGGATGTGCTTCTCACATCTGTCATGATATGCATATGCTAACAAGTAAGCGCAAGCTGTGAAAAGGCGAGGTGGAATTAAGGCTAGGAAACAGGGCAAGAGTTGCGGCGATTGCTATTGGGACAGCAAACCTCAGTCTTTCGTCGGAAGACGTCTTATCATTAGAAGATTGTTATTATGTTCCTAGCATTATAAAGAACATCATATCAATATCTTATTTAGACAAGATAGGATATAGGTTGTCTATTGAAAATAAAAGTTGTTCGATTTATTATGGTAATAAATCGATAGCTTCGGCATCTTTAGTCAACGGACTATACCTCTTAGATGTTTCTTATTACAATCTTCAAATTCATAATGCTCTTAAGAAGAGCAAGAATTGTGTGAACCAAGCCTACATGTGGCATTGTAGACTTGGATACATTGGTGAAAGCAGGCTGCAAAGGTTGCACAAGTATGATTATTTAACAACATTCGATTATGAATCGTTTGCGACATGTGAATCCTGCCTTATGGGAATATTGGCGAAATCTCCATTTACTAGACATGAAGAGCGTGCGAAGGACATTTTGGAACTAATACATTCGGATGTATGTGGTCCAATGTCCACCAAAGCCAAAGGTGGCTTTTCATACTTCATCACGTTCATCGATGACTTCTCAAGATTCGGCTATGTGTACTTAATGAAGTACAAATCGGAAGCATTTGGGAAGTTCAAGGAGTTCAAGAATGAGGTAGAAAAACTGTTAGGAAAGAGTATTAAAGCTCTTCAATCAGATCGAGCAGGAGAGTACTTGAGTACTAATTTCACACAATTCTTAAAGGATAACGGTATCCTTTCTCAGTTGACCCCTCCATATATACCACAGATGAATGGTATATCAGAAAAGAGGAATCGCACCTTGTTGGACATGGTGCGATCCATGATGAGATTTTCAGGATTACCAATGTCCCTCTGGGGATATGCTCTAGAGTCAACAGCATACCTACTGAATAGAGTGTAAGGAATCGCCATGATCGCAGCGGAAATAAAAATGATTCTATTGTATCGGTTGCTGGGGTCGTAAAACGGACATTAAAAAAAAAAATGCGGGAAGAACGGTTCTTCACCTTTGCGGAGTTTCGAATCTCCCGTGGATGATGCCGACTCGGTAATCGCGCACACGCACGATCTCTAGAGGTATCCACACGAGTTCCCGCAGCAGACGCGATTTCCTCCTCGACTTGAATGCTCCGACCAGATCTCAAATCCACCATGCGTGGAGAGAGACAGATCCACTCCAAGAGAGAGAGAAGGAGAGAGAGAGAGGAGAGAGAGAATCTTGGGTGAAAAATCGTCCAACCAACTTTTTACCCCTTCCCCTTGGCCCTCCTTATATAGAAATAAGGATAAGCACAAGGATTAATCCTCATGATTATCCAAGAGTTTGGCCTTGGATAATTCTCCATTAAATCTTCATGTTTATCCTACAGCTTTTCATAAAAACCCAGATAAGCATGAAATTTAACATCTCTCACCGTCTGACGAGAACTCTTATGTGTGTGACCCTCTAGGCTCATATATCAGTCCGGTTGCAGGCCCATTAAACTTAGAACTGATTCTAGAGTTTAATATTTATTAATTAACATTTAAACATCATATGTTAAATGATTAATTTAATAAACAAGTGAATTATCATCTGATGATCATATCACTTGGCCTTCTGATCATAAACAGCACCAAACACTACCTCATGATCCCAGAAGATATAAGGGATACTATTCCCTTTAATTGAACCTTTCCGTCTGCAGATGCCGCACAGATATAATCCTTCACTCATACAATGTCCCGATAACGCAAGGGTATGGTTTTATAGTCAAACCCTCTATCGCATTATCCAGATGGATTCCAGTACACAGTTAATATCTAGAAAGACATCTCTTTCATTTGACCCTGGCCAAGAATTTATGTGTATACATCCATGGGACATTCTCTCTCCAGTCTTACACCAAGAGTGAGTGATCCCTTGTTGTTCACTCAATTACCTTCGCAAGATTTCCACTGTATCTGAAAGACCGATTATGGTGGACTTAATGGTTAAAGTCCACGAGTCAGAGAATCAAAATACAATGGTCCACAAACAAGGTATCATTGGTGACTCAGGTCAAAGGACCAACTGTGCTACTGCAACGATTGAATTCCCTGGTTGACTAATAGGTATAATTACCATCCAGGAATTCTTATTTGGGTCTGTTCAGTGAACTCATTCTCTAATGAGCACCCACTTGTTTGTCTTAGTGTCACCACACGAGTGAATGTGAGATCATTCACCCTCATCATATGAGCAGACATAACTTGTGTCGATCTTATCGGATATTTAATGTCCATCTCAAATATCCTATGATCGAGAACTGTTTAAGACAATTGACTGAGGATATTGATCTCACTATCATGATCTCATCATGATTCAATATCCCATACATTTGTCTATGGACCTTCATTACGATAGTTATTTGCGAGAACTATTAAATGAAGAAATGATTGCCTTTATTAATAATGTGAACTAGAATGTACAATGATTGGCTTTGAGGCCACCCAATTCTAACATAGAGTACCCAACAAGTTTGTGGCCTCTACTCCATATGAAATATGGAAAGGCAGGAAACCAGAATTTAAACGTGTTTAAGTCTGCAGTTGTCCTGCTCATGTAAAGAGGCATGATCTAGACAAGCTGGAATCACGAACATATGAATGCAAGTTGTAGGATATCCAAAGGAAACCTTTGGATAACATTTTTTACCATGCTAGTGAACAAAAGGTATTTGTCGCCAGGAAAGTTGTATTCCTGGAAGAGGAATACCTTCTCCAGGAGGACAGTGGGAGTAGGATAGTACTGGAAGAGGTTCCAAATCCCCAAACAGCTGCATTATCATCAGATGAGATATCAGTTCCTGAATCTGTTCAGATACACACAAATGAGCCTCGTAGATCTAGTAGATTACCTAGACTATCCGAACGATATGTAGGATATATTGTTGAAGGTGAGTCTATAGTTGAATATAATGGGGATGATGATCCTAAAATCTACCAAGAGGCCATAGAAGGCCCAGAAGCCGGGAAATGGGGAGAAGCCATGAACTCAGAAATCCAGTCCTTGTCCACCAACCAAGTTTGGAACTTGGAGGACTTGCCCGAGGGTATTGTACCCAACGGATGCAAGTGGATCTTTAAGAGAAAGATTGGTATTGATGGATGGATCGATACTTATAAGGCAATGTTGGTAGTAAAGGGATATCGTCAAAGGCAAGGAATTGACTATGACGAGACTTTCTCATCAGTTTCCATGATAAAGTCAATCAGAGTTCTACTCGCTATTGCTGCACATTTTGATTATGAAATATGGCAGATGGATGTGAAGATTGCCTTCCTCAATGGTAACCTTGAGGAAGAGGTATATATGATACAACCAGAAGGTTTCACATCCAAAGAATCTCTAGATAAAGTGTGCAAGCTTCAGAGGTCCATTTATGGACTGAAGCAGCCTTCCCAGAGCTGGAACATAAGATTTGACGAGGCTATCAAGTCTTATGACTTCATTAAGAATGAAGATGAACCTTGTGGGTACAAAAAGACCTGTAGGAGTGCAGTCACCTTCTTAGTTCTTTACATAGACGACATACTACTCATAGGGAATGATGTAGCTATAATGTCATCGGTAAAGATCTGGCTGTCGAAAAAACTTCTCCATGAAAGATTTGGGAGAAGCATCCTACGTATTAGGAATACGGATCTATAAAGATAAATCAAAGAGGATGCTTGGAATGACCCAATCCTTGTACATAGAAACCATAGCTAAAAGGTTTGGCATGGAAAATTCCTAGAGAGGTCTCATACCAATGAGACATGGAATTAGTCTCTCAAAGGAGCAGTCTTCTAAGACTCCTGATGAGAGGGCACTCATGGATAGAGTACCATGTGCCTCTGTCATAGGATCTATCTTGTATGCCATGCTATGTACAAGGCCTGATGTTGCATTTGCTCTAAGTGTTACGAGCAAGTTTCAGGTTGATCCAGGAAAGAAAACTGGAAGGCAGTGAAATGTATTTTTAAGTACTTGAGAAGAACTAAGGATATGTTTCTTGTCTATGGAGGAGGTGGCTTAAAACTGCGAGGCTTTAATGAGTCGAGTTTCCAGTCAGATCCAGATGATAGTAAGTCTACATCTGGATTTGTGTTTACATTAAACGGAGCCGCAATGTGTTGGAAGAGTTCCAAGCAAGCAACCACTGCAGATTCGACGACTGAAGTTGAGCACATCGCTGCAACTGAAGCTTTCAAGGAAGTAGTGTGGTTGAAGAAGTTCATCACCGACCTTGACATAGTTCCCTGCATCTTTGATCATGTTACGCTATTGTGTGACAACAATGGGACTATTGCACAAGTGAGGTGCTTTCAACTTATCAGAGAGATCATATCCAGAGGAGATGTAATTGTGGAAAGAGTTCCATCTGTCAACAATGTAGCAGATCTACTGACAAAGCCGTTGGCTCAAATTGTGTTTGAGAGTCACCTAAAGTCTATAGGCTTACTGCATAAAGGTGATTGGCTTTAGTCCAAGTGGAAGATTCTTAGTCTTAGGTGGCGTACAAGCCAATATGACTTTGTAATCTCGTTCATTTATTAATATAATGACATAATATTCATTGTGTGTAAATCATATTAATTATCATCTCATAATGAAGTCCGTGAATATGTGCGATAGTGATCAGATTATGATGAGATCATACTAATAAGACTGATCACTTAAACACACATATTCTTAATCGTTCCTAGTCAGAGGATATTTGAGAAGGACATCGGATATTCGGTTAGACTAGTACAAATTACTCCTGCTCATATGATGAGGGTCATTGATCTCATAAGTCACTTGTATGGAGACACTAAGGCGAATCTGTAGGTGCTCGTTGCAGAATGAGTTCACTGAACTGATCCGACTGAATCGCTGGATGGTATTGTACCTCACTGTCAACCAGCTTGATTCTATTATCGCAGTTGTGTTGATGGTCCTTGGACCTGAGACACCAAAGACACCTTGTCGGTGGACTTATGTGCTTTGACCTTGGTTTATGAATCTTTAACTACGAGATTCTAAACAGCCGAGGATTGGGTACAGCGGAATACCGTCGAAGGGAATTGTGTGTCAATAAGGAATCATTTGCTCTCGGTACTTAGAGAGAGACTGCTCTAGGAAGGATGCGCGAAAGTCCCTGGCCAGGGCAGATGATAATATCGGGAAAGGAGTTTTCCGATATTCATCAGTGGCATCCAATCCAAGTGAGTCGACCGGTTAGGGTTTGACAACACGCCATACCCTGAGTTGAGTCGAGAGCATTGTACGAATGAAGGATTATATCCACGCGGTAACTGTCGGCGAAAAGGTTCCAAGAGTGGGTTACTTAACCCCGATACCTTCTGGGTTGACGCGATGTTTCTTGGCACCCAACGTGATCGAAGGCCTGATCGAATTCGATGTGCGACATCAATTTGATTGATTAATTAATTAATAAAGAGTTATTCATTGATTAAAAAAGCCAGTGAGGAGTCACTGGGCTTATTGGGCTATTAACCGGACTGGTAATTGGGCCTAGAGGGTCACACGCAAATGATTCTCAAACCGATGGATAAATAAGTGGGTTTTATATAAACCGGGGATTTTTATGAAAAACCGCGCGGTTAGTATAAAATGTAGCGAACGGGCTGAGCAGGCCAAGCTGCTGCTAACCCTAGCCACCCCCTCTTTTGTTTCTCTCTCTCTCTGGCGTCCCAGATAGATCCGGATATGCTCCGCCGCTTCTCTGACTCCCGTTCGACGGGAAATCATCCGCGCGTTGCGGCGATCGTTTCGGCGATCGGCGGAGGTTTCGTGGCTGCGAAGAACGAGGAACGTAAGGATATCTGTCACGAGGAGGATCGCTTGGACTCCGCTAGAGGCCGGACGCTTGGCGGCTTGCGGTGTCACACCGACGGAACCGAACGGTTGTGGATTCGAATCCGCACACGGTAAGAACTGATTATCCGATAATCTGGTTTTTAGATTTTTCAAAACGGGAACAGATCTCCGTGTTATTTTTATTTCCGCTGCGCGGGAGATCCGGAGAAACCCGAGAACATAACAGAGAAACCCTGGGCCATGCTCCATGAATTCTCAAGGCTGGTCATCCCCCTCTCTCTCTCCTCCTCCTCTGGGCGCGCCGTTCGAGGCGGCGGGAAACTTCCCCTGTCCGCCGGGCGCAATTCCCGAAAGTCAGGAATTCTCGTCTGCGGGTTTTCGAATGACATTGCGGCGATAGATTTTCAGGGAGCGAGCTGATATGGACGAGGGAGTGAGGACGAACTACCACGAAGAATCACGTGGATACCGCTGGAGGCCGGACGCTTGTGCGGCTCGCGGCATCGCTTCGACGTTACCGAAACGGTCGCGGATTCGAATCCGCACAAGGTGATCTGATCACAACCTAGTTTTTGGTTTATGGTTTTTCGTTCCGAATCGGATCAGCGGGCATTGGGCGGGATTTTATTTTGTTGCTTCGGCTGCGTTCGTCGCGCCCCGCCAGGATCCCGACATCAAGTTCTCAAAGACTATAAAGTCACTTTTGCCTGGAGTTTTGAAGACATGCCGGGGTTAGATTATTCCTTTGTGGAGCACCAATTAACATTGAAAATGAAAGAAGAGGTTGATAAGTTGCATAAAGCCAAATTTATTAGACTTGTCATCTATCTGTAATGGGTGGAAAATTTAGTTCCGGTCATGAAAAAGGATGGTAAAGTCAGAATCTGTATTGACTTTCGAGATTTGAACCGGGCATGTCCTAAAGACAATTTTCCACTGCCTCATATAGATGTACTCATTGACAACATAACTGGTTATGAAACATTGTCATTCATAGATGGATTCTCAGGGTATAATCAGATTCGCTTGGCAGAAGAGGACTAAGAGAATACGTCGTTCACTATACCTTGGGCCACATATTGTTACGTTGTCATGCCATTTGGACTGAAGAATGCTGGGGCCACTTATCAAAGGGCTATGATGGCCATATTTTATGACATGATGCACATTGATTTAAAAGTGTATGTGGATGATCTGTTAGTGAAATCCAAGACTAAGGCTGAGCATGCCGAAGTGCTGGCTAGAGTTTTGGAAAGATTAAGAGAATATCAATTGAAGATGAATCCCAAAATGTGCGTATTTGGTGTATCATCGAAGAAGTTGTTAGGATTCATCGTGAGCAAATGGGGTATTGAGATCGATCCCAACAAGGCTAAGGCTATTAGAAAGATGCCACCTGCTCGAAATTTGAAAGAATTAAGAAGATTGATCAGGAGGTTGCAATTTATTCGCCGCTTTGTCTCCCAGCACTCACAAAGGTGTAAGCCATTTTACGAGCTTACTAAGTCGGGAGTCAAGTTTTATTGGGACGATAAGTGTTAGGAGATGTTTGATGGATTGAAGATATATCTAACAAATCCTCCTATCTTGAGACCACCATCTCCAAACAAACCTTTGATTCTATATATTTCTATCATGGACGATGCGGTGGGGGTTGTCCTAGCACACGAAGATGAAGAAGGAAAGGAGAGAAACTCCTCAACCCTGTTGAACAAAGATATATGGCGATAGAGAAAACATGTGTTGCATTAGTATGGGTGATGCAAAAGCTGAAGCACTATTTCGTTGCTCATGAAGTCCATCTCATCGCTAGGATGAATCCAATCAAATTTCTCCTCGAGAAATCTATTCTCACATATCGATTAGTACGATGGCAGACCTTTCTATCTCAATTTGATATCATCTACATTCAATAGAAAGCAATCAAAGGCTATGCCATCGCAGAACATCTTGCTCATCACCCTCTTCCTCATTTTAGATCCAGTCCGATCAGAGTTTCCGGATGAGGAACTGATGTTCATAGATAGAATCAAAGACGATATGTGGACTCTGCATTTTGATGGAGCTTTGAATTCTCATGGTAAGGGTATCGGCATCGTTCTACTATCACCTGAAGGTGTCACCATTCCACAAGCCTTTCAGCTTGACTTTCATGTTACCGACAATATTGCTGAATATGAGGCTCTTCTAGCCGGTCTCGAGGCCGCTCATTTACATGGTGACACTAAACTTAGTATTGTAGGTGATAGCCAGCTAATTCTTCGCTAGGTGCTTACCAAGTACTGAACTCTTGATCCTAAACTCAAGCCTTATCAAGAACTAACTTCAGCTTATGCCAAACTTTTCACCAAATTGATCTTTGTCCATATTCCTCGAAATCAAAACATCTTAGTTGACGCTCTAGCTTCTCTCGCATCATCTCTAAATTTCCTAATCAGCAAACAATCTGAATCGATCATTGTCCATAGGCGTCTTTTACTGCCGTGAAGACCCTTCATTCCTTAGGACTAAAGAGAAGTTGCTGAAGAAGGTTAGAGATGGAGATATTGTGGAGAAGAGAGAAATCATGCTATTGGAGCTACAAGAAGAGATGGATGATGAAGATAAATCGTGGTATTTTGAGATTGTCAAATATTATGAAGATCAATCGTACCCTAAAGAAGCCACAGTTGAGGAGAAAAGGGCTACCAGGAGAGTTGCTCAAAGATACAATCTAGTTGGAGGAGCACTTTATAAACGAGGTTTTGACGGTGTTCTTCTGAGATGCTTGGACGACGATGAGCTTTGGAAGATTATGGAAGAGAGCTCACGCTGGGGTTTGCGGTGGCTACGTTAATGGACAGATGTTATCAACGAAGATCTTTAGACAAGGATTTTACTGGGCCACTATGGAAGAAGACTGTGTACGGTATGTTGGCAGGTGTGCTAAGTGTCAACTTCATGCCGACAAGATCCATTCCTCTGCATTTTCACTTCAACATGTTTCCTCCCCATGGCCTTTCTCCATGTGGGCTTTCGACATCATTGGACCTCTTGGTGATCCTAATTCCGGCATTAAGTAGAAATCCTTTATTCTCACGACAACATAATACTTTACCAAGTGGGCGGAAGCCGAAGCTTACACAGAAGTCAAAGCATCTACAGTCTGCAAGTTTATTAGGAAGAATATCATCACAAGATTCAAGATTCCAAACACCATCATCACCGACAAAGGACCACAGTTCATCTCACAAGAGTTGAAGGAATTCTGCAATAGGTATAAAATTGCATTGCATCATTCATCTCCTTATTGTTGGCAAGGCAATGGCCAAGCAGAGGCAACTAATATGACTTTGATAAAAATCATCAAGAAAACGTGTAAATCCAATAAGTTCTCCGACTGGCTAGAGAAATTAATGGAGGCTTTATGGGCATACCGAACTTCAATCCGCACGCCCACTGGGTAGACTCCGTATTCCTTAATGTTCGGAATGGAGGCGGTAGTTCCATACGAAGTCCTCATCCCGTCCTTAAGAGTACAGTTGAACAAGGAGTTTTCCATTGATGAGTACCGCTCAGCACTTCTAGCTCAATTGGAACTTTTAGACGAGAAAAGATGGTCAGCCGCTAATCATGCACAAGTATATCAGAATATATTAGCACATTTTTACCAAAAGAAGGTCATTGAATGAAAATTCAAAGTTGGCAAAATAGTTGTTAAAAGAATCTTTGTAAAACCTGGTGGTCCGCGTTCTAAGCTCCAACCCAATTGGGAAGGTCCTTATGTTATCTCGCATGCTTTTCCTGGTAACGCCTATTGCTTAGTTAATGCAGAAGGGCAAGAATTAACTCATTCTTGAAATGGTCTCTATCTTAAGAAATACTATCCTTAGGTTCAAGAGTCGATCAGCATGGTGCAAGGACCAGTGGGGTCTAAAAATTTGAAAACTCAAATTCCCTTATTAGTCTTTGATAATCTAATCCAAATGCATTATTGCACACAAACATGTTTGGTTCGTATGTAACAAGTGATATGAAGTCCGAGGAATACCGAAAGCTTGACTGAGAATGTAAAGTATAACTCATTCCTTTTTAAAAAAATATTTGTTTTATTTTCGGCGCACGATGTCGAAACGAGGCTTAGAATAGACTATCGAAAATATCCACCATCTTAGTAGGAGGCCGTTAAAAAAAAAGGGGGAGATCCGCCCCACAAAAAAAAAAAGCAAAAGAAAAAAGCACAAAGGCAAATAGCCAACAAAATCAAAAGGCCGTTCAACATTACAAACATTATATCAAAAGGACACAAAATCTAATAAAAGTGAGCGCAAGATTGATAAATACCACATAAAAGTGAAAATGACCGACCCCAACAGATAATAGGGTAAATGAGGGACATCTTTTTGGGTTTTCGAAACCCTCTTGTGGGCTTTCTAGACTAATTCTTCCTTTCCTTCAAAAGTGACGTACTCCAAACTTGAGGAATAGCTTAGGTTGACTAAGGGATAGATCATCGAATGGGATCACAATCATGAACATAACTCAAGCACGATGAGTTTGGATTAAGTCGTGGAAGAATGATTTGGGAATTAAGTTAATAAAAAATATACTCTTTTGATCCAAGTACCATGCTGGTCTTTAGTTTATTTAGTTGATTTAAAATCACAAAAAAATTGAATATTTCAAAACAAAAAAAAAATTGAATATTTCAAAACCATAAAAAAAATTGAATGATTTAAAACCACAAAAAATTTGAATATTTCAAAACAAAAAATTGGATATTTAAAAAATTGCAATTGCAAAACAAAAATATTTCAATTAGCATTTGTTTGTCACATCATGTGTGTTCCTTTTATTTCCAGCGAGCATATGCATGCTTGTATGTTGCATTTTACTATTTATTCTCCTTTTATCATCTTTATTTGCCTTCATTAAATAAAAGTTTTGTCCCTTGACCCTTCTACCGAGGATAGGATCAAGTAGCCAGTTACTTAACTAGGCAAGGGGCTAAGCCTGAATAGATATTTAATTTATTTGTTCAAGCCATGTGCAAGTATGAAAAGCAAGATAGTAGAGAAAAGTGCAAAGACAATTCAAGTATGAAGAAACTCCCTTCATATATCAAACGAGTTTGTGTACAAGTCCATCCATAGGACTCTCAAAAAGAAGGAAGATGCAATATGATATCAGCCCTCACGGCTGATTCTCACCCGCCCCCTCATCAAGTTGACTCTGAGGCTTGTTTGGTCCGTCTGGCCCACGAGTCGGTGGCGGTGGTGGTCCCATGGCGCTCGGCCCAGCTTGGCCGGAAGATACTGCGATGCTCGCTGTAAATGCGCTCGTCTGCCCTCGATCTAGTGCTCGCTGCCGAACACGTTGATAGCGGGCCTCCACGCTCGTGCTCCGCTACTGAAAGTCTGCCCTGGAGGCACTGAACCTCTGCCATCAGCTAAACCTGATCCCAGTCTCGCTCCTCGGTAAAAATCTCTAAACGCATCTGGAGGCGTGATACTTCGCCAGGGAGATCACCTGTAGAGAGCCTCGCTGGCTGCTCCTCCAACTCGGTGACACGGGCTGCCCTACCCTAAGCCTCCTCGAGAGTCCGACATAGCTCTTGAACCTACAGTAGAAGACACTGTCAGCCAACTAATCAAGCAAGCAAAGGATACCATGCAGAAGTGAAAGAAACAAGTTGGAGACTTACCCGGGCAGTAGCATCGTCCTCAGCCTAGGTGGCACGGTGGATGGCTAGGGCCAACTGACTCTGCAAGTTAGTGATGGTGGCCTCATGCGCGGCATTGGAAGACTAGCCCGCGACAGTAGAGGATGAAGGAGGAGCCGCGTAAGTATAAGCGGCATGCTGTAACAAAGAGGGAGACCATTGTCAGTGTATTAGTGCTAAAACAATTTAATAAAGAAAGCATTCATAATTTATGTTTTATTCATGCATACTAATTCATTAAGCTCCTTCTGCACTTGTTCTAGCTGGATCTCTGCGTCCTGAAGATGACCTCGGAGAGTGATGATGGTGGCATCTCGTGCATCCTGTATCCACATATATAAGCAAGATAATTAATAAAATGAATGAAGCATTCATGCATATGCATCATGCTTGCATCGAGAAGGCAGAGTAGCTGGAGGTAGGCCGCGTAATGGATCCGGTAGCGTTGAAGGTAAGCATCGCTGCTCACCGCCTGCGACTCCACCGGAATTCCATTCCGAAACCAGTCTTCATGCTGGTCTGGGAATTTCGCCCTCCAGTTAGTGCGGGCCTTTTTCCCCTGCATCGTCCTCTCGATCCCCTCGGGGATCTCCTCCTCCACCTACTCTTAATGCAACCCCAAGGTCCTCATCACTAGCTTTAGGTGCAGAAGAGCAATCTCGTTTAGGCAGTTAACCCCAACTTGATGCCCAAACCGGCCTCGCCCGCGCTCCACCCATGGCTATCTAGCATCATCCATATCAAGATATGGACGCTAGATAACCTGCATTCATATAGGTTAGTTGCATTGCATAACTAAACAAATGAATAAACAACTAAATAAACATTTAACAAAATATTTCAAAAAAGATCCAATTTTACAACTAGAATATCTAACATGGAGTAATTCATTGAAAATATTCAATAAATAATATATAACCAAATATGTAATTTAACTGAACATTTAATCAAACATTTAACCAAATATAATATAACCAAGCATTCCATAAGATATAACACAAGCATTTTAAGTTAATCAACATAAAGCATTCGAACATTTTATGAAACAGTTAATAATTAAAGGAAAAGAGAAATTAAAACTCACCAGAAGCTTTGGGTAGTGAAGAAATTGACGGCGGAGGGCCGTCAGCTGATAATGTTGCGGCGCTGTATCCACTACAGGACGCCAACGCCGGGCAAGCGGAACTGCCACCAGCTACTTAGATGGCCTTGCTCGGCCCAGAGGAATGTAATAATAGCTCCACACCTGCATACAAGAACATATATGTTAGAACCATCATAATCATATGCATCGCATTAAATAATCTTAAGCATTTAATAGAACAAACATAAAATTAACTAAATACCTGAAGAAACGGCGCAAATGATAGAATTGGGTGGCCTCAAAGCCAATCATTGTACATTCTAGTTCAGAATATTAATAAAAGGCAATCATTTTTTCATTTATAGTTCTCGCAAATTAACTATCGTAATGAAAGTCCGTAAACAAGTGTGTAGGATATTGAATCATGATGAGATTATGATAGTGAGATCAATATTCTTAGTCACTTATCTTAAACAGTTCTCGATCATAGGATATTTGAATTGGACATTAAATATCCGATAAGATCGACACAGGTTATTTATGCTCATGTGATGAGGGTGAATGATCTCACATTCACTTGTGTGGTAACACTAAGACAATCTTGTGGGTGCTCATTAGAGAATGAGTTCACTGAACATATCCGAATTAGAATTCCTGGATGGTCATTATACCTAGTAGTCAACTAGGGAATTCAATCGTTGCGATAGCACAGTTGGTCCTTTGACCTGAGTCACCAATGATACCTTGCTTGTAGACCATTGTGTCTTGATTCTCTAGTTTGTGGACTTTAACCATTAAGTCCACGATAGTCAGTCTCTCCGACACAGTGGAAAGCTTGCGAAGGTAATTGAGTGAACAACAGGTGATCACTCACTCTTGGTATACGATTGGAGAGAGAATGTCCTATAGATGTGTACACAGAAATCCCTGGCCAGGGTCAACTGAAAGAGATATCTTTTTAGAAGTTAACTGAGTACTGAAATCCATCTAAATAATACCATAAAGGGTTCAACTATAAAACGATACCCTTGTGTTATTGGGACATTGGATGAGTGAAGGATTTTATCTGTGCAGTATCTGCAGATGGAAAGGTCCAAATAAGGGAACAATATCCTTTATATCTTCTGGGATCATGAGGTAGTGTTTGGTGCCGTTCATGGTCAGAAGGTCAAGTGAATTAATCATTGGACGATAAACCACTTATTTATTGAATTAATTATTTAACATATGATGTTTAAATAATAATTATTAAATACTAAACTTTAGAATTAGTTCTAAGTTTAATGGGCCTAAAACCAGACTGATATACGGGCTTAGAGGGTCACACATATAAAAGTTCTCGTAAGACGGTGAGAGATGTTAAATATTATAGTTAGTTGGGTTTTTGTGAAAAGCCACAAGATAAGCATGAATATTTAAATGGAGAATTATCCAAGGCCAAGTTCTTGAATAATCATGAAAATTAAACCTTGTGCTTATCTTTATTTCGTATAAAAGGAGGCCAAGGGGAAGGGTGTAAGAGGTTGTTGCACACGTACACTACCACAAGCCTTGGAGTTTCTCTCTCCTCTCTCTTCTCAACTGTATGGTGGATTTGAGATCGGGTCAAAGTACTCAAGCCGAGGAGGAAATCGCGTCTGCGTCAGGAGCTCATGTGGATACCTCTGGAAATCGTGCGCGTGCGCGATTACTGAAACGGTTGAATCCACGAGAGATTCGAAACCCCGCAAAGGTGAAGAATAGTTCTTCCTATTTTAATTTAATTGTCCGTTTTACGATCCCAGCAACCCGATACATGGAATCGTTTTATTTTTCCGCTACGCTTCGGTGATTCCTTATAGCAAAGCTACTGATGGTGGTCTCCCGGTCAGGCGTGACAGTAGAAAGGTTAGTGAAGAGGTGGGCCAGAAGGGCCGCACCCTAGGCATACTCAGCTAGGTGGTCTAAGTCGGTAAGAAGGGTCAAGAAACGACAGTGAATGTAATCTCCCTTGGTCCCGAATAGGAGCCTGCCGAAGAAGAAGACGAAGAACCTCCTAAGGTCCCTATCAGCACTAGCCTTGTCACTCGGATCCTGGCAGTACATCTCACTATATCCTCGGGCTATTCTCGCTCTGAACTTCTCCATGGACTCGTCTGTCTACTGCCTCAGTTCCACTAGTCCTAGAGATCTCTCTACAGCCACCGTTGCGAGAGTCCGAGACTCTCGACCTTCCGGCCTCGTGCACTCTAAGCCCAACAACTCCTGAGCTAACTCTCTATAATCGGGATACGTGATCCCACTCACTGCCCGACCATCCACCCAAAGGCCGGTGATCCTGCATACGTCCTTGAGACTAGGGATCATATGTCCCTAGGGCATTAGAAATGCCTTACTCTCGGCATGCCATTGCTCCCTCAACACCTGTAGTAGCACTAGGTCGATCCAGAAGGGTTAGATCTCCAATATCTTTTAGAAGCCCATATCCGTTTGCCGCGCCTTCTGAAAATCCGGAAGACCAAGATACGCCGCTACTACTAGGTCCCAAGAAATCTTGGTCCTCATTGTCTCCTGCAATTACCAAATAATTCATTAAATTAATCGTCAGGGCATTAATAATCAATTTTCATGATTATTCTCACCATTTTTTCATCGCGTTTGGGTCGTGGGACACGTTTCAAAACACGTCCCTATCCCCAGACGCCTTTTAGCCACAGGGTCCAGAACCTGTGGTCGAGCCCCTCTTTCCCCCCAAAATTAAAATTTAAGTACAGAAGGGAGTGTTTCGAGACTTATCAAACGTGGGCCGGCCTCCTCTGCTAATGCCGCTACTTCCTTGCCCTATTGAGCCGCGGGAGGGGCCTCCTCGGTTTCCATGAAGGCCGCTACCTCCATTATGCCCAATTCTTCGGTCAGTGCCGTTTCCGAGGCTTCTGATAAGTTGATAGTTTGATCATTTAAGGGCAATCATACGTATCATACTCACGTTTTTATCTATAAAATAGCATGAAATGAGAGATAATTTCATACTGATCCCAACGGTATTAATTTCGTCGAAATCCGACTTAAAAAAATATCATCATTTCATGTGAATAATGGAGTATAACGTATTTGCGACTTTCCGATAAATCTGAGATAAAATTTTAGCATAAATGTAATTCTATTCATGATATATATCTAATTTACATTTATTTTTGTAAACAGGACATGAAGACGAAGTGGTGCAGTGGTTAAGTTTCTAGGAGACGTATGGGAGGTCCAATGCTCGAATCTCAGCAAGAATATCTTTCATTTTGATAAAAAGAATAAAGCAGGGGGTAAAAATGACATTTGATGCCCTAGGGTTGTCCTAATTCCATGGCCCAGAAGAACCCAAGAGGGGCCAACTGCCATCCTTTTTCCCACTTTCTTTATTTTAAATCCTCCCTTCCCTTTTTATTCCCTCTCTCTCTTAAACGAAGGGGCTCTCCTTCTCCAACTTTTTCTCTCTCCCCTTCTCTGTGCCTTACTCTCTATTTTCCCCCTCACGCATACTCTCTCTCTTTCACCTTCTCTCCCTCCCTTACACTCTCTCTTCCTCCCTCTCTATCTCTCTCTCAACCTTTTTCTCTCTCTCATCTCTGCTGCTCTCCCTCTTTCTCTCTCTCGTCTCTGCTGCTCTCCCTCTTTCTCTCTGTCACTTTTTGCTCCTTCTCTCTCTATTAGGCACTCCCTCTCTCCCTTCTACTGCCTCGAACACCCCCAGCTGCAGCCTCTGCTCCGCCCGCCACCCGCATCGTCAACACCGCCCGCCTGCCTCGAGGGAAGGACCAGCGCCACGCGGCACTCTTCTCCGCGCCTCAGCAGCCGTGGTGGGCCCATGAGCTCCACGCGGCAAAGCGAGCGGACTCGCGCCGCCGAGCATCGTCGCCCGTGCCGGGCAGTTTGCGCCCAACCGCTGCCCCGTCAGCGCCAGCACGCGCCTTTGAGCCGCCCGAAGCAGCTCCTCTGCTCCGCCCGCCACACGTCGCTTCGCAAGGATTCGAGCCGGAGACCCATCGTCGCCCGTGCCGCGCGGCACATGCACGCCTGCCACGCGTCCGCACGGGGTACCATCCTACCCGTCGCCGCCGCAACATGGCCGTTCCCTGCTGTGCCTCGCCTATCGCGCCAAACCATCCCGCCCAGCAGCTCAGGTGCACTACGCCCGCCGCCTCTACTTCGCCTTCACGCACCCGGGCCCCTCTTCCTTGCTGGATTAACAGTTATCAAGAATGATCATGGGGAAGAGGTACCCACTAGGCTCACCACGGGATGGAGAGTGTGCATTGATTACAGAAGGCTTAATCTCATGACTAAAAAGGACCATTTCCCACTTCCGTTCATGGATCAGATCTTAGAAAAGTTAACGGGCCAGAAGTACTTTTGCTTCTTAGATGGGTATTCCGGATATAATTAAGTGGCTATTTACTCGGAAGATCAAGAAAAGACCACCTTTACGTGCCCCTATGGCATGTTTGCTTTTAGAAGAATGCCATTTGGATTATGCAACGCACCAACCACATTTCAACGATGCATGATGGCTATATTCTCTGATATGGTAGGAAAATTTCTCGAAGTTTTCATAGATGATTTTTCGATCTTCGGGGATTCTTTTGAAACCTGCTTGGAAAATCTTAAACAGGTGCTAGCTAGATGCATAGAAACTAACTTGATACTTAGTTGGGAGAAGAGCCATTTTATGGTTCGAGAGGGCATTGTTCTAGGCTACATTGTATCTGAAAGGGGGATAGAAGTAGATAAAGCTAAGATCGATCTCATATCCAATCTTCCTCCTCCCACCTCGGTCAGACAGATCCGTTCACTCCTTGGCCATGCCGGTTTCTATCGCCGGTTTATTCACAATTTCTCTCAAATTGCCCGGCCTTTAACTCTTCTCCTAGTTAAGGATGTTCCTTTCCAAATGAATGAATCTTTCATCAAGGCATTCAATTCTCTGAAGGAATCTTTGACCAAAGCTCCGATTCTTCAATCTGCAGATTGGTCTTTGCCCTTCGAAATCATGTGCGATCCCTATGACTATGCTATCGGTGCAGTATTGGGACAAAGAATCAACAAGTGTCTCGTAGTGATATATTATGCAAGTCGTACCCTTGCAGATGCTCAAATGAATTATACCACCACATAAAAGGAATTATTAGCTGTGGTTTTTGCCCTAGAAAAATTCAGATCTTATCTTTTAGGAGCAAAAGTCATAATCTATTTTGATCACTCAGCTCTAAAATACCTTTTGACCAAGAAGGATGCGAAGCCCACACTTATCAGATGGATCTTACTCCTTCAGGAATTTGATTTGGAAATTCAGGATAAGAAGGGTTTTGAGAAGGTGGTAGCTAACCACCTATCCTGAATTCTGATTTCCGAGAGTGCACCAATGACTGATTCATTTCCTGATGAGCATCTGCTGGCCATTTCTCATACTGTTACACCTTGATATGCTCATTTTGTCAATTACAAGGTGACCAATCAGGTTTCGGAAGGATGAACTAAAAGTGAGAAGGACATATTCTTTTCCCAGGAGAAGTATTATTTCTGGGAGGATCCGGAACTATTCAAATTACGTCCTGATCAAATCATTTAAGGTATTGACTTCCTCCAAAAGGTTATGTGTGAACATCTCATTTTCTTCAACCAGATTATCCAAGATATCAATAGTATGGCATTCTTTTTCATGATCTGGGTATTGAGAAGTTTTGAAGACATTAGTCTTGACCTTTTGACCCCCAAATGAAATGTCCATTATGCCAGTTTCACAATTTATATTAGCTTTGGCAGTGGCTAAGAATGGACGACCTAAGATGATCGGGGTGTGAATGAGTTCCTCAGGTAATGCCATATCCAGAATAAGAAAATCCATGGGAAAATAGCAATCATGAACCTTCACAATAACATCCTCAATTAATCCCCGTGGAATTTTTACAGACCTATCAGCCAACTGCAAGATGATGGGTGTGGGCTTTAATTCCCCGATATAAAATTTCTCATAAATGGCTGTTGGCAAGAGGTTCACACTAGCACCTAAATCCAATAAAGCTCTATCAAATGTAACTCCAGCTAAGTCACATGAAATTAGAGGTGCTCCAGAATCCTTTGACTTCTTGGGTAAATGATTCATCACAATCGCACTTACATCTTCTGAAAGCCGAACCTTTTTGGGTGCCAATCTAGATTCTCTTCGTGGAGTGCATAATTCCTTGAGAAACTTAGCATAAGCTAGCACATGCTTGATGGTATCGAGGAGTAGAATATTAATTTGGACTTGTTTGAATAAATTCAACAACTCTTCATTCTAGGCCAGTTTCTTCCTGGCATTGGGCTTTGCTAACAAGGCATTAGGAAATGGCACCCTAGGTTGATAAGAACTTGGGCCTTCATCTATCTTCCCTTTTCCTTTCGGGACCTCCTCCAACTTTTCCATGTTGGGTTCAGCTTCACTCTCACTTTCAATTTCCTGAGGCCCATCAGTGGAACCTTTGGCTAACTCTCCATCTGCATGTGGTTTTTCTAAACTTCTCCCACTCCTAAGGGCTTAAATGGCTTTAGCATTCTCAAATTGCGGCCCTTTAGGTTGTGGTAATGGGCCAGGCTGAGGTAAAAGGCCCGATTGTTGTGGAAAACCCAGAGGTTGATTCCTTGGATTGGCAATGGGTTGACTAGGAAGTTGGCCCACTTCTCTTCTCATCGTAGCCTCAGCTAGTTGGCCCATTTGACTTTCCAACTTAGCAATGGATTGTTGCTGGGTCAAAATCAGTTGTTGGAGTTGAATGAATTTGTCATCAAAGTTGGGCTGAGGAGGTTGTTGTTAAGTGGGTGGAGGATGGTATTGGGTTGGTTGTCCAGATTGGAATGAATGGTAGTGGGCCGGTTGACCTGATTGGAATGATTGATAATGGGCCGGTTGACCTGATTGATACTGGGCCGGTTGTCCTGATTGATACTGGGCCGGTTGAGAAAATTGGGCTTGAGATCCCCTAGCCTGAACATTTCCATGGAAATTAGATTGCTGTTGAAATGAATTCTGTGGCTTTTGGGCTTGATGCATGGGAGGATTGGACATCGGTAATGGGGCCTGCTGATTCTTCCAAGAGAAATTAGGGTGGTTTCTCCAGCCAGGATTGTAGGTATTTGAGAAAGGATCATTGTTGGGCCTGGAGAATCCCTAGGCAGCCTGAACTTGTTCTTGAATGAATGGTGGAAGTTGGACTGCAGTTGGACATTCATTCACTTGATGGGTTGGACTTGCGCATAAGGCACAAATATCATGATTGGCAGAAGATGGGCCTTCATATGGACTAGATTGTGTTGGGTAAGTAGGCTCTTGATAGTTTAAGGCCAAGAGTTGGTCTAGTTTCTGGGCCAAGATGTCTACCTTATCCAATTTCTGATTAATTAGATTTATGTCCATTCTAGCTTCGGGCTCTCTACAGGCCTTAAGTTCATACATTCAAGTCCGTTTAGATGGCCCAACGGACCTCTCATAAGATGATAATGAGGCATGATTGATGGAATTTTCACTTAACATCTCAAAAAGATCATAGGCCTCATCTTCATTTTTCATCATAAATGCCCCTCCACATGAGGCATCTACCATCTGTTTGAACTGTTCAGACAATCCTTCATAGAATGCTTGGACAATTTGCCATTTTGAAAGCCCATGATGAGGGCATTTTCTAAGCAATTCTTTTAGTCTTTCCCAAGATTCATGGATCAATTCCCCAGGGGTTTGGGTTAAACTCGTGATGGCCCTTCTCATGGTATTGGTCCGCCCTATGGGATAGAACTTCTTGAGAAATTCTTTCTGCATTTCTTCCCATATCCTAATGGGCCTTCCTATAGTTCCCAACCAATGTTTAGCTTTGTCCTTTAATGAAAAGGGAAATAAGGTCAACTTAAGGCCATCATCGGTGAAATTCTGGATCTTCACCGTTGAACAGATTTCTAGGAATTCATCCAGATGCTTATAAGGATCTTCATTAGTATTCCCATAAAAGGATGGGAGCATCTGAATGGTGCTAGATTTAATCTCATATTGATTGGCTGGATTCTGAGGAAGATGAATACAGGATGAAGGTTGATATCGATTTGGAATGAAATAGTCCTTCATTTGCTTTGGTGGGTCCTGATTATCAGTCATTTGATCTTGTGGTAGATTTCTTTGATGTAGGATTCTTTCTATTTCAGCAAATGGTCCTAGAAGGTTAGGGTTTTGAGATCTCCTACCTTGCATACACTAGGACTGATGGAGAGAGGATGGATTTGAATTTTGTTTTCTATTTCTTATTTATTTTTTTTATTTTTTTTAAATGCAGACAATTTTGGCAAACAAATTATCCTAATAATCTAATGTTAACCTAGACTCTCTATGTGAATTTTCTTACAAGGTGAATGGAGTTCACCTCAAGTCACAACCACAATCAATCAACGGCCAAGTAAGAGGTGGGGTAGTGGGAGGTTCCCCCTACTTTCGTAGGGACCTAATTAGAGAACCACTTTCCTGCTTAGACGTTTGCCTTTTTAACCTCTAGTTTAGACACCGTTGCCAAAAATGGAGGCAACCCGAGATTTAAACCACTTACGGTGTAAACCCTAGATTCTCTTTCGACTTGCTTTTAGTTGGATTAGGAAATGCCAATGCAAGGAAGGTGATTTGTGGGCTAAGGAAGGGTGATCAAATCCCTACCTTATGTAGTTAAAGTTGCTGCCCTTAAAGTCTTTTTGAATGCAATCCAAGACAACAAACAAATCAATGCAAGGTGTGTTGATGCAATCATGAATGACTTACTAAAATTGAAACACGTACCTTTCCCCTGCAATCTTCAACAATTTATGGAAATAACTGTGCAAGGAAACTAGCTCATGCTTTCCTAGAATGATGAATGCCTAGCATGGAAGGTTTCTAATCTTGACATAAAGGTTTTTAAATTTGGATGTTCTTCTTTTTGTTTCTTTTTTTTAGTTAATGGAAATCTATCTAAACTAGAAACTACAAAAATGGAAACTAACTAAAGTAAGGAAATTGAAACATAGAAAGTTAGAACACACTTACCATGATTTCGCTTTCCTTTTTTTTTTTTTCAATATACCTGCAAAAATAAGAAAAATAAGGTTAGCTAAAGAATAATTACACTAAATCCAAGATAATCAAAATTAAAAATCTAACTCCCCGGCAACGGCGCCAAAAATTGATCGTTCCAAATTGTGCGTCGTTAAACACTTATGAGAACGTTGAATCTAAATTTATTCGACTCATTTAAATCAGATTTTGGAAATTTAATAATAGTGAGTCCGAGTCGATCCACAGGGAGTTAAATTCTTAACTTTGAAAACTTTGGAATTTAATTAATCTAAAAATAGGTGAGAATTTGAGTGAACTAATTACTTATTTAAACTAGAATGCAATTAACTAATGTTACCTAAAAATATAATTACGTAAATTAAACAAATCTTTTTTTTCTTTTTCAGAAATTAAACACAAGCACATATGGAAAATAAGCACAGCTAAAAAAATTATAACAAAGACACTGTAATTTAACTATGTGTAAATTATTAATTATCTAAAAATCATGAAACCAATTACAAAATTTATGGTTCACTATCATTAAACTTAAATAATCAAAGCATCAAATAATAACTAACTAATCCTAAACAATTAAGTTAATACTATACTAATGAGGGAAGGGAAAGAACAAAGCAGCCTCTGTTGGTGCACCGGCGCAATGGACCGGCCGGAGTAGGGGGTGGCGTTGTGGTCCGCAACTGCTGCATGCGCATGGGAACGCTTGAGCTGGCGCGTGGAGGATACTGTTGCTGCTGGCGCGGGATGCTTGAGCTTGGAGGGATGTGCCTGCATGCATGCAGGAGGAGCTGGCCGGTGGAAGACTTGCTGGAAGTTGGCTTCAAGCGCTGTGAAGCTGGACGGTGGAAGGCGGTTCGTGCGGGGGCTGCTGGAGCTTGCCGGCGATGCGCGTGGGCTGTGCAACAGGCTTCAGGCGTACGTGGAGGAGCTTGGAGGATGCACGGAGGCACTGGAGCAGCTTGACGTGGAGCTCGGGCAGGTGCTGTGGTTGAGAGGAGGAGGTGCTTCAGCGGGCGAGCAAGCATGCATGCGTGTCACGTGCAGGTGCTTGCAGCGCTGGGGTGCTTCATGCTAGCAGGAGCTCGGACGATGCCGGGTGGTGCAGGTTCGCAAGCGTTGCTTGACGCACCTACTGGTGGTGCGTGGAGGCGAAATCGAGAGAGAGAATAGAGGGAGAGAAAGAGAGAAACCGAGAGAGGAAGAACCGGAGAGAGGGAGAGCCGGAGAGAGTGAGAGAAGAGAGAGAGAGCGTGGGAGAAAAAGAGAGAAACCGAGAGAGGGAGAACCGGAGAGAGGCTCGAAGAGAGACAGAGAAATAGAGAGAGAGTGTGGGAGAGAAGAAGAGAAGACTGGAGAGGAGAGGCTGCGGGAACGAGAGAGAGAGTTGTGGGGAAAGGTTGCGGCTGGTAGGAATTGGAGAAGGAGAAGGGGAGCGAATCCTAGAGAGAGAGGGAATTGGAGAGTGGTTCAGAATTAGCGGGGTTGAAGGCTGAGAAGAGAATTTTTGCAGAAGGAGACGGATGAATCAGAGGGGTTGAGAAGTTAATATAGAGAGGAAGAGGGGCGTGGGAAAGGAAACCAAGAGAGAGGAGGAGTCGGCTGTTGGGAAAACGGAGAGAGGTGTGGGAGAGTTTTGGAAATAAAGGAGAGAAAATAGAAATAGATAAATAAGAAGGAAAGAAGGGAAGGGCGGTGGCTAAGAATTAGGGTTTTCTTGGTAAAGGGTTAGGGTAACCCTAATATGAGGAGCAAATTACCAGTTTGCCCCTACGTCCTTTTATTTTCCAAAAAGATGGACAATTTTGCTGAGATTTGAACCCCGGACCTTCCATGTAAGGATCGAGACTTTCGGATCCGGTTTTCGGGTCGGACCCTGCAGTTCTAGCCCTAGTGGGGTCTGGGGCTCTGTGATGATTCGCGTCGAGCCCGCGGGACGCGGTTTGAACGGCGTCCACCATTGCAGACGCGTTTTAGGTTCTGCCACGTGGGTGCCACGTGGGCTGGTTTTGGGCCGCGAGAGTACGGCCCTGTCGCGTCGTCTGAACGGCGTCCGCGTGGGACGACGCCTTTCAGACTGCGACTCTGAGTGTGTCAGAGTACGGCCCTGACAAGTTGTCTGAACGGCGTCTGTGTAGGACGACGCGTTTCAGAGTTTTTGTCAGAGCGGCCGTCACGTCACCTGATAGGCGTCCGTGGATGTCGACGCGTTTTAGCCAGTCTCTGGTTAACCCCGCGAGCCCTCCTTCTTTCCCTCATTTTCTCCTTCTCTCTCTCTCCTTCCCCTCCGGCGAACTCGGCGGCGGTCCCTCCTCCCCCCTCTTTTCCTCCCACCGTTTCATCTCTCCCTCCACTCCATCCTCTACCTAGCTCCTACCACTACCACCTCCACTTCCACTGCGGCGTTCTACTCTCCGGACGGCGGCCGACGTCACGGTGGAGCAAGGACGACCACGGCGGTACCGGCGGCGGCGTGGGGCGAGAAGGGTGGACGGCTTGAAGCTTGGAGGAGTTCGAGTGTCCGGTAGGGTGACGGTTCCCACAGCATCGTGTTTAAGCCATGTTTTTCCCCGTCTATGCATGTTGTAGATCTTTGGTTTTGGGGGCTAGATTAAGCATGTTTAGGGGGTTTCTTGTGGATATGGGCGTGTTCATGAACGTGGTTTTGTAGCATGTTTATGGTGGATCAACTTCTCTTCCTCCCCTTTTCCGTTTTGGGGCTTTTTCGGGGTATTAAGGGTTAAGGGAGAGCCCTCGGTTCGAACCAGGGAACCAGGTTTCTGGCGCTAAATGGCGTCGTGCCTGGTCGACGCCTTTAGAAAGGACGTCAGGACAGTACGACGCCTTTTAGGGCAGAAACCTCCCCGTTCGAGGTCTCACGAGTTAAGGGTTCTGGCGCTAAATGACGTCATGGATGGACGACGCCTTTCAAAAGGACGTCGGGCCATCATGACGCCATTTAGGCCGGAAATCACCCCGACTGAGGGCCTGTCAGTTCGGGGATTCTGGGGATAAAAGACGTCATGGGTGGGCGACGCGATTTGAATAGCGTCGAGTAACCATAACGCCTTTTAAGGCAGAAATCCCCTGATTAATGTTTTCTGGAATTCCTGGATTTTCGATGTGAATGGCGTCTGAGGATGTCGACGCCTTTTAAAAAGGCGACCACTGGTGTCGACGCCTTTTAAGGCCTGATTCTGAAGACTGTTTTACATGAACCAGTTTAGGGTGCTTGAATGGCGTCGGCCTTGGGCGACGCGATTCAAGACAGAATAACACTAATTCATGCCAGTAAAATGTGTTTACACTGCTAGATAGTTGGTTAATGCATGCTGTTAATGTACTCGATGCGATGGACTCTTCAAGACCGGATGGCACTACGTTGGGTATCGTGCGACCGTGGACTTCTTCTGTGACCAGATCGCACCGTGCCGTGTTTCTGTTTCGGTGGACCTAGAGTGACAGTTGTAGCGTTCTACACCCTGTGTCGGTGCGGAGGGATACAGCGCTGACGGGAGCAGTGGCGGGGTGACGCCTAGTAGAGAGGGTCACCTGGTGAACCCCGGGGTTAGCTAGCTTGTACCGGTGTCGGAGTGGTACCTTTGGAGTGTCACTCGTGCTGGGGGAAGGAGTAACCACCTGAGCCAGTTGGGCCGGAGTAGCCAGTGTGCTATCCGAGGGGTTACTGTTTGGTCTCAGCGGGTCAGTGTTTGCTGGGGGAAGGAGTAGCCGCCGAGGTGGCCAGCGTGCTATCCGAGGGGTTACTGTTTGGTCTCAGCGGGTCGAAGTTTTTCCCACCATTTGTTTATGTGGTTACCGTGTTTTATCGAGACGACAGTCGTGGGTTCCCTTGTCGGTTAGTTTAGAAATATGCATGTTTAATACACTTCGACTGCATGTGATTTCATGTTGCGAATTAGGAATTGTACCTACTACTGTGATTGTTACCTTACCGTTAGCTATATTCTTGCACTTGTGGGTGTGTGCGTGGGCAGTGGGGATCGAAGGATCCCTACTGAGTCTTGTCTTGAGACTCACCCTTGCGGTTTTCAGGTGAGGACTCCCAGCAGACCTAGAGCGGCGTGTGCGGCCGTGTGTTGAGCGTCTTCAGCGGTTGTTCCGGGGTATGCCCCGATGTAGTTGTTATTTATTTTTGGCCTGTATGTTTAATTATTTCTTTTCAGTTGGAATATGTAATTATTTGCTGTATCGAGTCGCATTGTAATAATTTTAATTCCTGCACTTTCATTTCAGTTCAATGCGATGTGAATGTTTAGCTTAGTTAATTATTTATTTCCCAGACTTACTAGATCCTGGTTTGGTTCTAAATTTATGATTCGGTACCCATTTAGTAATCGGATCCCCGATTATAGGGTGGCGGGTCGTTACAGTTGGTATCAGAGCATACGGTCTGGCAAATAAATAAATAACTAGGTTAAATGTTGTAAGTTCGGCAAATAAATACATTATCCCGTACAGGCATGGCGGTAGCATAGGTTTTAGGACTCTAATTAGAACTTTTTGATTTTGTAATTATAGGCGAGTAGATGGCTCCCAGGAAGAGGATGCCGGTTATTCGAGAGCGGGGAGATGCCCCTAGTGGGTCCGAGGCAGGGAGGCCGAGTGTAGAGCAGTTTATGGAGGCCATGATGGACACTATGGCCAGGTATCAGACGCGAGATCCTAGCGAGAGTTCTAGTGCTCGGGGAGGGTCCACAGCTACACTTGAGAGGTTCCTGAAGCTGAGGCCACCTCACTTCACCGGTCGTCCCGACCCTGATGAGGCCATTCATTGGCTTAGAGAGATTGAGAAGACCTCGATACCATGGATTGTGCAGCAGTAGAGAGGACCCCGTTGGCTACCTTCATGCTGAAGGATAGCGCCTATGACTGGTGGACCACATTGAAGTGTTTGTCTTATGAGGACAGGAGTCTCAGGGAAATCTCATGGGAGACCTTTGTTAAAGAGTTCAATGCACAATATTTCCCTAGACATGTTCAGAGAGCCAAGGAGAGGGAGTTTATGATCTGACGTAGGGGAGTATGACGGTACTTGAGTACCAGGCGAAGTTTGTTTCGCTGGGATGGTTCATGCCTTTCATATATGGGGACGAGGAGCGTCGCACGGAGAGGTTTGTGGATGGACTTAGGCTCAGTTTGAGGAACTTCGTGGAGTCCCACTGTTGTACAGACTTAGCATCAGCAGTTAGGTGCGCAGCAGCTGTAGAGGCTCAGCAGACCCAGTCGGCCCGGGAGAGAGGGCAGACTGCTCAGGGGCCAGTGCGAGGCAGGGGTAAGGCAGCGGCGCCGGCTCCTTCGATCGGATCGGGATCGTCGTCACTCGGCTCCCGATTCAGGAGATTCTTCAGGGGTGGTGGCAGCAGTAGTGGCAGCAGCGGCAGCAGTAGGCCCAGACAGGGTCAGCAGAGTCAGTCAGCGTCCAGTGCACAGCAGGAGCCAGCTCAGAGGCTTCCAACAGTTTGTCAGCACTGTGGTGGTACTCATGGTGGGACTCAGTGTCCTACTTTCTCTGGGAGATGCTATACTTGTGGCCAGCAGGGCCACGTGGCGAGGTTTTGCCCGCAGGGGCGTGGCCAGAGACAAGGGCCAACTGATCAGAAGAAGCCAAGGACTCAAGGGAGAGTGCTGGCTATCACCAGGAAGGAGGCTCGTGCATCCAACTTGGTGGAAGGTACACTTTCTGTCCTTGGGAACTCTGCACATGTGTTGATTGATTCAGGTGCTTCGCATTCTTTCATTTCTGAGCAGTTCGTAGATATCCTTTCGGCACCCGTTGATGAGTTATCTAATGGTTTGATGGTAGAGGTTCCTTCTGGAGACTTTATGATATCTTATAATTGCTTGAGGAATGTTCCCTTGACCATTGAGGGTCATGTGCTACCTGCCCAGTTGGTTGTACTTGCTATTCGTGATTTTGATATCATCCTGGGTATGGATTGGTTGGAAGTCTTTTATGCGGAGGTGGACTGCCATAGGAAGAGGGTGCGCTTCTCTATTCCGGACATCCCGACCTTCTTTTTCCAAGGTATTAGGCTTTCTTCTCGAGGTATTCTCATTTCTGCCTTTAAGGCACGGTGGTTGCTTGCTGGTGGCTGTGAGGCTTTCCTTGCCTCTGTGGTTGTTTCTGATGTCCGTGATAGTCCCAGTCCTTGGGAGGTGCCTGTTGTTTGTGATTTTGTAGATGTGTTTCCTGAGGAGCTACCTGGCCTTCCTCCTCAGTGAGAGGTCGAGTTTACCATCGAGCTTGCACCAAGTACGGCGCCCTTGTCTAAGGCCCCGTATCGGATGGCGCCAGCCGAACTCGCTGAGTTGAAGGCGCAATTGCAGGAGTTGCTGGATAAGGGTTTCATTCGTCCCAGTACATCTCCATGGGGTGCTCCAGTTCTGTTTGTCAGGAAGAAGGATGGTTCTTTGAGATTGTGCATCGATTATAGGCAGCTAAACCAGGTAACAATAAAGAATAAGTATCCACTTCCTAGGATCGATGATTTGATGGATCAGCTGCAGACCGCAAGGGTGTTTTCCAAGATCGACCTGAGATCTGGATATTATCAGATGAGGATCCGGGATGTGGATGTTAGTAAGACGGCTTTCAGGACTCGGTATGGACATTATGAGTTTTTGGTTATGCCCTTCGGCTTAACCAATGCTCCGGCGGCCTTTATGGATCTGATGAACCGAGTCTTCAGGACCTACCTGGACCAGTTTGTGGTTGTGTTTGTTGATGATATTCTAATCTATTCTTCTTCTGAGGAGGAGCACGCTGTTCATCTTCGGGCAGTGTTGCAGGTCCTGAGAGAGCACCAACTTTACGCCAAGTTCAGCAAATGTGAATTTTGGCTAGACGAGGTGCACTTCCTTGGGCACGTTATTTCTGGCAAGGGTATCGCAGTGGATCCAGTCAAGATCGAGGCAGTGATGGACTGGAGCAGGCCGACTTCAGTGACTGAGATCATGAGCTTTCTGGGGCTTGCCGGTTATTACAGGCGGTTTGTTCAGGGATTTTCTTCGATAGCGGCCCCCTTGTCAAGGTTGACTCGAAAGGGAGTTCGTTTCGTGTGGACTGAGGATTGTAAGCAGAGTTTTATTGAGCTAAAGACTCGCCTCACGTCAGCCCCAGTGCTGGTGCTTCCATCTGGGTCAGGTGGATTTGTGGTTTACTCAGATGCGTCCCGTCGAGGTTTGGGAGCAGTCCTTATGCAGCATGGCAGGGTAGTTGCTTATGCTTCTCGGCAGCTGAAGAGGCATGAGGAGAACTATCCTACTTATGATTTGGAGCTTGCAGCTGTGGTGTTTGCACTTAAGATCTGGAGGCATTACTTATATGGAGAGAAATTTCAGGTTTTTACCGATCACAAGAGCTTGAAATATGTGTTCACTCACAGAGACCTGAATTTGAGGCATCGAAGGTGGATGGAGTTTATTAAGGATTATGACTTTGACCTTTCTTATCATCCGGGCAAGGCGAATGTGGTGGCAGACGCTTTGAGTCGGAAGACGGTCATGTCATACCTTATGATTCAGGAATGGAAATTGTTCGAGCAGATTGTGGAATCCTCCTTTAGGATCCCACGCGAGGAGAATAGAGCTGTGCTAGTCAGCTTGACTGTGAGACCAGCTGTGTATCATGCTGTGATTGAGGCTCAGAGGGCAGATGCTGAGTTACCACAAATTCTCCAGAGGTCAGAGGTGTAGTTGTGGGATGACGGTACTGTCAGATTCAGAGGCAGGCTCTATGTCCCGACTGAGGAAGACGTGTGCAGATGTGTTCTTGATGAGGCGCACCGTTCGAGGTATGCAGTGCATCCTGGGACGACCAAGATGTACCATTGTTTGAGGAGGCACTTCTGGTGGCCCGGTATGAAGAAAGATGTGGCTGAATATGTGGCTAGATGTATGACTTGTCAGCAGGTTAAAGCCGAGCATCAGAGACCTGGAGGGTTGCTGCAGCCCTTGTCGATTCCAGAGTGGAAATGGGAGCATGTGACGATGGACTTTGTGATGGGACTGCCTACATCCCCTAGCAGGAGAGACGCCATATGGGTCATCGTTGATCGGCTGACTAAGTCGGCACACTTCCTAGCCATTAGGAAGGACTGGTCGGTCGGCAAGCTGGCAAAGTTGTTTGTAGACCAGATCATCTCTCTACACGGGGTACCTTTGTCCATTGTATCAGATCGAGATCCGAGGTTTACTTCCAGATTCTGGAAGAGCTTTTAGCAGGCGTTGGGAACTCAATTGGCTTTCAGCTCGGCCTACCATCTCGAGACTGACGGGCAGTCGGAGAGGACCATTCAGACTTTGGAGGATATGCTCAGGGCATGTTGCCTAGACTGGGGAGGTTCGTGGGAACAACATTTGTTCACTGTGGAGTTTGCCTACAACAACAGTTATCATTCCAGTATCGGCATGGCGCCTTATGAGGCTTTGTATGGGAGGCCATGTCGATCTCCGGTGTGTTGGTCCGAGATCGGTGAGAGGCAGATAGCAGGACCTGAGTTAGTACAGCAGTGTGCTGAGATTGCCAGGACTGTTTAGCAGAGGTTGACTGCAGCTCAGAATAGACAGAAAAGTTACGCAGACATCCGACGGAGACCACTTGAGTTTGAAGTTGGGGACCACGTGTTTCTCCGAGTCTCACCCTCCAAGGGTGTGATGAGATTTGGGAAGCAAGGCAAGCTGAGTCCGCGATATATTGGGCCTTTTCCCATTCTTGCTCGAATTGGGGAAACCGCGTATCAGCTAGCCTTGCCGCCCAGCCTTGCAGGAGTGCACGATGTGTTCCATGTTTCCTTGCTGAGGAAGTATGTTCAGGATCCGTCCCATGTGTTGCATTTTTCAGAGTTGGAGGTCGCTGAGGACCTGTCCTTTCCAGAGTATCCTGTTCGCATTGAGGATCGCAGAGAACAGGTCCTGCGGAACAAGATTGTACCGTTGGTCAAGGTGATTTGGCAGTATCGCTCCGGAGGTGAGGCAACCTGGGAGCGAGAGGATGAGATGCGAGAGCAGTTCCCTTACCTCTTTTCGTAAGTTTCCTTGTGAACTGCATCCCTGTTTTGACCTTGTTAATTCTAGCCGTCAATTTCGAGGGCGAAATTCTTTTAAGGGGGGGAGAATGTAAGGATCGAGACTTTCGGATCCGGTTTTCGGGTCGGACCCTGCAGTTCTGGCCCTAGTGGGGTCTGGGGCTCTGTGATGATTCGCGTCGAGCCGGGCTCGACGCGGTTTGAACGGCGTCCACCATTGCAGACGCGTTTTAGGTTCTGCCACGTGGGTGCCACGTGGGCTGGTTTTGGGCCGCGAGAGTACGGCCCTGTCGCGTCGTCTGAACGGCGTCCGCGTGGGACGACGCCTTTAAGACTGCGACTCTGAGTGTGTCAGAGTACGGCTCTGACAAGTTGTCTGAACGGCGTCTGTGTAGGACGACGTGTTTCAGAGTTTTTATCAGAGCGGCCGTCACGTCACCTGATAGGCGTCCGTGGATGTCGACGCGTTTTAGCCAGTCTCTGGTTAACCCCGCGAGCCCTCCTTCTTTCCCTCATTTTCTCCTTCTCTCTCTCTCCTTCCCCTCCGGCGAACTCGGCGGCGGTCCCTCCTCCCCCCTCTTTTCCTCCCACCGTTTCATCTCTCCCTCCACTCCATCCTCTACCTAGCTCCTACCACTACCACCTCCACTTCCACTGCGGCGTTCTACTCTCCGGACGGCGGCCGACGTCACGGTGGAGCAAGGACGACCACGGCGGTACCGGCGGCGGCGTGGGGCGAGAAGGGTGGACGGCTCGAAGCTTGGAGGAGTTCGAGTGTCCGGTAGGGTGACGGTTCCCACAGCATCGTGTTTAAGCCATGTTTTTCCCCGTCTATGCATGTTGTAGATCTTTGGTTTTGGAGGCTAGATTAAGCATGTTTAGGGGGTTTCTTGTGGATATGGGCGTGTTCATGAACGTGGTTTTGTAGCATGTTTATGGTGGATCAACTTCTCCTCCTCCCCTTTTCCGTTTTGGGGCTTTTTCGGGGTATTTGGGGTTAAGGGAGAGCCCTCGGTTCGAACCAGGGAACCAAGTTTCTGGCGCTAAATGGCGTCGTGCCTGGTCGACGCCTTTTAAAAAGGACGTCAGGGCAGTACGACGCCTTTTAGGGCAGAAACCTCCCCGTTCGAGGTCTCACGAGTTAAGGGTTCTGGCGCTAAATGACGTCATGGATGGACGACGCCTTTCAAAAGGACGTCGGGCCATCATGACGCCATTTAGGCCGGAAATCACCCCGACTGAGGGCCTGTCAGTTCGGGGATTCTGGGGATAAAAGACGTCATGGGTGGGCGACGCGATTTGAATAGCGTCGAGTAACCATGACGCCTTTTAAGGCAGAAATCTCCTGATTAATGTTTTCTGGAATTCCTGGATTTTCGATGTGAATGGCGTCTGAGGATGTCGACGCCTTTTAAAAAGGCGACCACTGGTGTCGACGCCTTTTAAGGCCTGATTCTGAAGACTGTTTTACATGAACCAGTTTAGGGTGTTTGAATGGCGTCGGCCTTGGGCGACGCGATTCAAGACAGAATAACACTAATTCATGCCAGTAAAATGTGTTTACACTGCTAGATAGTTGGTTAATGCATGTTGTTAATGTACTCGATGCGATGGACTCTTCATGACCGGATGGCACTACGTTGGGTATCGTGCAACCGTGGACTTCTTCTGTGACCAGATCGCACCGTGCCGTGTTTCTGTTTTGGTGGACCTAGAGTGACAGTTGTAGCGTTCTACACCCTGTGTCGGTGCGGAGGGACACAGCGCTGACGGGAGCAGTGGCGGGGTGACGCCTAGCGGAGAGGGTCACCTGGTGAACCCCGGGGTTAGCTAGTTTGTACCGGTGTCGGAGTGGTACCTTTGGAGTGTCACGCGTGCTGGGGGAAGGAGTAACCACCTGAGCCAGTTGGGCCGGAGTAGCCAGTGTGCTATCCGAGGGGTTACTGTTTGGTCTCAGCGGGTCAGTATTTGCTGGGGGAAGGAGTAGCCGCCGAGGTGGCCAGCGTGCTATCCGAGGGGTTACTGTTTGGTCTCAGCGGGTCGAAGTTTTTCCCACCATTTGTTTATGTGGTTACCGTGTTTTATCGAGACAACAGTCGTGGGTTCCCTTGTCGGTTAGTTTAGAAATATGCATGTTTAATACACTTCGACTGCATGTGATTTCATGTTGAGAATTAGGAATTGTACCTACTACTGTGCTTGTTACCTTACCGTTAGCTATATTCTTGCACTTGTGGGTGTGTGCGTGGGCAGTGGGGATCGAAGGATCCCTACTGAGTCTTGTCTTGAGACTCACCCCTGCGGTTTTCAGGTGAGGACTCCCAGCAGACCTAGAGCGGCGTGTGCGGCCATGTGTTGAGCGTCTTCAGTGGTTGTTCCGGGGTATGCCCCGATGTAGTTGTTATTTATTTCTGGCCTGTATGTTTAATTATTTCTTTTCAGTTAGAATATGTAATTATTTGCTGTATCGAGTCGCATTGTAATGATTTTAATTCCTGCACTTTTATTTCAGTTCAATGCGATGTGAATGTTTAGCTTAGTTAATTATTTATTTCCCAGACTTACTAGATCCTGGTTTGGTTCCAAATTTATGATTCGGTACCCATTTAGTAATCGGATCCCCGATTATAGGGTGGCGGGTCGTTACATTCCATAAGCCCGCAAAGTCTGAACCATTGCACCACGGCTTCCTTGATGCCCTGTTCACATAAAATAAATTCAAGTTAGCATATTATCTCATTTATTTATTTATTTCGTCTCGGTTTTGTCGAAAAACCGCAAATGCGCTATAATCCTTTAATCACATGAAATGACGATGTTTTTAAGTCAGAATTTGCCGAAATTGGTACCGTTGGACTTGGTACGCAATTGTATATCATTTCATGCTATTTTACAGATAAAAATGTGAGTATGATGCGTATGATTGCCTTTAAATGATCAATTTAACACTTTATCACACCCCCCAACTTACTCATTGTTAGTCCCTTAGCAATGCAAATAAGGAAAAGTTAGGACAAACAATGAATTATCATGCTTCATTTTGTAGTATCTTTCACAATCAATTTAAGTGGTAGCCGATTGGTGAAGCTAAAGTTTTCATATCCCACAATATTTTGATTCACGACAGGTGATTGTGCATAAAAAATTGGCATGCTTAGAACTCGTTTCCGACCTTTCTGGTATATTCTTGCCTTTACTACCCTTTAGATAAGACTACCTGGGGAGGAGAAGAGAATAAAAGATTTCCCGATTGGTTAGAGAGGACCGTTTTTCAGTTCCCGCCCCGACTCAGCACTTTTCATGACTTGGTCATATTTTTGGTACGATAGACTTTTTAGCGTGGCTTTTTCATTTCATTGAACTTTTGCTTTTGAGAGTGCATACTTTTTGCCACTCTTTTTGAATTGCCTGAGGGGAGGTGTGTACTTTTTGCCACATACCTTCCTTTAGCTCTTTTAACGCCTTCTTTTGCCTTTAGTGTTTACAATTGTCCATTTTAAATGACCGTCTCTTTTAGAGAGCTGAGTGGGACAGTCCCCTATTACGAATCCTACACATTCCTTTCGTTCAACCTAAAAAGAAAAATTAGAATAAGTAGTCTTATCCTTAAGGTTAATTTTAACAATTCTATACTTTTAAGATCTTTCATTTATTCTAAGTTGCCGTGTGTGTGTAAAACTTATCCTGCCGTGGATTTTTGTGAAGTGGGATATTTAAACTTTGACGGCTCTTTAACCAATGTGACAACAAAAAAAAACTGATTTGTTTAAGATTTACTTAATGAAACATGATTTTCATGCAATTTTTATAGGATGTGAAAAGAAGTTTTTGAAAGAAATGTTAAAAATTTAACCATTTTTCAGTGAAAGATCTGCCAATAAATTCATATCAAATTAATTGTCCCACCCCCCAACTTGATTGACATTGTCCTCAATGGCATAAAAGATATGAAAAACATGTCAGGCAGAAGAGAATTCTGAAGGAGCGAAACAACCTGTAATGAAGATGATGCGACATACCCACGGCGACTGCTGCTCAGGGACCTAAAAGAAAAAGAAATACAAAAACTGAAGTAAAATATTGGGTTGCCTCCCAACAAGCGCTAAGTTTATCGTCTTCAGTGAGACGGAAGTTCAGTTATTGTGGATCACTCAGTTCTATGGATTCAGGTGATGTATTTTGAAGATTTTCAATGAATGGTTTCAACCGTTGACCATTAACAATGAAAGTGTTCCCACTCTTGGGATTCAGAATTTTAACGGCTCCATGATCGAAGGCTTTAACGACCACGAAGGGTCCATCCCATTTGGATTTCAGTTTTCCTGGAAATAAGCGGAGCCTAGAGTTAAATAGCCAAACTTTCTGATTTGGAAGAAAGGATTTTCTCACAATATGTTTATCATGAAAAGCTTTAGTTTTGGCTTTATAAATCTTTGAATTTTCATAGGCCTCGTTGAGCAACTCTTCTAGTTCACTCAGTTGTAAGGTTCGGTGGGAACCAGCTTGGGTTAGGTCCAGATTGACTTGTTTAATGGCCCAATAAGCCCTATGTTCCAATTCCACCGGAAGGTGCCACGCTTTTCCAAAAACCAGGCGATAAGGAGACATGCCAATAGGAGTTTTGTAAGCGGTCCGATAGGCCCATAAAGCATCATTCAATCTTTCAGACCAATCTTTTCGATCGGGCCTAACGGACTTTTGCAAAATATTCTTAATCTCTCTATTGGAAACTTCCACTTGGCCACTGGTTTGGAGATGATAAGGGGTAGCTACTTTGTGATTAATCCCATATTTTTTAAGCAAAGCTCGAAACTGGTAATTCGTGAAATGCGTTCCCCCATCACTTATGATAGCTTTAGGCCACCCGAACTGAGAAAAGATATTGTTCTGAACGAATTTAATGACCACTTTATGATCATTAGTTCGGGTGGCTACTGCTTCAATCCACTTAGAGACATAATCCACCGCTACCATAATATATGTATGTCCAAAAGAGGGTGGAAAAGGTCCCATAAAGTCAATTCCCCAAACATCAAAGACTTCAACCACCAAGATTGGGTTGAGTGGCATCATATCCCTTTTCGCCATATTCCCTACAGCCTGACATCGGAGGCAAGTTTTGCTAAATTCATAGGCATCTTTGAAAAGTGTGGGCCAGTAAAAACCACTTTGCAGAACCTTGGCTGCAGTTTTCTTTCCTGAGAAATGGCCCCCACAAGCCAAATTATGACAGAAGTTGAGAACACTCTGTTGTTCTTCTTCAGGAACACATCGCCTAATGATTTGATCAGGACAGAATTTGAATAATTCAGGATCCTCCCAGAAATAATACTTTTCCTTGGAAAAGAATTTGTCCTTCTCACTTTTAGTCCATCCTTCCATAAGCTGATTAGTCACCTTGTAATTGACAATATGAGCGTACCAAGGTGCAACAGTGTGAGAAATGGCCAGTAGATGCTCATCAGGAAAAGAATCAGTGATTGGTGTACTTTCTGAGATCGGAATGCGGGATAGGTGGTTAGCTACCACATTCTCAGAACCCTTCTTATCTCGAATTTCCAAATCAAATTCCTGAAGGAGTAAGATCTATCTAATAAGTCTAGGCTTTGCATCCTTCTTGGTCAACAGGTATTTCAGAGCTGAGTGATCAGAATAGATTATGACTTTTGCCCCTAAAAGATAAGATCTGAATTTTTCTAGGGCAAAAACCACGACTAACAATTCCTTTTCAGTGGTGGTATAATTCATTTGAGCATCGGCAAGGGTGCGACTTGCATAATAGATCACCACGGGACACTTGTTGATTCTTTGTCCCAAAACCGCACCGATAGCATAATCAGAGGCATCACACATGATTTCGAAGGGTAAAGACCAATCTGGAGATTGAAGAATCGGGGCTTTGGTCAAAGATTCCTTCAGAGAATTGAATGCCTTGATGCAAGATTCATCCATTTGGAAGGGAACATCCTTAGCTAGGAGAAGAGTTAGAGGCCGAGCAATTTGAGAGAAATTGTGGATAAACCGGCGATAGAAACCAGCATGGCCAAGGAATGAACAGATCTGTCTGACCAAGGTGGGAGGGGGAAGATTGGATATGAGATCGATCTTAGCTTTATCTACCTCTATCCCCCTTTCAGACACAATGTGGCCTAGAACAATGCCCTCTCGAACCATAAAATGACTCTTTTCCCAGCTAAGTATCAGGTTAGTATCTATGCATCTTGCTAGCACCTGTTTAAGATTTTCCAAGCAATTTTCAAAAGAATCCCCGAAGATTGAGAAATCATCCATGAAAACTTCGAGGAATTCTCCCACCATATCGGAGAATATAGCCATCATGCACCGTTTGAAATGTGGCTGGTGCGTTGCATAATCCAAATGGCATCCTCCTAAAAGCGAACGTGCCATAAGGGAACGTAAAGGTGGTCTTTTCTTGATCTTCCGGATAAATAGCCACTTGATTGTACCCGAAGTACCCATCTAAGAAGCAAAAGTACTTCTGGCCCGATAACTTTTCCAGAATCTGATCCATGAATGGGAGTGGAAAGTGATCCTTCTTAGTCATGAGATTCAACTTTCGGTAATCAATGCACACTCTCCATCCCGTGGTGAGCCTAGTGGGTACCTCTTCTCTATGATCATTCTTGATAACCGTTAATCTAGATTTCTTGGGTACCACTTGGGTTAGGCTGACCCATTTACTGTCTGATATTGGGTAAATGATACCCGCATCTACCCATTTCACAACTTACTTCTTCACCACTTCTTTCATATTGGGATTAAGCCGCCTTTGCATCTCCCGACTGGGCTTAGAATTCTCTTCCATATAGATGTGATGCATGCAAATGGACGGGCTAATTCCTTTTAAATTTGCCACCGACCATCCAATGGCACCCTTGTGGTCTTTGAGCATCTCAGTTAATTGGGCCTCCTGCGGTGATGTGAGATTTGCCGCAACGATGACCGGGAGAGTTTGGTCCGGGCCCAAAAAGATATACTTGAGAGACTTAGGTAATGGTTTGAGTTCAAGCTCAGGAGGGTCCTCTAAAGATGGCAAAGCGGGCTCAGATTGTAAGGCTGGTAAAGGTTCAACCTTGGGCCAAGATGTTAATGGGCCAGGAGAATCTTTTAAGGTATTGACTTCCTCCAAAAGGTCATGTGTGAACATCTCATTTTCTTCAACCAGATTATCCAAGATATCAATAGTATGGCATTCTTTTTCATGATCTAGGTATTGAGAAGCTTTGAAGAAATTAATCTTGACCTTTTGACCCCCAAATAAAATGTCCATTATGCCAGTTTCACAATTTATATTAGCTTTGGCAGTGGCTAAGAATGGACGACCTAAGATGATCGGGGTGTAAATGAGTTCCTCAGGTAATGCCATATCCAGAATAAGAAAATACACGGGAAAATAGCAATCATGAACCTTCACAATAACATCCTCAATTAATCCCCGTGGAGTTTTCACAGACCTATCAGCCAACTGCAAGATGATGGGTGTGGGCTTTAATTCCCCGATATAAAATTTCTCATAAATGGCTGTTGGCAAAAGGTTCACACTAGCACCTAAATCCAATAACGCTCTATCAAATGTAACTCCAGCTAAGTCACATGAAATTAGAGGTGCTCCAGGATCCTTTAACTTCTTGGATAAATGATTCATCACAATCGCACTTACATCTTCTGAAAGCCGAACCTTTTCGGGTGCCAATCTCGATTCTCTTCGTGGAGTGCATAATTCCTTGAGAAACTTAGCATAAGCTGGCACATGCTTGATGGTATTGAGGAGTGGAATATTAATTTGGACTTGTTTGAATAAATCCAACAACTCCTCATTCTGGGCCAGTTTCTTCCTAGCATTAGGCTTTGCTAACAAGGCATTAGGAAATGGCACCCTAGGTTGATAAGAACTTGGGCCTTCATCTATTTTCCTTTTTCCTTTTGGGTCCTCCTCCAACTTTTCCATGTTGGGTTCAGCTTCACTCTCATTTTTAATTTCCTAAGGCCCATCAGTGGAACCTTTGGCTAACTCTCCATCTGCATGTGGTTTTTCTAAACTTCTCCCACTCCTAAGGGCTGAAATGGCTTTAGCATTCTCAAATTGCGGCCCTTTAGGTTGTGGTAATGGGCCAGGCTGAGGTAAAAGGCCCGATTGCTGTGGAAAACCTGGAGGTTGATTCCTTGGATTGGCAATGGGTTGACTAGGAAGTTGGCCCACTTCTCTTCTCATCGTAGCCTCAGCTAGTTGGCCCATTTGACTTTCCAACTTAGCAATGGATTGTTGCTGGGTCAAAATCAGTTGTTGGAGTTGAGTGAATTTGTTATCAAAGTTGGGCTGAGGAGGTTGTTGGTAAGTAGGTGGAGGATGGTATTGGGTTGGTTGTCCAGATTGGAATGAATAATAGTGGGCCGGTTGACCTGATTGGAATGATTGATAATGGGCCGGTTGACCTGATTGATACTGGGCCGGTTGTCTTGATTGATACTGGGCCGGTTGAGAAAATTGGGCTTGAGATCCCTTAGCCTAAACATTTCCATAGAAATTAGATTGCTGTTGAAATGAATTATGTGGCTTTTGGGCTTGATGCATGGGAGGATTGGACATCGGTAATGGGGCCTACTGATTCTTCCAAGATAAATTAGGGTGGTTTGTCCAGCCATATTGTAGGTATTTGAGAATGGATCATTGTTGGGCCTAGAGAATCCCTGGGCAGCCTGAACTTGTTCTTGAATGAATGGTGGAAGTTGGGCTGCAGTTGGGCATTCATTCACTTGATGGGTTGGACTTGCGCATAAGGCACAAATATCATAATTGGCAGAAGTTGGGCCTTCATATGGACTAGATTGTGTTGGGTAAGTAGGCTCTTACTTGTTTAAGGCCAAGAGTTGGTCTAGTTTCTGGGCCAAGATGTCTACCTTATCCAATTTCTGATTAATCAGATTTCTGATTAATCAATTTCTGGGCCAAGTGTTGGGGTGCTTCATGCTCGTAGGAGCTCGGACGGTGCCGGGTGGTGCAGGTTCGCAGGCGTTGCTTGACGCACCTGCTGGTGGTGCGTGGAGGCGAAATCGAGAGAGAGAACAGAGGGAGAGAAAGAGAGAAACCGAGAGAGGAAGAACCGGAGAGAGGGAGAGCTGGAGAGAGGGAGAGTTGGAGAGAGGGAGAGAAGAGAGAGAGAGCGTGGGAGAAAAAGAGAGAAACCGAGAGAGGGAGAACCGGAGAGAGGCTCGAAGAGAGACAGAGAAATAGAGAGAGAGTGTGGGAGAGAAGAAGAGAAGACTGGAGAGGAGAGGTTGCGGGAACGAGAGAGAGAACTGTGGGGAAAGGTTGCGGCTGGGAGGAATTGGAGATGGAGAAGGGGAGCGAATCCTAGAGAGAGAGGGAATTGGAGAGTGGTTCGGAATTAGCGGGGTTGAAGGCTGAGAAGAGAATTTTTGCAAAAGGAGACGGACGAATCAGAGGGGTTGAGAAGTTAATATAGAGAGGAAGAGGGGCGTGGGAAAGGAAACCAAGAGAGAGGAGGAGTCGGCTACTGGGAAAACGGAGAGAGTTGTGGGAGAGTTTTGGAAATAAAGGAGAGAAAATAGAAACAGATAAATAAGAAGGAAGGAAGGGAAGGGCGGCGGCTAAGAATTAGGGTTTTCTTGGTAAAGGGTTAGGGTAACCCTAATATGAGGAGCAAATTACCAGTTTGCCCCTACGTCCTTTTATTTTCCAAAAAGATGGACAATTTTGCTGAGATTTGAACCCCGGACCTCCCACAAGCCCGCAAAGTCTGAACCATTGCATCACGGCTTCCTTCATGCCCTGTTCACATAAAATAAATTCAAGTTAGCATATTATCTCATTTATTTATTTATTTCGTCTCGATTTTGTCGAAAAACCGCAAATGCGCTATACTCCTTTAATCACATGAAATGACGATGTTTTTAAGTCAAAATTTGCCGAAATTGATACCGTTGGACTTGGTACGCAATTGTCTATCATTTCATGCTATTTTACAAATAAAAACGTGAGTATGATGCGTATGATTGCCTTTAAATGATCAATTTAACACTTTATCACTGGCCCACACTCTTTAAAGATGCCCATGAATTTAGCAGAACTTGCCTCCGATGTCAGGCTGTAGGAAATATGGTGAAAAGGGATATGATGCCACTCAACTCAATCTTGGTGGTTGAAGTTTTTGATGTTTGGGGGATTGACTTTATGGGACATTTTCCAACTTCTTTTGGATATACATATATCCTGGTAGCAGTGGATTATGTCTCTAAGTGGATTGAAGCAGTAGCCACCCGAACCAATGATTATAAAGTGGTCATTAAATTCGTCCAGAAAAATATCTTTTCTCGGTATGGGTGGCCTAAAGCTATCATAAGTGATGGGAGAACGCATTTCACGAATTACCAATTTCGAGCTTTGCTTAAGAAATATGGGATTAATCACAAGATGGCTACCCCTTATCGTCCCCAAACCAGTGGCCAAGTGTAAGTTTCCAATAGAGAGATTAAGAATATTCTGCAAAAGTCTGTTAGGCCCGATAGAAAATATTGGTCTGAAAGATTGGATGATGCCTTATGGGCCTATCGGACCGCTTACAAAACTCCTATTGGCATGTCGCCTTATCGCTTGGTTTTTGGAAAAGCGTGTCACCATCCAATGGAATTGGAACATAGGGCTTATTGGGCCATTAAACAAGTCAATCTGGACCTAGCTCAAGCTGGTTCCCACTGAACCTTACAATTTAGTGAGTTAGAAGAGTTGCGCAACGAGGCCTATGAGAACTCCAAGATTTATAAAGCCAATACTAAAGCTTTCCATGATAAACATATTGTGAGAAAATCTTTTCTTCCAAATCAAAAAGTTTGGCTATTTAACTCTAGGCTTCGCCTATTTCTGAGAAAACTGAAATCCAGATGGGATGGACCGTTCGTGGTCGTTAAAGCCTTCGATCATAGGGCTGTTAAAATTTTGAATCCTAAGAGTGGTAACACTTTCACCGTTAATGGTCAACGGTTGAAACCATTTATTGAAAACCCTCAAAATGAGCCACCAGAATCCATAGAACTGAATGATCCACAATAACTGAACTTCCGTCTGGCTGAAGACGATAAACTTAGCGCTTGTCGGGAAGTAACCCAATATCTTTAGTTGAGCTTTTGTTTTTATTTTTATTTTTTTTAGGTTTGTAAGCAGCAATCGGCTTTGGTAAAGTCACATCCTTATCATTACAGGTTGTTTCTCTCCTTCACAATTCTCTTATGGCTAGCATGTTTTTCATATCTTTTTTGCCATTGAGGACAATGTCAATCAGGTTGGGGGGTGGGACAATCAATTTGATATGCATTTATTTGAAAATCTTTTGAAAAATAAAACTGATATCTTTCACTGAAAAATGGTCAAATTTTTAAAATTTCTTTCAAAAACTTCTTTTCACATCTTATGAAAATTGCATGAAATCATGTTTCATTAAGTAAATCTTAAACAAATCAGTTTTTTGTTAGTCATATTGGTTAAAGAGCCTTCAAAGTTTAAAATATCCTACTTCACAAAAATCCATGGCAGGATAATTTTCACACACACATGGCCACTTAGAATGAATGAAAGATCTTAAAAGTATAGAATTACTAGAATTAGTCTTAAGGATAGGACTACTTATTCAAATTTTTATTTTTGCTTGAACGAAAGGAATGTTAGGATTCGTAATAGGGGACTGTCCCACTCAGCACTCTAAAGAGGTGGTCATTTAAAATAGACAACTCTAAACACTAAAGGCAATAGAAGGTGTTAAAAGAGCTAAAGGAAGGTAGGTGGCAAAAAGTACGCACCTCCCCTCAAGCAAAGTAATGAGAGTAACAAAAAGTAAGTACTCTCAAAGGCAATTACGCAAATAAATGAAAAAAAAGCCGCGCTAAAAAGTCCATCACACCAGAAATATGACCAAGTCGTGAAAAGTGCTGAGTCGGGGCGGGAGCTGAAAAACGGTCTTCGCTGACTGATCGGGAAATCCTTTATTCTCTTCTCTTCCTCATGTAGTCTTATCTAGAGGGTTAGTAAATGCAAGAATATAACAGAAAGGTCATAAACGAATTCTAAGCGTGTCAATTTGCATGCACAATCACCTGTTGCGAATCAAAATATTGTGGGATACGAAAACTTTAGCTTAACCAATCGGCTACCACTTAAAATGTTTGTGATAGATAACTACAAATGAGGCATAATAATTCATTATTTGTCCTAATTTTTCTCTTATTTGCACTGCTAAAGGACTAGCAATGAGTAAGTTGGGGGGTATGATAAGTTGATAATTTGATCATTTAAGGGCAATCATACGCATCATACTCACGTTTTTATCTGTAAAATAGCATGAAATGAGAGATAATTTCGTACTGATCCCAACGGTATTAATTTCGTCAAAATCCTACTTAAAGAAAACATCATCATTTCATGTGAATAATGGAGCATAGCGTATTTGCGACTTTTCGATAAATCTGAGATAAGATTTTAGCATAAATGTAATTCTATTCATGATATATATCTAATTTATATTTGTTTTTGTAAACAGGACATGAAGACGAAGTGGTGCAGTGGTTAAGTTTCTAGGAGACGTATGGGAGGTCCAATACTCGAATCTCAGCAAGAATATCTTTCATTTTGATAAAAAGAATAAAGCAGGGGGTAAAAATGTCATTTGATGTCCTAGGGTTGCCCTAATTCCATGGCCAAGAAGAACCCAATAGGGGCCAGCCGCCTTCCTTTTTCCCACTTTCTTTATTTTAAATCCTGACGTCCCCTTTTTAGAAAAATGACCCTTTGGCCCCTTCCTTCTCTCCCCCTTTTTATTCCCTCTCTCTCTTAAATGAAGGGACTCTCCTTCTCCAACTTTCTCTCTTTCCCCTTCTCTGTCCCTTTCTCTCTATTTTCCCCCTCACGCGTACTCTCTCTCTTTCACCTTCTCTCCCTCCCATGCACTCTCTCTTCCTCCCTCTCTGTCTCTCTCTCAACCTTTTTCTCTCTCTCGTCTCTGCCGCTCTCTCTCTTTCTCTCTGTCACTTTTTGCTCCTCTCTCTGTCAGGCACTCCCTCTCTCCCTTCTACTGCCTCGAACACCCCCAGCAGTAGCCTCTGCTCCGCCCGCCACCCGCATCGTCAACACCGCCCGCCTGCCTCGAGGGAAGGACCAGTGCCACGCGGCGCTCTTCTCCGCGCCCCAGCAGCCGCGGTGGGCCCACGAGCTCCACCCGGCAAAGCGAGTGGACTCGCGCCGCCGAGCATCATCGCCCGTGCCGGGCAGTTCGCGCCCAGCCGCTGCCCCGTCAGCGCCAGCACGTGCCTTCGAGCTGCCCGAAGAAGTTCCTCTGCTCCACCTGGCATGCTTTGCTTCGCAAGGATTTGCGCCGGAGCCCCATCGTCGCCCATGCCGCGCGGCATAGGCACGCCTGCCACGCATCCGCACGGGGCACCATCCCGCCCGTCGCCGCCGCAACGTGGCCGTTCCCTGCTGCACCTCGCCTATCGCGCCCAACCATCCTGCCCAGCAGCTCGAGTGCACTACGCCCGCCGCCTCTGCTTCGCCTGTACGCACCCGGGCCCCCCTTCCTTGCTGCTACCTCTCCTGCCACGAGCCTCACCCGGCTCATTGCACCAGCCTCTCTACAGAAGCCACCTGAGCCAGGCTACTTAGTGTTAACATTATATTTATGTTATTTGTTTTTATTAGTTAACCTATAACTCTATAAATAACATTTTGTTGTTCTCAAAGTTATTGTAATTTTAATTTATGTTTAATGACAGTTTGGTGTGCTCAATCTTTATAATAATCTTTTTAGAAATTAATAAACTTAGTTAGATTGAAGGAACGTTTTGGGTAGTTAGATTATCAATTTTTAGTTACTTTAGTTAATTAATTCGTTGTTTAGGTAGACAATTAATTAGTTAATGCAAACCCTCATTTGTTTTAGATAATCAATATCCAGAGTTTTCAAAGTTCATAAATTTATCTCCTTGTGGAATCGACTCGGACTCATCGTTACTATTGCAAAAATCCATTCAAATGAGCCAAATAAAGTTAGATTGTTAGCTTGGGATTTCAACGACACATTCTAAAGCTATCAGCTTCCTCCTCGCCCACCTCCACCACCTCGACGACGGTAATCCTTTGTCGCTTCCCACTCACACCGCTAGGCCCGCCGAACTCCATGGGGTCGTGAAAGAGGGTGAGAGCTAGAGATGAAGAAAGAGAGGGAGTTTAAGAGTGTAGAGAGGATTTAAGGAAGAGAGAGGGGTTAAGGAAGGACTCCGAAGTCGCGGGTGATCGCTGAAGGAGCTTGCCGTCGCTGGAGAAAGGAAGAATGGCCGGAGGAGCTCACCGTCGCCAGAGAAGAAGAGAAAGAGAGGAGAGAGAATGTCAAAGAGAGAGTGAGGAGAGAAAGGAGCTCGGGCTCAAAAAACCCTGTTGGAATTGGTTAAATCGCGTCTGACGACAGCGACACCATTCAGTGGCACACAAACTGAGGCGGCAACAGAAAATTTTTGAAACTACTTAAACGCGTCTCCCACTGGCGACGCCTTTATGAGTTTACCGCCTCTTTTCGTTAGGACTGTACCGTGGAAAATTTGGAAGAATTATTATTCGCATCTCGCAAGAAGGATGCGATTCAGTGGATTTACGGTTGGAAATCTCTGGAAAATAAGAGAGAGAATGAGAAAGGCGTCTCCCTGACAAGACGCTATTTGGGCTCTTAAAGGATTAAATTCTTAGTTTTAAAAATTGAATTATGTTGAAAAGCATCTCTTTGAGTCGATGCGATTTTAATTAAATTAGCCCGAACCTTGATATTTTAAGAAAAAAGCACAGTTTTATTCAAGGAAAAATTTCAGAATTGCACGACATTTAAGGAATAATTTTTGTTGTATTAAGGAATGATTTCTTCATTGAAAATAAAATCAAGGTACATCAAACTGGAAGGCAAAGATGAAGAACTTTCAAAGACAGATTTTCTTAAGCTCCTTTACATATGATTTCCATAGTTCTTTATTGGCTTTATGAGGAAGTTTAACACAACGGGTGAAGCCAATATTCCAAAGAGTTGCAATAAGTTATGTTGCCTCGAAATCTTCATCAGTTCCCAAAGCCCGCTTCTTAATTAGAGAAAGAGAAGATATTTCTGAAAATTCGTAGCGTGGCATACCAAGTTGAGGATGACAGCAATGTGGATTATAAAGAACGAACTTGGTCGCCCCAATTAGTCGAAGCTCTGTGCCAGCACCACGGCGCACTCGAACCGCTTTTTCCATGAGAGTAAGTGACGTGGATTCGAATCCAGTTCTGGGCATAGTCTTGGAGTATGCGCACCAGTCAGCTCGAGTCTTGAGGTTGGGCACTCGATTAGTCATGTTATCATTGAACTTCACAATGTTGGCAATATGGAAGATAGGACTGCATTGATATGTCTAGGATATCTTTGGAACTTTTTCTTCATTATAGTAGAATTTGAAGTGGAATTGCACCCATAAAGCTAGGAGAAGCATGCTGCCATAAGGAAGTTGACCCGAAGAAGTTGCAGAGAGCCCACTGTAGAGATAAGCTAGAACTGCTGTACTGATCTGCTTTCCTTCTAAAATCCTATTGATTGCACTTATTTGATTATCTTCTAAAATATTGTCCTGGGCAGGGAATAGTAGAGCTTCAACTAGGCAGGTGGTGAACGCCTTCATCACTTGCTCTGTATCTTCATCCTTGATATTTTCTATTCTTTTGAAGGTCCATTTGGCTAATTTGACAAGATTGATCCCTTTCTTAGTAAGACAGCCATGAATCTCCTTCGGATTCATTATAATCTTCTCTAAGAATTGATGACCATTGATCTTTTCCCTTATGAGCATCATATCACTCAAATCAGGTTCATCATTGTTGACTTTGAACTTAGGAAGGCCCAATAGGAGTTCGGCTTCTTCTAAGAGGATAGTGGCTTCATATGTGTAAAAGAGAAAGGTATGAGTTTGAGGGTGCCATAGCTTGATCAAAGTGTCCATAGCGGCCCAGTCCATGCTTGTGCTCTTGTAATGTTTGGCATGAACAACTAATCCTTCAATATGCCACTTGGATATATAAGATTGCATAGAGAGATTAATCTTGTTGGCTAACTTTTGGAACCATGGAAGTGAAGAGAATCTTCTTGGACCGGGGAAGAAAGGATATCTCTAGATAAAGAAAAGAATTTGGAATAGTTCCATCTTGCTTATTGAAGAATTTGGAATATGGAAAACATGTAAAGAGAATTGAAGAACATAGAAGGGGGATTGATTAGCTTACTTGTAAGTTAGGATCTAGCCTACTTAGATGATCTTTCACTTCAGAGAGCTTTTCAATGGTCTTCCTCATCCTCTTGTTTGAAGAATCTAGTGAAGAATTTGCCATCCTCATTGAATAAATTGATTGGTCTTCCTCCTTGATTCCTTGATTTCACCTTGTTCTTTCCTTTTTGTTCTTGAGTTTTGGAGAGAACCCTTTAGTTTTTCCTCTTGATTCATTGTTGTAATGCTTTGATATGAAGAGAGGGAGGCTTTATAGAAGAATTTTCGAGATTGAGGAGCCCTTTCCGAGTTGGAAGAGAGATGTGCATTAAAGGAAAGTGGAGTTCGGATTGGAGTTAGAACAGAGAATTGTTTTTGTAAGTTAAATGGCGTCTGGACAGGGCGACGTCATTTAAATGACGTCTATGAACAACGACGCCATTTGATGTATTTTCTGCCTTTCTGTTATTTTCCCAAAATTCCATATTTGTTGATACTTGATATTGATTACCACTTGCTTGAAGATACTGACAAAATTTGGGTGCAGGAAATTTAAAGAAATGAAAACGAAGTTGAAAATTTCAACAAGGTCCCATTGTAGGAGTTTCACTGAGTCCCAACCATGACTAAAAAGATGGTTATCTCTATCCTTGCATTCCCTTATGTAATTGATTTGCATCATCATTACTATATGATAAATATCTATTACAGTATATCAAGGACCTTGTGATTTTGATAAAACTGGAATTTTAGTTCCCCTTCAACAAAAACAGTGATAATTCTCGAGAATTCTTAATCGCACGGATAGGCCGTTAGATTGTTAATTGATAGGGACGATGGTTCCACTTTTGTAAAACAGTGCGTGGACAAACGAGCTTCGGCTTAATACTGAATTACAGAACTGGTATCTTGACTCATCAATAACAGTTTAACAATATTATCCTTGATTAATTTATATTTTATTTAATTTTAATTTTCTTTTTAGCCCAGCATGCATTATGTAAAACTTTGAAATAATTGTGGTAAGAACTAATTATTGATTAAATTTCAGACCATTGATTTAAAAAAAATCCCAACATGATGTGAGATATTCCATTCCAAATTGATCTCTCAATTATCTTTAAGGTTTTCTTGAAGATATCTTTGGAATTCCTTCTTGCTTTGATTCTTTATCCCAAATATTTCTTGTTTCCTTTTAAGATCTATCATAGTTGTAGCACGTCCACATTGACTGGTAACTGCTCTCCATGATGAAACCTGCAGGGTTTGTGACCTAGGGTATTTCTCAATCGTGGAAGTTGATCGACCTTATTTTATTTCCTTTGTCCCTTTCATCTAGATAGGATTGATTCCATTGACCTTTTTGAGTTATTTCACTAATCATTTTGAGAAAGATTCTTGTCATATGATGTTGAGAGCATGTCTCATCACACCTTGGCATCACCTTTTCAGTATATTTCATTCTATTTCACTCTCTTGTAAAGTCAATGCCAAGGTAGGGCAGTTGTAGACACACTAATTTTGACTTCATATTGAGTAAATTTCATGTCACACTTATAATGTCCTAAAATGGTCTGATGTTTAATCATTAATTAATTTTTATTGATTTTTCTCGAATTTTGTTGATTTGCGTCACCCGTGCACGATGCCATTTAAATTCCTAACTGAAATCAATTCGGAATTAAATTCCTAAATTCAGATATATTTAATTGAATAACGTCACCAAAGGAAGACCCCATTCAAGTCCTAATCAGTCTGGGTTTTCGATTTTTAATTGGAATTAATTCCTAATTATCTGAAGCATGTCGCCTTAGGAAGATGCGATTTAGGTTTCCTAATGTATTTCGGTTTCCTTTTCGGATTTTTTTTCTATTTTGGCCACTTTAATTAACCAAATGGCATCCCGGTTGGGCGACGCGATTTGGGAGTTTCTTGATAAACATGATTTGGCCGAAATAATCTGATTTTTGAGGTTGGGAAGGTTACTAACTCCTCCATGCTCATCCAAGGTAAGTCCGACTGTGGGAGAGAGACCTTTTGAAATCCTAAACACCCTTAAACCTATTTTTATAAATACAACACCGTTTAGACCTTTGAAAAAGGTTGGCCATTAGTGATTTTGAAGCTCAAGGCAAATTGTTTGAAAACTCTAGAGGAGAAAAACGTGGACTGCAAGAGAGGCTTCATCTAAGGCTTCTTCTTCCTCATCCTATTCATTCTTTGAAGCTCTTGAAGACAAAGACTATAGAGGAGCCAACCAACCATCTTTTTTCCTAATTTCTTTCTAAACCTTTTCATTAATTTCATATAGTTTATTCATTGTTTTTCATAGTTCATCATCATCATCACATCATATTCACACACACACACATCATTATTTCTCACACTCACATACATATTAGGGATTTAAAGAACAACAATTAAGTGAGTAGATTAGTTTAGTTGCATGTTTAAATTTCTTATTAGAATAGATACTACTCTACTCTAGTTCTAATTATAATTTTTATTTTGTTTAATCTTTCTTATAAGGGACAAAGAAGAGGAAGGAAGAAAATCCAAAGGAATAACCTTCAAGAAATCAAAAGCAAGAACATCAATAAAGGGCTCTCTTTCTTTGGCCAGCCGAAGAGAGGAAATCAAGGACTCAATCTCCCAAATTTAAAAGGGTAAGCGATCAATCTTTTTTTTGAAACTTAACAGTTTTTGGCGATCACGTTTTCTTTAGTTTTAATAATTTTACTATTCATATGAACAACATGAGACTCATGAACATCACACACATGATTTGAGCACCTACACCAGAACCAGATTAAAGACTTCCAAAGTTTCCATATGAGATGGGGCTTATTGATTTGGGTTTTGAAGGACCAGCTTATACATGGGCTAATAATAGAAGAGAAGGATTCCATATCCGAGAAAGACTGGACAGGGTACTGGCAAATGCAAGTTGGAATCTGATGTGTCCAAAAGCCTATGTTCTCCATCTACCTAGAATTACCAGTGAACATAGACCTATTATGCTTTCTCTGCAGGGCTATATATGGTATAGGAAAAACAACTTCAAATTTGAAATAGGTTGGTCCCTCAGGCAAGATCTAAATCATGTGGTTGAAGAAGCTTGGAGGAATTCTCCATGCCTGGCACAAAACTATAGTTCCAAAATCAAGGAGTTGCAAGACAATCTTTCACATTGGAAAAAAGTTAATTTCTCCAATGCCAAAAAAAGAATGGATGGCTTAACCAAAGCTATGCAAACTATTGAGAAAGCTCCTATGGTTGAAGCCAATATCAAAAAACTCAAGGATCTATCATTTGAATATCAACAAGTATTGAAAGAAGAGGATGAATATTGGAAGCAAAGGTCCAAGTCTCACTGGTATACCAGTGGTGACAGGAATTCCAAATTCTTTCACTTTAATGCTCTCAAGGGAAGGAGGTTCAATAAGATTTTTCAGCTCCAACTCCCGGATAGGTCAAAAACTAAAAGCCAGTAAGTCATTAAGAATACCTTCATTGACTATTTCCATAAGCTGTACACTGCTGATCATGGTGATAATTCTTTCCAGAGTTGGTGGACCAGTGAATGGACAAATGCCAGAATTACTGAGGAAGAGAACCTGAGGATAGGCACCATTCCATCTACTGAGGAAATTGAGAGTACTCTAAGGAGCATGAATCCTAGAAAATTCCCTGGACCTAATGGTCTCCCCTTCTTTTTCTTTCAGAAGTATTAGGATGTGACCAGGGAGGAGGTAATAGCCACCATTCAAGGCATTTTTACTACAAGTATGATGCCCACCAACCTTAATCGCACCTTTATTTCTCTCATCCCAAAAAGAACCCTACTATCTCAACTGAGGATTATAGCCCAATTAGTCTCACTAATGTGATTTATAAGGTCCTTGCAAAAATCCTTGCTCGCAAAATTAAATAAGTGCTTCACAAGATCATATCCCTCAACCAATCTGCTTTCCTCCCTCATAGATTACTTATGGATAACATTCTTGTCACTCATGAATTGATTCATTCTTTGAAGAATAAAGGAGGTAAAACTGGGGCCTTTTGTATGAAGGCAGATATTGCCAAGGCATATGATAAGATGGATTGGAGCTTCATTGATTTTACTCTCAGGAAATTTGGTTTTTCAACTCAAGTTATATCCTTCATTATGCTTTGTATTCAATCTGCCAGTTTTTTGGTGCTCATCAATGGGGAGATCTGTGGACATATAATCCCTTCTAGAGGTTTGAGACAAGGTTGCCCTCCATCTCCCTTTATTTATATTATATGTGTTGAAGTCCTCACTCTCTTTATCAACAACAAGATGCAGGCTGGTCTAATTAGAGGCTTTAAAGTCAACCATCAGGCCCCTCCTATTTGTCACCAAATGTTTGTTGATGATATCATCATTTTTGGGCTGGCTGATCAAAGAGATATGTATTAGTACATGGAGTGCCTTGACGTGTATAGGAAGTGGTCGGGGCAATGCATCAACACCAATAAATCTGGCATCCTCTTCAGTCCCAACACTCCACCATCCTACTACAAAGAATTCTTCAATCGTTTCAAGATCCCCTCCCTTTCCAAGGATGCCATGTATATTGGGGTTCCTTTGTGGCATAAAAGAGGCAGGGTTGCTCAGCTGGCCAATCTCCAAGATAAATTTAGAGGAAAGCTTAATCAATGGAAAGCTCAGACTCTGTCACAAGCTGGGTTAATTGTGCTTATTAACTCTATTATGAACTCTATCCCTACTCATATTATGAGCATTGGTCTTCTCCCGACCAGTACTATTAAGAGTCTTAATAGAATCAAGAATGGATTTCTCTGGGGTGATAGGCATGATTTAAAGAAGCTACACCTGTGCAACTGGGAGAGAATCAAGAAGCATAAGTCTGAGGGAGGTTTAGGTGTTAAGGATCTGGATTCACTCAATAAAGTTGCCGTACTAAGGATGATCTGGAAATTCCTTAAGAATAGTGACTCTTTATAGGCCATGTTGATGAAAGCTAAGTATCTCAAGCAAAATTCCTTTTGGGAGGTGAACTCGAAGCAGAATTGCTCCCATTCTTGGAATTCTATGCTCAAACTTAGGAGCCTCTTCAAAACTAATATCTTTACTATGGTACAAAGTGGTATGAATACCAATATTTGGGATGACAAGTGGATCCCAGCTCATTTTGGCCCGCCTTCTATCAAAAGTTCTTCTCTAGTAAGAAACCTAGCTGGGTATTCCAACTTATCAAGGAAGGGAAATGGGACAAGGAATGTAACGACCCGCCACCCTATAATCGGGGATCCGATTACTAAATGGGTACCGAATCATTAATTTGGAACCAAACCAGGATCTAAGTAAGTCTGGAAAATAAATAATAAACTAAGCTAAACATTCACATCGCATTGAATTTGAAATGAAAATGCAGGAATTAAAAGTTATTAGAATGCGACTCGATACAACAAATAATTATATTTTCCAACAGAAAAGGGATAATTAATCATACAGGCCATAAATGAAATAACAACTACGTCGGGGCATACCCCGGAATAACAGCTGACGGCGCTCAACACACACAGCCGCACTCTCCTCGCTAGGTCTGCCGGGAGTCCTCACCTGAAAACCGCAGGGGGGGTGAGTCTTAAAGACAAGACTCAGTAGGGATCCTTCGATCCCCACTGCCCACGCACACACCCACAAGTGAAAAATACAACTGACGGTAAAGTAACAAGTATAGTGGTAATTACTATTCCTAGATCTCAATGCGAATCACATGCAGTCGAAATGTATTAAACATGCATATTTCTAAACCAGACGACTAGGGAACCCACAACCGCCGTCTCGATAGAACACGCCAACCACACAAACAATAGTGAGGAAAACATCGACCCGCTGAGACCAAGCAGTAACCCCTCGGATAGCACTCTAGCTACTCCGGCCCAACTGGCTCAGGTGGTTACTCCTTCCCTCAGCATGAGTGACACTCCGAAAGTACCACACCCACACCGGTACTAGCTGACCCCGGGGTTCACCAGGTTACCCTCTCTCAATAGGCGTCACCCCACCCACGCCCCCACCGGCACTGTGCTCCACCCACACCAGCACAGGGTGATAAAGCGCTACAACTGTCACTCCAGGTCCACAGTAACACAAAACCCAGCACAGTACGATCCGGTCACGTGAAAAGCCCGCAATCGCACGACACACAACGCAGTGCCATCCGGTCATGAAGAATCCATCATTATCGAGTGCACTAAAGCATGCATTAACCATCTATCTAGCAGTATGAACACATTTTACTGGCATGAATTAGTGTAGTTCTGTCTTGAATCGCGTCGCCCAAGGCCGACGCCATTCAAGCTCCATGTACTAGTTTATAAAACATCGGCCTCAGAATCTGGCCTAAAAGGCGTCGACACCAGCGGTCGCCTTTTGAAAGGCGTCAACATCCTCAGACGCCATTTAGCACAGAAATCCAGGATTTGCAGAAAACATTAATCAGGGGATTTCTGCCTTAAAAGGCGTCATGGTTACCCGACGCTATTACGAATCGCTTCGCCCACCCATGACGTCTTTTAGTCCCAGAATCCCCGAACCGACAGAGCCTCAGTAAAGCAGTTCCTGTTTAAAAGGCGTCATGACGGCCCGACGCCCATCAAAACGGCGTCGTCCGTGCACGACGTCTTTCAACCCCAGAAACCAGATCTGTCATGAGCCCGAGGGCTCCCATTTTCATCTCCAAAAACCCCAAAATCACCCAAAACGGAGGAGAAAGAGACGCAAACCCAAACATCACGAATCCAAATTCATAGAAATCCTCCATTTCATCAAGAAGAGCTCCTAAACATGCTTGTTCTACCCCCTAGAACCGTAGATCTAAAACATGCTTTAAGAGGGAGAATCATGGTTCGAACATAAAACACTATGGGAATCGTCACCCTACCGGTTACTTGAACTCCTCTAAGCTTCAAGCCGTCCACCCGACTCGCCCCACGCCGCCGCCGGTACCGCCGTGGTCGTCCTTACTCCACCGTGACGTCGGCCGCTGTCCGGAGAGTAAAACGCCGCAGTGGAAGTGGAGGTGGTAGTGGTGGGAGCTAGGTAGGGGATGGAGTGGAGGGAAAGATGAAATGGTGGGAGGAAAAGAGGGAGGAGAAGGGGCTACCGCCGGAATCGCCGGAAGGGAGGAGAGAAAGAGAGAAGGAAGAAAATGGGGGAAAGAAGGAGGGCTCGCGGGGTTAACCAGAGACTGGCTAAAATGCGTCGACATGGACGGATGCCTATCAGGTGACGTGACGGCCGCTCTGACAGGACTCTGAAACGCGTCGTTCTACACAGACGCCGTTCAGGAGACATGTCAGGGCCGTACTCTGACAATCCCAAAGTCGCAGTCTGAAAGGCGTCGTCCCATGCGGACGCCGTTCAGACGACACGTCTGGGCCGTACTCTCGCGGCCCAAAGCCAGCCTACGTGGCATCCACGTGGCACAATCTAAAACGCGTCTGCCACGCCGGACGCCGTTTAAACCGCGTCGAGCAGGCTCGACGCGAAACAGAACAGGGTTCCAGCCCCGCTAGGGTCAGAACTACAGGGTCTGACCCCGAAAACCGGATCCGAAAATCTCAATCCTTACATTCTCCCCCCCTTAAAAGAATTTTGCCCCCGAAATTGTCTGCTAGAATTAACAAGGTCAAAAAGTAGAGATACAAGTTCACAAGGAGACTTACGAAAAGAGGTAAGGAAACTGCTCCCGCATCTCATCCTCCCGCTCCCAGGTTGCCTCACCTCCGGAGCGGTACTGTCAAATCACCTTGACCAAAGGCACAACCTTGTTCCGAAGGACCTGTTCTCTGCGATCCTCAATACGAACAGGAAACTCTGGAAAGGACAGGTCCTCAGCGACCTCCAACTCTGAAAAATCTAAAACATGGGACGGATCCTGAACATACTTTCTCAGCAAGGAAACATGGAACACATCGTGCACCCCTACAAGACTGGGCGGCAAGGCCAGCTGATACGCGGTTTCCCCAATTCGAGCAAGAATGGGAAAAGGTCCAATATATTGCGGACTCAGCTTGCCTCGCTTCCCGAATCTCATCACACCCTTGGAGGGTGAGACTCGGAGAAACACGTGGTCCCCAACCTCAAACTCAAGCGGTCTCCATCGGACGTCAGCATAACTCTTCTGCCTACTCTGAGCTGCGGTCAACCTCTGCCGAACTGTCCTGGCAATCTCAGCACACTGCTGTACTAACTCTGGTCCCGCTATCTGTCTTTCACCAATCTCGGACCAACACACCGGAGATCGACATGGTCGCCCATACAAAGCCTCGTAAGGCGAATGCCGATACTGGAATGGTAACTGTTGTTGTAGGCAAACTCCACTGTAGACAAGTGTTGCTCCCAAGAACCTCCCCAATCTAAGCAACATGCCCTGAGCATATCTTCCAGAGTCTGAATGGTCCTCTCCGACTGCCCATCAGTCTCGGGATGGTATGCCGAACTGAAAGCCAACTGAGTGCCCAAGGCCTTCTGAAAACTCTTCCAGAACCTGGAAGTAAACCTCAGATCCCGGTCTGACACGATGGACAAAGGTACTCCGTGCAGAGAGATGATCCGATCTACAAACAACTTAGCCAACTTACCGACTGACCAGTCCTTCCTAATAGCTAGGAAGTGTGCCGACTTGGTCAGCCGATCAACAATGACCCAGGTAGCGTCTCTCCTGCTAGGGGATGTAGGTAGTCCCATCACAAAGTCCATAGTCACGTGCTCCCATTTCCATTCTAGAATCGGCAAGGGCTGCAGCAACCCTCCAGGTTTCTGATGCTCGGCTTTAACCTGCTGACAAGTCATGCATCTAGCCACATACTCAGCCACATCTTTCTTCATGCCCGACCACCAAAAGTGCCTCCTCAAACAATGATACATCTTGGTTGTCCCGGGATGCACTGCATATCTCGAACGGTGCGCCTCATCAAGTACACACCTGCGCACGTCCTCCTCGGTCGGAACATAAAGTCTACCTCTGAACCTGACAGTACCGTCATCCCACAACTCCACCTCTGACCTCTGGAGAATCTGTGGTAACTCAACATCTGCCCTCTGAGCCTCAATCACAGCATGATACACTGCTGGTCTCACAGTCAAGCTGACCAACACGGCTATATCATCTTCACGTGGAATCCTAAAGGAAGATTCCACAACCTGCTCGAATAATTTCCATTCTTGAATCATAAGGTATGACATGACCGTCTTCCGACTCAAGGCGTCTGCCACTACATTCGCCTTGCCCGGATGATAAGAAAGGTCAAAGTCATAATCCTTAATGAACTCCATCCACCTTCGCTGTCTCAAATTCAGGTCTCTCTGAGTGAACACATACTTCAGGCTCTTGTGATCAGTAAAAACCTGAAATTTCTCTGCGTATAAGTAATGTCTCCAAATCTTAAGTGCAAATACCACAGCTGCCAGTTCCAAATCATGGGTAGGATAGTTCTCTTCATGCTTCTTCAGCTGTCGAGAAGCATAAGCCACTACCCTGCCATGCTGTATTAGAACAACGCCCAAACCTCGACGGGACGCGTCTGAGTAAACCACAAACCCACCTGACCCAGATGGAAGCACCAACACTGGGGCTGACGTGAGGCGAGTTTTTAACTCAACGAAACTCCGCTCACAATCCTCGGTCCACACAAAACGAACTCCCTTTCGAGTCAACCTTGACAAGGGGGCCGCTATGAAAGAAAACCCCTGAACAAACTGCCTGTAATAACCGGCAAGCCCCAAGAAGCTCCTGATCTCAGTCACTGAAGTCGGCCTGCTCCAATCCATCACTGCCTCGATCTTGGCTGGATCCACTGCGATACCTTCGCCAGAAATGACATGCCCAAGGAAGTGCACCTCGTCTAGCCAAAATTCACACTTGCTAAACTTGGCGTAAAGTTGATGCTCTCTCAGGACCTGCAACACCACCCGTAGATGAGTGGCGTGCTCTTCCTCAGAAGAAGAATATATTAAAATATCATCAACAAATACTACCACAAACTGGTCCAGGTAGGTCCTGAAGACTCAGTTCATCAGATCCATAAAGGCCGCCGGAGCATTGGTCAAGCCGAAAGGCATAACCAAAAACTCATAATGTCCATACCGAGTCCTAAAAGCAGTCTTACTAACATCAACATCCCGGATCCTCATCTGATAATATCCAGATCTCAAGTCAATCTTGGAAAACACCTTCGCAGACTGTAGCTGATCCATCAAATCATCGATCCTTGGAAGTTGGTACTTATTCTTTATCGTCACCTGGTTCAGCTACCTATAATCAATGCACAATCTCAGAGAACCATCCTTCTTCCTGACAAATAGGACTGGAGCACCCCACGGAGAAGTACTGGGACGAACGAAACCCTTATCCAGCAACTCCTGCAACTGCGCCTTCAACTCAGCGAGTTCGACTGGTGCCATCCGATACGGGACCTTAGACAAGGGCGCCGTACCCGGTGCAAGCTCGATGGTAAACTCGACCTCTCGCTGAGGAGGAAGGCCAGGCAGCTCCTCAGGAAACACATCTACGAAGTCACACACTACAGGCACCTCCCAAGGATTGGGACTATCCCGGACATCAGAAACAACAACAGAGGCAAGGAAGGCCTCACAACCACCAGCAAGCAACCTCCGAGCCTTAAAGGCAGAAATGAGAATACCTCGAGAAGAGAGCCTAATACCTTGGAAATAGAAGGTCGGGATGTCCGGAATAGAGAAACGCACCCTCTTCTTGTGGCAGTCCACCTCAGCATAAAAAGCTTCCAACCAATCCATGCCCAGAATGATATCAAAGTCACGAATGGCAAGTACAACCAACTGGGCAGGTAGCTCATGACCCTCAATGGTCAAGGGAACTTCCCTCAAACAATTATAAGATAACATGAAATCTCCAGAAGGAACCTTTATCATCAATCCATCAGATAACTTATCAACGGGTGCAGAAAGAATATCTATGAACTGCTCAGAAATGAAAGAATGCGAAGCACCCGAATCGATCAATACATGTGCAGAGTTCCCAAGGACAGAAAGTGTACCTTCCACCAAGTTGGACGCGCGAGCCTCCGTCCTGGTGATAACTAGAACTCTCCCCTGGGTCCTCGGCTTCTTCTGGTCACCTGAACCCTGACCCTGACCATGCCCCTACGGGCACTGCCTCGCCAAATGACCCTGCTGGCTGCAAGTGAAACACCTCCTAGGGAGAGTAGGACACTGAGTCCCGCCATGGCCACCACCACAGTGCTGACAAACTGCCGGAAACCTCTGAGCTAGCTCCTGCTGCGCACTGGACACTGACTGGCTCTGCTGACCCTGCCTGGGCCTGCTGCTACCGCTGCTGCCACTACTGCTGCCACTGCCTCGAAAGAATCTCCTGAATCGGGAGCCGAGTGACCACGATCCCGATCCGGACGAAGGGGCCGCTGCCGCTGCCTTACCCGTGCCACGAACTGGTCCCTGGGCAGGCAGTCCTCTCTCTCGGGCTGACTGGTTTTGTTGAGCCTCCACTGCTGCTGCACACCTAACCGCTGATGCCAAATCTGTACAACAGTGGGACGCCACGAAGTTCCTCAGACTGAGCCTCAGTCCGTCCACAAACCTCTCAGTACGACTCCTCGTCCCCAGATATGAAAGGCACAAACCTTCCAAGCGAAACAAACTTCGCCTGATACTCGAGTACTGTCATACTCCCCTGCGTCAGATCCATAAACTCCCTCTCCTTGGCCCTCTGGACATGCCTAGGGAAATATTGTGCATTGAACTCCTTAACAAAAGTCTCCCATGAAATTTCCCTAAGACTCCTATCCTCATATGACAAACTCTTCAAGGTGGTCCACCAATCAAAGGCGCCATCCTTCAGTATGAAGGTAGCCAATGGAGTCCTCTCCACTGCTGCACAATCCATAGTATCGAAAGTCTTCTCTATCTCCCTAAGCCAGTGAACGGCCTCATCAGGGTCGGGACGACCGGTGAAGTGAGGTGGCCTCAGCTTCAGGAATCTCTCAAGTGTAGCTGTAGACCCTCCCCGAGCACTGGAACTCTCACTAGGGTCTCGGGTCTGGTATCTAGCCATAGTGTCCATCATAGCCTCCATAAACTGCTCTACACTCGGCCTCCTGGCCTCAGATCCACTAGGGACATCTCCCCGCTCTCGAATAATCGGCATCCTCTTCCTATGAGCCATCTACTCGCCTACAATCACAAAATCGAAAAGTTCTAATTAGAATCCTAAAACCTATACTACCGCCGTGCTTGTACGGGATAATGTATTTATTTGCCGGACTCACGACATTTAACCTAGTTATTCATTTATTTGCCAGACCGAATACTCTGATACAAACTGTAACGACCCGCCACCCTATAATCGGGGATCCGATTACTAAAACGGTACCGAATCATTAATTTGGAACCAAACCAGGATCTAAGTAAGTCTGAGAAATAAATAATAAACTAAGCTAAACATTCACATCGCATTGAATTTGAAATGAAAATGCAGGAATTAAAAGTTATTACAATGCGACTCGATACAGCAAATAATTACATTTTCCAACAGAAAAGGGATAATTAATCATACAGGCCAGAAATGAAATAACAACTACGTCGGGGCATACCCCGGAATAACAGCTGACGGCGCTCAACACACACAGCCGCACTCTCCTCGCTAGGTCTGCCAGGAGTTCTCACCTGAAAACCGCAGGGGGGGTGAGTCTCAAAGACAAGACTCAGTAGGGATCCTTCGATCCCCACTGCCCACGCACACACCCACAAGTGAAAAATACAACTGACGGTAAAGTAACAAGCACAGTGGTAATTACTATTCCTAGATATCAATGCGAATCACATGCAGTCGAAATGTATTAAACATGCATATTTCTAAACCAGACGACTAGGGAACCCACAACCGCCGTCTCAATAGAACACGCCAACCACACAAACAACAGTGGGGAAAACATCGACCCGCTGAGACCAAGCAATAACCCCTCGGATAGCACTCTAGCTACTCCGGCCCAACTGGCTCAGGTGGTTACTCCTTCCCTCAGCATGAGTGACACTCCGAAAGTACCACACCCACACCGGTACTAGCTGACCCCGGGGTTCACCAGGTGACCCTCTCTCACTAGGCGTCACCCCGCCCACGCCCCCACCGGCGCTGTGCTCCACCCACACCAGCACAGGGTGATAAAGCGCTACAACTGTCACTCCAGGTCCATAATAACACAAAACCCAGCACAGTATGATCCGGTCACGTGAAAAGCCCGCGATCGCATGACACACAACGCAGTGCCATCCGGTCATGAAGAATCCATCATTATCGAGTGCACTAAAGCATGCATTAACCATCTATCTAGCAGTATGAACACATTTTACTGGCATGAATTAGTGTAGTTCTATCTTGAATCGCGTCGCCCAAGGCCGACGTCATTCAAGCTCCATGTACTGGTTCATAAAACATCGGCCTCAGAATCTGGCCTAAAAGGTGTCGACACCAGCGGTCGCCTTTTGAAAGGCGTCAACATCCTCAGATGCCATTTAGCACAGAAATCCAGGATTTGCAGAAAACATTAATCAGGGGATTTCAGCCTTAAAAGGCGTCATGCTTACCCGACGCTATTACGAATCGCGTCGCCCACCCATGACGTCTTTTAGTCTCAGAATCCCCGAATCGACAGAGCCTCAGTAAAGCAGTTCCTGTTTAAAAGGCGTCATGACGGCCCGACGCCCTTCAAAACGGCGGCGTCTGTGCACGACGTCTTTCAACCCCAGAAACCATATCTGTCATGAGCCCGAGGGCTCCCCTTTTCATCTCCAAAAACCCCAAAATCACCCAAAATGGAGGAGAAAGAGAGGCAAACCCAAACATCACGAATCCAAATTCATAGAAATCCCCCATTTCATCAAGAAGAGCTCCTAAACATGCTTGTTCTACCCCCCAGAACCGTAGATCTAAAACATGCTTTAAGAAGGAGAATCATGGTTCGAACATAAAACACTATGGGAATCGTCACCCTATCGGTTACTTGAACTCCTCCAAGCTTCAAGCCGTCCACCCGACTCGCCCCACGTCGCCGCCGGTACCGCCGTGGTCGTCCTTACTCCACCGTGACGTCGGCCGCCGTCCGGAGAGTAAAACACCGCAGTGGAAGTGGAGGTGGTAGTGGTGGGAGCTAGGTAGGGGATTGAGTGGAGGGAAAGATGAAATGGTGGGAGGAAAAGAGGGAGGAGAAGGGGCTGCCGCCGGAATCGCCGGAAGGGAGGAGAGAAAGAGAGAAGGAAGAAAATGGGGGAAAGAAGGAGGGCTCGCGGGGTTAACCAGAGACTGGCTAAAATGCGTCGACATGGACGGACGCCTATCAGGTGACGTGATGGCCGCTCTGACAGGACTCTGAAACGTGTCGTTCTATACAGACGCTGTTCAGGAGACATGTCAGGGCCGTACTCTGACAATCCCAGAGTCGCGGTCTGAAAGGCGTCGTCCCATGCGGACGCCGTTCAGACGACACGTCTGGGCCGTACTCTCGCGGCCCAAAGCCAGCCCACGTGGCATCCACGTGGCACAATCTAAAACGCGTCTGCCACGCCGGACGCCGTTTAAACCGCGTCGAGCCTGCGAGAGTCAGAACATCAGGGTCAGAACAGGGTTCCAGCCCCGCTAGGGTCAGAACTACAGGGTCTGACCCCGAAAACCGGATCCGAAAATCTCAATCCTTACAGGGAAGCCATCTTCAATATCTTTGAGGACAATTCAGCTAAAGCTATTTGCCAAATTCAACTCCCACAACCCAGATCCTTGAGGGAGGACATCATTATCTGGCCTGCTGCTATTGATGGTGAATTCCAATCAAAACTGCATACAAATTATTGAAAGAACAGGCAGGCATTCCATTTTCCTCTAGTGCTGACCAAATTTGGAGTGTTCTTTGGGACAAACATCTTCAGAGTATTATTCCTCCCAAGACTCTAGTCTTTATTTGGAAGTGCATTGTAAATGCAATACCTGTCAATGCCAAAATGGCCAGCAGAATTCCTTATGTGGAAGCTTCTAGTATCATCTATCATAAGTCCCCGGAGACAGTACATCATATGCTCTTTGATTGTGAAGCTGCCAAAGCTAGCTAGAAGGGCTCCCCCCTCAATTTCTCCTCCACACTGGATCACAAATGCCTTGCAGAAAAAATTATTGAATGGAGGCAGCCTCCTTTCTCTTTTGGTCCCCATGACTTATCCTTCATCACCATTTGCTTATCCTTAATCTGGCAAATATGGAAAGCCAGATGCAAGTTTGTTATGGAGCATATCCAGGTGAATCCAATGCTGGTTATTAATCGTGCTATGAACGATGTGGTCTTTTGGCATGCCAACTCCCTTCACCCTAGTCAGCATTATCCAAAACCAGGGACTACTGAAGTTCATTGGACCTCTCCATGTCCGGGTACCATCAAAATAAACATTGATGGCGCAACATATGCTGACTTCGGTGCTATTGGTATTGTGGCCAGATATCATATGGGATTGTTAATTTCAGCGCAAGCCAAGAAAGTAGACTTCCCCAATCCCTTTGTTGTTGAAGCTTATGGACTATCTGAAGCGATCAAGATCGCGCACCAATTCAACTCGGCAGTAGTTGAAGGAGATGCCCTGCTCCTTGTTAAGTCGTTAGCTGAGTCCAAGCACCCTCCATGGCAAGCGAAGACACTCATCAACAATTGCAGCAAATTGCTGTTGAATACATATATTTCTATTATCTTTGCCCCTAGGCAGGCAAATCAGGTAGCCCATGGCCTGACAAAACTTGGGTTGTATCACTCCTTTCACTGCGGTGGGAATAGTCAACACCTTCCCCCCCATATCTCTCAAATTATGTTATCCAAATGTAATACTTGATTATCAATGAACTTAACTTTTTTGATAAAAAAATAAAAATAAAAATGAGTGAGTTAAAATTACTTTATAGTTTTGGATAGGATCTAACTTTATCAGTATTTTATTCAAACTTTAGTGATATGTTTTGTTCACTCTAAACAAAAATAAGACAGGACTGGTAAAATCTCACCTAGCAAGGAAGGGTATTTAGTCTCTTTTACATATCAAGAAAGATCAGTCTCCATCTCTCTTTTACAGCATATGACAGTAATATCTATATTTTTGTATATTTTTGTCCTTTATATGTTGGGGGTTGAGGTAATAACGAGGCTTCTATTACAGATCTAGAGTCTATAAATACAGTTGTCACCTTCTTCGTAAGTATAGGATCACCATATCGATATAGGACCTTGGAATACCAGTTTTACTTCAATGTTGTGAGATAACCAGGTTTCTCCATAATCCTAACTCCTAATAAGTGATATGAGCGGATGGACCTATTACCGAGAGCGGATGATTCCGTATTGAACACACAATTACTTTCGAGGACATCTCCCTGAACCCGATCACTGGACTTACAGATAACCTATAGATAGGGATTCGTTAATCAAGGTCAAAGTTTAGAGACCTACCAACAAGGTATCTTTAGTGTCTTAGGTCCAAGGACCATTTACGCAACCATGACAAAAGAATCGAACTGGTTAACAGTTAGGTAGATGCCATCCAACGATTCATAGTCAGATCAGTTCAATGAACTCATTCACCAATGAGCACCTACAAGTCCAGTATAGCATCTCCACACAAATGACTTATAGGATCAGTCACCCTCATCATATGAACTGATGAAACTTGTACTAGTCTATCCGGTGTTTGATGTCCTTCTTAAACATCCTCCGACTATGAACAATTAAGAACATGTGTTTATAAGTCTTCGGTCCCATAATTATGATCTCATCATAATCAGAAGACTATTGCACATGTTCATGGATTTCATCATGATACAATAAACATAGATCGAATTAAATACACAATGAATTATTGTCATTAAATTAATAAACTGAATAATATACAGTATCGGATTGGCTCGTAGGCCATCTAATACTAACAGATGGTTCATAACAATTGCATTCACCTTCTCCGAAAGCCTAACCTTTTCTAGGGTCACTCTAGATTCCCATCTCGGTGTGCACAATTCCTTAATAAATTTAACATAAGCCAGCACATGCTTAATGTCATAAAGGAGTGGAATGTTGATTTGAACTTGCTTGAACAATTCCATCAACTCCTCATTTTGGGCCAATTTCTTCCTTTTATTAGACCTAGCTGCTAAGGCATTTGGAAAAGGCAACCATGGTTGGTATGAGCTTAGGCCTTCATCCAATTTCTCTTTTCTTTTGGGATCTCCCCCCAACTTCTCCTTATTGGGATCCACTTCACTCTCTCTTTCGACCTCATGGATCCCATTAGTTGAGCTTTTTATTACCTCCGTAGGCTTGTGCGGATCATCCAAGGTCTTTCCACTCTTGAGGGCCGAAATAGCTTGGGCATTTTCGAAATGCGGCCCTTTAGGTTGTGTTGATGGGTCGGGTTGAGGTAAAAGGCCCCATTGAGGTGAAAAACCAGGAGGTTGGTTCTGCGGGTTAGCTATCGGTTGGCTAGGGAGTTGGCCCATTTCTCTCCTTATAGTTGCTTCAGCTAATTCGCCCATTTGACTCTCCAATTTGGAAATGGATTGTTGTTGGGTCAAAATGAGTTGTTAGAGTTGGGTGAACTTCTCATTATAGTTGGGCTGAGGAGGATGTTGATAAGTAGGTGGAGGAGGAGGATATTGGGTTGGTTGACTTGGTTGAAAGGATTGGTAATGGGCCAGTGGTCCCCTAGCATAGGCACTCCCATAAAAGTTGGACTAGTTTTGAAAGGAGTTCTGCATGGGTGGCCTTTGGGCTTAATGCATCAGAGGATTGGCCATTTGTGGTGGAGCCTGTTGATTTTTCCATGAGAAATTGGGTGACTTCTCCAGCCGGGGTTATAAGTGTTAGATAATGGATCATTAGTGGGCTTAGAGAGCCCCTGGGTGGCTTGGACTTGCTCTTGGATAAATGGTGGAAGTTGGGCCGGAGTTGAGCATTCAGTCACCTGGCAGGCCAGACTTGCGCATAAAGCACAAATGTCTTGAGGGATAGAACATGGGCCCTCATATGGACTGGGTGGTGGTTGGTAGGTAGGTTCTTGTTTGTTCAGGGCCAAGAGTTGGTCCAACTTATGGGCCAACATGTCTACCTTGTCCAATTTCTAATTAATCAGATTGATATCCATTTTAGATTCGAGCTCTCCTCGAGTCTTAGGTTCATACATCCCGGCCCGTTTAGACGGCCCAACATTTCTCTCGTAAGATGAGAGAGAGGCATGATTGATGGAGTTTTCGCTAAGCATGTGAAATAAATCATAGGCTTCATCTTCACTCTTCATCATAAAGGCCCCTCCACATGAGGCATCCACCATCTGTTAGAATTGTTCAGACAGGCCTTCATAAAATGCTTGGATAATTTGTCATTTTGATAGCCCATGATGAAGGCATTTCCTAGACAATTCTTTTAATCTCTCCCATGACTCATGGATCAATTCCTCGGGAGTTTGAGTGAAACCCGTAGTAGTCCTTCTCATGGTGTTGTTTTGCCCTATAGGAAAGAACTTCTTGAGAAATTCTTTTTGCATTTCATCCCATGTCCTAATGGGCCTGCCTATAGTTCCCAACCAATATTTGGCTTTGTCCTTTAATGAAAAAGAGAAGAGGGTTAACTTGAGGGCATCATTGGTGAAATTTTGGATCTTCACTGTGGAACAGATTTCTAAAAATTCATCTAGATGCTTGTAGGGATCTTCATTTGTGTTCCCATAAATGGATGTAAGCATTTGAATGGTACTCGATTTGATTTCATATTGATTGGCCGGATTCTGAGGAAGATGAATACAAGATGATGGTTGATATTGATTAGGAATGAAATAATCCTTCATTTGCTTCGGAGGATCATGATTTCAGTCATCAAGTCTCGAGATGGGTTTCTTCGATGTAACACTCTCTCAATTTCAGCTATTGGTCCTAGGAGGTTCGGATTTTGAGATCTCCTATCTTGCATATATTAGGACGAAGAGAGGACAAAGAGAGAGAAGAGGGACTTGTATATATATATATTTTTCTTTTATTTTTTTTTATGCAAACAAATTAGCAAGCAAATTATCCTAATGACCAAAATTTGATCTAAACTTTTATGTAATTTTTCTCACAAAATGAATGGGGTCCACCTTAAATCACATCGACAATCGGTTAATGGCCAGGTAAGAGGTGGGGTAATGGGAGGTTCCTCCTACTTTCGTAAGGACCTAATTAAATAACCACTTTCCCACTCAGGCGTTTGTCTTTGTTACCTCTAGCCTAGACACCGTTGCCAAAAGTGGAGGCAATCCAAGATTTAAACCACTCACAGTGTGAACCTTAGAGTCTTTTTTTACTTTCTTTTATTAGGTTTTGAAAATGACTATACAAGGATGGTTGTTTGTGGGCTTAGGAAGGGTGATGAAATCCCTACCTTATGTTGTTAGGGGTGTTACCCTTAAAGTATTTTTAAATGCAACGCTATGCAACAATCAAATCAAGTAAGAGATTTTTTATGCAATCATGAATGACTTGCTATAAATGAAGAACGTACCTTCCCCCCGCAATCTTCAACAAAAAAAGAAATAAACTAAGAAAGGAAATTAATTTATGCTTTCCTAAAATGATGAATGCCTAGTATGAAAGGTTTCTAACATTAAGATGGAGATTATTATATTTGGATTTTTTTTTTTTTAATTAATGGAAACCTATCTAAATGAAGAATCACTAAAAAGGAAACTAACTAAAAAGGAAATATGAAAAGAAGGTAATTGGAACACACTCACCAATGATAAGATTTTTGTTTCCTTTTTTATTTTTTTGATTTTTTTTTTCAATGCACCTACAAAAATAAGAAAAAGAATGTTAGCTAAAGAATAATTACACCAAATTCAAAATTAACAAAACTAAAAATCTAATTCCCCGACAATGGGGCAAAAAATTGATATGCACGCGATGCGCGTCGTTAAACGCTCACGGCAACCAACTTCAAATATTACCGAGACTCAGAGTTAATTTAAAATTAGCAAGTGGTGAGAACCGAGTCGATCCACGAAGAAATAAGTTTTAAATTTTGAAAACTTTTGATTTTGATTAATCTAAAAAGAAATTGAGAACTTGAACTAATTAATTAATTACCTAATCAAACAACAAATTAATTAACTAAAATAACTAAGATTGGACAATCTAACTAAGTGAGCAACTTTTGAGAAAATAAACAAAACCACATTTGAAAACAAAATAGAAATTGGAGAGAGGAGATCTAGACCAAAAACACTAATTATTCTATGACAAATTGCAATTTAAAATAACATCTTCAATCATCTACCGGCAAGAAATAAGATTACACAATTTTTTTAGTCTTAATATCCTTAAAAGAAATAACTAATAGAAAATAATAACAACTAATCCTACTCACATAAATGAATAACTATGCTAGGAAGATAGAGAGAGAAAAGCCAAGTAGCAGAGCAGTGGTAAATGGGCTTCTGTGAAATGCTAGCACAGTGGTCCAGTTGCAGCAAAGGGCACGCAGTGTGGTGGCATCTAGGGGCTGGAGAAGCAACAGGCGGGCTCAGTGGTGTGGCATAGTGGAACGCATGGGCACTAGTAGGGCGGAGCAGAGGGGCATCCTGGTGTAGTGGACCGGGGTACAGTGCGCAGGCGACAAGGGGCACGTAGCTGGCGCAGGCTGCGTACGTGCGGAGCAGGTGAGAGGGGGGCGTGGCAGGCTGGGCGTGTTTGCCCCGGCATGGGCGATGATGCCTGGTGCGGCATCTTCTTGGCAGGCGACACGTGGCTTGGGGGAGCAGGCGGCTTGGCAGGCGGGCTTCTTGCTCGTGTGCGGGTGCCGAGGCGTACGGGCGCTAGCGCGTGTTGACCAGCGGTGCGGGGCGTGCCTAGGCGGGAGGCACGGCGACGATGGAGGCTTTTGCAAACACCGTGGGGCTGACGCGTGGCGGCTCTGTCCATCCAAGGTACGGCCGAGGAGAAGAGAGAGACAGCGCGCAAGGGAGAGAGAGAAAAGGTGGGAGAAAGAGAGACGTACAAAGAGGGGGATAAAGTGAGGGAGAGAGGCAGGGCTCACGAGAGAGAGGGGGAAAAAGTGGGAGATAGAGAGATTGGGAGCATATGGGAGAGAGAGAGTGAGAGAGGACAGAAGAGAGAGAGGGCAGAGAGAAAAGAAAAAAGAGGAGAGAGATGGAGAAAGAGAGAGATGAAACAGAGAGAAAAAGTGAGAGAGAGAGAACTGTTGGGCCAAGAGAGGAGAGTAGAAGAGAGAGGAAACCCTAGGGAGAGAGAGGGAAAAACCAAGAGAGAGAAGGAAAGAAGGGGTCTTAAAGGGAGAGAGAATTTTTAAAATAAACAAAGGGGAGAGAGGGAGGCGGCAGCTGGCTCCAAGGGCCCTTCTTGGGCAAAAGTTAGGGTAACCCTTTTTTAGAACAACAAATAACCATTTTACCCTTGTTTCATTTATTTTTGTAAAAAGATAAATGTTCCTACTGAGATTTGAACATTGGACCTCCTACAGGTCTTCAAAAGACTTAACTACTGTGTCACATCCTCTTCATGTCCTGTTCACACAAAAATAAATTTAAATTAGGATTCTGTAGTAAATATTATTAAACTTATGTCGAAATAAAATCATTTATTCACTGGGCTTTGCTAAAAAACCGCAAATGTATTACACTCAGTCTTTCACATGAAATGACGATATTTGTCATTCGGAATTCAACAAAATTGGTATCGTTGGAATCAGTACAAAATTATCTATCATTTCATGCCATTTTACACATAAAATCGTGAGTATAATGTATACATTTGCCCTTTTAATGATAAAAAATATCAACTTATCATTACTCTTTTAGGGACGATAGTTTCATTGTGTGGATTAGTACGTGGACAAACAAGTTTTGGCCTAGTTCTGATTCACAAAATTGGTATCTTGACTCATTAGTGATAGCTTGGCAATATTATCCTTGATTAACTTATATTTTTTTTAAAATTTTCTTTTTAGCCTAGCATGCATTCATGTAGGATTTTGAATTCATTATGTGAAAGTCAAGTTAATGATCAAGTCTTAGACCCTTTGTTCTAATAAGTTCTAATATGATATGAGATATTCCATACTGAATTGAATATTCAACTATCTTTGAAGTTGTATTGAGGCATCTTTGTAAATTAACTTTGTTTGGATTCTTTATCCACATATCATCCTCATTTTCCTTAAGATCCGCCATGGTTGTAGTACGCTGACATTGGCTGGTAATCGCTCTCGATTGGTGAAACCTATAGGATTTGTGACTTAGGATACTTCCGCTTGTGGAAGTTGATCTACTTCTATCTCTCTCATGCCCGCGTGTACATTTTATTTGCTTTCCCCATCCAAACATTTGTTGATCTTTGAAAATTCCTTGAAACCGCTTTGATGGTTTGTTTTGAAAGATTCCACTCATGTGGAGTTGAAGGTGTGTCTCATCCCACCTTATCATCTACTTTTCAGTTCGTTTCATTACATTCCATTCTATTTATCATCATTTCATTCACTTCATTTCATTCCCTTGCAAAGCAGACGTCAAGGCGGGACAGTTATAGATATGGTACTTTTGACTTCACACTGAGTAAATCTCATGCCATATTTGTGATGTCCCAAATAGTCTTTGGTTTGATCAATGGGTTGATTTTTACCCATTTTTCTTGAAATTTATTTGAATTCCTAATTTACGTCACCTCAGGTTGATGTCTTTTAGATTTCTCGTCCAAATCAATTTTGATCCAATTTTTAATCGATTAATGATTTAGTTGAATGACGTCATCTATGGTCGACATGTTTCAGAGTTCTAATCCTAATTGATTACTAATTTGATTTTAATTGATTTGCTATTAACCTAAATGATGTCATTTATGGTAGACGTGTTCAAGATTTTCATAATTATCTTCGAGTTTTCTCAAGATTACCTTTCCTAATTGGCCTATCTAAAAGACGTCCATGTTAGGGGACGTGATTCTGAAAAACATCGTCTGGTGTCGACATGATTCAGTTGCGTAGCCCACAAGGTCCAGATCTACCTGAAATCATGCAATTCCTATCTTTGAAGGTCTCCTATTCATATATAAATTTTTCCTTGAAGATTATCATGAATTTTAGAGTGTTTATGAGGTCTTAGAGCCCAAAAAACTCATTATATATGTAGTTTACCTCTTTGGCCTTGAAAGAGGTTGGTCGGTGCGTGATTTGTGAGTTCTACCCTAGTGAGAAGAGTGCTCTCTCATTCAAAATATGGACATCATCCTAGGGATGTCTTCTTCCTCTTTAATGACCCTTTTTTCACCATGGGAGGATCCTACAAGTTCAGTCGCTTTGGAGGGGCCGACTTCTTCTTCTTTTCATTGTTCTTGTAAGTTTTTCCCGACTTTTAGTTATATCCATTACATCATTTTCATCATAATAATACATATTGTTATATCCTGCACTTTTACAACTATTAATAAATTTAATTAATTTAAATTAGACTAATTAACTAATTATAAGACTCTATAACTGAGCTTAAGAATAGCCCACTAATTTAGTTTAAATTCTATCTTGATGTATTAGACAGAGAGATAGTAAAATAATGATAACTTTCTGTAGAAAATTCTGATTAAGGCATAATTGATATCATTGGAAAGAGAATAAAAGATATGTAATTTTGTAGAAGACCATGTTTTTTAATTAAGATATTTTAGAGGTCAAAAATATCAAAGATCAGTTTTGAAAAGGATTACCTATTGAAAATAAGTCCTAATTGGATTAAGATTTGAATTAGGAAACAAAAGATGGTATAATTAATGTTAACCATGAACTAAAAAGTTATATATAACATATTTAAATTAGATTAGAAGTAAAATATAATAAATTTTAATATAATTAAAATTCTAATTAATGGATAGAAAGTCATAATTTGAATCCTATTTGGACAAGAATTCTGTAGACAGATTTACTTCGCATAGTCTTAGTATTTTAAGAATAACTCTGTGTAAAAAATTCATAAAAAGTTATAAAACTTTATAAAAGAGAGTTTTTCTTAATTCGGATGTTTAAGAGGTTGAATTTAAAGGTATTTAGAAAAAGAAATTGCAGGTAGCATGAGCAGAATCTAATTTAGACCAGGAAGTGACTTTGACTTGGGGAGTAGGGGTTTGACTCCAGCAAAGAAAGAAGGTGTTGTTGGTATATTAGAACAGTAAATAACTATAAATAGAGCCTTGGGTCGTGCTCAACCTCTATAGCATGCAGTTCTCTTCTAAGAGGTAAGTTCATGTGGTGTTCTTGAGAGAATAGAGTTGTTCATAGTTATTTCTTTTGGAAATTTGATTCTAATCATTGTTTTGTATTATTGGAGGCTTAGATAATATAAAGAAGATCTTAGAGAATATATAAAAGATTTTAGAGGAAGAATAAATCATTCAAGGATAGCAAGGAAGCCATAGGAGAATCGAGAGCCAGTCTTTCTTCAAAAGGTAGGTGGATAATTGTACACATGATCTATTTTGTATTACAAAACTATGTTATTTTCGAAAGTTTTCAAAATCTAGTAAATTCCTAAGAACTTTGATCTATATGTATACTTTATGATATTCAAGTTTCAGATTTTTAAGACCTTATTTTCTATTTATTCCATAATTATTATCTCAGCCTATGTAATCTGTCCATTCAATCTGTTATGTTTCTAATTTTAATCATACCAGTTACAGATGGTTGTTCTCCTTGGTCTGATGCCCAATTGATCTGAAATTGTGATAAAAGTTAAATATTTATGTTATATGCATGTAGAATAAATTTTATAATTTTATAAGTTTGTTTGATATTTATTCCATAATATTAATTTCAGACTATACAATCTGTCCAAACAGTTTTGAAATCTCAACTAGTGAATCCTATATCTCATTTGATTCATGTCCAACTCATAAAAAATTTATAGAGACATTTGTAGTATTATCTTTGACATCTATGTAAAGTTTGACAATTTTATGACTACTTTTGATATTTAGTTTACCTTCTATGTTGATTTGCCATAATTCTATTTAAGTTGGATTCTCCGAATCAAAGTGAGAATATAAAATCATATCAAACCAATCCAGAAATTGATGAAACCTTGTCTAAACTTTAAATAGAATACTTTTTACATGTTCGGCCTATTTTTTAATTTGTTAGCTCTGAAAATTAGTTTTGATGGCCAAAAAATATGTTTGTTATTACGAAAATTCTAAGAAAATTACTTTGATTATCGTTTCTATCCAGAAAACTATTTTGATCAGCTTTACTCGGATTATCCATATATATGATCATGATGACTCTCTAAGTGGCTATTTTGTATACAAAAGTATGTATTTTAACTCTTATATGTACGTACCAATTTGATAATTTAATTTTCAGATCTATGTTCATCTTTTATCATCATTTGATCTCTGTTAATCGAGTTGTGCCATAATTATTTGACTTTGCTTGGACATTCCTATCTTAAGGAGATATTTGGTCTGATTCTATTATAAGCATCCATATTGGATAGGGTATTTTTTTTGTAACTCGAGGGCAAACGAGTAGAATCCTGATTTCCGACTTGCTAAAACTAGGGGATGACGATATGTAACGTCCTGGCAGTTTGGAGTTGGGTGGGACTTAGACTCTCCGGTTCTACACAGTAACTAAGACCTTTGCATCATTTACCTAGATGCTTTGGTATTTATTTTGTTTGGCTCTTTATGTTGTGGTTTGGGTGCATGTCCATTATGATATGATTTGGTTTGTTTGATTAATTGGCACATAAATTTGAAATCATTACTCTATATGTTCATTTAAATTCAGCTTAGTCATTTGAATATTTTGATCATCCTATTTATTTATCCCTTTACAATCATATGAATCTGTCTTAAGTATATGATCCATGATATAAATCTAATTTGATAAGCTACTACACCATGATATTTGCTATTTGATATGAGATGTGCTCAGAAGACGACGATACGTAATGTCCTGACAATTTGACAATTTGATATGTTCTATTCGATATCCGATACGTTCTGATCATGGCTAGTAGAATTTGATATGTCTGACATAAGTTCTGTAACGACCCGCCACCTTATAATCGGGAATCCGATTACTAAATGGGTACCGAATCATTAATTTGGAACCAAATCAGGATCTAGTAAGTCTGGGAAATAAATAATAAACTAAGCTAAACAATCACATCGCATTGAATTGAAATGAAAGTGGAGGAATTAAAAATTGTTACAATGCGACTCGATACAGCAAATAATTACATACTCCAACTGAAAGAAATAATTAAACATATAGGCCAGAAATAAACAACAACTACGTCGGGGCATACCCCGGAACAACTGCTGAAGGCGCTCAACCCAAGGCCGCACACGCTGCTCTAAGTCTGCTGGGAGTCCTCACCTGAAAACCGCAGGGGTGAGTCTCAAGACAAGACTCAGTAGGGATCCTTCGATCCCCACTGCCCACGCACACACCCACAAGTGCAAGGTACGGCTAACGGTAAAGCGACGAACACAGAAGTAAGTACACTACTCCTATATCTTGATATGAACCATGTGCATTCGAAATATAACATGCATATTTCTAGAATCATTCTATCAAGGAGCCAACAACTCGCGTCTCGGCTTAGCACTGACCGAAGGTGTCTCGGCTTAGTACTGAAAGAAGGTGTCTCGGCTACACAACCGAGAGTAGGAAACACCGATCACACAACCGAAGGTAGGAAACACCGACCACACAACCGAAGGTAGGAAACACCGACCACACAACCGAAGGTAGGAAACACCGACCACACAACTGAAGGTAGGAAACACCGACCCGCTGAGACCAAACAGTAACCCCTCGGATAGCATGCTAGCTACTCCGGCCCAACTGGCTCAGGTGGTTACTCCTTCCCTCAGCATGAGTGACTCTCCGAATGTACCACTCCGACACCGGTACTAGCTGACCCCAGGGTTCACCAGGTGACCCTCTCTCACTAGGCGTCACCCCGCCCACGCCCCCACCGGCGCTGTGCTCACGCCCCCACCAGCACAGGGTGATAAAGCGCTACAATGTCACTCAAGGTCCACAGTAACACAAAACACCAAAACCCGGCATAGTACGATCCGGTCACGTGAAAAGCCCACGATCGCACGACACACCACGCGGTGCCATTCGGTCATGAAGAATCCATCATTGTCGAGTGCATCAAAACATGCATTAACCAACTATCTAGCAGTATGAACACGTTTTACTGGCATGAATTAGTGAGGTTCTGTCTCGAATCGCGTCGCCCCAGGCCGACGCCATTCAAGCTCCATGTACAGGTTCATGTAAAACAGTCTTCGGGCCGAAGGGGTCTCGGCCAGGCGATTTCTGTCTAAAAGGCGTCGTGATGACCCGACGCCCTTCGAAAAGGCGTCGTCCATGCACGTCGTCTTTCAACCAGCCCGAAGGGGCCTCGGCCCGAAGATGTCTCGGCCCACTATCAGAAGACAAGCCCATGCCCAGGAACCCAAAATCTGCCATGGGCCCGAGGGCTCCCTTTCAACCCATAAAACCCCAAAGTTACATAAAAACAGAGGATAAAGAGGGGCAATACAATCCATAGGAAAATCACCTTCATAGCAAATCCCCCATATCATCAAGAGAGCACCTAAACATGGTCATTCTTCCCCCCAAAACCAGAGATCCATAATCATGCTTAAACGGTAAAAACTTGGTTAAAACGCGATGCTATGGGAACCGTCACCCTACTGGACACTTGAGCGCCTCTGAGCTTCAAGCCGTCCACCCGACTCGCCCCACGCCGCCGCCGGTACCGCCGTGGTCGTCCTTGCACCACCGTGACGTCGGCCGCCGTCCGGAGAGTAGAACGCCGCAGTGGAGATGGAGGTGGCAGTGGTAGGAGCTAGGTAGAGGATGGAGTGGAGGGAGAGGTGAAATGGTGGGAGGAAAAGAGGGAGGCGGAGGAATCGCCGTTGAGATCGCCGGAGGGGAAGGAGAGAAAGAGAGAAGGAGAAAAATGAGGAAAGAAGGAGGGCTCGCGAGGGGGTTAACCAGGCTAAACGCGTCGACCGAGGCAGACGCGGTCCAGCCGACACGTCAGGTGATGTGACGGCCGTAAGGACAAATTTCTGAAACGCGTCGACCGAGGCACGCCGTTCAGCCGACACGTCAGGGCCGCACTCTGACACGACAGTGCCATACGCTACGCGGCCCAAAGCCAGCCCACGTGGCACCCTCGAGTCGCCGACCATCCCGAGTTCGTCTCGGCCGCCGACCTCGGACTCCTCCCACTAGTCTCGACGCCGAGCGCCGGCTGCCTCTCGGTCCGAAGGAAATCCGGTTTCGCATCGCCCGAAGGGGTCTCGGCCCTGCTTCCGAAGACAAGCCAACGCCCGACCGAGCCACCCTCGGCCTCGGGCCATCGGCTTCGCCTCCGTCGCCATCCGGATCCCCGTCGGGCCTCGTCACCGCTCCGACCCAGCCTCGGATCCAAACTTAGGGTTCCAGCTTCGGAATCCGGTCGTGATAGATCCAGTCTACATCACGTAGCCAGAACTACAGGGTCCGACCCCGAAAACCGGATCCGAAGGTCTCGATCCTTACATTCTCCCCCCCTTAAAAGAATTTCGCCCCCGAAATTGACTGCTATAATTAATAAGGTCAAATCAGGGATACAAGTTCACAAGGAAATTTACAAAAAGAGGTAAGGGAACTGTTCCCGCATCTCATCCTCTCGCTCCCAGGTTGCCTCACCTCCGGAGCGATACCGCCAAATCACCTTGACCAAAGGTACAATCTTGTTCCGTAGGGCCTGTTCTCTGCGATCCTCAATACGAACAGGATACTCTGGAAAGGACAAGTCCTCTGCGACCTCCAACTCTGAAAAATCCAACACATGAGACGGATCCTAAACATACTTTCTTAGCAAGGAAACATGGAACACATCGTGCACTCCTGCAAGACTGGGCGGCAAGGCCAGTTGATACGCGGTTTCCCCAATTCGAGCAAGAATGGGAAAAGGCCCAATATATCGCGGACTCAACTTGCCTCGCTTCCCGAATCTCATCACACCCTTAGAGGGTGAGATTCGAAGAAACACGTGGTCCCCAACCTCAAACTCCAGCGGTCTCCGTGTAATGTCAGCATAACTCTTCTGCCTACTCTGAGCTGCGGTCAACCTCTGCCGAACTGTCCTGGCAATCTTAGCACACTGCTGCACTAACTCTGGTCCCGTTATCTGCCTTTCACCGATCTCGGACCAACACACCGGAGATCGACACGGCCGCCCATACAAAGCCTCGTAAGGTGCCATGCCGATACTGGAATGGTAACTGTTGTTGTAGGCAAACTCCACGGTGGACAAATGCTGCTCTCAAGAACCTCCCCAGTCTAGGCAACATGCCCTGAGCATATCCTCCAAGGTCTGAATGGTCCTCTCCGATTGCCCGTCAGTCTCGGGATGATAGGCCGAGCTGAAGGCCAACTGAGTGCCCAATGCCTTCTGAAAGCTCTTCCAGAACCTGGAAGTGAACCTTGGGTCTCGATCTGATACAATGGACAAAGGTACCCCGTGCAAGGAGATGATCCAGTCTACAAACAACTTTGCCAGCTTGCCGACCGACCAGTCCTTCCTAATGGCTAGGAAGTGTGCTGACTTGGTCAACCGATCAACGATGACCCAGATGGCGTCTCTCCTGCTAAGGGATGTAGGCAATCCCATCACAAAGTCCATCGTTACATGTTCCCATTTCCACTCTGGAATCGGCAAGGGTTGCAGCAACCCTCCAGGTCTCTGATGCTCGGCTTTAACCTGCTGACAAGTCATGCATCGAGCCACATATTCAGCCACATCTTTCTTCATACCAGGCCACCAGAAGTGCCTCTTCAAACAATGATACATCTTTGTTATCCTAGGATGTACTGCATACCTCGAACGGTGCGCCTCATCAAGCACACACTTGCGCACGTCCTCCTCAGTCAGAACATAAAGTCTACCTCTGAACCTGACAGTACCGTCATCCCATAATTCCACCTCTGACCTCTGGAGAATCTGTGGTAATTCAACATCTGCCCTCTGAGCCTCAATCACAGCATGATACACGGCTGGTCTCACAGTCAAGCTGGCCAACACGGCTCTGTCATCTTCACGCGGAACCCTAAAGGAAGATTCTACAATCTGCTCGAACAACCTCCATTCTTGAATCATAAGGTATGACATGACCGTCTTCCGACTCAAGGCGTCTGCTACCACATTCGCCTTGCCCGGATGATAAGAAAGTTCAAAGTCATAATCCTTAATGAACTCCATCCACCTCCGCTGCCTCAGATTCAGGTCTCTCTGAGTGAACACATATTTTAAGCTCTTATGATCGGTAAAAACCTGAAATTTCTCTCCATATAAGTAATGCCTCCAGATCTTAAGTGCAAACACCACAGCTGCCAATTCCAAATCGTGAGTAGGATAGTTCTCTTCATGCTTCTTCAGCTGCCGAGAAGCATAAGCAACTACCCTGCCCTGCTGCATAAGGACTGCGCCTAGACCTCGACGGGACGCATCCGAGTAAACCACAAATCCACCCGTCCCAGATGGAAGCACCAGCACTGGGGCTGACGTGAGGCGAATTTTTAGCTCAACAAAACTCTACTCACAATCCTCAGTCCACACAAAACGAACACCCTTTCGAGTCAACCTCGACAAGGGGGCCGCTATAGAAGAAAACCCCTGAACAAACCGCCTGTAATAACCAGCAAGCCCCAGAAAGCTCCTAATCTCCGTCACTGAAGTCGGCCTGCTCCAATCTATCACCGCCTCGATCTTGGCCGGATCCACTGCGATGCCCTCCCTAGAAATGACATGCCCAAGAAAGTGCACCTTGTCTAGCCATAATTCGCATTTGCTGAACTTGGCATAGAGTTGGTGCTCCCTTAGGACCTGCAACACCGCCCGAAGGTGAGTGGCGTGCTCTTCCTCAGAAGAAGAATATATCAAAATATCATCGACGAATACCACCACAAACTGATCCAGATAGGCCCTAAAGACTCGGTTCATTAAATCCATAAAGGCTGCCGGAGCATTGGTCAAGCCGAAGGGCATAACCAAAAACTCATAGTGTCCATACCGAGTTCTAAAAGCCGTCTTGCTAACATCCACATCCCGAATCCTCATCTGATAATATCCAGATCTCAGGTCAATCTTGGAAAACACCCTCGCAGACTGCAGCTGATCCATCAAATCATCGATCCTTGGAAGCGGGTACTTATTCTTTATTGCCACCTGGTTCAGCTGCCTATAATCGATGCACAACCTCAGAGAACCATCCTTCTTTCTAACAAACAGAACTGGAGCACCCCATGGAGATGTACTGGGACGAATGAAACCCTTGTCTAGCAACTCCTGCAACTGCGCCTTCAACTCGGCGAGTTCGGCTGGCGCCATCCGATATGGGGCCTTAGACAAGGGCGCCGTACCTGGTGCAAGCTCAATGGTAAACTCAACCTCTCGCTGAGGAGGAAGGCCAGGCAGCTCCTCAGGAAACACATCTACGAAATCACAAACCACGGGCACCTCCCAAGGACTGGGACTAGAACGGACATCAGAAACAACAACAGAGGCAAGGAAAGCCTCACAGCCACCAGCAAGCAACCTCCGTGCCTTAAAGGCAGAAATGAGAATGCCTCGAGAGGAAAACCTAATACCTTGGAAAAAGAAGGTCGGGATGTCCGGAATAGAGAAGCGCACCCTCTTCCTGTGGCAGTCCACCTCAGCATAAAAGGCTTCCAACCAATCCATGCCCAGGATGATATCAAAGTCACGAATAGCAAGTACAACCAACTGGGCCGGTAGCACATGACCCTCAATGGTCAAGGGAACATTCCTCAAACAATTATAAGATATCATAAAGTCTCTAGAAGGAACCTCTACCATCAAGCCATCAGATAACTCATCAACGGGTGCAGAAAGAATATCAAGGAACTGCTTAGAAATAAAGGAATGCGAAGCGCCCGAATCGATCAATACATGTGCAGAGTTCCCAAGGACAGAAAGTGTACCTTCCACCAAGTTGGACGCGCGAGCCTCCCTCCTGGTGATAGCTAGAACTCTTCCCTGGGTCCTCGGCTTCTTCTGATCACCTGAACCCTGACCATGACCATGCCCCTACGGGCACTGCCTCGCCAAATGGCCCTGTTGGCCGCAAGTAAAACACCTCCTGGGAAGAGTGGGACACTGAGTCCCGCCATGGGCACCTCCACAGTGCTGGCAGACTGCCGGAAGTCTCTGAGCTGGCACCTGCTGTGCACTGGATGCAGACTGACCCTGCCTGGGCCTGCTGCTGCCGCTGCTACCACTACTGCTGCCACCGCCTTTGAAGAACCTCCTGAATCGGGAGCCGAGTGACGACGATCCCGATCCGACCGAGGGAGTCGGTGCCGCAGCCTTGCCCCTGCCACGCGCTGGCCCCTGAACAGCCTGTCCTCTCTCTCGGGCCGACTGGATCTGCTGAGCCTCTACAGCTGCCGCACATCTGACCGCAGAAGCCAAATCCGTGCAACAGTGAGACGCCACGAAGTTCCTCAGACTGAGCCTTAGTCCGTCCACAAACCTCTCCGTACGACACTCCTCGTCCCCAGATATGAAAGGCACGAACCGACCCAGCGAAACAAACTTCGCCTGATATTCGAGGACCGTCATACTCCCCTGCGTCAGATCCATAAACTCCCTCTCCTTGGCTCTCTGAACATGTCTAAGGAAATACTGTGCATTGAACTCCTTAACAAAGGTCTCCCATAAAATTTCCCTAAGACTCCTGTCCTGATACGACAAACTCTTTAATGTAGTCCACCAGTCATAGGCGCTATCCTTCAGCATGAAGGTAGCCAACGGGGTCCTCTCTACTGCTGGGCAGTCCATGGTATCGAACGTCTTCTCTATCTCTCTAAGCCAATGAATGGCCTCATCAGGGTCGGGACGACCAGTGAAGTGAGGTGGCCTCAGTTTCAGGAACCTCTCAAGGGTAGCTGTGGACCCTCCTCGAGCACTAGAACTCTCACTAGGATCTCGCGTCTGGTATCTAGCCATAGTGTCCATCATGGCCTCCATAAACCGCTCTACACTCGGCCTCCCTGCCTCGGATCCACTAGGGGCATCTCCCCGCTCTCGAATAACCAGCATCCTCTTCCTGGGAGCCATCAACTCGCCTACAATTACAAAATCAAAAGGTCCTAATTAGGATCCTAAAACCTATACTACCGACGTGCCTGTACGGGATAATGTATTTATTTGCCGGACTTACGATATTTAACCTAGTTATTTATTTATTTGCCAGACCGTATGCTCTGATACCAAACTGTAACGACCCGCCACCCTATAATCGGGAATCCGATTACTAAATGGGTACCGAATCATTAATTTGGAACCAAACCAGGATCTAGTAAGTCTGGGAAATAAATAATAAACTAAGCTAAACAATCACATCGCATTGAATTGAAATGAAAGTGCAGAAATTAAAAATTGTTACAATGTGACTCGATATAGCAAATAATTACATACTCCAACTGAAAGAAATAATTAAACATATAGGCCAGAAATAAACAGCAACTACGTCGGGGCATACCCCGGAACAACTGCTGAAGGCACTCAACACAAGGCCGCACACGCTGCTCTAAGTCTGCTGGGAGTCCTCACCTGAAAACCGCAGGGGTGAGTCTCAAGACAAGACTCAGTAGGGATCCTTCGATCCCCACTGCCCACGCACACACCCACAAGTGCAAGGTACGGCTAACGATAAAGCGACGAACACAGAAGTAAGTACACTACTCCTATATCTCGATATGAACCATGTGCATTCGAAATATAACATGCATATTTCTAGAATCATTCTATCAAGGAGCCAACAACTCGCGTCTCGGCTTAGCACTGACCGAAGGTGTCTCGGCTTAGCACTGACCGAAGGTGTCTCGGCTTAGCACTGACCGAAGGTGTCTCGGCTACATAACCGAGAGTAGGAAACACCGATCACACAACCGAAGGTAGGAAACACCGACCACACAACCGAAGGTAGGAAACACCGACCACACAACTGAAGGTAGGAAACACCGACCACACAACTGAAGGTAGGAAACACCGACCCGCTGAGACCAAACAGTAACCCCTCGGATAGCATGCTGTGCTCACGCCCCCACCAGCACACGGTGATAAAGCGCTACAATGTCACTCCAGGTCCACAGTAACGCAAAACACCAAAACCCGGCACAGTACGATCCGGTCACGTGAAAAGCCCACGATCGCACGACACACCACGCGGTGCCATCCGGTCATGAAGAATCCATCATTGTCGAGTGCATCAAAACATGCATTAACCAACTATCTAGCAGTATGAACACGTTTTACTGGCATAAATTAGTGAGGTTCTGTCTCGAATCCCGTCGCCCCAGGCCGATGCCATTCAAGCTCCATGTACAGGTTCATGTAAAACAGTCTTCGGGCCGAAGGGGTCTCGGCCAGGCGATTTCTGTCTAAAAGGCGTCGTGATGGCCCGACGCCCTTCGAAAAGGCGTCGTCCATGCACGTCGTCTTTCAACCAGCCCGAAGGGGCCTCGGCCCGAAGATGTCTCGGCCCGCTATCCGAAGACAAGCCCATGCCCAGGAACCCAAAATCTGCCATGGGCCCGAGGGCTCCCTTTCAACCCATAAAACCCCAAAGTTACATAAAAACAGAGGAGAAAGAGGGGCAATACAATCCATAGGAAAATCACCTTTATAGCAAATCCCCCATATCATCAAAAGAGCACCTAAACATGCTCATTCTTCCCCCCAAAACCAGAGATCCATAATCATGCTTAAACGGTAAAAACTTGGTTAAAACGCGATGCTATGGGAACCGTCACCTTACCGGACACTTGAGCGCCTCCGAGCTTCAAGCCGTCCACCCGACTCGCCCCACGCCGCCGCCGGTACCGCCGTGGTCGTCCTTGCTCCACCGTGACGTCGGCCGCCGTCCGGAGAGTAGAACGCCGCAGTGGAGATGGAGGTGGCAGTGGTAGGAGCTAGGTAGAGGATGGAGTGGAGGGAGAGGTGAAATGGTGGGAGGAAAAGAGGGAGGCGGAGGAATCGCCGCTGAGATCGCCGGAGGGGAAGGAGAGAAAGAGAGAAGGAGAAAAATGAGGAAAGAAGGAGGGCTCGCGAGGGGTTAACCAGGCTAAACGCGTCGACCGAGGCAGACGCGGTCCAGCCGACACGTCAGGTGATGTGACGGCCGCAAGGACAAATTTCTGAAACGCGTCGACCGAGGCACGCCGTTCAGCCGACACGTCAGGGCCGCACTCTGACACGACAGTGCCGTACGCTACGCGGCCCAAAGCCAGCCCACGTGGCACCCTCGAGTCGCCGATCATCCCGAGTCGGTCTCGGCCGCCGACCTCGGACTCCTCCCACTGGTCTCGACGCCGAGCGCCGGCTGCCTCTCGATCCGAAGGAAATCCGGATTCGCACCGCCCGAAGGGGTCTCGGCCCTACTTCCGAAGACAAGCCAACGCCCGACCGAGCCACCCTCGGCCTCGGGCCATCGGCTTCGCCTCCGTCGCCATCCGGATCCCCGTCGGGCCTCGTCACCGATCCGACCCAGCCTCGGATCCAAACTTAGGGCTCCAGCTTCGAAATCCGGTCATGATAGATCCAGTCTACATCACGTAGCCAGAACTACAGGGTCCGACCCCGAAAATCGGATCCGAAGGTCTCGATCCTTACAAGTTCGATCATGCCATATATGCTATATGTTAATTGATCTATTCATGCTATTAGAAAACACATTTGATTTGGTAAGTTTATATTTGATCATGTCTTGTATCATGTTCTTAATTGAGATATATGTAGAAACTGTATAAGATCATGTTTAGTATAATTGTATAATGTGATTTGTAAAGTTTACTATATGTTAAGTCATGTGAATTTTTGAAGCCTACTAAGTGGTTGTACTCATAAACTCTATTAACATTTTCAGAATCTGAAAAAGAGAATCTGAAAGCTGAGAAGACTTCTGATTAAGGCATTTGACATCTTTAGGAGGTTATTAGACTGAAATCTACAGCTTTCTCAGACTTGATGTAATAGGGATAATGAGAGATTGATGTATTTTTCTTTATTTGGTGAGATTGAGGATTTATACACCATTGATGAAAATTGTAAGTTGTGAACTTTGGTATTTGCTATATTTAGATATATTGAGTTACTTTATGGTTATGACATTTATTTAAAATCGTCTTGTGGTTGTTTAGCTCTTATATATGTTCGTTATGGTGGAATTTATTCTGAGATTACGTAGTCGGATTCTGAGTTAAAAAAGAAAAAAAATGAACTGGATCCGAGATGTAACAATATGATATCAGAACAATTATGAGAGTTTAAGCATCCATAGCCATCTGATCTTAAGCCATACCGATCGATCTTAAAGGATGTGATGAAGTTTAAGATTTATATGATCTTGGGTTATATTAGAAATTAAGATGATATCTCGTTTTAGGTTATAGTTAGGACACTTGGGGTAGATGATTGTAGATATCGCATTTAGCTGATGTAGACACGCTAATTTTGACGTCATTTTGAGTAAATTTCATATCATATAATAATGCTTCAGAATGGTTTGGTATTTAATCATTGATTAATTTTTATTGATCTTTTTGAGTGTCGGGTCGAGCAGATATGTTTAAGTTAATCAATTAAATTAATTTTAACTCAAATTTCAGTTGAAATATGAAGAAGTCTAAAAGACGTCGACCCATGTGGACGCCATTTAGAATTTATTCTTATTTTAACGTTTAAATTTGAATTTTAATCAATTGATTAATTAGCTAAAAGGCGTCTGTCAGAGTTGACGCGTTTTATGTTTCCTAAGCTATTTCAACTTCTCTTCCGGATATTTATCTTTATCTTAATTAGTGTAAAAGACGTCTACACATGTAGACGCGTTTTAGCTAATATAGATAAAGATAAGTTTTCTCGGATGTTTATCCTTATCTTAATTAATCTGAAAGGCGTCAGCCAATGTAGACGCGTTTTAGATAATTACAGATAAAGATGAATTAATCTGTATTTATCTGTTGGTTAAGATGGATAAATCCTAGATTTTTCTATGTAAATCCGCAGACGCAGAAGAAGCCTATAAATACCTTACATCTTGAAGAGTAAAAAATGTTAAGCGTAATCTTGAGTTGATTATCATTGAGCAATAGCGAGTTGAAGATCGAAGCAACAACGTCGGAACGCCGAAGCGCTGCCATTTCCAGAAGTCGGCATCCTTTCAAGACTCTTCATCCATTCAAGAATTCAACCATTGGGCATAAGTCTTTATTTTCTGCATTTATTTCATTTAGTTCTACATTCTTCATCATTTACTTCATGCAACACACACTACAACATCATTTTTTTCAAAACCTATTTGATTAAGGGGTTTCAAAAGCCACTCAACAAGTAAGTTTGCTGTTTAATTGCATGTTTAACATCATATTAGAATAGATACTATTCTTGCTTAAAGTTCTCATCATTGTTTCTTCATTTCTCTTTCCATTTTTCTTAACGGATCAAAAAGGAGAATCAAAAGGAGTGAATCATCAAACACAAAGTCACAAGAATCTCTGGACGATCCTCAACTTCAACTTCAAATTCAACAGTAAGAACAAAGAATAAAGAAAGGGCTCTCTTTTTTCAGCCGGCTGAAAGAGGGGAATCAAGAGCTCAATATCTTCCGCGTTTAAACAGGTAGGCGATCAAAACTTCTTTTGGAACTTTTAAGTCAAAAGTTTCTGGCGATCACTTTATGTAGTTGCTGTTTTTAATAGGTTTATTTTGCACCTAAACAACATAGATTTTTCATGTTAATCACACTATCATTCTAAGCACTTACAACTTTTTTGGCGATCACGGTGGGACTTGGTCTCGCCATCTTTTAATTCTTTTGTTCTTGCTATCATCAATCGGGCACCCACGGTGCACCACTTGTGTCTCTCGACACGTCCTCACCAATTGGTGAGTGTTTTAGTTTAGTTAATTTCCCTCGTGCACCACGTGCACACCCCTGTGGCAAGATCTTGCCCTCCCCGTTGATTAATTGAAAAAGTTGTTTCTGTGATGAAAATGTTGTGTGATTGATTGGCATCTTGGTTGTTTAGTTTAAAAAATCATCCTGTTAAAATCTGGAACTAAAAGAATCTACATGAGTTGATTATTTACTGCTTTTATCCTGTTTGAGGAGGATTCAACCCAAAAAATCCTCCTGCAAAACTGTTTCTGCGACTTGAAAAGCATCTAGGAGAACTGACGCGTTTTAAACCGCGTCAACACACCCAGACGCCTTTTAGTCATTTCCTCTCTGCTGTCTGCATCTGAGTTTCTGCGAAAAAATTAAGATTTTGTTTGAATAGCGTCGACTATACTCGACGCGATTCAGGCAGTTTCTTAGTTAATTTTCAGTTCCCAGATTTTTATGACTTGTGTGCTACTACCCATTATTATTAAGCATTAGAGGCCATCCAGGCCATAGGACATACGCATTGAGGCGAATACCCTCCTTTTCTTAGGAACACCTTACTTGACGTCAGCAAGTCTCTTTGATTGGGTTGGTCCCTTGATCAGACTAGAGAAGTTGACGTTAAGACCTCCATAAGTCCCCAAAATCAAGGTACTCCTCCTTGATCATCGGGCTGGTTGTACCAGTTGAAGTCCCGGTTAGATTCCATAAAGCGTTGTGAGAGAAAGCCGTAGAGAATAACGGTGGATATTGAACTGAAACTAAGATCCTTTCCCTGAGCGAATTTGTGGTTTAATTGAATCCAAATACCTCAACAAGGAATCTCAAAATCACGTTAAGCATCCACTTAATTGATTAATCTCTGTGCAACTTGTTTGTCAAATCTTTGAAAAAAGAATCTAACATCATGCTGTTGCGATCAGGCAGGGACTTGAGTATGGCTCAAGACGCCATCATCAACTACGAGGGAGATGCTAATGCCCCTCGCGATTCGGACTACAACTATGAGAACGGGAGAGATGCTGATGCCTCCCGTAATTCTGCCCCCATTCCCTATCGACAAGATGGGAATGTCCGGACACCTCTCTTTCATCCCCATGATCGATATCCTGATCTTCCCCCGCATGCATATGCGATTCCTAATCCCAATCTTGAGGGGGACATGAATCAGAATGATCCCTCATCCTCTGATCCTTCGGATCTCGTCAACGCTTTGGGAGTTCTTGCCTCCCGACTGGACCCTCAACAGTTCGAGGCGATCCAGTCTATTCTGAAGAGGAAGGCACCCATGCAGCCTGCTGAGCCGAACCCTGTGGCTCCCCCTATTGTTACTCAACAACCTCCTCTTCATCCTCCTTACATCCATCAGGCCATGGAAGGCCTCCATATTACTTCTCGGCCAGCTGAGCCGCAACTTTCATCCTCTAGGCAACCGGCTAGACCACAAACGCCTGCTTATCAAAATGCCCTCGGGCATGGCGGAAGCTCTGCCGGACCTCCCTTTTATTGTCCCCCCTGTCCAACGTACTCTAGGCAGCAGGCCTATCAAGTACCTCCACCTCCTCCTCCTCCCCAGGCAGATCTGACCACGCAAGCGTTGCTGGCCAAAATGGAGCGCATGGATGAGCAATTCAACAACCTCCAGAAGATGATGGGGGTCAAAGCTGTGCCAGAGATCAATTTACCGAGCCTGCCAGTGTTCCACCTACCACCCTCTGAGATGCCAATATATCGGAAGTACAACGGTACTGGTAACCCCTTCACACATTTGAAGGAGTTTATGTACGAATCGTCTTTCTGGCAGAACGATAAGAGGTCGTTGGCCCTTTTGTTCAGGAGATCTCTAGAGGGACCAGCCCTCGAGTGGTTCTTTTGCTTGGAACCCTCCGAAGTAGAGGACTACGGTATCGTCTCTCGTAAATTCATTCAACGGTACCAAGACAGAGTTGCACCCTCCTTGTCCATCACTGACCTCATAGCAGAAAAGATGAAACCTGATGAGGAATTTGTCAGTTTTGCTGACAAGTGGCGGGGCCTGGACGAAAAGGTGAAGGATCACTTGTCCGAATCTGAGCAAGTGAAGATGTTAATTTCCAATGCCACGCCCCAGTTCAAACTAGTCCTCTCCCTGAACAATCTGACCAACATGGCAGAGCTCTATGAAAGAGCACGGTACTGCCAGAATGCCTTCAAGGACGCTACGTTCTCTAGCGTCTTTGATCCTCACAGACCTAGCAGGCCTCCACCTCGGAAGCCTGCAGTGCCAAACTCTCCCAGCACAGGTCCGAATACTGAGGGCACGCTCTCTCACGAGCAAGTTAGTAGCATGAATAATAATTCGCCCCAGTTCGTGAGGAACCAGCAGCAGTACCAGAGGCCACCGCAGCCAAACCAGCAGGGGTACAGGCAGCAGCAGAACCCCCATTATCATCAACAGTATCAGCGGCCCCAGCAACCGAACCAGAACCAGCAACAGCAACAGCTACAGCAGCCGCCGCAACGGCAACAACAGTACCAGCAACCCCAACAACAGCAATATCAGCAACAACATCAATATCAGCCGCGCGCACCGCCGGCATACCATAATGTCCCTCCTCCTGCTGACTATAATCAGTAGAGAAGACCTCCAGGCCCTAAAAGGGCAGAATACCCGGCCCTCCCAGAATCCTTGGCAGATATCTTCAGTGCTCTAATGGCAGCTAATGCCTTAGTTTTGCCAAGGGAAAAGGCCATCTGGCCTCAAAATGCCGACACGTCCAGGTATTGCTATTTCCATAGGCAACCTGGGCATACCATCGACACCTGCTTCCAATTCAGAGATTATATTCATGATCTCAACGAGTAGGGCGGCATAGACTGGGAGGAGATGAAAAATTATATATCAGCCCTGAAGGCGAGAAGACCACAGCAGCAGCAGCAGCAAGCAAGACCACCAGCACAAGCAGCACCACCACCCAACATGGGCATAGTGCAGAATCCACTCCCGGAGCACCAGAACCAAAACCAAGTTGCCCCTATCTTGACAAACAGCCAGTCTGAGGCTGACCGTGGGCAACAGTGGAGAATAGAGGACTCTTCCTCTCTCTATTCGACGGGTCATATTCCAAGTACCGCAGAACGACCGCCACGTCGTACCCTCCACATACCCAGGCCACAACCCATTACCATTACCCCTCTACCGACACCCGCATATTACTCGCCCGCACCCAATAACCCATTACCACCACCCGCCTTCCTTAAGCCCATTACGCCCCACACCACTACACCGCTACCATATAATCCCTCGCAAACCAATCACGCGCCCCTCCTACCATCCAGACCGCTATTACGCGTACCATTTCCTACTTCACCCGCTACCATTACCACCCACCCAGACACCATTCAACCATCCCGACCGCTACTACGCGTACCATTCCCCACTTCGTCCACTTCACCAACCACTTACCCATCCACCATCCAACCCTCTAGGCCTTTAATCCGCACCTCGCCATCACCACCTAACCCTAAGCCATCACCTACATCATCCGCACCATCCAACCCTGCGGTACTCAAGGTGTCACCCGGATCCTCCACGGTTGAGGAACATGCGCTCCGAAGTGGAAGGATTTTCAACAAAGTTTTCCCTCAGTCCACAGTTAGAGATGGCCCATCACAGCCGACTGAGGAAGCCCATAATGAAGAGAGTGCACCAGGCACTCAATATGATTTGTTGAAACATCTGGACAGAACACCGGCACGGATCTCCATACTTGAACTAATCAAGAGATCAAAGAGTCACCAAGAAGCCTTAATGGAATATCTACAGAAGGTGATGGTCAACGAGGACGTGCCGGTAGAAAAAATTGCAGCACTACTAGTTCCTCAGGGGGATCAGCCCTCCATTACATTTCACACATCGGAACTAGCACCGCCAGCATCCAGAAGCATGGCTCTGAGCATCACGGTCAACATCTGCAAGAAGGCCGTGGATGCATGCCTGGTAGATACAGGGGCTTCGATCAATATTTTACCTCCGAAGACCCTGGAGCTGTGCAGTGTGCCCAAAGAAAAATGGCTGCCTAGCCCCATCTCTGTAACAGCATACGACAATTCTACCCGTTCCCCTCTGGGAATGGTTTATTTGAAGGTGGAGCTAGGCCCTGTAAGTCATGCAGAGGTCGAATTTCACATCCTAGAAATCGACCCTTCTATAAATGCCATTTTGGGTCGTCCTTATATTAAAACTCTTGAGGCGATTCCCTCTACGAATCACCAACGCCTCAAATTCCCTTTCAAAGGACGAATTATTAAAGTGACGAGCATGCCGATCCTTGCTGCTGCTCATACCTTGAATGTTAAATCTACTGCTTTACCTAGCCGACAACCTTTTCTGTCGGTATTACAGGTCTACCAGCCAGTGGCTGATCCTCTAAAAGCCGCCACTATTTCTCCATACCCGTTAAATGCCATAAAAAGGGGGAAGTGCATGAGTACCCCAGGATGGAGAATTATGATGAAGAACGGCTATGAGCCTGGGAAAGGTCTGGGCACACAGTTGCAAGGCAGGACCACTCCTGTTAAAGATCATCGAGCAGCACCTGGAAGTGGTCTGGGCTATAGGCCAAGAAGACTGAAGCAAGATCTGGTTCAGCAAGCAGAAATTGAAGAAGGTCGGAAAATCTGGGAGACAATGTCTACACCGCCCAAGGAAGGCCGAGATCCCCTAACATGGACCCTGTATACACACTTTGTAAAGGGGCCCATACTTAGCCACGACAACACGGTGGTCATTACTTCGTGTTTTGACTTCTATGACATATATGGGAGGGACTTGGCCAGACATTGCTCAGAACTACTTACGTACCAATCCTTGGAGGCTCTGCGGCCTATGAAAAGGAGAAAATTTCATGATCCTCAATGCGAATGGTACAGGTGGTTCGATCTGAGAGACCTTTACATTGCACTGAACAGATTGTTCCTAGATCCTGCAGAATCCATGTGGCCGCCGCAGATTGATGAGCTGATTGAAAGCCCTGGTACCATCTTTGATAAGCGGATATTGCTGTCTGAAGAGACCGACGAAGGGGAGCCAGATGACCCCTATGAAGCTGGTTACACCACAGATCTGCTCTGGAGGGGGACATATCCTTCCCATGTCTTCATGCTCCATACTCTGTTTCGCACACTGCTCTTGACCTCGACTTGGTCGCGGGTCATTATTGAAGATATTCCACGAGCTCCGCCCGTTATGATTACTCTGTCCCCTCGGGACCTTATTCCACAACCTCCTCTCGATCTAGAGAGGATGTATGATTTGATCTGGGACATATTGCTATATGATCCCCCTAATCCTCTGGCCTTAGTGCCACTTCCTCCATCTGATTCTCCTTCTATTTGTATTCATTCCTATTTCATGTTTAATTCCTCTGATATCCAAAAAAAAATGCCAATTTTACAACAAATTCTTCTCAGATCCTTATCGAGGAAACTTCTTACTTATCCGATCGCACCCCGTCGCGCGGGTCCTTCGGTCAAGATTCTCTCCTAGATCTACTCTGCCTCTCCCCTCGGGAGGATTCTCTTGTATTTCCACTTGTATCCCAGGATTTCCATCCTGCTTCATCTTCATTAGGTTATAATAGGGAGTTTAGTGAAGTTAGGCAGTCTAGTTTTAGGCAGGTTAGTCAGGTTAGGAAATCTAGGAAGCCTAAGGGTAGGCGAATTCCAGATAGATACCTCCAGGACTTAGCTGATAGATACTTTTCTTGCTCTTTAATCCCTCAATTTTTAGAAAATCTAATTCAGATGCCAAAAGACTGTATGAATGATGAGTCAGTCAATGATGGGTACGAGGTATATGAGTTAGTGCATGAAAAGGACCCCCTTATTGAAAATGAGGAAGATGACGAGGACGCAGCTGAGGCATATGCCAGTGGAGTGAAGAGATTCGATGAACCCTCAGCTGCCGTAGAGAAATCAATTTAGGGACTGAAGACGAACCTAAGGTTGTCCTCGTCAGTAAAAATCTTTCTACAGAAGATGAGAAGGCAATGGTACAAGTGCTTAAAGACTACAAGGACACTTTCGCCTGGAGTTATGAAGATATGCCAGGGTTAGACTCATCTTTAGTTGAACACAGATTAACATTAAAGGATGGAGCTAACCCGGTCAAGTAGAAATTAAGGCGATTCCACCCACAAATGGCTCTAAAAATGAAGGAAGAGGTCAATAAATTACATAAAGTCAAATTTATTAGAGTTGTCCTTTATCCACAATGGGTGGCCAACATAGTCCCGGTTATGAAGAAGGACGGGAAGGTCAGGATTTGCATTGACTTCCGCAATTTGAACCGGGCGTGTCCTAAAGATGATTTTCCATTGCCTCATATCGATGTAGTCATTGATAATACTGCTGGCTATGAAACTTTATCGTTTATGGACGGATTTTCAGGATACAATCAGATTAAGCTGGCAGAAGAGGATCAAGAGAAAACGTCATTCACTACACCTTGGGGAACATATTGTTATGTCGTCATGCCATTTGGATTAAAAAATGCTGGAGCCACTTATCAGAGGGCCATGATGGCGATATTTCATGACATGATGCACATAGATCTGGAAGTGTTGTGGATGATTTATTGGTTAAATCTAAGACAAAGGCTGAGCACGCCAAAGTTTTGGCAAGGGTATTAGAGAGATCGAGAGAGTATCAGTTAAAGATGAACCCCAAGAAATGTGTATTCGGGGTATCTTCAGGAAAATTGCTTGGATTTATCGTCAGCAAACGGGGAATTGAGATCGATCCCAATAAGGCGAAGGCTATTAGAGAAATGGCACCTTCCAAAAACTTGAAAGAGTTAAGAGGATTAATCGGGAGGTTACAATTTATTCGCCGCTTTGTCTCCCAGCACTCACAAAGGTGTAAGCCGTTTTACGAGCTTACCAAGCCGGGAGTCAAATTTGATTGGGACGATAAGTGTCAGGAGGCATTCGATGGATTAAAGAACTATTTAACAAGTCCTCCTGTTTTAAGACCACCATCTCCAGGCAAACCATTGGTACTTTATATTTCAGTCATGGATGATGCAGTGGGGGCTGTCCTAGCACAAGAGGATGAAGAAGGAAAAGAGAGGGCAGCCTATTATCTCTCTAAACTTCTCAACCCCACTGAACAGAGATATACGGCGATGGAGAAAACATGTACAGCATTAGTTTGGGTTGTGTAGAAATTAAAGTATTATTTTCTGGCCCATGAAGTCCATCTCATCGCTAGGATGAATCCGATCAAATTCCTTCTGGAAAAATCTGTTCTTACTGATAGGTTAGCGCGATGGCAAAGCTTTCTATCTCAATTCGATATCATTTATATTCAGCAGAAAGTGATCAAGGGCTATGCCATAGCAGAACATCTCGCTCATCACCCCCTTCCTCGATTTGATCCAGTGCGATCAGAGTTTCCGGATGAGGAACTGATGTCCGTAAATCAAATCAGAGATGATATGTGGACTCTGCATTTTGATGGAGCTCTGAATTCTCATGGAAATGGGATCGGTATCGTTCTGTTATCACCTGAAGGTGTCACCATTCCACAAGCCTTTCAGCTTGATTTTCCAGTCACCAACAATATAGATGAATACGAGGCACTTCTTGCTGGCCTCGAGGCTGCTCATTTCCATAGTGCCACCAAACTCAGGATTGTGGGTGATAGCCAACTAATTCTTCGCCAAGTGCTGACCAAGTATCGAACTCTTGATCCCAAACTCAAGCCTTACCAAGAACTTACTTCTGCTTACTCAAAGCTTTTCACGAAATTGATCTTTGTCCATGTCCCTAGGAATCAGAACATCTTAGCTGACGCTCTAGCTTCATTGGCATCTTCTCTTAATTTTCCAATCAGCAAGCAATCCGAATCAATCATAGTTCATAGGCGTCTTTCACCTGCTGTGAAAGACCCTTCATTTCTTAGAACTAAGGAGAAGTTGTTGAAGAAAGTCAGAGACGGAGATATTGTGGAAAAGAGAGAAATCATGTTAATGGAGCTGTTATAAGAGATGGATGATGAACAGAAGCCATGATATTATGAGATTGCAAAATATTGTGTAGATCAATCGTATCCTGAGGAAGCTACAACTGAGGAGAAGAGAGGTATCAGGAGAATTGCTCAACAATACACGCTAGTTGGAGGAAGATGAGATGTCTAGACGAAGATGAGCTTTGGAAGGTTATGGAAGGAGCTCATAGTGGAGTTTGTGGTGGCCATGTCAATGGACATATGCTAGCAAAGAAGATCCTTAGACAAGGATTTTATTGGCCAACCATGGAAGAAGACTGTGTAGGATGTCCGTAGGTGTGCTAAGTGTCAACTTCACGCCGACAAAATTCATTCTCCTGCATCTTCACTCCATCATGTTTCTTCCCCATGGCCTTTCTCCATGTGGGCTTTCGACATTATTCCCCTTGGTAATCCAGATTCCGGCATCAAGCAAAAATCTTTCATTCTCACGGCAACGGAATACTTCACCAAGTGGGCAGAAGCTGAAGCGTACATGGAGATTAAAGCATCAACCGTCTGCAAGTTCATCATGAAGAACATCATCACCCGATTTGGAATTCCAAGCACCATCGTCACCGACAACGGACCACAGTTCGTGTCACAAGAACTGAAGGACCTCTGCAACAGGTACAGAATTGCATTGCATCATTCGTCTCCTTATTATCCGCAAGGCAATGGCCAAACAGAGGCAACAAATAAGACTTTGATAAAAATCATCAAAAAGACGTGCAAATCTAATAAATTCGCCGACTGGCCAGAAAAATTGGTTGAGGCTCTATGGGCCTACCGAACTTCAATCCGCACGCCCACTGGGCAAACTCCTTATTCCCTAACATTTGGAATAGAGGCGGTAGTTCCATATGAGATCCTCATACCGTCATTAAGAGTACAATTGAATAAGGAATTCTCCATTGATGAACATCGTTTAGCACTCCTTGCTCAATTGGAACTTTTAGACGAGAAAAGATGGTCAGCTGCTAATCATGCAAAAGTTTATCAAAACAGACTAGCACTTTTTTATCAAAAGAAAGTCATTGAAGGTAAGTTCAAAGTCGGTGAAATGGTCGTCAAAAGGATTTTTGTAAACCTAGTGGTCCGCGTTCTAAGCTCCAACCCAACTGGGAAGGACCTTATGTTGTATCGCACACTTTTCCTGGTAATACTTATCGTCTTGTTAATGCAGAAGGAGAAGGGCTAAATCATCTCTGGAATGGCTTACATCTTAAGAAATACTACCCTTAGGTTAGAGAGTCGATCAGTATGGTACAAAGACCAGTGGAATCAGAAAGTTTATAAACTCGAATTTCTTTGTTAGTCTAGATAACTTAACTTCAAATACATTACTACACACACTGACACGTTTGATTCGTGAGTAACAAGAGATGCCAAGTCCTAAAGAATACCGAAGCTTGACCGAAAGGGTAAAGTACAAATCATTCATTTTAAAGCAAAAATTCTGTTTTATACTCGGCCCATGATGTCGGAACGAGGCTTAGAATAGACTACCAAGAATACCCACCATCTTAGTAGGAGGCCGTCATAAAAAAAAAAAGGGGGGAGATCCGTCCCAAAGAAAAAAAAAAATAGAAAAAGCAAAAGCAAAAGGGCAAAATCCAAATGTCAAATCAAAAGGCCATTACATTACAAACGTTACATCAAGACCATGAAATGAAACGAAAGGGAACGCAAGGTCGATAAATACCCCGGAAAGAAAATGACCGAACCCCAACGGATATTAGGGTAGGAAAGGAACATCCTTTTAAGTCTCCGGAACCTTCTCATGGGCTTTCTAAAACTTATTCTTCCTTTCTTTCTAAAGAGGCGTACTCCAAACTTAAGGAATGGCTTAGATTGACTAAGGATCGAATCATCAAATGGGATCACGAATGGAAACACAAATTCAAACACAATGGGTTTTAAGTTAAGTTGTTAAAGAACAATTTGGGAATTAAGTTAATAAATGAATATGATCTTTTGATCTAAGTACCATGCTGATCTCATATGTCAAAAATTCCAAAAAAAATACATATGTCAAAAATCCAAAAAAAATACATATGTCCAAAATCCGAAAAAAAGCATATATTTCAAAACCCAAACAAAAATGAATATTTCAAAACAATAAAAATATTTCAATTAGCATCTGCTTGTTGCACTCAGTATGTTTCATTCCTTTTATTTTCAGTAAGCATCTGTTTGCTTGCATGTTGCATTTTTGCTTAAGTTTGATTATTCTCATTACCTTTGATTAATAAAGGTTATGCCCCTTGACCATTTATTGAAGGAAAAATTAATTGACCATTTATTTGGTCAGGCAAGGGGCTAAGCCTAAATAGATACTTAACCTGTTTGTTAAGTATATACAGGATGCAAGACAAGCACAGGAACACAAGATTGGAGCCCAAAAGTTTAATGTATATCATTAAAAGGTGTTTTTGTACATGATACATGAAAAGAAAAGAAGATACATAAGCCCTCAAGGCTGGCTCTCCCCTCCGCCCTCATCAAGCTGGCTCTGGGCCTCGTCAGGTGCGTCCAGTGCTGGTCCTCGGCTGAGAGGTGGAGGTGGCCCCATCGTGCTCGGCCCTGTCTGGCCAGAAGACATGGCAACACTGGCAGTAAAAGCACTGGTCAGACCACGCTCCTGGGCACGCTGCCGAGCACGCCTGTACCTCTCCTCCACACTCCGGCGCTCGTGCTCAGCAATCCCTAACTGAACTCGGAGGGAGGCCATCTCTGAATCCATCTTCTGCCGCTCCTGCCTCTCCCGCTCTAGCTCCTCGGTGATGAACCCCAGTCGAGACTGGAGGTGTGAAAGCTCTCGAGGAAGATCTCCAGTCGAGAGTCGGGCCACCTGCTCCTCCAGAGACCGGATCCGCGCCGCATCGGCCTCAGCACGAGCAGCTGTAGCACGAGAACGCTCCAGCTCCGCTTCAGCCCTCTGAAGGGCTTCTTGAAGCTCAGCAACCTGAAGGGAAGTCATTGTTAGCTCAAGGCAATCAATTAAGTAATCAAAATCAAAATTCGAAAAGTCGAAGAACTTACCCGAACAGCTCGGTCCTCCTCTGCAAGAGAAGCTCGATGGATGGCAGAGGCGAGCTGACTCTGAAGCTCGATGGATGGCTCGCTGCACCAAAAGACAACCGTCAGTGTCAATCGCCAAAACAATTAATTAATTAAAACATGCACTCATATTCATGCATACATACCAAATCGAACAGTTCCTTCTGGACTTGTTCTAGCTGGGCCTCCGCATCATGTAGGCGGGCCCGGAGGTCGATGATGACCGCGTCACGTGCATCCTGCATATCACATACATACATTCATTCACCAAACATAAATCAAGATAATAGTAAAATTAAAGACACATGAAAGCATACTTACATCGAGTGGTCGGAGGAGCCGAAGCTGATCGGCGTAGTGGGCCCGGTACTGCTGGAAGTAGCCCTCGCTACTCTCTGCACGGGACTCCACCCGTACGCCTCGGCGGTGCCAGTCCTCGTACTGCTCCGGGAACTTGGCACGCCAATCTGTGAGGGCTTGCTTGCCCCTCATGCTCCTCCCGACGTCCTCCGGGACCTCCTCATCAATCCATTCTTGATGGAGGCCCAGTGTCCTCATCACAAGCCGGAGGCGGAGGGGCTCGATCTCGTTCATGCAGTGCAGCCACATCTGCCTGCCGAACCTCCTCCTGCCAGCCGTCACCCACGGCTGACCCTCCTCGCCCATACCAAGGTACGGGCGCCAGATTACCTGCACATAGATTAGATGCATTCATAAGTAATTTGCATTTAATGAATAAAAGATTGCATTTAATTAAACAAGTTAAAAACTTACCAGTAACTCTGGGTAGTCAAGGAACTAACGGCGGAGGGCCGTCAGTTGGTGGTGCTGAGGAGCCGTGACCACAATTGGTTGCCAACAGCAGGCCAACGGGACGGCGCTGGGTCTCGCAATCCGCGCTTTGCCGAGCGGGAAGTAGTGGTAACTCCGAATCTGCATTCATGAACATATAAGTTAGTAAAGCATCATATCATATTTCATATCATGAACAAATAATAAATAACTTAATACCTGGAGGAACGGCGAGAAGCCGCTGACAGTGGTCTCACGGTCCGGCGTGACCGTAGATAGATCGGCAAAGAGGTGGGCCAGAAGGGCCGCACCCCAGACGTACTCTCCTAGACTCTCTAAATCATCTAATAGATAAAGGAACCTACAGTGGATGTGGTCTCCCTTCGTACCGAAGAGCAACCGACTAAAGAAGAAAACAAGAAAAACTCTAAGCTGCCTATCTACCTCCTCCACCTGACTCGGGTCGCTACAGTAGACGGCGGAGGATGACTCAGCTAACCTATCCCTAAACTCCTCCCGGGTCTCGTTAGACCGACGCCGGGGCTTATCTAATCCTAAAGCTGCCTCTACCTCCACCCTAGGAACCATCCTAGACTCCCTCCCTAAGCTGGACACCTCTATCCCTAATAGAGCCTCTGCCAATCCCTGATAGTTGGGGTAAGTAACCCCACTCACAGGTCGGCCCTCTACTCTGAGGCCAGTGATCCTGGCCACATCCTCTAGGGTAGGGACCATATGTCCCCACGGCATTAGGAAAGCACGGCTTTCCGCATGCCACCTCTCCCGCAGCACCTGCAGGAGGACCAAATCAAGCCAAAATGGCTCGATATCTAATACCTCGCCGAACCCCATCCGGCGCAGGCGCGCCTTCTGGAAATCCGGGAGCCCTCTATAAGCCCCTATCACAAGGTCCCATGAGATTCTGGCCCTCATCACTCCCTGCAAATAAAAACATAAAAATAGGGTCAGTAATGAATAAAAAAAAACAGGAAAATCACTTCTGTTTTGAAAGGCGTCAGCACACACAGACGTTTTTCAAAACACGTCCACACGCCCTGACGCAATTCAAAAATATTTTCTGCCTAATTAAAAATTTGGAATTGATCTTGAAAGACGTCAGACTATGGTGACGCCTTTTGAATGGCGTCACCTGGTCTGGACGCCTTTCAAGACCCGATTCCGGGTTCTTGAAAAACCCCGTTTTTTCCCTCTTTTTCTCATCTCATTCATCACATAGAGAGCTTACCGTGTGGAGGTCGCCCTCCTCTCCTTCTTCCATTGCCACGGGCGCTGGTGGAGGGATTTCTTCCTCCAAAAATGCCGCGGCTTCGGCTAGTACCGCCGGAACTTCCTCGGGGGCTTCTTCCTCGTGCCTTCGCCGCCTCTTGGCTAAGGTCTTCATCTTCTTAGAGCCCTCACCGCGTTCCATGATCAATAGGAGGAGTTTTGAGGGAAGAAAGAGAGGGAGATCGCCGGAGCTTGCCGGTCGCCGGAGAGGAGGAGAGAGAGAGAGTTTTGGAAAAAGTGAGGAAGAAAGGGGGCCTTCGCGGGTCTGTAAAGGAAAGGTTAAACGGCGTCGACTCAGACAGACGCATTTTAGGGCGCATAAGTTGAGGCGGCAAGGACAGCTGTTTGAAACTGATTGAAATACGTCTACCTATGCTGATGCGTTTCAGAGTACCACCAATTCTGGTCAGAGCCGTACAGAGGAAAATGATGAAAAGCGTCTTAACTTAAAGACGCGTTTCAGGAGATTAATCACGGAATTAATGGCAGAATCCTAAAAAAAGTAGGAGAGAGAGTTGAAAGGCGTCAATGGTTGCAGACGCAATTTAAGGTTTAATCAGGTTTTTGAGGATTAAATTGAATTCTTGGAAAGAAGAATTATGGTTGAAAGGCGTCTGTCTGAGTGGACGTGTTTTACATTTTACATAACCCGAATTGTCAAAGTTTCAGGAAAAATCCAGTTTTTACTAAAGGAAAAATCATGGGCACATTACAGAAAGTTAAGGAAAGGTTTCAAGGCATAGAAAAATAGCTCTTTATTCAATGAAATCCTTTATTACATCGAAAGAAAAAGAGAAAAGAGAAAGAGGACATTTAAGGAAGAATTTCATGAAGACTTTTGAGGTAAGAAAATTTTAATCCTCTATCTCTATCTTTAGAGGATTTTACACGGTAACTAAAGCCAAGGTTCCATAAAGTAGTGATGATTTGTATGGCTTCATAATCTTCGTCGGATTCCAAGTCACGCTTCTTGATTGGGGGTGTGAGAGAGAACTCAGGGAATTCACGACGGCCCAAGCTAAGTTGAGTAAGGCACCGATGGGGATTGTATAATACGAACTCGGTGGCTCCAATCAACTTGAGATCTGCTCCTGCTGCACGGCGCACCCAAACAGGCTTTCCAACAAGAGCGAGCGGAGATTAGTCGAATATGTCGGACGTCATGAGCTTCAAATACTCTCTCCAATCGGCTCGGGTCTTGAGCCTTGGAACCTTGTTGACCATGTGCTCGTTGAACTTTACAATGTTAGCAATGCAATGAATTGGACTATTCAAGAAGATTTGAGATGGATTTAGATGTCTTTTCATGCTGTACTCGAATTTAAAGTGAAGTTCAACCCACAAGGCAAAGAGTAGCATGCACCTATAGGGAGGACGACCCACAGATGCCGCAGAAAGCCCGCTATAAAGATATGCCAAAAGTGCAGTGCTAATGGATTTACCTTCGAAGATTGCGCAGACGGCACTAACCTGGTCATCTTCCAAGATGTTATCCTGTGCAGGGAAGAACAAGGCACCGACAAGACATGTAACGAAAGCTTTCGTAACATCCTCCGCTTCATCCTCCCTTAGATCATCAATTTCATATAGAGTCCACTCAGCAAGCTTTGCAAGATTGATCCCCTTCTTGATAAGGCATCCTTTAGCTTCTGAAGGATCCTTCATGATTGATGTCAACAATTGTTGACCGGTGATTCTCTCTCTTGTCAAAGCTATCTTATCTTTGTTCTCTTTGGTCTTTGGGAGACCCAGTAGAAGCTCTGCCTCCTCCAAAAGGATTGTGCACTCGAAGTCTTGGAAGAAGAACGTATGAGTTTGGGGATGCCACCACTCGATCAAGGCACCCATAGCCGCCCAATCTACGTTCGAACTTTTGTAATTTTTGGCAAGCACCACAAGACCTTGAAGATTCCACTTGGATATGAAAACTTGTATGGAAAGCTTAACACTTTTTGCAAGTTTACGAATCCAAGGGAGAGAGGTGAACTTCCTTGGGCCAAGAAACATAGAATAATTCTGAAAACAAAAGGAAGGATTGAAGAATAATATGAAGAACATCACAAAGAACACAAAAAAAACAAGCACCGGAATTGAAGGGAAGTTGATTTAACTTACTTGAAGATTAGGATCTCTTCCATTGAGGTGATTTTCCACGTCGGAAAACTTCTCTAGAGACATCTTCATCCTCTTGTTTGAAGAATCCATCCCCTTTTTCGGAGTTCCTCCTTCTTGAAGCTTAGAAGCCTTGGAAACTTTGAAGAAACCTTGAAACTTTGGAAGAAAACTCAACTTTGGATCTTTGGATTATGGTAGGATTGCTTGGGAACAACCTAAGGGTGTTTATATAGAAGGAATTGCGATCTTAGGAAGACTTTTCCGGATTGGAAAAGGGATGTGCATTGGTAGAGTTGGAATCCGAGTAGAGAACAGCCAGAAACCTGTTTCTGTGAGTAAAAGGCGTCGAGGAAAACTGCCGCGTTTCAACGCTGAATGGCATCTGCTCGACACGACGCGTTTCAGCCTTTCTGTGATTTACCTGAAATTCTGTAGTTTTTAATACTTAAATTGAATATTTATTTGGAATTACTAATAATTTTGATTGCAGGAAATTCTAGAAAACCTGAGTAAAGCTGGAAAATATCAAGAAGATCCCACTGTGGAGTTTGTGAAGTCCTGATCGTGGCTAAAAAGACGGTTATCTCTACCCTTGTACTCTTCCATGTAAATCATTTGCATTACTATATGATAAGTATTTATTAGAGTATATCAAGGACCTTGTGGTTTTGATGAAACTGGAATTTTAGTTCCCCTACAACAAAAAACAGTGATAATTCCAAAGAATTCTTAATCGCACAGATAGGTCGTTGGATTGTTAATTAGTGAGGACGATAGTTCCACTTTTGTGAAACGGTGCGTGGATAAACGAGCTTCGCCTTAGCACTGAATTACAAGAATTGGTATCTTGACTCATTAATGACAATTTAGCAATATTATCCTTGATTAATTTATATTTTATTTGACTTTATGTTTTTCTTTTAGCCCAGCATGCATCATATAGGACTTTGAAATCACTGTGATAAGGATTAATTAGTGATTAAGTTTTAGACTATTAAATCAAATAATTTCAAACATGATATGAAATATTCCACTCTGAATTCAGTATCTTGATTATCTTTGAGGTTCGCTTGAAAATATCATTGGAATTCTATCCTTTCTTGGATTCTTTATCCAATATTTCTTGTTTTTCTTTTAAGATCCATCATGGCTGCAGCACGTCCACATTGGCTAGCAAACGCTCCCCATGATGAAACCTACAGTGTCTACGACCTGGGGTACTTCCCACTCCGAGGAGGTTGATCGACTTTATTTTATTTCCTTGTCTACCTCATCCAGACAGGATTGATTCCATTGATTTCCTTGAGCTATCTTCATTAATAATTTTGAGAAAAATTCCAATCATGTGATGTTAAGAGCGTGTCTCATCACACCTTGGCATCACCTTTTCAGTACATTCCATTTCATTTCACTCCCTTGCAAAGACGATGCAAATGTGAGGCAGCTGTAGACATGCTAATTTTGACGTCATTTTGAGTAAATTTCATATCATATAACAATGCCTCAGAATGGTTTGATATTTAATCATCGATTAATTTTTATTGATCTTTTTGAGTGTCGGGTCGAGCAGACATGTTTAAGTTAATCAATTAAATTGATTTTAACTCAAATTTCAGTTGAAATATGAAGAAGTCTAAAAGACGTCGACCCATGTGGACGCCATTTAGAATTTATTCTTATTTTAACGTTTAAATTTGAATTTTAATCAATTGATTAATTAGCTAAAAGGCGTCTGTCAGAATTGACGCGTTTTATGTTTCCTAAGCTATTTCAACTTCTCTTCCGGATATTTATCCTTATCTTAATTAGTGTAAAAGACGTCTACACATGTAGACGCGTTTTAGCTAATATAGATAAAGATAAGTTTTCTCGGATGTTTATCCTTATCTTAATTATTCTGAAAGGCGTTAGCCAATGTGGACGCGTTTTAGATAATTACAGATAAAGATGAATTAATCTGTATTTATCTGTTAGTTAAGATAGATAAATCCTAGATTTTTCTATGTAAATCCGCGGACGCAGAAGAAGCCTATAAATACCTTACATCTTGAAGAGTAAAAAATGTTAAGCGTAATCTTGAGTTGATTATCATTGAGCAATAGCGAGTTAAAGATCGAAGCAACAATATCGGAACGCCGAAGCGCTGCCATTTCCAGAAGTCGGCGTCCTTTCAAGATTCTTCATCCATTCAAGAATTCAACCATTGGGCATAAGTCTTTATTTTCTGCATTTATTTCATTTAGTTCTACATTCTTCATCATTTACTTCATGCAACACACACTACAACATCATTTTTTTCAAAACCTATTTGATTAAGGGGTTTCAAAAGGCACTCAACAAGTAAGTTTGCTGTTTAATTGCATGTTTAACATCATGATTAGAATAGATACTATTCTTGCTTAAAGTTCTCATCATTGTTTCTTCATTTCTCTTTCCATTTTTCTTAACAGAGCAAAAAGGAGAATCAAAAGGAGTGAATCATCAAACACAAAGTCACAAGAATCTCTAGACGATCTTCAACCTCAACTTCAAATTCAACAGCAAGAACAAAGAACAAAGAAAGGGCTCTCTTTCTTCAGCCGGCTGAAGGAGGGGAATCAAGAGCTCAATATCTTCCGCGTTTAAACAGGTAGGCGATCAAAACTTCTTTTGGAACTTTTAAGTCAAAAGTTTCTGGCGATCACTTCACGTAGTTGCTGTTTTTAATAGGTTTATTTTGCACCTAAACAACATAGATTTTTCATGTTAATCACACTATCATTCTAAGCACTTACAGCTGATTCTAACAATTAGACTCATATATAGAGAATTCTTAGTATGGATAGAGATTAAGAGGATTAAGTTAAATCTTTTAAGGGGAAGAGCCAGCTACAGGATGTACATATTCCTACCACTTACATCTTTCCACTAAGTTTAAGTCATTAAAGATTGACCTATTCTTATCCCTGATTCTTTGATAATTAGTACTAAGGGATGCCTTGACCAAAACATACATTCATAGATTTAACTATCGTTGCTTATTCATCTACATTTACTTATATTACTTGAAAACTAGAAAGAATTAGTTAACATTTTAAAATGTTAAGATAAGTTAGCATCCTTAAATTTCATAAATGACTCTTGTTTAAGTCTACGATATATATTTGCTTAGATATTGAGGATCTATTTTAGGGTAAGTAACTCGAATCATACTATGTCATCGATCATTAATACTTGTGTGATAAAGTATGGATACCACATTGGATATGAGTTCATTTAACAGTAGTACTATACCATAAATATATTCTCTTAATTTATTACAATACTAAGAAGATAGTTATGTGTACATAATCCTTTTAAAGTGATTCATTAGGCCACCTATTGGCATATTCTTAAGTCCTTCTATGCTCTCCTTTAGGATTTACCTTTAAATATAAATATAAATTCTTCTAATTCTCTGATGAGTAAATTTACTAAGTATATATAATCTGTAAATTAGTTAGGAGAGTAGATCTATGAAGAATATTTGGAAGCTAAATATATTATCTTGATTAGGGACTAGATTATCTTCTTAAAGCTACCAAATTAGAAGCAGAACATCAATGACTCATGATTTCCATTAGATCTCAAAAATATTGTGATTGTTTGAAGTATAGAGGAGTTTTAGTAGTGTAATGTGATTTTTGGACTCTTATGTATCTCAAGTTGAAAATATCTATAAGAAGTAATTGACATACTCTTATCATATTCAAAGTGCTTTTAGAGAGTTTATAAGTCATGATAAGGTTGATATGTGATAATCTATATTCTAATTATTTTGGTACATACTCAACTATGTGAGAGTTAGTGAATCATTGATCTCTTTCACCTTATGTTCTTAGCTATGTCAGGATAATTTATCTATTGATTAATTAAGTTGATTAACTAAATCGGATCTCAAGTCTATAGACATATTAAATCAAAAGTGTATATTTATCATATTAAAAATACTCCACAAATATAGATCTATTTGTCGTAGAGACCTGATTTTGATTGAGTAGGTCCTTAATCATGTTCTATGGCCTTAGAAATTAGTATGAATAATCTATTAATACAAAGATAGATTATTAGAATCTATCAAATTTCAAGGACGAAATTTCTTTAAGGAGGAGCGGATGTTATACCCCGTACATTTACAGCTATTAATAAATTTAATTAATTTAAATTAGACCAATTAATTAATTATAAGAGTCTGTAACGGAGCTAAAGTAACTTAATCTAGTCCAATTAACCGAGTTATGAAAGCCCAATAGCCCAAATCGTACTACTAAGAGTAGCCTACTAATTTAGTTCAAATTCTATGTGGATGTGTTAGATAGCAACATAGTAAAATAATGATAACTTTCTATAGAAAATTCTAATTATGGCATAATTGATATCATTAGAAGGAGAATAGAAAGATATATAACTTTTTAGAAGACCATTTGTATTAATTAAGATGTTTTAGGAGTCAAAAATATCAAAAATCAGTTTTATAAGGATTGTCTATAGAGAACAAGTCCTAATTAGATTAGGATTTGAATTAGGAAATAAAAAATAGTATAATTAATGTTAACCATGACTTAAAAAATTATGTATAACATATTTGACTTATACTAGAAGTTTTATGAAGAACACATGTTTAAAATAATTCGTTTTCTAATCAGAATTAGGACATCTTTAGACATGAAGGAAATCTGCCAGATTTCTTAGTTTGAAGTACTCAGGACAGCAGGTCCGTAAAATAGGCATATCTTTTTATATAAATATCCAACAATAGTGATCTTGGTAGCATTAGAAAGATAATAAAAAGTTATAAAACATTGTAGAAGATAGTGGTTCTTAATTTGGATGTTTAAGGGGTTGGATTTAATGGTATTCAGAAAAGAAAACTGTAAGTAGCGCGAGCAGAATCCAATTTGGACTAGGAAGTGACTTTGACTTGGAGATTAAGTTATGGGAAGTAGGAGTTCGACTCCAGCAAAGAAAATAAGTATTAATGGTTATATTAGGAGGTTAAATAAGTATAAATAGAATCTTGGGTCGTGCTCAACCTCTATGGCATGCAGCTCTCTTCTAAAAGGTAAGTTCATATAGTGTTTTTGAGAGAATAGAGTTGTTCATAGTTATTTCTCTTGGGAATTTGATTCTAATCAATGTTTTATATTATTGGAGGCTTAGAGAACGTGTAAGAACTTAGAGAATGTGAAAAATAGTTTAGAGAAAGAAGAAATCATGAAAAGATAGCAAGGAAGCATAGGAGAATCAAGAGCCAAATTTTTTTCATGAGGTAGGTGGATAACTGTACACATGATCTGTTTTGTATTACAAAATTATGTTATTTTAGAAAATTTTCAAAAGTTAATAAATTAGTAAAAACTTTGATCTATATGTATACTTCATGATATTCAAGTTTCATATTTTTATAATCTTCTTTTCTATTTATTCTTTGATTATTATCTCAGCCTATGTAATCTGTTCGTTCAATCTGTTGTGCTTCTAATTATAATCACACAAGTTACAGATGTTTGTTCTCCTTGGTCCGATGTTCAATTGAGCTAAAATTTTGACATAAGTCGATTTCTTATGTTATATTCATGAACAAAAAAGTTCATAATTTTCAAAGTTTTTTTGATATTTAATCCATAATAATATTTTCAAACTATACAATATGCCCAAATAGTTTTGAAATCTCAATTTGTGAATCCTATATCTCATTTGATTCGCGTTTAAATTATACAATATTTTGTGGAGACCTTTGCTATATTATATTTGAGTTCTAAGTAAAGTTTGATAATTTTATAACTTCATTGGATATTCAGTTTAACTTCTGTTTTGATTTGTTGGAATTCTATTTAAGTTGGATTCTCCGAATCAAAGTGAGAATCCAAAATCATATCAAACCAATCCTGAAATTGATGAAATTTTGTCCACACTTTAAATAGGACATTTGTGACATGTTTACAAAATTTGATAATTTTTTGAATCTTTTTGATATTATTTGTCTTATTTTTCAATTTATTAGCTCTGAAAATTAGTTTTGATGGCCGAAAAATATATTTGTTATTCCGAAAATTTTAAGAAAATTACTTTAACTATTGTTTCTGTCAAGCAACCTATTTGGATCAGATTTATTCTGATTATCTATATATATGACCATAATGACTATCTAAGTAGCTATTTTGTATATAAAAGTATGTATTTTAACTCTTATATGTACGTATTAATTTGATAATTCAATTTCCAGATCTATGCTCATCCTTTATCATCATTTGATCTCTGTTAATCTGATTGTAGCATCATTATTTGACTTTGCTTGGACATTGCTATCTTAAGGAGATATTTGACCCGATTTCATTATAAGCATCCATATTAGATATGATATTTTGTTTGGAACCTGAAGGCAAATGGGTGGAATCCTGATTTTCGGCCGGCTAAAACTAGGGGACGACGATACGTAACGTCCTGGTGGTTTGGAGTTGGGTGGGACTTAGACTCTCCGATTCTGCACAGTGACTAAGACCTTTGCATCATTTGCCTAAATGCTTTGATATTTGTTTTGTTTGGTTCCTTATGTTGTGGTTTGGATGCATGTCCATTATGATATGATTTGATTTGTTTGATTGGCACATAAATCTGAAATCTTTATTGCATATGTTCATTTGAATTTAACTTAGTCATTTGAATCTTTTGATCATCCTATTTAGTTATCCCTTTGCAATCACATAAGTTTGTCTTAACTATATGATCCATGATATAAATCTGATTTGATAAGTTACTACGTCATGATATTTGCTATTTGATATGAGATGTGCTCAGAAGACGGCGATACGTAACGTCCTGACAATTTGATAATTTGATATGTTTTGTTCGATATCTGATACGTTCTGATCATGGCTAGTAGAATTTGATATGTCTGATATAAGTTCGATCATGCCATATATGCTATATGTTAATTGATCTATTCATGCTATTAGGAAACACATTTGATTTGGTAAGTTTATATTTGATCATGTTTTGTATCATGTTCTTAATTGAGATATATGTAGAACTGTGTAAGATCATATTTAGTATAATTGTATAATGTGATTTGTAAAGTTTATTATATGTTAAGTCATGTAGATTGTTTGAACCCTATTAAGTAGTTGTACTCATAAATTCTATTAACATTTTCAGAGTCTGAGAAAGAAAATTTGGATTTGAGAAGACTTCTGATTAAGGCATTGGACATCTTCAGGAAATTATTAGATTGAAATCTATAGCTTTCGTAGACTTGATGTAATAGGTATAATGAGAGATTGATGTATTTTTCTTTATTTGGTGAGATTGAGAATTTATACACTATTGATGGAAATTGTAATTTGTGAACTTTAGTATTGGTTATATTTGGATATTTTGGGTTACTTGATAGTTATGGCATTTATTGAAAATTGTTTTGTGGTTGTTCAGCTCTCATATTTGTTCGTTATGGTGGAATTTGTTCTTAGATTACGTGGTCGGATTCCGAGTTAAAAAAAATAAATGAACCGAATCTGGAGCGTAACACATACGATGACTAACATCACATCAGTTTTATCCCTTCACTAAGATCGTACCGGTTTAAAAAGCATCCAAAACAAGTGTGTTCTTTGTCATAATTGCATGTTGTCTTTCTTTTTTGAATAGATACTATACTTCATTCAAGCTCTAATCATTTTTTTTGTTTTTTTGTTTTTTTGTTTTTTTTTGTTTTTGCAAGAAATTGATGAAGGAGAAATGAGGATTTCAAAGGAACACAAAACTTCATCTTGTCGTTGCTTCGAAGTGAGAGTGGAAGTCGAAGGAAGGCTCTTCATCCTTAGTCGGCCGTAGGAGGAGAAGTTGAAGGATCCACATAAAATACTCCCAATTTCAAGGTATTTCGCGATCACTTCCACTTTCACTTGAGAATTTCATTCTCTAATGATCACATCTATTGCTTTTAATGTTATTCATGACATTTTAAATTAATATTTCTAGTCCCCTTTGAGCATTCACAGTCAACTGTCAAATCACAATCGGTTTGCTTATTTGGATTTGATGCCGCAATACAATATTAGAAAACACATTTTCTGATATGATGTTCATCTTGGCTAGGACTTCCATGCATTATTCTTAGAGCATTCTCTCTCTAATTTTTAAGAGCCAATGATCTCATATTGAACACTCAATTACCTTCGAAGGTATTCTTCTGAACCCGATCTCTTGGTTGATTAGGACCCCATCGTTAGAGATCTATTAGCTAAGGTCAAAGCCCAAAAGTCCACTGACAAGGTGTCTTCAGTGTCTCAGATCTGAAAACTAATCACGCGACTGTGACATGGTTGACAGTTAGGTAATTTACCATCCAATAATTCAAGCTAAATCAATTCAGTTAACTCATTCACCAATGAGCACCTATAGGTTCACCGCAGTGTCTATACGACCGATCACCGTCATTATATAAGCATGAACAGCCTGTACTAGCCTTACCTGATATTTACTATACCTCTCAAATATCCTCTCACTAGGAACAATTAAGTTTGTATGTTTAAAAGGTGTTAATCTCATTATTATGATCCCATCATAATTTAATGTCTATTACACACATTCATGGACTTCATTATGATACGTTTAATCTAATTACACATAATGAATAAAAAGTCTTTATTATTATTATAAAAACAAGATTGTACAAAGTATGTGTTTAAAAGATGTTAATCTCATTATTATGATCTCATCATAATTTAACATCTATTGTACACACTCATAGACTTCATTATCAGACATTTAATCTAATTAAACATAAAAAGCCTTTATTATTATTATAAGAACAAGATTGTACAAAGTATGTGATTAACTTGAAGGATACATACTACTAACAGAAGATCCCCTAAAGGCGCAGCACCTGGCTGAGCTCTAGAAGGCAGGCGCACTGTTTACTAGCTTTGATTTTAGGCACATCTCACGCTCTAACAATGCCCAGGCCGACGCACTAGCTTAGCTCTCCTCATCCTTTGACCTCGGACCGAAGAGGACGGTCCTCGTTGAAGAGCTCCAAGTGATAGAATTGAGTGGGCTAAAAGTCAATCATAAACTAATTTTTGTACATTCTAATTCTAAATATTAATAAAGGCAATCTTTTCATTATATAGTTCTCGTGAATTTAACTATAGTAATGAATGTCTATAAATTTATGTAAAGGATATTGAATCATGATGAGATCATGATAGTGAGATCAACATTCTATAAACATTTGTCTTAAACGGTTCTCAATCATAGGATACTTGTAATGGACATCAAATATCCGATAAGATTGACACAAGTTATTTCTGCTCATGCGATGATGATGAATGATCTTACATTCACTTGTGTGGTGACACTAATGTAGACACGCTAATTTTGACCTCATATTGAGTATATTTCATGTCACACTTATAATGTCCCAAAATGATCTGATGTTTAATCATTAATTATTTTTTATTAATTTTCTCAGAATTTGTTAATTAGCGTCGCCCGTAGACGACGTCATTTAGGTTCCTAGCCAAAATCAGTTCGGAATTAAATTTTCAAATTTAGATAGATTTAACTGAATAGCGTCACCCGTAGGAGACGCCATTTAAGTCCTAATCCATTTGAGTTTCCGATTTTTAATCCGAATTAATTTTCTAGATTATCTAAAGCATGTCGTCCATAGGAGAGGCAATTTAGGTTTTCTAATATATTTCGGTTTATTTTTCGGATTTTGTTTCTATTTTGGCCACTTTAATTAGCCAAATGACGTCCCAGTTAGACGACGCAATTTAGCAGTTTTCTGATAAATATGATTTGGCCGAGATAATCCGGTTTCCGAAGTTGGGAAGGTTGCAACCTCCTTCATGCTCATCCAAGGTAAGTCCTACTACGGGAGAGAGTCCTTTTGAAGCCCAAAACACCCCTAAACCTATTCTTATAAATACAACACCCCTTGGACCTTAAAAAAGGTTGGCCATTGGTGATTTTGAAGCTTGAAGCAAGGTGTTTGAAGGCTCTAGAGGAGAAAAACGTGGATAGCAAGAAGAGCTTCATCCAAAGCTTCTTCTTCTTCATCCTTTTCGTACTTAGAAGCTTTTAAAGACAAAGGCTATGGAGGAGCCAACCAACCATTTTCTTTCCCTAATTTCTTTTTAATTTTTTTTCATTAATTTTATATAGTTTATTCATTATTTTTCATAGTTCATCATCACACCATGTTCACCCACACTCATAATTTCATACCTACATGCTTATAGGGGTTTAAAGAACACTAATCAAGTGAGTAGATTAGTTTAGTTGAATGTTTAAATTTCTTATTAGAATAGATACTACACTACTCTAGTTCTAATTAGATTATTTTTCTTTCTTGTTTAATCTTTTACAAGGTACGAAGAAGAAGAAGAAAGAAAGAGGATCAAAGGAACTATCAAGAAATAAAAAACAAGAACATCAACAAAAATGGCTCTTTTTCTTTGGCTGGCCAAAGGAAGGGAATCAAGGACTCCACATCTCCCAAATTTGAAAAGGTAAGCGATCAATTTTTTCTTTGAAACTTTACAATTTCTGGCGATCACATTTTCTTTTCTTTTCTTTAATAGTTTTACTATTCATACGAACAACATGAAATTTATGAATGTCGCACACCTAATTTGAGCACCCATAGCTTTTTGGCAATCACGGTGGGACTTGGTCTCGCCGTCTTTTAATAGTTATTCTTTCTTTTTATCATCGGGCACCCACGGTGCACCACTTGTGTCCCTCGGGCACTCCTTTCACCAATTGATGAGTTTGGTTTAGTTTATCCCTACGTGCACAACGTGCACATCCCTTTGCGGCAAGATCTTGCCCTCCCGTGATTGATTGAAAGTTGTGAGTGTGACAAGAAGTGTGTGGTTAATTGAGTTTATGTTGTTTGCATGATAATAAACCTGTTTAAATTGAATTTGCATGATCAGTTAGATTCCTATTTATCTTGATAATTTGGGAGAGGATTGTCCTCGAAATTGCTCTATGTTTATTATTTTCAGGCTTTGAATAGCGTCTAGGCAGAGAGACACGATTCAAAACGTGTCCCAGCGTCGAGACGCCATTCAGCCTCATATTCTTGTTGTGCTGCTGTCTGAGCGTTTGTGAACAGAAGAAACTTCTATCTTGAATAGCGATGTCGAACAACGACGCGATTCAAACAATTTCTTCTTTTGCTCATCAGTCCTCAGATCTTTGATTTCTTTGGTTACCTATATCTATCTTACACTACATTAGAGGCCATCTAGGCCATAGGTCATCTGCATTGGGGCTCACCCTCCCCTCATAGGAACACTTTTCTTAGCATCTTCACCTCTCTCTAACTGGGTCAGTTCCTCGGTCAGACTAGAGTTGTTGGTATTAAGACCTCCGTAAGTTCCTAAAAGCAAGGTATTCCTCCTTGTTTATCGAGCTGGTTGTACCAATTGAAGTCTTGGTTAGTCATTCATACCGTTGTGAGAGAACTATAGAGTATAACGGTGGAAAAACTAGACTGAAGCTAGGATCCTACCCATTGAGTGAATTTGGTTTAACAATTTAAATAATTCAACAAGGAAACCTTAGATAACGTAACCATCCACTTGTTTGCTAACCCTCTGTACTAGTTGTTTGAATCGTTGTCGAAAGATTAATATCATGATGCTCTGATTAGGTAGAACTCTCGGCATGGTTGCCTTCAAACAAGAAGACGTGGTGGAGTACGAGGGAGATGCTTATGCCCCTCGGGTTTATGATCCATCTTATTTAGAAGAAGAGAGAGATGTTTATATCTCTCATAATTACAATCAATTCCAAACTCTACACGAGGGAGATGCTCATGCCCCTCAATTTCAGATGGATTCAACTTATGATCAATATAATCATGATATGGGCGATCATTCCCATGTTCATGTCATTTCCAACCCCGTCTTTGAAGGAGTCCAAGACCAAGCCGGGCCCTCATCCAATCATCCTTCTGATCTCGCTACCCTCATGGGGGCTCTATCTAATCATATGGATCCTCGTCAGTTTGACGCCATCCAATCTATTCTGAAAGGGAAAACCCCTTTACAGTCACCTGAATCAAATCCCTCGGTTCACGCCTCTGTTTATCAAGCTCCTACCCGGGCAATGGAAGGCCTCCATACTTCTACCCCTCGACCTACGGGTCATCAACAATCTAGTTCGCGGCATCTTGTCAGGCCGCAGACTCCAGTTTATCAGAATGCCTTCGGACAGGGTGGAAATACTGCTAGTCCACAACCTTACTGTCCTCCCATCCCTGCTTATTCCAGGAGGTAGTCTTTTCAACAACCCCTACCTCCACCAGCAGATTCTGCCACTCAACTTCTACTTAACAAAATTTCTCAAATGGATGAGCGGTTCAAGAGTTTCGAGAAGAAGATGGATACTAAAACTGCTCCTGAACTCTCTATTCCTGATTTGCCAGTCTTCCATCTCCTGCCTTCCGAAATGCCAGTCTATAGAAAGTACAACGGCGCAGGCAATCCTTTCCTTCATATCAAGGAATTTCTGTATGAATCATCATTCTAGCAACATGATAAGAGAGCATTGGCCTTCCTCTTCAGGAGGTCATTGGAAGGGTCAGCCTTGGAATGGTTTTTCTCTCTAGACCTGAGTGAGGTAGAGAACTTCGACGTTGTCTCAAAGAAGTTCCTGCAAAGATATAAAGACAAGGTGGCACCTATCTTATCCATTACTGATTTATTCAACGAGAAGATGAAGCCTAATGAAGACTTCATAGTATTCGCCGACAGATGGCGAGGAATGGCTGAGAAAATAAGAGATCACCTGTCCGAACAAGAACTAGTGAAGAGGATGGTTGCCAATGCCACTCCCCAGTATAAATTGGTATTGACACTGAATCTGACCACCATGGTAGATCTGTACGAGAGGGCGCGTTATGCTCAAAATGCGTTCAAGGATTCTACTTTTGTCAGTGTTTTTGACCCCCACGTACCCAGCAGACCTCCACCACAGAAGCCTGCAATGCCGAATTCTTCTAGCATGGGTCCCACTACTGAAGGCACACTCTCCTATGAACAAATCAGCATGGTAAACAACAATCAATCGCAATTCATAAGAAACCAACAACAACAGCCACAGTATACAGGGCAAAGATTGCCAAATTAGCAGGATTTTAGGCCGCCTCAACAACCATACTAGCCAGCCTACAATCAGCCTCAGCAGTAGTATCAACAGACGTTCAACTAACCAAGTCATCAGCGAGCTTATCACAATATACCTCCACTGGGTGACTACAACCAACAGAGAAAACCTCTAGGCCCAAAGAGGGGATCTTATCCTCCACACCCAGAATCCTTATTAGACATATTCAACGCCCTTATAGTAGCCAATGCTTTGGTTTTGCCAAAGGAGAAAACAGTTTGACCCTAGAATGCTGATGTCTCCAAGTACTGTGTCTTCAATAGACAACCTGGGCATACAGTGGATGCGTGTTTCTAATTCAGAGACTACATCCATGATCTGAATGAGCAAGGGCGTATTGATTAGGAGGAGATGAGAAAATATATAGCAACCTTGAAAGCAAAAAGACCACAGCAACAACAACAACCACAGCAGCAACAACAATAGATGCAAAGAGCACCAGTACAGGCAGCAACACCACCAAATATGGGTATAGTGCAGAACCCGTTGCCAGAAGATCAAAACCGAATCACCCCAATTCTTATTAATAGCCGGTCTGAGGCTAACAGGGGGCAACAATGGAAGGTAGAGGAATCATCCTCTGTTTACTCAACATGCCATATCCCGAGTACCGCCGAGCAATCACCTCACCACTTTCTACGCATACCTAAGCCAGAAACCATAACCATTACTCCCATACCAACACTCGCCTACCTTAGACCCATTCCACCGCCAACCCTCCTTAAACCCATCACTCACTCTGCTACCATATATCCACCAAATAACCCCCCATCACCCAACCACGAACTCCTCCTGCCATCCAAATCATTGCTCCGCATTCCCTTCCCCACATCATCTACACCAATCACCTATCCCAATACCATACAGTCTTCCAAACCACTCATCTGCGTTCCAACACCTCCACCACATAACCCACCATCGTCCATATATAAACCCATTATCCTCTCCAAACCCCTCATTAACCTGGCAGTACTCCAAATATCACCTTCCAATGATGATCAGCATGCGCTCCGATGCGGGAGAATTTTCAACAAAGTCTTTCCTCAATCCACAGTTAGAGACGGCCCACCACAGCCGTCAGAGGAAGTATAGAATGAAGAGAGTGCACCAGGCACTCCATATGATCTGTTGAAACATCTAGACAGAACACCGGCACACATCTCAGTGCTCGAGTTGATCAAGAGATCCAAAACCCACCAAAAAGCTTTAATAGTGTATCTCAAAGGAGTAATGGTCAATGAGGACGTACCGGTAGAAAAGATAACTGCACTGCTAATTCCATAAGGGGATCAGCTCTCCATTTCATTCCATACATCTGAGCTAGCACCACCAGCAGCCAGGAGCATGGCACTAAGCATTATAGTCAACATCTGCAAGAAGGCTGTGGATGCATGTCTAGTTGATACATGGGCTCCCATCAATGTGTTATCACCAAAGACCTTAGAATTCTGCGGTGTACCCAAAGAGAAGTGGTTGCCTTCTCCCATCTCTGTTACTGCTTACGATAACTCTACCCGTTCTCCTCTGGGAATGGTCTATTTAAAAGTGAAATTAGGCACCGTTTACCTGGCCGACAACCCATTCTGTCGGTATTATAGGTTTGTTCTCCCTCGGCTAATCCTTTGAAAGCCACTATACTTATTCCTTGTCCAGTTGATGCTGTTAAAAGGGGGAAGTGCGTGAGTACCCCTGGCTAGGACATTATAATGAAAGGTGGTTACAAACCGGGAAAAGGCCTAGGCACACAACTACAAGACAGAACCAAGATCATAAAAAACAACAGAATAATACCTGGTAATGGTTTGGGCTATCGGCCAGTGAAGGTAAAACCTCAGATTGTTCAGCAGCATGAAGACAAAGATGGTCAGGAAGTCTGGAAAACAATGACCACCCAATGTAAAGAAAATCAGGATCCTTTAAATTGTACCCTATATACACACTTCATTAAAGGACCTATAATTAATCATGACAATGATAACACGGTGGTAATTACTTCCCACTTTAACCTGCATGATGTGATAAGTACACATTTTTAGATAAACAATAGATGAAATTTATACACTATACTATCAATTTTATGTACAAAACCATAAGGAATGATAGATAAATTGATTATGCTTTCAAAATATTAATTTTGCAAAATTCGAATGCCAAATATCATCATTTCATGGATTAAGTAAGTGTGATAATTTTATTTCCAATAAGAGCTTCTCAACAATTATTTATATACATTTAAATAACTTATTGATTGCCGCATGACCTTAACTGTTGTTTTATGTGGATACAGGACATGAGCAAACAGATGGCATAGTGGTTAGAGCACCTAAACCCTAGGTGAAGTGACTAGGGTTCGAATCTCGGAAGGAACAAGATTGTATTTTTGCTCTTCAAAATGGGCTCAATGCCAGCTAAGAGAGAAAGATGGAAATCTTGAAATTCAAATTCAAAAATAATATTTATTGTTTTTAAGATTTGGATTTCAAATTTCAACATTCAAATTTCGAAAATAATATTTATTATCCAAAATTCAAATATCGAAATTCAAAATCAAATTTCCCACTCTAAATTCAAATTTCAAAATAAACATTCATGGTTTTTAAAGAGGATCCACTAATTAAGGGGGAGCTTAATAGCCTATTTATTACCCTTTTTCAAATTCAAAATTTGCGGCTCTCTTCTATAAAACCATGGGAGGGGGGAGGAAAAAGACAACTTTTGAAAATTTTAAACTCTCTCACCCCTTCCATCTAAATATCTCTCGCTCCCAATTTCTCTCTCTCACTTTCTCTTAAACCAGCGGCTGTCAAGGCAAGAGGTGGACTCAAGGCACTGCAACTAACCACTAGAAGGAGTCCAGGGCTGCCAAGGATCCGTGTGAAGGGCTACGACGGCTACAAACATCAGTTTTCTCTCTCCATCGCCTCTCTCTCTAGTTTTTGAGTTCCCCATGTTACACTGTATTTCGAATATTTTATGTAAAAGTTTCCTTATAAAAGTCATATTAATTTATTTTCAATGTCTTTGTAAAATTTTATGTAGTTCTAATAATGAATAACAGTAGCTCCTTTGAAAAAAGTTATCTTTTCTACCTCTTTTTGTTCTACAACTTTTATTTTTTATTCTGTTGACACTACTCAAACTTTATATTCTACTTTTAATTAGTATTTTAAAGGTAGTCTTAGTTCAGTAGATGGTCTGATTATGCTCATTCAGGGGTGCTCTTTTTGTGACTTCATAGTAAGTCCGGTTAATTTCAATTCTTAACAAATCAAATCATCATGCTTCCTCTTCTTTCTTCTTTGTTTTTCCTCTAAAAACTCAAGGTTTTCAACTTTAAAAATATATTTCCCTGTAGATTCGATCCAATCTCACCACTTGCTATTTTTCAAATAATTATATGTGGAAATTAGAATTTTAAGATTTATATTTGAATATGCTTAACGACACATAATTTCGAGTGATCAATTTTTGGCGTTGTCACCGGGGATTTAGAATTTTAATTTTGATTATTTTGGGTCCATTTGTATAAATCCATACTTACATTTATTTTCTCTTTTTGCAGGAATTTAAAAAAAAAAAAAAAAGACAAAAGGAAAACTCAACTTGGTGAGTTTGTTCTAATTTCTTTAACATTTTTATTTTATTTTTAGATTTGCTTAGAATAGATATAGATCTCATTAAATAAAACAAAATTCAGAAAAACAAAATAAAAAAACAATCATTTCAAGATTAGAAATCAAACCATCATGTTTTAGGACATATATCATTTAGGAATGCATTAGTTTTTAATTTTTGTCATTTTAATTTATGTTGAAGAGTGCAGGAAGCAAGGTGAGTCTTTCCAAATTGTGCAAATAACATGTTCATGCATTGACATTTCATTATTGCAGAAAACAAACTTGATTGAATTGTAGTATGCATTTCATTGATAAAATAATTTAAGGGCATTTTCATAATAAGATAAGGTGGGGATTTCATTACCCTTCATTGGCCTAGAAACCACAAACACTCCATCTTGCATTGTCCCAAGCCCAATAAAAATCAAATAGCAATTGCACCTAGGGTTCACACTATAATTGGACCGAGCTTTAAATTCACTTCTACTTTGGACAACAGTGTCTAGGCTAGAGGTTACAAAGGCAAATGCCTAAGTAGATAAGTGGTTATTTAATTAGGTCCCTACGAAAGTAGGGGGAGCCTCCCACTATCCCACCTCTTACCTGGCCGATTGATCTATTGTAGAGGTGATTCATAGTGAATTCTAGCCATTTTGTGAGAAATCTCATTCCTAAGTCTAGGGTACACTTAGGTCATTAGAAATTTGTTGTTAACTTGTTTGTCATTGCATAAATAAACATAAAAAAAAATACATAAAAATAAAAATAACAAAAACAACCATTCTCATCTCATCTTGGTCTAGTGTATGTTAGGTAGAAGAGCTCAAAATCCAAAAATTATTAATCCAATTCAAGAAATTGAGAGATACCTACATCACCAAACCAATATTCAACATCAAATGGCTGGAAATAATCAACAAATGCCTAAACAAATGAAGGAATATTTCATTCCTCAAGACTATAATCCTTCATCTTGTATCCAATTGCCTAATGTCCATGCTAGCCATTATGAGATCAAGCCAAGCACCATCCAAATGCTCCGATCTTTCTATGGGAATACCAATGAAGATCTATATAAACATTTGGATAAATTCTTTAAGATTTGTTCAATCGTGAAAATTCAAGATTTCATGGAAGATGTCCTTCGACTTACCCTATTCCCTTTCTCACTTAAGGATAAAGCCAAATATTGGCTGGGAACGATAGAGAAGCCCATTAAGACTTGGCCCGAAATGCAATAAGAATTCCTAAAAAAATTATATCCTATTGGGAGAACAAATACCATGAGAAGGGCTATAACTGGATTCTCACAATTACTGGGAGAACAAATCCATGAATCTTGGGAACGATTGAAGGAATTGATGAGAAAATGTCCACACCATGGATTGTCTAGATGGCAAATTGTGCAAGCATTTTATGAAGGTTTAGATGCACAATACAGGCAAATGGTAGATGCATCATGTGGAGGAGCATTCATGAGCAAAAGTGAGGAAGAAGCTTATGATTTGTTTGAAATGTTAAGTGAAAATCCTTTAAATCACGCCTCACTTTCATCATATGAAAGATATGTGGGAACATCCAAACGGACTGGAGTTTATGAAATAAGAAATAGAGGAGAATTTGATTTTAGGATGGATATCAATGCACTAGCTCAAAAGTTGGACAAAGTGGACCTTCTGGCCCAACAAATGAGTAAAATGGATCTAATGGCCTAAAAGTTAGACCAAGTTCTAGCTTCGAACAATCAAGGATTTAATATCCAACCACCATCAAGACCATACTCAGAACCTTCTCTATCTTACCAGGAAGCTTGTAGTCTTTGTGCTAGCCTAATTCACCATGTCAGTGAGTGTCCTACGGCAGCCCAATTACCACCTTTCATCCAAGAAAAAGTCCAAGCAGCCCAAGGTTACTTAAAACCCAATCATGATCCATATTCTTCTAACACCTACAACCCGGGCTGAAAAAATTACCCAAATTTATCATGGAAACCTCAATAAGCCCAAGCTCTAAACCCACAAGCACAATACTTTCATAACATGGCCCACCAACAGAATTATTTTCCAAGTCAAACCTTCAATAAGAGTCAACCTACCCAATCCCAATCTCAAGCCCCTTATTTTCAGCCCAATAACACCCAAAACATGTATTCTCAGCCTTCATACCAAATTTCATAGCCTCAGCCACCAAATCAAAATGATGAAAAGTTCAATATGTTGCAACAATTACTCATGAACCAACAACAACAACAACAACAATTGCAACAACTGGTCAACTCCCAACAACAATCCATTGCAAAACTGGAAGCCCAACTTGGCCAAATGGCCGACACCACTATGAGGAGAGAAGTGGGTCCGTTACCCAGTCAACCAATTGCAAATCCACGAAACTATCCTCCGAATTTCCAACAACAACCACTCCTACCCATTCCTCAAAGGCTTCAGCCCGGCCCATCCATACCACAAAATGGCCTGCATGTTAAGAATGTTAATGCCATCTTAGTCTTGAGGAATGGTGAAATCTTAGCGAATCCTTCTAAGTCTTAAATAGTAGATGAAAGCTTCCATAAACATAACAACATTTTTCAATCCAAAATCCAGGGAGAGGCCAAAGGAAAAGAGAAAATAGATGAAGATCTGAGCCCAGACCAACCCAAGGTCCCCTTCCCAAGGGCTTTATAATTCAAGCCCGCTAGTAGCAAGAAGTTAGCCCAGCATCAGGCCCAACCTCAAATGGGCCCAAATCCACCAAGATGCCCACAGTTAGAAAATCCGAAAACAATTTTGGCCTTAAGAAGTGGTAAAATTTTGCCAGATCCTTACCCAAATCAAGGATCTAATCAGCTCAATCATGAACAAACCGAAGAAGAAGAAGAAGAATAAGAAGAGAATGAAGAACCCAATATTATTCAAGAAAAAGGGAAAATTGAGCAATATTCTGAGAATTATAAATCAAAAATCCATTTTCCAGAAGTTCTAGAGAATGCCAAGGAAAAAAGGAAGCATCAAACTCAAACCCACAATGAAGAGTTAATGGACTTATTTAAACAAGTCCACATTAACATACCTCTAGTAGATGCCATCCAACATGTGCCGGCCTATGCTAAATTTCTAAAAGAATTTTGTACTCAGAAAAGAGAGCCCAAAACAAATCCTAAGAAGGTCTTTTCGTCTGAAGAGGTGAGTACTATTCTGCTGAACCAATTACCCAAAAAGCTTAAAGATCCTGGCACCCCTCTCATTTCTTGTGATATTAATGGACTTACATTTGACAAGGCACTTCTTGATCTTAGGGCCAGTATAAACCTTTTGCCCACTTCTGCCAATGAACAACTGGATCTAAGAGAACTGAAGGCCACTTTTGTTATTCTCCAACTGGCAGATCGATCAGTTAAAGTGCTACGAGGATTCATTGAGGATGTAATTGTCCAAATCAAAGATTGCTACTTCTCCGTGGACTTACTTATCTTGGATATGGCCCCGTCCTCAAATTTGAATCACACTCTAATCATTTTGGGACGTCCATTCTTAGCTACAACAAAGGCAAATATCAATTGTGCGACAGGTAAGATGGACATTTCTTTTGGGGCTGGCAGATTGGGATCAATATTTTTCAAACTCCTAAGTATCCGGATTGGAATGAGGGTTGTTATACAGTGCATGCCATGGATAATATGGTAGATGATAGTCTAGATTTAGAACATTTTCTCTTTCCCATAGAAGAAAATTTGGAATTTGAATAGTCTTTATCCTACACCAAAGAGATTGATTCACTTCACAATTGGACTCACTCACTTAGTCCTTGGCCTATCATTGAACTTGTACCCAAGTTGCACCCTAAGCCAACACTACCATCTCCTATATCTCCTCCTGAATTTGAGCACAATTCCTTACAGCTTGATCGCATGCATGACATTCATATGGTGAGACATGCTAAGTCGAGAGGAGAATTACACATAAACCAAAGTCTAAGTGAAGTAAGCATGAATGAGGTAGTCAAATGGTCAAATCAGACAAATCATCACTTCATGAGTAGGAAAAGTATGGCTCTGAGAATATCTGAGCAGGACACACAAAATGATACCAACAAATCAATTGACCCAGGTTGATAAGAACTCACATATGTCTGGCTGAGGACGTTAAACTAAGCGCTTATTGGGAGGCAACCAAATCTTCTCATTTTTATTCTGATTTTTCTCTTTTTCTTTTCTTGTTAGAAAACTGAGATCATTCACATTGGTGTATATGGAGAAGCCTCTCACATACCTTAGGTTGTACCTTTCCTCATTATGGATTTTATGTTAAATAATTCTTTCCATTACCATGCCATTGAGGACAATGTCTGGGGGAAAGAATCATAGTGCATATTGAATTATCGTTTAAAATGAATAAAATTTTTGAAAAAAAAAAAAAGAATTATCATAGATGCCTATATGATCGGGGTTCCTCTACCCCGATCATATAGGCATCTAATGTCATAGCCATAGTTTCTCCTCCCAATTAAGCAGGCCTTGTGGATAGCATAACAAATCTGCCTAAAGTGATTCGAATCCTATGACTATAACGATGGTGGACCACGCGGTAAGTTCTCAACTACTCGCGTTACGGCTTACAGTTTATCTGAGGGTATTTAGATAACTTTTATCTTGGTCTCTCCTAGGTGATAGTACATAAATATATCGTATATATTCACTAAATACTATACCTACTTTGATTCATAATCAAAAGAAAACAATGCATCTCATACATGTCATTAGTGTGGTCATGGATAGCACAGTGGGTTTGACTGGAGCCAACAGTCAAACGCACACACAATCTAACACAACAATTATATTAGATATCCTACAAACACATAGGCAAGAGATCTTCATCTTTTCGCCTTCCTGACTGCAGCTGTGGATCGTCCTCGCTCCTTCCTCAATCGCCTCGATCATATTACATTAATTCTAGAATTACATGTAATTAGAAGAGAGCCTTATGGCGAGTACAAGAGAGAGGGAGGTAGAAATACATCAGAGAATGAGAGAGGGAGAGATACGCAGATTTTAATTTATTAACAATTAATAAACATCCATCATTCATCCACGATCCACACAAACACATCATTCATCACATGAACAATTAAATAAGTGCATATCCATGACCACGGTGTGTTTTAAACATCCTACACAAGATATAGCTCATCACATGGCTAAAATAAAAGAGTTTTTCAAAATAAATAATTTTGGCTTTCAAAAAATTGGGATCCAATCAAAATTGGTATTTGAATTTCGAAAACTCATTTTATTAATTTAACATGCAATTAAATCAAAATTTAAAAGTATTAAACACACATCACATGTACACACACTCCAAATTAATAATTCCAGATTATTCCATGCAAATTAGAATAATTATAATAATCTAACACTTAGATTAAACCCCATTAATAATCTAACAATAAGATTATTAATGACTAATCTAACTCTTAGACTAGTCTAACAAAGTTAATTAATAATTTAACACTTAAATTAATAATCAACCAAATTAATTATTAACTACTAATCTAACACTTAGATTAGTCAATTAATGTTAATTATTAATTTAACTCTTAAACCAACAATTAACACTAACTAATTAATAATTAATTAATCTAACTTTTAGATTAGATAATTAAAGTTATCATTAATCTAACTATTAAATTAATGACTAACAATAATTAATTAAGGATTGCCAATTTAACATTTAAATCAGTCATTTAAGTTAATTATTAACTTAACAATTAAATTAATAACTAACTCAAATATTAATTAACAATTAGTTGAAATAATAATTAATAATCTAACTATTAGATTAATAATTATTAATTACTAATTTAACCATTAAATTAGTATTATTAAAATTAATTATTAGTTTAACCATTAAACTAACTGTTAATATTAATCAACTAACAACTAAATGTTAATTAAAGTGATTCACAAATCATTAGTAAGCCCAATTTAAAATTACAAAACACTTTTGAATTTATTGAAATTAAAATCAAATTTTAATTCATTTTAAATGGGCAAAGGGGAATTAAATAAGAAAAATGGGGTGGGGTTGGCCCAGCCGGATGGGCTGAGCCTTGGGCTCGGGCCCTGGCCAAGCCAGGGCTCGGACCAGGGGCGCCAGGCTGAGGCCTGGCTCAGCCAGCCCCTGGACCCGGCTCAGTCCGGTCGGACCGGCCCGCCAGGGCCACCGTTAAGCCGGCTCGGGCCGGCTCCCCTTCCCTGCAACCCGACGCCCCTTTTACAAGAAACCCTAATAGGGTTTGCAGGTGGAGGCCGGCGGCGGCGCCTAGCGGCCGGGCCCCCGGCGCCGGCCAGTCACGCCGGTGACTCCCCCAGTGCCGGCCACGCCCTCCCGGTGCCAGCGGCCCCCTCATCGCCGGCGATGCCCCCCGGAAAACCCCACTAAAATCTGGTTTCTCAACCTGTGTAGAAGGGGAAAAAGAGGGGAAATCCGGCCATCTCCAGCGGCCTCTCCGACACCGGTTAGGAGTCCATTGATGCCCGGTGACAATCCCCAGATCATCAGGGACATCCCAACACTTGGGGGGCTCGAACAAAGCCGCAATAAATCCGGATCTTCATCACATGAAAAATCCGAAAACCCCAAAAAAAATTCAAAAAATTGCAGAAAAATAATCTAATTAGCTGTGCCCATCGTATGAACACAGATCCCACAATTAATCGGACATTTATGCATAGAATAACACATGAAATACTAAGTTCGGAGACCGAAACGGGACGAGAAATAGTGGAACCTGGGTCTGATACCACTGTTGGGATTTCTCGGGTTTCTCCGGATAGCTCACGCAGCGGAAAATAAAATATTAAACAGCGATCCGTTCCCGTTTCGAAAAACTAAAACTACGATTATCGGATAATCGATTCTCACCATGTGCGGATTCGAATCCGCAACCGTTCGGTTCCGTCGGTGCGACACCGCAAGCCGCGCAAATGCCTGGCCTCTAGTGAAGTCCATGCGATCTTCCCCGCGACGGATATCCTCGCGTTCCTCGTTCTTCGCAGCCCACAAAACCTCCGCCGGTCGCCGCAACGATCACCACAATGCGCGGACGATTTCCCGTCGAACGGGATTTGGAGAAGCGGCGGAGCAGATCTGGATCTGTATGGACGCCAGAGAAAGATAGAAACTGAGGAGGGGGCGGCTAGGGTTAGCAGCAGCTTGGCCTGCTCAGCCCGTTCGCTATGTTTTATACTAACCGCGCGGTTTTTCATAAAAACCCCCGGTTTATATAAAACCCTCTTATTTATCCATCGCCTTGAGAATGATTTGCGTGTGACCCTCTAGGCCCAAGTACCAGTCCAGTTAATGGCCCAACAAGCCCAGTGACTCCTCACTGACTTTATTAATCAATTAATAACCCTTTATTAATTAATTAATTAATCAATCGAATTGATGTCGCACATCAAATTCGACCGGGCCTCCGATCATGTTGGGTGCCAAGCAACACCGCGTGAACCTGGAAAGTATTGGGATTAAGTAACCCACTCTTGGAACCTTTCCACCGACAGTTACCGCGTGGATATAATCCTTCATTCGTACAATGCTCTCGAGTCAACTCTGGGCATGGCGAGCTGTCAAACCCTAACCGATCGACTCACTTGGATTGGATGCCGCTGATGAATATCGGAAAACTCCTTTCCCGATATTATCGTCCGCCCTGGCCAGGGACTTTCGCGCATCCTTCCTAGAGCATTCTCCCTCTAAGTACCGAGAGCGAATGATTCCTTATTGACACACAATTCCCTTCGACGGTATTCCGTTGTACCTAATCCTTGGCGTATTAGAATCCCGTTGCTAGAGATTCGTAAACCAAGGTCAAAGCACAGAAGTCCACCAACAAGGTGTCCTTGGTGTCTCAGGTCCGAGGACCATCCACGCAACTGCGACAATAGAATCAAGCTGGTTGACAGTGAGATACAATACCATCCAGCGATTCAGTCGGATCAGTTCAGTGAACCCATTCTCCAATGAGCACCTACGATTCGCCTTAGTGTCTCCACACAAGTGACTTATGAGATCAGTCACCCTCATCATATGAGTAGGAGTAATTTGTACTAGTCTAACCGGATATCCGATGTCCTTCTCGGATATCCTCCGACTATGAACAATTAAGAATATGTGTGTTTAAGTGATCAGTCTCATTAGTATGATCTCATCATAATCTGATCACTATAGCACGTATTCACGGACTTCATTATGAAACGATAATTAATGCAATTTACACATAATGAATATTATGCCATTATATTAATAAATGAACGAGATTTACATAGTCAGATTGGCTTGTAGGCCACCTAAAACTAACAGATGATCCCATATTGAACACACAATTACCTTCGAGGGCATTTCCCTGAACCCGATCACTTGACTTATTGATAACCCATGGTTAGGGATTCGTTAGTCAAGGTCAAAGTTCAAAAACCTACCAACAAGATATCTTTGGCGTCTCAGGTCCAAGGATCATCTACGCAACCGTGACAAAAGAATCGAACTAGTTAACAGTGTGGTGTTTACCATCGAGCGATTCATAGTCGGATTAGTTCAGTGAACTCATTCGCCAATGAGCATCTACAGGTCCAGCATAGTGTCTCTACACAAGTGACTTATAGGATCAGTCACCCTCATCATATGAGCTGAAGTGACCTATACTAGTCTATCCGAATGTTTGATGTCCTTCTCAAACATCTTATGATTAGGAACAATTAAGAACATATGTTTATAAACCTTCGGTCCCGTAATTATGATCTCATCATAATCTGAAGATTATTGCACATGTTCATGGACTTCATCGTGATACGATAAACATGGATCAAATTAATTACACACAATGAATTAATGTCATTTATTAATAAACTGAATCAATACATAGTATCGGATTGGCTTTGAGATCATCTAATACTAACAATCTCCTACTTGGGCTAAAGCCAATCACTTTTATACAGAATACCCATATTCTCTAAGTGACGCTCAAAGACATTTTGAGACAAAGGCTTTGTCAGTGGATCTGCTATGTTGTCAGCTGAAGGAACTCTTTCCATCACGACATCGCCTCGAGCTATAATCTCCCTGATCAGATGAAAGCGCCGCAGAATGTGCTTCGACTTCTGATGAGACCTCGGCTCTTTCACTTGAGCAATCGCCCCATTGTTGTTACACAGCAGTGGGACGGGACCATATATGCTTTCCACCACACCAAGATCGCCGATGAATTTCTTTATCCATACAGCTTCCTTGGCGGCTTCAGCAGCAACAATATACTCAGCTTCTGTTGTAAAATCAGCACTGGTTTCCTGCTTGGAACTCTTCCAGCTCACTGCTCCCCCGTTGAGTGTGAAAACAAAACCTTATGTTGACTTGTTGTCATCAGGATCAGACTGAAAACTCGAGTCAGTATATCCTTGCAGTTTTAAGTCTCCTCCTCCATAGGATATAAATAGATCCTTAGTCCTTCTTAAGTACTTAAGGATGCATTTCACAGCCTTCCAGTGTTCATCACCTGGATCCGCCTAATGTATGCTCGTAACACTTAGAGCATATGCTACATCAGGTCTAGTACATAGCCCTTATCCATCACAGCCCTCTCTTCAGGTGTCTTGGGAGACTGACATTTAGAAAGTTAAATCCCATGTCTCATTGGTATGAGACCTCTCTTGGAATTTTCCATGCCAAACCTTTTAACAATGGTTTCTATGTACATGGATTGGGTTAAAGCAAGCATCTTCTTTGATCTATCTCTATAGATCCGTATTCCAAATACGTAAGATGCTTCTCCTAAATCCTTCATGGAGAAGTTCTTTGACAGCCATATTTTTACCGATGACATCATTCCTACATCATTCCCAATGAGTAGGATGTCGTCAACGTAAAGAATCAGAAATGTGATTGTGCTTCCACTGTTTTTCTTGTACACACAGGGCTCATCTTCATTCTTATGAAGCCATAAGATTTGATCGCCTCATCAAATCTTATGTTTCAGCTTCGGGAAGCTTGCTTCAGTCCATAAATGGACCTCTGCAACTTGCATACCATGTCTAGAGATTCTTTGGATGTGAATCCTTCTGGTTGTGTCATATACACTTCCTCCTCAAGGTTTCCATTGAGGAAGGTAGTCTTCACATCCATCTACCAGATTTCATAATCATGGTAGGCAGCAATGGCAAGAAAAATTCTGATAGACTTAATCATAGCAACGGATGAAAAGGTTTCGTCACAGTCAACACTTTGTCTTTGACGATAGCCTTTCGCCACTAATCTTGCTTTATAAGTCTCAATACGTCCATCTGTACCGATCTTTCTTTTAAAGATCTATTTGCAGCCAATAGGTACTATACCATCAGGTAAATCTTCCAAGTTCCAAACTTGGTTGATGTATATGGACTGTATTTCAGAATTCATGGCTTCCTGCCATTTTTCGGCCTCTGGACTTTCAATGGCCTCTTGGTAAGTCTTAGGATCATCATCCTCATTATAGAGTATCCTTGAACCATACAAATTAATATGTCCCACATATCTTTCTGGTTGGTTTAGGTACTCTTTCAAACTACGAGGTTCTTGTGTATTATTTTGAACAGGTTCAGAAGTTGACGGTTCATCTGATGAACCATTATCAATTTGTGGGTCTGGAATTTTTTCCAGAGTTACTTTACTCCTACTGTCCTTCTGAAGAATATAATCTTCTTCCAGACAGATAGCTCTCCTGGCGACAAACACCTTTTGTCCGCCAGGATGATAAAAGTAATATCCATAAGTTTCCTTTGGATATCCCACAAATCTGTATTTGTTAGTTCTGGACTCCAGCTTATCTGCGTCATGTCTTTTAATATGAGCAGAACATCCCCAGTGTAAGGACTGAGGTTTCGGGTTCAGTATTCGGGTCGGGTTCGGGCCGGATCCCCTGGTTTCGACCCTGAGGGGTCTTGAGAGTCTTGACTGAATGACGTCTGCACTGCTCGATGCCTTTCAAAAGGCGTCAGGTTGTGTGGACGCCATTTAAGTCTGCTTGCTGTTGTGCCACGTGGGCGCCACGTAGGCGGGTTTCGGGCCGCGAGAGTACGGCCCCTGTCTCGTCGTCTGAACGGCGTCTATGATGGTCGACGCCATTCAAACTGCGACCCCTGCGATGTCAGTGTGCGGCGCCAGAGCGTTGTCAGTACGGCCTATCCTGCCGTCTGAACGGCGTCCGTGCTGAGCGACGCGTTTCAGAGTGCTGTCAGTACGGCCCGTCCTGTCCGACTGATTGGCGTCTGTCTCGATCGATGCGTTTTAGCCATATTCAGATTGACCCCGCGAGCCTCCCCTTCTTTCCCTCATTTTTCGCCTCCACCCTCTCTCTCTTCGCCCTCTCCGCCCTCTCCGACCCTCTTTTCCCCTTCCCTTCCTCTTCTTCCTTTTCCACCACTCCAACACCTCCCTACCTCTCACCTCTACCACCACCACTTCCTTCGCGGCGTTCCATTCTCCGGACGGCGGCCAACGTCCCGGCGGAGTGGCGGCGTCCTCGAGGGTACCGGCGGCGGTCTGCGGTGCGGCGGGTCGGCGGCACGGAGCTTGGTGGAGTTCAAGAACCGGTAGGGGGACGAACCTTGCATGAATCGTGATTATCTTGTTTATGGTTCCTTTGGCGTGGCATGATATGTTTTGGGTTAGACTGAGCATGTTTAGGGGGTTTTCTTGTCGGAATGGCCGTGTTCGGGATTGTGGAATTGTAGCATGCTGGTGGTAGCTTGAATTCCCTTTTCTCCCCTTTCTGTTTTGGCATTTTCGGGGTGTTTGGGGTTAAGGGAGAACCCTCGGATAGAACCAGGGAACCAGGTCTCTGGCGCTAAACGGCGTCGTGCCTGGTCGACGCCTTTTAGAAGGACGTCAGGGCAGTACGACGCCTTTTAGGCAGAAACCTCCCTGTTCGAGGTTTCGTGAGTACGGGGTTCTGGCGCTAAAAGACGTCATGTATGGACGACGCCTTTTAGAAGGACGTCGAACCGTCATGACGCCTTTTAGGCAGGAAATCACCCCGACTGAGGCTTCTGCAAATCTGAAATTCTGGGGTGAATGGCGTCTGTGGGTTCTGACGCATTTTAAAAGGGCGGCTTTCCAGGTGGACGTGTTTTAAGGCCTGAGCTATTTTAAATGAACCTGTTTGAGGGGCTTGAATGGCGTCGACCTCGGTCGACGCGATTCAAGACAGAACTACTTAACTCCTGTTATTTAACACATGTTTCACGGTTGGAAGGTTCAAATGCATGCTTTAAGTTGTATACTGAGACGGAGATTACTGTATGAATGGAATCATGTTGTGTGTGTGTGTGCTTATGCGAATATGGAATCGGAATAACTGTGGTTTACGTATGTCACCTTGGGCCGATGGGGAAGGGCCATGGTGTCTGTGAGGCATTGTGCCGTACCGGTGGGAGGAGGGGTACATGTTGTGTTTTGCCTTTGGCTGAGGGAAGCAGAACCACCTTGAGCCCGTCGGGCCGGAGTAGCCGGTGCGCTATCCGAGGGGTTGCTGTTTGGTCTCAGCGGGTCGGGGTTTTCTCTGTTTGTCGTGGCAGCTTTCGGCGCGTTTCTTGCTGTGGAGCTGGTTGTGGTACTGTTGGAGTTGTTTTACCCCTGTAGCCACTGGGCCTAATGTGACCTTTGATCAAGGTTACGAGTGGTACCCTTCGCCCTTTGGCCTGACGCAGCCCGGGAGGTTAGGGTTGTAGGTAGTTCCTGTAGCTTCGGCTTGACGGGGGTTCGCTGGTCCCCAGGGCCCTCCTGAAGCGCCGAGGCCTGGCGTGGAGGCAATCCGGTCGGTAGGACAGTAGTCTAGACTGCTCTTCGGGTTACTTAGAACTGTTCCTACTTCACTGCTTATGCGTATGTTTCATATCAGATTTGGGTGCTATGTTTACTGCTTTACTTAATTGCCATATATCCGTATTGTTGCACTTGTGGGTGTGTGAGTGGGAGGCAGGAGTTCGGATGATCCCTACTGAGCCCAATTCTGGTGTGGCTCACTCCCTGTGGTTTCAGGTGTGGACCTCGTGGCGTGTGGCGGCGTGTGGTGTCTTCTTGGTGTGCGGACCAGCAGCTGTCTCAGTTCCGGGGTATGCCCTGATGTTGTTGTACTTTACTTCTACCTGTACTTATTTAATTTGTTGGACCATGTAATTATTGTTGGACTGTATACGGACATTGTTATCTTCCTTCCTGCGCACTCGTTACATCTTTGTAGTCCGTGTGATTGTTATATTTAGCCTTGTTTAGCGCTTACTCCTCCAGATGTGTTGTGTGAGATCCGGGTGTGAACCCGCAGTTAATGGGCCGACATCCATTTAGTGATCGGGTCTCCGGTCATAGGATGGCGGGTCGTTACACCCAGAGTTTAACATGTTTAAGGTCTGGTTTCCTCCCATTCCATATCTTATATGGACTGGTTTCAACAGATTTATTGGGTACCTTGTTCAGGATATATATAGCCGAGCTAAGTGCATATCCCCATAAGGACACTAGTAATTTGGACATGCTCATTATGGATCGCACCATTTCCATTAATGTGCGATTTCTCCTTTCTGATACACCATTCATCTGAGGTGTATAAGGAGGTGTAAGCTGAGAAAGGATACTATTATCCTTTAAGTATTTAATGAACTATGTACTTAAGTATTCACCACCTCGATCGGATCGGATGGTTTTTATACTCTTTCTAATTTGTTTCTCTACTTCATTTTTAAATTCTCTGACTTTCTCAAAGGCTTCAGATTTATACTTCAATAAGTATATGTATCCAAACCTTGAGTGATCATCAGTGAATATAATGAAGTATGAGAAACTACCAATGGCTTGGGTAGACATAGGACCACATACATCTGAATGTATAAGTTCTAATATGTCTTTGGCTCATTCTCCAGTTCCACTAAATGGAGACTTAGCCATTTTGCCCATTAAATATGACTCATAGATTGCATATGATTCATAATCAAATGGATCTAAATATCTATCTTTATGCATCCTTTAGAGTCTGTTTTCACCAATGTATCCAAGCCTACAATGCCATAAGTAGGCTTTGTTCATTTCATACTTACTTCTTTTAATTGAAAAACCGATGTGTAAATTTTCATGAAACACATTTAATAGATACAAACTATTGGATAAAATAGCAGAAGCTATTAATTTATTTCCGAAATAAATTGAACAACTATTATTCCCATAGTTTAAATTTTATCCAGTTCTATCTAAACATGAAATAGAAATAATATTTCTTATTATGCTAGGTATATAATAACAATCATCTAATGAAAAAGTGTCTTCGGATGGTAGCTTGAGCTTTACTGTCCCCACAGCGATCGCCGCAACTCTTGCGCCGTTACCTAGCCTCAGCTCCACCTCGCCGGTCCTCAGCTTACGTCTTCTTGTCAGTGCCTGCACAAAATTACAGATATAAGATACACATCCAGTATCTAATACCCATGATGTACAATCTCTTATTGACAAGTTTACATCTATCATATAGATACCTGAAGCATCCTGCTGCTTCACAGTTCATTGAGCCTTGTCCTTAAGGTATTCTTTGCAATTCCTCTTCCAGTGCCCCTTCTGGTAACAATAGAAACAATCACCTTTCTCAGCACTCTTACCTTTGTCTTTCTTGACAACCTTTTACTTTTTCTGAACCTTGTTCTTACCTTTCCGAAAGGCTTGGACTGCAAGTCTCTTTCTGTTGGTCTTACCAACCATGAGTATTTAGGCTTTATCCTTCACAAGGTTCCCTTCTGCAGTCTTCAACATGTTCAGTAGCTCAGTCAAAGTGGTTTGGATCTTGTTTATGTTAAAGTTAACGATGAACTGAGCATATGATTGTGGAAGGGAAGATAATACGAGGTCAGTATGCATCTCCTTGGGAGGTGTAACCCCAAGAGCATCTAGACTCTCCACCTACTCTATCATCTTCAGTACATGAGTCTGTACTGAAGTTCCCTCTGCCATCTGAGCCTTGAACAGATTCTTAGATATCTCATATCGTTCAATTCTGCTTTGCTCACCAAACAGCTCCTTCAAATGGAGCATAATGGATCTAGCATCCATCTCCTCATGTTGCCTCTGCAACTCATTGCTCATAGAGGCTAACATATAGCATTGGGTCAAGGTGGAGTCTTCCTTCCACTTTTCATATGCAATCATTTCCTCCTCCTGGCATCTAATGCTGGTTCAGTAGGAGGTTCATTATCGAAGACGTAGGCAATCTGCTCAGACCTGAGGACAATCTTCAGGTTCCTAAGCCAGTCCAAGTAGTTGGTTCCTGTCAAACGGTTGGCATCAAGTATGCCACGCAACGGGTTGTGGTGCAATATTTTAGCCTACAGGAGATAATCAAATTAAAATTAGTAGACTATCAATTTATTTAAAACAAGATATGGACTTTGTTTATCTATTTTTATTTCCACTAATTTTCATCGGACTGTATAACCTTCAAATATACAGAACGGGAGACGTTGACTGTCTCCTAGTGGGGATCAGAATCTACAAGCATCACATCATGACCTCGGGTAAACACATAGTATCATACTGTTATCTTAGAGCAATCATCTCATGATAATTCCAACTCCTTGCAATATCCGATCATACTTCGGCTCGTAGGTTTTAATGGTCTCGGATAAACACAGTAGACCATTATTCCCAGTCTAAGCTTTACCACCAATATGTGACAGAGTAGAGTAGAAATATAGTTCCCGGATAAATACGTGGATAACTATATCGTTCCTCTATTCTTATCCAAAGGCATCTAAAGCCATGATCAACAATCCTCTCAACAGACAATGGCAAACCTCGGGTAAACACATAGTATCTGCCATCTCTAAATTAAGTTCTATTAATCATATTGATGGAGAGCCACACGGTGCATTCTCAATGACTCGCGCTACGGCTTAGAATTTGTTACGAAGGTTTTATTTATTAGTTTGGTCTCATCCTAGGCGAAAGTATTAGATATATCGAATATATATTTATACTAATAACCTAGCTAATTTGATTCACAATCAAAGTAAAAACACACGCATCACATACATGTCATTAGTGTGGTCATGGACGGCACCGCGGTGTGACTTGAGCCAGATAGTCAAACACGCACACACACACAATATAACAGTTTATATCATGAGTCTGCAAACTCATAGATTTAATGAACTCCTTCATCTTCATCTGGTTGCAATTGTAGATCATCCTCGCTCCGTGCACAGCCGCCTCGATCAAATTACATCATAAATTCATAATTACATGATAATTTAAAAGAGGAAGCCTTATAGAGATTACATCAAGGAGGGAGGTAGAGATACAATGGAATATGAGATGGAGAGGTTCGCAGACCTCTATTTATTAATAAATAATAAACCACACAATCACATTCCACACCCACAATTAATGCTCGTCCATGACCATCATGTGTTTTATTTAAACAATCCACATATGAATTGCACATAAAATGGCTAAAGAAATCTTTCGAAAATAGCTAATTTATGTTTCATAAAACCAGGGACCAAACAAAATTTGATTTAGAATTTTTAAAAGGATTTCATTAAGTCTATGCATGCTAATTTAAATCATAATTTAAACAAGCAAACAAATGCACATCGAATGTGAATAATAACTAAAAATAATGATCTAAAAATATTCCATGCATCATTTGAACACTTCAAATAATTGGGGTTAATCTAACAATTAGATCATATAAGGTTTAATCTAACATTTAGAATAAATTAATTAAATTAACAACTTTTGTTAATTAATTAATCAAAACAAAATAAACCTTAAATAGGACCCAATTAAAAATTGAATTTAATAACAAAGAGTAAAATCATATTTTACAATTAATTATCAAATCAATTAACAATTTTAATTAATATTTTTTTTAAAAAAAATTACAATTGGGCCCATAAAGGGCTAGCTGAGCCCTTGGCTCGAGCCAAGTCTGAGCCAGGGCTCAGCCAGGGGCCTGGACCTAGGCCCGCAGCCTCTGGGTGGCCCTGGCTCGGACCCCTGGCCCGAGAGTGAAAGATCTTAGATCTTGGGGAAACACCCTTTAGATCCGTTTATAACGCCAAGAACGAGGCGTTCTTCGTCCAACGAAGAACACGACGAAATAACCCCCCAAAAATTATTTTCTTTGATTTATAATTGCGATCTAATCACAACGATCATCTCATGAACATAAATCTTTCAATAAAATAATTACTAGCATGGATTTAATTCAAAAATCAGGATTCCAGAGACCGAAACAGCAAAAACATAGTGGAACCTGGCTCTGATACCACTGTTGGGATCGCTGTGTCGGGATCCGACCGAAAACGCAGCGGAAGAAAATATTTCGGGATCGGATCCATCCCGTTTCGATTAACAAAATAAAACCGGAGTAAGTCAGATTTACCTTGCGTGGATTCGAATCCGCGTTCGTTTTCTGGTTCCATCGGAGCGATGCAGCAAGCCGCGCAGGTGCCCGTCCTCTAGCGGTATCCACGCGGTTCTCCTCGCGATGGATCGTCTTCGCCTCCTCGCTCGATGCAGCGTTCGTGGATCCCGTCTGGCTGCGTGTAATCCATCACGACATGCAGATTCGGAATCTCCCGTCAGACGGAAGGCGGAGCAGTCGGGAATCGAAGCGGAGCCTCTAGATGCCCGCCTCATGTCGCACGCCCAGTAGAGAGGAGAGAGAGAGAAAGAACGATGGCTAGGTTAGGGTTGCTGGCCCCCGATGTAATATATGTTATTTTCTAATAAGTCTATTTGCAGTTTTTCGTAAAAACCCAGACTTATCCGAAATCCTGTCAGATTATCCATCGACTTGAAAATCTTTTGCGTGTGACCCTCTAGACCCAATTAGCAGTCCAGTTAATAACCCATTAAGCCCAGTAACTCTTTACGGACCCACTGAATTAATTAATATCCTTATATTTAATTAATCAGCCAAATTTAATGTCCCACAATAAATTCGGACGAGTTTCCGATCACGTTGGATGCCAAGCAACGTCGCATGATCCTGGATGGCATTGGGGTTATCGCAACCCTCTATTGGAACCTTTCTGTCAATGGTTACCGCGCGGATATAATCCTTCATCTGTGCAATGTTCCCATATCGACCTAGGGTATGGTATACTAGTAAACCCTAGCCGGTCGATTCACTTGAATCAGATGCTGCTAATCTATATCGGATAAATCTTTATCTGATACAGAGTCCGCCCTGGCTAGGGACTTAAGCGCATCATTCCAGGAACATTCTCTCTCAAACTACCGAGAGCGGATGATCCCGTATTGAATACACAATTAGCTTCAAGGGCATTCCGATCACTTGACTTATTGATAACCCATGGTTAAGGATTCGTTAGTCAAGGTCAAAGTTCAAAAACCTACCAACAAGATATCTTTGGCGTCTCAGGTCCAAGGATCATCTACGCAACCGTGACAAAAGAATCGAACTGGTTAACAATGAGGTGTTTACCATCCAGCGATTCATAGTCGGATCAGTTCAGTGAACTCATTCGCCAATTAGCACCTATAGGTCCAGCATAGTGTCTCCACACAAGTGACTTATAAGATCAGTCACCCTCATCATATGAGCTGAAGTAACCTATACTAGTCTATCCGGATGTTTGATGTCCTTCTCAAACATCCTATGACTAGGAACAATTAAGAACATGTGTTTATAAACCTTCGGTCCCGTAATTATGATCTCATCATAATCCGAAGATTATTGCACATGTTCATGGACTTCATCGTGATACGATAAATATGGATCGAATTAATTACACACAATGAATTAATGTCATTTATTAATAAACTGAATCAATACATAATATCGGATTGGCTTTGAGACCATCTAATACTAACAATATGATCTCGTAGCTGCGCATAGCCCTTAGGCTTCATGGACAAGCAAGTCACACAGGTCGGGGTGCACAGATAATATTGAAGTCACATCATGCCCTTACATTTCGTAGACACAATGTTATGTAGGTCGGACTAGGATGATCTCATAGTGTTACACCCCGAATCTAGTTCTTTTTTTTTTTTTTTTTTTTTTACTCGGAATCCGGCCACGTAATCTCAGAACAAATTCCACCATAACAAACATATATGAGAGCTAAACAACTACAAGGCGATTTTAAATAAATGTCATAACCATCATGTAACCCAAAATATCCAAATATAGCCAACACCAAAGTTCAAAAATTACAATTTCCATCAATTGTGTAAAAATTCTCAATCTTATCAAATAAATAAAAATACATCAATCTCTCCTCATCCCTATAACCTTCTGAAAATGTCAAATGCCTCAATCAGAAGTCTACTCAAATTTCGGATTCTCTTTCTTATATCTGAAAATGTTAATAGGGTTTATGAGTACAACCACTTAGTAGACTTTAAACAATCCACATGACTTAACATATAGTAAACTTTACGAATCACATTATACAATTATACTAAACATGATCTTACACAGTTCTACATATAACTCAAATAAGAACATGATACAAATCATGGTCGGATATAAACTTATCAAATTAAATATGTTTTTTAATAGCATGAATAGATTAATTAACATATAGCATATACGGCATGATCGAACTCATATCAGACATATCAAATTCTACTAGCCATGGTTAGAACATATCACATAACATATCAAATTATCTGGGCGTTACGTATCGCCGTCCCCTGAGCACATGTCATATCAAATAGCAATTATCTTGGCGTAGTAGCTTATCAAATCTGATTCATAGCATAGATCACATAGTTAAGACAGATTCATATGATTGCAAAGGGATAACTAAACAGGATGATCAAAAGATCCAAATGACTAAGCTGAATTCAAATGAACATATAGAGTAAGGATTTCATATTTATATGCCAATCAAACAAAGCAAATCATATCATAACGGACATGCACCCAAAACACAACATAAGGAGCCAAACAAAACAAATACCAAAGCATCTAGGCAAATGATGCAAAGGTCTTAGTCACTGCGCAAAACGGGGGAGTCTAAGTCTCACCCAACTCCAAACCGTTAGGGCGTTACGTATCGCCGTCCCTTAGTTTTAGTCGGCCGGAAATCAGGATTCCATCTGTTTAACCTCAAGTTTCAAACAAAATACCATATCCAATATGGATGCTTATAATAGAATCGGGCCAAATATCTCCTTAAGATGGCAATGTCCAAGCAAAGTCAAATAATTATGGCACAATCTGATTAACAGAGATCAAATGATGACAAAAGATGGGCATAGATCTGAAAATTGAATTATCAAATTGATAAGTACATATAAGAGTTAAAACACATACTTTTATATATAAAATAGCCACTTAGAGAGTCATCATGGTCATATATATGGATAATCAGAGTAAAGCTGATCAAAATATATTTCTGGACAGAAACGATAATCAAAGGAATTTTCTTAGAATTTTCGGAATAACAAACATATTTTTCGGCCATCAAAACTGATTTTCAGAGCTGACAAATCAACAAATAGGCCGAATAATATTAAACAGATTCAGAAAATTATAAAACTTGGAGAAAATGTCAAAAAGATCATATTTAAAGTTTATAAAAAATTTCATTAATTTCTAGATTGGTTTGATACGACTTTAGATTCTCACTTCGATTCTAAGAACTCGACTTAAATCGAATTCCAGCAAATCAAAAGAGAGGGTAAACTGAATATCAAACGAAGTCATAAAATTCTCAAACTTTATAAAGAAGTCAAAGACAACACAACAAAGGCTCTGAAAATTTGTGTATGATTTGAATGTGAATCAAATGAGATATAAGATTCACAAGTTGAGATTGCAAAACTGTTTGGACAGATTGTATAGTCTGAAAATACTATTATGGAATAAAAATCTAACAAACTCCGAAAATTATTAAATTTATTGGACATGAAGGTAACATGACAAATAGATTTCTATCAAACTTTAAGCTCAATTGGGCTTCAGATCAAGGAGAACAAACATCTGTAACTCGTGTAATCATAATTAAAAACAGAACAGATTGAACGGACAGATTACATAGGCTGAGATAATAATCATGAGGTAAATAGAAAAAAAGATCACAAAAATCTGAAACTTTAATATCATGAAATATACATATAGATTAAAATTCTTACTAATTTATTTACTTTTTAAAGCTTTTGAAAATAACATAATTTTGTAATACAAAATAGATCATGTGTACAGTTATCCACCTACCTCTTGATGAAAGGCTGACTCTTGATTCTCCTATAGCTTCATCGCTATTTATCCATGATTTCTTATTCCTCTAAATTCTTTTCCACATTCTCTAAAGTCTTCCTCACGTTCTCTAAGTCTCAAATAATATAAAACATTGATTAGAATCAAACGTCCAAAAGAAATAACCACGAACAACTCTATTCTTTCATGAACACCACATGAACTTACCCCTTTAGAAGAGAGCTGCATGTTATAGAGGTTGAGCACGACCCAATGCTCTATTTATGCTTATTTACCCTCCTAATATAACCACCAACACTCCCTTTCTTTGCTAGAGTCAAACTCCTACTCCCCATAACTTAATCTCCAAGTAAAAGTCACTTCCTAGTCTAAATCGGACGCTACTCACGCTATCTGCAGGTTTCCTTTTTGAAAACGTTTAAATTCATCCCCTTAAACATCCGAATTAAGAAAACCTTTCTTCTACAAAGTTTTAAAAACTTTTTATTACCTTTATAATTCAACTAATCTCACTATTTTTAGACTTCCATACAAAAATATATGATTATTTTACTGACCTGCTGTCCTGGGTACTCCGAACTTAGAAATCTGGTAGATTTCTTTCATGTCTAAAGATGTCCTGATTCAAATTAGGAAACAACTTATTTTAAATATGTGTTCTTCATAAAACTTCTATACCTTTGAGTCATAGTTCTAATTGGAGTTGTCTTACTTAATTATGAATTTTATATACAGAGTTATGCTTAAAATACTAGAACTATGTCAAGTAAATATGTGTACAGAATCCTAGTCCAAGTAGGATTCCTATTATGTTTCTACCAATTAATTAGAATCTTAATTATATTCAAATTTATTATGTATTACTTCTAATCTAATTCAAATATGTTATACATAACTTTTTAGGTCGCGGTTAATATTAATTGTACCATCTTTTGTTTCCTAATTTAAATCCTAATCCGATTAGGACTTGTTCTATGTGAATAACCCTTTTTAAAATTGCTCTTTGATATTTTTGACCTCTAAAACATCTGAAGTAGTAAAAATGATCTTCTACAAAGTTATTGATATTTTTATTATCTTTTCATTGATATCATATATGCCTTAATCCAAATTTTCTATAGAAAGTTATAGTTATTTTACTATGTTGCTGTCTAATACATCAACATAGAATTTGAACTAAATTAGTAGGTTATTCTTAGTAGTATAATTTGGGCTATTGGGCTTTCATAATTGAGTTAATTGGACTAAATTAAGTTACTTAAATTCAACCATAGACTCTTATAATTAGTTAATTGGTTTAATTTAAATTAATTAAATTTATTAATAGTTATAAAAGTACAGGGTATAACACATAGTCGTGTCAAGTCCTTAGGCTTCATGGACAACCAAGTCACGTATGTCGGACTGTGCGGATTATCTTGATGCTACATATAGCCCTTAAGCTTCGTAGGCAAGCAAGTCAAGTAGGTCAGGCTGCATGGATGATCTGAAGTCACGTCAAGCCCTTAAGCTTCGTGCACACAAGTCACGTAGGTCGGACTGTGTAGATGATCTCACAGCCACATTAAGCCCTTAGGCTTCGACTGTCATGCAGGTCGGACTGCACCGACGACTCACTAGTCATGCCAAGAGTTTCGTGAACAAGCTTAGTGTTACAAATCAGTCAATCAAGCATACAAAGATAAGTTGGCCATGCAAAAAGTACTACATTTCATTCACAAAGAAGGTCGAGTTGAGTATCAACCCTACCCATACAAAAGATTCTCCAAAAAAGATCAAGTTAACAAACTGATCACTGCCATGACCCTCCTAGGCCCAGAAACAAAAAGTACAAAAGAAAATGTACCAAGGCACTATACCCCCTCGACTTCTCCCTCCCTTGGGTCCTAACTGACATCATCCTCGAGCTTCGGCCTACTCGATTGACTTACCCAAGTGGGGAGAATCAGCCGAGGGGGGGGGGGGGGGGGGTAATGGTGGACTTAATGGGCAGACGCTCTACAGCTCTGGGGTCGACGTCCAGGTACTTGGCCTTGGCATGACGAAGGGTGTCATCCCAACCAACATCATAGGTGTCCATCTTGACCTCTGTCGGTTCTTCCTCGTCCTTGATGGTCTTCTTCCACGCTTTGATGGCCTCCTCGACGGCCGTGGTGCACCATTGGTACTCATCATGCTCTACCTATACTTTCTTCAATAGAGCCTCGAGCTCCTTGACTCACTCCTCGAACTTTTGCTGCTCTTCCTCAGTTGTCGCCACCTGATTACGCTGGTCGTCGATAGTGTGGGAATGCTCCTCCACAGCATGAACCATGATAGCACGACGGTTGTACAACATGTAAGCCAAATCAGAGACACAACATACTTGGCGTATAATGGTGTTGAAGTTCATAGAAGTGGGTACAAGGCTATGCTCGGCCTCGTCCATTGGCAAGAGGCATGACAACTGATCTGCATCACGACCTTAGAGTTCGCCAAAGAATTGTCTGGCTTGAGAATAAATTAGGGAAAATACGTTGCACGCTCCACCCCGACACCTCCCTATGAGCCCTTGATTTTGTCCCTAGATGTCCTCGGTGTACTCGGATGTGAGCTCCTCAGAGCATCCTCGAGTAGAATAGCGGAATGTTTGGCCTTCTTCCTCTTGGACTGAGTGGTCGGGGCAGGCGGTGCAACTTGCTTCCTCTTGTTCCTCTTCTCAGTCATTGCCGGAAGAAGGTTGGCAGAAACCATTTTCTCTGCAAGAGGTGAAGCGTTAGTACTATCACAGGGTGAACGAGGCAAAGGGAGGTCAGAACCGAGCTTACTCCATGAGTTGGTAGGGGCAAGCCCGGTCGCCTTAAAGGCTTCAGCCATAGCTGGTCATGGATTGACAAAATGGGCACCCCGACAATCGATACTACTTCCACCAGTTGGTCATTCGATAGCTCTGACTCCTTCAACATATATCGTGGAGGAAAGGAATCTGACCACTTTGTGGGGAAGGACCACTCTAGCCAGCTATTGGGCATGAGTTGGGCTGAGACGATAGAATAGTATTTTGGGACTCTGGAGATAAGGGGTTGAATCGAGAATTAGAGGCCGACTTTGATGGCTTCGTCATATATATAGAAGCGCTGCCATAGAGTCATCTATAGGCTGAAAGAGGGGCATGGAAGGATACTTTTGGAGGTGGGGTTTACACTCAAATAAGAGAAATTGGACCACCCTGTAACTCATTCTCGAGCGGACTTCACCTACCCTTTCAATCATATGAGGTTTGGTTCTTGGACACTGTCATCGAGACCGAGGAATGAACTTGAGAGGCTACTCAAGCTTCGTCACTAGAACAAGTGCCTATCACCTTGTCTACCTCTCCTTCCTTACCAGGTCATATATTGTGGGATGAGGAGTAGATCGAGGTCGAGCTAGTACTAGAAGGCATCAAGAAAGAAGGCTTACCACAGAAGGGGCGCCGGTCTTACAACTCAACCGACTACTTCCCGACCTTATTCTTGACCTGCTCATCGAGCTCTACAGCCTAGCCCCTCGCTCCACTCACGAATGAATATTGGGGGGGGGGGGGGACACACCCCATGCTTGCTTATATAGGAGTATGGTATGAACTCCTATGGTGGGAAACTCCCCCGTTGCACAACAAGTGATGACAAAACTTGATAGGATAGGTGAAATGATGGTGGATACAACAGTTCCAATCCCCACCCAATCATGCCAAGCACCTAAGAATCGAACTCGAGTGACCTTAGCTGCAGTTCACCTACCACCTGGGAGATCAAGGGCAATGATGAGGCCCACCAAGAGGTGCCTGCTAATGGTCCATCCTGAACTGGGCCGCAAGCCTCGTTGATGAGCTTCTAGAGTCAGATTCAAGCCCAGTTAACTATAGGGGCTAACTCTAGCGTCATGCGCCATTTGACACCATCGAAGCTCACCTCCTTGGCATGGTGCCCTACTAGTGCAGTAGCGCCTGCTCTATCGAATCGACCACTAAGGAAGACACATGCGTCTAAAGTGGTAAGTTCACCAGTTCCTGAGGGTCAATCCCTATATATGTTGGGTTCTCGGGTTTCTCCGGATCTCCCGCGCAGCAGAAATTAAAATAAAACGGAGATCCATTCCCATTTCAAAAAACTAAAAATCACGATAATCGGATTATCGAATTCTTACCATGTGCGGATTCGAATCCGCAACTGTTTGGTTCCGTCGGTGCGACACCGCAAGCCGCACAAGCGTCTGGCCTCTAGCGGAGTCCACGCAATCCTCCTCGCGACGGATATCCTCATGTTCCTCGTTCTTCGCAGCCCACGAAACCTCCATAGTTCGCCGCAACGATCGCCGCAACGCGCGGACGATTTCCCATCGAACGGGAGTCGGAGAAGCGACGGAGCAGATCCGGATCTGTCTGGGACACCAAAGAGAGAGAGAAACAGAGGAGGGGAGGCTAGGGTTAGCAGCAGTTTGGCCTGCTCAGCCCGTTCGCTATGTTATATACTAATCGCGTGATTTTTCATAAAAAACTCCGATTTATATAAAACTCACTTATTTATCCATCGCCTTGAGAATCATTTACGTGTGACCCTCTAGGCCCAATTACCAGTCCGGTTAATAGCCCAATAAGCCCAGTGACTCCTCACCGGCTTTATTAATCAATTAATAACTCTCTATTAATTAATTAATCAATCAAATTGATGTCGCACATCGAATTCGACTAGGCCTCCGATCACGTTGGATGCCAAGCAACACCGTGTGAACCCAGAAGGTATCGGGATTAAGCAACCTACTCTTGGAACCTTTCCGCCGACAGTTACCGCGTGGATACAATCCTTCATTCGTACAATGCTCTCGAATCAACTCAAGGTATGGCGTGCTGTCAAACCCTAATCAGTCGACTCAATTGGATTGGATGTCACTGATGAATATCGGAAAACTCCTTTCCCGATATTATCGTCCGCCCTGGCCAGGAACTTCTACACATCCTTCCTAGACCATTCTCTCTCTAAGTACCGAGAGCGAATAATTCCTTATTGACACACAATTCCCTTCGACGGTATTCCGATGTACCCAATCCTTGGCGGTTTGAAATCCCGTGGTCAAAGCACAGAAGTCCACCGACAAGATGTCCTTGGTGTCTCAGGTCCGAGGACCATCTACACAACTGCGACAATAGAATCAAGCTGGTTAACAGTGAGGTACAATACCATCCAGCGATTCAATCGGATCAGTTTAGTAAACTCATTATCCAATGAGCACCTACAGATTCGCCTTAGTGTCTCCACACAAGTAATTTATGAGATCAGTCACCCTCATCATATGAGCAGGAGTAATTTGTACTAGTCTGACCGGATATCCGATGTCATTCTCGGATATCCTCCGACTATGAACAATTAAGAATATGTGTGTTTAAGTGATCAGTCTCATTAATATGATCTCATCATAATCTGATCACTATCGTATATATTCACGGACTTCATTATGAGACAATAATTAATGCGATTTACACATAATGAATATTATGTCATTATATTAGTAAATGTGAACGAGATTATAAAGTCATATTGACTTGTAGACCACCTAAGACTAATAATATATACCCCTCGCCAAGCAATACTACCAAGTATGCTCTAAGAACCTTACCTTTAAAAACCTAAGGCCTCAACTAGCACTTCGGACTCCACCTCATATTAACTTGATCGTCGGAGGGTTTTTCCTAGGCCCCCCAGTTCGGACTTAACGCACCTAAGTTGCAGGTCAGATCTAAGAGCTGAACTAAACCCCAATGGATGGGACTGACGCTTGGTTCATAGCATACCTCAGAGCCGATCTCTTGGTCGGACCTCGGATCCTGGACTCGACTTCTTCAGGTCATCAACAAGATTTAAAGGTGAAAAGAAAAAGAAAAAAGCATAAAGTGATGATAGTCTGATAAGACTCTCCACATCTCTCTTTCAAATAATAAGAAGAACACTCTTCGTTTTTTGGGAAATGTATATCATAAAATTCATTCAAAATTCTTGATACTTTGTTGACAACCTAGAACAATAGATATAAATAGACTTAAGATTGTAATTATTTTAGTTGAACTTTTGTTTCTACCCTAACTATGAATGGAAACTTTCCAAACTATTTCCTACTTATTGCTTAAGTAACACACTTTAACTTTAGTGAGGAAAAACAATCAAATCCAGGTATAATTTAGAGGAGAAAATTCTAAGCATAAATATTCATAATGCCGTTTCGCATAATTTTTGAAAGTTACGTGCATCTTGATTTTTACATTGATTTTGATGTAGAAAAGGACATATCATTAAAGATGTGTGAGATATGATTTGTATGGGAGCTTAATCTGATTTTTCGTTTGAGAAGTACGTTCATTTTATAAGTGAGGATATAGAATTCGGGCCAGCTGAAAATTAAGTTCCCGCCTCATCTTGTCACCACTAAATATAGATTACTAATTTGGATTCATTCTTATATTAGACGAGTAAAAAATAGCTGTCCTTCTACAATATATACAAATAAACGAATAATTAACCACAGACAAGTAGACGAGAACGTTATGCGTGTGTAAATTAAAACAAAGGAATTTTCAATCGAAATAATACATCAAAAAGCACAATAGGATGCCTTGAAGTGTCTTCAATTTATGATAAAGTGAGTGGGAGACCGGTCCACATACATGTGGACACTCCAAACCACCATTTCATTAAAATTTAAGCATCATGATATGCAATAAGATTTTTTCATAATTATTGTATTTAAGATGCATAAAAAAATGAATTTACAGGAAATTACTGTAGTCCCGTATCTTGTGATGGACGAACTCCTCTCAAAACTTTTCTCGTTTTATAATGTGGTGCTATCCTCAGACGCCTGGGTCGACGTACGCGATCATGGGAAGACCGGGCCCTTCATGGTGGGAAAAAGAGACAGAGAGAAGCATCACAACGCGTGACTCGCAGAAGTAAGGATCTCGGCCGGCGGGATGAAGTAGTCCACGGAGAGACCGGGCACGTTGAAGACGACGTCGTCGATCCGCCACACCTCTTCCATGGTCGTCCGCGAGTGGTGCGAGGTGGCCTCGCCGAAGCGGAAGATCGTGGCAACCGAGCACCCCTGGTGCGCGACCAGCACCCCGTCCACCTCCCGGTAGTCCCCCATGCTGCTCCCGATGGTGGTCTCCCAGTAGACGGTGTCGGTGGCGGTGGTCTGGACCCGGGCGAGGTGGGAATCCTCCATGTACACAAGGAGGCCGCTCTTCTGGCTGAAGTAGCCGTAGAGGACGTGCCGGATCACCTCCGCTGGCCCCTCGCTGCGCTCCGCCACGGTTGCTTGGTCGGCCGACACCTTGAGCACGAAGCAGTCGTCGCCGTCCATGCGCTTCTCGCCGACGCACTGCGCCCTGGCGAACATGCTGGCCGTGCTCTTGGGATCCAGGCCCTGCCACCCACAGACAACATCAAAAGACGCACGTATAGAACGAAACAAAAGAAAAGAAAAGAAAAAGATTTGTTTTTTTTTCTCCCCTCACATTGAAAATGAGAATGGAATCGATACACCATATCAACTCACAATCATTGAAATGTGAGAAAAGTTAAAGTGCTGCGATTGTGGGTGCTGACTGGGGCAAAGCCAAAGACCGCACCAGGGAGCGCAAAAGCAGAGATGGAGTGGTGGTGGCCCCGTCTGCAGGGCAGGCACAGAGGTGGGAGAGTCCCGAAGGCCGTCTTTGAATCATAAGATTCCTGAACCTTAGGTTTAACGAGAGCTCCAAGACAAGTTTGGATCAGAAACGAGGACGCAGACTGTCTCCAGAGTCCAAGCACTGTCGTCCAAGGGTCATAAACTAATAAGGCCCTTATGGTCTGAGTCTGGATCTTCTACGGTTTTCATTGGACAGTAGAAGGTCAGTGTTTATCGGAGGAGGAGGGCGGAATTAAATGCAAGGGGGCTCAGACAAGTATTTTTCAAATTTTTTTCCCTCCTCCTTTCTTAATGAGTACTGATCTTCTACAGACCAACGAAGACCGTAGAAGATTCAGACTCTTCTTTGCCCTGACCGACGAACACCTCACATACGTACCCAATGCTAGCTCCATGTTCTTTGTGAGAGAAATGGTGTCATTATCGTTTGTCCGGATGAAGACTGGCACTTTTGACTGACAACGGGGGCTAGTCCTCTTAAGCATTAAGGCCTACCGCCATCTCAGCCAGTTGATTACCACTAAAGAATCACCACCTTCGGGCTTTTACATGTCTTGAATGAGAAAGCATGATCCAAAGAGTACAGCTTTGTCAGAAAACTATGACATAATGACCAAGATACAGGGCAAAGCTCAAGTACACGATAGAGATGGGTCATTCTTCTCGTTTACGGGGAAGCTTAAGAATGGAAGCAGCGTATGGTCGTCATATCATAGTATTCTTTAACTCTTTCTTTAGTCTTGTCCTTAAATCAGCAAGCGCTAATTGGCCTGAGAACACACAAACCACATGCGTTGGACCCACCCATCATCTGTATTGTATGGAATGGGACATCTGTTTTATTAGTGATGTTTCTTCTAACGTGGTCATACATGTACAGTTTAAAATTTTAGATATATAGGACAAACTTAATCCATAGTATTCGAAATGAACAGCATTACCTTTTACTTAGAAGCCAGCAGGTAAGTATTAAAATTAAATCTCCACAAGTTGAATTAATTTCTATTGGACATACTTAAAGAAACAATTAATGTTAGTTGAGTACTTGTGTCTATCTAAAGCTGCATCCCCCCCTCCCCCGAGTACCTGGATGATGCGCCGGAGCGGACGCAGAGGACCCTTGGCAGCGTGCGTGCCAAGCCACGGCATGTGCCGCCAGACGATCTTCCCGTTGCTCCCGGCCACGACCTTGCACCCGGCCACGACCAGCTCCACCGACCACATCCCTGGCCACATCTGCCACAGCACGAAGCAGCCCCCCTCTCCGCTCGCTCTCGCCCCCACATTCCCCACACGCTTCCCGGTGCTCATCTCCGTCTCGCAGCAGGCCATCCTCAGCGTTCCCGCCGTGTACACGTTCTTCACCCTCTTCTGCAGCTTCAGGCACCCCGTAGCTGCCAGGTACTGCTGTATGATGTAGCGCGCCGAAGACGTCTCCTGATTTAATTATAAGGAAAAACTAGGTATGTAAGAAAGGAAACAAAACCGAGCAGATCACCAGTTTTGTGATGTGATCCTCTCTTAAGGTAGTCACACGGGCAAACTGATCTGTTGGAACAAGAAAAGTACTGTTGGGAAGTTGCAGAAAAGGAAGGCATCCATTAACACACCAGGGGTTCATCCTTGAAGGAGAGGCAGCGTTGTAGTGGTTCCGCTGGCAACGCAATGGGTGCAAGTGGGCACCCGAGGACGCCCAGGGTGAGCCGCAGGTCCATCCTCTTCGACGAGCTGCTCCCGTTCGAGAAGATGGGGAAATGGCCACCGGAAGGAGAAGAGGCGCCTCTGTCCATGTGCATGCGGACCCACGTCCGGATGACCTCCCACGAGCTCTCCTTCTTCCCGCCTTCGCCCTGCGCCTCCAGGTCTGGCCCTTCCATGAGAGGCGTCAGCGGTTGAACGCAACACCTGTAGCTTCTTCTCTTCCCCTCTGGACCCATCAAAGTGCAGACAGATGGCTATGAGGGAGACTTGGGGCCGGGGTTGCTACTCTCGAAGAAAGGAGCAGAACCAGTCGCAGAGGAAAGGAGAGCAGGAAAGAATGTGGTATACACTGACGGTGGCGATGATAAAGATGATGATGATAAGGGGAACCGAAGCAAGAAAGAGAAGGGAGGCGGAGCTTGTGCGTGGTTTAACAAGAAGGATAGCTAGAGAGATACTGAAGTAGGAGGGATTGTTGGATCTGGTGTCCTCTGGGTTTGTGACGGCAGCTAGCTACAGGTTTCGGGAGGAGGGTGTGGTGGGATTGAGGGGAGAATTTATTCTGCATAGTCCTACGCTTACACTTGCTATATTCAGGTGAAAAAGCACACCTAGCTATATTCATTCCCTATTCGGACGGCGACGAGACAAAACTTTCATTACTTAATTGAAGGTGATAGATGGATGGTAAGTGAAGAAAGCCACTGTGCATCGCTTATGATATCTGATTTGGCGAATTCAGTTAAGATCTACTTATTTAATTTGAATTATGATCATCATTAGTAAAGAATTTTGTATAAACATTTTCTATATTCATCAGCATAGAATGGCACGATATCAACTTCCTCGTAAACGAAAGTCATAATGGAGAGTGATACTTTTTATTTCAATCTATATAAAGTGGTGAATTCTTTTTATAATAGAAAACATTTAAAAAGTTGATCAGTTCAGTATGTAAATAATATACATTTTTTAATTTTTTAAGTGATAACAAACAAATGGGACAGACCACCCGCAAACGACAGGGGCAGGGAAGAGCTGCCGAAGTCTGACCTCACACGCTGGTGATGTGGGGTCCTGCGCGTCACACCTACTCGTCGTCCGCTTTCGCTTTACGTCCCCACTTCCTCCTGTGTCCCTAAGCATCCCCGTCTTTTATCGGGACTGTTACTGGCCAAATGGGATTCCCAGGGTTTTCCATACGAAATGAGGATTACATAGAGAAGTGGCGGGCATCCTACTACAAGAAACAAACAGGATTTAATTAATTTGTGAGAATTCTTCCGGAGGATGCAGTGCGCCAGAGGTTTTGGGGTCTGGCTGTAACTTTTCTTTTCCATTTGTTCTTTTTTTATCTTTTTTGGTTCTTGGGGCAGCATAATTCTATTTCATTGGTAATACGAGTCAAGATGAATAATATTTGAGTTAATTTCATATAAATCATCTTTATATGTAAAATATCAAAAATGCCACGCTTGTTTACAAAATATCATATATACTCTCATTATAACAAAATACTAGCATATTTGCCGTTGAGGTTGATGCCCGTTCACACAATATGTCAACAATATTCTTTAAAATCATTGCAATGTGACGGACAGAGGGTAAAAAGACTAACATGCCCCCTCTACTATATGTATCTTACTAGTATCACTCTAAGCCCATCGACGGCGAAGAGCCGTACGAGCAAGAGGTTTGAAGGGAGCCTTATTTCTTGAAGAGGATAGTGACAGGGTTCTAGAGCCGGAGCCCCACAACGATTTGGGGAAGTGTCTAGTTGCTCCACAAGTGAGCACACCAACGGGCGCGTCCTGGGCACCATCAACTTGGGCCCCTTCGTCATTTCTACCAGCACCCCTCCTGCCATCTCCATCACGAAGTACTGCACCACGGCCGCCAGTGCTCCCTACACAATCAACAATGCTAGCGACGCCCCATGGCCCCACCCGCTCCCGAACGACAACAGGCAGAAGTGCTGCCCCTGCATATCCACACCGATGCCCTCCTCGTCCTCCATGAACCTCTCCGGCCGGAACTTCAATGACTGCTTCCACTGTGCCAGGTTCCTCTCGCCACCCCCTCCTCTTCTTCTTCCTCCCTATCCTCCTCTTCTCCCTCAGCCGCGTCGCCGCAGCCCTCTCCTCTTCTTCTTCTTCCTCCCCTCCTCCTGCCCCACGCCGCACACCTCGCCCACTACTGCCCCCACCGCTTTCTCTCTAGTAAGGGGTAAGAGGATCATGTCAAAGCTAAAAAGAAATATTTTATTTTTATTTTTTATATTAATAGTATTTAACCAAAAGACATAACAATCATTTTCTTCTCTAGTATGCTTAACCTATGTCTGGTTTAGTAAAATAGATGGAGAGTAACGACAATGACATATTTAATAATATAATCATATAAGAAGGATATATATGATATTATGTAAGTAAGAATAGTATTTTTGTTATTTTACATGTAAGGATGGTTTATATAAAATTAGCCCATAATATTTGTGGATGGGACGAGAAGCGCTCCATAAGGTGTAATGCACATGCACATCTCCAATCCACTTCTTGAGAAACCAAAAAAAATTGAATCCTCCTACAGTGGTTCTCAACGCTCCGCTTTTCCGCCTGTTCTTTATCAGTCCCTATAGTCTGTATCATCTTTCCAAACGGACTCCATTTGGACTATCACCGTGTAAAGAATCAAGCGGACATCTGATGATGAAACTGTTATAGTTTCATCCCTTCGTATCGGTTTTCCCAGTTCAATTACTGTGCGCACGAACTGAAGAGAAATCCCCTTTTGATCAGGATGCCTCTTCGTCAGTAGTGAAGGCCGGCCGTTCCTTGCAACAGCTTAATTTTTAGGTGCAATGATCGTAACGTCACTTTGTCAGCTGAACCATCTCTATCCCCTGTGGTTTTTTAACCCTAAAAAATGTTAAGACGTAACGTACCAACTTGCCAGCAGAATAAGAAGAAAAGTGCAAAGCATACATGACATCGTTCGCATTTGAACAACCTATGCCCGTCACTCACATTAGTACTATTTGCTTCAAGGGATTTTGGACCGCGAAAGCGCGAGGAGCACCTGCGGCCCTCAGCTTCGCCGTCTGGTCTACGGTTCGAAGGCAAACGGGAAAGGGCCAGAAAACCTGGTGCGTGTCTGCATCGCCGACCGACGGCTGAAGGCGATGTTTAGGTTGAGCGGCTAGGGTGATGACCTTCTAAGCTAAGTCATACTTTACATGAAGCTTAAGAATTGGTAGACTTCAGCTATCAGGTTTATCGTGTTATAGACGGAATTAAGTTCCACCATAAGCAGGCCCCGGGTTCGCACGGCCCTTGAAACAAGTCTATTATATGGCTAGGCTGACAGGATTACCCTGCATGTTCATACGTAGGAGATCAGCCGTCCACCATTAATTTTTATTATTATATATACGTTCCTGATGAGGAGGATATGAGAGGAGTTTAATTTTGAGTAATGCTCGCAGGTTGAGATGTGCAATTCGTCTTAGACGTACTAATGTATTAGACGAACAAGGATAGGTACCTTTCTTTCTAAAGGTGCCAACGGTGGCTTGTTTCAATTTGACAAAATATCAGGGTAGAAATGGGAGTACATAACAATGAACTTCTTAATCAGCATTCTAGGACGCCAAAAGTGCTTGATACCATCTAATTAAGTACGGTTGTAAATGGATAGGATATGGAAAGAGAAACATCAGTTTCCATTTCTGATTTTGATAGTAAAATTGACTTTCTGATTCCAATATAAATGGAAAAGGATGTCTTCCATTTTTATTTTATTTTTTCCAAAGTAATAAATTCTAGTTCATCGAGCAAAAGTTATTAGATAGAATATATAGAATGTATAATAAATTTGTTATATATTATACTAATCATTGTTGGCTCGAAACTATGATAAACCCTAGAGGGGAGAAGTAGATAAACGCTTTCAAAAATCAACTCAATCAACAAATTAAAATGAACAAGAAGAGGGATAGAAGTGAATGAGATAATCACACAATAAAGGCACAATATTATAGTAGTTCGGTCACATAGTGACCTATGTCCACTTCCCAAAAACATCTTGGGCTTTCACTACCATATGCTAGTGTTGGGTTCGCTGTGTCGGGATCAAGAAATCGCAGCGGAAATAAAAATTTAGATATCATGCCGTTTCGAATAAAATAAATAAGATGTGAAAAACAGTTTTTCACCTTGCGCGGATCCGAGTCCGTGTTCGTCTGGTTCCGTTGGTGCGATGCCGCTAGCCGCGCAAGTACCCGGCCTCTAGTAGTATCTACGTGGTCTTCCTCTCGGCGGACTGTCATCGCTTCCAGGCTCAGTGTGTCGTTTGCGGATCCTGTCTGGCTGCATGTGACTCTGTGCGACATATAGAATCAGTGTTCCCGTTTGATGGGAAGCAGAGCCGGCGGGAGGTGGAGCAGAGCCTCCACAAGGCGCCCTCTGAGGGGGGTTGCCAAAGAGATAGAGGAGAGAGAGGGAGGCGACTGGCTCAAGTCAGAGTTGTTGGCCTCTGACCTAGCAACAGTTCTTTTATAATAAGTGTGTTTGCGATTTTTCAGAAAAACTCACACTTATCATAAAACCCGTTAAATAAATCATCAACTAAAAATCTTTTGCGTGTGATTCTCTAGACCTGAATACTAGTCCAGTTAATGGCCCATTAAGTTTAGTAACTCCTTACTGACTCACTAAATTAATTAATATCTATGTATTAACTAATTAGCTGAATTTAATGTCCCATAATAAATTCGGACGGACCTCCGTTCACGTTGGGTGCCAAGTAACACCGCGTAAACCTGGAAGGCATTAGGGTTCTGCAACCTACTAGTAGAACATTTCTATCATCGGTTACTGCACGGATATAATCTTTCATCCGTACAATGTTCTGAAATCGACCTAAGACATGGTTCACTGTTAAACCTTAGTCGTTCGATTCACTTGAATCAACTGCCACTAAACTATGTCAAATAACTCCTTATCTGATACAGTATCCACCCTGGCCAGAGACTTAAGCACATTATTTTCGAAACATTCTCTCTCCTATTACCGAGAGCGGATGATCCCTTATTGACCATACAGTTACCTTCGAGGGCATCTCCCTGAATCTGATCACTTAACTTATTGATATCCCATGGTTATAGATTTGTTAGTCAAGGTCAAAGCTCAGAGACCTGCCAATAAGATATCCTTGGTGTCTCAGGTCCAAGGATCAACCACGTAACTATGACAAAAAATCAAGCTAGTTAACAATTAGGTAGATACCATCCAGCGATTTACGGTTGGATCAGTTCAGTGAACTCATTCGCCAATGAGCACGTATAGGTCCTGTAAGGTTCTCGGGTTTCTCGGGATCGCTAACGCAATGAAAATAAATAATTTAAAATGTTGTAATCCCCGTCCGTTTCAAATAAACAAAAATGATTTTTGGGTGATCGAATATTACCTCACGCGGATTCAAATCCGCTTCCGAACAGTTCCGTCGGTATGATACTGTCAGCTGCACAAATGCCCAGCATCTAGTGAAGTCTACGTGATGCACCTCGCGGTAGATTTCCTCGCGTTCCTCGTTCTTCGCAGCCTACAAACAGTTCGCCATTTGCCGCAACGACTGCCACAACACGTGGTCGATTTTCCATTGAATGAGAGTCGGAGAAGACGGCGAAGCTGTCTTCAGAGAGGGGAAGAGAGTAGGGGCGCAAGAGAGAAAGAAGGAGAGAGGTGGGAGAGGCTAGGACTGAGCAGCAGCTTGGCCTACTTAGTTCGCTCACTACATTTTATATTAACCGCGTAATTTTTCATAAAAACTACCGGAATAATATAAAACACACTTTTAATCCATCGTCTTGAGAATCTTTTGTGTGTGACCCTCTACGCTTAATGACCAGTCTAGTTAATGGCCCAATGAGCCCAGTGACTCCTCACTGACTTAATTAATCAATTAATAACTCATATTAATTAACTAATTAATCAAATTAATGTCGCACATTAAATTCGGTCGGACCTCCGATTACGTTCAGTGCCAAGCAACACCACGTGAACCCAGAAGGTATTTGGGTTAAGACAACTTTTTCGCTAATAGTTACCACATAGATATAATCCTTTATTGGTACAATGCTCTCGAGTCAATTCAGGATATGGTGAAGCGTCAAACCCTAACCGGTCGACTCACTTGGATTCGATGTTATCGTATAATATCGAAAAACTCCTTTCCCGATATTATTGTCGGCCTTGGCCAGAGACTCCTATGCATTCTTCCTAGAGCGTTCTCTCTCTTAGTACTGAGAGCGAATGATTCATTATTGAATACTCAATTCCTTTCGACGGTATTCCGCTATACCCGATCCTTGGCTGTTTAGAATCCCGTGAATAGAGATATGTTGTAACGACCTGCCACCCTATAATCGGAGAACCGATTACTAAAATGGGTACCGAATCATTAATTTGGAGTCAAACCAAGATCTAGATAAGTCTGGGAAATAAATAATAAACTAAGCTAAACATTTACATCGCATTGAATTGAAAAGGGAGTGCAAGAATTAAAAGTTATTACAATGCGACTCGACACAGCAAATAATTACATACTCCAACTGAAAAGAAATAATTAAGCGTACATGCCATAAAATAAAATAACAACTACATCGAGGCATACCCCGAAACAACGGCTGCTGGCGCGCAGCCCAAAGTAGCACTCTCCTCGCTAAGCCTGCCTAGAACCCTCACCTGAAAACCGCAGGGGTGAGTCTCATAGAAAAGACTCAGTAGGGATCCTTCGATCCCCACCGTCCACTCACGCACTCACAAGTGCAGTAACACAGATATAGGTAGAATAAGCAAGTAAAGATGTAACACAATTCCTAAATTTCGATATAAAACACATACATTCGAGATATAACATACACAACTCTAAAACCATTCTACCAGGGAGCCTACAACCAGCGTCTCGGGAAAACACGCCAACCACACAGCCGAACGCGAGAAACACCGACCCGCTGAGACCAAACAGTAACCCTTCGGATAGCACGCTAGCTACTCCGGCCCAACTGGCTCTAGGTGGTTTCTGCTTCCCCCAGCACGAGTGACACTCCACAGGTACCACTCCTACACCGGTACTAGCTAACTCCGGGGTACACAAGGTGACCCTCTCTCTAGGCGTCACCTCACCACTCCCACACCAGCGCTGTGTCCCTCCCACACTGACACAGGGTGGCAAGTGCTACAACTATCAATCTAGGTCCATGGTCGCACGAAAACACAACACAGTGCGATCCGATTACGTAAAAATCCTCGTCCTCGAGTATGATTTTAAACATGCAATTAACCCAACTATCTAACAGTGTGAAGATATGTTAACAACATGAATTAATATGGTTCTGTCTTGAATCGCGTCGCCCAAGGCCGATGCCATTCAAGCCTCCTAAACTGATTCATGTGAAATCTGGCCTCGGAAATGGCCTAAAATGGGTCGTCACATGTCGCCGCCTTTTTAAAAGGCGTCGCTGTCCCTCGTCGCCTGATAGCGACAGAAGCAGGGACAGGCTACGGGGCGATTTCACTTAAAACACGTCGCCCACGCAAGTCGCCTTTTGAAAGGCTTCGCTGTTCCTTGACGCTCATCAGTCCAGAAACAGGGTCTGTTATTGGGCTAAATCGCGTCGTGGGTGGGAGCCGCCTTTTTAAAAGGCGTCGCTTTCCCTCGACGCCATTTAGGCCCGACAGACAGGTTCTCCCCCCTGTTCCCCCAATCCATAAGGTGGGATTTCTCCCCCAAAACGTACAAAAAGGCCGTAAAACATAGAGGGGAAGGAGGAGAACCTAACTACCATTAAATCCCACAATTTTTCCATACATGCAATTAGCATTTTACCCCAGAAGTTCCCAAAACATGCTTGAAAGCGAGAAAACAAACATGATTTTAAGTTGAAATACCACAGGGATCGTCACCCTACCGATTACTTGAACTCCTCCAAGCTCTAAGCCGCCTACCCGCCTCGCCCCACGCCGCCGCCGGTACCGCCGTAGACGCCGTTACTCCACCGGGACGTCGGCCGCCATCCGGAGAGAAAAACGCCGCGGAGGAGATGGTGGTGGTAGTGGTGGGAGTTAGGAGATCGATGGAGTGGAGGGAGAGATGAAATGGTGGGAGCAAAAGGAAGGAGGGGGGAAAGGAGCCGCCTGCTCGTCGGAGGAAGAGAGGAGAGAGAAGAGGGAGGAGGAAGTGAGGGAAAGGAAGGAGGGTTCGTCGGGTCAACCAGAAGCTAGGTAAAATGCGTCATGCATGCTCGACGTCTTTCAGATGACAAGACCGGACCGTACACTGACAAACCAGGGTCGTACTCTGAAAGGCGTCGTCCATCCAAGACACCAATCATACGATATGACCGGGGCTGTACTCTCGCCACGCACATGGTGCCCACGTGGCACAGCCTAAAATGCGTCTACATTGTTGGACGCCGTTTAAACCGCGTCGAGCAGGCTCGACGCGAAACAAAATTGAGTCTCAACCCCATCAGGGCCCGAACCAAGGGATCCGACTCCGAAAACTGACCTGATAACCGGATCCGAAAACCTCAGTCCTTACATTCTCCCCCCCTTAAAAGAATTTCGTCCCCGAAATTGCCTGCCACAATTAACGAGGGCGAAACATCAAAATACAAGCTCACAAGAGAACTTACAAGAAAAGGTAGGGAAACTGTTCCTGCATCTCATCCTCGCGCTCCCAAGTTGCCTCGCCCCCAGTGCGATACTGCCAAATTACCTTAACCAGAGGTACATCCTTGTTCCGAAGGACCTGTTCCTTGCGATGCTCAATACGTACTGGAAACTCTGGAAAGGACAAGTCCTCGGCGACTTCCAATTCTGAAAAATCTAAAACATGAGATGGATCCTAAACATATCTCCTCAGCAAAGAAAGATGGAACACATCGTGCACCTCTGCAAGATTGGACGGCAAGGCTAACTGATACACCGCTTCCCCAATTCGAGCAAGAATGGGAAAAGGCCCAATATATCGCGGACTTAGTTTACCTCAGTTCCCGAATCTCATCACACCCTTGGAAGGTGAGACTCGGAGAAACACGTGGTCCCCAACCTCAAACTCAAGTGGTCTCCTAGGATGTCTGCATAACTCTTCTGTCTGCTCTAAGCTGCAGTCAATCTCTGCTGTACCACTCTGGCAACCTCAGCACACTGTTGTACCAACTCTGGTCCTGCTATCTGCCTTTCGCCAATCTCGGACCAATTCACAAGGGATCAACACGGTCGCCCGTACAATGCCTCATAAGGCGTCATGCCGACACTAGAATGATAACTGTTGTTGTAAGCAAACTCCACTGTAGACAAGTGCTGCTCCCAAGAACCTCCCCAGTCTAGGCAACATGCCCTGAGCATATCCTCTAGAGTCTGAATGGTCCTCTCCGACTGCCCATCAGTCTCGGGATGATAGGCCGAGCTGAAGGCCAACTGCGTGCCCAAGGCCTTCTGAAAACTCTTCCAGAACCTAGAAGTAAATCTCAGATCTCGATCTGATATGATGGATAAAGGCACCCCGTGCATAGAGATGATCCGATCCACAAACAGCTTAGCCAACTTACCGACTGACCAGTCCTTCCTAATAGCTAGGATGTGTGCCGACTTGGTCAATCGATCAACAATGATCCAGATCGTGTCTCTTCTGCCAGGGGATACAGGTAATCCCATCACAAAGTCCATAGTCACATGCTCCCATTTCCACTCCGGGATCGGCAAAGGCTGTAACAACACTCCTGGTATCAGATGTTCTGCCTTAACCTGCTGACAAGTCATACACCTAGCCACATAATCAACCACATCCTTCTTCATACCGGGCCACCAAAAGTGCCTCCTCAAATAATGATACATCTTAGTCGTTCCGGGATGCACTGCATATCTAGAACGGTGTGCCTCGTCCAGGACACACCTGCACACGTCCTCCTCAGCCGGAACATAAAGTCTGCCTCTAAATCTGACTGTACCATCATCCCATAATTCCACCTCTGGTCTTTGGAGGATCTGCAGTAACTCTGCATCTGCCCTCTGAGCCTCAATTACGGCATGGTACACTGCTGGTCTCACAGTTAAGCTAGCCAATACGACTCTATCAGCCTCTCGCGGAACTCTAAAAGAAGATTCCGCAACCTGCTCAAATAACCTCCATTCTCGAACCATGAGATATGACACGACCGTCTTCCAACTCAAGGCGTCTGCCACCACATTCGCCTTGCTCGAATGATAAGAAAGGTCGAGGTCATAATCCTTGATAAATTCCATCCACCTGCGCTGCCTCAAGTTCAGATCCTTCTGCGTGAATACATACTTCAGGCTCTTGTGATCAGTAAAAGCCTGAAATTTCTCTCCATACAAATAATGCCGCCAGATCTTCAATGCAAATACCACAACTGCCAACTCTAAGTCATGAGTGGGATAGTTCTCCTCATGCTTCTTCAGCTACCTAGAAGCATAGGCCACAACCTTACCATGTTGCATCAGAACTGCACCCAAACCTCGACATGATGCATCTGAATAAACCACAAATCCACCGGAACCTGATGGAAGCACCAACACTGGAGCTGAAGTGAGGCGAGTCTTCAACTCAATGAAACTCCGCTCGCACTCCTCGGTCCACACGAAACGAACTCCCTTATGAGTCAACCTCGACAAGGGGGCCGCTATCGAAGAAAAACCCTGGACAAACAGTTTGTAATAACCTACTAGCCCCAAGAAATGTTGGTCTGCTCCAATCCATTACTGCCTCGATCTTGGCTGGATCCACTACAATGCCATCACCAGAAATGATATGCCCTAGGAAGTGCACCTTGTCTAGCCAGAATTCACATTTGCTAAACTTGGCATAGAGTTGGTGCTCTCTCAGAACCTGCAATACCACCTGAAGATGTGTGGCATGCTCTTCCTCAGAAGAAGAGTATATCAAAATATCATCTACAAATACCACCACAAACTTATCCAGATAGGCCCTGAAGACCCGATTCATCAAATCCATAAAAGTCGCCGGAGCATTGGTCAAGCCAAAAGGCATAACCAAAAACTCATAATGTCCATACCGAGTCCTAAAGGCCGTCTCACTAACATCAACCTCACAGATCCTCATCTGATAATACCCTGATCTCAAGTCAATCTTTGAAAACACCTTCGCAGATTGCAACTGATCCATCAGATCGTCGATCCTCGGAAGTGGGTATCTGTTCTTTATCGTCACCTAATTCAGCTGTCTATAATCAATACACAACCTTAGAGAACCATCTTTCTTCCTGACAAATAGAACTGGAGCATCCCACGGAGAAGTACTGGGACGAATGAAACCCTTATCCAGTAGTTCCTGCAACTGCACCTTCAACTCAGCGAGTTCGGCTGGCGCCATCCGGTACGGGGCCTTAGACAGGGGCGCCGTATCCGGTGCAAGCTCAATAGTAAACTCAACCTCTCGCTGAGGAGGAAGGCCAGGCAACTCCTCAGGAAACACATCTACAAAGTCACAAACTACGGGCACCTCCCAAGGACTGGGACTATCACTAACATCAGCTAAAACAACAGAGGCAAGGAAGGCCTCACAACCACCAACAAGCAACCTTTGGGCCTTAAAGGCAGAAATAAGAATACCTCGAGAAGAGAGCCTAATACCTTGGAAGTAGAAGGTTGGGATATCCGGAATAGAGAAGCACACCCTCTTCCTGTGGCAGTCCACCTCGGCATAATAAGCCTCCAACCAGTCCATGCCCAGGATGACATCAAAGTCGCGAATGGCAAGCACAACTAACTGGGCAGGTAACTCATGGCCCTCAATGGTCAAGGGAACTTCACTCAAACAGCTATAAGACAACATGTAATCCCCAGAAGGAACCTCTACCATCAATCCATCGGATATCTCATCAACGGGTGCAGAAAGAACATCTACGAACTGCTCAAAAATGAAAGAATGCGAAGCACCCGAATCAATTAACACATGGGCGGAGTTCCCAAAGACAGAAAGTGTACTTTCCACTAAGTTGGATGCGCGAGCCTCCTTTCTGGTGATAGATAGAACTCTCCCCTGAGTCCTCGGCTTCTTCTGATCACTTGGTCCCTGCCCCTAACCATGCCCCTGCAGGCAATACCTCGCCAAATGGCCCTGCTGGCCACAAGTGTAACACCTCCCAGAAAAAGCAGGACACTGAGTCCCACCGTGAGTGCCACCGCAATGCCGACAAGCTGTCGGAAGCCTCTGAGTTGTCTCCTACTGAGCACGGGACACCGACTGACTCTACTGGCTCGGCCTAGGTCTACTGCTACCACTGCTGCCACTACTGCTGCCGCTGCCTCGAAAGAACCTCCTGAATCTGGAGCCAAGTGAAGACGATCCTGATCTGGACGAAAGAGCTGCTGCTACTGTCTTTCCCCTACCATGAACCGGCCCCTAAGTAGTCAGTCCCCTCTCCCGGGCTGACTGATCATGCTATGCCTCTACTGTCGCGGCACACCTAACCGCCGATGCAAAATCTGTACAACAGTGGGATGCCACAAAACTCCTCAGATTGGACCTCAGTCCATCCACAAACCACTCAGTCCGATGTTTCTCGTCTCCTGAGATAAAAGGCACAAACCTCCCAAGCGAAACAAACTTCGCCTGGTATTCAAGCACTGTCATGCTTCCTTGGGTCAGCTCCATAAATTCCCTATCCTTGGCCCTCTGAACATGCCTAGGGAAGTACTGTGCATTGAATTCCTTTACAAAAGTCTCCCATGGAATCTCCCTGAGACTCCTATCCGCATATGACAAACTCTTCAAAGTGGTCCACCAATCATAGGCATCATCCTTCAACATGAGGGTAGCCAACGGAGTCCTCTCAACCGCCGCACAATCCATAGTGTCGAAAGTCTTCTCCATCTCCCTCAACCAATAAACAGCCTCATCAGGGTCGGGACGACCAGTGAAATGAGGCGGCCTCAGCTTCAAGAATTTCTCCAGTGTAGCTGAAGACCCTCCCCGAGCACTAGAACTCTCACTAGGGTCTCGAGTCTGGTATCTAGCCATCGTGTCCATCATAGCCTCTATGAAATGCTCCATACTCGGCCTACCGGCCTCAGATCCACTAGGGACATCTCCCCGCTTTCTAATAACTGGCATCCTCTTCCTAGGAGCCATCTAGTCGCCTACAATCACAAAAATCGAAAAGTTCTAATTAGAATCCTAAAACTTATACTACCGCCGCACCTGTACGGGATAATGAAATTATTTGCCGGAATTACAATGTTTAACCTAGTTACTCATTTATTTGCTAGACCGAATGCTCGGATACCAATTGTAACGACCCGCCACCCTATAATCGGGGAACCGATTACTAAATGTGTACCGAATCATTAATTTGGAGCCAAACCAGGATCTAGATAAGTCTGGAAAATAAATAATAAACTAAGGTAAATATTCACATCGCATTGAATTAAAAAGGAAGTGCAAGAATTAAAAGTTATTACAATGTGACTCGACACAGCAAATAATTACATACTCCAACTGAAAAGAAATAATTAAGCATACAGGCCTGAAAATAAAATAACAACTACGTCGGGGTTGATGGATATAGGTGTCATCTAAGCCAATCAAAAGGCACCTATTTCAATCTGGTTCACTAATAAATGGCATTAAATTCATTATGTAGATTGGCATATTTATATTTGCGCATAATGAAGTCCATGAATATGTGCAACAGTCATCAGACTATGATGAGATCATAATAATGAGACTGATGACTTATAAACACATATTCTTAATTGTTCCTAGTCGTAGGATGTTTGAGAAGGACATCAAATATCCAGTTAGACTAGTACAAGTTATTCCAGCTCATATGATGAGGGTGACTGATCTCGTTAGTTACTAGTGGGGAGACACAACAGTAAACCTGTAGGTGCTCATTGGGGAATGAGTTCACTGAACTGATCCGGCATGAATCGCCGAATGGTAATTTACCTGACTGTCAATCGGCTTGATTCATCGTCACAGTAGCGTGGTTGATCCTTAGACTTGAGACACCAAAGACACCTTGTCGGTGGACTTCTGGACTTTGACCTTGACCTACGAATCCCTATCCACGGGATCTCTAATAGTCAAGGATCAGGTCCAGCGGAAGACCTTCGAAGGTGATTGTGTGTTCAATAAAGGATCGTTCTCTCTCAGGTAACTGGAGAGAGAATGCTCTAGAGTAGATCTGCAGGAGTCTCTGGCCAGAGCAGAAACAATATCAAAAAAGTGGTTTTTGGATATTGTAAAGCGGAGTCTGATTCAAGTGAGTTGACCATCTAGGGTTTGACAGTTGACCATACCCTAGGTTAACTCGAGAGCATTGTGCGAACGAAGGACTATAGCCACGTGGTAACTGTGGACGGACAGGTTCTATGAGTGGGTTGCTGAACCCCATTACCTTCCGGGATCATGCGGTGTTGCTTGGCACCCAACTTGATCAGAAGTCTGATCGAATTTACTTGCGATGTTAATTCGGTTAAGTAATTAGTTAATATCTAGATATTAATTAATTACAATAAGTCAATAACTAGTTATTGGACTTAACGGACTGAAAATCGGACTGGTAAATGGGCCTAGAGGGTCACACACAATAAGATTCTCAGTTGGTGGTACATAAGTGGGATTTATATTAACTCGGGGACTTTTGTGAAAAGTCGCGCCGACTTAATATATATACGCGCTGTTGAGAAACCCTGGTCCAAGCTCCAGGATTTCCCTTGCTAGCCGTCACCCCCCTTCTTTTCTCTCTCCTCCTCTGGGCGTCCCGTTCGAGGCGCCAGAACAGTTCCCGTCTCCGCCGCGTGTGATTCCCGAAAGTCGGGAATTCCCGTCGGCGGGATTTCAGCAATCGTTGCGACGACGGATCTTCAGCGAGCTAGCTGAAACAGACGAGGGATCGAGGATGAACCACTACGGAGGATCGCGTGGATACCGCTGGAGGCTGGACGCTTGTGCGGCTCGCCGCATTGCCTCGACGGAACCGAAACGAAAGCGGATTCGAGTCCGCGCACGGTAATCAGATTCCAACCCGTTTTTTCTGTTTGCGTTTTTCGTTCCGAATCGGATCAGCGGATATCGGGCAGGATTAAATTTTGTTCTTCGTTTCCGCTGCGTTCTTCGCGTCCCGCCCTGATCCTAACAGTGGTATCAGAGCCATGTTCCGCTCTGATCCGCTCCGGAACGATAAAATTATTATTCTAAATTAATTCATGCATAAATTCGTTTTTCCCCATAGATATTATTCATGGGATGAACTTAGAATATCAAATTTAATTTTTTCTGTGTGAAAAACGAAATTTTTGAGGGTTTCATCGCGTTCTTCATGGAGATGAAGAACCGGTTTTGTGGGCTTCAAAAGGGGATTAATGATGGTTGGACCATCTCTGTGGGTTTGCTGGTATGACCAGCTACCCCTCACCATCCCCGGAAAATTTCTATGACGGCCGGTGGAGCTTTTCTTCCCATAATTTTCAAGAGTTGAAAAGGATTGAGGAATAGCTGAAATCTGCGAAACTGCACAAATCTCCATCTTTGGAGGTTCACCGGCGGCGAAGGAGTCGCCGGCCGGCCACCACCGGTGGGGGAAATGGAAGGGGTGACTTTCCCCTGCGGATTCCGGCCACCCTCGCGGCCGGCGGCGGCGGCGCCTGAAACTGGGAAGAAATAGGGCCAAAAACCCTAAACAGGGCTGCCGGGCAAACCAGGAGCTGGGCGCCCGGACCGGCCGGCCTCGCGCCGGTTCGAACGGGCGGGCCTGGGCCTGGCGCGGGTGCACCAGGCGCCCGACCTGGCTCAGCCAGGTCGCCCGAGCCAGGGTCCCGCCTGGCCCGAGCTAGGCCGAGCCAGGTGCGGCCCTAGCAGCCCCTGGCCCAAGCCCATAGGCCCATTAACCCTGTTTTATTTTGGCCCAAATAACCCCAAATAAACCCCTTGGATTTTATTTGAATAAAAATCCCACCCTATTTAACTTGAAATTGAAATTAATAATGTTTAAAATTATTTTTAAACATTAAATCAATTATTTTGAGTTAAAAGGGGGTTATAATTAAGATATGATCTTAATTATGAATTAATCATAGATTTTGTGGGGTTTATTAAGATATGATCTTAATAGTTAATTGTATTTAACTAAATAAGATAGGATCTTATTATTAATTGATTTTAATTAATTAATTAAATGAGTTATAATTAAGATGTGATCTTAATTATAAATAACTTTTAATTAGTTAATTAAAGGGATTTATATTTAAGATATGATCTTAAATAAATGTTAACAAGTGTTGTTACTAATTATTAAGATATGATTTTAATATGGAGGATTAAATTATTAAGATATGATCTCAATTTATTAATTAACAAGTGTTGCTAATAATTAATTGAGATATGATCTTAATGTTAATTCTGTTTTAACTAAGAGATTAAGGGTCTTAATTAAGATGTGATCTTTAATCATCATTAACAACTATTGTTAATTTATATTTAAGATATGATCGTAAGTTAATATTAACATGTGTTGTTAATTAATTGTTAAGTTATGACCTTAATATTAAATAACAAATGTTGTTATTTGCTCTTAGTTAAGTGATTAGATTAATATTAATAATTTCTTAGCAATTGTTGTTAGGAAATTATTTTAATAATTTAGAGACATTTAATAATGGTTGTTAAGTGATTAATTAACTTTTTTATAATTGTTATAATTAAGTTAATTAGTTCTTGAGTAATAAACATTAATAAATGTTATTAAGGACTAATTAAATCTTAATAATAGTTATTAAGATGATTTATTAGTTTACTCAAGTATCTCTTAATTATTGGTTTTAATGATCTAATCTACTTGGAATTTAATCTTTTATAAATGTTATTAAAGGATTAAATTAAGTCTAAGATGTTAGACCATTTTAATTAGAAATGTTCTAATTATTATTTCTTAATAATTGTTATTGAGAAATATGATTTTATTAAGGGGTTTTAACAAGGAGTTGTTAAGGGGTTGAAAATTTGAGTTGAAAATTCTTTTATAAATGTTATTTAGGAATTTTTAATTCTTTCTAAATGTTAGATTGTTTCACATTAATAATTGTTATTAATGTGAATTAATGTTAATCTAAGTGTTCGATTAATTAATTTAGAATTGTTCTAAATTTTGCATGGAATATTTTAGAATTTTAATTTTAGCCTTGTGTGCACATGTTGATGTGTTTAATACTTTAAATTAGATTTGTTGCATGTTAGAAAATTAGATTTTCGAAAATTCAAATTACCTAATTTTGATTGGTACCCAGGTTTTAAGAAAGCCAAAATTATTATATTTTCATAATTTTAGCGTTCATGTGATGTGTTTTATCATGAGTGGATGGTTAAAATTTGTGGTGGTCATAGACATGCACTTAGTTAAATTTCATATCATGTGATGGTGTGTGATTATGTGGATTGTTATGGAATGTGATATTCATTAATTAAGTGTTAATTAATGAGGCCTACGTGTCTCCCTCTCTTTCTCATTCCATTGTGATTCTATCTCCCTCCATTATTGTACTCGGCCATAAGACTTTCTCTTACAATTTTTTTGTATTTGAAATTGTTTCAAAAATTAATATTATTTGTAATTGATCGTGCCGGCCGAGGAGAGCCGAGGATGATCCACAAATGCAACCAAGAAGGCGACAGGAGATGAGATCACCAGTGGCTATGTGTTTGCATGTTTAGATTATATAAATGTTATATAGTTTTGGTGATTAATTGTTTGGCTCCAGTTAATCACCATGCTGTCCATGACTACACAATGAACATGTATGGATGATGCATGTCTTTTTAGTTGTTGATTATGAATCGATTGCTAATATCTAGGTATAGTTAAATATATATATTCGATATATTTATAAACTATCACCTAGGATGAGACCAACTTAATGTAAAAAAAACCTTCAACATAAAGTCTAAGCCGGAGCGCGAGTCGTTGAGAATGTACCGCGTAGCTCTCCATCAATATAGTTCTTAGAACTTGATTCAGTGATGACAGTTTCTACGTGTTTATCCTAGATCTGCCACCATCTGATGAAAGGACTATTAACTATGGCATCTTGATGCCTTGAGATTGGAATAGAGGAACGGTGTAGCTATCCTCGCGTTTACCCAGGAGCTGCATTCTTACTCTACTCTGTCACGTATTGATGGTAAAGCTTAGACCAGGTATAATGGTCTACTGTGTTCACTCGGGACCATTGAAGACCTGGGAGCCGAAATAAGATCGGATATTGCAAGGAGTTGCAATTACCATGAGATGGTTGCTCTAAGATAATGGTATGATACTATGTGTTTACCCGAGGTCATACTGTGATTCTTGGAGATTCTGATCCTCACTAGAAGACTGTCGAAGTCTTCCGTTCTGTAGACCTGAAGGTTATACAGTCCGTCGAAAAATAGTGGGAAATAATTCAAGATAAAAGACCATAATTGAATTATCAGAACTATCTGCTTAAATCACGTTATTTCCTTCGATTCACTAAAATGTCGTATATTCGAGAAGTTGGCATATTGGATGCCAATACTTCTCATACTCAGACTGACTAGAAAACTTTGAAGAATGTCTTCAAGGCCAAGTGAAAGTCACTATCCTAATCAGATATCATGAATCCTCTTACTTGAATAGACCAAGGTGAAGAGGTACTCATGGTATGCCTTATTGAAAGGCAATGATTGTCATGAAATCTCTTATTTGGATAGACCAAGATGAAGAGATATTTATGATGTACCTTTGAGAAAGGCAAGTGGTAAGATTTTAAACGATGGAATCCACACTTGAAAAGGATAAAGAAAAGTCAGCTGAAATAGAGAAGTAGAAGTTCTCCCACTGCCACCAATATAAAGATACTGGTAAAAGCAAAATGAATATGAAACTTGAAAGAAGTTTCACATAGTCTTATTATCAACTTTTTCATATCTATTGAAGAATTAATGTATCCAATATGAGATATTAGAAATGATTCTCAGAGCTGCGATAGTGTGCAGACTTAGACAAGTGAAAAGAAATCGAGAAAATGTAAGTGTTGAGTTAGACTCAACTATTGTTCATGATATTCATAGATTACTGTTAGACAGTAAATCTTTGTATATCTATAGGAGTAGAATATGAAACTGAATAATTGTTATTTAGTTGCATAAGAAATCAAGAATAACATTGATTGAAAAGAATAATAGTTGTTCGAATCAGTCTATGCACTATAGATTCTTGTAGTGACATTTCATGTGATGAATGTTCACAAGTCTCTTATAGAAATGAACTGTGTGAATCCTGATTATCTATGGTATTGTACATAGGGTTGTACAATAAGAAATTATTGATGCTGATACATATTGATGTAAACAGCTCAAAGGCCAAAAGATAATCACTACTGTTAACTTACCTTATAGTTTACTCTTGGAATGATTCGACTGTATGTACTTACTGAAGTACAAGTCGAATGCATCTGAGAGATTAAGGTATAAGATCAATATGAAGTACTAGAATTTTGATTTGATCAAGAAAACTGATACGTTAGTATATGATTCACATAAATCATCGAGAGGATAATTGTATCCTCGCTCGATTGGTCCTCATTGTGCATCATAGCAATATGATGGAATGAGGAATTGCACCTTATTAAGATATGGTGCAATCCATAATAAGATTTGCCTAATTCTTATCCTTTTTTAATATGAATATGAACATTAGATGTCCATACTTTAAAGATGGTTCCAAGTAAGTCAGTGTGTGTCTATATAAGATATGGAAACCAAATAATTCATATAAGATGTAAATTATGAACAAACCTGACTTAAAAGTCAGGTATTATCGCGATGTGAATTTGTAAATGTCTAAAGAGTTTGGACATTACAGTTATTGGCCAAACAATAATGAAATAATTGTCATCCTGAAAGCTGTCTTCTGGGAAGAGGAAATAAGATTATTAGATAATCTTTAGTTGTTTGGAACCACTCATGACACACATCAGAGAGCTTCATAGATTCTTAAAGATTCTCTCAGTGACTAGAAGGATATGTTTAACATATCTAATTTAGCAAGATGAGAGGAGCTCAAAATAGATTATGATCTAAAATCTATGATAATGATGCTCTCTATCATTACAACTTTGAAATTGATAAATTTATTAGAATTCTACTTATCTATACTGCCGATCATGAGACTGATGACAGTTGGATATTAAAAGCGTCCATTCAATGTGATTGAGGTAAAGATGTATATGATACACCTTTAAAGCTTTTGAAATGTCCAGGAAGCAAGTTGTGATTTCAAAAGATTATTTTGAATCAGACTAAAACTTCCTGAAGTTATAATAAAAGTTTTGACTTAATGGTCAAATATTATGTGATCATTAAGAATGATCACGGATTGTGTGTGTTCAGAAAGGACAGTGGGAGTACGGTCGCTTTAATAATGCTTTATGATAATAACATCAAAGTCATTAAGAATGACTTCAAGATGTTACTATTAGTGAAAGCATTGTTAACCATGTTTTCCTCCATAATGGATTTAGTTATAATATCCTACGTATTGGAAATACGAATTTATTAAGATAGATTGGTAGGGATATTATATTGACCTGTATGTCAAGATGTTTGGCATAAATTTCATAACAAATCTCAATTGTTAAGATATGGAATTTATTCCTTTAAAGAAAATGTTCCTTAAAGGATACAGGAGTGAAATGCATCATTAAGCGCTTGAGAAGTGCTAAAGGTGCATTCACGTATATGGAGAGGATGATTTGAAACTATGAGGTCACACTGACTCAAATTTCAAGTCAAATAATGGATTCAACCTTCTAGTAAAAAAGAATGGATTGGAATGGTTCCAATCCAGAACTTGATATTAAGATGACGACATAAATAAGTGATACTGTTATTGGAACAGTATGGATGAAAAGGTTCATCCCTGAACTAGTTATAGTTCTAAAAGGTCTCTGATACCATCCTATCGTTGTAAGACAACAGTGGAAGCAATGAATTGTGTGATCGAGCCATGGTCTCTTCAGAAGTTACAGAACATTCTGAGGCTCTTTCACAGGTTCAGATACAAAGGATAAATAGGAAATAACGTAATGAAAAATATTCCATCTGTTGATAATTTAGCAGATCCCTGACCAAGTCTTAGTCACAGACCTTTTGTGAGCATCACCTAGATTTGATGGAGATCAAATGCGAAGGTGATTGGCTTGAGTCCAAGTGGGAGATTGATGGATATAGGTGTACTCTAAGCCAATCATACGGCACCTATTTCAATCTGGTTCACTAATAAATGGCATTAAATTCATTATGTAGATTGGCATATTTATATTTGCGCATAATGAAGTCCATGAATATGTGCAACAGTCATCAGATTATGATGAGATCATAATAATGAGACTGATGACTTATAAACACATATTCTTAATTGTTCCTCGTCGAAGGATGTTTGAGAAGGACATCAAACATCCAGTTAGACTAGTACAGGTTATTCCATCTCATATGACGAGGGTGACTGATCTCGTTAGTTACTAGTGTGGAGACAATGGTAAACCTGTAGGTGCTCATTGGGGAATGAGTTCACTGAACTAATCCGACATGAATCGCTGAATGGTAATTTTCCTGACTGTCAATCGGCTTGATTCATCGTCACAGTAGCGTGGTTGATCCTTGGACTTGAGACACCAAAGACACCTTGTCGGTGGACTTCTAGACTTTGACCTTGACCTACGAATCCCTATCCACGGGATCTCTAATAGTCAAGGATCGGGTCTAGCGGAAGACCTTCGAAGGTGATTGTGTGTTCAATAAAGGATCGTTTGCTCTCAGGTAACTGGAGAGAGAATGCTCTAGAGTAGATCCGCAGGATTCTCTGGCCAGAGCAGAATAATATCAGAAAAGTGGTTTTCGGATATTGTACAGCGGAGTCTGATTCAAGTGAGTTGACCATCTAGGGTTTGACAGTTGACCATACCCTAGGTTAACTCGAAAGCATTGTGTGAACGAAGGATTATAGCCACGTGATAACTGTGGACGGACAGGTTCCATGAGTGGGTTGCTGAACCCCATTACCTTCCGGGATCATGCGGTGTTGCTTGGCACCCAACTTGATCAGAAGTCTGATCGAATTTACTTGCGATGTTAATTCGGTTAAGTAATTAGTTAATATCTAGATATTAATTAATTACAATAAGTCAATAACTAGTTATTGGACTTAACGGGCTGAAAATCGGACTGGTAAATGGGCCTAGAGGGTCACACGCAATAAGATTCTCAGTTGGTGGTACATAAGTGGGATTTATATTAACTTGGGGACTTTTGTGAAAAGTCGCGCTGACTTAATATATATACGCGCTGTTGAGAAACCCTGGGCCAAACTCTTGGATTTCCCTTGCTGGCCGTCACCCCCCCTCTTTTCTCTCTCCTCCTCTGGGCGTCCCGTTCGAGGCGCCAGAACAGTTCCCGTCTCCGCTGCGTGTGATTCTCGAAAGTCGGGAATTCCCGTCGGCGGGATTTCAGCAATCGTTGCGGCGACGGATCTTCAGTGAGCGAGCGGAAATGGACGAGGGATCGAGGACGGACCACCGCGGAGGATCGCGTGGATACCGCTGGAGGCCGGACGCTTGTGCGGCTCGCGGCATCGCCTCGACGGAACCGAAACGGAAGCGGATTCGAATCCGCACACGGTAATCAAATTCCAACCCATTTTTTCGGTTTGCGTTTTTCGTTTCGAATCGAATCAGCGGGTATCGGGCGGGATTAAATTTTGTTCTTCGTTTCCGCTGCGTTCTTCGCGTCCCGCCCGGATCCCAACAGGGGCATATCCCGGAACAACGGCTGCTGGCGCGCAGCCCAAAGTAGCACTCTCCTTGCTAAGCCTGCCTGGAACCCTCACCTGAAAACTGCAGGGGTGAGTCTCAACGAAAAGACTCAATAGGGATCCTTCGATCCCCACCGCCCACTCATGCACCCACAAGTGCAGTAACACAGATACAGGTAGAATAAGCAAGTAAAGATGTAACACAATTCCTAAATTTCGATATAAAACACATGCATTCGAGATATAACATACACAACTCTGAAACCATTCTACCAGGGAGCCTACAACCAGCGTCTCGGCAAAACATGCCAACCACACAGCCGAACGCGAGAAACACCGACCCGCTGAGAACAAACAATAACCCCTCGGATAGCACGCTAGCTACTCCGGTCCAACTGGCTCTAGGTGGTTTCTGCTTCCCCCAGCACGAGTGACATTCCATAGGTACCACTCCTACACCGGTACTAGCTAACCCCGGGGTACACCAGGTGACCCTCTCTCTAGGCGTCACCCTACCACTCCCACACCGGCACTGTGACCCTCCCACAACGACACAGGGTGGCAAGCACTACAACTGTCACTCTAGGTCCACGATCGCACGAAAACACAACACAGTGCGATCAGATTACGTAAAAATCCTCGTCCTCGAGTATGATTTTAAACATGCAATTAACCCAACTATCTAATAGTGTGAAGATATGTTAATAGCATGAATTAATGTGGTTCTGTCTTGAATCGCGTCGCCCAAGGCCGACGCCATTCAAGCCTCCTAAACTGGTTCATGTGAAATATGGCCTCGAAAATGGCCTAAAACGCGTCGTCACATGCGCCGCCTTTTTAAAATCCGTCGTTGTCCCTCGTCGCCTGATAGCGACATAAGCAGGGATAGGCTACGGGGCGATTTCACTGAAAACGCGTCGCCTACGCAAGTCGCCTTTTGAAAGGCGTCTCTGTTCTTGGACGCTCATCAGTCCTGAAACAGGGTCTGTTATTGGGCTAAATCGCGTCGTGGGTGGGAGCCACCTTTCTAAAAGGCGTCGCTTTCCCTCGACGCCATTTGGGCCTGACAGACAGGTTCTCCCCCCCGTTCCCCTAATCCACAAGGTGGGATTTCTCTCCCAAAACGTACAAAAAGGCCGTAAAACATAGAGGGGAAGGAGGAGAACCTAACTACCATTAAATCCTACAATTTTTCCATACAGGTAATTAGCATTTTACCCCAGAAGTTCCCAAAACATGCTTGAAAGCAGGAAAACAACCATGATATTAAGTTTAAACACCACAGGGATCGTCACCCTACCGGTTATTTGAACTCCTCCAAGATCCAAGCCGCCTACCCACCTCGCCCCACGCCGCCGCTGGTACCACCGTGGACGCCGTTACTCCACCGAGACGTCGGCCGCCGTCCGGAGAGAAAAACGCCGCGGAGGAGACGGTGGTGGTAGTGGTGGGAGTTAGGAGGTCGATGGAGTGGAGGGAGAGATGAAATGGTGGGAGGAAAAGGAAGGAGGGGGGAAAGGAGCCGCCTGCTCACCGAAGGAAGAGAGGAGAGAGAAGAGGGAGGAGGAAATGAGGGAAAGGAAGGAGGGTTCGCGGGATCAACCAGAAGCTGGATAAAATGCGTCGTGCGTGCCCGACGTCTTTCAGATGACAAGACCGGGCCGTACACTGACAAGCCAGGGTCGTACTCTGAAAGACGTCGTCCATCCAAGACGCCAATCAGACGATATGATCGAGGCCGTACTCTCGCGACCTAAGGCCATCCCATGTGGCGCCCACGTGGCACAGCCTAAAATGCATCTACATTGCTGGACGCCGTTTAAACCGCGTCGAGCCTGGCTCGACGCTAAACAGAACTGAGTCTCAGCCCCATTAGGGCCCGAACTAAGGGATCCGACCCCGAAAATTGACCCGATAACCGGATCCGAAAACCTCAGTCCTTACATATGTAAACTAAGGTTAAAGTACAAAAGTCCGCCGACAAGGTGTCCTTAGTGTCTTAGGTCTAAGGACTATCCACGCAACTACGACAATAGAATTAAACTGGTTGACAGTCAGGTACAATACCATCCAGCGATTCAGTGGGATCAATTCAGTGAACTCATTCTTTAATAAGCACCTACAGATTCACCTTAGTGTCTCCACACAAGTGACTATGAGATCAGTCACCCTCATCATATGAGCATGAGTAATCTATACTAGTCTTTCCGGATATCTGATGTCCTTCTCAAATATCCTTTGACTTGGAACTCTTCCAGCACACTGCACCTTCGTTCAAGGTAAACACTAATCCATATGTAGTATTGTCATCATCTAGATCTGATTAGAAACTCAAGTCAGTAAAGCCTCGCAGTTTCATGTCACCTCTTCCAGAGACAAGAAACATATTATTAGCTCTTCTCAAGTACTTAAGGATACATTTCATTACCTTCTAGTGCTCTTCGCCTGGATCGCCGAAAATATGCTCGTAACACTTAGAGCATATGCCACATCAGGCTGTGTACAGAGCATGACATACATGATAGATCCTATAGTAGAGGCATAGGGTACTCTATCTATGAATGCCTTCTCTTTAGGAATCTTAGGAGACTGCTCCTTTAAGAGATAACTTCCATGTCTCATCGGCATGAAACATCTCTTAAAATTTTTCATGCCAAACATTTTGACGATGGTATCTATATACATAGATTAGTTTATTCCAAGTATCCTCTTTAATCTATCTCTATAGATCCGTATTCCCAATACGTAAGATGCTTCTCCCAAATCCTTTATGAAATTTTTTTTCGATAGCCAAACCTTTACCGATGGCATCATAGCCACATCATTCCCAATGAGTAGTATGTCATCTACACAAAGGACTAAGAAGGTGACTGCACTCCCACTGGTCTTCTTGTACACACAAGGCTCATCTGTTGGGTTCTCGGGTTTCTCCGGATCGCTCACGTAGCGAAAATTAAAATAAAACTAGCGACCCGTTTTCTCGTTTCGATAAAACTAAAAATCCGAATAACTGTTAATCGGATTATTACCTTCGTGCGGATTCGAATCCGTGACCGATTGGTTCCGTCGGTGTGACACTGCCAGCCACACAGATGCCCGGCCTCTAGCGAAGTCCACGCGATCCTTCTCGCTGTGGATATCCTTACGTTCCTCGCTCGTCACAGCCCATAAACCAATCACGGCAGTTCTGTCATTTTATTAATAAATGAACGAGATTTAGAAAGTCAGATTGACTTGTAGGCCACCTAAGACTAACAATCTTCCACTTAGGACTAAAGCTAGTCACCTTTATACAATAAACCTATAGACTCTAGGTGACACTCAAACACAATTTGAGACAATGTCTTTGTCAGTGGATCTACTACATTGTCGACAAATGGAACTCTTTCTACCACTACATCTCCTCTGAAAATGATCTCCCTAATAAGATGAAAGCGTCTCAGATTATGCTTCAATTTTTGATGAGACCGCGGCTCTTTCGCTTGTGCAATAGCCCCACTATTGTCATACAACAGCGGAATAGGATCAGAGATGCTGGGAACTATGCCGAGGTCGGTGATGAACTTCTTCAACCACACTGCTTTCTTGGCAGATTCAGCTGCAGCGATGTACTCAACTTCAGTCGTCGAATCTATAGTGATTTCCTGTTTGACACTCTTCCAGCATACTGCACCTCCGTTTAAAGTAAACACAAACCCAGATGTAGACTTGCTATCATCTAGATCTGACTGGAAACTCGAGTCAGTAAAGCCTCGTAGTTTCAAGTCACCTCCTTTATAGACAAGAAACATATCCTTAGTTCTTCTCAGTACTTAAGAATACATTTCACTGCCTTCCAGTGCTCTTTGCCTAGATCAGCCTGAAATATGCTCGTAACACTTAGAGCATATGTCATGTCAGGACTTGTACATAGCATGGCATACATGATAGACCCTATGGCAGAGGCATAGGGTACTCTATCCATGAATGCCCTCTCATCAGAAGTCTGAGGAGACTACTCCTTTGAAAGATAAATTTCATGTCTCATCGGTATGAGACCTCTCTTGAAATTTTCTATGCCAAACCTTTTGACAATGGTATCTATGTACATGGATTGGGTTATTCCGAAAACCCTCTTTGATCTATCTCTATAGATCCGTATTATCAATACGTAGGATGTTTCTCCCAAATCCTTCATAAGAAGTTTTTCGATAGTCAAACCTTTATTGATGACATCATAGCTACATCATTCCTAATGAGTAATATGACATCTACATAAAGGACTAAGAAGGTGACTACACTCCTATTGGTCTTCTTGTACACACAAAGCTTATCTTCATTCTTAATAAAGTCATAAGACTTGACAACCTTGTCAAATCTGATGCTTCAGCTCCAGGAAGCCTACTTTAGTCCATAAAAAGGACCTCTGAAGTTTTCACACTCTATCTAGAAACTCTTTAGATGTGAAACCTTCTGACTGTATCATGTACACCTCTCCCTCAAGGTTACCGTTAAGGAAGGCATGTTAGTCTTAGGTGGTCTACAAGCCAATATGACTTTGTAATCTCGTTCATTTCTTAATATAATGGCATTATTCATTATATGTAAATTCGTATTATTATCATCTCATAATGAAGTCCATGAATATGTGCGATAGTGATTAGATTATGATGAGATCATACTAGTGAGACTGATCACTTAAACACACATATTCTTAATAGTTCCTAGTCAAAAGATATCCGATAAGGACATCGAATATATGGATAGACTAGTACAGATTACTCCCGCTCATAAGGTAAGGGTGACTGATCTCATAGTCACTTTTTCGGAGACACTAAGGCGAATCTATAGGTGCTTATTAGAGAATGAGTTCACTGAACTGATCTGACTGAATCGCTGGATGGTATTGTACCTCACTGTCAACCAGCTTAATTCTATTGTCACAGTTGCGTGGATGGTCCTCGGACCTGCGACACCAAGGACACCTTGTTGGTGGACTTCTGTGCTTTGACCTTGGTTTATGAATCTCTAACCACGGGATTCTAAACAGCTAAGGATCGAGTACAGCAGAATACTGTCGAAGGGAATTAAGTGTTAATAAGGAATCGTTCGCTCTCGGTACTCAGAGAGAGAATGCTCTAGGAAGGATGCGCGGAAGTCTCTGGCCAGGGCAGACGATAATATCGGAAAAAAGGTTTTCTGATATTAGTCGGCATTATCCGATCCAAGTGAGTCGACTGGTTAGGGTTTGACAGTACACCATACCCTGAGTTAACTCGAGAGCATTGTATGAACGAAGGATTATATGCACGCGGTAAATGTCGGCGGAAAGGTTCCAAGAGTGGGTTATTTAACCCCGATACCTTCCGGGTCCACGCGGTGTTGCTTGGCACTCAACGTGATCAGAGGCCCGATCGAATTTGATGTGCGACATTGATTCGATTGATTAATTAATTAATATGAGTTATTAATTGATTAATCAAGCCAGTGAAGAGTCACTAGGCTTATTGGGCCATTAATCGGACTGGTTATTAGGCCTAGAGGGTCACACGCAAATGATTCTCAAGGCGATGGATGATAAAGTGGGTTTTATATAAACCGGGGGTTTTTATGAAAAACCACGCGGTTGATATAAAATATAGCAAACGGGCTGAGTAGGCCAGGCTGCTGCTAACCCTAGCCGCCCCCCTCCTCTCTTCCTCTCTCTCTCTGGTGCCCTAGAGGAATCTGGATCCTCGGGTCTGCTCCGTCGCTTCTCCGACTCCCGTTCGATGGGAAATCATCAGCGCGTTGCGGCTATTGTTCCGGCGAACGGCGGAGACTTCGTGGGTTGCGAGGAACGAGGAACGAGGAACATGAGGATATTCACCGCGAAGAGGATCGCGTGGACTCCACTAGAGGCTGGGCACTTGTGCGGCTTGCGGTGTCACACCGATGGGACCGAACGGTTGTGGATTCGAATCCGCACACAGTAAGAACCGATTAACGGATAATCTAATTTTAGTATTTTCGAAACGGAAATTGGATCGCCTATTTAATTTTATTTTTCGCTGTGTGAGCGATCCGGAGAAACGCCCAAAACCTAACAGTGGTATCAGAGCCAGGTTCCACTATTTCCGTCTTGTTTTGGGTTCCAAAATTAATTTTTCTATGAATTATTCCATGCACCGTTTTAATTTTATGCAAAGCTAATGATCATGAGATGATTGCTGCAATTCGATCGCTTGTTTTTGTGTAAAAAAATTAAATTTATTTTGGGGATTTTCGGAGTTCTTCATGTGATGAAGAACAAGGGTTTTTACGGCTTCATTTGGGCTTCCCAAGCATTGGGATGGAGGATTAAGACCTCGGATCCTCAGGGGGTAGTCACCATTGTCCACCGGGCATCAGAGCCGGCGCCGGAGAGGCCTTGGAGGACTGCGAAATCGAACCCTAATTCTTCTTCTTCCATTCATGAAAAACCAATTTTTTGGGGGAGATTAAAGGGGATTGGGTAGCTTCAATGGGGCACCGCTGGTGGGCCAGCCGGCACCGGTGGCATCGCCGGTGCCGGGGGCGACGCCGACGGGACCATCGGCGCATGACACCGGCTGCCAGTGGCCTAGCCACCTTCCCCCGTTGCCAGCCATTAACCTGCATGTTAGATGGGGTTAGGGTTTCGGGGTGGGGGACGAACCAGTCAGACTGGTTCGGCGCCCGACTCGGTCGAACCGGGCTGGGCAGTTTGGGTCGGGCCGATGAGGCCCTGGTCCGAGCCTGGCCGAGGCAGGGGCTCGAACCAAGGGGCCAAAGTGGCTCAGCCAGGGGCCCTAGGTGGCTCAGCCCTTTTAAAACCCCTATTTTATATTAAACTCAATGCCCATTTAATGAAATTAAAATCTGATTTTAATTTAAAATTCAAAATTGTTTTGATATTTAAATTTATTAATCAATTTTAATTATTTGGGCATAATGATTTTGAATCATGTTAATTAACAATTAGTTATTAATCAATTAGACTTAATTATCAGATTAAATGTTAAACTAATAATTAACTTTAATTTAACTAATTTAAGAGTTAGATTAGTGGTTAATATTAATTCATCTAATTGTTAATTAATTAAAGTTAGTTGTTAATTTAAGAGTTAGATTACTTACTAATTTAGTTGGCTAATTTAAGTGTTAAATTAGCAGTTGTTAATTAATTAGTGTTAATTATTATTTTAAGAGTTAAATTAATAGTTAACATTAATTATCTAATCTAAGAGTTAGATTGGAAATTATTAATTTATTAGTGTTAATTATTAGTTTAAATGTTAAATTAGTGATTAACATTAATTGACTAATTAAAGAATTAGATTAGTAGTTAATAATTAATTAGAGGTGATTATTAATTTAAGTGTTAAATTAGTAATTAGTTTTAATGGACTAGTCTAAGAGATAGATTAGTTATTAATTATTAATAGTCTAATTGTTAGATTATTAATATGTTTTAATCTAAATGTTAGATTGATTTAATTATTAGAAATGTTCTAATGGCAAGGAATAATCTGGAATTATTAATTTGGAGTGTGTGCGCATGTGATGTGTGTTTTGATGCTTTTAAATTTGATTTAATTGCATGCTTAAAAATTAAATGAGTTTTTCAAAATTCAAATACCAATTTTGATTGGATCCAAGTTTTTGAAAGCCAAAACTTATTTATTTTGAAAAACTCTTTTGTTTAAGTTATGTGATGTGCTTATCATGTGTGAATTGTTTAAAACACATTGTGGTCTTGGATATGCATTATTTAATTATTCATGTAATGAATGATGTGTGTGGATCGTGGATGTATGGTTGAATGGATTTTATTAAATTGTTAATAAATAGAGGTCTGCGTACCTCTCTCTCTCTCATACTCTGATGTACTTCTACCTCCCTCTCTCTTGTACTCGCCATAAGGCCTTCTTCAATTTACATGTAATTCTAGAATTATTATCATCTGATCGAGGCAACCAAGGAAGGAGTAAGGACGATCCACAGCTACAACTTGGAAGACAATGTGATGAAGATCTCATACCTATATGTTCGCAGGATTATCTAATATAATTGTTATGTTAGATTATGTGTGTATTTGATTGTTGGCTCCAGTCAAACCCACTGTGCTATTCATGACCACACTAGACATGTATGAGATGCATTGTGTTTAATTTTGATTATGAATCAAAGCAGGTATAGTATTTATTAAATATATACGATATATTTATACTATCACCTAGGAGAGACCAATATAAATGTTATCTAAATATCCTCGTCTAAATTCTAAGCCGTAACGTGAGTAGTTGAGAACTTACCGCGTGATCCACCATCATTATAGTCATAGGATTCGAATCACTTTAGGCAGGTTTGTTGTGCTACCACAAGGCATGTCTAATTGTGAGGAGAAACTATGGCTATGGCATTAGATGCCTATTTGATCGGGGTAGAGGAACCATGTAGTTTTATTATGCTATCCACAAGGGCTGCATGCAAATCTATGCTCGTCTCATAACGATGGTTAGCTTAGACCAGAGTTAGTGGCTTGTTGTGCTATCCACAAGGCTATTAAATCTCAGGGGACCAAAGATATGATCGGGTATTGCAAGGAGTTGCAAATCCCATGAGATTGGTGCTCTTTGATTGTATTACAATTTGTTGTCCTAACCACAAGGCTATATTGCAAGTCATTGAGATTCTGATCCCCACTAGGAGACTGTCGGCGTCTCTCGTTCTGTATAGCTGAGGGTTATACAGTCCGTCGAAAATTAGTAGGAGTTAAAACTTGATTAAAAGACCATGTTTTGTTTTAAATTATAATAATTGAACATCTGCTAAATAGATTTTATTCATCTCCTGTAGAGAATTATGTCGTCGAATAAACCACTCCGTAGCATACTTGATGCCAAACGTTTGACTAGCCCGAACTACTCGGATTGATTCAGAAACCTGAAGAATGTCTTCAGATCTGAGCACATTGACTATGTCCTTGGAGCTTATCCTCCTGCTGAACCAGCATTGGATGCCCTTGACGCAGAGATGATAGCTAACGATAAAAGATCGAAGGACAAAGACAAAAGAGTAGTAAAAGGTGACTTCTTCTATTGTAAGCAGAATGGTCACTGGAAGAGGAACTGCAAGGAGTTCCTCAGCGATAAAGCTCATGGAAAGGTGAAGCTATATGAAGCTTTAGATATCTATATGATAGATATCAACTTGTCAATTAGAGATTCCACATCTTGGTATTAGATACTAGATGTGCTTCTCACATCTGCCATAATGTGCAGATGCTGATAAGTAAGTGTAAGCTGAGAAAAGGCGAGGTGGAACTGAGGCTAGGAAACGGCGCAAAAGTTGTGGCAGTTACTGTTGGGACAGCAAACCTCAAGCTTCTATCGGGAGACACTTTATCATTAGAAGATTGTTATTATGTTCCTAACATAATAAAGAACATCATATCAGTATCTTGTTTGGATAAGATAAGATATAGGTTGTCTATTAAAAATAGAAGTTGTTCGATTTATTATGGTAATAAATCGATAGCTTCGGCATCTTTAGTCAATGGACTATATCTCTTAGATGTTTCTTATTACAATCTTCATATTGATAATTATTTTAAGAAGAACAAGAATTGTGTGAACCAAGCCTACATGTGGCATTGTAGACTTGGGCATATTGGTAAAAGCAGGTTGCAAAGGTTACATAAGCATGGTTATTTAACAGCATTCGATTATGAATCGTTTGCAACATGTGAAACCTGCCTTACAGGAAAAATGGCAAAATCTCCATTTACTGGACATGGAAAATGTGTCAAGGACATTCTGGGATTAATACATTCAGATGTGTGTGGTCCCATATCCACCCAAGTTAAAGGTGGCTTTTCGTACTTCATCACGTTCACCGACGACTTCTCAAGTTTCGGCTATATGTACTTAATGAAGTAAAAGTCGAAAGCATTTGAGAAGTTCAAGGAGTTCAAGAATGAGGTAGAGAAGCAGTTAGGAATGAGTATTAAAGCTCTTTGATCAAATCGAGGAGGAGAGTACTTGAGTATTAATTTCACACAATTCTTAAAGAATAATGGTATCCTTTCTCAACTGACCCCTCCATATACACCACAGATGAATGGTGTCTCTAAAAGGTGGAATCGCACCTTGTTAGACATGGTGCGATCCATGATGAGCTTTTCGTGATTACCAATGTCCCTCTACGGGTATGCTATAAAGTCAGCAACATACCTACTAAACAGAGTACTTAGCAAGTCTTTAGCCTCTACTCCATATGAGATATAGGAAGACAAGAAACTAGAAGTTAAACATGTTAAAGTCTGGGGTTATCCTGCTCATGTAAAGAGGTATGATCCAGACAAGGTGGAATCACAAACTGATAAAGTAGGTTTGGGGGATATCCAAAGGAAACATTTGGATACTATTTTTACCATCCTGGTGAGCAAACGTTGTTTGTCGCTAGGAAAGCTGTCTTCCTGGAAGAGGAATATCTTCTCCAGGAGGACAGTGGGAGTAAAATAGTACTGGAAGAGGTTCGAGAACCCCAAACAACTGCATTATCATCAGATGGGATATCAGTTCCTGAATCTGTTCAGGTACACACAGATGAGCCTCATAGATCTGGTAGATTACCTAGACTACTCGAACGATATGTGGGACATATCGCAGAAGGTGAGTCTAAGGTTGAATATAATGAGGATGATGATCCTAAAACCTACCAAGAAGCCATAGAAGGCCCAAAAGCAAGGAAATGGCGAGAAGCCATGAACTCAGAAATCCAGTACATGTACACCAACCAAGTTTGGAACTTAGAGGACTTGCCCGAGGGTATTGTACCCATCGGATGCAAGTGGATCTTTAAGAGAAAGATCGGTGCTGATGGACGGATCGACACTTATAAGGCAAGATTTGTGGCAAAGGGATATCGTCAAAGGCAAGGAATTGACTATGACGAGACTTTCTCACCAGTTGCCATGATAAAGTCGATCACAGTTCTACTCGCCATAGCTGCATACTACGATTACGAGATCTGGCAGATGGATGTGAAGACTGCCTTCCTCAATGGTAACCGAGAGGAAGAAGTGTGCAAGCTTCAGAAGTCCATTTATAGACTGAAGCAAACTTCTCAGAGCTGGAACATAAGATTTGACGAGGCTGTCAAGTCTTATGACTTCATTAAGAATGAAGATGAGCCTTGTGTGTACAAGAAGACCAGTGGGAGCGCAGTCACCTTTTTAGTTCTTTACGTAGATGACATACTACTCATTAGGAATGATGTAGCTATGATGTCATCAGTAAAGATTTGGCTGTTGAAAAACTTCTCCATGAAGGATTTGGGAGAAGCATCCTACGTATTAGGAATACGGATCTATAGAGATAAATCAAAGAGGATGCTTGGAATGACCCAATCCTTGTACATAGATACCATAGTCAAAAGGTTTGACATGGAAAATTCCAAGAGAGGTCTCATACCGATGAGACATGGAATTAATCTCTCAAAGGAGCAGTCTCCTAAGACTCCTAATGAGAGGGCATTCATGGATAGAATACCCTATGCCTCAGTCATAGGATCTATTATGTATGCCATGCTATGTACACGGCCTGATGTTGCATTTGCTCTAAGTGTTACGAGCAGATTTCAGGTTGATCCAGGCGAAGAGCACTGGAAAGCAGTGAAATGTATCATTAAGTACTTGAGAAGAACTAAGGATATGTTTCTTTTCTATGGAGGAGGTGACTTGAAACTGCGAGGCTTTACTAACTCGAGTTTCCAGTCAGATTCAGATGACAACAAGTCTACGTCTACATTTGTGTTTACTTTGAATGGAGGCGCAGTGTGCTGGAAGTGTTCCAAGTAAGCAACTATGGCAGATTCAACGACTGAAGCTGAGTACATCACTGTAGCTGAAGCCGCCAAGGAAGCAGTGTGGTTGAAGAAATTCATCCCTGACCTCGGCGTAGTTCCCAGCATCTCTGAACCTATTCCACAGTTATGCGACAACAATGGAGCTATTGCACAAGCGAAAGAGCCGCGGTCTCATTAGAAATCAAAGCATATTCTGAGGCGCTTTCATCTTATCAGAGAGATCATATCCAGAGGAGATGTAATGGTGGAAAGAGTTCCATCTGTCAACAATGTAGCAGATCCATTGACAAAGCCGTTGTCTCAAATTGTGTTTGAGCGTCACCTAGAGTCTATAGGCTTACCGTATAAAGGTGATTGGCTTTAGTCCAAGTGAGAGATTGCGAGTCTTAGGTGGTCTTCAAGCCAGTATGACTTTGTAAGCTCATTCATGTTGGATTCTCGGGTTTCTCCGGATCTCCCGCGCAGCAGAAATAAAAATAAAACGGAGATCCGTTCCCATTTCAAAAAATTAGAAAACTAGATTATCGAATATCCTCGGTGCGACATCGTTCTGTCGTTGCGACACTGCAAGCCGTGCAAGCGTCTGGCCTCTAGCGGAGTCCACGCGATCCTCCTCGCGATAGATATCCTCACGTTCCTCGTTCTTCGCAGCCACGAAACCTCCGCCGGTCGCCGCAACGATCGCTACAACGCGCGGACGATTTCCCTTCGAATGGGAGTCGGAGAAGCAGCGGAGCAGATCCGAGGATCCGGATCTAACCTGGGGTGCTAGAGAGAGAGAGTAAGAGAGGAGGGGGCGGCTAGGGTTAGCAGCAGCTTAGCCTGCTCAGCTCGTTCGCAATATTATATACTAACCGCGCGGTTTTTCATAAAAACTCCAGTTTATATAAAACCCAGTTATTTATCCATCGTCTTGAGAATCATTGCGTGTGACCCTCTACGGCCAATTACCAGTGCGGTTAATAGCCTAATAAGCCAAGTAACTCCTTATTGGCTTTATTAATCAATTAATAACTCTTTATTAATTAATTAATCAACCGAATCAATGTCGCACATCTAATTTGATCGGGCCTCCGATCACATTGGGTGCCAAGCAACACCGGGTGAACCCGGAAGGTATCGGGGTTAAGTAACCCACTCTTGGAACCTTTCTGCCGACAGTTACCACGTGGATATAATCTTTCATTCGTACAATGCTCTTGAGTCAACTCAGGGTATGGCTTGCTGTCAAACCCTAACCGGTCGACTCACTTGGATTGGATGTCGCTGATGAATATTAGAAAACTCCTGTCTCGATACTATCATCCGCCTTGGCCAGGGACTTTCGCGCACCCTTCCTAGAGCATTCTCTCTCTAAGTACCGAGAGCGAATGATTCCTTATTGACACACAATTCCCTTTGACGGTATTCCGCTGTACCCAATCCTTGGCTATTTAGAATCCCGTGGTTTGAGATTCATAAACCGAGGTCAAAGCACAGAAGTCCACCGACAAGGTGTCCTTAGTGTCTCAGGTCCGAGGACCATCCACGCAATTGCGACAATAGAATCAAGCTGGTTGACAGTGAGGTATAATACCATCTCACCTACAGATTCGCCTTAATGTCTGCACACAAGTGACTTATGAGATCAGTCACCCTCATCATATGAGCAGGAGTAATCTCTATTAGCCTAACCAGATATCCGATGTCCTTCTCGGATATACTCCGACTAGGAACGATTAAGAATATGTGTGTTTAAGTGATCAGTCTCATTAGTATGATCTCATCATAATCTGATCATTATCACACATATTCACGGACTTCATTATGAGATGATAATTAATACGATTTACACACAATGAATATTATGCTATTATATTAATAAATGAACGAGATTTACATAGTCAGATTGACTTGTAGGCCACCTAAGACTAACAATCTCTCACTTGGACTAAAGCCAATCACCTTTATACAGTAAGCCTATAGACTCTAGGTGACGCTCAAACACAATTTGAGCCAATAGTTTTGTCAGTGGATCTGCTACATTGTCGACGGATAGAACTCTTTCCACTACTACATCCCCTCTGGATATGATCCCTCTGATAAGATGAAAGCTCCTCAGAATATGCTTCGATTTCTAATGAGACCGTGGCTCTTTCGCTTGCGCAATTGCTCCATTGTTGTCGCACAACAGTAGAACAGGTTCAGAGATACTGGGAACTACGCCGAGGTCGGTGATGAATTTCTTCAACCACACTACTTCGTTGGCGGCTTTAGCTACAGCGATGTACTCAGCTTCAGTCGTAGAATCTATAGTGGTCACTTGCTTGGAACTCTTCTAGCATATTGTTCCTCCGTTCAAAGTAAACACGAATCCAGATGTAGACTTGCTGTCATCTGGATCTGACTGAAAACTCGAGTCAGTAAAGCCTCGCAGTTTCAAATCACCTCCTCCATAGACAAGAAACATATCCTTAGTTCTTCTCAAGTACTTAAGGATACATTTCACCGCTTTCTAGTACTCTTCACCTGGATTAGCCTAAAATCTGCTTGTAACACTTAGAGCAAATGCACCATCAGGCCGTGTACATAGCATGGCATACATAATAGATCCTATGTGTAAGGATCGAGACCTTCGGATCCGGTTTTCGGGGTCGGACCCTGTAGTTCTGGCTACGTGATGTAGACTGGATCTATCACGACCGGATTCCGAAGCTGGAACCCTAAGTTTGGATCCGAGGCTGGGTCGGATCGGTGACGAGGCCCGACGGGGATCCGGATGGCGAAGGAGGCGAAGCCGATGGCCCGAGGCCGAGGGTGGCTCGGTTGGGCGTTGGCTTGTCTTCGGAAGCAGGGCCGAGACCCCTTCAGGCGGTGCGAAACCGGATTTCCTTCGGACTGAGAGGCAGCCGGCGCTCGGCGTCGAGACCAGTGGGAGGAGTCCGATGTCGGCGGCCGAGACCGACTCGGGATGATCGGCGACTCGAGGGTGCCACGTGGGCTGGCTTTGGGCCGCGTAGCGTACGGCACTGTCGTGTCAGAGTGCGGCCCTGACGTATCGGCTGAACGGCGTGCCTCGGTCGACGCGTTTCAGAAATTTGTCCTTGCGGCCGTCACATCACCTGACGTGTCGGCTGGACCGCGTCTGCCTCGGTCGATGCGTGTTAGCCTGGTTAAACCCCGCGAGCCCTCTTTCTTTCCTCATTTTTTCTCCTTCTCTCTTTCTCTCCTTCCCCTCCGGCGATCTCAGCGGCGATTCCTCCGCCTCCCTCTTTTCCTCCCACCATTTCACCTCTCCCTCCACTCCATCCTCTACCTAGCTCCTACCACTGCCACCTCCATCTCCACTGCGGCGTTCTACTCTCCGGACGGCGGCCGATGTCACGGTGGAGCAAGGACGACCACGGCGGTACCGGCGGCGGCGTGGGGCGAGTCGGGTGGACGGCTTGAAGCTCGGAGGCGTTCAAGTGTCCGGTAGGGTGACGGTTCCCACAGCATCGCGTTTTAACCAAGTTTTTACCGTTCAAGCATGATTATGGATCTCTGGTTTTGGGGGGGGAAGAATGAGCATGTTTAGGTGCTCTTTTGATGATATGGGGGATTTGCTATGAAGGTGATTTTCCTATGGATTGTATTGCCCCTCTTTCTCCTCTGTTTTTAAGTAACCTTGGGGTTTTATGGGTTGAAAGGGAGCCCTCGGGCCCATGGCAGATTTTGGGTTCCTGGGCGTTGGCTTGTCTTCGGATAGCGGGCCGAGACCCCTTCGGGCTGAGGCCCCTTCGGGCTGGTTGAAAGACGACGTGCATGGACGACGCCTTTTTGAAGGGCGTCGGACCATCACGACGCCTTTTAGACAGAAATCGCCTGGCCGAGACCCCTTCGGCCAGAAGACTGTTTTACATGAACCTGTACATGGAGCTTGAATGGCGTCGGCCTGAGGCGACGCGATTCGAGACAGAACCTCACTAATTCCTGCCAGTAAAACGTGTTCATACTGCTAGATAGTTGGTTAATGCATGTTTTGATGCACTCGACAATGATGGATTCTTCATGACCGGATGGCACCGCGTGGTGTGTCGTGCGATCGTGGGCTTTTCACGTGACCGGATCGTACTGTGCCGGGTTTTGGTGTTTTGTGTTACTGTGGACCTTGAGTGACATTGTAGCGCTTTATCACCCTGTACTGGTGGGGGCGTGAGCACAGCGCCGGTGGGGGCGTGGGCGGGGTGACGCCTAGTGAGAGAGGGTCACCTGGTGAACCCCGGGGTCAGCTAGTACCGGTGTCGGAGTGGTACATTCGGAGAGTCACTCATGCTGAGGGAAGGAGTAACCACCTGAGCCAGTTGGGCCGGAGTAGCTAGCATGCTATCCGAGGGTTTACTGTTTGGTCTCAGCGGGTCGGTGTTTCCTACCTTCGGTTGTGTGGTCGGTGTTTCCTACCCTCGGTTGTGTGGTCGGTGTTTCCTACCTTCGGTTGTGTGGTCGGTGTTTCCTACCTTCGGTTGTGTGGTCGGTGTTTCCTACCTTCGGTTGTGTGATCGGTGTTTCCTTCTCTCAGTTGTGTAGCCGAGACACCTTCGGTCAGTGCTAAGCCGAGACACCTTCGGTCAGTGCTAAGCCGAGACGTGAGTTGTTGGCTCCTTGATAGAATGATTCTAGAATTATGCATGTTATATTTCGAATGCACATGGTTCATATCGAGATATAGGAGTAGTGTACTTACTTCTGTGCTTGTTACTTTACCGTCAGCTGTATTTTGCACTTGTAGGTGTGTGCGTGGGCAGTGGGGATCGGAGGATCCCTACTGAGTCTTGCCTTTGAGACTCACCCCTGTGGTTTTCAGATGAGGACTCCCAGCAGACCTAGAGAGGAGAGTGCGGCCGTGTGTTGAGCGCCGTCAGCGGTTATTCCGGGGTATGCCCCGATGTAGTTGTTATTTTATTTCTGGCCTGTATGTTTAGTTATTTCCTTTCTGTTGGAGTATGTAATTATTTGTTGTATCGAGTCGCATTGTAATAATTTTTAATTCCTGCATTTTCATTTCAATTCAATGCGATGTGAATGTTTAGCTTAGTTTATTATTTATTTCCCAGACTTACTTAGATCCTGGTTTGGTTCCAAATTAATGATTCGGTACCCATTTAGTAATCGGATCCCCGATTATAGGGTGGCGGGTCGTTACACTATGGCTAAGGCATATGGTATTATATCTATGAATGCCCTCTCATTAGGAGTCTTAGGAGACTGCTCCTTTGAGAGATTAATTCCATGTCTCACCGATATGAGACCTCTCTTGGAATTTTTCATGCCAAACCTTTTGACTATGGTATCTATGTACAAACATTTGGTCATTCCAAGCATCCTCTTTGATCTATCTCTATAGATCCGTATTCCCAATATGTAGGATGCTTCTCTCAAATCCTTCATGGAGAAGTTTCTTGACAGCCAGATCTTTACTAATGACATCATAGCTACATCATTCCCAATGAGTAGTATGTCATCCACATAAACAACTAAGAAGGTGACTGCGCTTACACTGGTCTTCTTGTACACACAAGGCTCATCTTTATTCTTAATGAAGTCATAAGACTTGACAGCCTCGTCAAATCTTATGTTCCAGCTCCGGAAAGCTTGCTTCAGTCCATAAATAGATCTCTGCAGCTTGCACACTTTATCTGTAGATTCCTTAGATGTGAAGCCTTCCGGTTGTATCATATACACCTTTTCCTCAAGGTTATCGTTGAGGAAGGCAGTCTTCACATCCATCTGCCATATCTCGTAATCATAGTGTGCAACTATGGTGAGTAGAACTCTGATCGACTTTATCATGACAACTGATGAGAAAGTCTCGTCAAGTCAATTCCTTACCTTTGACGATATCTCTTTGCTACCAACCTTGCCTTATAAGTATCGATCCGTCCATCAGCACCGATCTTTCTCTTAAAGATCTACTTGTATCCGATGGGTACAATACCTTCGGGCAAGTCCTCCAAGTTCCAAACTTAGTTGGTGTACATGGACTGGATTTCTGAGTTCATGGCTTCTCGCCATTTCCGGGCTTTGGGGCCTTCTATGGCCTCCTAGTAGGTTTTAGGCTCATCATTCTCATTATATTCAACCTTAGACTCACCTTCAACGATATGTCCCACATATCGTTCGAGTAGTCTAGGTAATCTACTAGATCTACGAGGCTCATGTGTGTGCACTTGAACAGATTCAGGAACTGATATCTCATTTGATGATAATGCAGCTGTTTGGGAATCTTGAACCTCTTCTAGTACTATTTTACTCCTACTGTCCTCCTGGAGAAGGTATTCCTCTTCCAGGAAGACAGCTTTACTGACGACAAATACCTTTTGTTCTACAGGATGGTAAAAATAGTATCAAAAGGTTTTCTTTGGATATCCCACAAACCTGCATTTATCAGTTCGTGATTCTAACTTTTCTGGATCATGTCTCTTTACATGAGCAGGACAACTCTAGACTTTAACATGTTTAAATTATGGTTTCCTATCTTTCCATATCTCATATGGAGTAGAGGCCACAAACTTGCTGGGTACTCTGTTGTTGGTATGATGACTCTAGAGCATACCCCAAGAGGGACACTGGTAATCCCGAAAAGCTCATCATGGATCGCACCATATCCAACAAGGTGCGATTCCTCCTTTCTGATACACCATTCATCTGTAGTGTATATAGAGGGCTCAGCTGAGAAAGGATACCACTATCCTTTAAGAATTGTGTGAAATTAGTACTCAAGTATTCTCCTCCTCGATCTGATAGAAGAGCTTTAATACTCTTTCCTAATTGCTTCTCTACCTCATTCTTGAACTCCTTGAACTTCTCAAATGCTTCTGACTTGTACTTCATTAAGTACACATCGCCGAATCTTGAGAAGTCATCAGTGAACGTGATGAAGTATGAAAAGCCACCTTTGGCTTGGGTGGACATGGGACCACATATGTAAGGACTGAGGCTTTCGGATTCGGTTTTCGGGGTCGGACCCTGTAGTTCTGGCCCTAGTGGGGTCTGGAACTCTGTGTTGTTTCGCGTCGAGCCCGCTCGACGCGGTTTAAACGGCGTCCACCGTTGTAGACGCGTTTTAGCTTCTGCCATGTGGGTGCCACGTGGGCTGGCTTTGGGCCGCGAAGTGTACGGCCCTGTCGAGTCGTCTGAACGGCGTCTACGTAGGACGACGCCTTTCAGACTGCGACTCTGGGTGTGTCAGAGTACGGCCCTGACATGTCGGCTGAACGGCGTCTACCTCGATCGACGCGTTTCAGAAACTTGTCAGAGTGGCCGTCACATCACCTGATAGACGTCCGTGGATGTCGACGCGTTTTAGCCAGTCTCTGGTTAACCCCGCGAACCCTCCTTCTTTCCCTCATTTTCTCCTTCTCTCTTTCTCTCCTTCCCCTCCGGCGAACTCGGCGGCGATTCCTCCGCCTCCCTCTTTTCCTCCCACCATTTCACCTCTCCCTCCACTCCATCCTCTACCTAGTTCCTACCACTACCACCTCCATCTCCACTGCGGCGTTCTACTCTCCGGACGGCGGCCGACGTCACGGTGGAGCAAGGACGACCACGGCGGTACCGGCGGCGGCGTGGGGCGAGTCGGGTGGACGGCTTGAAGCTTGGAGGCGTTCAAGTGTCCGGTAGGGTGACGGTTCCCACAGCATCGCGTTTTAACCAAGTTTTTACCGTTCAAGCATGATTATGGATCTCTGGTTTTGGGGGGGGAAGAATGAGCATGTTTAGGTGCTCTTTTGATGATATGGGGGATTTGCTATAAATGTGATTTCCTGTGGATTGTATTGTCCCTCTTTCTCCTCTGTTTTTGGGTGATTTTGGGGTTGTTTGGGTTGAAAAGGGAGCCCTCGGGCTCATGGCAACTCTGGTTCCTGGGGGTTGAAAGACGTCGTGCATGGACGACGCCTTTCTTGAACGGCGTCGGTCAATCACGACGCCTTTTAGACAGGAATCGCCTGACTGAGAGTCTGCCAGTTCGGGATTCTGGGACTAAAAGACGTCATGGGTGGGCGACGCGTTTTGAATAGCGTCGGGCAGCCATGACGCCTTTTAAGGCAGAAATCCCCTGGGTAATTTCTTTGGAATTTCTGGATTTCTGTGTTAAATGGCGTCTGAGGATGTCGACGCCTTTTAAAAGGCGACCACTGGTGTCGACGCCTTTTAGGGCCTGATTCTGAAGACTATTTTACATGAACCTGTACTTGGAGCTTGAATGGCGTCGGCCTTGGGCGACGCGATTCAAGACAGAACCTCACTAATTCATGCCAGTAAAATGTGTTCATACTGTTAGACGGATGATTAGTGCATGTTTTAGTGTACCCGGTAGAGATAGATTCTTCATGACTGGACGATACTACATGTGTGTCGTGCGATCACAGACTTTTCACGTAACCGGATTGTACTGTGCTGGATTTTGTGTTACTGTGGACCTGGAGTGACATTGTAGCGCTTTATCACCCTGTGCTGGTGGGGGCGTGAGCACAGCGCCGGTGGGGGCGTGGGCGGGGTGACGCCTAGTGAGAGAGGGTCACCTGGTGAACCCCGGAGTCAGCTAGTACCGGTGTCGGAGTGGTACATTCGGAGAGTCACTCATGCTGAGGGAAGGAGTAGCCACCTGAGCCGGTTGGGCTGGAGTTGCTAGTGTGCTATCCGAGGGGTTACTGCTTGGCCTCAGCGGGTCGAGGTTTTCCCACCGTTGTTTGTGTGGTTGGCGAGCTCTACCGAGACGGCGGTTGTGGGTTCCCTAGTCGGCTGGTTTAGAATGTGCATATTTATTATATTTTCGATTGCATGTGATTCCACGTTGAGAATTAGGAATTGTACTTACAACTGTGCTCGTTACTTTACCGTTAGCTGTACTTTGCACTTGTGGGTGTGTGCATGGGCAGTGGGGATCGAAGGATCCCTACTGAGTCTTGTCTTGAGACTCACCCCCTGCGATTTTCAGGTGAGGACTCCTAGCAGACCTAGAGCAGCGTGTGCAGCCGTGTGTTGAGCGTCTTCAGCGGTTGTTCCGGGGTATGCCCCGATGTAGTTGTTATTTATTTTCTGGCCTGTATGTTTAATTATTTCTTTCAGTTGGAGTATGTAATTATTTGCTGTATCGAGTCGCATTGTAATAATTTTAATTCCTGCACCTTCATTTCAATTCAATGCGATGTGAATGTTTAGCTTAGTTTATTATTTATTTCCCAGACTTACTAGATCCTGGTTTGGTTCCAAATTAATGATTCGGTACCCATTTAGTAATCGGATCCCCGATTATAGGGTGGCGGGTCATTATAGTTGGTATCAGAGCATACGGTCTGGGAAATAAATAAATAACTAGGTTAAATGTCGTAAGTTCAGCAAATAAATACATTATCCCGTACAGGCACGGCGGTAGCATAGGTTTTAGGACTCTAATTAGAACCTTTTGATTTTGTAATTGTAGGCGAGTAGATGGCTCCTCGGAAGAGGATGCCGGTTATTCGAGAGCGGGGAGATGCCCCTAGTGGGTACGATGCAGGGAGGCCGAGTGTAGAGCAGTTTATGGAGGCTATGATGGACACTATGGCTAGATATCAGACGCGAGATCCTAGTGAGAGTTCTAGCACTCGGAGAGGGTCCACAGCTACACTTGAGAGGTTCCTGAAGCTGAGGCCACCTCACTTCACCGGTCGTCCCGACCCTGATGAGGCCATTCACTGGCTTAGAGAGATAGAGAAGACCTTCGATACCATGGATTGTGCAGCAGTAGAGAGGACCCCGTTGGCTACCTTCATGCTGAAGGATAGCGCCTATGACTGGTGGACCACATTGAAGAGTTTGTCTTATGAGGATAGGAGTCTTAGGGAAATTTCATAGGAGACCTTTGTTAAGGAGTTCAATGCACAATATTTCCCTAGACATGTTCAGAGAGCCAAGGAGAGGGAGTTTATGGATCTGACGCAAGGGAGTATGACGGTACTTGAGTATCAGGTAAAGTTTGTTTCGCTGGGACGGTTCGTGCCTTTCATATCTGGGGACGAGGAGCGTCGCACGGAGAGGTTTGTGGATGGGCTTAGGCTCAGTTTGAGGAACTTCGTGGCGTCCCACTGTTGTACAGACTTGGCATCAGCAGTTAGGTGTGCAGCAGCAGTAGAGGCTCAACAGAACCAGTCGGCCCGAGAGAGAGGACTGACTGCTCAGGGGCCAGTGCATGGTAGGGGTAAGGCAGCAGCACCGGCTCCCTCGGTCGGATCGGGATCGTCGTCACTCGGCTCCCGATTCAGGAGGTTCTTCAGAGGCGGTGGCAGCAGTAGTGGTAGCAGCGGCAGCAACAGGCCCAGGCAGGGTCAGCAGAGTCAGTCTGTGTCCAGTGCACCGCAGGAGCCAGCTCAGAGGCTTCCAGCAGTCTGCCAGCACTGTGCGGGTGCCCATGGCGGAACTCAGTGTCCCACTCTTCCCAGGAGGTGTTTCACTTGCGGCCAGCAGGGCCATTTGGCGAGGCAGTGCCCGCAGGGGCAAGGTCAGGGGCAGGGCTATGGCGATCAGAAGAAGCCGAGGACCCAGGGGAGAGTTCTAGCTATCACCAGGAGGGAGGCTCGCGCGTCCAACTTGGTGGAAGGTACACTTTCTGTCCTTGGGAACTCTGCACATGTGTTGATCGATTCGGGTGCTTCGCATTCTTTCATTTCTGAGCAGTTCCTTGATATTCTTTTTGCACCTGTTGATGAGTTATCTGATGGCTTGATGGTAGAGGTTCCTTCTGGAGACTTTATGATATCTTATAATTGCTTAAGGAATGCTCCCTTGACCATTGAGGATCATGTGCTACCTGCCCAGTTGGTTGTACTTGCTATTCGTGACTTTGATATCATCCTGGGCATGGATTGGTTGGAAGCTTTTTATGCAGAGGTGGACTGCCACAGGAAGAGAGTGCGGTTCTCTATTCCGGACATCCCGACCTTCTTTTTCCAAGGTATTATGTAACGACCCGCCATCCTATGACCGGAGACCCGGTCACTAAATGGATGTCGGCCCATTAACTGCGGGTTCACACCCGGATCTCACACAACACATCTGAAGGAGTAAGTGCTAAACAAGGCTAAATATAACAATCGCACGGACTACAAAGGTAAACGAGTGCGCAGAAGGGAAAATAATAATGTCCGTATACAGTCCAACAATAATTACATGTCCAACAAGTTAAATAAGTACAGGCATAAGGAAAGTACAACAACATCGGGGCATACCCCGGAACTAAGACAGCTGCTGGTCCGCACACCCAGAAGACACCACGCTTCCGCTGCGCCTCGAAGTCCACACTTGAAACCGCAGGGAGTGAGCCACACCAGAACTGGGCTCAGTAGGGATCATCCGATCCCTTGCCTCCCACTCACACACCCACAAGTGTAACAACACAGATATGAAGCAATTTAAGTAAAGCAGTAAACATAGCACCCAACTCAGATATGAAACGCACGATAAGCAGTGTAGCGAGAACAGTTCTAAGCAACACGAAGAACCCAACACAGAGTCACGTCTCACAACCGAAGTCCACAAGGCGACTAAACTACACAGTCGACCGAAGTCAAACGTCGCCTCCCAACACTACCACCACTGCTCACGCCTGTCCACCCCTACAGTGTTCCGGGGCACTGTAGGGTGAGGCAGTGAGCCAAACTAGGACTAGTTGGAACCAGTGTACCGCCACTGCCAGCTACGTGTGCACACAAGCAGTCTAGACTACTGTCCTACCACCGGATTGCCTCCACGCTAGGCCTCAGCGCTTCCAGGAGGGCCCTGGGGACCGGCGAACCCCCGTCAAGCCGAAGCTACAGGAACTACCCACAAACCCAACTCTCCCGGGCTGCGTCAAGCCAAAGGGCTAAGGGTACCACTCGTAACCTTGATCAAAGGTCACATCAGGCCCAGTGACTAAAGGGTAAACCAACTCCCACCAGTACCAGCTCCACAGCAAGAAACGCGCCGGAAGCTGTCACGACAAACAGGGAAACCCCGACCCGCTGAGGCCAAGCAGCAACCCCTCGGATAGCGCACCAGCTACTCTGGCCCGACGGGCTCAAGGTGGTTCTGCTTCCCTCAGCTAAAGGTAAACCACAACATGTACCCCTTCTCCCACCGGTACGGCACAATACCTCACAGACACCATGACCCTGTCCCCATCGGTCCATGGTGACAAACATAAACCACAGTCGTGTAAGCACACACACACATAACATGATGCCATTCCACACACACAGAAGTCCTCAGTCTCAGTGTACAACGTAAAACATGCGTTAGAACCGCCAACAGTGAAACATATGTTTAAAAACCAGGGTTAAGACAGTTCTGTCTTGAATCGCGTCGACCGAGGTCGACGCCATTCAAGTCCCTTAGACGGGTTCAGTTAAAAGCCAGATTATCCCTAAAAACGCGTCCACCTGTGAAGCCGCCGTTTAAAACGCGTCAGGGTCTCCCGACGCCATTCAACCCAGAAATCCAGATAGCAGAACCCTCAAACGGGGGCATTTCCTGCCTAAATGGCGTCATGATGGCCCGACGTCCTTCCAAAAGGCGTCGTCCATACATGACGTCATTTAGCGCCAGAACCTCTAATTCAGGAAACCTCGAGCAGGGAGGTTTCTGCCCTAAAACGCGTCGTACTGACCCGACGTCTTTCGGAAAGGCGTCGACCAGGCACGACGCCATTTAGCGCCAGAAACCAGGTTTCCTGGTTCGACCCGAGGGTCTCACCCTTAACCCCAAACGCCCCGAAAAAGCCCCAAAACAGAAAGGGATGGACAAGAAGTTCATCTACCATAAGCATACTACGAAACCACATTCACGAGCACGGCCATACCCACAAGAACACCCCCTAAACATGCTTATTCTAACCCAAATCATAACATGCCATGCCAAGGAAATCACGAGCACACATTCACAGTCCATGCAAGGTTCGTCCCCCTACCGGTTCTTGAACTCCGCCAAGCTCCGTGCCACCGTCCCGCCGCACCGCACACCGCCGCCGGTACCCTCGAGGACGCCGCCACTCCGCCAGGACGTCGGCCGCCGTCCGGAGAAGGGAACGCCGCGAAGGAGGTGGTGGAGGTAGAGGTGAGAGGTAGGGAGGCTATGGACTGATGGAAGAGGAAGAAGAGGAGGGGAAGGGAGGAAGGAGGGCAGAGAGGGAGCGGAGAGGCGAGGAGAGAGACTGTGGAGGCGAAAGTGAGGGAAAGAAGGGGAGGCTTGCGGGGTCAATCCGAAACCAGCTGAAACGCGTCGATCGAGGCAGACGCCTATCAGTCTGACAGGACGGCCGTACTGACAGCGGTCTGAAACGCGTCACCCTCCACAGACGCCGTTCAGACGACAGGACAGGCCGTACTGACAACGCTCTGGCGCTGCACCCAAACATCGCAGAGGTCACAGTCTGAATCGCGTCGACCAATCTGGACGCCGTTCAGACGAAGTGACAGAGGCCGTACTCTCGCGGCCCGAAAATCGCCCACGTGGCGCACACGTGGCACAACAAGCAGCAGACCTAAATGGCGTCCACACACCCTGACGCCTTTTGAAAGGCGTCGAGCAGCGCTGACGCCATTCAGTCAGAAATCTCAAGACCCCTCCAGGGTCCAAACCAGGGGATCCGGCCCGAACCCGACCCGAATACAGAACCCGAAACTTCAGTCCTTACATATTTGGCCTTCTTCTCGTGGTATTCTCATTTCTGCCTTTAAGGCATGAAGATTGCTTACTGGTGGCTGTGAGGCTTTCCTTGCCTCTGTTGTTGTTTCTGACGTCCGTGTTAGTCCCAGTCCTTGGGAGGTGCCAGTAGTGTGTGACTTTGTAGATGTGTTTCCTGAGGAGCTGCCTGGCCTTCCTCCTCAGCGAGAGGTCGAGTTTACCATCGAGCTTGCACCAGGTACGGCGCCCTTGTCTAAGGCTCCGTATCGGATGGCGCCAGCCGAACTCGCTGAGTTGAAGGCGCAATTGCAGGAGTTGCTGGATAAGGGTTTCATTCGTCCCAGTACATCTCCATGGGACGCTCCAGTTCTGTTTGTCAGAAAGAAGGATGGTTCTCTGAGATTGTGCATCGATTATAGGCAGCTGAACCAGGTGACAATAAAGAATAAGTACCCGCTTCCAAGGATCGATGATTTGATGGATCAACTGCAGTCTGCGAGGGTGTTTTCCAAGATTGACCTGAGATCTGGATATTACCAGATGAGGATCCGTGATGTTGATGTTAGTAAGACGGCTTTTAGAACTCGGTATGGACACTATGAGTTTTTGGTTATGCCCTTCGGCTTGACCAATGCTCCGGCAGCCTTTATGGATTTAATGAACCGAGTCTTTAGGGCCTATCTGGATCAGTTTGTGGTGGTATTCGTCGATGATATTTTGATATATTCTTCTTCTGAGGAAGAGCACGCCACTCATCTTCGGGTGCTGTTGCAGGTCCTAAGGGAGCACCAACTCTATGCCAAGTTCAGCAAATGCGAATTATGGCTAGACAAGGTGCACTTTCTTGGGCATGTCATTTCTGGTGAGGGCATCGCAGTGGATCTAGCCAAGATCGAGGCGGTGATAGATTGGAGCAGGCCGACTTCAGTGACTGAGATCAGGAGCTTTCTGGGGCTTGCTGGTTATTACAGGCGGTTTGTTCAGGGGTTTTCTTCTATAGCGGCCCCCTTGTCGAGGTTGACTCGAAAGGGAGTTCGTTTTGTGTGGACCGAGGAATGTGAGCAGAGCTTTGTGGAGTTAAAAGCTCGCCTCACATCAGCCCCAGTGCTGGTGCTTCCATCTGGAACAGGTGGATTCGTGGTTTACTCAGATGCGTCCCGTCGAGGTTTGGGCGCAGTCCTAATGCAGCATGGCAAGGTAGTTGCTTATGCTTCTCGGCAGCTGAAGAAACATGAGGAGAACTATCCTACCCATGACTTAGAACTTGCAGCCGTGGTGTTTGCACTTAAGATTTGGAGGCATTACTTATATGGAGAGAAATTTCAGGTTTTCACCGATCACAAGAGCTTGAAATATGTGTTCACTCAGAGAGACCTGAATCTGAGGCAGCGGAGGTGGATGGAGTTTATCAAGGATTATGACTTTGACCTTTCTTATCATCCGGGCAAGGCAAATGTAGTGGCGGACGCCTTGAGTCGGAAGACGGTCATGTCACACCTTATGATTCGAGAATGGAAATTGTTCGAGCAGGTTGTGGAATCTTCTTTTAGAGTTCCACGTGAAGAGGACAGAGCCGTATTGGTCAGCTTGACTGTGAGACCAGCTGTGTATCATGCTGTGATTGAAGCTCAGAGGGCAGATGCTGAGTTACCACAGATTCTCTAGAGGTCAAAGGTGGAATTATGGGATGACGGCACTGTCAGGTTCAGAGGCAGACTTTATGTCCCGACTGAGGAGGACGTGCGCAGATGTGTTCTTGATGAGGCGCACCGTTCGAGATATGCAGTGCATCCAGGGACAACGAAGGTGTATCATTGTTTGAGGAGGCACTTCTGGTGGCCCGGTATGAAGAAAGATGTGGCTGAATATGTGGCTAGATGTATGACTTGTCAGCAAGTTAAAGCCGAGCATCAGAGACCTGGAGGGTTGCTGCAGCCCTTGCCGATTCCAGAATGGAAATGGGAGCACGTGACGAAGGACTTTGTGATGGGATTGCCTGCATCCCCTAGCAGGAGAGACGCCATCTGGGTCATCGTTGATCGGCTGACCAAGTCGACACACTTCCTAGCTATTAGGAAGGACTGGTCAGTCGGCAAGCTGGCAAAATTGTTTGTAGACCGGATCATCTCCTTGCACGGGGTACCTTTGTCCATCGTATCAGATCGAGATCCGAGGTTTACTTCCAGATTCTGGAAGAGTTTTCAGAAGGCCTTGGGCACTCAGTTGGCTTTCAGTTCGGCCTACCATCCCGAGACCGATGGACAGTCGGAGAGGACCATTCAGACCTTGGAGGATATGCTCAGGGCATGTTGCCTAGACTGGGGAGGTTCTTGGGAGCAGCATTTGTCCACTGTAGAGTTTGCCTACAACAACAGTTACCATTCCAGTATCGGCATGGCACCTTACGAGGCTTTGTATGGGCGGCCGTGTCGATCTCCGGTATGTTGGTCCGAGATCGGTGAAAGACAGATAACGGGACCAGAGTTAGTGCAGCAATGTGCTAAGATTGCCAGGACAGTTCGGCAGAGGTTGACCGCAGCTCAGAGTAGGCAGAAGAGTTATGCTGACGTCCGACGGAGACCGCTTGAGTTTGAGGTTGGGGACCACGTGTTTCTCCGAGTCTCACCCTCCAAGGGTGTGATAAGATTCGGGAAGCGAGGCAAGTTGAGTCCGCGATATATTGGGCCTTTTCCCATTCTTGCTCGAATTGGGGAAACCGCGTATCAACTGGCCTTGCCGCCCAGTCTTGCAGGAGTGCACGATGTGTTCCATGTTTCCTTGCTAAGAAAGTATGTTCAGGATCCGTCTCATGTGTTGGATTTTTCAGAGTTGGAGGTCGCTGAGGACCTGTCCTTTCCAGAGTATCCTGTTCGTATTGAGGATCGCAGAGAACAGGTCCTGCGGAACAAGATTGTACCTTTGGTCAAGGTGATTTGGCAGTATCGCTCCGGAGGTGAGGCAACCTGGGAACGAGAGGATGAGATGCAGGAACAGTTCCCTTACCTCTTTTCGTAAGTTTCCTTGTGAACTTGTATCCCTGTTTTGACCTTGTTAATTATAGCAGTCAATTTCGGGGGCGAAATTCTTTTAAGGGGGGGAGAATGTAAGGACTGAGGCTTTCGGATTCGGTTTTCGGGGTCGGACCCTGTAGTTCTGGCCCTAGTGGGGTCTGGAACTCTGTGTTGTTTCGCGTCGAGCCCGCTCGACGCGGTTTAAACGGTGTCCACCGTTGCAGACGCGTTTTAGCTTCTGCCATGTGGGTGCCACGTGGGCTGGCTTTGGGCCGCGAAGTGTACGGCCCTGTCGAGTCGTCTGAACGGCGTCCACGTAGGACGACGCCTTTCAGACTGCGACTCTGGGTGTGTCAGAGTACGGCCCTGACATGTCGGCTGAACGGCGTCTACCTCGATCGACGCGTTTCAGAAACTTGTCAGAGTGGCCGTCACATCACCTGATAGACGTCCGTGGATGTCGACGCGTTTTAGCCAGTCTCTGGTTAACCCCGCGAACCCTCCTTCTTTCCCTCATTTTCTCCTTCTCTCTTTCTCTCCTTCCCCTCCGGCGAACTCGGCGGCGATTCCTCCGCCTCCCTCTTTTCCTCCCACCATTTCACCTCTCCCTCCACTCTATCCTCTACCTAGCTCCTACCACTACCACCTCCATCTCCACTGCGGCGTTCTACTCTCCGGACGGCGGCCGACGTCACGGTGGAGCAAGGACGACCACGGCGGTACCGGCGGCGGCGTGGGGCGAGTCGGGTGGACGGCTTGAAGCTCGGAGGCGTTCAAGTGTCCGGTAGGGTGACGGTTCCCACATCATCGCGTTTTAACCAAGTTTTTACCGTTCAAGCATGATTATGGATCTCTGGTTTTGGGGGGGGAAGAATGAGCATGTTTAGGTGCTCTTTTGATGATATGGGGGATTTGCTATAAATGTGATTTCCTGTGGATTGTATTGTCCCTCTTTCTCCTCTGTTTTTGGGTGATTTTGGGGTTGTTTGGGTTGAAAAGGGAGCCCTCGGGCTCATGGCAACTCTGGTTCCTGGGGGTTGAAAGACGTCGTGCATGGACGACGCCTTTCTTGAACGGCGTCGGTCAATCACGACGCCTTTTAGACAGGAATCGCCTGACTGAGAGTCTGCCAGTTCGGGATTCTGGGACTAAAAGACATCATGGGTGGGCGACGCGTTTTGAATAGCGTCGGGCAGCCATGACGCCTTTTAAGGCAGAAATCCCCTGGGTAATTTCTTTGGAATTTCTGGATTTCTGTGTTAAATGGCGTCTGAGGATGTCGACGCCTTTTAAAAGGCGACCACTGGTGTCGACGCGTTTTAGGGCCTGATTCTGAAGACTGTTTTACATGAACCTGTACTTGGAGCTTGAATGGCGTCGGCCTTGGGCGACGCGATTCAAGACAGAACCTCACTAATTCATGCCAATAAAATGTATTCATACTGTTAGACGGATGATTAGTGCATGCTTTAGTGTACCCGGTAGAGATAGATTCTTCATGACCGGACGATACTACATGTGTGTCGTGCGATCGCACACTTTTCACGTGACCGGATCGTACTGTGCTGGGTTTTGTGTTACTGTGGACCTGGAGTGACATTGTAGCGCTTTATCACCCTGTGCTGGTGGGGGCGTGAGCACAACGCCGGTGGGGGCGTGGGCGGGGTGACGCCTAGTGAGAGAGGGTCACCTGGTGAACCCCGGGGTCAGCTAGTACCGGTGTCGGAGTGGTACATTCGGAGAGTCACTCATGCTGAGGGAAGGAGTAGCCACCTGAGCCGGTTGGGCCGGAGTTGCTAGTGTGCTATCCGAGGGGTTACTGCTTGGCCTCAGCGGGTCGAGGTTTTCCCACCGTTGTTTGTGTGGTTGGCGAGCTCTACCGAGACGGCGGTTGTGGGTTCCCTAGTCGGCTGGTTTAGAATGTGCATGTTTATTATATTTTCGATTGCATGTGATTCCACGTTGAGAATTAGGAATTGTACTTACAACTGTGCTCGTTACTTTACCGTTAGTTGTACTTTGCACTTGTGGGTGTGTGCGTGGGCAGTGGGGATCGAAGGATCCCTACTGAGTCTTGTCTTGAGACTCACCCCCTGCGGTTTTCAGGTGAGGACTCCCAACAGACCTAGAGCAGCGTGTGCGGCCGTGTGTTGAGCGTCTTCAGCGGTTGTTCTGGGGTGGTATGCCCGGATGTAGTTGTTATTTATTTTCTGGCCTGTATGTTTAATTATTTCTTTCAGTTGGAGTATGTAATTATTTGCTGTATCTAGTCGCATTGTAATAATTTTAATTCCTTCACATTCATTTCAATTCAATGCGATGTGAATGTTTAGCTTAGTTTATTATTTATTTCCCAGACTTACTAGATCCTGGTTTGGTTCCAAATTAATGATTCGGTACCCATTTAGTAATCGGATCCCCGATTATAGGGTGGCGGGTCGTTACAACATACATCCGAATGTATTAGTTCCAAAATGTCCTTGCCACGTTCTCCATGTCCAGTAAATAGAGATTTTGCCATCTTTCCCATAAGGCAGGATTCATATGTCGCAAACGATTCATAATCGAATGCTGTTAAATAACAATGCTTATGCAACCTTTGCAACCTACTTTCACCGATATGCCCAAGTCTACAATGCCACATGTAGGTATGGTTCACATAATTTTTGTTCTTCTTAAGAACATTATCAATATGAAGATTGTAATAAGAAACATCTAAGAGATATAGTCCATTGACTAAAGATGCCGAAGCTATCGATTTATTACCATAATAAATCGAACAACTTCTATTTTTAATAGACAACCTATATCCTATCTTGTCCAATCAAGATACTGATATGATGTTCTTTATTATGCTAGGAACATAATAACAATCTTCTAATGATAAGACGTCTCCCGATGGAAGACTGAGGTTTGTTGTCCTAACAGCAATCACAACTACTTTTGCGTCGTTTTCTAGCCTCAATTCCACCTCGCATTTTCTCAGCTTGTGCTTACTTGTCAGCATCTGCACATCATGGCAGATATGAGAAGCACATCCAGTATCTAATACCCAAGATGTTGAATCTCTTACTGACAAGTTGATATCTATCATATAGATATCTGAAGCTTCAGACAGTTTCACCTTTCTATGAGCTTTATCGTTGAGAAACTCCTTGTAGTTCCTCTTCCAGTGACCATTCTGCTTACAGTAGAAACAGTCACCCTTTACTACTCTTTTTCTTTTGTCCTTCAATCTTTTATCGTTAGCTATCATCTCTGCTTCATGGGCATCTAATGCCGATTCAGCAGGAGGATCAGCATTAAGGGCGTAGACAATCTGCTCAGATCTGAAGACATTCTTCAAGTGTCTGAGCCAATCCGAGTAGATCAGGTAAGTCAAAAGGGCATCAAGTATGTCATGGAGTGGGTTATTCGACGACATTATTACCTACAGGAGATGAATAAAATCCTTTTAGCAGATATTCAATTATTAAATATAAAACAAGACATGGTCTTTTGTTCAAGTTTTAACTCCCACTAATTTTCGACGGACTATATAACCCTCAATTATACAGAACGGGAGACGCCGACAGTCTCCTAGTGGGGATCAGAATCTCAATGACTTGCACTACAGCCTTGTGGATAGCACAACAAACTGTAATACAATCAAAGAGCACCCATCTCATGAAACTTGCAACTCCTTGCAATATCTGATCATAACTTTGGTCCCCAGAGATTTAATGAGCTTGTGGATAGTACAACAAACCACTAATTCTGGTCTAAGCTAACCATCGTTACGCGACGAGCATAGATTTGCATGCAGCCCTTGTGGATAGCACAACAAAGCTACATAGTTCCTCTACCCCGATCATATAGGCATCTAATGCTATAGCCACAGTCTCTCCTCACAATTAGACAAGCCTTGTGGTAACACAAGAAACCTGCCTAAAGTAATTCGAGTCCTATGACGATAACGATGGTGGACCACGCGGTAAGTTCTTAACTACTCTCGTTATGGCTTAGAGTTTAGATGAGGGTATTTAGATAACTTTTATCTTAGTCTCTCCTAGGTGATAGTATATAAATATATCCTATATATTTACTAAATACTATACTTGCTTTGATTTACAATCAAACATTAAAAACAATGCATCACATACATATCTAGTGTGGTCATGGATAGCACAGTGGGTTGACTGGAGCCAACAGCCAAACATACACACAATCTAACATAACATTTATATTAGACTACCCTGCAAATATAAAGGCAAAAGATCTCCATCGTATTGCCTTCTTGATTGCAGCAGTGGATCGTCCTCGCTCCTTCTTCAGTTGCCTCGATCAGATTACAATAATTCTAGAATTACAAGTAAATTGAAGAAGGCCTTTTGGCGTGTACAAGAGAGGGGGAGATAGAAGTACATCGGAGTTTGAGAGAGGGAGAGGTACGGATACCTCTATTTATTAACAATTAATAAATATCCAATCACACATCCACGATCCACACAAACACATCATTCATCACATGAATAATTAAATAAGTGCATATCCATGACCACGGTGTATTTTAAACATTCCACACATTATTCAGCGCATCACATGGCTAAAATAAAAGGAGTTTTTCAAAATTAAATAATTTTGGCTTTCAGAAAGCTGGATTCCAATCAAAATTGTCATTTGAATTTTAAAAACTCTTTTAATCAACTTAACACGTAATTAAATCTAATTTAAAAGCGTTTAAAACATACATCACACGTGCACACACTCCAAATTAAAAAATTCCAGATTATTCTATGCAAATTAGAACACTTCTAATAATTAAACAATCTAACACTTAGATTGAATCAAATTAATAATCTAACAATTAGAGTATTAAAATTATTTACTAATCTAACTCTTCGATCAATAGATCAAAATTAATTATTAATTTAACACAATTAATAATTAACTCTAATTTGTTATTATTTACTAATCTAACTCTTAGACTAGTTAATTAATTAATATTAATTATCAATTTAACTCTTAAAATAATAATTAACACTAATTAATAGTTAAGGGTCCAAATGAGCAGAAAAATGAAAAATGGGTTAACATAAAGGCCCGATAACACAAATAAAGTTCAAAATGGTCTATGGAATGGGCCAAAATTGGGTGTCTACGGCTGCCCCTCCGCGGGATCCTCTTTGCAGGGGAGCATGGCTGACTAATAAGTGGATGATACAGATACTGCACCCTATTTTGGACCACTCCACTTGATGGGGAACTTATTTAAAGTTTGCATTAGTTTAACAAAAATGATGATGGGTTTATGTGCCTTAAGTTATTAGCCTCCAATTTTCTAAACTAATGCAAACTCTTCAATCTTCTTCTTCCTGTAAAATCAGATGTTAGATCATCATATCAGCAATAAAAGTAAGAAGCACACAATTTTTTCATTTTTTTTCATCTTTTTTTTTGAAATGTTTTCGTCAGAAGGCTAGACTGGTGGCCGTCTGATGCATTAGAAGGCCATCGATCTGGCCGTCTGGTGGTTCCATCAGAAGGCCAAACTTGTGGCCATTTGATGCATCAGAAGGCCATCTACCTAGCCATCTAATGGTTTTATGTAGTTTTTGTTCATTTTTTTCATCCATGGGACTTTTGTGCGTGGGTGTTCATCTCTATCCACATTTGAGTATAAAATAAGTGCGAGAAAGCCTAGATAGGACCCTTCCAACCCCTCATGGCGTCCTCTTCTTCTCCCAAATGGCTGTCTTTGGGTTTCATGCTTCGCACGCTTGAGGTTTTGACCGAGATTGTGGGTCATCTCAGCAACCGAGTGGCTCGTGGCCAGGTATGTGATAGATATAGGTGTCCTTTAAGCCAGTCATAAGACACTTATTTCAATCTGGTTCACTAACAAATGACATTAAATTCATTATGTAGATTGGCATTTTTATAATTATGCATAATGAAGTCCATGAATGTGTGCAATAGTCATCAGATTATGATGAGATCATAATAATGAGACTGATGACTTATAAACACATATTCTTAATTGTTCATAGTCGTAGGATGTTTGAAAATGACATCAAACATCCGGTAAGACTAGTACAAGTTATTCTAGCTCATATGATGAGGGTGACTGATCTCGTTAGTCACTTATGTGGAGACATAATGGTAAACCTGTAGGTGCTCATTGGGGAATGAGTTCACTAAACTGATCAGGCATGAATCGCCGAAAGGTAATTTACCTAACAGTCAACCGGCTTGATTCATCGTCACAGTTGTGTGGTTGATCTTTGGACTTGAGATGCCAAAGATACCTTGTCGGTGAACTTCTGGACTTTGACTTGGGCCTACGAATCCCTATCCACGGGATCTCTAATAGTCAAAGATCGGGTCCAGTGAAACACCTTCGAAGTTGATTGTGTGTTTAATAGAGGATTATTTGCTCTCAGGTAACTGGAAAGAGAATGCTCTAGTATAGATCCACAGGAATCTCTGGCCAGAGTAGAAATAATATCAGAAAAGGTGTTTTCATATATCGTATAAAGGAGTTTAATTCAAGTGAGCTGACCATCTAGAGTTTGACAGTTGACCATATCTTAGGTTAACTTAAGAGTATTGTGCGAACGAAGGATTATAGCCACGCGGTAACTGTGGATGGACAGGTTCCATGAGTGGGTTGCTGAGCCCCATTACCTTCCGGGATCATGCGGTGTTGTTTGGCACCCAACTTGATTGGAACTCCGATTGAATTTACATGAGATGTTAATTCGGTTAAGTAATTAGTTAATATCTAGATATTAATTAATTACAATAAGTCAATAACTAGTTATTGGACTTAACGGGCTGAAAAACGGGACTGGTTAATGGGCCTAGAGGGTCATACGCAATAAGGTTTTCAGTCGGTGGTATTTAAGCGGGATTTATATTAAGTTGAGGACTGTTGTGAAAAATCGCGCCGACTTAATATATACGCACTGTTGAGAAATCCTGGGCCAAGCTCCAGGGTTTCCTCTTGCTGTCCGTCCCCCCTTTCTCTCTCCTCCTCCTCTAGGCGCCCCAGTTCGAGGAGCCGGCATAGTCTCCGTCTCTGCTGCACACGATTCCCGAAAGTCACGAATTTCCATCTGCAAGTTTTTAGACATCGTCGCAGCGACGGATCTTCCGCGAGCGAGCTAATACGGACGAGGGAGCGAGGACGAACCACCGCAGAGGATCGCATAGATACCGTTGGAGGCCGGATGCATGTGCGGCTCGCGGCATTGCCCCGACGGAACCGAGACAAAAGCGAATTCAAATCCGTACATGGTGATTAGATCATCCCGTTTGTTTTTTGTTTTACCACTTTCATTCCGAAACGGATCTGCGGGCATCGGTCGGGAGTTTATTTTGTTTCTGCTGTGTTTTTCGAGTCCCGCCCGAATCCCAACAGTGGTATCAGAGCCTAGTTCTGCTCTAATCCGTTTCGGGACGACGAAATTTCTATTCTATAATTTATTTCCATGCTTGTATTTATTTTTCTCTCGCAAAACTTATTCATAAGATGAATGTAAAAATTTCATATTTATTTTCTACGGAGAAATTTAAATTAAATGGGTTTTTCGAAGTATTCTTCATGGAGATGAAGAACCAGCCTTTGAGGGTTTTGTAGAGGATTCCATGGTGGTTGGAAACCTCTTTTACATCGCTGGTATGCAGCAAACCTTCTTGACCCCGGAAGATCCCTGCTGTGATCGGCCGTTGGCAACAGAGCCTCCTATTTTTCTATTTTTCAAAGTGTTGGAGATGGAAGAACCGGAGGGCAAGGTTTGCAAAAACTCCTCTTAACCACCGGATTTGGGGGCTCCCAGTGACAGGGAATCGCCGGCCGGTCATCGCTGGAACTGGGGATGGAATGGGGGTTGACCCCCTGCAGCCTCAAGCCGCCCTAGCCGGCGGCGGAGCCACAAAGCCTGCAACAAAAAAAAAAGGGGGGGGGGGGGGACCCAATTGCACTGGCCTACAGGCGCTGGGCGCTCGAACCGGCCGGCCCTGCGCCGGTTCAGCTAGGGGGTAGGCTCGGCCCAGGCGCACCAGGCGCCTGACCTGGCTGGGCCAGGCTCAGCCGAGCCTTGGTGCCCAGGGTCCGAGCCAGGCCAAGCCTATGGCCCGGGTCCAGGGCCCTATGGGCCAAACCCATTTACTCCCCAGCCCTTAAACCCTAAACCCTTTTATTAACATTAAACCCCACCCTTATTAATTGAAAATTGAAATTTATTAAGGATTAGAATATGTTTTGAACTTAAATTTTAATTTTCAATTTATAAAGGGAATTCTTTTTAAGATATGATCTTAATGATATTTAATAAGTATTGTTAAATAATTTTGTTTAAGATGTGAAGTTAAAATTAATTAACAAGGGTTGTTAATTTATTTTAAGTCATGAACTTAAAAGATAATTAACAAAGGTTGTTAATATCTTTTAATTAAGTGATTAAAGGGGTTTATATTTAAGATATGATCTTAAATTAATGTTAACAAGTGTTGTTAATTGATTTTTTAAGTTGTGACCTGAATATTAATTAACAAATGTTGTTAATTAATTCTTATTAGGTGATTATATATTTAATTTGCTAACAATTGTTGTTATAAAATTAATTATTTAATTAAGGGACATTTAATAAAAGGTTATTAAGTGTTAAGTTAACTCTTTATAATTATTATGTAAAGGGTTAATTATTTCTTGAGAATTAACCTTAATAAAAGTTATTAAGGATTAATTAACTCTTAATAACAGTTATTAAGATAGTTAATTAATATTCTTAAGAATCTCTTAATTAAATTTTTGAAGTCTAATCTACTTGAAAGTTGATCTTTTAATAAAAGTTATTAAAAGATTAAAATAAGTCTAATAGTTAGACTAATCTTTTAATTAGAAATGTTCTAATTAATATTTCATTAATAATTGTTATTGAGAAATATGATTTAATAAAAGGGGTCTTAACAAGGAGTTGTTAAGGAATTAATAATGAGAATTATAAATTCTTTTATAAAAGTTATTCAGGAATTTTTAATTTTATCTAAATGTTAGATTATTTCACATTAATAATTGTTGTTAATGTGATTGAGAATTGATCTAAGTGTTCGATTAATTAATTTAGATTTGTGCTAATTAATGCATGGAATATTTTAGAATTTTAATTTTAACTTTGTATGCACATGTTGATGTGTTTAATGCTTTAAATTAGATTTAAATGAATCATAGAAAATAAGATTTTCAAAAAATTCAAATTATTCAATTTTGATTGGTACCCAGGTTTGAGAAAACCAAAACTATTATTTTTCAAAATTTTAGCCTTCATGTGATGTGCTTTATCATGAGTGGATGGTTAAAATTTGAAATGGTCATGGACATGCACTTTGTTTATTTCATATCATGTGATGGTATGTGGTTTGTATGGATCATTTTAGTATTTGAGTGGGTTAATTAATTATTAATTAATGAGGCCGGCGTGCCTCCCTTTCTCTCTCATTCTGATGTAATTCTATCTCCCTTTGTTATTATACTCGGCCATAAGGCTTTATCTTATAATTAATATGTATTTGAAAACTATTTCAAAAATTTATTATTATTTGTAATTGATCGTGTTGGTCGAAGAGAGGCGACGATGATCCACAAGTGCAACCAGGAAGGCGACAGGAGATGAGATCACCAATGCATATGTATTTGCATGTTTTCTTTATATAATTGTTATATTATTTTGGTGATTAATTGTTTGGCTCCAATTAATCACTGTGCTGTCTATGACCACATAATGAACATGTATGGTTGATGCATGTTTTTAAGTTTTTGATTAATAATCGATTGCTAATATCTAGGTATAGTTAAATATATACGATATATTTATAAACTATCTGTAAGGATTGAGGATTCGAGTCGGTTTCGTGCCGGACCCCCTGGTTTGGACCCTGATGGGTCTGGGGTGTGCCTTCAAAACGATGTCTGGGGTGCATGACGCCTTTAGAATGGCGTCTTGCTGTGTGGATGCCATTTAGCTGGGTTGCTGTTGTGCCACGTGGGCTGGCTTTGGGCCGCGAGAGTACGACCCCAGTCTTGTCATCTGAACGGCGTCTTGGATGGACGATGCGTTTCAGACATTCTGTCAGAGTATGACCCCGTCATGTCAGATGAAAGGCATCTGTCTAGCACGATGTGTTTTAACCAGTTTCAGTTTGACCCTGCGAGCCTCCCCTCCTTTCTCTCATTCTCTCCTTCTCACTCTCTCTCTTCCCTCTCTCCAACCCTCTATGTTTCCCTCTTTCCTTTCCCCTCCCCCTTCTTCCTCTTCCACCACTCCACCACCTCTCTACCTCTCACCACTACCACCACCACCTCCTCCATGACATTTCATTCTCCGGGCGGGAGCCGACGTCTCGGCGGAGTGACGGCGTCTACGGCAGTACCGACGGCGGTTTGCGGTGCGGCGGTTCGGTGGCACGGAGCTAGGAGGAGTTCAACTGACTGGTAGGGGGACGATCCTTGCATGTAATTTGGTTGTATCATCCGTGTTTCCCGTTTTGAAGCATGCGATGTGTATGAAGATTTGGGTAGAATGAGCATGTTTAAAGGGACTTTTTAATGGAAAATAGTCATTTTTATGAAAAGGGGAATTAGTCTGTTTCATGAGGTTAAATGGATTCTCCTCCTCCTTCCCTATTTTTGTTGTGTTTTGGTGCGTTTTTGGGGGAGAAATCCCAAAATTATAACTCGAGAGGCCGAGGGAAGAACCTGTCTATTAGAGTTAAAAGGCGTCTTCGGACAGCGACGCCTTTTGGAAGGCGGCTGCCGAAGGAGAGGCGTTTTAACCCAGATGAGGGGGTTCTGTCTCTGACTCAAATAACGTCCAGGGACAGCGACGCCTTTTGAAAGGCAGCTGCGAAGGGCGATGTGTTTTAGGCCATATTTCAAGGCCGATTTTATATGAACCAGTTTAGGATGTTTGAATGACGTCAGCCACGGGCGACGCGATTCAAGACAGAATCACATTAATTCATGATATTAACATGTGTTTACACTGTTAGATAGTTCGATTAAAGTGCATGCTTAAAATCATACATCGAGGCCAAGGAGTTCTGTATGATCGGGATCGCATCGTGTGTCTGTGTTTATGCGATTGTGGAGCTAGAATAATTGTGGTTTGCGTTTGACACTTAGTGTCAGTGTGGGAGGGACACGGTGTCTGTGTGGCAAAGTTGTCGTACCGGTGTGGGAGGGGTACATGTTATTGTTTCACCTATGACTGAGGGAAGCAGAACCACCTAGAGCCAGTCGGGCCGGAGTAGCCAGAGTGCTATCCGAGGGGTTACTGTTTGGTCTCAGTGGGTCAATATTTTCCTAGTTTGTCGTGGCAGTTTTCGGCGTCTTTCTTGTTGGGATCCGGGCGGGACGCGAAGAACGCAGCGGAAACGACAAACAAAATTTATCCTACCCGATGCCCACTGATCCGATTCGGAACGAAAAACTAAAACCGAAAACTAACGGGAATAATCTGATTACCGTGCGCGGATTCGAATCCGCTTCCGTTTCGGTTCCGTCGAGGCGATGCCGCGAGCCGCACAGGCGTCCGGCCTCCAGCGGTATCCACGCGATCCTCCGCGGTGGTTCGTCCTTGATCTCTCGTCCGTTTCAGCTCGCTCGCTGAAGATTCGTCGCCGCAACGATTGCTGAAATCCCGCCAACGGGAATTCTCGACTTTCGGGAATCACGTGCGGCGGAGACGGTGACAATCTTGGCGCCTCGTACGGGGCGCCCAGAGGAGGAGAGAGAAAGGAGGGATGACGGCCAGCAAGGGAAAATCCTAGAGCTTGGCCCAGGGTTTCTCAACAGCGCGTATATATATTAAGTCGGCGCGACTTTTCACAAAAGTCCCCGAGTTAATATAAATCCCACTTATGTACCACCGACTGAGAATTTATTGCGTGTGACCCTCTAGGCCCATTTACCAGTCCGGTTTTCAGCCCATTAAGTCCAATAACTAGTTATTGACTTATTGTAATTAATTAATATCTAGATATTAACTAATTACTTAACCGAATTATCATCGCATGTAAATTCGGTCAGACTTACAATCAAGTTGGGTGCCAAGCGACACCGCATGATCCCGGAAAGCAATGGGGTTCAGCAACCCACTCATGGAACCTGTCCGTCCACAATTACCGCGTGGCTATAATCCTTCGTTCGCACAATGCTCTCGAGTTAACCTAAGTCAACTGTTAATCCTGTTGGGTTTTCTCGGGTTTCTTCGGATCGCTCACGCAGCAGAAAATAAAATAATAAACAGCGATCCGTTCCCGTTTCGAAAAAACTAAAACCTATGATTATCGGATAATCGATTCTCACCGTGTGCGGATTCGAATCCACAACCGTTCGGTTCTGTCGGTGCGACACCGCATGCCGCGCAAGCGCCCGGCCTTTAGCGAAGTCCACGCGATCCTCCCTGCGACGGATATCCTTGCATTCCTCGTTCTTCGCAGCCCACGAAACCTCCGCTGGTCGCTGCAACGATCGCCGCAACACGCGGACGATTTCCCGTCGAACGGGATTCGGAGAACCGGCGGAGCAGATCTGGATCTGTCTAGACGCCAGAGAGAGAGAGAAACAGAGGAGGGGCGGCTAGGGTTAGCAGCAGCTTGGCCTGCTCAGCCCGTTCACTATGTTTTATTCTAACTGCGCGGTTTTTCATAAAAACCCCCAGTTTGTATAAAACCCACTTATTTATCCATCGCCTTGAGAATCATTTGCGTGTGACCCTCTAGGTCCAAGTACCAGTCTAGTTAATGGCCCAACAAGCCCAGTGACTCCTCACTGGATTTATTAATCAATTAATAACCCTTTATTAATTAATTAATCAATCGAATTGATGTTGCACATCGAATTCAACCGGGCCTCCGATCACGTTGGGTGCCAAGCAACACTGCGTGAACCCGGAAGGTATTGGGGTTAAGTAACCCACTCTTGGAACCTTTCTGCCGACAGTTACCGCGTGGATATAATCCTTTATTCGTACAATGCTCTCGAGTCAATCAGGGTATGTCGAGCTGTCAAACCCTAACTGGTCAACTCACTTTGATTGGATGCCGCTGATGAATATCGGAAAACTCCATTTCCGATATTATCGTCCGCCCTGGCCAAGGACTTTCGCGCATCCTTCCTAGAGCATTCTCTCTCTAAGTACCGAGAGCGAATGATTCCTTATTGACACACAATTCCCTTCGACGGTATTCCATTGTACCCAATCCTTGGCGTATTAGAATCCCGTGGTTAGAGATTCGTAAACCGAGGTCAAAGCACAGAAGTCCACCGCCAAGGTGTCCTTGGTGTCTCAGGTCTGAGGATCATCCACGCAACTGCGATAATAGAATCAAGCTGGTTGACAGTGAGGTACAATACCATCCAGCGATTCAGTCGGATTAGTTCAGTGAACTCATTCTCCAATGAGTACCTACAGATTCGCCTTAGTGTCTCCACACAAGTGACTTATGAGATCAGTCACCCTCATCATATGAGCAGGAGTAATCTGTACTAGTCTAACCGGATATCCGATGTCCTTCTCAGATATCCTCCGACTAGGAATGATTAAGAATATATGTGTTTAAGTGATCAGTCTCATTAGTATGATCTGATCATAATCTGATCACTATAGCACTTATTCACGGACTTCATTATGAAACGAGAATTAATGCGATTTACACATAATGAATATTATGCCATTTTATTAATGAATGAATGAGATTTACATAGTCAGATTGGCTTGTAGGCCACCTAAAACTAACAATCTCCCACTTGGACTAAAGCCAATCACCTTTATACAATAAGCCTATAGACTCTAGGTGACGCTCAAACACAATTTGAGCCAACGGCTTTGTCAGTGGATATGCTACATTGTCGATGGATGGAATTCTTTCCACTACTACATCTCCTCTGGATATGATCTCTCTGATAAGGTGAAAGCGCCTTAGAATATGCTTCGATTTCTGATGAGACTGCGGCTCTTTCGCTTGCGCAATGGCTCCATTGTTGTCGCACAACAATGGAACAGGCTCAGAGATGCTGGGAACTACGCCTAGGTCGGTGATGAATTTCTTCAACCACACTGCTTCCTTGGCGGCTTCAGCTGCAGCGATGTACTCAGCTTCAGTCGTTGAATCTGCAGTGGTTACTTGCTTGGAACTCTTCCAGCACACTGCGCCTCCGTTCAAAGTTAACACGAATCCAGATGTAGACTTACTATCATCCGAATCCGACTGGAAACTCGAGTCAGTAAAGCCTCGCAGTTTCAAGTCACCTCCTCCATAGACAAGAAACATATCCTTAGTTCTTCTCAAGTACTTAAGGATACATTTCACTGCCTTCCAGTGCTCTTCGCCTGGATCAGCCTGAAATCTGCTCGTAACACTTAGAGCAAATGCAACATCAGGCCGTGTACATAGCATGGCATACATGATAGATCCTATGGCAGAGGCATAGGGTATTCTATCCATGAATGCCCTCTCATCAGGAGTCTTAAGACTGCTCCTTTGAGAGACTAATTCCATATCTCATCGGTATGAGACCTCTCTTGAAATTTTCCATGCCAAACCTTTTGACTATGGTATCTATGTACAAGGATTGGGTCATTCCAAGCATCCTCTTTGATCTATCTCTATAGATCCGTATTCCTAATACGTAGGATGCTTCTCCCAAATCCCTCATAGAGAAGTGTTTCGACAGCCATATTTTTACTGATGACATTATAGCTACATCATTCCCAATGAATAGTATGTCATCTACGTAAAGAACTAGAAAAGTGACTGCACTCCCACTATTCTTCTTGTACACACAAGGCTCATCTTCATTCTTAATGAAGTCATAAGACTTGACAGCCTCGTCAAATCTTATGTTCCAGCTCCGGGAAGCCTGCTTCAGTCCATAAATAGACCTCTGAAGCTTGCACACTTCATCTAGAGATTCTTTGGATGTGAAACCTTCTGGTTGTATCATATACACCTCTTCCTCAAGCTTACCATTGAGGAAGGCAGTCTTCACATCTATCTGCCAGATTTCATAATCAAAATGTGCAGCGATGGCAAGTAGAACTCTAATCGACTTTATCATGGCAACTGGTGAGAAAGTCTCGTCATAGTAAATTCCTTGCCTTTGACGATATCCCTTTGCCACCAACCTTGCCTTATAAGTGTCGATCTGTCCATCAGCACCGATATTTCTCTTAAAGATCCACTTGCAACCGATGGGTACAATACCTTCGGGCAAGTCTCCCAAGTTCCAAACTTGGTTGGTGTACATGGACTGGATTTCTGAGTTCATGGCTTCTCGCCATTTCCCGGCTTCTGGGCCTTCTATGGCCTCCTGGTAGGTTTTCGGATCATCATCCTCATTATATTGTACCTTAGACTTACCTTCAGCAATATGTCCCACATATCGTTCGGGTAGTCTAGGTACTCTACCAGATCTACGAGGCTCATCTGTGTGTACCTGAACAGATTCAGGAACTGATATTTCATCTGATGATAATGTAGCTGTTTGGGGATCTGGAACCTCTTCCAGTACTATTTTACTCCTACTGTCCTCCTGGAGAAGGTATTCCTCTTCCAAGAAGACAGCTTTCCTGGCGACAAACACCTTTTGTTCACCAGGATGGAAAAAATAGTATCCAAAGGTTTCCGTTGGATATCCCACAAACCTACATTTATCAGTTCGTGATTCCAGCTTGTCTGGATCATGCCTTTTTACATGAGCAGGACAACCCCAGACTTTAACATGTTTAAATTCTGGTTTCCTGTCTTTCCATATCTCATATGGAGTAGAGGTCACATACTTGCTTGGTACTCTGTTCAGTAGGTATGCTGCTGACTCTAGAGCATACCCCCAGAGGGACACTGGTAATCCCAAAAAGCTCATCATGGATCGCACCATGTCCAACAAGGTGCGATTCCTCCTTTCTGATACACCATTCATCTGTGGTGTATATAGAGGGGTTAGCTGAGAAAGGATACCATTATCCTTTAAGAATTGTGTGAAATTGGTACTCAAGTATTCTCCTCCTCGATTTGATCGAAGAGCTTTAATACTCTTTCCTAACTGCTTCTCCACCTCATTCTTGAACTCCTTGAACTTCTCAAATGCTTCCGACTTGTATTTCATTAAGTACACATAGTCGAATCTTGAGAAGTCATCGGTGAACGTGATGAAGTAAGAAAAGCCACCTTTGGCTTGGGTGGATATTGGACCACATACATCTGAATGTATTAGTTCCAAAATGTCCTTGACACGTTCTTCATGTCCAGCAAATGGAGATTTTGCCATCTTTCCCATAAGGTAGGATTCGCATGTTGCAAACGATTCGTAATCGAATGCAGTTAAGTAACCATACTTGTGCAACTTTTGCAACCTGCTTTCGCCAATGTGCCCAAGTCTACAATGCCACATGTAGGCCTGGTTCACACAATTCTTGATCTTCTTAAGAGCATTATCAATCTGAAGATTGTAATAAGAAACATCCAATAGATATAGACCGTTGACTAAAGATGCCGAAGCTATTGATTTATTACCATAATAAATCAAACAACTTCTATTCTCAATCGTCAACCTATATCCTATCTTGTCCAAACATGATATTGATATGATGTTCTTTTTTATGCTAGGAACACAATAACAATCCTCTAATAGTAAGGTATCTCCCGATAGAAGCCTGAGGTTTGCTGTCCCAACAGCAATTGCCGCAACTTTTGCGCCGTTTTCTAGCCTCAATTCCACCTCACCTTGTCTCAGCTTGCACTTACTTGTCAGCATCTGTGCATCATGACAGATATGAGAAGCACATCCGGTATCTAATACCCAAGATGTGGAATCTCTAACTAACAAGTTGATATCTATCATATAGATATTTGAAGCTTCAGACAGCTTTACCTTTCCATGAGCTTTATTATGAAGGAACTCCTTGCAGTTCCTCTTCCAGTGACCATACTGCTTATAGTAGAAGCAGTCAGCCTTCACTACTCTTTTGCCTTTGTCCTTCGATCCTTTATCGTTAGCTATCATCTCTGCTTCAGGGGCATCCAATGCCAATTCAGTTGGAGGACCAGCTCCAGGGACAAAGTCAATGTGCTCAGATCTGAAGACATTCTTCAGGTTTCTGAACCAATCCGAGTAAATCAAGTAAGTCAAAAGGGCATCAAATATATTACGGAGTGGGTTATTTGACGACATAATTCCCTACAGGAGATAAGTAAAATCTATTTAGCAGATGTTCAATTATTAAAATTTAAAACAAGACATGGTCTTTTGTTCAAGTTTAACTCCCACTAATTTTCGACGAACTGTATAACCCTCAGTTATACAGAACGGGAGACGTCGACAGTCTCCTAGTGGGGATCAGAATCTCAATGACTTGCACTACAGCCTTGTGGATAGCGCAACAAACTGTAATACAATCAAAGAGCACCCAACTCATGGGACTTGCAACTCCTTGCAATATCTGATCATAGCTTCGGTCCCCAGAGATTTAATGGCCTTGTGGATACCACAACAAACCACTAATTCTGGTCTAAGCTAACCATCATTACGCGACGAGCATAGATTTGCATGCAACCCTTGTGGATAGCACAACAAAGCTACATGGTTCCTCTACCCCGATCATATAGGCATCTAATGCCATAGCCATAGTTTCTCCTCCCAATTAAGCAGGCCTTGTGGATAGCACAACAAACTTGCCTAAAGTGATTCGAATCCTATGACTATAACGATGGTGGACTACGCGGTAAGTTCTTAACTACTCACGTTACCGCTTAGAGTTTATCTGAGGGTATTTAGATAACTTTTATCTTGGTCTCTCCTAGGTGATAGTATATAAATACATCGTATATATTTACTAAATACTATAACCTGCTTTGATTCATAATCAAAAGAAAAACAATGCATCACATACATGTCTAGTGTGGTCATGGATAGCACAGTGGGTTTGACTGGAGTCAACAGTCAAACGCACACACAATCTAACATAACATTTACATTAGATAAACCTGCAAACACATAGGCAAATGATCTTCATCTTTTCGCCTTCCTGGTTGCAGCTGTGGATCGTCCTCGCTCCGTCTTCGGTTGCCCCGATCAGATTACAATAATTCTAGAATTATAAGTAAATTGAAGAAGGCCTTATGGCGAGTACAAGAGAGAGAGGGAGGTAGAAATACATCGAAGTATGAGAGAGAGAGGTGCGCAGACCTCTATTTATTAACAATTAATAAACAATCATACATCCACGATCCATACAATCCATTCATCACATGAATAATAAATTAAGTGCATATCCATGACCACGGTGTGTTTTAAACATCCCACACATGATTCAGCACATCACATGGCTAAAACAAATGAGTTTTTCAAAATAAATAAGTTTTGGCTTTCAAAAACTGGGATCCAATTAAAATTGGTATTTGAATTTCGAAAACTCATTTAATTAACTTACCATGCAATTAAATCAAAATTTGAAAGCAATAAACACACATCACATGTGCACACACTCCAAATCAATAATTCCAGATTATTCCATGCAAATTAGAACAATTCTAATAATCTAACATTTAGATTAAACCCCATTAATAATCTAACAATTAGACTATTAATAACTAATCTAACTCTTAGACTAGTCCATTAAAGTTAATTAATAATTTAACACTTAAATTAATAATCAACCAAATTAATTATTAACTACTAATCTAACACTTAGATTAGCCAATTAATGTTAATTATTAATTTAACTTTTAAACTAATAATTAACACTAAGTAATTAATAATCGATTAATCTAACTCTTAGATTAAATAATTAAAGTTATCATTAATTTAACTATTAAATTAATGACTAACAATAATTAAACTATTAAATTAATGACTAACAATAATTAATTAAGGACTGCCAATTTAACATTTAAATAAGTCATTTAAGTTAATTATTAATTTAACCATTAAATTAATCACTAACTCAAATATTAAATAACAATTAGCTGAGATAATAGTTAATAATCTAACAATTAGACTAATAACTATTAATAACTAATTTAATAACTAATTTAACATTTAAATTAATTAAATTGAGGTTAATAATCAATTTAACATTTAAATTAATATTAACCCCAACTAATTAACAACTAATTGCTAGTTAATAAAAAATCCTTAATTACATAATGATTGAAAATCATTACAGCCCAATTTAATAAATTTGAAGAATAATTAAAACTTTCAAAATAGATTTTTGAATTAAATTAAAATCCAATTTTCTATGAATTAAATGGGCAAAGCTGGGGTTTAATTTGTTTTAATAAATTAAAACAAGGGTGGGGTGGTCCAGCCGGATGGTCTGAGCCCTGCGCTCGGGCCCTGGCCGAGCCAGGGCTCGGACCAGGGGCGCCAGGCCCAGGCCTGGCTCAGCCAGCCCCTGGACCCGGCTCAGTCTTGTCGGACCGGCCCGCCAGGGCCACCGCCAAGCCGGCTCGGGCCGGCCCCCCTTCCCTGCAACCCGACGCCCCTTTGTTTGTAGGAAACCCTAGGTGGAGGGCCGGCGGCTGGAGGGGAGGCAGGCCGCCGCTAGCGAGCGCCCAGGCACCGGCCGTCGCCGCCGGCGACGCCGGCGACCTGCCCGGCGCCGGTGGGGCATGGGTTCGGTTAGGCCGAGCCCCAAAACCCCAAAAATCTGATTTTTGCAAGTTCCAAACCGTGTTTTGGGGCTTGATTTAGCAACCCTCCATGGGCACTCCGGCGCCGATCATCATGCTCGATGGGCAGTGGTGACTATTACCAAGGGATCTGGAGACTCGGCCGGCCATCCCAACAGTTGGGAAGCTCGTATGAAGTCGCCGAAAAGCCCCAGTTCATCATCTCATGAAGAACACCGAAAACCCCCAAATAAAATCCGAAAAATCACAGAAAAATGATCTAAATATTTGTGTTCATCTTATGAACACTATTTCGTCATTTTACTCGGATTAAACGCATGGAATAACTCATGGAAAAATTAATTCGGAGATCGAAATGGGACGAGAAACAATGGAACCTGGCCCTGATACCACTGTTGGGTTTTCTCGGGTTTCTCTGGATCGCTCACGCAGCGGAAAATAAAATAATAAACAACGATCCGTTCCCGTTTCGAAAAAACTAAAACCTACGATTATCGGATAATCGATTCTCACCATGTGCGGATTCGAATCTGCAACCGTTCGGTTCCGTCGGTGAGACACCGCAAGCCGCGCAAGCGCCCGGCCTCTAGCGAAGTCCACGCGATCCTCCCTGCGACGGATATCCTCGCGTTCCTCGTTCTTCGCAGCCCACGAAACCTCCGCCGGTCGCCACAACGCGCGGACGATTTCCCGTCGAACGGGATTCGGAGAAGCGGCGGAGCAGATCTGGATCTGTCTAGACGCCAGAGAGAGAGAGAGAAACAGAGGAGGGGCGGCTAGGGTTAGCAGCAGCTTGGCCTGCTCAGCCCGTTCGCTATGTTTTATACTAACTGCGCGGTTTTTCATAAAAACCCCCGGTTTGTATAAAACCCACTTATTTATCTATAGCCTTGAGAATCATTTGCGTGTGACCCTTTAGGCCTAAGTACCAGTCCAATTAATGGCCCAACAAGCCCAGTGACTCATCACTGGCTTTATTAATCAATTAATAACCCTTTATCAATTAATTAATCAATCGAATTGATGTCGCACATCAAATTCGACCGGGCCTCCGATCACGTTGGGTGCCAAGCAACACCGCGTGAACCCGGAAGGTATTGGGGTTAAGTAACCCACTCTTGGAACCTTTCCGCCGACAGTTACCGCATGGATATAATCCTTCATTCGTACAATGCTCTCGAGTCAACTCAGGGTATGGCGAGCTGTCAAACCCTAACTGGTCGACTCACTTTGATTGGATGCCACTGATGAATATCGGAAAACTCCTTTTCCGATATTATCGTCCGCCCTGGCCAAGGACTTTCGCGCATCCTTCCTAGAGCATTCTCTCTCTAAGTACCGAGAGCGAATGATTCCTTATTGACACACAATTCCCTTCGATGGTATTTCGCTGTACCCAATCCTTGGCGTATTAGAATCCCGTGGCTAGAGATTCGTAAACCAAGGTCAAAGTACAGAAGTCCACCGCCAAGGTGTCCTTGGTATCTCAGGTCTTAGGAGCATCTACGCAACTGCGACAATAGAATCAAGCTGGTTGACAGTGAGATACAATACCATCCAGCGATTCAGTCGGATCAGTTCAGTGAACTCATTTTCCAATGAGCACCTACATATTCGCCTTAGTGTCTCTAGACAAGTGACTTATGAGATCAGTCACCCTCATCATATGAGCAGGAGTAACCTGTACTAGTCTAACCGGATATCCGATGTCCTTCTTGGATATCCTCCGACTAGGAACGATTAAGAATATGTGTGTTTAAGTGATCAGTCTTATTAGTATGATCTCATCATAATCTGATCACTATAGCACATATTCACGGACTTCTTTATGAAACGAGAATTATTGCGATTTACACATAATGAATATTATGCCATTTTATTAATAAATGAACGAGATTTACATGGTCAGATTGGCTTGTAGGCCACCTAAAACTAACAAAATCCTAGATGGTCAACTCACTTGAATCAGACTCTGCTGTACAATATCCGAAAACCACTTTTCTGATATTGTTTCTACTCTGGCCAGAGACTCCTGCGGATCTATTCTAGGGCATTCTCTCTCCAGTTACCTGAGAGCGAACGATCCTTTATTGAACACACAATCACCTTCGAAGGTCTTCCGCTGGACCCGATCCTTGACTATTAGAGATCCCGTGGATAGGGATTCGTAGGTCAAGGTCAAAGTCTAGAAGTCCACCGACAAGGTGTCTTTGGTGTCTCAAGTCCAAGGATCAACCACGCCACTGTGACGATGAATCAAGCCGATTAACAGTCAGGTAAATTACCATTCGGCGATTCATGTCTGATATGTTCAGTGAACTCATTCCCCAATGAGCACCTACAGGTTTACCATTGTGTCTCCACACTAGTAACTAACGAGATCAGTCACCCTCATCATATGAGCTGGAATAACCTGTACTAGTCTAACCGGATGTTTGATGTCCTTCTCAAACATCCTACGACTAGGAACAATTGAGAATATGTGTTTATAAGTCATCAGTCTCATTATTATGATCTCATCATAATCTGATGACTATTGCACATATTCATGGACTTCATTATGCACAATTATAAATATACCAATCCACATAATGAATTTAATGTCATTTATTAGTGAACCAGATTGAAATAGGTGCCTTATGATTGGCTTATAGGACACCTATATCCATCAATATCCCACTTGGACTCAAGCCAATTACTTTCGCATTTGATCTCCATCAAATCTAGGTGATGCTCACAAAAAGTCTGTGACTAAGACTTGGTCAGGGATCTGTTAAATTATCTACAGATGGAATATTTTCCATTACGTTATTTCCTATTTATCCTTTGTCTCCGAACCTGTGAGAGAACCTCAGAATGTTCTAGAACTTCTGAAGAGACTATGGCTCGATCACACAATTCATTGCTCCCACTGTTGTCTTACAACGATAGGATGGTATCAGAGACCTTTTAGAACTACAACTAGTTCAGGGATGAACCTTTTCATCCATATTGTTCTAATAACAATATCAGTTATTTATGTCGTCACCTTAATATCGAGTTCTGGATTAGAACCATTCCAATCCATTCCTTTTTACTAGAAGGTTGAATCCATTATTTGACTTGAAATTTGAGTCAGTGTGACCTCATAGTTTCAAATCATCCTCTCCATATACGTGAATGCATCCTTAGCACTTCTCAAGCGCTTAATGATGCATTTCACTCCTGTATCCTTTAAGGAATCTTTTCTTTAAAGAAATAAATTCCATATCTCAATAATTGAGATTTGTTATGAAATTTATGTCAAACATCTTGACATACAGGTCAATATAATATCCCCACCAATCTATCTTAATAGATTCGTATTTCGAATACGTGGGATATTATAACTAAATCCATTATGGAGGAAAACATGGTTAACAATGTTTTCACCAATAGTAACATCATGAAGTCATTCTCAATGACTTTGATGTTACTATCATAAAGCATTACTAAAGCGATCGTACTCCCACTGTCCTTTTTGAACACACACAGTCTGTGATCATTCTTAATGATCACGTAATATCTGACAATTAAGTCAAAAACTTTTATTACAACTTTGGAAAGTTTTAGTTTGATTCAAAATAATCTTTTGAAATCATAATTTGCTTCCTGGACATTTTAAAAGCTTTAAAGGTGTATCATATACATCTTTACCTCAATCACATTGAGTGGACGCTTTTAATATCCAACTGTCATCATCTCATGATTGGCAGTATAGATAAGTAGAATTCTAATAAACTTATCAATCTCAAAGTTGTAATGATAGAGAGCATTATTATCATAGATTTTATTTCATAATCTATTTTGAGCTTCTCTCACCTTGCTAAATCAGATATGTCAAACATATCCTTTTAGTCACTGAGAGAATCTCAAAAATCTATGAAGCTCTCTGATATATGTTATGAGTGGTTCCAAACAATTAAAGATTATCTAATAATCTTATGTTAATTTGTGGGTCTAGAACATCTTCTAGTTTTATCAGCTCCCACTGTCTTCTCTGAGGACATGTTCCTCTTCATAGAAGATAGCTTTTAGGACGATAATTATTTCATTATCGCCTGGCCAATAAATGTAATGTCCAAACTCTTTAGACATTTTATAAATTCACATACGATATAACTTGACTTTAAAATCAGGTTTGTTCATAATTCACATCTCATATGAATTATTTGGTTTCCATATCTTATATAGACACACACTAACTTATTCAGAACCATCTGTAAAGTATAGACATCTAACGTTCATATTCATTTTCACAAGGATAAGAATTAGGCAAACCTTATTATATATTGCACCATATCTTAATAAGCTGCAATTTCTCATTCTATCATATTACTATGATATACAATGAGAATCAATCGAGCGAGGATACAATTATCCTCTTAATGATTTATGTGAATCATATACTTAAGTATTAGTTTCTTTGATCAAATCAAAAATTCTAATACTTCATATTGATCTTATACCTTAATATCTCAGATGCATTCGTTTTGTACTTCAGTAAGTGCATACAGCCGAATCATTCCAAGAGTAAACTATAAGGTACGTCAATAGTAGTGATTATCTTTGGCCTCAAGAGGACATTGAGCTGTTTACATCGGTATGGATCAGCACCAATAATTTCTTATTGTACAACCCTATGTACAACACCATAGATAATCAAGATTCACACAGTTCATTTCTATAAGAGATTTGTGAATGTTCATCATATGAAATGTCACATCAAGAATCTGTGGTACATTGACTAATTCGAACAACTATTATTCTTTCTCAATCAACGTTATTCACTTTTACAATTCTTGATATGCAACTAAATAACATTTATTCAGTTTCATATTTGACTCCTATAGATATACAAAGATTTACTGTCTAACAGTAACCCACGAATATCATGAACAATAGTTGAGTCTAACTCAACACTTGCATTCTCGATTTCTTTTTACTTGTCTAAGTCTGCACACTATCGCAGCTCTAAGAATCATTTCTAATATCTCATATTGGATACGCTAATTCTCTAATACACATGCAAAAATCGATAATAAAAATATATGAAACTTCTTTCAAGTTCCATATTCTTTTTGTCTTTACCAGTATCCTTATATTGGTTGCAGTGGGAGAACTGCTATTTCTCTATCTCAGCTGACTTTTCTTTATCCTTTTCAGGTGTGGATTCGATCGTTTAAAATCTTACCACTTGTCTTTCTCAAAGACATATCATGAATATCTCTTTATCTTGGTCTATCCAAATAAGAGATTTCATAACAATTATTGCCTTTCAATAAGGCATACCATGAGTACCTCTTCACCTTGGTCTATCCAAGTAAGAGGATTCATGATGTCTGATTAGGATAGTGACTTTCACTTGGCCCTGAAGACATTCTTCAGACTTTTCTAGTCAGTCTGAGTAAGAAGTATTGGCATCCAATATGCCAACTTCTCGAATAGACGACATTTTAGTGAATCGAAGGAAATAACGTGATTTAAGCAGATAGTTCTGATAATTCAATTATGGTCTTTTATCTTGAATTATTTCCCACTATTTTTCGACGGACTATATAACCTTCAGGTATACAGAACAGAAGACTCTGACAGTTTCCTAGTGAGGATCAGAATCTCCTCGAATCATAGTATGACCTCGGGTAATCACATAGTATCATACCATTATCTTAGAGCAACCATTTCATGGTAATTGCAACTCCTTGCAATATCCGATCTTATTTCCGCTCCCAGGTCTTTAATGGTCCCGGGTAAACACAGTAGACCATTATCCCTGGTCTAAGCTTTACCATCAATACGTGACAGAGTAGAGTAAGAATGCAGCTCCCGGGTAAACGCGATGATAGCTACACCGTTCCTCTATTCCGATCTCAAGGCATCATAATGCTATAGTTAATAGTCCTTTCATCATATAGTGGCAGATCTCGGGTAAACACGTAGAAACTGTTATCAATGAATCAAGTTCTAAGAACTATATTGATGGAGAGCCACGCGGTACATTCTCAATGACTCGCGCTCCGACTTAAACTTTATGTTGAAGGTTTTGTTTATGTTAAGTTGGTCTCATCCTAGGTGATAGTTTATAAATATATTGTATATATTTAACTATACCTAGATATTAGTAATCGATTCATAATCCAAAACTAAAAAGCATGCATCACCCATACATGTTTATTATGTGGTCATGGACAGCACGGTGATTAACTAGAGCCAAATAATTAATCACAAAAACTATATAACATTTATATAATCTAAAACATGCAAACATATAGCCACTGGTGATCTCATCTCCTGTCGCCTTCCTGGTTGCATTTGTGGATCATCCTCGCCTTTCCTCGGCCGGCGCGATCAATTACAAATAATATTAATTTTGAAACAATTTCAAATACAAATAAATTGTAAGAGAAAGCCTTATGGCCGAGTACAATGATGGAGGGAGATAGAATTACAATGGAATGAAAGAGAAGGAGGCACGCAAGCTTCATTAATTAACACTTAATTAATGAACATCACATTCCATAACAATCCACAAAATCACACACCATCACATGATATGAAATTTAACTAAGTGCATGTCTATGACCACCATAAATTTTAACCATCCACACATGATAAAACAAATCACATGAAGGCTAAAATTTTGAAATTATAATAATTTTTGGCTTTTTTAAAACCTGTGTACCAATCAAAATTGGATAATTTGAATTTTCGAAAATCTTATTTTTCTAACATGTAATAAATCTAATTTAAAGCATTAAACACATCAACATGTGCACACAAAGCTAAAATTAAAATTGTAAAATATTCCATGCATAATTTAGAACAATTCTAAATTAATTAATCTAACACTTAGATTAATTTTAATTCACATTAATAACAATTATTAATGTGAAACAATCTAACATTAAGAAAGAATTAAAAATTCCTAAATAACATTTATAAAAGAATTTATAATTCCTATTTTAATCGATTAATAACTCCCTGTTAATAAACCCCTTTTATTAAATAATATTTCTCAATAACATTTATTAAGAAATATTAATTAGAATAATTTTAATCAAAATTGTGTAACACATTAGACTTAATGAATCTCTTAATAACTTTTATTAAAAGATCTTATTTCAAGTTGATTAGATCAATGAAAATTTTAATTAAGAGATCCTTGAGAAAATTAATTAATAATCTTAATAATTATTATTAAGACTTAATTAATCTTTAATAACTTTTATTAAATTTAATTCCTCAAGAAATAAGTAACTTTATTATAACATTTATAATAAGTCAATAAATCACTTAATAACTTTTATTAAGTGTCCCTTAATCAAAATTAACTTCATGACAACAATTGTTATGAAATTTAATATGTATTAATCTAATCATTTAATTAAAATCAATCAACGACATTTGTTCGATTAATTTTAAAGACACAAGTTAAAAAAAAAATAATTGACAACGATTGTTAATCATTATTTTAAGATGATTAGATAAAGAACCCCTCTAATCAATAATTAAAATGTTAATTTCATAACAACAATTGTTAAAAATTAAGCAAATTTAATTAAGGGTTAACTAAACATTTAATAAACACTTATTAAATATCCTTTAATAGAAATTAGTTTAACAACTCTTATTAAATCAGATAAAGATTACATCTTTCTTAACCCCCACAAAAGATGATATCTTTAAATAACCTTCTTTTAACTTAAAACAAGATTTAGAGTTTAAAACACATTTTAAACCAAATCCTATTAAAATTTTAAGTTAAACAGGTTTGGGGTTCTTATTATAAAAGGGGTTTTAAAAATAATAAAGGGTTTAATGGGTAAAATGGGGATTAATGGGCCGGGCGGGCTGGCCTTATTGGGCCTGCACAAGGGCTCGGGCCTGGAAGACCTGGTCCAGGTCACTAGCTCGAGCCAGGCCGGCCAATGGCCCAGGCCTGGGCTCGGCCAGCCCTGGACCAGGGCGCACCCAGGCCATGCCCGGCCCAGCTCCGGTCGGGCCGCCACGAAACCGGCCGGTTCACGTGCGTGCCTCATGCTCGGCCGGCTAGGGTTTGGCCCCTCTTCTTTGCAGGTTGCAGGTTCTGGGGCCGGCACCACCGCCGACAGCTGTAGAGGCGACCGGAGGCAGCAAAGGGGTTGGCCCCCATCATGCCCCACGCCGACGGTGGCCGGCCGGCGTGTCCTTGCTGCCGGTTGCCCCAAAAGGAAGGCGGTTTACAGGTTTAAAACCGTAGCCTTTTGCCCCCTTTTTGTCAGGCCCGCCACTGACAATGAGCAACTAGGGCGGCGCTGCCCTCCCTCCCCGCCGTCACTGACGGGGCCGGCGTGGTCGGCCGACGATGCCAGCGCCGGTGAGGCTCCTGCAAGCACAATCTGCACCAGGCCGAAGCCCCTTTACTCTCCTTTATTATTTCTTCATCAAATGAGAAGGAATAAAAGGAAGGTGAGGAGCTCCACCGCCGGTCGCCGGGCACAAGAGGGACCTGCCGGAAATAGGGAAGGCAACCTGGTCACACCGTGCAACCATTACAGTGATCTTTTATCACCATTGAAGCCCATCCACACCCACAAAACTTGTTCTTCATCTCCATGAAGAACACGACGAAAACTTTAAATAAAATTTGATTTTCTCCATAGAAAAACAATCTGATTATTGCATGCTCATCCCATGAGTGATTTCTATGCGAGAAAAATAATATGAGCATGGAAATTATATTAGAAGATTAATTTCGTCATTCCAAAGCGAATCAGAGCGGAACCTGGCTCTGATACCACTGTTGGGATCCGGGCGGGACGCGAAGAACACAGCGGAAACGACAAACAAAATTTATCCCGCCCGATGCCCGCTGATCCGATTCGGAACGAAAAACTAAAACCGAAAACTAATGGGAATAATCCGATTACCGTGCGCAGATTCGAATCCGCTTCCGTTTCGGTTCCGTCGAGGCGATGCCGCGAGCTGCACAAGCGTCCGGCCTCTAGCGGTATCCACTCGATCCTCAGCGGTGGTTTGTCGTCGATCCCTCATCCGTTTCAGCTCGCTCGCTGAAGATCCGTCGCCGCAACGATTGTTGAAATCCCGCCGATGGGAATTCCCGACTTTCGGGAATCACGTGCGGCGAAGACGGTGACAATCTCGGCGCCTCGAACGGGGAGCCCAGAGGAGGAGAGAGAAAGGAGGGATGACGGTCAGCAAGGGGAAATCCTGGAGCTTGGCCTAGGGTTTCTCAACAGCGCATATATATATTAACTCGGCGCGACTTTTCACAAAAGTCCCCGAGTTAATATAAATCCCACTTATGTACCACCGACTGAGAATCTTATTGCGTGTGACCCTCTAGGCCCATTTACCAGTCCGGTTTTCAGCCCATTAAGTCCAATAACTAGTTATTGAGTTATTGTAATTAATTAATATCAAGATATTAATTAATTAGTTAACCGAATTATCATCGCATGTAAATTCGGTCGGACTTCCAATCAAGTTGGGTGCCAAGCAACACCGCATGATCCCGGAAGGCAATGGGGTTCAGCAACCCACTCATGGAACCTGTCCGTCCACAGTTACCGCGTGGCTATAATCCTTCGTTCGCACAATGCTCTCGAGTTAACCTAAGATATGGTCAACTGTCAAACCCTAGATGGTCAACTCACTTGAATCAGACTCCGCTGTATAATATCCAAAAACCACTTTTCTGATATTGTTTCTGCTCTGGCCAGAGATTCCTACGGATCTATTCTAGAGCATTCTCTCTCCAATTACCTGAGAGCGAATGATCCTTTATTGAACACACAATCACCTTCGAAGGTCTTCCGCTGGACCCGATCCTTGACTATTAGAGATCCCGTGGATAGGGATTCGTAGGTCAAGGTCAAAGTCCAGAAGTCCACCGACAAGGTGTCTTTGGTGTCTCCAGTCCAAAGATCAACCACGCCACTGTGACGATGAATCAAGCCGATTGACAGTCAGGTAAATTACCATTCGGCGATTCATGTTGGATCAGTTCACTGAACTCATTCCCCAATGAGTACCTACAGGTTTACCATTGTGTCTCCACACTAGTAACTAACGAGATCAGTCACCCTCATCATATGAGCTGGAATAACCTGTACTAGTCTAACCGAATGTTTGATGTCATTCTCAAACATCCTACGACTAGGAACAATTGAGAATATGTGTTTATAAGTCATCAGTCTCATTATTATGATCTCATCATAATCTGATGACTATTGCACAAATTCATGGACTTCATTATGCGCAATTATAAATATGCCAATCTACATAATGAATTTAATGCCATTTATTAGTGAACCAGATTGAAATAGGTGCCTTATGATTGGTTAGAGGACACCTATATCCATCATTTCTTACTGTGGAGCCGGGTGTGGTGCTGCTGGAGTTTACCCTTTCGCCACAAGGCCTGTTGTAACCTGAGATATCGAGGTTACGAGTGGTACCCTTCGCCCTTTGGCCTGATGTGACCCGACAGGTTAGGGTTACGGGTAGTCCCTATAGCTTCGGCTTGAGGGGGGTTTCGCCGGTCCCCAGGGCCCTCTCGAAGCGCCTAGGCCTGGCGTTGAGGGAAGTCTGGTCGATAGGACAGTGGTCTAGACTGCTTGTGTGCATACGTGACTAGGTAGTGGTAGTTCACTAGTCCTAGTCAGTCCTAGTTAGCTCACTGCCTCACCCTACGGTATCCGGAACATCGTAGGGTGGACAGGCGTTGGTGTTGGTGGTGTTGTGAGGCGACGTTTGTATGCGGTCGACAATGTGGTTTGAGTGTTTAGCCGGATCTTTGGTTACAAATTGTGGTGTTGAGTCGGGTTACTTGAATTGCTTAGAATTGTGCCTGTTGCATTACGGATACATGTCTCATATCGGTATTTAGGAACTGCATTTATTGCTTTAATTAACTTGCCTTCATTTCCGTATTGCTGCACTTGCTCGTGTGTGTGTGGGAGGCGGGGATCGGATGATGCCTACTGAGCCCAATTCTTGTGTGGCTCACTCCCTGCGGTTTCAGGTGTGGACTTCTTGGCGAGTGGGGGCGCGTGGTGTTTCCTTGGTGTGCGGGCCAGCAGCTATCTCAGTTCCCGGTATGCCCTGATGTTGTTGTACTTTACTTCTGCCTATACTTATTTAATTTCTTAGACCATGTAATTATTGTTGGACTGTGTACGGACATTATTAATTTCCTTCCTGCGCACTTGTACTTTCCTTGAAGTCCGTAAGATTATTATATTTAACCTTGTTTAACGCTTACTTCTCTAGACGTGTCGTATGAGATCCGGGTGTGAATACGTAGATAATGATCTGATACCCATTTAGTAATCGGGTTTCCGATTATAGGGTGGCGGGTCATTACAGATGGTATCAGAGCCCAGTCTGGTCGAGTATGTGATAAACTAGGTTAGATATCGTAGTCCAACAATAAGTATGAGTCTGTATGGGCGATGGCTGCTGGCATAGATTAATAGGTTTTGACGTGCTTGTTTAGATTTTTGTGTTTATAGAATAGTGATGGCACCAAAGAGGAGAGTTCTATTGGTTCGTAGTACGGGAGCTGACAATGGTAGTTCGGGGGCAGAGGGGCATAATGTGGATCGTTTCATGGAAGCTATGATTGGGACAATGTCTAGATACCAACCGGGAGATGGTGGTGAGGGATCCAATTCCCGAGGTGGTCAGTCCACGGTAATGGAGCGGTTCTTGAAGTTGAAGACCCCTTCTTTTACGGGTCAACCTATCCCAGACGAGGTAGCTCATTGGATTAGGGAGGTGGAGAAGGCATTCGATATTCTTGAGTGTGCTGAGAATGACAAGACTGTGTTGGCAACCTATCTGTTGAAAGACAATGCCTATGATTGGTGGGTTACCATCAAGAGAATGATGTTTTCAGATAGGTCCTTGAGAGAGATTCCTTGGGAGATATTCGTGAGAGAGTTTAGTGGACAGTACTTTCCGAGGCATGTTCGGAAGGCCAAGGAAAGGGAGTTTATGGAATTGGTACAGAATGATATGTCAGTTCTAGAATATTAGATGAAGTTTATGGCTCTCGGAAGGTTTGTTACACACATATCTGAACATGAGGAACGTCGAACGGAGAGATTTGTGGCTAGACTCCGGTACGATCTGAGGGGAATGGTAGCATCTCATTGTTGTAGTGATCTTGCATCAGTAGTTCGGTGTGCAACAGCAGTGGAGACTCAGTTCCAACAAATGGCGAAAGAGTTGGAGCGGTCAGCACGAGGGAAGCAACAAAGCAAGAACAAGTTAACGATTCTTTCGACAGACGGTTCGAGTTCCTTTGGGTCAAGATTCCAGGGGATGCTTTATGACGAGGATGAAGACGGTTCGGTTCGGCAGATGTAGATTGTGGCTAGCAGACAGCAGGAAGCGAGACAGGATGCGGTGGATCATTGTCCCCATTGTGATAGGAAACATGGCAATCGGATATGTCCATTGGTCACTGGTAGCTGTTTTGGCTGTGGTAGAAAGGGACATCTTGTGAGGAACTGTCCCCAGAAGAATAAGACATGTCAGGAGCCGAGTGGTCAGTAGAAGCCCAGGACCTAGAGTGGTGTTGTGTGTTCTCTTAGAAGAGGTTCGAGATGCTGGGCTAGATGAATACTTTTATCTTGTCTTTTAAGTTGTAAACTCTTATAGCACTTTTTATGTATTTTGGACATGGTGGAGAATCAATTTTGTAATATGTGCCTCGTAAGGCTAATGAATGGTTATATCAATCTATCAGTTTTGGCAGAATCGTAGAACATAGTTAACTTAGTGATTGATGAGATCGACCGGTTATACGGAGCCCCGTGTAAGAGTGTGATCAGTAAGGGTGATTGATGTAATCCATGTTGCCAGCGTGGAATTGTTGACTGTGGTTATCGTTTGAGCGGTTACAATTTCGAGGACGAAATTCTTTTAAAGGGGAGAGTATGTAAGGATTGAGGATTCAGGTCGGTTTCGAGCCGGACCCCCTGGTTTGGGCCCTGATGGGTCTAGGGTGTGCCTTCTAAATGATGTTTGGGGTGCACGACGCCTTTAGAATGGCGTCTTGCTGTATGGACGCCATTTAGCTGGATTGCTGTTGTGCCACGTGGGCTGGCTTTGGGCCGCGAGAGTACGGCCCTTGTCTTGTCGTCTGAACGGCGTCCTGGATGGACGACACGTTTCAGACATTCTGTCAGAGTACGACCCCGTCATGTCACATGAAAGGCGTCTGTCTAGCACGACGCGTTTTAACCAGTTTCAGTTTGACCCCGTGAGCCTCCCCTCCTTTCTCTCATTCTCTCCTTCTCACTCTCTCTCTTCCCTCTCTCCAACCCTCTTTGTTTGTCTCTTTCCTTTCCCCTCCCCTTTCTTCCTCTTCCACCACTCCACCACCTCTCCACCTCTCACCACTACCACCACCACCTCCTCCACGGCACTTCATTCTCCGGGCGGCGGCCGACGTCCCGGCAGAGTGATGGCATCCACGGCGGTACCGACGGCAGTTTGCAGTGCGGCGGTTCGGCGGCACGGAGTTAGGAGGATTTCAACTGACCGATAGGGGAACGATCCTTGCATGTAATTTGTTTGTATCATTTGTGTTTTCCGCTTTGAAGCATGCGATGTGTATGAAGATTTAGGTAGAATGAGCATGTTTAAAGGGGCTTTTTAATGGAAAATAGTCATTTTTATGAAAAGGGGAATTAGTGTGTTTCATGAGGTTAAATGGATTCTCCTCCTCCTTCCCTATTTTTGTTGTGTTTTGGTGCGTTTTTGGGGGAGAAATCCCAAAATTATAACTCGGGAGGCCGAGGGAAGAACCTGTCTGTTAGAGTTAAAAGGCGTCTTCGGACAGCGATGCCTTTTGAAAGGTGGCTGCCGAAGGAGATGCACTTTAACCGAGATGAGAGGGTTCTGTCTCTGGCTCAAATAACGTCCAGGGACAGCGACGCCTTTTGAAAGGCGGCTGCGAAGGGCGACGCATTTTAGGCCATATTCCGAGGTCGACTTTATATGAACCAGTTTAGGATGCTTGAATGACGTCAGCCACGGGCGACGGGATTCAAGACAGAATCACATTAATTCATGATATTAACATGTGTTTACACTGTTAGATAGTTCGATTAAAGTGCATGCTTAAAATCATACATCGAGGCCGAGGATTTCTGTATGATCGGGATCGCATCGTGTGTATGTTTATGCGATTGTGGAGCTAGAATAATTGTGGTTTGCATTTGACACTTTGTGTCGGTGTGGGAGGGACACGGTGTCTGTGTAGCAATGTTGCCGTACCGGTGTGGGAGGGGTACATGTTAGTGTTTCACCTATGGCTGGGGGAAGTAGAACCACCTAGAGCCAGTCGGGCCGGAGTAGCCTGCGCGCTATCCGAGGGGTTACTGTTTGGTCTCAGCGGGTCGGTGTTTTCCTAGTTTGTCGTATCAGTTTCCGGCGTGTTTCTTACTGTGGAGCTGGGTGTGGTGCTGCTGGATTTTACCCTTTCGCCACTGGGCCTGATGTAACCTGAGATATCGAGGTTACGAGTGGTACCCTTCGCCCTTTGGCCTGATGTGACCCGAGAGGTTAGGGTTACAGGTAGTCCCTATAGCTTCGTCTTGAGGGGGGTTTCACCGGTCCCTAGGGCCCTCTCGAAGCGCCTAGGCCTGGCATTGAGGGAAGTCCGGTCGATAGGACAGTGGTCTAGACTGCTTGTGTGCATACGTGACTAGGTAGTGGTGGTTCACTAGTCCCAGTCAGTCCTAGTTAGCTCACTGCCTCACCCTACGGTGTCCGGAACATCGTAGGGGTGGACAGGCGTGGGTGTTGGTTGTGTTGTGAGACGACGTTTGTGTGCGGTCGACAGTGTGGTTTGAGTGTTTAGCCGGATCTTTGGTTACGAACTGTGGTGTTGAGTCGGGTTACTTGAATTGCTTAGAATTGTGCCTGTTGCATTATGGATACATATGTCTCATATCGGTATTTAGGAACTGCATTTATTGCTTTAATTAACTTGCCTTCATTTCCGTATTGTTGCACTTGCTCGTGTGTGTGTGCGAGGCGGTGATCGGATGATCCCTACTGAGCCCAATTCTTGTGTGGCTCACTCCCTGCGGTTTTAGGTGTGGACTTCTTGGCGAGTGGCGGCACATGGTGTTTTCCTTGCTGTGCGGGCCAGTAGCTATCTCAGTTTGGGGGTATGCCCCGATGTTATTGTACTTTGCTTCTGCCTGTACTTATTTAATTTCTTAGACCATGTAATTATTGTTGGACTGTGTACGGACATTATTAATTTCCTTCCTGTGCGCTTGTACTTTCCTTGAAGTCTGTGAGATTGTTATATTTAACCTTGTTTAACGCTTACTTCTCCAGACGTGTCGTATGAGATCCGGGTGTAAATCCGTAGATAATGATCCGATACCCATTTAGTAATCGGGTTTCCGATTATAGGATGGCGGGTCATTACACTATCACCTAGGATGAGACCAACATAAAATAAGCAAAAACCTTCAACATAAAGTCTAAGTTAGAGCACGAGTCATTAAAATGCACCGCGTGGCTCTCCATCAATATAGTTTTTAGAACTTGATTCAATGATGGCAGTTTCTATGTGTTTACCCGAGATCTGCCACCATCTGATGAAATGACTATTAACTGTGGCATTATGATGTCTTGAAATCGGATAGAAGAACGATGTAGCTATCCTCGCATTTATCCGGGAGCTACATTCTTACTCTACTCTGTTACGTATTGATGGTAAAACTTAGACCAGTGATAATGGTCTACTGTGTTTACCTGGGACCATTAAATACTTGGGAGCTGAAATAAGATTAGATATTGAAAGGAGTTGTAATTACCATGAGATGGTTGCTCTAAGATAATGGTATGATACTATGTGTTTACCCAAGGTTATATTATGATTCTTGGAGATTCTGATCCTCATTAGGAGACTGTTGGAGTCTTCTGTTATGTACACTTGAAGGTTATACAGTCTGTCAAAAAATAGTGAGAAATAATTCAAGATAAAAGACCATAATTGAATTATAAGAACTATCTGTTTAAATCACGTTATTTCCTTCGTTCACTAAAATGTCGTCTATTAATTCAAGATTTGGCATATTGGATGCCAATATCATATTCAGATTGACTAGAAAACTCTGAAGAATATCTTCAGGGCCAAATGAAAGTCACTATTCTAGTCAAATATCATGAATTCTCTTACTTGGATAGACCAAGGAAAAGAGCTATTCATGGTATGCCTTTTTTGAAAGACAATAATTGTCATAAAATCTCTTACTTGGATAGATCAAGATGAAGAGGTATTCATGATGTCTCTTTGAGAAAGGAAAGTAGTAAGATTTTAAACGATCGAACCTACACCTGGAAAGAAGAAAGGCAAGTAAGCTGAAAGAGGAAGGTAGCAGTTCTCCCACTGCAACCAATATATTGATAGTAGTAAAAGCAAAACGAATATGAAACTTGAAAGATATTTCAGATATTCTTATTATCAAACTTTTTCATATCTATTGGATAATTAGCGTCTCCAATATGAGATGTTGGAAATAATTCTCATATTTGCGATAGTATGCAGACTTAGACAAGTAAAGGGAAATCGAAAAAATATAAGTGTTGACTTAGACTCAACAATTGTTCAAGATATGCATAGATTACTGTCAAACAGTAAATCTTTGTATATCTATAGGAGTTTAATATGAAACTGAATAATTGTTATTTTGTTTCATAAGATATCAAAGATTATAACATTGACTAAAAAGGAACAATAGTTGTTCGATAAGATTTTAAAGTCAGTGGATGCACTATAGATTCTTAATGTGACATCTCATGTGATGAATGGTTACAAGTCTCCTATAGAAATGAACTGTTTGAATCTTGATTTTCTATAGCATTGTACACAAGGTTGTACAATAAGAAATTATTGGTGCTAATACATATTGATGTAAATAGCCCAATATCTTCTTAAGGCCAAAGATAATCATTTCTATTGACTTACCTTAATAGTTTATTCTTAGAAAGATTAGACTATATGTACTTACTGAAGTACAAATCGAATGCATTTGAGAGATTAAGGTAGAAGATCAAGATGAAGTGAGTAATAGAAAGAGTATTTGAATTCTTTGATTTGATCAAGAAAATTAATACTTGAGTATATGATTCACTCATATTATTAAAATGATAAAAGTATCTTCTCTCAGTTAATCCTCATTACATATCATAGCGATATGATATATTGAGGAATATTACTTTATTAGATGTAGTGCTATTATAATAAGATTTGCCTAATTCTTATATTCTCGTAAATATGAGTACGAACATTAGATGTTCATACTTTACAGATGGTTCCAAATGAGTCAATGTCCATATAAGATATGAAAATAAAATAATTCATATGAGATGTGAATTATAAATAAACATGATTTTAAAGTCAAGTTATACCCTCGTATAAATTTGTGAGATGTCCAAAGATTTTGGATATTATATTTATTGGCCAGACGATAATGAAATAATTATTATCATGAAAGTTGTCTTCTACAATGAGGAATATGTCTTCAGAGAAGACAGTGGGAGCTGATAAAACTAGAAGATGTTCTAGACCAACAAATTAACATAAGATTATTAGATAATCTTTAGTTGTTTGAAACCACTCATAACACACATGAGAGGAGCTCAAAGATATAGATTATGATCTAAAATATATGATGATGCTCTCTGTCATTACAAGTTTAATATTGGTAAGAAGTTAAGAATTCTAAGCCATAGTCCATAACTATTATTGAGTTCAGAACTTGATAGTATTGCTAGAGGGTATTGTACCTAAAGAAGCAAAATAATGAAGATTAGTATAAATTGACTACTTAAAACTTATCTGGTAAACTGAAGAAAATAGTCAACGTCAAAATGTTGACTAAGACAAGTTTTTCTCAGTAGTTACTATTAATAAGTTTATTAGAATTTTACTTGTCAATACTGTCTATCATAATGATGAAATGATGGTAGTTAGATATGAAAAGCGTTCTCTTAATATGATTGAGGAAAAGATATATATGATACACCTTTAAAACTTTTAGAATATATAGAAAATAAGCTATGATTTTAAAAATCTATTTGAATCAAGCTAAAGCTTTCCAAAATTGTAATAAGAGTTTTTGACTTAATGGTTAAATATTACGTGATCATTAAAAATGATCACGGACTGTGTGTATTCAAAGAGGACAGTGGGAGTATGGTTTCTTTAGTAATACTTTGTGATAATAACATCAAAGTCATTGAGAATGACATCATGATGTTACTATCAGTAAAAACATTATTAACCATATTTTCTTCTATAATAGGTTTGGTTATAACATCCCATGCATTGAAACTACAAATCTATTAAGATAGAATGGTGGAGATATTACATTGACCTGTATGTCAAAATGTTTGGCATAAATTCTATTATAAGTCTCAATTGTTGAGATATGGTATTTATCTCTTTAAGGAAAAATTTCCTTAAAGGATACAGGGAAACCTTGATAGATGGAGTGAAATATATCACTAAGCACTTGAGAAGTGCTAAGGATGCACTCATGTATATGGAGATGATGATTTGAAATTATGAGGTCACACTGACTCAAATTTTAAATCAAATCATGGGTTTAACCTTTTAATAAGAAAAGAATAGATTGGAAATGATCCAACCCAGAACTCGATATTAAGATGACGACATAAATAAGTGATACTGTTATTGCAATAGTATGGATGAAAGAGTTCATATCTGAGCTAGATGTAGTTCTAAAAGGCCTCTGATAAAGTCCCGTTGTTGTAGGACAACAATGGGAGCAATCAATTTTGTGGTCGAGCTATGGTCTCATCAGAAGTTGCAGAACATTCTGAGGCTCTTTCACAAGTTTAAAGACATAGGATTAAGAGGAAATAACGTAATGAAAATATTCTATTTGTAGATAATTTAGTAGATCCCTGACTAAGTCTTAGTCACAGACTTTATGTGAGCATCACTTAGATTTAATGGACATCAAATGCGAAGGTGGTTGGCTTGAGTCCAAGTGGGAGATTGATGGATATAGGTGTCCTTTAAGCTAATCATAAGGCACATATTTCAATCTGATTCACTAAAAAATGACATTAAATTCATTATGTAGATTGGCATATTTTGTAATTACGCATAATGAAGTCCATGAATGTGTGCAATAATCATCGGATTATGATGAGATCATAATAATGAGACTGATGACTTATAAACACATATTCTTAATTGTTTCTAATCGTAGGATGTTTGAGAAGGACATCAAACATTTGGTAAGACTAGTACAAGTTATTCCAGCTCATATAATGAGGGTGACTGATCTCGTTAGTCACTTATGTGGAGATACAATGGTAAACCTGTAAGTGCTCATTGGGGAATGAGTTCACTGAACTGATCCCACATAAATCGCCGAATGGTAATTTACCTGACTGTCAACCAGCTTGATTCATCGTCACAGTTGCGTGGTTGATCCTTGGACTTGAGATTTTAAAGACACCTTGTCGGTGGATTTCTAGACTTTGACTTTGACCTACGAATCCCTATCCACGGGATCTCCAATAGTCAAAGATCGGGTCCAGCGAAAGACCTTCGAAGTTAATTGTGTGTTCAATAAAGGATCGTTCACTCTCAGGTAACTGGAGAGAGAATGCTCTAGAATAGATCCGCAGAAGTCTCTGGCCAGAGCAGGAACAATATCAGAAAAGGTGTTTTCAGATATTGTACAACATAGTCTAATTCAAGTGAGTTGACTATCTACGGTTTGACAGTTGACCATACCCTAGGTTAATTTGAGAGCATTGTGCAAACGAAGATTATAGTCATGTGGTAACTGTGGACGGATAGATTCCATAAGTGGGTTGTTGAACCCCATTACCTTTCGGGATCATACAGTGTTGCTTGGCACCCAACTTGATCAGAAGTCCAACCGAATTTACATGAGATGTTAATTCGGTTAAGTAATTAGTTAATATCTAGATATTAATTAATTACAATAGGTCAATAATTAGTTATTAGACTTAACAAGCTGAAAAACGGGACTGGTTAATGGGCCTAGAGGGTCACACGCAATAAGGTTCTCAGTCGGTGGTATTTAAGTGAGATTTATATTAAGTCAGGGACTTTTGTGAAAAATCGTGCCAACTTAATATATACGCGTTGTTGAGAAACCTTGGGCCAAGCTCCAGGGTTTCCCCATGCTGGCTGTCCCCCCTTTCTCTCTCCTCCTCCTTTGGGCGCCCCAGTTCGAGGCGCCGGCATAGTCTTCGTCTCTGCTGCGCGCGATTCCCGAAAGTCGGGAATTCCCGTCTGTGGGTTTTCAGACATCGTTGCGGTGACAAATCTTCAACGAGCGAGCTGATATGGGCGAGGGAGCAAGGACGAACCACCGTAGAGGATCGCGTGGATACCGCTGGAGGCCAGACGCTTGTGCAGCTCGCGGCATCGCCTCGACGGAACCAAGACGAAAGCGGATTCAAATCCACGCACGGTGATTTGATCATCCCGTTTGTTTTTTGTTTTACCGCTTTTGTTCCGAAACGGATCTGCGGGCATGGGCGGGAGTTTCTTTTGTTTCTGCTGCATTCTTCACGTCCCGCCCGGATCCCAACAGTATGCACATGCCAAATCACTTCCTTTGTTCTTCTTTCCTCTTCTCCTCTTATTAAAATACTTTTTTCTCTTCCACGCGGTGCCACGGTTGCCTGGCCCACGTCATGAAATCCGCTATACATGGTTGGTCACTTTAATGAATTGCATTATTATTGATATGCTGACTTTCATGCTTCCATGGCACCTCATCCGCCCAGTAGTTTTTGCCAAGCATCTTGAGAAGATGTGGTGGAGTTGGGATGCATTGGAAGCACTTCTTGAATTGTGGCATCCCCACACACCTACTTTCATTTTTTCGGAGTTTGAGGCAACAATACTAGTGGGGGAGGTGAAGCTATAGTTTGGATGGGAAGACTTGGAAGAAGATGACATGCTAGGACTACCGCCTTAGGAAGAGATTTTGAATGACATAGTCCAGGATGAGGCGGTGGCCCGATCAATAACTTGCCAACAGGGTCAAGTCAACCGGCTAGCTAAATGGATTATTGATAAAGTGAGCTCCTGGAAAGTGGATGCTGAGCATCTAATGCGAGGCCTGAGTCTTTGCCTCGGTGGGACATTACTTTTCCCCTCTTCTAGTGATGTCTTCTCTTATGATTATGTTTGAGTGATTGCTCTACTTTGGCAGGGATTTCCTGTGGCCCATGCTCTTGTGGCTCATATGTATAGTGGATTGAGCAGCATGTGCATGGCCGGAAAGCCTCAAGGGAGTCTCTTTCTACTACAGCTGTGGATGGAAAAGCATCTAGAATTTGATTTTTCACTAGAGCCACAAAACGAATCCTGCATTTTTCGTCGCAGCGCTTTGTTTCCTGTGAGATCGTTGTTTGCAACTGAAGACATGATAAATAACCTAACATGTCATCTGAAAACTCGGGACGACTGGCGGGATCATCTGAACTTCATGAATATAGAAGACTTTATATTTGTTCCCATGATATCCTGTAACACAGTCTTTCAGGTGCGTACAAACGAGAAACGAGAACTTTGGCTTGTTGGTGCAATAGAGACAGTGTTATATCAGGCTCACCGTTGTCATCTTCAGTATGGACTCCCTCGACAAATCCCTTACTCAACATTGACCAAATGATATGATTCTTCTGTGGGTTTTGGGTTCAAAGGAAGACACCGAAATATTAAAATGTTCATGAAAGCATTAGCGCAAGTATTTAGTTGGATGTAAAGGCATTATGGACGTGCAGGAAGACAATGCTCACATTCTGAGATCCATAGAATATCTCAAGACGATATGTCCAGTAGTCCCTTCTTATTTTGTTCAGCGACGTCCAGCTGAACTAGATTGATGTAATCCTTCTCTCCTCTTTCATAAATAAATGTACGGGCTTGCCCCATGATTTAATATGAATAATTATTCTGGGTTGTCCCGTAATTTTCTGTTATTATTTCACCTTTTTTTTTTTATAAAGATGATCAGCAGGAGGGAGAACCAGATGCTGGCCGTCTGATCATCAGGCGGCCAGGTGCTGGCCGTCTGACCTTTAGACAGCCAGTTGGCTGGACGTCTGATGAGCCCAGATGGCCAACTCTCTGGCCGTTTGATTTTGGAAGTTATAAGAACCCCCCTTTCTTTTTCATTTGAAAACACTCTTTTCTCATCTCCAATCACCTCTTGCCACAACTCCCAATCATCTAGCCCTCCTAGGATGAAGAACATGAGGTCCAAGCACTGTGCTTGACGTACCCGGAGGCTGTCTACTTAGTATGATCTGTAGGAAGATGAAGTTCAACCTCCGAATCTAGCTTCGGGTGATGAGTTCGTGATGGAGGAGCATGAGAGACACTTCCACGGCTCCAGTAGTGGCATTGAAGAGGATCAGGAAGCTGGTGGAAGTGAAGAGAATGTGAGGAATGAGGAAGATGCTGCCAGCGACAAAGGCGAAGACGATGATGCTGCAGAAGATGAAGGTGACACGGAGGTCATCGAAGAGGCAAAATCAACTTCGTATTCACGACAGGCAAGTGAAAGAAGATGTTTATTATTGAATTTTTTTTTTTTAGTAAGATGGCCACACATGTGGCCGGATTGTCAGATGGCCATCGTTGTGGCCGTCTAACAGTCAGACGGCCACATTGGTGGCCGTCCGTCACCAGACGGCCACCAATGTGGCTGTCTGAACAGTCTGGTCATCAGACGGCCATCTATGACCATCTGACCTTCAGACTCAGACAGCCATCAGGTGGCCGTCTGACCATCAGACGGCCACAAAAGGGGCCATTTGATTGGCAGACAGTTTTTTTTTTAAAATATATATATTGAGATGGCCACACATGTGGCCGGTTGACAATCAAACGGCCACACTATCACCTGGCCGTCTGAACAGAGGGCCACATGTCAGACGGCCATCAGGTGGCTGTCTAACCATCAAACGGCCACAAAGAAATATGCGACATGCAATCATGCATATGCAAATGTATGTACAAAATGACAAGAATTCATGCAGATGCATTTTTTTGGATTTTGAAATATGTGTTTGGATTTTGAAATATGTGACTTTTTTGGGTTTTGAAATATGTGATTATTTTGGGTTTTGAAATATATGTTTTTTTTTTATTTTGAAATATGTGATTTTTTTTTTGGATTTTGAAATATGTGATTTTTTTTTTTGGATTTTGAAACGTCCCTTGCTGAACTCCCCAGGTGTCCTATGTGCATACCTAAGCCGATTTGGGCCGTTAATAGTCCTTGACTAGAACCCACCCAGTTAAGTCTTATGCTGATGACAATGTTGTCATGCATGCTCTGGCTCCCCGTTGCTCGTGACTAATAGATTCTTCTAAAAAACATATCAACGGTAAAAGATTTGCCCGACCCATGTCTCTTTCCTCATAATTTAGGTAGTAAGTGATAGACCACCCTGGAACCCTAAGGGCCAACCGCGCGACGCTAACCTGAATTAGCGGTGTCATACCATTCGGTAAACTACTTGCGTTTACCTAAGCCCGAAGTCTCAAAAGAAGTTGATAGACTCTAAAGTCGGTATGGTACACGGATGAAAAGAACTTTTGACTAGACTCCACACACCTTTTCTTTTCTAGGAGGGTTTGGTTGGGGGAAGTGTGACAGTTAAATTTGCCATGTCATTAATTCTATTTAACTTTTGAATCTTAGTTCACTTCAACCTCACTAAGAAGAAATGAGAATACCTAAAAATAAAAAGAATGAATAGATAATCCGCTTGAGAGGATTAGGTGACCTCAGGGATTATCCTTCCTCCGCCCTATTGCCTGTTGGGATTCGATCTCTTTTTCTTTTTTCTTTTCTTTTTTGTGGCCTTGTTTTGAGATTAACTTGGCATGCCTTTTCTTTATTTGCCTCCTTATACTGACTTGACGTTGTTGGGTTTTTCTCGGTTTCTCCGGATCGCTCACGCAGCGGAAAAATAAAATATTTACAGCGATCCGTTCCCGTTTCGAAATCTAAAATACAGATAATCGGATTATCTTTTCTCACCGTGTGCGGATTCGAATCCGCAGCCGTTTGGTTCCGTCGGTGTGACACCGCAAGCCGCGCAAGCGCCCGGCCTCTAGCGAAGTCCACGCGATCCTCCTTGCAACGGATATCCTCGAGTTCGTCGTTCTTCGAAGCCCACGAAGCCTCCGCCGGTCGCCGCAATGATCGCCGCAGCGCGCAGACGATTTCCCGTCGAACGGGATTCGGAAAAGTGGCGGAGCAGATCTGGATCTGCCTGGGCGTCAGAGAAAGATAGAAATTGAGGAGGGGCGGCTAGGGTTAGCAGCATCTTGGCCTGCTCAGCCCGTTCGCTATGTTTTATACTAACCGCGCGATTTTTCACAAAAACCCCCGGTTTATATAAAACCCACTTATTTATCCATCGCCTTGAGAATCATGTGCGTATGACCCTCTAGGCCCAAGTACCTGTCCAGTTAATGGCCCAACAAGCCCAGTGACTCCTCACTGGCTTTATTAATTAATTAATAATCCTTTATTAATCAATTAATCAATCGAATTGATGTCGCACATCGAATTCGACTGGGCCTCCGATCACGTTGGGTGCCAAGCAACACCGTGTGAACCCGGAAGGTATTTGGGGTTAAGTAACCCACTCTTGGAACCTTTCCGTCGATAGTTAGCGCATGGATATAATCCTTCATTCGTACAATGCTCTCGAGTCAACTCAGGGTATGGCGAGCTGTCAAACCCTAACCGGTCGACTCACTTGGATTGGATGCCACTGATGAATATCGGAAAACTCCTTTCCCGATATTATCGTCCGCCTTGGCCAGGGACTTTCGCGCATCCTTCCTAGAGCATTCTCTCTCTAAGTACCGAGAGCGAATGATTCCTTATTGACACACAATTCCCTTCGACGGTATTTTGCTGTACCCAATCCTTGGCGTATTAGAATCCCATGGCTAGAGATTCGTAGACCAAGGTCAAAGTACAAAAGTCCACCGCCAAGGTGTCCTTGGTGTCTCAGGTCCGAGGACCATCCACGCAACTGCGACAATAGAATCAAGCTGGTTGACAGTGAGGTACAATACCATCCAGGGATTCAGTCGAATCAGTTCAGTGAACTCATTCTCTAATGAGCACCTACAGATTCGCCTTAGTGTCTCCACACAAGTGACTTATGAGACCAGTCACCCTCATCATATGAGCAGGAGTAATCTGTACTAGTCTAACCGGATATCCGATGTCCTTCTCGGATATTCTCCAACTAGGAACGATTAAGAATATGTGTGTTTAAGTGATCAGTCTCAGTAGTATGATCTCATCATAATCTGATCACCATAGCACATATTCACGGACTTCATTATGAAACGATAATTAACGCGATTTACACATAATGAATATTATGCCATTTTATTAATAATGAACGAGATTTACATTGTTAGATTGGCTTGTAGGCCACCTAAACTAACAATCTTCCACTTGGACTAAAGCCAATCACCTTTATACAATAAGCCCATAGACTCTAGGTGACGCTCAAACACAATTTGAGCCAACGGCTTTGTTAGTGGATCTGCTACATTGTCAACGGATGGAACTCTTTCCACTACTACATCACCTCTGGATATGATCTCTCTGATAAGGTGAAAGCGCCTCAGAATATGCTTCGATTTCTGATGAGACCGCGGCTCTTTCGCTTACGCAATGGCTCCATTGTTGTCGCACAACAGTGGAACAGGCTCAGAGATGCTGGGAACTACGCCGAGGTCGGTGATGAATTTCTTCAACCACATTGCTTCCTTGGCGGCTTCAGCTGCAGCGATGTACTCAGCTTCAGTCGTCGAATCTGCAGTGGTTACTTGCTTGGAACTCTTCCAGCACACTGCCCCTCCGTTTAATGTAAACACTAATCCAGATGTTGACTTGCTATCATCTGGATCTGACTGGAAACTCGAGTCAGTAAAGCCTCGCAGTTTCAAGTCACCTCCTCCATAGACAAGAAACATATCCTTAGTTCTTCTCAAGTACTTAAGGATGCATTTCACTGCCTTCCAGTGCTCTTCGCCTGGATCAGCCTGAAATCTACTCGTAACACTTAGAGCAAATGCAACATCAGGCCGTGTACATAACATGGCATACATGATAGATCCTATGGCAGAGGCATAGGGTATTCTATCCATGAATGCCCTCTCATTAGGAGTCTTAGGAGACTGCTCCTTTGAGAGATTGATTCCATGTCTTATCGGTATGAAACCTCTCTTGGAATTTTCCATGCCAAACCTTTTGACTATGGTATCTATGTACAAGGATTGGGTCATTCCAAGCATCCTCTTTGATCTATCTCTATAGATCCGTATTCCCAATACATAGGATGCTTCTCCCAAATCCTTCATGGATAAGTTTTTCGACAGCCAGACCTTTACTGATGACATCATAGCTACATCATTCCCAATGAGTAGTATGTCATCTACGTAAAGAACTAGAAAAGTGACCGCACTCTCACTGGTCTTCTTGTACACACATGGCTCATCTTCATTCTTAATGAAGTCATAAGACTTGACAGCCTCGTCAAATCTTATGTTCCAGCTCCGGGAAGCCTGCTTCAGTCCATAAATGGACCTCTGAAGCTTGCACACTTTATCTGGAGATTCTTTGGATGTGAAACCTTCTGGTTGTATCATATACACCTCTTCCTCAAGATTACCATTGAGGAAGGCAGTCTTCACATCCATCTGCCAGATTTCATAATCAAAATGTGTAGCAATGGCGAGCAGAACTCTGATCGACTTTATCATGGCAACTGGTGAGAAAGTCTCGTCATAGTCAATTCCTTGCCTTTGACGATATCCCTTTGCCACCAACCTTGCCTTATAAGTGTCGATCCGTCCATCAGCACCGATCTTTCTCTTAAAGATCCACTTGCATCCGATGGGTACAATACCCTCGGGCAAGTCCTCCAAGTTCCAAACTTGGTTGGTGTACATGGACGGGATTTCTGAGTTCATGGCTTCTCGCCATTTCCCGGCTTCTGGGCCTTCTATGGCCTCCTGGTAGGTTTTAGGATCATCATCCTCATTATATTGTACCTTAGACTCACCTTCTATGATATGTCCCACATATCGTTCGGGTAGTCTAGGTACTCTACCAGATCTACGAGGCTCATCTGTGTGTACCTGAACATATTCAGGAACTGATATCTCATCTGATGATAATGCAGCTGTTTGGGGATATGGAACCTCTTCCAGTACTATTTTACTCCCACTGTTCTCTTGGATAAGGTATTCCTCTTCCAGGAATACAGCTTTCCTCGCGACAAACACCTTTTGTTCACCAGGATGGAAAAAATAGTATCCAAAGGTTTCCTTTGGATATCCCACAAACCTGCATTTATCAGTTCGTGATTCCAGCTTGTCTGGATCATGCCTCTTTACATGAGCAGGACAACCCCAAACTTTAACATGTTTAAATTCTGGTTTCCTGCCTTTCCATATCTCATATGGAGTAGAGGCCACAGACTTGCTGGGTACTATGTTCAGTAGGTATGTTGCTGACTCTAGAGCATACCCCCAGAGGGACATTGGTAATCCTGAAAAGCTCATCATAGGTCGCACCATGTCCAACAAGGTGCGATTCCTCCTTTCTGATACACCATTCATCTGTGGTGTATATGGAGGGGTCAGCTGAGAAAGGATACCATTATCTTTTAAGAATTGTGTGAAATTAGTACTCAAGTATTCTCCTCCTCGATCTGATTGAAGAGCTTTAATACTCTTTCCTAACTGCTTCTCCACTTCATTCTTGAACTCCTTGAACTTCTCAAATGCTTCCGACTTATACTTCATTAAGTACACATAGCCGAATCTTGAGAAGTCATCGGTGAATGTGATGAAGTAAGAAAAGCCACCTTTGACTTGGGTGGACATTGGACCACATACATCCGAATGTATCAGTTCCAGAATGTCCTTGGCACGTTCTCCATGTCCACTAAATGGAGATTTTGCCATCTTTCCCATAAGGCAGGATTCACATATTGCAAACGATTCATAATCGAATGCTGTTAAATAACCATGCTTGTGCAACTTTTGCAACCTGCTTTCGCCAATGTGCCCAAGTCTACAATGCCACATGTAGGCCTGGTTCACACAATTCTTGATCTTCTTAAGAGCATTATCAATCTGAAGATTGTAATAAGAAACATCCAATAGATATAGACCGTTGACTAAAGATGCCGAAGCTATTGATTTATTACCATAATAAATCAAACAACTTCTATTCTCAATCGTCAACCTATATCCTATCTTGTCCAAACAAGATATTGATATGATGTTCTTTATTATGCTAGGAACATAATAACAATCTTCTAAAAGTAAGGCGTCTCCTGATGGAAGCCTGAGGTTTGCTGTCCCAACAGCAATCGCCGCAACTTTTGCGCCATTTCCTAGCCTCAATTCCACCTCACCTTGTCTCAGCTTGCGCTTACTTGTCAGCATCTGCATATCATGGCAGATATGAGAAGCACATCCGGTATCCAATACCCAAGATGTGGAATCTCTAACTGATAAGTTGATATCTATCATATAGATATCTGAAGCTTCAGACAACTTCACTCTTCCATGAGCTTTATCGTTAAGGAACTCCTTGCAGTTCCTCTTCCAGTGACCATACTGCTTATAGTAGAAGCAGTCACCCTTCACTACTCCTTCGCCTTTGTCCTTCGATCTTTTATCGTTAGTTATCATCTCTGCTTCAGGGGCATCTAATGCCGATTCAGCAAGAGGATCAGCTCTAGGGACAAAGTTATTGCGTTCTGATCTGAAGACATTCTTCAGGCTTCTGAACCAATCTGAGTAGATCATGTAAGTCAAAACGGCATCAAGTATGCCACGGAGTGAGTTATTCGACGACATAATTCCCTACAGGAGATAAGTAAAATCTACTTAGCAGATGTTCAGTTATTAAAATTTAAAACAAGATATGGTCTTTTGTTCAAGTTTAACTCCCATTAATTTTCGACGGACTGTATAACCCTCAGTTATACAGAACGGGAGACGCCGACAGTCTCCTAGTGGGGATCAGAATCTCAATGACTTGCACTACAGCCTTGTGGATAGCACAACAAACTGTAATACAATCAGAGAGCACCCAACTCATGGGACTTGCAACTCCTTGCAATATCTGATCATAGCTTCGGTCCCCAGAGATTTAATGGTGTTGTAGATAGCACAACAAACCACTAATTCTGGTCTAAGTTAACCATCATTACGCGACGAGCATAGATTTGCATGCAGCCCTTGTGGATAGCACAACAAAGCTACATGGTTCCTCTACCCCGATCTATAGGCATCTAATGCCATAGCCACAGTTTCTCCTCCCAATTAAGCAGGCCTTGTGGATAGCACAACAAACCTGCCTAAAGTGATTCGAATTCTATGACTATAACGATGGTGGACCACGCGGTAAGTTCTCAACTACTCACATTACGGCTTAGAGTTTATCTGAGGGTATTTAGATAATTTTTATCTTGGTCTCTCCTAGGTGATAGTATATAAATATATCGTATATATTTACTAAATACTATAACCTGCTTTGATTCATAATCAAAAGAACAACAATGCATCTCATACATGTCATTAGTGTGGTCATGGATAGCACAGTGGGTTTGACTGGAGCCAACAGTCAAACGCACACACAATCTAATTATAACATTTACATTAGATATCCTGCAATCACATAGGCAAGAAATCTCCATCTGTACGCCTTCCTAGTTGCAGTTGTGGATCGTCCTCGCTCCTTCCTCGGTTGCCTCGATCATATTTCATTAATTCTAGAATTAACAAGTAAATTGAAGAAGGCCTTATGGCGAGTACAAGAGAGAGAGGGAGGTAGAAATACATTGGAGTATGAGAGAGAGAGGTGCGCAGACCTCTATTTATTAACAATTAATAATCAAACATATATCCACGATCCACACAATCCATTCATCACATGAACAATAAATTAAGTGCATATCCTTGACCACGGTGTGTTTTAAACATCCACACATGATTCAGCGCATCACATGGCTAAAACAAATGATTTTTCAAAAATAGATAAATTTTGGCTTTCAAAAAGCTGGGATCTAATCAAAATTGGTATTTGAATTTCGAAAACTCATTTAATTAACTTAACATGCAATTAAATCCAATTTAAAAGCAATAAACACACATCACATGCGCACACACTTCGAATTAATAATTCCAGATTATTCGATGCAAATTAGAACAATTCTAATAATCTAACACTTAGATTAAACCCCATTAATAATCTAAATAATTAGACTATTAAAGATTAATCTAACTCTTAGATTAATCTATCAAAATTAATTAACAATTTAACACTTAAATTATTAATTAACTCTAATTATTAATTAACTACTAATCTAACTCTTAGATTAGTTAATTAATGTTAATTAGTAATTTAACATTTAAATTATTAATCAACACTAATTAATTAATAATTTTTCATCTAACACTTAGATTAGTTAACTTGAAATTAATCATTAATCTTAACGCTTAAAATCCACAATTAACTCTAATTAACTGATAATTACTAATTTAACAATTAAATTAGTCAATTAGAATTAATTATTAATTTAACACTTAAATTAATAACTAACTCTAAATGATAATTAACAATTAGATGTTTTAATAACTAATAATCTAACATTTAGATTAATAATTATTAACCATTAATTTTAACACTTAAAATTAGATAACTACAGTTAATTATTAAATTAACACTTAACTTAATAATTAACCATAATTTGTTAAGAACTAATTGTAATTAAAATGATTCACAATCATTAATTAAAAAGCCCAATTAAATTTCAAAACAATTTTTGAAATCAATTAAAATTAAAATCAAATTTTAATTCAATTTTTAAATGGGCATAAGTGGGGTTTAATGGGGAATTAATGGGGTATAGATATTAATTAAAATGGGCCCAGCCCATTTAACCCGAGCCAAGCTCGGACCCTGCTGAGCCAGGTGTAGGCGCCCGGAACGTTCCCCACCGCGGTTGCGAGGCTTTGGAATCGAGGGTTCCTCTCCGTTCATCTTAGCACTGTGGCGATTAAAAGGGGGTTAGAAATAAATGATGTGATCGCCAGGAGCATTACCTTTCGGTCCCTGTGCTCCGCAGGAGTGTAGAAGTTGATCGCGCGTTTTGTAGGAGCGGGAGATGCTGGTTCCTCCTTCTCTTCCTCCGGTCGGCCAGAGGAGGAGAGCCCGGTACTCTGCACACGTGAATGTGGTAAGGATCCCCTGAAAGAATGGACAAAGAAAGAATAACCCGATTAGGAATATTTGGTGCAGGATCTACTCATAAAGATGTAAAAAACTAACTGAAATCAGAGGGGAACGCACCGGATAGGTGGTGGGGAGGGAAGGTGGCTATATGTTATGGCCACCCACCTCCCGATTTTTTGTTTGGAACCTCTGGGGGTAAATAGGGTGCTAAGTCATTCTAGGATGCATGCATGCAGATAAGTGCTCGTATGTGAAAAGGAAATTATGTGTTGAAGGTAAAAGAGAGTGAAAGAGGGAGAATGTTACGGCATGGACGGAATTTGGAAATGCAATGAAGTGAAAAAGGTGAAAAGTAAAAGAGGGTTAGGAACACAAGCCCATTTGGAGTGACGATCCTCCTGAAACAGCCTTCTGATTCTTTGCCCGCTTGCCAGCCTTCTCTGAGCCTTCCTTCCAAGAAGCCACCTCTTAACCCCAGAAAATCCTTAACCCCCTTGCACGAGAGGATGTGGGGGGTTTAAATAGGCGAAGGAAAAAAGGGGAGAAAACAGGGGTCTAAATCCCCGTAAATCACCCTTCAACCAATAGGGAGTGGTCAAGGGTTGGAGGTAGTGGACGCGGCAGTCGCCGGAGTGGGGAGTGGTCGGAGTAGTGGGGACGTGGGCGGCGAGTAGAGGAGATCGTGGGGAAGACGGAGTCAAGGGGGTGGTTAAGGAGTGGACGGCCAGGTGACATGCCTTCCATTCTTGTGGTGGAAGGCGGCCCGGCTGGCCTTCGAAGGGGGTGGAAGGCGAGGGGTGGCCTTCGAAGGTGGTGGAAGGCAAGGGAGCTGGCCTTCCACGAAAAGATGGTGAAAAATGAAAAAGGCGGCTAAAACGGTGGAAGGCGAGGTAGCTGGCTTTCGAAGGGGGTAGAAGGCGGGGGGTGGCCTTTGAAGGCGGTGGAAGGCGGCCCGGCTGGCCTTCGAAGGGGGTGGAAGGCGAGGGGTGGCCTTCGAAGGAGGTGGAAGGCAAGGGGTGGCCTTCGAAGGAGGTGGAAGGCAAGGGGGTTGGCCTTCCACGAAAAAGGTGGTAAAAAGTGAAAAAGGTGGCTAAAAAAGGTGGAAGGCAAGGTGGCTGGCCTTCGAAGGGGGTAGAAGGCGGGGGGTGGCCTTCGAAGGTGGTGGAAGGCAAGGGGGTTGGCCTTCCACGAAAAAAAGTGGCTAGAGTCGGGATTTGGTTAATGGGCCTAGCTGGTAGTGGGCTGAGATGGCTGAAATGAGGGGATTTTGGTGATGAAGGGCTAATGATGGATTGGGTTCATGACCAAAAGGGTGGTCCAAAATCGGTGTCTACAAATGCCCCTCCGGGACACCTATTTTGCAGTGGAGTGGAACGGAATGATAAATAGGTGTTTCGGAAATCGAGACTGATTTTGGACAACCCGAAAAATGAATGAACTATATCCAAGGATGATATGCGAATGCGGCAAATGCATGAAAGCTAGCTATTTGAGTTGCAAGAGTGGTTTAAGAAAAGGGACAAAGTTCGGTACTAGAGAATCACAGTCCGTGGGACCCCCGGGTGCTGGAACCGCGAGGCCTTGGCATACCAGAATATAGCGATCTGGCCCAAGGGGATCTCGAGCATGAAAGGTGTAGGAGTGTGACTTGAAGAACTCTCAACACAACGGGTGCGCGGTGGCCTGGCGCATCATGGGATCGCCAAGTGAGAGACTCTCAAGCGCACTTGCTGAAAAAAGGAGAAAGGGGTCTTGCAATTCAAAAGGCTAATAGACGTACAACTGCCAGAATCACGGATCAGCGATGGGTTAAGCAGTGTGATGAATCATGGTCATTGCCCCTAGGGCGAGGATGAATACTTATGCAAATGCATGCTGGGTTGAAATCTTTAAAAAAAACAAATTCCTAATGCAGTTCCTAATGCAAACAGGAGGGATTTATTGGCCAATCGAATTACTTGGAGAATATAGACTCCTCATTGTTTTGTTTAAAGAGGAACTCAGAGTCTATACGCCCGAAGTTATTAGCCTCCTGTGTCTTCAATCCTACTTGCTTCGGATTCCCTGCAGCTGCAAGAACGCACATCAGTAAATGTAAATAATCAATGATCCACAATATCTTAATGTCGAGCTGCAAGGAAACGAGGGACAAAGGTCCCTGTCGAGTCGAAGCCAGCACGGAAGATATGGCCATTCTCAAAGTAGAATGCCAATCCGGCTGCTTTCGGCTTCGACTCGACAGCAAAAGCATCCACCTTTTGGACAGAATCCTTTTCCTGTATGCACAAAATGAAGGGGAAATAGTTAGTAGTATCTGTTTTCGGCTCCTTGCCCAAAAGAGCAACTACCTTTTCCCTAGCCTTCGCATAGGGTCAAGGGGCCGTGTTACTAACCAGACAAAAGGAAGAATATTGAAACTGATGCAAGAAGTAAATATGCAAATGCTGGTGGATATTAACAAGTGAGGTGTGTGATGAATGAAAACATGTTTTTTTTGTCCGACCACCTGGTGACTGCCCAGACTTAGGCTGGTTGAATGATAAAAGGGAAATGCACACTCAACTTCCCAGGTATCCTAAGCTCACATCTCGATTGATTTGGGCCTCTAGACTCCTCAAACTAACCTTGACAGGTTAAGACTCATACTGATGACAATACCGTTATGACATGCTTAGGCTCCCAGCTGCTTCCGACCACCAAGTTTGCCCAAAAAGCTTTCGAGGTAAATGATTTGCCCGACCCGGGTCTCTTTCCTCACAATCTAGAAGGTATATGATGGAACACCTTGGAGCCCTAACGGTCAACCGCGCGACGCTGACCCGAAATCAGACGCCGTCGCACCGATTGGTGACGCGCATGCATTGACCTAAGCCCGAAGTTGTAAGGGTGCACATTGAGATTATGGTTAAGAAATTAGTTCACCAGAAACGTCGACATTACTCTTCACCCATTTTGGACTCCTGTGATCATGTGAGCATGTGACGATTTTTGAAAACGAACCATTTTAAAATGATGTTCAGTCTTTAGATAGCTATCTCGTGCTGAACCTTGGGGGAGAAAAAGTGAAGAAATTGTGGAGACAAACTTCACAGGAGGATCGACAAAACCGTTAAAAGGGGGAGCTGTGACAAAAACGGACTCCTTTTGACCTCCTAGATGCCCCAATTTTGACTTTTCAGGCCTTCATTGGATTTCTTGGCCAGGCACGGTCACGACCAGGCTTTTTTCATGATTGCTTGAACCCCTTTTTCTTTTTTGTATTTCTTTTCCGCTCTTGACATTTATTGGGGTTATTTGATATTCCGCCTGCGGGGACACTGCCCTCTTCACGTGCTCTGGTCTTTTACATTTCATTTCTGGGCCCGTTTTTGTTGAGGGGTTACATCTATCGGGTTTTTTGAGGAACCGCAATTTGCTGAGCTCGACCGTTTAAGGGCGTCAACTGTCCTGATCGGTCGAGAGACGAAGAGCAAAGGTTGCATTGTGACAGTATACTAAAGACTTGGGACTCATTTTAAACAGGTTCTTTTTGAAAAATGTGCAGGTGTGTGCATCTAATGATGAGCATAGGGATCCGTATGAAAGTAAAGTAGACACGTCCAAGGTTCTGGTGGACCAAAATCTTAGCCCAATCCTAATGTCAACCCAACCTATCATGCAACTAGACCTAGACAGGGGGTAACGTGGCAGTCACCAGACAGTTGGATTTTGTGTCTTTTCTGATTTTTTTTGTCATTTTCATTAAAGTATGTACATATTTACAAATATTTTGATGCTTTTTGGATATTCGATTTTTTTGGGATTTTGAAATTTTTGATTTTTTGTATTTTTAAGGTTAAACTTCTTCAAATAGACTCCTATCCAAAGGAAAACTTTTCAAAATATTTACACTTATTTGCTGGAAACGAAAGAACCTACTTACCTCTACAACTTGTAGATAAAGAGGAAGCTATCCAATCCCTAAGCGATTATGCACAAGACTCAGAGGGTGAGTCAGACATGTTGCAAAGGTGGGTCCTTGAGACACAGACCCAATGATGGCAGAATTGCCCCAAGAGTAAGCTACGACCAGTGATGAGAGCCTGAGAAGGGCAGGTGTGTGAAATAGCAAGGGAATGAAAGTGGTGGGTACCGGTTCATCCCTCACTAAGGAGGCTCCTTCTCGTCGAGTAGTTGGTTCATAGAACAACAGCTGTGTTGCGAAATCTTCTGCATCTTCCCTCTGAATTTCATTGATTGCTTCCTTCAACTAATCCTCAAGATAGTGTATCTTGAGTACCTCTTGACTTTCCTTCACAAGGTGATCCAAGAGACTCCATTTTCTTGATCCTTCAGTTGATTTGGTTAGTATGTAACCCAATTTGAATCTCCCAATGGTCGGCTTTTCAAAGATAGGTTCTTGAATTCCCTGCTCTTCTTTGTCTAACCCAGGTCCCGAACTATACCCCATTTTGTTCATAAGCTGCCAACCTATGCTAGGCTGGGGCTTGGCCTGAGAGTCAACCAATGAAAGGATGGGCTCTGCCCCTTTTCCAGGAGTGATCATGGATGGAATTTGTTCAGTCGAGAGTGGTCCCAAAGACTCAAGACAAGGAGTACCCTTGACAATCTTCCCAGTGTATGGGAATTTATAGCACTGATGATTAGTAGAGGGCACTCCCAGGGTCTGGTCCATCCAAGGCCTTCCCAAAATGGCGTTGTATATGGGCTTGACATCAAGGATGTAGAATTCAAAGATCAAGGCCACTGGGCCAATTTCCAGGTTCCCATTTGAGATCATCATGGAAGTAGACTCAACCTTTTCTGGATCAATCCCTACTTTCTTGGGGGTCTTGAGCGGACAGACATTGATTGATGCCCCAGTATCCAACAGGATGGAGTCCAATGAGTGACCCTTGAGTGTTGGGGTCAAGCATGAGGGAAGGGATTGACATTCAGGGGGAGCTAGACTCTTATCTGTGAAGGACATGGTAGGTGTCTGGGTGACTGAGAGAATGGCATTGGTGACCCCCCTGATAGGAAGATCTTCTTTGAGTGTAATGCGCTGGAGGAACTTGAACAATGTCTCCCTGTGTGTAGGAGATCTCCTAATCAACTCTAGGACTGGCATCTTAGCAGGAGTTTTCCCTAGATGTTGTAGGATGTCATACTTGGATAGATCTGAATCCTCTTGAGAGTCCAAGGGTTGACTTGTTGGGGGAATGATGCGATTTCTCAGTGTAACGCCAATCGGACTGGGGTCCACTGCCTGATCTGACTTTAGGGGTTGAACTGGTGGTGAATTCTTTAGGCAGAATTGGGTTACTGGACCTGGCTTTGGTGTTGGACACAAGATGGAGAGAGGAGGTTCTCTAATTGAAACTGAGGGAACTTGGACCAGAGTGACTGGGTTGATGGCTGTTGGTTGTTCCCTAGGTCGTATCAAGACCAAAGGTTTGTCTTGGATGATAGTGGAGACTCCTTGCAACGGCTCTCTAGGCTTGGTCGTCCTAGTAGGGCACTCACGCGATATCCCAACCTCTTCATACTCCCAGTATTGTCCTCTATGATCGACATTTGGTTCCAAATTTTTGACAAGGGTGCTCACCCTTTCTAGAGAGCTAAATGGATCTTGGGCCACCTGATAAGAGGGCGGAGGGCCCTTGACTTCCAAGGTTTCAGCAGCCTCTTTCATGTGCCCCCAATTGATCTTGGCACTGGAGAAAGGGGGAATTGCTGAATATGGTTTCTGATTGGATTGGTTGCCTGATCTAGACATAAGACTGGGTGACCTAAAGAGCTGCCCCAAGGCACTCACCTGTTCATTGATTGTCACTCCCTCTATTGGTGGAATCCTCTTACTTCTGTTCTGATTTTCAAAAAAGGATGGCAAAGTGGAACTCCAGATCTGAGATTGAACTACCCGAGCTCGATTATAAAGTTGTGCGAATGTGTGAAATTAGCTCAGCATGAGAATAGACCGAAGCTGCGGGGTAGCGTTGTTGACCAACATGGTGATAGCTTGAGATTCGGGGATTTCCACTTCTGCCCTAGAGGCCATTGCCCTCCACCTGTTGGCAAAATACGTGAACTCCTCTTCAGGCTTCATATTCTCCATCACAAGATCAAACAAGGTGGGAGGCATGGTTGTCATATAACTAAACTGAGTGATGAATTTTTCGGAGACCATATCAAAATTGATTAGGTCTGTGGCGGGCAAGGAAGAAAACCATCTTAAGGCCTCACCTTCTAAGGATTTCTGGAACAGATGGTCAAGGAGGACTCTGTCGTAGAGCCATTGATGGGAATCCATGAGGAAACTTGACAGGTGATCATGAGGGTCAGAGGTGCCATCATATTTCCTGTATTTGGGGGCTTTGAATCCTGGCGGAAAGTAGGCCGGAGGGAGCTTACAATAGCTTGAGAGAGAGTGCGGTTGTTTCAGGGTAAGTTTCTCGGCCATGAACTTACGCACATAGGTTTCAACCTCACTTTTGTGAATGAATTCTTTCTGCTCGGGAGGAGGTGTAGTTGGAGAGACTGGAATCGGCATGACAGGTGGAGTAACTGGAGTAGGGGTTGGCTGGTTGATGCGGGTCTGAGCTCTGTTGGAAGATCCTTGGAGGTGAGTTCTCCGAGGAGTGGCATCTTGAGTTTTGCCACAGGAGGCCCACTGGATGAGTTGATCAAGGGTGTACCGTGATAACACGGCAGTAAGTTCCGGATCCTCACTTGGGTTTCGGAGGGTTCTGTTGGACATTATAGGGTCACTTTCTGAAGAAGAAGAATCATCCAAGCACCTTCTCCTAAATTCCTCTCCAGGTGTTTGGAACATACCCACAAATGTTGGTTGTGGATCCTCTTCAATCTCAAACAAAGGGTTGTGAATAACATTGCCACCGAACTGGTCCATGTCATCATACACAGCATTGACATACATCTGGTTCATTATGAAGTACAGGTCCTAACTGATTTTAGATTTCACTTGAAATGTTTGCCAACATTTTATGAAAGTTGGTTTCTAACAAAACAAGTTTAACCCTTAACGACCCTTCACTTTTTCAAAGCTTGTTCTACTGGGATTCAATTAAGTGTCTTCAAACTTGAAACAATTCATTGATTTCTCACACAAACCCAAGGTTCCTACAGGGTGGTTTCGGGTACAACTTGCTCGGCGGCCAAGTGGGAATCCCTCGCTCGCGGAGACTGACGGAGGTTCCCAACAGACTAAGACTAGTCGCACCCGAGTGGGAATCCTCAGGTGGAGAGTCAAATCCTGCGGGAGGGGTGACTAAAAGATGTGATGCCGGCTCTTCCTTAAAACCTCCGCGGAGACCACCCCAAAAAACCCAAACAGTTAACAAACAGGAAGTCAGAGCATTTAACAATTCAACGAGACAAGCAGCAGCGAACCATTTATGAACAGTGACAGTAGAACAGAGAAAGAGGCCGACGGGATGTCGGCGGCTAAGGGCTAGCCGTCAAAGGGTACGGATGGCCAGGTGGCGGCCGTACAAGGGGAGGTCGACGGCCAAGGTCTGGCCGTCCACTGGGTCGGACGGCCAGGTCTTGGCCGTCCACGTGGGCTGACGGCCAGTGTCTGGCCGTCCACGGGGTTGGACGGCCAGGTGTTGGCCGTCCAGGGGCAATATCGACGGCCAACTGGTGGCCGTCCAGCAGGTCCGACGGCCGGGTTATGGCCGTCCAAGGGGCTCGACGGCCGGGGTCCGGCCGTCCAGAGACTATTGAGTTAAGGATCCTTACCTTCTTTTCCTTTGAACGGGACGCGTGCAGCGGGCTACAGAGGTCCCACCGTGATCGCCAGAGGGCTGTAGGCGCCCGGAACGTTCCCCGCCGCGGCTGCGAGGCTTTGGAATCGAGGGTTCCTCTCCGTTCGTCTTAGCACTGTGGCGATTAAAAGGGGGTTAGAAATAAATGATGTGATCGCCAGGAGCATTACCTTTCGGTCCCTGTGCTCCGCAGGAGTGTAGAAGTTGATCGCGCGTTTTGTAGGAGCGGGAGATGCTGGTTCCTCCTTCTCTTCCTCCGGCCGGCCAGAGGAGGAGAGCCCGGTACTCTGCACACGTGAATGTGGTAAGGATCCCCTGAAAGAATGGACAAAGAAAGAATAACCCGATTAGGAATATTTGGTGCAGGATCTACTCATAAAGATGTAAAAAACTAACTGAAATCAGAGGGGAACGCACCGAATAGGTGGTGGGGAGGGAAGGTGACCATATGTTATGGCCACCCACCTCCCGATTTTTTGTTTGGAACCTCTGGGGGTAAATAGGGTGCTAAGTCATTCTAGGATGCATGCATGCAGATAAGTGCTCGTGTGTGAAAAGGAAATGATGTGTTGAAGGTAAAAGAGAGTGAAAGAGGGAGAATGTTACGGCATGGACGGAATTTGGAAATGCAATGAAGTGAAAAAGGTGAAAAGTAAAAGAGGGTTAGGAAGACAAGCCCATTTGGAGTGACGATCCTCCTGAAACAGCCTTCTGATTCTTTGTCCGCTTGCCAGCCTTCTCTGAGCCTTCCTTCCAAGAAGCCACCTCTTAACCCCAAAAAATCCTTAACCCCCTTGCTCGAGAGGATGTGGGGGGTTTAAATAGGCGAAGGAAAAAAAGGGAGAAAACAGGGGCCTAAATCCCCGTAAATCACCCTTCAACCAATAGGGAGTGGTCAAGGGTTGGAGGTAGTGGACGCGGCAGTCGCCGGAGTGGGGAGTGGTCGGAGTAGTGGGGACGTGGGCGGCGAGTAGAGGAGATCGTGGGGAAGACGAAGTCAAGGGGGTGGTTAAGGAGTGGACGGCCAGGTGACATGCCTTCCATTCTTGTGGTGGAAGGCGGCCCGGCTGGCCTTCGAAGGGGGTGGAAGGCGAGGGGTGGCCTTCGAAGGTGGTGGAAGGCAAGGGGTGGCCTTCGAAGGTGGTGGAAGGCAAGGGAGCTGGCCTTCCACGAAAAGATGGTGAAAAATGAAAAAGGTGGCTAAAACGGTGGAAGGCGAGGTAGCTGGCCTTCGAAGGGGGTAGAAGGCGGGGGGTGGCCTTCGAAGGCGGTGGAAGGCGGCCCGACTGGCCTTCGAAGGAGGTGGAAGGCAAGGGGTGGCCTTCGAAGGAGGTGGAAGGCAAGGGGGTTGGCCTTCCACGAAAAAGGTGGTAAAAAGTGAAAAAGGTGGCTAAAAAAGGTGGAAAGCAAGGTGGCTGGCCTTCGAAGGGGGTAGAAGGCGGGGGGTGGCCTTCGAAGGCGGTGGAAGGCAAGGGGGTTGGCCTTCCACGAAAAAAGGTGGCTAGAGTCGGGATTTGGTTAATGGGCCTAGCTGGTAGTGGGCTGAGATGGCTGAAATGAGGGGATTTTGGTGATGAAGGGCTAATGATGGATTGGGTTCATGACCAAAAGGGTGGTCCAAAATCGGTGTCTACACCAGGGTCGAACCAGGTGCCACCCTGGGCTCGGCCCGGGCCAGCAGGGAACCCGGCCCAACCCTAGCCGGTCGGACCGGCTGGAAGGAGTGAACCGGCCCCCTTCCTCCCATCCGAGCCCTAACCTGCAACTGCAGGGTATGCAGGCCGGCGGCTAGGGTTAGGGCGCCGGCGGCCAGGCCCCCCCCCCAGCGGCGCCGGCCACGCCGGCGGTACCCCCGGCGCCGGCAGGGTCACCGGAGATGTCCAATCAAGCTGCCGGCAGAGCCCCAAAATTCCCCCAAAAATCTGGTTTTTCAGGGTTTTTAAATCCGATTTGGAGTCGATTTTCAGGACCTCCAAGGGCACTCCGGCGCCGATCTAGGTGACCGGTGGATAGAGGTGACTATCCTCTACGGATCTAGAGTCTCGGCCGGCCATCCCAACGCTTGGGAGGCCGATTGAAGCCGCTGTAAACTCGCCGTTCTTCGTCTCACGAAGAACATGAAAAAAACCCCAAAATAATCTCGAAAAATGACAGAAAAATAATCAAATCATTTGTGTTCATCTTATGAACACTATTCCGTCATTTTAATCGGATTAAACGCATGGAATAACTCAAGAAAAATCAATTTCGAAAACCGAAACGGGACGAGAAACAGTGGAACCTGGCTCTGATACCAGTGTTGGGTTTTTCTCGGTTTCTCCGGATCGCTCACGCAGCGGAAAAATAAAATATTTACAGCGATCCGTTCCCGTTTCGAAATCTAAAATACAAGATAATCGGATTATCTTTTCTCACCGTGTGCGGATTCGAATCCGCAGCCATTTGGTTCCGTCGGTGCGACACCGCGAGCCGCACAAGCGCCCGGCCTCTAGGGAAGTCCACGCGATCCTCCCCGCGACGGATATCCTCGAGTTCGTCGTTCTTCGAATCCCACGAAGCCTCCGCCGGTCGCCGCAATGATCTCCGCAGCGCGCGGACGATTTCCCGTCGAACGGGATTCGGAGAAGTGGCGGAGCAGATCTGGATCTTCCTGCGCGTCAGAGAAAGACAGAAACTGAGGAGGGGCGCCTAGGGTTAGCAGCAGCTTAGCCTGCTCAGCCCGTTCGCTATGTTTTATACTAACCGCGCGGTTTTTCACAAAAACCCCCGGTTTATATAAAACCCACTTATTTATCCATCGCCTTGAGAATCATGTGCGTGTGACCCTCTAGGCCCAAGTACCAGTCCAGTTAATGGCCCAACAAGCCCAGTGACTCCTCACTGGCTTTATTAATTAATTAATAACCCTTTATTAATCAATTAATCAATCGAATTGATGTCGCACATCGAATTCGACTGGGCCTCCGATCACGTTGGGTGCCAAGTAACACCGCGTGAACCCGGAATGTATTTGGGGTTAAGTAACCCACTCTTGGAACCATTCCGTCGACAGTTACCGCGTGGATATAATCCTTCATTCGTACAATGCTCTCGAGTCAACTCAGGGTATGGCGAGCTGTCAAACCCTAACCGGTCGACTCACTTGGATTGGATGCCGCTGATGAATATCGGAAAACTCCTTTCCCGATATTATCGTCCACCCTGGCCAGGGACTTTCGCGCATCCTTCCTAGAGCATTCTCTCTCTAAGTACCGAGAGCGAATGATTCCTTATTGACACACAATTCCCTTCGACGGTATTTCGCTGTACCTAATCCTTGGCATATTAGAATCCCATGGCTAGAGATTCGTAGACCAAGGTCAAAGTACAGAAGTCCACCGCAAAGGTGTCCTTGGTGTCTCAGGTCCGAGGACCATCCACGCAACTGCGACAATAGAATCAAGCTGGTTGACAGTGAGGTACAATACCATCCAGTGATTCAGTCGGATCAGTTCAGTGAACTCATTCTCCAATGAGCACCTACAGATTCGCCTTAGTGTCTCCACACAAGTGACTTATGAGACCAGTCACCCTCATCATATGAGCAGGAGTAATCTGTACTAGTCTAACCGGATATCCGATGTCCTTCTCGGATATCCTCCGACTAGGAACGATTAAGAATATGTGTGTTTAAGTGATCAGTCTCAGTAGTATGATCTCATCATAATCTGATCACCATAGCACATATTCATGGACTTCATTATGAAACGATAATTAACGCGATTTACACATAATGAATATTATGCCATTTTATTAATAATGAACGAGATTTACATTGTTAGATTGGCTTGTAGGCCACCTAAACTAACAGACGTTTGGTATGGAGGCTTTTGCTTCTTTTTGCCTTTGATATGGCTTTTGCTTTTGATTTCTTTGTTTGACTTCCTCCTACTAGGGCGGCAGACGGACTCGGGAATCCTCCTGTAAGGCCGCGGTCCCCTGACTTTGGCAGAATACGAGGGGTGTTCTATCTTCTTCTAAGCTTGGTTTCCATTCCCTTTGACTCATCCGTTGCTCCTCAATGATAGGCGTGGGTGTGTGTAAGGGCTTCTCCTTTTCCAAACTCTAAAAAAATAGAGCCAGTTTATGAAAATCTAATCTTAAATCCCACTGGTCATAGCACCATGCCAACTATCCTATTCCTATTTGAAACAAAAGATGAATGACCTAAGGGTAGAACTTATTCAGGCAAACACCATTCCATGGATGGGACAACTCTCGCCCTTTCTCATCTACCACCCTATATGCGTTCCCAGGATATACCTCTTTAACCACAAATGGTCCTTCCCAATTCTCAAGCAACTTATTTCTTGGTCCAGAAGATTTTATGAATTTTTGTTTTAGGACCATCTCACCCACCTCAAATTTGCGTTCAATTACCTTTTTGGCAAAAATCCTTGAAAATTCTTTGACGATGAACTTTAGTGTGATCGGCAACAATCATCCGTTTTTCATCTAAGAGTTCCAATTGGACCAACAAAGCCTCCCGATGTCCATTGGAATCTAAATCCTGGCCCAATTGTACTCTTAGTGGAGGGATGAGGATCTCGTATGGGAGTACCACCTCTAATCTGAACGTGAGAGCAAAAGGGGTTCGACTGGTAGGGGTTCGGATCAAGGTTCGATATGCCCATAGAGCATTTACTAAACGTTCTAGCCAATCTGTGAAATTGGTGATTTGAAGTTTTTCTTTATGATTCTGATGAGGGTTTTTTTTGTTGCTTCTGCTTGACCATTACCTTGTAGATAATATAGAGATGAATGATGCAATTCAATGCAAAACTTACTGCACATTTCATGAAGCTCCTAGGCAACAAATTGAGGTCCATTATATGTGACGATGTCCCTTGGGGTTTCGAACCTAGCCAAAATGTTGCGCCTGATAAACTTGATCACTATTGAGGCTTTGATCTTGGAGAAGGCTTCTACTTCGGCCCATTTTGTGAAGTATTCAATGGCAGTGAGGATGAAGGACTTCTTTTTTATTTCTCCGATTCTATCTTCCACGGGTCAAAGAACATCAAATGCCCACATGGCAAAGGGCTACGGAGTGATAATTGGGTGAAAAGATGAGGAAGGAGCATAAATCTTGTGGGCATGAAGCTAACACTTCACACAATGCCGAACGAAAGTATTGCAATCTTCCTCCATGGTTGTCTAGTTGTAGAGTTTGAGAAGTTTCTGGGCTAGTGAGTGGCCATTGACATGTCTGCCACATTCATTGGCATGAGCAGCTTCTACCACTTGTTTAGCCTCTATCTCATCTAAGCAGCGAAGGAATACCCCACTAAGTGACTTCTTATGAAGCACACCTCCAAGGGTCCTGTATCTCTATGCTACCCGGTGAATTACCTTTCTATCCTGAGTTGTGACATATTCTGGGAAAGACCCATGCTTACAGTAATTCTCAAATATCAAAATATCAAGGGTTCCCATTGTCGAAGTCTATCACCGGCTCTACCTTAGGAGGCTTAAGGAACTGTTGGAACCAAGGGTCAAAAAGAGGGGGGAAATCCATTTTTTGGATTAGGATTGTTTCAGATGACGTGCATGGTGGGAATTCTAGGTGATATAATTGGGTGGCCTCAAAGCCAATTATTGTACATTCTAATTCAAAATATTAATAAAGGCAATCATTTCATTATATATTGTCCTTGCAAATTAAATATAGTAATGAAGGTACGTAAACAAATATATGGGATATTGAATCATGATGAGATCATGATAGTGAGATCAATACTCTTAGTCACTTGTCTTAAACAGTTCTCGATCATAAGGTATTTGAATTGGACATTAAATATCCGATAAGATCGACATAAGTTATTTCTGCTCATGCGATGAGGGTGAATGATCTCACATTCACCCGTGTGGTGACCCTAAAACAAATTTGTGGGTGCTCATTAGAGAATGAGTTCACTAAACAGATCCGAATTAGAATTTCTGGATGGTCATTATACCTGATAGTCAACTAGGGAATTCAATCGTTGCAGTAGCACAGTTGATCCTTTGACCTAAGTCACCAATGATACCTTCCTTATAGACCATTATGTCTTGATTCTCTAGCTTGTGGACTTTAACCATTAAATCCACGATAGTCAGTCTCTCATACATAGTGGAAAGCATGCGAAGGTAATTGAGTAAATAACAGGGGATCACTCACTCTTGGTATACGACTGGAGAGAGAATGTCTTATAGATGTGTACACAGAAATCCCTGGCCAGGGTCAACTAAAAGAGATGTCTTTTTAGAAGTTAACTGAGTACTGGAATCTATCTAAACAATGCGATAAAGGATTTGACTATGAAACCATACCATACTCATGCGTTATTGCGACATTGGATGAGTGAAGAATTTTATCTGTACGGTATCTGTAGACGGAAATGTTCAATTAAAGAGAACAATATCCCTTATATCTTTTGGGATCAGGAGGTAGTGTTTGGTGTCGTTCATGGTCATAAGGTCAAGTGGATTAATTATCGGATGATAAACCACTTATTTATTGAATTAATTATTTAACATATGATGTTTAAATAATAATTAATAAATACTAAACTTAAAATTAGTTATAAGTTTAGTGGGCTTGAAACCAAACTGATATATGGGCCTAGAGGGTCACACACATAAGAGTTCTCGTAAGACGGTGAAAGATGTTAAATATTATATTTATCTAGGTTTTTGTGAAAAGCCGCAGGATAAACATGAATATTTAAATGGAGAATTATCCAAGGCCAAGCTCTTGGATAATCATGAGAAATAAATCTTGGCCTTATCTATAATTGTTATAAAAGGAGGGCTACATGGTGGTGTACGCACATGACACTCTTGTGGAGTTTCTCTCTCCTCTCTCTCTCTCCCTCTCTCTCTCTCTTGAAGAAGACCTCTCTCACTTCAACTTTTCAAGTGCATGGTGGATTTGAGATCGAGTCAAAGTACTCAAGCCGACGAGGAAATCACGCCTGCTTTGGGAGCTTGGGTGGATACCTCTGGAGATTGTGTGCGTGCGCTGTTGGGTTCTCAGGTTTCTCCGGATCTCCCGCGCAGTGAAAATAAAATGAAAACGGAGATCCATTCCCGTTTCAAAAAATCTAAAAATCGGATTATCGAATAATTGGTTCTTACCGTGTGCGGATTCGAATCCGCAACCGTTCGGTTCCGTCGGTGCAAAACCGCAAGCCGCACAAGCGCCCAGCCTCTAGCGGAGTCCACACGATCCTCCTCGCGACGGATATCCTCACGATCCTCGTTCTTCGCAGCCACGAAACCTCCGCCGGTCGCCGCAACCCACGGACGATTTCCCGTCAAACAGGAGTCGGAGAAGCGGCGGAGCAGATCCGAGGATCTGGATCTGGCCTGGGGCGCTAGAGAGAGAGAGAAACAGAGGAGGGGGCGGCTAGGATTAGCAGCAGCTTGGCCTGCTCAGCCCGTTCGCTACATTTTATACTAACCGCACGATTTTTCATAAAAACCCTCGATTTGTATAAAACCCACTTATTTATGTATCGCCTTGAGAATCATTTGCGTGTGACCCTCTAGTCCCAATTACCAGTCCGGTTAATAGCCCAATATGCCCAGTAACTCCTTACTGGCTTTATTAATCAATTAATAACTCTTTATTAATTAATTAATCAATCGAATTGATGTCGCACATCGAATTTGACCGGGTCTCCGATCACGTTGGGTGCCAAGCAACACCGTGTGAACTCGGAAGGTATCGGGGTTAAGTAGCCCACTCTTGGAACCTTTTTGCCGACAGTTATCACGTGGATATAATCCTTCATTCGTACAATGCTCTCGAGTCAACTCAGGGGATGGCGTGCTGTCAAACCCTAACCGGTCGACTCACTTGGATTGGATGCCGCTGATGAATATCGGAAAACACCTTTCCCGATATTATCGTCCGCCCTGGCCAGGGACTTATGCACATCCTTCCTAGAGCATTCTCTCTCATCGTACCGAGAGCGAATGATTCCTTATTGACACACAATTCCCTTCGACGGTATTCCGTTGTACCCGATCCTTGGATGTTTAGAATCCCGTAGTTAAAGATTCATAAACTAAGGTCAAAGCACAGAAGTCCACCGATAAGGTGTCCTTGGTGTCTCAGGTCCGAGGACCATCCACGCAACTGCGACAATAGAATCAAGCTGGTTGATAGTGAGGTACAATACCATCGAACGATTCAGTAGGATCAGTTCAGTGAACTCATTCTCCAATGAGCACCTACAGATTCGCCTTAGTGTATCCACACAAGTGACTTATGAGATCAGTCACCCTCATCATATGAGCAGGAGTAATCTTTACTAGTTATACCGGATATCTGATGTCCTTCTCGGATATCCTCCGACTATGAACGATTAAGAATATGTGTGTTTAAGTGATCAGTCTCATTTGTATGATCTCATCATAATCTAATCACTATCGCACATATTCACGGACTTCATTATGAGACGATAATTAATATAATTTACACCCAATGAATATTATACCATTATATTAATAAATGAACGAGATTTACATAATCAGATTGGTTTGTAGGCCACCTAAGACTAACAATCTCCCACTTGGACTAAAGCCGATCACCTTTATATAGTAAGCCTATAGACTCTAGGTGACGCTCAAACACAATTCGTGCCAACGGCTTTGTTAGTGGATTTGCTACATTGTCGACGGATGGAACTCTTTCCACTACTACATCTCCTCTGGATATGATCTCTCTGATAAGATGAAAGCACCTCAAAATATGCTTCGATTTCTGATGAGACTGAGGCTCTTTCGCTTGTGCAATAGTCCCATTGTTGTCACATAATAGCGTAACATGATCAAAGACGCAGGGAACTATGTCAAGGTCGGTGATGAACTTCTTCAACCATACTACTTCCTTGAAAGCTTCAGCTGCAGCGATGTTCTCAGCTTCAGTCGTTGAATCTGCAATTGTTGCTTGCTCGGAACTCTTCCAGCACACTGCTCCTCCGTTTAAAGTAAACACAAATCCAGATGTAGGCTTGCTATCATCTGGATCTGACTGGAAACTCAAGTCAGAAAAGCCTCGGAGTTTCAAGTCACCTCCTCCATAGACAAAAAACATATCCTTAGTTCTTCTCAAGTACTTAAAGATACATTTCACTGCCTTCCAGTGCTCTTCGCCTGGATCAGCCTGAAATCTGCTCGTAACACTTAGAGCATATGCAACATCAAGTCTTGTACATAGTATGGCATACATGATAGATCCTATAGGAAAGACATAGGGTACTCTATCCATGAATGCCCTCTCATCAGGAGTCTTAGGAGACTGCTCCTTTGAGAGATTAATTCCATGTCTCATAGGGATGAGACATCTCTTAGAATTTTTCATGCCAAACCTTTTGACTATGATATCTATGTATAAGGAATGGGTCATTCCAAGCATCCTCTTTGATCTATCTCTATAGATCTATATTCCCAATACGTAGGATCTTCTCCCAAATCCTTCATAGACAAGTTTTTCAACAGCTAGATCTTTACTGATGACATCATAGCTAGATCATTCCCAATGAGTAGTATGTCATCTACGTAAAGAACTAAGAAGGTGACTGCGCTCCCACTGGTCTTCTTGTACACACAAGGCTCATCTTCATTCTTAATGAAGTTATAAGACTTGATAGCCTCGTCAAATCTTATGTTCCAGCTCCGGGAAGCTTGCTACAGTCTATAAATGGACCTCTGAAGTTTGCACACTTTATCTAGAGATTCTTTAGATGTGAAACCTTCTAGTTGTATCATATACACCTCTTCCTCAAGTTTACTATTGAGAAAGGCAGTCTTCACATCCAGCTGTCAAATTTCATAATCAAAATGTGCAGCAATGGCGAATAGAACTCTGATCGACTTTATCATGGCAACTGGTGAGAAAGTCTCGTCATAGTCAATTCCTTGCCTTTGACGATATCCCTTTGCCACCAACCTTGTCTTATAAGTGTCGACCCGTCCATCAGTACCGATCTTTCCCTTAAAGATCCACTTGCATCCGATGGGTACAATACCCTCGGGCAAGTCCTCCAAGTTCTAAACTTGGTTGGTGTACATGGACTGGATTTCTGAGTTCATGGCTTCTCGCCATTTCCCAGCTTCTGAGCCTTCTATGGCCTCCTGGTAGGTCTTAGGATCATCATCCTCATTATATTCTAGCTTAGACTCACCTTCAACGATATGTCCCACATATCGTTCGGGTAGTCTAGGTAGTCTACCAGACCTACGAGGCTCATATGTTTACCTGAACAGATTCAGGAACTGATATCTCATCTGATGATAATGCAGCTGTTTGGAAATCTGGAACCTTTTTCAGTACTATTTTACTTCCACTGTCCTCCTGGAGAAGGTATTCCTCTTCCAGGAAGACAGCTTTCCTGGCGACAAACACCTTTTGTTCACCAGAATGGTAAAATATAGTATCCAAAGGTTTCCTTTGGATATCCCATAAACTTGCATTTATCAGTTCGTGATTCCAGCTTTTCTAGATCATGCCTCTTTACATGAGCAGGATAACCCCAAACTTTAACAAGTTTAAATTCTGATTTCCTGCCTTTCCATATCTCATATGGGGTAGAGGCCATAGATATGTGGCTGACTCTAGAGCATACCCCAAGCGGGACACTAGTAATCCCGAAAGGCTCATCATGGATCACACCATGTCCAACAAGGTATGATTCCTCCTTTCTGATATACCATTCATCTATGGTGTATATTGAGGGGTTAGCTGAGAAAGGATACCATTATCCTTTAAGAATTGTATGAAATTAATACTCAAATATTCTCCTCCTCGATCTGATCGAAGAGTTTTAATACTCTTTCCTAACTGCTTCTCTACCTCATTCTTGAACTCCTTGAACTTCTTAAATACTTTCGACTTGTACTTCATTATGTACACATAGCCGAATCTTGAGAAGTCATCAGTGAATGTGATGAAGTAAGAAAAGCCACCTTTGGCTGGATGGACATGGGACCACATACATCCGAATGTATTAATTCCAAAATGTCCTTGGTACGTTCTCCATGTCCAATACATGGAGATTTTGCCATCTTTCCCATAAGGCAGGATTCACATGTCGCAAATGATTCATAATCGAATGCATTTAAATAACTATGCTCGTGCAAGCTTTGCAACCTACTTTCACCAATATGCCCAAGTCTACAATGCCACATGTAGGCTTGGTTCACACAATTCTCGCTCTTCTTAAGAGCATTATCAATATGAAGATTGTAATAAGAAACATCTAAGAGATATAGTCCGTTGACTAAAGATGCCGAAGCTATCGATTTATTACCATAATAAATCGAACAACTTCTATTCTCAATAGTCAACCTATATCCTATCTTGTCCAAACAAGATACTGATATGATATTCTTTATCATGTTAGGAATATAATAACAATCTTCCAATGATAAGACGTCTTCCAATGGAAGCCTGAGGTTTGCTGTCCCTACAGCAATCGCCACAACCTTTGCACCGTTTCCTAGTCTCAGTTCCACCTCGCCTTTTATCAGCTTATGCTTACTTGTCAGCGTCTGCACATCATGACAAATATGAGAAGCACATCCGATATCTAATACCCAAGATGTGGAATCTCTTACTCAAAAGTTAATATCTATCATATAGATATCTAAAGCTTCATACAGATTCACCTTTCTTTGAGCTTTATCATTGAGGAACTCCTTGTAGTTCCTCTTCCAGTGACCATTCTGCTTATAGTAGAAGCAGCCATCCTTTACTACACTTTTGCCTTTGTCCTCCGATCTTTTATCGTTAGCTATCATCTTTGCTTCAGGGACATCTAATGTCGATTCAGCAGGAGGATCAGCATTAAGGGCGTAGGCAATCTGCTCAGATCTGAAGACATTCTTCAAGTGTCTGAGCCAATCTGAGTAGATCAGGTAAATCAAAAGGGCATCAAGTATGCCACGGAGTGGATTATTCGACGACATAATTCCCTACAGGAGATGAATACAATTATTAAGTATAAAACAAGATATGATCTTTTCTTCAAGTTTTAACTCCTACTAACGACGGATTGTATAACCCTTAGTTATACAGAACGGGAGACGCCGACAGTCTCTTAGTGGAGATCATAATCTCAATGACTTGCAGTACAGCCTTGTGAATAGCACAACGAACTATAATACAATCAAAGAGCACGCAACTCATGGGACTTACAACTACTTGCAATATTCGATCATAGCTTCGGTCCCCAGAGATTTAATGGCCTTGTGGATAGCACAACAAACCACTAATTCTGGTCTAAGCTAACCATCGTTATGCGACGAGCATAGATTTGCACGCAGCCCTTGTGGATAGTACAACAAAGTTACATGGTTCCTCTACCCCGATCATATAGGCATCTAATGCTATAGCCACATTTTCTCCTCACAATTAAACATGCCTTGTGGATAGCACAACAAACCTGGCTAAAGTGATTCAAATCCTATGACTATAACGATGGTGGACTACGCAGTAAGTTCTTAACTACTCACGTTACGACTTAGAGTTTAGATGAAGGTATTTAGATAACTTTTATCTTGGTCTCTCCTAGGTGATAGTATATAAATATATCGTATATATTTACTAAATACTATATCTGCTTTGATTTACAATCAAACATTAAAAACAATGCATCACATACATGTCTAGTGTGGTCATAGATAGCACAGTGGGTTTGACTGGAGCCAACAACCAAACGCACACACAATCTAACATAACATTAGATAAACCTGCAAAGATATAGGCAAGATATCTCCATCATATCGCCTTCCTGGTTGCAGCAGTGGATCGTCCTCGCTCATTTCTCGGTTGCCTCGATCAGATTACAATAATTCTAGAATTACAAGTAAATTGAAGAAGGCCTTATGGCGAGTACAAGAGAGAGGGAGGTAGAAGTACTTCAGAGTTTGAGAGAGGGAGAGGTACGCCGACCTCTATTTATTAACAATTAATAAATAACCATACATCCACGATCCACACAATTCATTCATCACATGAATAATTAAATAAGTGTATATCTATGACCACGGTGTGTTTTAAACATTCCACACAAGATTCAGTGCATCACATGGCTAAAATAAAGAGTTTTTCAAAATTAAATAGTTTTGGCTTTCAAAAAGTTGGGTTCCAATCAAAATTGGTTTTTTGAATTTCGAAAACTTTTTTATTAGCTTAACATGCAATTAAATCAAAATTTAAAAGCATTAAACACACATCACATGTGCAGACACTCCAAATTCATAATTCCATATTATTTAATGTAAATTAGAACAATTCTAATAATTAAATAATCTAACACTTAGATTAAACCACATTAATAATCTAACAATTAGACTATTAATGACTAATCTAACTCTTAAAATAGTCCAACAAAGTTAATCAATAATTTAACACTTAAATTAATAATCAACTATAATTAATTATTAATTTCTAAACTAACACTTAGATTAGTCAGTTAATGTTAATTATTAATTTAATTCTTAAATCAATAAATAACACTAACTAATTAATAACTAATTAATCTAACTCTTAGATTAGATAATTAAAGTTATCATTAATTTAACTATTAAATTAATGAGTAACAATAATTAATGAAGGACAACTAATTCAACATTTAAATTAGTCATCTAAGTTAATTGTTAATTTAACAATTAAATTAATAACTAAGTTACAAATTAATTAACAATTAGTAGAATTAATAATCTAACATTTAGATTAATAATTATTGACCTCTAATTTAAACTCTTAAATTAGTTAGTTAAGGTTAATTATTAAATTAACACTTAAGTTAATAATTAACTTTAATTAGTTAAGAACTAATAGTTAATTAAACTGATTCAAAATCATTAAGAGAACAATTAAATAAACTGAATAATAAATTTAAGTTCCAAAACAGTTTTGAACTATAAAGTTAAAATCCACTTTCAATTTAGGGGGATAATCGGGGTTAAATTGAGTAAATAAGGAGGATATAGCCAATTTGGAAGATTTGGCCCAAGCCACTGGCTCGGCCTGGTTCGAACCAAGGTCGCACCCTGGCTCGTGGCTAGGCCCCACCAGGCCTAGCCCGGCCTGGCCTAGCTGTTAGAATTGGGTGGCCTCAAAGCCAATCATTGTACATTCTAGTTCATATTATTAATAAAGGCAATTATTTCTTCATTTAATAGTTCTCGCAAATGACTATCGTAATGAAGGTCCATAGACATATGAATGGGATATTGAATCATGATGAGATCATGATAGTGAGATCAATATCCTCAGTCAATTGTCTTAAACAGTTCTCGATCATAGGATATTTGAGATGGACATTAAATATCCGATAAGATCGACACAAGTTATGTCTGCTCATGTAATGAGGGTGAATGATCTCACATTCACTCGTGTGGTGACACTAAGACAAACAAGTGGGTGCTCATTAGAGAATGAGTTCACTGAATAGACCCAAATAAGAATTCCTGGATGGTAATTATACCTATTAGTCAACCAGGGAATTCAATCGTTGCAGTAGCACAGTTGGTCCTTTGACCTGAGTCACCAATGATACCTTGTTTGTGGACCATTGTATCTTGATTCTCTTACTCGTGGACTTTAACCATTAAGTCCACCATAATCGGTCTTTCAAATATAGTGGAAAGCTTGCGAAGGTAATTGAGTGAACAACAAGGGATCACTCACTCTTGGTATAAGACTGGAGAGAGAATGTCCTATGGATGTGTACACAGAAATCCCTGGCCAGGGTCAAATGAAAGAGATGTCTTTCTAGATATTAACTGTGTACTGGAATCTATCTGGATAATGCGATAGAGGGTTTGACTATAAAACCATACCCTTGCATTATCGGGACATTGCATGAGTGAATGATTATATCTGTGCGGCATCTGCAGACGGAAAGGTTCAATTGAAGGGAACAGTATCCCTTATATCTTCTGGGATCATGAGGTAGTGTTTGGTGCTGTTCATGATCAGAAGGCGAAGTGAATTAATCATCGGATGATAATTTACTTGTTTATTAAATTAATCATTTAACATATGATGTTTAAATGTTAATTAATAAATATTAAACTCAAGAAACAGTTCTAAGTTTAATGGGCCTGCAACCGGACTGATATATGGGCCTAGAGGGTCACACACATAAGAGTTCTCGTCAGACGGTGAGAGATGTTAAATTTCATGCTTATCTGGGTTTTTGTGAAAAGTTGTAGGATAAACATAAAGATTTAATGGAGAATTATCCAAGGCCAAACTCTTGGATAATCATGAGGATTAATTGTTGTGCTTATCCTTATTTCTATATAAGGAGGGCCAAGGGGGAGTGGTAAAAAGTTAGTTGGACGAATTTTTACTCCCCAGATTCTCTCTCTCCTCTCTCTCTCTCCTTCTCGGAGTGGATCTGTCTCTCTCCGCGCATGGTGGATTTGAGATCTGGTCGGAGCACTCAAGTCGAAGAGGAAATCACGTCTGCTGCGGGAACTCGTGTGGATACCTCTAGAGATCGTGCGCGTGCGCGATTACCGAGTCGGCATCATCCACGGGAGATTCGAAACCCCGCAAAGGTGAAGAACTGTTCTTCCCGCTTAGATTTTAATGTCCGTTTTACGACCCCAGCAACCGATACAAAAGGAATCATTTTATTTCCGCTGCGTTCATGACGATTCCTTACACCAGCCGGTCAAACCGGCTCGGGACCGGCCGGTTCACTCCCCCTTTCTTCCCAAATAGCCGACGGCCCTTCTCCAGAAACCCTAACCCTATTGCAAGAGGCTATGGCGGCAGGGGGAAGGGCCCGACGCCGACGGCCTGCGGCTGGCTCCACGGCATCGTCCGGTCCTACCGGCGATGTCGCCGGTGCCGTTGACGCCGGTAGGAGCCCATCGGAGATCTCCATCCTTGGTGGCCGAACCCCTTAAAGCCCTCTTGCAGGGTTGTCCATAGCAGGGTGGGAGCAGTTGCAGCGCCGCCCGGCGGCCGGCCCGACACCGTCCGGCCCTGCCGGCGATGTCCCCGGCACCGGTGAGGCTTCTAACGCCGGCAATGCCACCTTAGATACCAGAAAATACAGCCTGAGCCCCAAAAATTTCTGGTTATATTTCTTGTTTTCAAAACGAAAAAGAAAAAGATTAGCCCCCATCACCGGCCAGCTTCAGAGGGTTCTCGGCGGTGACCTTGATGTCCAGTGACAATCTCAAAATCATCGGGGCTCCCGATCCTCCATCCCAACACTTGTGATGCCTAAATAAAGCCGCAATAATCCTCGTTCTTCATCTCATAAAGAACGTTGAAAAATCCCCCAAAATAATCCGATTTTGCTGAATAAATTAATCTAATTAATTTCGTTCAACAAATGAACCCTGATCCAACAATAAATCGAATATACATGCATGGAATACACAACATGGAAAAATTAATCTGGAGACCGAAACGGGATAAGAAACAGTGGAACCTGGCTCTGATACCACTGTTGGGTTCTCGGGTTTCTCCGGATCTCCCGCGCAGCGAAAATAAAATAAAAACAGAGATCCGTTCTAGTTTCGAAAAATCTAAAAATCGGATTATCGGATAATCAGTTCTTACCGTGTGTGGATTCGAATCCACAATCATTCGGTTTCGTCGGTGCAACACCGCAAGCCACACAAGCACCCGGCCTCTAACAGAGTCCACGCGATCCTCCTCGCGATGGATATCCTAACGATCCTCGTTCTTCGCAGCCACGAAACCTCTGCCGGTCGCCGGAACGATCGTTGCAACGCATAGACGATTTGCCGTCAAATGGGAGTCGGAGAAGTGGCAGAGAAGATCCGAGGATCAGGATCTGGCCTAGGGCGCTAGAGAGAGAGAGAAACAGAGGAGGGGGGGGCTAGGGTTAGCAGTAGCTTGGCTTGCTCAGCCCGTTCGCTACATTTTATACTAACCGCGTGGTTTTTCATAAAACCCCCCGATTTGTATAAAACCCACTTATTTATCCATCGCCTTAAGAATCATTTGCGTGTGACCCTCTAGGCCGAATTACCAGTCCGGTTAATAGCCCAATAAGCCCAGTAACTCCTTACTAGCTTTATTAATATATTAATAACTCTTTATTAATTAATTAATCAATCGAATTGATGTCGAACATCGAATTCGACCGGGCCTCCGATCACGTTGGGTGCCAAGCAACACCGCGTGAACCCAGAAGGTATCGGGGTTAAGTAACCCACTCTTGGAACCTTTCCGTCGACAGTTACCGCGTGGATATAATCCTTCATTCGTATAATGCTCTCGAGTCAACTCAGGGTATGGCGTGCTGTCAAACCTTAACCGGTCGAGTCACTTGAATTGGATGCCGCTGATGAATATCGAAAACACCTTTCTCGATATTATCGTTCGCCCTGGCCAGGGACTTACGCGCATCCTTCCTAGAGCATTCTCTCTCATTGTACTGAGAGCGAATGATTCTTTATTGACATATAATTCCCTTCGACGGTATTCCACTGTACCCGATCCTTGGCTGTTTGGAATCCTGTACTTAGAGATTCATAAACTAAGGTCAAAGCACAGAAGTCTACCGACAAGGTGTCTTTGGTCTCTCAGGTCCGAGGACCATCCACGCAACTGCAACAATAGAATCAAGCTGGTTGACAGTGAGGTACAATACCATCCAGCGATTCAGTCGTATCAGTTTAGTGAACTCATTCTCCAATGAGCACCTACAGATTTGCCTTAGTGTCTCCACACAAGTGACTTATGGGATCAGTCACCCTCATCATATGAGCATGAGTAATCTTTACTAGTATAACCGGATATCCGATGTCCTTCTCAGACATCCTCCGACTAGGAACGATTAAGAATATGTGTTTAAGTGATCAGTCACATTAGTATGATCTCATCATAATCTGATCACTATCGCACATATTCACGGACTTCATTATGAGACGATAATTAATACGATTTACACAATGAATATTATGCCATTATATTGATAAATGAACGAGATTTACATAGTCAGATTGTCTTGTAGGCCACCTAAGACTAACATGCGCGATTATCAAAACGGTTCAATCCATGGGAGATTTAAAACCCTGCAAAGGTGAAGAACCGTTCTTACTGTTTATTTTATTGTCCATTTTTCGATCCCAGTAACCCGATAGTTGGAATCATTTTATCCTTCCGCTGCGTTCTGGCGATTCCTTGCAGTGTTATCAGAGCCAAGTTTGCTGGTTCGATCGAAAAATGGTATCGTTTTTCGTGTTTATTTCGGTTATGCATATTGAACGTGTATTGTACATGTTCTTGGGCTAAATTATTTTTTACTGTCATTTGATAATTCGGAACTATTCCCAAGTTTAAAGAATATTATTCTATGTTTTTGAAATGTTTCGGGAGCATGAATAATGGTAATATGCAATATTATCTTTAAAAGGAATTATCTATGATAACATGGTTTGCAGCGAATAGCACGAACATGCATGGTTCTCTGTAATTGTTAAAGGGATTCGGTGGAGGCTTGGGGTTTTCATTTTTTTTTCTTACCCACAGGCTAAGAAAGATACTGTGTAAATTGGTTTATGGGGAAGCCGCAGGGATGGTCCCTAGCTTCATAAGCCGTCTGGTTCGACCAGAGAGCTCTCCGGCGACAACCAGGCTTCCCCAACATGGGCGGCGACTGGCGGCAACCCTATTTTTCGGGGAATATACGTAGCTTCCAAACCGACCATGCAGAGGATAATCGGCTATGCATGGATAGCAGGGAACTTCCGGCGACGTCCACCAAGTTGCCGACGACCTCCGAGGGCGCCGGAGGGTCAAACCGGGGCCTCGTCGCCCCTAGCCGCTGCTGGTGGCGTCCTCCCCTTGCCGGGAGGACCGCGAACCAGCCGCCCCCCGCATAAACCCTAATCAGGCGACAGGGGCGACTGGCGCGTGGGCCGCGGGCCAGTCCGTGCCCTACAGGTTGGCCCTCCGGGTCCAGGCGATCCGCGCCTGACTAAAACAGGGCCGGACCCGGCGCCCACTCCCCAGACCTGATTAGCTCCCATTAACCTCTATTTAGCACATTTCAATTGTTTAAACCCTTTTTGCAATTTTAAAAATCTGTTTAAATTGTAAAAAAAAATTAATTAACAAATTATTAAAATAGTTTAATAATTGTTAGTTAAATAGAAAGGGTTTTAATGGTTATAGGGTTTTTGTTAATGTTTTAAAATTGTTTTAGATTATTAACTTCCCTATTAATCAATTAAGTTTAAAATTGTTTTTAAACTTATTTTTCATGCATAACTTGATTTTATAAATCTGTTCAAATTGTTTGAATGAATGATTTGTTAATTAAAAGGTTTAGTTAAATCTTTTATCAATAATATTGTGAATCATTGTTGATTTTATTGAAATAAATGTTATTTCAAAAATTATTGGTATTATATTTTATTCTTAAACAAATAATACCAACCGTCATTATCTGATAAATACTTGATGCTTGTGATGTGTTATGTTGAATGGTGGGATGATCATGGACTTTGATTAATCATGTGATGGTTATTATGCATGAATGCAATACATGTTTTATTTAATGTTTTTAAATAGGACTTGCAAGTCCTCCTCTCTCTTAATCCTAATCTACATTCTATCTCCCTCAAAGTTTGTACTCTCCTTGATAGATCAAGGTTTCAAATTATTATTTAAATGTACATTAATGGACTTGCGAGTCCTATGTTCATATTTACATGTAATATTTGCGGATTAAGCTATTGAGGTCGGGATCTTCTGAAGACACCTCTGGAGAACGGACTCGCATCAAATGGAACCTGTATTGCTGGATTCACCATAAGATCTCATTATGGATCATCGTTTGGCTCTGATGATTCCATAATAGAGTTAGCAGTCCATGATCATCCTAATTTATTTTCTGCATATATGTGATATCTGTGGAATGTGCTATTAAATAGATATTTCTATTAAGTATTATGATACTGCAAATTGAAATATTATTAATAGCACGATTTTTAAAATCAAACTTAAAACCTCTCTTTTTCAATTTTAAGTTGTAACGTGAGATATTTAGAATAATCCATGTAACCCACCATCATTATAGATCTTAGGTTAATTTTATTTCAAATGGATTTGTTGTGCTACCACAAGGTCTATTTGATTTAGTAATTGATCACGATCTATGACATATGATGTTCTTTTAGATAGGTGGACAAATGGTATAGTTTTTTTGTGCTACCACAAGGATTACACTACGAGTTCATGCTATCTTCATAATGATGGATAATTTAACTAATCATTTGATTTGTTGTGCTACCACAAGATCAAATTGATTTAGGAGTTAAACCTGATCGAATATTGCAATTGTTGCGATTGTCAAGAGTTGGATGCCTGAGGATTGTGATGTGATTTGTTGTGCTACCATAAGATCACATACATGGTATCCAAAGGATTATGATCCTCACTAGGAGATCACCGGAATCTCCCGTTCTGTACAATAGAGGGTCGTACAGATCGCCGAAAAATAGTGGGAGCTAAATCTAGATTAAAAGTCTTAAATAAGATTTAATTGAACTATCTGTTCATTACCGTAAAATTTCTTTGTAGGTCGCTATGTTGTCGCCTAATCCTCTTTGTAGCATACTCGATGCTAACAAACTCACAGGACCAAATTATATTTATTGGCTCCGCAACCTGAAGATTGTCCTCAGGTGTGAGAAAGTTGCTTATGTCTTAGATCAGCCTAATCCAGAACAGCCTGGTGAAAATGCCAATGAAGATGAACTGATGATTTACGAAAACTGGAAGGAGGATTCTATTAAAATCAAATGTTATATGCTGGTTTCTATGTCTAATGAACTACAAAGACAGCATGATAATATGGAAGGTAAGGCCATTCTGAATCACCTACAAGAGTTGTTTGGTGAACAATCCAGAACAGAAAGATATGAGATATCAAAGAAACTATTCAGGACTAGAATGACTGATGGCACATCTGTGCAAACACATGTGCTTAAAATGATAGAGTGGATAGAAAAGCTCGCGGTGCTTGGCTTTGTTATAATCGATGACTTATGCATCGATTTAATCCTTCAATCCTTACCTGATTCTTTTTCACAATTTATCATTAACTTCAATATGAATAAAATTGAGGTTACACTGGCTGAGCTGCTCAATATGTTGAAGATAGCTGAAGGCAATATCCAAAAGGATAAGCCACATGTTATACTTATTGGTAAGACCAATAAGAAAAGGAAAGCTGGATAGACGTTTAAGAAAGGAAAGTCTAAAATGCCAGTGAAAAGCATGCCAGCTGTTCAAAAGGACAAAGCAAAAGCCAATGATAAAGGTTAGTGTTTCCACTACCATAAAGAAGGACACTAGAAGAGAAACTGCAAGATTTATCTAGCAGAAAAAGCAAAGGAAAAGCTTGGTGAAGTTTTAGGTATACTCAAAATTGATTTTAACTTGTCTTATAGAGAATCTACATCTTGGGTATTAGATACTGGATGTGTTTGTCATACCTGCAATAACTTGCAGGTGCTAACAAGTAAAAGAAGATTGAATCGCGGAGACGTGGATCTGAGACTTGTAAATGGAGCAAAGGTTGCTGTAATAGCTGTGGGGACAACAAGACTCAAGATGCCATCAAGAGACATATTGGAACTTAAAGATTGTTATTAAGTTCCAACTATTATTAGGAATATTATTTCCATTTCTTATTTAGATAGAGAAGGATATTATATGAAACTAGAGAATAATGGTTGTTCTATTTATCTAAGAGACAAAATGTTTGCTTCTAGATATTTATTAAATGGTTTGAATTTACTTGATATTGCATATGATGTATGTGTAGTAAATAAGTCTCTTGAACAAATAGATAAAGATGTGAATAAATCATACCTATAGCATTGTAGGCTTGGTCATAGAAATGAGAATAGGATTATTAAGTTGCAAAAGAATTGATATTTTGATCCATTTGATTATGAATCATTTGTAACTTATGAAGCTTGTCTCATGGGAAAAATGACTAAAGCTCTATTTTCTGGACATGGAGAAAGAGCTAATGAATTATTTGAACTAATACATAGTGATGTATGTGGTCCAATGTCCACTCATGCTATAGATGGTTACTCATACTTCGTTTCATTTACAGATGATTTCTTAAGATACGGCTGCATATATTTAATGAAATATAAGTCATAAGTCTTTGAGAAATTTAAAGAATTTAAAAATGAAGTTGAGAACTAAACTGGAAAGAGTATCAAGACTTTTCGATCTTATCAAGGGGGTGAATTAAATATAGAATTCACGCAATATCTAAAGAATAATGGTATTTTGTCTCAGTGGACTCCTCCCTATACACCACAGTTAAATGGTGTATCGGAAAGGAGGGAGCGTACTCTATTAGATATGGTACGATCAATGATGAGTTTTGCTAAACTTCCAATTTCTTTATGGGGATATGCACTACTGTTTGCTACATATCTGTTGAACAAGGTTCCTAGTAAGTCAGTTTCTTCCACTCCATATGAGATATGGAAAGGGAAGAAGCCATATTTTAAGCATGTTAGAATCTGGGGTTGTGCTGCACATGTCAAAACACATGATCCAGATAAACTGGATTCCAGGATAGAAAAATGTAGGTTTGTGGGATATCCAAAAGAGACTTTTGGATATTATTTCTATCAGCCCAGTGATCAAAGGGTGTTTGTCGCAAAAAGAGCTGTCTTCTTAGAGAAAGAATATCTTTTAAAGGAAGATAGTGGGAGCAAGGTAGAACTGGAAGAAATTTTAGACTCACAAATCAATGCTAGCTCATCTGATAAGCCATTGATTCAAGAACATGTTCAAAATAATACACAAGAAATTTGCAGATATGGTAGAGTGCCTGAGTAGCCTGAAAGATATGTTGGACATATCGATGACGGCAAACCAATAGTGCACTTAAATGAGGATGATGATCCTCAAACCTACCAAGATGCCATGAATAGTCAAGAATCAGAGAAATAGCAAGAGGCAATGAAATCAGAAATTCAGTCAATGCATGCCAAGTTTGGAACTTGGTTAATCTGCTAGAAGGTATAATACCTATTGACAGTAAATGGATCTTTTAAAGAAAGATCGGAGCAGATGGACAGATTGACACTTACACGGAAAGACTGGTAGCGAAAGGGTATTGTCAAAGACAAAGCATTGACTATCACGAAACTTTTTTCCTAGTTGCCATGGTTAAGTCAATTAGAATACCTGCATTCTATGATTATGAAATATGGCAAATGGATGTGAAAACAGCGTTCTTTAACGGCAACCTTCAGGAAGAGGTATATATGATACAACCTAAATGATTCACTTTCAAAGAGCCTCCAGGTAAAGTATATAGGCTGCAAAGATCCATTTATAGATTAAAACAGGCATCTTGAACTTGGAACTTAAGATTTGATGAAGCAATCAAATCTTATGACTTCATTAAGAATGAAGTTACCTTTTTAGTACTTTATGTTGATGATATTCTACTCATTGGGAATGATGTAGGAATGTTGTCATCTGTAAGGATATGGTTATCCAAGAACTTCTCTATGAAGGATTTGGGAGAGACATCCTATATTATGGGAATTAGGATCTATAGAGATAGATCCAAGAGGATGCTTGGATTATCCCAATTCATGTACATAGACACCATCGTCAAAAGGTTTGAGATGGAAAATTCCAAGAGAGGTCTCATTCCGATGAGACAGGGAATTCATCTCTTTAAAGGGATGTCTCCCAAGACACTTGAAGAGAAAGCATATATGGATAGAGTTCCTTATGCTTCCGTAATAGGATCTATCATGTATGCAATGCTATGTACTAGGCCTGATGTGGCACATCCATTAAGTGTCATTAGTAGATATCAGGTTGATCTAGGTGAGGAACACTGGAGGTGGTGAAATGTATCCTTAGATACTTTAAAAGGACTAAGGATTTATTTCTCGTCTATGGAGGAAACGACTTGGAACTTCGAGAGTTTACTGACTCGAGCTTCCAGTCGGAAATGGATGACAATAAATCCATGTCTGGATTTGTGTTCATACTAAATAGAGGTGCAGTGAGATGGAAAAGTTTCAAACAAGAAACAACTACAGATTCGACGACCGAAGCAGAATACATTGTTGCAACTGAAGCAACTAAAGAGGCAGTTTGGATGAAAAAGTTCATCTCTGCACTTGGAGTAGTCCCAAGCATATCAGATCATGTTTCATTATTGTGTGACAACAATGGGGCAATAGCTCAAGCAAAGGAGTGTGGATCGCATCAGAAGTCAAAGCACATTCTGAGACGATTTCATCTGATCTGTGAAATAATCGTTAGAGGAGATATAGTGGTTGAGAAAGTCTCATCCGAAGATAATGTAGCAGATCCCTTGACTAAGTCATTGTCTCAAAACAATTTAGAACGTCACCTTAAGTCTATGAGACTTATACATATGAGTGATTGACTGTAGTCCAAGTGGGAGAATGATAGAATTGGGTGGCCTCAAAACCAATTATTGTACATTCTAATTCGAAATATTAATAAAGGCAATCATTTCATTATATATTGTCCTTGAAAATTAACTATCGTAATGAAGGTACGTAAACAAATATATGGGATATTGAATCATGATGAGATCATGATAGTGAGATCAATATTCTTAGTCACTTGTCTTAAACAGTTCTCGATCATAAGGTATTTGAATTGGACATTAAATATCCGATAAGATCGACGCAGATTATTTTTGCTCATGCGATGAGGGTGAATGATCTCACATTCAGCCGTATGGTGACACTAAGACAAACTTGTAGGTGCTCATTAGAGAATGAGTTCATTGAACAGATCCAAATTAGAATTCCTGGATGGTCATTATACCTGATAGTCAACCAGGGATTTTATCATTGCAGTAGTACAGTTGGTCATTTGACCTGAGTCACTAATGATACCTTGCTTGTAGACCATTGTTTCTTGATTTTCCTGAATGGTCATTATACCTGATAGTCAACCAGGGAATTCAATCATTGCAGTAGCGCAGTTGGTCATTTGACCTGAGTCACCAATGAAACCTTGCTTGTAGACCATTGTGTCTTGATTTTCTGACTTGTGGACTTTAACCATTAAGTCCATGATAGTTAGTCTCTCAGACGCAGTGGAAAGCTTGCGAAGGTAATTGAGTGAACAACAGGAGATCACCCACTCTTGGTATACGACTGGAGAGAGAATATCCTATAGATGTGTATACAAAAATCCTTGGCCAGAGTCAACTGAAAGAGATGTCTTTTTAGAAGTTAACTGAGTACTGGAATCCATCTAAATAATGTAATAAAGGGTTTGACTATGAAAACATACCCTTGTGTTATTAGGACATTAGATGAGTTAAGGATTTTATCTGTATGGTATTTGCAGACGTAAAGGTTCAATTAAAGGGAACAATATCCCCTATATCTTCTGGGATCATGAGGTAGTGTTTGTTGCCGTTCATGGTCAAAAGGTCAAGTGGATTAATCATCGGATGATAAACCACTTATTTATTGAATTATTATTTAACATATGATGTTTAAATAATAATAATAAATACTAAACTTTAGAACTAGTTATAAGTTTAGTGGGTCTGAAACCAGACTGATATATGGGCCTAGAGGGTCACACACATAAGAGTTCTCATAAGACGGTGAGAGATGTTAAATATTATATTTATCTGAGTTTTTGTGAAAAGCCGTAGGATAAACATGAATATTTAAATGGAGAATTATCCAAGGCCAAGCTCTTGGATAATCATGAGAAATACACCTTAGTCTTATCTATAATTGTTATAAAAGGAGGGCTACATGGTGGTGTACGCACATGGCACTCTTGTGGAGTTTCTCTCTCCTCTCTCTCTCTCTCTCTCTCTCTCTTGAAGAAGACCTCTCTCTCTTCTACTTTTCAACTGAATGGTGGATCTAAAATCGGGTCGAAGTACTCAAGCCAAGGAGGAAATCGCGTTTGCGTCAGGAGCTCGTATGGATACCTCTGGAGATCGTGTGTGTGCACGATTACCGAAACGGTTCAATCCACCGGAGATTCAAAACCCGCAAAGGTGAAGAGTGGTTCTTCCCGTTAATTTTATTGTCCGTTTTTCGATCCTAGCAACCCGATACTTGGAATCGTTTTTTATTTCCGCTGCGTTCCGACGATTCCTTACACAAGGGAGGAAGATAGCGAAGCGAGTGCATCCGCTAAATTGTTCTGGGATCTTGGGATGTGAACATAAGTGAGTTTCCTAAACTGACGGGCGACACTTTTCACTAACTCTTGATATGGCTTTAACTTGGGATCTTTGGTCCTATATTTGTGGAAAACTTGTCTAAAAATTAGCTGAGAATCACCAATTACGCATAGCTCTTTGACTCAAAGCATTAATGCCGTCCTCAGTCCTGTTAAGAGTGCCTCATATTATGCCACATTGTTAGTAGCAGGGAAGGTCAATTGCCGAGCCTGGGGATGCTTACTCCTTCAAATGACAATAAGACTGCCCCTATTCCCTTACCTTTAGAATTAAGAGCACCATCAAAATAGAGAAGCCAAGATGGACTATCATCCACTAAAGATCTTAATTCTTCATCGGGAAACTTAGTTTCGACAGGAGAAAAGATTGGTAAGGGATGATGCACCAGATGTTCTGCAATAGCTTGTCCTTTGATGGATTTCTGATTCACATATGTTATATCAAATTGGTTCAAGAAACTTTGCCATCGAACCAAGCGATCTGTCAATACTGGCTTTTCCAAAAGATACTTGATCGGATCCATCATAGCCAGAAGCTTTACCTCATGAGCAAGAAAATAATGCTTGAGCTTCTGACCCACCCAGACGAGAGTTGCATACGTCCTTTCCATGGCAGTGTATTTATTTTCTACTCCATTGAACAACTTGGAGAGGTAATACACCGCCCTCTCTTTCTTCTCATCGTCATATTGGGTAAATACCGCTTCGGCAGAATCATCAATAGTGGAAATGTAGAGCAGTAGGGGACGTCAAGCCATTGGGGACATCAGGACTGGGGGACTTGGCAAATAGGTTTTCAATTAGTCAAAAGCTTTATGACATTTTACATACCATTCAAATTTTGCCCCTCCTTTCAGTAGTTCATAGAATGGCTTACACCTCTATGAATGTTACGAAATGAACCTTCAAATGAACTGCAATCATCCAATAAATCCTTGAACTTCTTTGATATTCTTAGGAGGTGGCATTTCAGAAATGGCTTTGGTCTTGTTAGGATCTATCTCCATTCCTCTTTTGCTCACAATGAACCCTTATTTTCTTAGGCCTCCGTTTGTTCATTGCTTTGCGATTCAGCTCGGGTTGCCTCGAATAGCTTTCCTGATAATACTCCGAACACACATTTCTTAGGATTCATTTTCAATTGGTACTCCCTTGACCTTTGCAAGACCTTTCTCAAGATTTTAGGGTGATCCTCTCGAGTCCTTGACTTTATTAAGACATCATCTACATACACCTCCATATCCACATGCATCATATCGTGAAAAATGGCGATCATACCCCTTTGATATGTTGCCCCTGCGTTCTTCAACCCAAAAGGCATCACGACATAACAATAACTTCCCCATGGGGTGGTGAAAGATGTCTTCTCTTGATCTTCTTCAGCTAATCTAATCGAGTTGTATCCTGGAAAGCCATCTATGAATGAAAGCATCTCGTAGCCCGCAGTGTTATCTATCAAGACATCTATGTGTGGGAGTGGGAAGTCATCCTTTGGGCAGGCTTGATTCAAATCTCTAAAATCTATATACAACTTGACCCTTCCGTCCTTCTTCATCACTGGGACGATATTTGCTACCCACTAAGGATAGAGGACAACTCTGATGAATTTTCCTTTATAGAGTTTATCAACTTGCTCTTTGACTTTCAGTGCCAGTTTCAGATGGAGTCTCCTCAATTTTTGTTTAACGGGCTTAGCATAAGATTTCAGGACTAATCGGTGTTCCATTAAGGATGCACCTAGTCTTGGCATATCCTCATATGACCAAGCAAAACCATTCGGATATTCCTTTAACACAGTCGTTATCTCAGCTTCTTCTTTGGCACTCAAATTTGTAGACACGTTAATTTTGACTTCATATTGAGTAAATTTCATATCACAATTATAATGCCCCAAAATGGTATGATGTTTAATCGTTAATTATTTTTTATTGATTTTTCTCGAATTTTGTTGATTAGCGTCGCCCATGCACGACACCATTTAGATTCCTAGCCGAAATCAGTTCGGAATTAAATTCCTAAATTCAGATAGATTTAACTAAATAGCTCGCTTTAGGGAGACGCCATTTATGTCCTAATCCGTTTGGGTTTCTAATTTTTAATTCAAATTAATTTCCTAATTATCTAAAGCACGTCGCCACAGGGAAATGCTATTTAGGTTTCCTAATGTTTTTCGGATTTCCTTTTTATTTTGGCCACTTTAATTAGCCAAATGGCGTCCGGTTTGGGCGATGCAATTTGGGAGTTTCCCGATAAACATGATTTGGCCGAGATAATCCAATTTTCAAAATTGAGAAGGTTGCTAACTCCTTTATGTTCATCCAAGGTAAGTCTGACTACGGGAGAGAGTCCTATTGAAGCCCAAAACACCCTAAATCTACTCTTATAAATATAATACCCCTTTGACCTTTGAAAAAGGTTGGCCATTGGTGATTTTGAAGCTCAAGACGAGGTGTTTGGAGGCTTTGGAGGAGAAAACCGTGGATAGCAAGAGAGGCTTCATCTAAAGGCTTCTTCTTCTTCATTCTCTTCATCCTTCGAAGCTCTTGAAGGCCAAGGCTATAGAGAACCCAACCAACCATCTTCTTTCCCCTAATTTCTTCCTAGCTTTTCATTAATTTCATATAGTTTATTCATTATTTTTCCATAGTTCATCATCATCATCACTTCATGTTCACACATACACACATCATTATTTTCCAAACCTATGTGCATATTAGGGGCTTAAAGAATAAGAATCAAGTATAAAGAAGAAGAAAGAAGGAGATTCAAAGTAACAACAATCAAGAAATCAAAAGCAAGAACACCTTACAAAAAGGTCTCCTTTTCATTGGCTAGCTAAGGAGAGACAATCAAGAACCCAATCTCCCAAATTTGAAGAGGTAAGCGATCAATCTTTCTTTGAAACTTTTTTACAGTTTCTAGCAATCACGTTTTCTTTAGTTTTCAATAGTTTTTATTCATCATATTAATAACATGAAATTCATGAAAATAACACATACGATTTGAGCACCTACAGCTTTTTGGCGATCACGGTGGGACTTGGTCTTGCCGTCTTTTAGTATTTGTTCTTCCTTTTTATCATTGGGCACCCACGGTGCACCACTTGTGTCCCTCGGGCACTCCTTTCACCAATTAGTGATTTTAGTTACTTTTATCCCTACATGCACTACGTGCACACTCCTTTGTGGCAAGATCTTGCCCTCTAGTGATTGATTGGAAGTTGTGAGTATGATAGGAAGTGTGTGGTTGATTAAGTTTATGTTTTTTTGCATGATAATAAATCTGTTAAACTTGAGTTTGCATGATCAGTTAGATTTATGTTTACTTTGATAATTTGGGAGAGGACTGTCCTCGAAATTGCTCTTTGTTTACTGTCTTTTTTTTTGGCTTTGAATAGAGTCTAGACAGAGTGATGGGATTCAAATTATGTCGTCTTGTAAAGACGCCGTTAAGCCTCATATTCTTGTTAGCCCCGCTGCCTGAGCTTCTGTGAATAGAAGAAGCTACTGTGTTGAATAGCGTTAGTGAACAGCGACGCGATTCAACCAGTTTCTTCTCTTGATCATCAATTCTCAGATCTTTGATCTCTTTTGTTACCTATATTTATTTTATATTACATTAGAGGCTATCCAGGCCGTAGGTCATTTGCATTCATTGGGGCTTACCACCCCCCCCCCCCCCCTTATAGGAACACCTTTCTTAGCACTCTCACCTCTCTTTGACTGGGTTAGTCCCTCAGTCAGACTAGAGTAGTTTATGTTAAGACCTCCGTAAGTCCCCAAAAGTAAGGTATTCCTCCATGTTCATCGGGCAGGTTGTACCAATTGAAGTCCTGGTTAGTTATTCATAACATTGTGAGAGAATCATAGCGTATAACGGTGAAAAAATTGAACTAAAACTAGGATCCTACCCCGTTGAATGAATTTGTGTTTAACAATTCAAATAATTCAACAAGGAATCAAAAGATAATGTAACTATCTACTTGTTTGCTAATTCTTTGCACAACTTGTTTGAATCTTCGTCAAAATTTAACATCATGATGCTCCGATCAGGTAGAACTCTCGGCATGGTTGCCATTGAACAAGAAGATGTGTTTGAATACGAGGGAGATACTAATGCCCCTCATAATTATGATTACCATTCTAAGAACGGGGGAGATGCTAATTGTAACGACCCGCCACCCTATAATCGGGGATCCTATTACTAAATGGGTACCGAATCATTAATTTGGAGCCAAACTAGGATCTAGATAAGTCTGGGAAATAAATAATAAACTAAGCTAAACATTCACATCGCATTGAATTGAAAAGGAAGTGCAAGAATTAAAAGTTATTATAATGCGACTCGACACAGCAAATAATTACATACTCCAACTGAAAAGAAATAATTAAGCGTACAGGCCAGAAAATAAAATAACAACTACGTCGGGACATACCCCGGAACAACGGCTGCTCGCGCGCAACTCAAAGCAGCACTCTCCTCGCTAAGCCTGCCTGGAACCCTCACCTGAAAACCGCAGGGGTGACTCTCAACGAGAAGACTCAGTAGGGATCCTTCGATCCCCACCGCCCACTCACGCACCCACAAATGTAGTAACACAAATACAGGTAGAATAAGCAAGTACAGATGTAACACAATTCCTAAATTTCGATATAAAACACATTCATTCGAGATATAACATACACAACTCTGAAACCAATCTACCACGGAACCTACAACCAACGTCTCGGCAAAACACGCCAACCACACAGCCAAACGCGGGAAACACCGACCCGCTGAGACCAAACAGTAACCCCTCGGATAGCACGCTAGCTACTCCGGCCCAACTGGCTCTAGGTGGTTTCTGCTTCCCCCAGCACGAGTGACACTCCATAGGTACCACTCCTACACCGGTACTAGCTGACCCCGGGGTACACCAGGTGACCCTCTCTCTAGGTGTCACCCCACCACTCCCACACCGGCGTTGTCTCCCTCCCACACCGACACAGGGTGGCAAGCACTACGACTGTCACTCTAGGTCCACAGTCGCACAAAACACAACACAGTGCGATCCGATCACGTAAATATCCTCATCCTCGAGTACGATTTCAAACATGCAATTAACCAAACTATCTAACAGTGTGAAGATATGTTAATAGCATGAATTAATGTGATTCTGCCTTGAATCGTGTCGCCCAAGGCCGACGCCATTCAAACCTCCTAAACTAGTTCATGTGAAATCTGGCCTCGAAAATGGCCTAAAACGTGTCGCCGATGCAAGTCGCGTTTTGAAAGGCGTCGCTGTCCTTGGACGTCATTCAGTTCCAGAGACAGTCTGGTATTTGGGCTAAATCGCGTCACGGGTGGAAGCCGCCTTTTTAAAAGGCGTCGCTGTCCCCCGACGCCATTTAACCCTCACAGACAGGTTCTCCCTCCGCCATCTCCCAGTCCACGGGGTGGGATTTCCTTCCCAAAATCGTGTAAAAACACGAAAAACATGGAGAATGGGGAGAAGAACCTAACTACCCATTTAAAACACCAAATTTCTCATTTCATACATTTAGCATTTTCATCCAAGAACACCCCTAAACATACTCCAAAGCGGGAAAACATGATTTTTAAATGAAATACTATGGGAATCATTACTCTACTGGTTACTTGAACTCCTCTAAGCTCCAAGCCGCCTACCTGCCTCGCCCCACGCCGCCGTCGGTACCGCCGTGGACGTCGTTACTCCACCGGGACGTCGGCCGCCGCCTAGAGAGAAAAACGCCGCGGAGGAGATGGTGGTGGTAGTGGTGGGAGTTAGGAGGTCGATGGAGTGGAGGGAGAGATGAAATGGTGGGAGGAAAAGGAAGGAGGGAGGAAAGGGGTCGCCTGCTCGCCGGAGGAAGAGAGGAGAGAGAAGAGGGAGGAGGAAATGAGGGAAAGGAAGAAGGGTTCGCGGGGTCAACCAGAAGCTGGATAAAACGCATCGTGCATGCCCGACGTTTATCAGATGACAAGACCGGGCCGTACACCGACAAGTCAGGGTCGTACTCTGAAAGGCGTCGTCCATCCAAGACGCCATTCAGACGATATGACCGGGGCCGTACTCTCGCGACCCAAGGCCAGCCCACGTGGTATAGCCTAAAATGCGTCTACATTGTTGGACGCCGTTTAAACCGCGTCGAGTAGGCTCTACGCGAAACAGAACAGAGTCTCAGCCCCATCAGGGCCCGAACTAAGGGATCCGACCCCAAAAACTGACCCGATAACTGGATCCGAAAACCTCAATCCTTACATTCTCCCTCCCTTAAAAGAATTTTGTCTCCGAAATTGCCTGCTACAATTAACGAGGGCGAAACATAAAGATACAAGCTCATAAGATAACTTACAAGAAAAGGTAGGGAAATTGCTCCTGCATCTCATCCTCGCGCTCCCAGGTCGCCTCGCCTCCGGAGCGATACTGCCAAATCACCTTAACCAGAGGTACAACCTTGTTCTGAAGGACCTGTTCCCTACTATCCTCAATACGTACTGGAAACTCTGGAAAGGACAAGTCCTCAGCGACTTCCAACTCTGAAAATCTAAAACATGAGATGGATCATGAACATATGTCTTCAACAAAGAAACATAGAACACATCGTGCACCTCTGCAAGATTGGGCGGCAAGGCTAACTGATACGCCGCTTCCCCAATTCGAGCAAGAATGGGAAAAGGCCCAATATATCGCGGACTCAGTTTGCCTCGCTTCCCGAATCTCATCACACCCTTGGAAGGTGAGACTCGGAGAAACACATGGTCCCCAACCTCAAACTCAAGTGGTCTCCTACGGATGTCTGCATAACTCTTCTGTTTGCTTTGAGCTGCAATCAATCTTTGTTGTACCACTCTGGCAACCTCAGCACACTGTTGTATCAACTCTGGTCCCACTATCTGCCTCTCACCAATCTCAGACCAATTCACAGGGGATCGACACAGCCGCCCGTACAATGCCTCATAAGGCGCCATGCTGATGCTAGAATGGTAACTGTTGTTGTAAGCAAACTCCACTGTAGACAAGTGCTGCTCCCAAGAAACTCTCCAGTCTAGGTAACATGCCCTAAGCATGTCCTCCAGAGTCTGGATGGTCCTCTCCGACTGCCCATTAGTCTCGGGATGATAGGCCGAGCTAAAGGCTAATTGCGTACCCAAGGCCTTCTGAAAACTCTTCCAGAACCTAGAAGTAAATCTCAGATCTCGATCTGATACGATGGATAAGGGCACCCCGTGCAGAGAGATGATCCGATCCACAAACAGCTTAGCCAACTTACCGACTAACCAGTCCTTCCTAATAGCCAGGAAGTGTGCCGACTTGGTCAATTGATCAACAATGTCCCAGATTGCGTCCCTTCTGCCAGGGGATATAGGTAATCTCATTACAAAGTCCATAGTCACATGCTCCCATTTCCATTCCGGGATCGGCAAAGGCTGCAACAACCCTCCTAGTCTCTGATGTTCTGCCTTAACCTGCTGACAAGTCATGCACCTAGCCACATAATCAGCCACATCCTTCTTCATACCAGGCCACCAAAAGTGCCTCCTCAAACAATGATACATCTTAGTCGTTCCAGGATGCACTGCATATCTAGAACGGTGCGCCTCATCCAGGACACTCCTGCGCACGTCCTCCTCGGTCGGAACATAGAGTCTGCTTCTAAACCTGACTGTACCATCATCCCACAATTCCACCTCTGGTCTCTGGAGAATCTGCGGTAACTCTGCATCTGCCCTCTGAGCCTCAATTACAACATGGTACTCTGCTGGCCTCACAGTTAAGCTGGCCAACACGGCTCTATTAGCCTCTCGCGGAACCCTGAAGGAAGATTCCACGACCTGCTCAAATAACCTCCATTCTCGAATTATGAGATATGGCACGACTGTCTTCCGACTCAAGGCATCTGCCACCACATTAGCCTTGCCCGGATGATAAGAAAGGTCGAGGTCATAATCCTTGATAAATTCCATCCACCTGCGCTGCCTCAAGTTCAGATCATTCTGCGTGAATACATACTTCAGGCTCTTGTGATCAGTAAAAACCTGAAATTTCTCTCCATACAAATAGTGCCGCCAGATCTTCAATGCAAATACCACAGCTGCCAACTCTAAGTTATGAGTGGGATAGTTCTCCTCATGCTTCTTCAGCTGCCTAGAAGCATAGGCCACAACCTTACCATGTTGCATCAGAACTGCACCCAAACCTCGACGTGATGCATCCGAATAAACCACAAATCCACCGGAACCTGATGGAAGTACCAACACTGGAGCCGAAGTGAGGTGAGTCTTCAACTCAATGAAACTCCGCTCACACTCCTCGGTCCACACAAAACGAACTCCCTTACGAGTCAACCTCGACAAGGGGGTCGCTATCGAAGAAAAACCCTGGACAAACCGTCTGTAATAACCTGCTAGCCCCAAGAAGCTCCTGATCTCAGTTACTGTTGTTGGTCTGCTCCAATCCATTACTGCCTCAATCTTAGCTGGGTCTACTGCAATGCCCTCACCAGAAATGATATGCCCCAGGAAGTGCACCTTGTCTAGCCATAATTCACATTTGCTAAACTTGGCATAGAGTTGATGCTCTCTCAGAACCTGCAATACCACCTGAAGATGTGTGGCATGCTCTTTCTCAGAAGAAGAGTATATCAAAATATCATCTACAAATACCACCACAAACTGATCCAGATAGGCCCTGAAGACCCGATTCATCAAATCCATAAAAGTTACCGGAGCATTGGTCAAGGCAAAAGGCATAACCAAAAACTCATAATGTCCATACCGGGTCCTAAAGGCCGTCTTATCAACATCAACCTTACGGATCCTCATCTGATAATACCATGATCTCAAGTCAATCTTTGAAAACACCTTCGCAGACTGCAACTGATCCATCAGATCGTCGATCCTCGGAAGTGGGTACTTGTTCTTTATTGTCACCTGGTTTAGTTGTCTATAATCAATACACAACCTCAGAGAACCATCCTTCTTCCTGACAAATGGAACTGGAGCACCCCACGGAGAAGTACTGGGACGAATGAAACCCTTATCCAGTAGTTCCTGCAACTGCGCCTTCAACTCAGCGAGTTCGGTTGGCGCCATCCGGTACGGGGCCTTAGACAGGGGCGCCGTACCTAATGCAAGCTCAATAGTAAACTCCACCTCTCGCTGAGGAGGAAGGCCAGGCAACTCCTCAGGAAACACGTCTATAAAGTCACAAACTACGGGCACCTCCCAAGGATTGGGACTACCACTAACGTCAGCTAAAACAACAGAGGCAAGGAAGGCCTCACAACCACCAACAAGCAACCTCTGGGCCTTAAAGGCAGAAAGAAGAATACCTCGAGAAGAGAGCCTAATACCTTGGAAGTAGAAGGTTGGGATGTCCGGAATAGAGAAGCGCACCCTCTTCCTGTGGCAGTCCACCTCGGCATAATAACCCTCCAACCAGTCCATGCCCAGGATGACATCAAAGTCGCGAATGGCAAGCACAACTAACTGGACAGGTAACTCATGGCCCTCAATGGTCAAGGGAACTTCACTTAAACAGTTATATGACAACATGTAATCCCCAGAAGGAACCTCTACCATCAATCCATCAGATATCTCATGAACGGGTGCAGACAGAACATCTACGAACTGCTCAGAAATGAAAGAATGCGAAGCACCCGAATCAATTAACACATGGGCGGAATTCCTAAGGATAGAAAGTGTACCTTCCACCAAGTTGGATGCGCGAGCCTCCTTCCTGGTGATCGCTAGAACTCTCCCCTGGGTCCTCGGCTTCTTTTGATCACTTGGTCCCTGCCCTTGACCATGCCCCTGCGGGCAATACCTCGCCAAATGGCCCTGCTGGCCACAAGTGTAACACCTCCCAGAAAAAGCGGGACACTGAGTCCCACTGTGAGTGCCACTGCAATGCCGACAAGCTGCGGGAAGCCTCTGAGCTGCCTCCTGCTGAGCACTGGACACTGACTGACTCTGCTGGCCCTGCCTGGGTCTGCTGCTGCCGCTACTGCTGCCACTGCCTCGAAAGAACCTCCTGAATCTAGAGCTGAGTGAAGACGATCCTGATCCGGATGAAGGAGCTGCTGCTGCTACCTTTCCCCTGCCACGAACCGGCCCCTGAGTAGTCAGTCCCCTCTCCCGGGCTGACTGATCATACTGTGCCTCTACTGCCGCGGCACACCTAGCTGCCGATGCCAAATCTGTACAACAGTGGGACGCCACAAAACTCCTCATATTGGACCTCAGTCCATCCACAAACCTCTCAGTCTGATGCTCCTCGTCTCCGGAGATAAAAGGCACAAACCTCCCAAGCGACACAAACTTCGTCTGGTATTCAAGCTCTGATACTAATTGTAACGACCCGCTACCTTATAATCGGGGATCCGATTACTAAATGGGTACCGAATCATTAATTTGGAGCCAAACCAGGATTTAGATAAGTCTGGGAAATAAATAATAAACTAAGCTAAACATTCACATCGCATTGAATTGAAAAGGAAGTGCAAGAATCAAAAGTTATTACAATGCGACTCGACATAGCAAATAATTATATACTCCAACTGAAAAGAAATAATTAAGCGTACAAGCCATAAAATAAAATAACAACTACGTCGGGACATACCCCGGAACAACGGCTGCTGGCGCCCAACTAAAAGCAGCACTCTCCTCGCTAAGCCTGCCTGGAACCCTCATCTGAAAACCGCAAGGGTGACTCTCAACGAGAAGACTCAGTAGGGATCCTTCGATCCCCACCGCCCACTCACGCACCCACAAATGCAGTAACACAGATATAGGTAGAATAAGCAAGTACAGATGTAACACAATTCCTAAATTTCGATATAAAACACATTCATTCGAGATATAACCTACACAACTCTGAAACCAATCTACCAGGGAACCTACAACCAGCGTCTCGGCAAAACACGCCAACCACACAGCCAAACGCGGGAAACACCGACCCGCTGAGACCAAATAGTAACCCCTCGGATAGCACGCTAGCTACTCCGGCCCAACTGGCTCTAGGTGGTTTCTGCTTCCCCAGCACGAGTGACACTCCACAGGTACCACTCCTACACCGGCGCTGTGTCCCTCCCACACCGACACAGGGTGGCAAGCGCTACAACTGTCACTCTAGGTCCACAGTCGCATGAAACACAACACAGTGCGATCCGATCACGTAAAAATCCTCATCCTCGAGTACGATTTCAAACATGCAATTAACCAAACTATCTAACAGTGTGAAGATATGTTAATAGCATGAATTAATGTGATTCTACCTTGAATCGTGTCGCCCAACGCCGACGCCATTCAAACCTCTTAAATTGGTTCATGTGAAATCTGGCCTCGGAAATGGCCTAAAACGCGTTGCCCATGCAAGTCGCCTTTTGAAAGGCGTTGCTGTCCCTGGACGCCATTCAATTCTAGAGACAGAGTTTGGTATTTGGGCTAAATCACGTCGTGGGTGGAAGCCGCCTTTCTAAAGGCGTCGCTGTCCCTCGACGCCATTTAACCCTCACAGACAGGTTCTCTCTCCGCCATCTCCCGGTCCACGGGGTGGGATTTCCTTCCCAAAATCGTGTAAAAATACGAAAAACATGGAGAATGGGGAGAAGAACCTAACTACCCATTTAAAACACCCAATTTCTCATTCCATGTATTTAGTATTTTCACCCCAAGAACACCCCTAAACATTCTCCAAAGCGGGAAAACATGATTTTTAAATGAAATACTATGTGAATCGTGTTAGTATTAGATGGTCTCAAAGCCAATCTGATACTGTGTACTTATTTAGATTATTAATAAATGGCAATAATTCATTGTGTGTAATTAATTCGATCTGTGTTTATCGTATCACAATGAAGTCCATGAACATGTGCAATAGTCTTCGGATTATGATGAGATCATAATTACGGGACCGAAGACTTATAAACACATGTTCTTAATTGTTCCTAGTCATAGGATGTTTGAGATAGGACATCGAACATCCAGATAGACTAGTATAGGTTACTTCAGCTCATATGATGAGGGTGACTGATCCCATAAGTCACTTGTGTGGAGACACTATGCTGAACCTATAGGTGCTCATTGGTGAATGAGTTCACTGAACTGATCCGACTATGAATCGCTGGATGGTAATCAGCTCACTGTTAACCAGCTTGATTCATTTGTCACGGTTGCGTGGATGATCCTTGGACCTGAGACTCCAAAGATATCTTGTTGGTAGGTTTTTGAGCTTTGACCTTGACGAACGAATCCCTGACCATGGGTTATCAATAAGTCAAGCGATCGGGTTCAGGGAAATGCCCTCGAAGGTAATTGTGTGTTCAATACGGGATCATCCGCTATCGGTTGTTTGAGAGAGAATGTTCCAGGAATGATGCACTTAAAGTCCCTGGCCAGGGCGGACTCTGTAATCGATGAGGAGTTATCGGATTCAGATTAGCGGCATATGATTCAAGTGAATCGACCAAATAGGGTTTAACAGTAAACCATGCCCTAGGTCGATTCGTGAACATTGTACAGATGAAGGATTATATCTGCGCGCTAACCGATGACAGAAAGGTTCCAATAGAGGGTTGCGATAACCCCAGTGCCATCCAGGATCACGCGATGTTGCTTGGCATCCAACGTGATCGGCAGTCCGTCCGAATTTATTGTGGGACATTAAATTCGGCTGATTAATTGAATATAAGGATATTAATTAATTCAGTGGGTTAGTAAAGGGTTACTGGACTTAATGGGCTATTAACTGGACTGGTATTTGGGCCTAAAGGGTCACACGCAAATGGTTTTCAAGTCAATGGATAAGCCGATAGGATTTCGGATAAGTTTGGGTTTTTATGAAAAACCGCAAATAGACTTCTTATAAAAGAACGGATTCTACGTTCGGGGCCAACAACCCTGACCGAGCCGTCATTCGTTCTTCCCCATTTTCTCTCTCTTTTGGGTGTGCGGTTCCTGTAACGACCCGCCATCCTATGACCGGAGACCCGGTCACTAAATGGATGTCGGCCCATTAACTGCGGGTTCACACCTGGATCTCACACAACACATCTGGAGGAGTAAGTGCTAAACAAGGCTAAATATAACAATCACACGGACTACAAAGGTAAGCAAGTGCGCAGGAAGGAAAATAACAATGTCCGTATACAGTCCAACAATAATTACATGTCCAACAAATTAAATAAGTACAGGCAGAAAGAAAGTACAACAACATCGGGGCATACCCCGGAACAGAGACAGCTGCTGGTCCGCACACCAAGAAGGCACCACATGCCTCCACACGCCGCGAAGTCTACACCTGAAACCGCAGGGAGTGAGCCACACCAGAATTGGGCTCAGTAGGGATCATCCGATCCCCTGCCTCCCACTCACACACCCACAAGTGCAACAACAGGGATATATGGCAATTAAGCAAAGCAGTAAACATAGCACCCAAATCTGATATGAAACGTACGATAAGCAGTGTAGCAAGAACCATTCTAAGCAACCCGAAGAACCCAACACAGAGTCACGTCTCATAGCCAAAGTCCACGAAGCGACTGAACCACACTGTCGACCGAAGTCAAACGTCGCCTCCCAACACTACCACCACAGCTCACGCCTGTCCACCCCTACAGTGTTCCGTGGCACTGTAGGGTGAGGCAGTGAGTCAAACTAGGACTAGCTGGAACTAGTGTACCGCCACTGTCAGCTACGTGTGCACACAAGCAGTTTAGACTACTGTCCTACCGTCCGGATTGCCTCCACGCTAGGCCTCAGCGCTTCAGGAGGGCCCTGGGAACCGGCGAACCCCCATCAAGCCGAAACTACAGGAACTACCCACAACCCTAACCTCCCGGGCTGCGTCAGGCCAAAGGGCTAAAGGTACCACTCGTAACCTTGATCAAAGGTCACATCAGGCCCAGTGGCTACAGGGGTAAAACAACTCCACAACCAGCTCCACAGCAAGAAACGCGCCGGAAGCTGCCTCGACAAACAGGGAAACCCGACCCGCAGAGACCAAACAGCAACCCCTCGGATAGCACACCGGCTACTCCGACCCAACGGGCTCAAGGTGGTCCTGTTTCCCTCAGCCAAAGGTAAACCACAACATGTACCCCTCCTCCCACCGGTACGGCACAATGCCTCACAGACACCATGGCCCTTTCCCCACCGGCCCATGGTGACAAACGTAAACCACAGTCGTTCCGATCCACAGTTGTATAAGCACACACACACACATAACATGAAGTAATTCCACTCACACAGAAGTCCTCAGTCTCAGTGTACAACGTAAACCATGCATTTGAACCGCTCAACAGTGAAACACATGTTAAAACCAACACTTAGACAGTTCTGTCTTGAATAGCGTCGACCGAGGTCGACGCCATTCAAGCCCCTCAGACAGGTTTATTTAATAGCCAGATTATTCCTTGAAACGCGTCGTCATAGGGAGTCGCCCTTTAAAACGCGTCCACGTCCACAGACGCCATTTGTAAGGATCGAGACTTTCGGATCCGGTTTTCGGGTCGGACCCTGCAGTTCTGGCCCTAGTGGGGTCTGGGGCTCTGTGTTGATTCGCATCGAGCGGGCTCGACGCGGTTTGAACGGCGTCCACCATTGCAGACGCGTTTTAGGTTCTGCCACGTGGGCTGGCTTCGGGCCGCGAGAGTACGGCCCTGTCGTGTCGTCTGAACGGCGTCCGCGTGGGACGACGCCTTTCGGAATGCGACTCTGGGTGTGTCAGAGTACGGCCCTGACAAGTTGTCTGAACGGCGTCTGCGTAGGACGACGCGTTTCAGACTTTTGTCAGAGCGGCCATCACGTCACCTGATAGGCGTCCGTAGATGTCGACGCGTTTTAGCCAGTCTCTGGTTAACCCCGCGAGCCCTCCTTCTTTCCCTCATTTTCTCCTTCTCTCTTTCCCTCCTTCCCCTCCGGCGAACTCGACGGCGATCCCTTCTTTTCCCTCTTTTCCTCCCACCGTTTCATCTCTCCCTCCACTCCATCCTCTACCTAGCTCCTACCACTACCACCTCCACCTCCACTGCGGCGTTCTACTTTCCGAACGGTGGCCGACGTCACGGTGGAGCAAGGACGACCATGGCGGTACCGGCGGCGGCGTGGGGCGAGAAGGGTGGATGGCTTGAAGCTTGGAGGAGTTCGAGTGTCCGGTAGGGTGACGGTTCCCACAGCATCGTGTTTAAGCCATGTTTTCCCCCGTTTATGCATGTTGTAGATCTTTGGTTTTGGGGGGTAGAATGAGCATGTTTAGGAGTTCTTTTGATGATATGGGGGATTTTCTATAAATGTGATTTCCTATGGATTGCATTGCCCCTCTTTCTCTTCCGTTTTGGGTAATTTTGGGGTTGTTTGGGTCGAAAAGGGGAGCCCTCGGACTCATGGCAACTCTGATTTCTGGGGTTGAAAGACGTCGTGCATGGACGACGCCTTTTTGAAGGGCGTCGGGCCATCACGACGCCTTTTAGACAGGAATCACCTGACAGAGAGTCTGCCAGTTCGGGGATTATGGGACTAAAAGACGTCATGGGTGGGCAATGCGTTTTGAATAGCGTCGGGTAGCCATGACGCCTTTTAAGGCAAAAATCCCCTGATTAATGTTTTCTGGAAATTCCGGATTTCTGTGTTGAATGGCGTCTGAGGATGTCGACGCCTTTTAAAAGGCGACCACTGTGGTCGACGCCTTTTAGGCCTGATTCTGAAGGCAGTGTTTTTCATGAACCAGTTTAGGGTGCTTGAATGGCGTCGGCCTTGGGCGACGCGATTCAAGACAGAACAACACTAATTCCTGCCAGTAAAATGTGTTTACACTGCTAGATAGTTGGTTAATGCATGGTGTTAATGTACTCGATGCGATGGACTCTTCGTGACCGGATGGCACTACGTTGGGTGTCGTGCGACCGTGGACTTGTTCTGTGACCAGATCGCACCGTGCCGTGTTTATGTTTCGGTGGACCTAGAGTGACAGTTGTAGCGTTCTACACCCTTTGTCGGTGCGGAGGGACACAGCGCTGACGGGAGCAGTGGCGGGGTGACGCCTAGTGGAGAGGGTCACCCGGTGAACCCCGGGGTTAGGTAGCTTGTACCGGTGTCGGAGTGGTACCTTTGGAGTGTCACTCGTGCTGGGGGAAGGAGTAACCACCTGAGCCAGTTGGGCCGGAGTAGCTAGCGTGCTATCCGAGGGGTTACTGTTTGGTCTCAGCGGGTCAGTGTTTGCTGGGGGAAGGAGTAGCCGCCGAGGTAGCCAGCGTGCTATCCGAGGGGTTACTGTTTGGTCTCAGCGGGTCGAAGTTTTTCCCACCCTTTGTTTATGTGGTTTCCGTGTTCTATCGAGACGGCAGTCGTGGGTTCCCTTGTCGGTTAGTTTAGAAATATGCATGTTTAATACACTTCGACTGCATGTGACTTCACGTTGAGAACTAGGAACTGTACCTACTACTGTGCTTGTTATCTTACCGTTAGCTATATCTTGCACTTGTGGGTGTGTGCGTGGGCAGTGGGGATCGAAGGATCCCTACTGAGTCTTGTCTTGAGACTCACCCCTGCGGTTTTCAGGTGAGGACTCCCAGCAGACCTAGAGCGGCGTGTGCGGCCGTGTGTTGAGCGTCTTCAGCGGTTGTTCCGGGGAATGCTCCGATGTAGTTGTTATTTATTTCTGGCCTGTATGTTTAATTATATCTTTTCAGTTGGAGTATGTAATTATTTGCTGTATCGAGTCGCATTGTAATAATTTTAAATTCCTGCACCTTCATTTCAATTCAATGCGATGTGGATGTTTAGCTTAGTTTATTATTTATTTCCCAGACTTACTTAGATCTTGGTTTGGTTCCAAATTAATGATTCGGTACCCATTTAGTAATCGGATCTCCGATTATAGGGTGGCGGGTCGTTACAGTTGGTATCAGAGCATACGGTCTGGCAAATAAATAAATAACTAGGTTAAATGTTGTAAGTTCGGCAAATAAATACATTATCCCGTACAGGCATGGCGGTAGCATTGGTTTTAGGACTCTAATTAGAACTTTTTGATTTTGTAATTATAGGCGAGTAGATGGCTCCCAGGAAGAGGATGCCGGTTATTCGAGAGCGGGGAGATGCCCCTAGTGGGTCCGAGGCAGGGAGGCCGAGTGTAGAGCAGTTTATGGAGGCCATGATGGACACTATGGCCAGATATCAGACGCGAGATCCTAGCGAGAGTTCTAGTGCTCGGGGAGGGTCCACAGCTACACTTGAGAGGTTCCTAAAGCTGAGGCCACCTCACTTCACTGGTCGTCCCGACCCTGACGAGGCCATTCATTGACTTAGAGAGATTGAGAAGACCTTCGATACCATGGATTGTGCAGCAGTAGAGAGGACCCCGTTGGCTACCTTCATGCTGAAGGATAGCGCCTATGACTGGTGGACCACATTGAAGAGTTTGTCGTATGAGGACAGGAGTCTCAGGGAAATTTCATGGGAGACCTTTGTTAAAGAGTTCAATGCACAGTATTTCCCTAGACATGTTCATAGAGCCAAGGAGAGGGAGTTTATGGATCTGACGTAGGGAAGTATGACGGTACTTAAGTACCAGGCAAAGTTTGTTTCACTGGGACGGTTCGTGCCTTTCATATCTGGGGACGAGGAGCGTCGCACGGAGAGGTTTGTGGACGGACTGAGGCTCAGTCTGAGGAACTTCGTGGCGTCCCACTGTTGTACAGACCTGGCATCAGCAGTTAAGTGTGCAGCAGCTGTAGAGGCTCAGCAGACCCAGTCGGCCCGGGAGAGAGGGCAGACTGCTCAGGGGCCAGTGCGAGGCAGGGGTAAGGCAGCGGCGCTGGCTCCTTCGGTCGGATCGGGATCGTCGTCACTCGGCTCCCGATTCAGGAGATTCTTCAGGGGTGGTGGCAGCAGTAGTGGCAGCAGCGGCAGCAGTAGGCCCAGACAGGGTCAGCAGAGTCAGTCAGCGTCCAGTGCACAGCAGGAGCTAGCTCAGAGGCTCCCAGCAGTTTGTCAGCACTGTGGTGGTACTCATGGTGGGACTCAGTGCCCTGCTTTCTCCGGGAGATGCTATAATTGTGGCCAGCAGGGCCACGTGGCGAGGTTTTGCCCGCAGGGGCGTGGCCAGAGAAAAGGGCCAGCTGATCAGAAGAAGCCAAGGACCCAAGGGAGAGTGCTGGCTATCACCAGGAAGGAGGCTCGTGCGTCCAACTTGGTGGAAGGTACACTTTCTGTCCTTGGGAACTCTGCACATGTGTTGATTGATTCAGGTGCTTCGCATTCTTTCATTTCTGAGCAGTTCGTAGATATCCTTTCGGCACCTGTTGATGAGTTATCTGATGGTTTGATGGTAGAGGTTCCTTCTGGAGACTTTATGATATCTTATAATTGCTTGAGGAATGTTCCCTTGACCATCGAGGGTCATGTGCTACCTGCCTAGTTGGTTGTACTTGCTATTCGTGATTTTGATATCATCCTGGGTATGGATTGGTTGGAAGCCTTTTATGCGGAGGTGGACTGCCACAGGAAGAGGGTGCGCTTCTCTATTCCGGACATCCCGACCTTCTTTTTCCAAGGTATTAGGCTTTCTTCTCGAGGTATTCTCATTTCTGCCTTTAAGGCACGGAGGTTGCTTGCTGGTGGCTGTGAGGCTTTCCTTGCCTCTGTGGTTGTTTCTGATGTCCGTGATAGTCCCAGTCTTTGGGAGGTGCCTGTTGTTTGTGATTTCGTAGATGTGTTTCCTGAGGAGCTGCCTGGCCTTCCTCCTCAGCGAGAGGTCGAGTTTACCATCGAGCTTGCACCAGGTACAGCGCCCTTGTCTAAGGCCCCGTATCGGATGGCGCCAGCCGAACTCGCTGAGTTGAAGGCGCAATTGCAGGAGTTCCTGGATAAGGGTTTCATTCGTCCCAGCACATCTCCATGGGGTGCTCCAGTTCTGTTTGTCAGGAAGCAGGATGGTTCTTTGAGATTGTGCATCGATTATAGGCAGTTGAACCAGGTAACAATAAAGAATAAGTATCCACTTCCTAGGATCGATGATTTGATGGATCAGCTGCAGACCGCAAGGGTGTTTTCCAAGATCGACCTGAGATCTGGATATTATCAGATGAGGATCCGGGATGTGGATGTTAGTAAGACGGCTTTCAGGACTCGGTATGGACATTATGAGTTTTTGGTTATGCCCTTCGGCTTAACCAATGCTCCGGCGGCCTTTATGGATCTGATGAACCGAGTCTTCAGGACCTACCTGGACCAGTTTGTGGTTGTGTTTGTTGATGATATTCTGATCTATTCTTCTTCTGAGGAAGAGCACGCTGCTCATCTTCGGGCAGTGTTGCAGGTCCTGAGGGAGCACCAACTTTACGCCAAGTTCAGCAAATGTGAATTTTGGCTAGACGAGGTGCACTTCCTTGGGCACGTTATTTTTGGCAAGGGTATTACAGTGGATCTAGCCAAGATCGAGGCAGTGATAGACTGGAGCAGGCCGACTTCAGTGACTGAGATCAGGAGCTTTCTGGGGCTTGCCGGTTATTACAGGCGGTTTGTTCAGGGATTCTCTTCGATAGCGGCCCCCTTGTCGAGGTTGACTCGAAAGGGAGTTCGTTTTGTGTGGACTGAGGATTGTGAGCAGAGTTTTACTGAGCTAAAGACTCGCCTCACGTCAGCCCCAGTGCTGGTGCTTCCATCTGGGTCAGGTGGATTTGTGGTTTACTCAGATGCGTCCCGTCGAGGTTTGGGAGCAGTCCTTATGCAGCATGGCAGGGTAGTTGCTTATGCTTCTCGGCAGCTGAAGTGGCATGAGGAGAACTATCCTACTCATGATTTGGAGCTTGCGGCTGTGGTGTTTGCACTTAAGATATGGAGGCATTACTTATATGGAGAGAAATTTCAGATTTTTACCGATCACAAGAGCTTGAAATATGTATTCACTCAGAGAGACCTGAATCTGAGGCAGCGGAGGTGGATGGAGTTTATTAAGGATTATGACTTTGACCTTTCTTATCATCCGGGCAAGGCGAATGTGGTGGCAGACGCTTTGAGTCGGAAGACGGACATGTCATACCTTATGATTCGGGAATGGAAATTGTTCGAGCAGATTGTGGAATCCTCCTTTAGAATCCCACGCGAAGAGGATAGAGCTGTGCTAGTCAGCTTGACTGTGAGACCAGCTGTGTATCATGCTGTGATTGAGGCTCAGAAGGCAGATGCTGAGTTACCACAAATTCTCCAGAGGTCAGAGGTGGAGTTGTGGGATGACGGTACTGTCAGATTCAGAGGCAGGCTCTATATCCCGACTGAGGAAGACGTGCGTAGATGTGTTCTTGATGAGGCGCACCGTTCGAGATATGCAGTGCATCCTGGGACGACCAAGATGTACCATTGTTTGAGGAGGCACTTCTGGTGGCCCGGTATGAAGAAAGATGTGGCTGAATATGTGGCTAGATGTATGACTTGTCAGCAGGTTAAAGCCGAGCATCAGAGACCCGGAGGGTTGCTGCAGCCCTTGCCGATTCCAGAGTGGAAATGGGAGCATGTGACGATGGACTTTGTGATGGGATTGCCTACATCCCCTAACAGGAGAGACGCCATATGGGTCATCGTTGATCGGCTGACTAAGTCGGCACACTTCCTAGCCATTAGGAAGGACTGGTCGGTCGGCAAGCTGGCAAAGTTGTTTGTAGACCGGATCATTGTATTAGATCGAGATCCGAGGTTTACTTCCATATTCTGGAAGAGCTTTCAGCAGGCGTTGGGAACTCAATTGGCTTTCAGCTCGGCCTACCATCCCGAGACTGACAGGCAGTCGGAGAGGACCATTCAGACCTTGGAGGATATGCTCAGGGCATGTTGCCTAGACTGGGGAGGTTCGTGGGAACAGCATTTGTCCACTGTGGAGTTTGCCTACAACAACAGTTATCATTCTAGTATCGGCATGGCACCTTACGAGGCCTTGTATGGGCGGCCGTGTCGATCTCCGGTGTGTTGGTCCGAGATCGGTGAGAGGCAGATAGCAGGACCTGAGTTAGTGCAGCAGTGTGCTGAGATTGCCAGGACTGTTCAGCAGAGGTTGACCGCAGCTTAGAATAGACAGAAAAGTTACGCAGACATCCGACGGAGACCACTTGAGTTTGAAGTTGGGGACCACGTGTTTCTCCGAGTCTCACCCTCCAAGGGTGTGATGAGATTTGGGAAGCGAGGCAAGCTGAGTCCGCGATATATTGGGCCTTTTCCCATTCTTGCTCGAATTGGGGAAACCGCGTATCAGCTAGCCTTGCCGACCAGCCTTGCAGGAGTGCACGATGTGTTCCATGTTTCCTTGCTGAGGAAGTATGTTCAGGATCCGTCCCATGTGTTGGATTTTTCAGAGTTGGAGGTCGCTGAGGACCTGTCCTTTCCAGAGTATCCTGTTCGCATTGAGGATCGCAGAGAACAGGTCCTGCGGAGCAAGATTGTACCGTTGGTCAAGGTGATTTGGCAGTACCGCTCCGGAGGTGAGGCAACTTGGGAGCGAGAGGATGAGATGCAGGAGAAGTTCCCTTACCTCTTTTCGTAAGTTTCCTTGTGAACTGCATCCCTGTTTTGACCTTGTTAATTCTAGCAGTCAATTTCGAGGGCGAAATTCTTTTAAGGGGGGGAGAATGTAAGGATCGAGACTTTCGGATCCGGTTTTCGGGTCGGACCCTGCAGTTCTGGCCCTAGTGGGGTCTGGGGCTCTGTGTTGATTGAACGGCGTCTGCATAGGACGACGCGTTTCAGACTTTTGTCAGAGCGGCCATCACGTCACCTGATAGGCGTCCGTGGATGTCGACGCGTTTTAGCCAGTCTCTGGTTAACCCCGCGAGCCCTCCTTCTTTCCCTCATTTTCTCCTTCTCTCTTTCTCTCCTTCCCCTCTGGCGAACTCGACCGCGATCCCTTCTCCTCCCTCTTTTCCTCCCACCGTTTCATCTCTCCCTCCACTCCATCCTCTACCTAGCTCCTACCACTACCACCTCCACCTCCACTGCGGCGTTCTACTCTCCGGACGGCGGCCGACGTCACGGTGGAGCAAGGACAACCACGGCGGTACCGGCGGCGGCGTGGGGCGAGAAGGGTGGACGGCTTGAAGCTTGGAGGAGTTCGAGTGTCCGGTAGGGTGACGGTTCCCACAGCATCGTGTTTAAGCCATGTTTTCCCCCGTTTATGCATGTTGTAGATCTTTGGTTTTGGGGGGTAGAATGAGCATGTTTAGGAGTTCTTTTGATGATATGGGGGATTTTCTATAAATGTGATTTCCTATGGATTGCATTGCCCCTCTTTCTCTTCCGTTTTGGGTAATTTTGGGGTTGTTTAGGTCGAAAAGGGGAGCCCTCGGGCTCATGGCAACTCTGATTTCTGGGGTTGAAAGACGTCGTGCATGGACGACGCCTTTTTGAAGGGCGTCGGGCCATCATGACGCCTTTTAGACAGGAATCACCTGACAGAGAGTCTGTCAGTTCGGGGATTATGGGACCAAAAGACGTCATGGGTGGGCGACGCGTTTTGAATAGCGTCGGGTAGCCATGACGCCTTTTAAGGCAGAAATCCCCTGATTAATGTTTTCTGGAAATTCCGGATTTCTGTGTTGAATGGCGTCTGAGGATGTCGACGCCTTTTAAAAGGCGACCACTGTGGTCGACGCCTTTTAGGCCTGATTCTGAAGGCAGTGTTTTTCATGAACCAGTTTAGGGTGCTTGAATGGCGTCGGCCTTGGGCGACGCGATTCAAGATAGAACAACACTAATTCCTGCCAGTAAAATGTGTTTACACTGCTAGATAGTTGGTTATTGCATGCAGTTAATGTACTCGATGCGATGGACTCTTCGTGACCGGATGGCACTACGTTGGGTGTCGTGCGACCGTGGACTTCTTCTGTGACCAGATCGCACCGTGCCGTGTTTCTGTTTCGGTGGACCTAGAGTGACAGTTGTAGCGTTCTACACCCTGTGTCGGTGCGGAGGGACACAGCGCTGACGGGAGCAGTGGTGGGGTGACGCCTAGTGGAAAGGGTCACCCGGTGAACCCCGGGGTTAGCTAGCTTGTACCGGTGTCAGAGTGGTACCTTTGGAGTGTCACTCGTGCTGGGGGAAGGAGTAATCACCTGAGCCAGTTGGGCCGGAGTAGCCAGTGTGCTATCCGAGGGGTTACTGTTTGGTCTCAGCGGGTCAGTGTTTGCTGGGGGAAGGAGTAGCCGCCGAGGTAGCCAGCGTGCTATCCGAGGGGTTACTGTTTGGTCTCAGCGGGTCGAAGTTTTTCCCACCCTTTGTTTATGTGGTTTCCGTGTTCTATCGAGACGGCAGTCGTAGGTTCCCTTGTCGGTTAGTTCAGAAATATGCATGTTTAATACACTTCGACTGCATGTGACTTCACGTTGAGAACTAGGAATTGTACCTACTACTGTGCTTGTTATCTTACCGTTAGCTATATCTTGCACTTGTGGGTGTGTGCGTGGGCAGTGGGGATCGAAGGATCCCTACTGAGTCTTGTCTTGAGACTCACCCCTGCGGTTTTCAGGTGAGGACTCCCAGCAGACCTAGAGCGGCGTGTGCGGCCGTGTGTTGAGCGTCTTCAGCGGTTGTTCCGGGATATGCCCCGATGTAGTTGTTATTTATTTCTGGCCTGTATGTTTAATTATTTCTTTTCAGTTGGAGTATGTAATTATTTGCTGTATCGAGTCGCATTGTAATAATTTTAAATTCCTGCACCTTCATTTCAATTCAATGCGATGTGGATGTTTAGCTTAGTTTATTATTTATTTCCCAGACTTACTTAGATCCTAGTTTGGTTCCAAATTAATGATTCGGTACCCATTTAGTAATTGGATCCCCGATTATAGGGTGGCGGGTCGTTACACCATTCACATCGAAATCCTAGATTTACATACCCTCACTCGGGGTGATTTCCTGCCTAAATGGCGTCATGATGGCCCGACGTCCTTTCGAAAAGGCGTCGTCCATCCATGACGTCATTTAGCGCCATAACCCCTATTTCGTGAAACCTAGAACAGGGAGGTTTCTGCCCTAAAAGGCGTCGTACTGCCCTGACGTCCTTCTAAAAGGCGTCGACCAGGCACGACGCCGTTTAGCGCCAGAAACCTGGTCCCCTGGTTCGAACCGAGGGTTTCTCCCTTAACCCCAAACACCCCGAAAAGCGCCAAAACAAGAAGGGGAGGAAGAGGAATTCAACTACCACAAGCATGCTACGAATCCACGATCACAAGCACCGCCATTCCCACAAGGAAACCCCCCTAAACATGCTCAATCTAGCCCAAACACGTCATGTCCCGCCAAAGAAAACCCGAGCAACACATGCAAGGTTCGTCCCCCTACCGGTTCTTGAACTCCTCCAAGCTCCTCGCCGCCGACCCGCCGCACCGCAGACCGCCGCTGGTACCCACGAGGACGCCGCCACTCCGCCGGGACGTCGGGCACCGTCCGGAGAATGGAATGCCGCGAAGGAGGTGGTGGAGGTAGAGGTGAGAGGTAAAGAGGCTATGGAGTGATGGAAGAGGAATAAGAGGAAGGGAAGGGAGGAAGGAGGGCGGAGAGAGCGGAGAGGCGAAGAGAGAGAGTGTGAAGACGAAAATGAGGGAAAGAAGGGGAGGCTCGCAGGGTCAATCTGAATCTAGTTAAAACACGTCGATCGAGGTAGACGCCAATCAGTCTGACAGGACAGCCGTACTGACAGCGCTCCGAAACGCGTCGCTAACCCGGACGCCGTTCAGACGATAGGACAGGCCGTACTGACGACGCTCTGGCGCCGTACCCTGACATCGTAGATGTCGCAGTCTGAATCGCGTCGACCGAACTGGACGCCGTTCAGACAAAAGTGACAGGGGCCGTACTCTCGCGGCCCGAAACCCGCCCACGTGGCGCAACAGCAAGCAGACCTAAATGGCGTCTACACACCCTGACGCCTTTTGAAAGGCGTCGAGCAGTGCAGACGTCATTCAGTCTGAATTCTCAAGATCCCCTCCAGGGTCCAAACCAGGGGATCCGGCCCGAACCCGACCCGAAAACTGAACCCGAGACCTCAGTCCTTACATTCTCCCCCCCTTAAAAGAATTTCGCCCTCGAAATTTGCAACCGCTCAACGCTCAACTCGGCTAACCATCACATGCCGACACACCGATCACAACAATCATCCTCATCAATCACACACACAAGGCTCCACATAACTAGTCAATTACATTCACACCAAGCTAACCAAGATTCTCGATTCTGACAAAAAGCTGAAAGATCAAAATAACCACACACTAGCAAGGCACATCTCGCACAACCGATTCTCCACCAAGCCCAAATATATAAAAGCGCCACAAGAGTTCTCAACCACCTCTGAATAAGACAAGATAAAAGTGTTCATCTAGCCCAACCGCTCGAACTTCCACTAAGAGACGCAACAGCACTCAACGTCTCGAACACCTACTGACCACCCGGCTCCTGACCTGCCTTATTCTTCTCGGGGCAATTTCACAGAAAATGCCCCTTCTTACCACAGCCAAAACAGCCACTAGTGACCAATGGACACGCCCGACTGCCATGATGACCACCACAATGGGAACAATGACCTGCCGCATCCCGTCTCGCTCCCTGCTGCCTGCTAGCCACAGACTGCATCTGATGAATCGGACCGTCTCTGCCCTCACCACAAGGCATCTCTTGGGACTTGAACTCAAGGGAACTCGGACTGCTTGACAAAAAGATCGTTGATCTGCTCCTGCCTTGCTGCTTCCCTCGTGCCGAATGCTCCAATTCTCTCGCCATCTGCTGGAATTTAGTCTCCACCGCTGCCGCGCATCGTGCTGCTAACGCCAGATCTCTACAATGCTGAGATGCCACCATTGACCTCAGATCATACCGAAGTCCGCCCACAAATCTCTCTATTCTAAATTCCTCGTGCTCAGATATATGTGGTACGAATCTTCCAAGAGCCACAAACTTCGCTTGGTATTCTAAAACCGACATATCATTCTGTACCAATTCCATAAACTCCATTTCCTTCGTCTTCCGAACGTGCCTCGGAAAGTACTGTCCACTAAACTCTTTCACAAATATCTCCCAAGGAATCTCTCTCAAGGACCTGTCTGCAAACATCATGCCTCTAGTAGCGACCCACCACTCATATGCATTGTCCTTCAATAAGTAAGTTGCCAACAAGGTCTTGTCATTCTCAGCACATTCAAGAGCATCAAATGCCTTCTCCATTTCCTTAATCCACTGAGCTGCCGCATCTGGAACAGGTTGACCCGTGAAAGAAGGGGGCTTCAACTTCAAGAACCGCTCCATCACCATGGATTGGCCACCTCGGGAATTGGACCCCTCACATCCAACTCCTTGCTGGTATCTAGACGTTGCCCCAATCATAGCTTCCCTGAAACAATCCACATTATGTCCTTCTGCTCTCGAACCACCACCATCTGCTCTCGAACCACGAGCCAACGGAACTCCCCTCTTCGGCGCCATCAATAACCCACAACACGCAAATCGAACCAAAACACGTTAAAACCTACCAATCTACACCAGCAGCCATCGCCTGTACAGACTCGTACTTATTGTTGGACTATAATATCTAACCTAGTTTACCACATACTCGACCAGACCGAGCTCTGATACCATCTGTAACGACCTGCCATCCTATGACCGGAGACCCGGTCACTAAATGGATGTCGGCCTATTAACTGCGGGTTCACACCCGGATCTCACACAACACATCTGGAGGAGTAAGTGCTAAACAAGGCTAAATATAACAATCACACGGACTACAAAGGTAAGCAAGTGTGCAGGAAGGAAAATAACAATGTCCGTATACAGTCCAACAATAATTACATGTCCAACAAATTAAATAAGTACAGGCAGAAAGAAAGTACAACAACATCGGGGCATACCCCGGAAAAGAGACAGCTGCTGGTCCGCACACCAAGAAGGCAGCACACGCCTCCACACGCCGCGAAGTCCACACCTGAAACCGCAGGGAGTGAGCCACACCAGAATTGGGCTCAGTAGGGATCATCCGATCCCCTGCCTCCCACTCACACACCCACAAGTGCAACAACAGGGATATATGGCAATTAAGCAAAGCAGTAAACATAGCACCCAAATCTGATATGAAACGTACGATAAGCAGTGTAGCAAGAACCATTCTAAGCAACCCGAAGAACCCAACACAGAGTCACGTCTCATCACCAAAGTCCACGAAGCGACTGAACCACACTGTCGACCGAAGTCAAACGTCGCCTCCCAACACTACCACCACAGCTCACGCCTGTCCACCCCTACAGTGTTCCGGGGCACTGTAGGGTGAGGCAGTGACTCAAACTAGGACTAGCTGGAACCAGTGTACCGCCACTGTCAGCTACGTGTGCATACAAGCAGTCTAGACTACTGTCCTACCGTCCGGATTGCCTCCACGCTAGGCCTCAGCGCTTCAGGAGGGCCCTGGGGACCGGCGAACCCCCGTCAAGCCGAAGCTACAGGAACTACCCACAACCCTAACCTCCCGGGCTGCGTCAGGCCAAAGGGCTAAGGGTACCACTCGTAACCTTGATCAAAGGTCACATCAGGCCCAGTGGCTACAGGGGTAAAACAACTCCACAACCAGCTCCACAGCAAGAAACGCGCCGGAAGCTGCCTCGACAAACAGGGAAACCCGACCCGCTGAGACCAAACAGCAACCCCTCGGATAGCACACCGGCTACTCTGGCCCGACGGGCTCAAGGTGGTCCTGTTTCCCTCAGCCAAAGGTAAACCACAACATGTACCCCTCCTCCCACCGGTACGGCACAATGCCTCACAGACACCATGGCCCTTTCCCTACCGGCCCATGGTGACAAACGTAAACCACAGTCATTCCGATCCACAGTTGTATAAGCACACACACACACATAACATGAAGTAATTCCACTCACACAGAAGTCCTCAGTCTCAGTGTACAACGTAAACCATGCATTTGAACCGCTCAACAGTGAAACACATGTAAAAACCAGCACTTAGACAGTTCTGTCTTGAATCGCGTCGACCGAGGTCGACGCCATTCAAGCCCCTCAGATAGGTTTATTTAATAGCCAGATTATTCCTTGAAACGCGTCGTCATAGGGAGTCGCCCTTTAAAACGCGTCCACGTCCACAGACGCCATTCACATCAAAATCCTAGATTTACATACCCTCACTCGGGGTGATTTCCTGCCTAAATGGCGTCATGATGGCCCGACGTCCTTTCGAAAAGGCGTCGTCCATCCATGACGTCATTTAGCGCCAGAACCCCTATTTTGTGAAACCTCGAACAGGGAGGTTTCTGCCCTAAAAGGCGTCGTACTGCCCTGACGTCCTTCTAAAAGGCGTCGACCAGGCACGACGCCGTTTAGCGCCAGAAACCTGGTCCCCTGGTTCGAACCGAGGGTTTCTCCCTTAACCCCAAACACCCTGAAAAGCCCCAAAACAAGAAGGGGAGGAAGAGGAATTCAACCACCACAAGCATGCTACGAATCCACGATCACAAGCACCGCCATTCCAACAAGGAAACCCCCCTAAACATGCTCAATCTAGCCCAAACACGTCATGTCCCGCCAAAGAAAACACGAGCAACACATGCAAGGTTCGTCCCCCTACCGGTTCTTGAACTCCTCCAAGCTCCTCGCCGCCGACCCGCCGCACCACAGACCGCCGCCGGTACCCTCGAAGACGCCGCCACTCCGCCGGGACGTCGGCCACCGTCCAGAGAATGGAACGCCGCAAAGGAGGTGGTAGAGGTAGAGGTGAGAGGTAAAGAGGCTATGGAGTGATGGAAGAGGAAGAAGAGGAAGGGAAGGGAGGAAGGAGGGCGGAGAGAGCGGAGAGGTGAAGAGAGAGAGTGTGAAGACGAAAATGAGGGAAAGAAGGGGAGGCTCGCGGGGTCAATCTGAATCTAGTTAAAACGCGTCGATCGACGTAGACGCCAATCAGTCTGACAGGACAGCCGTACTGACAGCGCTCTGAAACGCGTCGCTAACCGCGGACGCCGTTCAGACGACAAGACAGGCCGTACTGACGACGCTCTGGCGCCGTACCCTGACATCGCAGATGTCGCAGTCTGAATCGCGTCGACCGAACTGGACGCCGTTCAGACAAAAGTGACAGGGGTCGTACTCTCTCGGCCCGAAACCCGCCCACGTGGCGCAACAGCAAGCAGACCTAAATGGCATCCACACACCCTAACGCCTTTTGAAAGGCGTCGAGCAGTGCAGACGTCATTCAGTCTGAATTCTCAAGACCCCCTCCAGGGTCCAAACCAGGGGATCCGGCCCGAACCCGACCCGAAAACTGAACCCGAGACCTTAGTCCTTACAGTTCCCAACTGCTCCACCTTCCGTTCGACGGGGATTCCGAATTTGCATGTCGCGGCGGATTACGCGCAGTCAGACGGGATCTTCGAACGCCACAGCGAGCGAGGAAGCGAGGACGATCCATCGCGAGGAGAACCGCGTGGATACCGCTAGAGGTCGGGCATCTGTGCGACTTGCGGCATCGCTCCGACGGAACCGGAAAATGGACGCGGATTCGAATCCGCGCAAGGTAAATTCGATTTACACCGGTTTAATTTTAACGACCGAAACGTGACAGATCCGATCCCGAAAATTATATTCCGCTGCGTTTTAGGATCGGATCCCGACACAACGATCCCAACAGTGGTATCAGAGCCAGGTTTCCACTGTGTCCTTCACCGTTTCGAGTTTAGAAATTTAATTATCTCGTCATATTCCATGCATATTTAACGATTCTGTTAGAGAAATAATATTCATGAGATGAATAAAATTAATTAGATTAATTTTATTTCTGCAAAAATCGTTATTTTTGAGTCTCTTGTATTCTTCGTTGGACGAAGAACATAGTTTGTGGGGGTGATATTCGGTTAATCTCATGTGATGCGAAGTTGTATGGGATAGTTTTTGGTATGACCAAGTGATCCCACCGGCCACCGCCAAGATTACCTTTGGCTCCGGCAGGGGCTAGCCGGCAATGACCGGCCTGAAATTGTCTCCTGCTCCCTTCGGTTACACGCAGGGATGGAGGAGTTTGAGGGCCCCCCTTTTTGGGGCTGGGCTGGGTCGACGGCGCCATCCAACGCCGGAGGAGTGACCGGCAACCGTCCGGTGGCCTCCCGGTGCCGGGGCGGTCGCCGGCAGGGGCCTTACCCCCTTCCCCCCCACAGTTTCTCCCCTGCGCCGCCGGAGATGGCAGGGAAAGGGGGGAGTCGGGCCCGTGCGGCTAGGGTTTCCTAGCCGTATCGGTCTGAGCCGGGCCGAACCGGGCTCGGGCCGGGCCCGAGCCCCTGGTGCCCTGCTCAACAGGCCTGGCGCCCCTGGTCCGAGCCCATGGCTCAGCCAGGCTGAGCCCTAGTTCGGCCAGGGGTGGGCTGAGCCACCTAGGTAATTTTAAAAACCTGTTTAATAAGATTAAATTGGTTTTAAACTTTATAATTTCCAAAATTGTTTTAAAATTAAATTTTTATTCAATTTAACTTTTGAGAGACCCATTACAATTGATTAAGTTCATTATCTTAATTAAAGTCTGTAGTTATAATTAATTATTGATTTAAATGTTGAATTGATGATTATTTATAACTAGATAATCTAAGTGTTAGATTTTTAATAAGATAATGATTAATCTAGTTGTTTAATGACTTTATTAATCTAATTGTTAGATTAATATTGTTACATATGCATGGAATATTTTCTAGATGTTTAAGTTTTGGAATTTTAATGCATATGATGTGCTATCTTGCTTGTTTAAATTCGATTTAAGTTAAGCATGCATGAATTAATTTTTTGAAAATTCTAAATCCAATTTTTGATTGGTCCCTGGTTTTATGAAACCCAAAATTAGTTATTTTCGAAAATTTTAATTTAGCCATTTGATGTGCAATTCATGTGTGGTTTGTTTAACTAAAACACATGGCAGTCATAGACGAGCATTAATTGTGGATGTGAAATGTGATTGTGTGGTTTATTGTTTATTAATAAATAGAGGTCTGCGAACCTCTCCCTCTCATATTCCATTGTACTTCTACCTTCCTCCTTGATGTAATCGCCATAAGGCTTCCTCATTTAAATTATCATGTAATTGAGAATTAAAATGTAATTTGATCGAGGCGGATGCGCGCGGAGCGAGGATGATCCACAACTGCTGACCTGATGAAATGAAGGAGTTCATTGAATCCATGGGTTTGCAGACTCATGATAAAAGTTGTTATATTGTGTATGTGTGTGCGTTTGACTGTCTGGCTCAAGTCAAACTGCAGTGTCGTCCATGACCACACTAATGACATGTATGTGATGCGTGTGCTTTATATTTGCTAGGTTATTAGTATTTATAATATATTCGATATATTTAATACTATCACCTAGGATGAGACCAAATTAAATAAGTAAAACCTTCGTTACAAACTCTAAGCCGTAGCGCGAGTCATTGAGAATGTACCGCGTGGCTCTCCATCAATATGATTAATAGAACTTAATTCGGTGGTGGCAGATACAATGTGTTTACCCGAGGTTTGCCATTAACTGATGAGAGAACTGTTGATCATGGCATTAGATGCTTTTGGATAAGAGTAGAGGAACGATATAGTTATTCACGTGTTTACTCGGGAACTATATTTCTACTTTACTCTGTCACGTATTGATGATAAAGCTTAGACCGGGGATAATGGTCTACTGTGTTTATCCGAGACCATTAAACTTGGGAGCCGAAGTATGATCGGATATTGCAAGGAGTTGCAATTATCATGAGATGATTGCTCTGAGATAGCGGTATGATACTATGTGTTTACCCGAGGTCATGCCGTGATGCTTGGAGATTCTGATCGCCACTAGGAGACAGTCGGCATCTCCCGTTCTGTATATCTGAAGGTTATACAGTCCGTCGAAAATTATGGGAGTAAAACTAGATAATAAAAAACCATATCTTGTTTTAGTTAATCTGAATATCTGCTAATTATCAATTGATTATCTCCTGTAGGCGAGAATGTCGCATCATAACCCGTTGCGAGGCATACTTGATGCCAACCGTTTGACAGGCACCAATTACTCAGACTAGCTCAGAAACCTGAAGATAGTCCTCAGGTCTGAGCAGATTGCCTACGTCTTGGATAATGAACCTCCTGCTGAACCAGCATTAGATGCTCCATAGAAGGAAATGATAGCGTATGAAAAATGGAAGGAGGATTCCACCATAGCCCAATGCTACATGTTAGCCTCTATGAGCAATGAGTTGCAGAGGCAACATGAAGAGATGGATGCTAGATCCATCATGCTCCATTTAAAGGAGCTATTTGGTGAGCAGAGAAGAATCGAACGATATGAGATGTCGAAGAATCTGTTCAAAGCTCAGATGGCAGAGGGAACTTCAGTACAGAATCACGTGCTGAAGATGATTGAGTGGGTAGAGAGGCTGGATGCTCTTGGGATTACACTTCCCAAGGAGATGCACATAGACCTCGTGTTGTCTTCACTTCCACTGCCATATGCTCAGTTCATCGTTAATTTTAACATGAACAAGATCCAGGCCACCTTAGCTGAACTGCTGAACATGTTGAAAACTACTGAGGGGAACCTTGTGAAGGATAAACCCCAAGTCCTAATGGTTGGTAAGACCAACAGAAAAAGACTTACAGTCCAAGCTTTTCGAAAGAATAAGAACAAGGTTCAGAGAAAGGCAAAGGTTTCCAAGAAAGACAAAGGTAAAAGTGCTGAGAAAGGTAATTGCTTCTACTGTCACCAAAAAGGGCATTGGAAGAGGAATTGCAAAGAATACCTCAAGGACAAGGCTCAAGGAACTGTGAAGCAGCAGGACGCTTCATGTATCTATATGATAGATGTAAACTTGTAAATTAGGGATTGTACATCATGGGTATTAGAGACTGGATGTGTATCTCATATCTGCAATTATGTGCAGGCATTGACAAGAAGGCGTAAGCTGAGGACCGGCGAGGTGGAGCTGAGACTAGGTAATGGCGCAAGAGTTGCGGCGATCGCTGTGGGGACAGTGAAGCTCAAGCTACCATCCGGAGACACATTTTTATTAGATGAATGTTATTATGTACCTAGCATAATAAGGAACATTATTTCTATTTCATATTTAGATAGAATTGGATACAATTTAAATTTTGGGAACAATAGTTGTTCAATTTATTTCGAAAATAAATTAATAGCTTCTGCTATTTTGTCCAATGGATTGTATCTATTGAATGTGTCTCATGATAATTTACATATCGGTTCTTCAATTAAAAGAAGTAAGTATGAAATGAACAAAGCCTACTTGTGGCATTGTAGGCTTGGACACATTGGTGAAAACAGACTCCAAAGGATTCATAAAGATGGATATTTGGATCCATTTGATTATGAATCATATGCAACCTGTGAGTCATGTTTAATGGGTAAAATGGCTAAGTCTCCATTTAGTGGAACTGGAGAACGAGCCAAAGACATATTAGAACTCATACATTCAGATGTATGTGGTCCTATGTCAACCCAAGCTATTGGTGGTTTCTCATACTTCATTACTTTCACTGATGATTACTCAAGGTTTGGATATGTATACTTATTGAAGTATAAATCTGAAGCCTTTGAGAAATTCAGAGAATTTAAGAATGAAGTAGAAAAACAAACAGGAAAGAGTATAAAAACCATCTGATCTGATCGGGGTGGTGAATACTTGAGTACTAAGTTCATCAAATACTTAAAGGATAATGGTATCCTTTCTCAGCTTACACCTCCTTATACACCTCAGATGAATGGTGTATCAGAAAGGAGAAATCGCACATTAATGGAAATGGTGCGATCTATGATGAGCATGTCCAAATTACCAGTGTCCTTATGGGGATATGTACTTAGCTCGGCTATGTATATCCTGAACAAGGTACCCAGCAAATCTGTTGAGACCGCTCCATATAAGATATGGAATGGAAGGAAACCAGACCTTAAACATGTTAAAGTCTGGGGATGTCCTGCTCATGTTAAAAGACATGACGCAGATAAGTTGGAATCTAGAACTGACGAATGCAGATTTGTGGGATATCCAAAGGAAACTTATGGATATTACTTTTATCATCCTAGTGAACAAAAGGTGTTTGTGGCCAGGAGAGCTGTCTTTCTGGAAGAAGATTATATTCTCCAGAAGGACAGTGGGAGTAAAGTAACACTGGAAGAAATTCCAGACCCACAAACTGGCAATGGTTCATCAGATGAATCGTCAGTTTCTGAACCTGTTCAAAATGATACACAGGAACCTCGTAGGTATGAAAGAGTACCTAAACCACCAGAAAGATATGTGGGACATATTAATTTGGATGGTTCAAGGATACTGTATAATGAGGATGATGATCCTAAGACTTACCAGGAGGCCATTGAAAGTCCAGAGGCCGGGAAATGGCGGGAAGCCCTGAATTCTGAAATACAGTCCATGTACATCAACCAAGTTTGGAACTTGGTGGATTTACCCGATGGTATAGTACCTATCGGCTGCAAATGGATCTTTAAAAGAAAGATCGATGCAAATGGACGTATTGAGACTTATAAAGCAAGATTAGTGGCGAAAGGCTATCGTCAAAGACAAGGTGTTGACTTTGACGAAACCTTTTCACCCGTTGCTATGATTAAGTCTATCAGAATTCTTCTCGCCATTGCTGCCTACCATGATTATGAAATCTGGCAGATGGATGTGAAGACTGCCTACCTCAATTGAAACCTTGAGGAGGAGGTGTATATGATACAACCAGAAGGATTCACATCCAAAGAATCTCCAGACATGGTATGCAAGTTGCAGAGGTCCATTTATGGACTGAAGCAAGCATCCCAAAGCTGGAACATAAGATTTGATGAGGCAATCAAATCTTATGGCTTCATTAAGAATGAAGATGAGCCCTGTGTATACAAGAAAAACAGTGGGAACGCAATCACATTTCTGGTTCTTTACGTTGACGACAAACTACTCATTGGGAGTGATGTAGGAATGATGTCATCAGTAAAGATATGGCTATCAAAGAACATCTCCATGAAGTATTTGGGAGAAGCATCTTACGTATTAGGAATACGGATCTATTGTAAGGATCGAGACCTTCGGATCCGGTTTTCGGAGTCGGACCCTGTAGTTCTGGCTACGTGATGTAGACTGGATCTATCACGACCGGATTCCGAAGCTGGAACCCTAAGTTTGGATCCGAGGCTGGGTCGGATCGGTGACGAGGCCCGACGGGGATCCGGATGGCGACAGAGGCGAAGCCGAAGGCCCGAGGCCGAGGGTGGCTCGGTCGGGCGTTGGCTTGTCTTCGGAAGCAGGGCCGAGACCCCTTCGGGCGGTGCGAAACCGGATTTCCTTCGGACCGAGAGGCAGCCGGCGCTCGGCGTCGAGACTAGTGGGAGGAGTCCGAGGTCGGCGGCCGAGACCGACTCGGGATGTTCGGCGACTCGAGGGTGCCATGTGGGCTGGCTTTGGGCCGCGTAGCGTACGGCACTGTCGTGTCAGAGTGCGGCCCTAACGTGTCGGCTGAACGGCGTGCCTCGGTCGACGCGTTTCAGAAATTTGTCCTTGCGGCCGTCACATCACCTGACAGAAGTCATGTCGGCTGGACCGCGTCTGCCTCGGTCGACGCGTTTTAGCCTGGTTAACCCCCGCGAGCCCTCCTTCTTTCCTCATTTTTCTCCTTCTCTCTTTCTCTCCATCCCCTCCGGCGATCTCAGTGGCGATTCCTCCGCCTCCCTCTTTTCCTCCCACCATTTCACCTCTCCCTCCACTCCATCCTCTACCTAGCTCCTACCACTGCCACCTCCATCTCCACTGCGGCGTTCTACTCTCCGGACGGCGGCCGACGTCACGGTGGAGCAAGGACGACCACGGCGGTACCGGCGGCGGCGTGGGGCGAGTCGGGTGGACGGCTTGAAGCTCCGAGGCGTTCAAGTGTCCGGTAGGGTGACGGTTCCCATAGCATCGCGTTTTAACCAAGTTTTTACCGTTTAAGCATGATTATGGATCTCTGGTTTTGGGGGGAAGAATGAGCATGTTTAGGTGCTCTTTTGATGATATGGGGGATTTGCTATGAAGGTGATTTTCCTATGGATTGTATTGCCCCTCTTTCTCCTCTGTTTTTAAGTAACTTTGGGGTTTTATGGGTTGAAAAGGGAGCCCTCGGGCCCATGGCAGATTTTGGGTTCCTGGGCGTTGGCTTGTCTTCGGATAGCGGGCCGAGACCCCTTCGGGCCGAGGCCCCTTCGGGCGGGTTGAAAGACGACGTGCATGGACGACGCCTTTTTGAAGGGCGTCGGGCCATCACGACGCCTTTTAGACAGAAATCGCCTGGCCGAGACCCCTTCAGCCCGAAGACTGTTTTACATAAACCTGATTATGAACTGTTTTACAAGAACCTGTACATGGAGCTTGAATGGCGTCGGCCTTGGGCGACGCGATTCGAGACAGAACCTCACTAATTCATGCTAGTAAAACGTGTTCATACTGCTAGATAGTTGGTTAATGCATGTTTTGGTGCACTCGACAATGATGGATTCTTCATGACCGGATGGCACCGCGTGGTGTGTCGTGCGATCGTGGGCTTTTCACGTGACCGGATCGTACTGTGCCGGGTTTTGGTGTTTTGTGTTACTGTGGACCTGGAGTGACATTGTAGCGCTTTATCACCCTGTGCTGGTGGGGGCGTGAGCACAGCGCCGGTGGGGGCGTGGGCGGGGTGACGCCTAGTGAGAGAGGGTCACCTGGTGAACCCCGGGGTCAGCTAGTACCGGTGTCGGAGTGGTACATTCGGAGAGTCACTCATGCTGAGGGAAGGAGTAACCACCTGAGCCAGTTGGGCCGGAGTAGCTAGCATGCTATCCGAGGGGTTACTGTTTGGTCTCAGCGGGTCGGTGTTTCCTACCTTCGGTTGTGTGGTCGGTGTTTCCTACCTTCGGTTGTGTGATCGGTGTTTCCTATTCTCGGTTGTGTAGCCGAGACACCTTCGGTCAGTGCTAAGCTGAGACGCGAGTTGTTGGCTCCTTGATAGAATGATTCTAGAAATATGCATGTTATATTTCGAATGCACATGGTTCATATCGAGATATAGGTGTAGTGTACTTACTTCTGTGTTCGTTGCTTTACCGTTAGCCGTACCTTGCACTTGTGGGTGTGTGCGTGGGCAGTGGGGATCGAAGGATCCCTACTGAGTCTTGTCTTGAGACTCACCCCCTGCAGTTTTCCGGTGAGGACTCCCAGCAGACTTAGAGCAGCGTGTACGGCCTTGGGTTGAGCGCCTTCAGCAGTTGTTCCGGGGTATGCCCCGACGTAGTTGTTGTTTATTTCTGGCCTGTATGTTTAATTATTTCTTTCAGTTGGAGTATGTGATTATTTGCTGTATCGAGTCGCATTGTAACAATTTTTAATTCCTGCACTTTCATTTCAATTCAATGCGATGTGATTGTTTAGCTTAGTTTATTATTTATTTCCCAGACTTACTAGATCCTGGTTTGGTTCCAAATTAATGATTCGGTACCCATTTAGTAATCGGATTAGCGATTATAGGGTGGCGGGTCGTTACAGTTTGGTATCAGAGCATACGGTCTGGCAAATAAATAAATAACTAGGTTAAATATCATAAGTCCGGCAAATAAATACATTATCCCGTACAGGTACGTCGGTAGTATAGGTTTTAGGATCCTAATTAGGACCTTTTGATTTTGTAATTGTAGGCGAGTTGATGGCTCCCAGGAAGAGGATGCCGGTTATTCGAGAGCGGGGAGATGCCCCTAGTGGATCCGAGGCAGGGAGGCCGAGTGTAGAGCGGTTTATGGAGGCCATGATGGACACTATGGCTAGATACCAGACGCGAGATCCTAGTGAGAGTTCTAGTGCTCGAGGAGGGTCCACAGCTACCCTTGAGAGGTTCCTGAAACTGAGGCCACCTCACTTCACTGGTCGTCCCGACCCTGATGAGGCCATTCATTGGCTTAGAGAGATAGAGAAGACGTTCGATACCATGGACTGCCCAGCAGTAGAGAGGACCCCATTGGCTACCTTTATGCTGAAGGATAGCGCTTATGACTGGTGGACTACATTAAAGAGTTTGTCGTATCAGGATAGGAGTCTTAGGGAAATTTCATGGGAGACCTTTGTTAAGGAGTTCAATGCACAGTATTTCCCTAGACATGTTCAGAGAGCCAAGGAGAGGGAGTTTATGGATCTGACGCAGCGGAGTATGACGGTCCTCGAATATCAGGCGAAGTTTGTTTCGCTGGGTCGGTTCGTGCCTTTCATATCTAGGGACGAAGAGCGTCGTACGGAGAGGTTTGTGGACGGACTAAGGCTCAGTCTGAGGAACTTCATGGCGTCTCACTGTTGCACGGATTTGGCTTCTGCGGTTAGATGTGCGGCAGCTGTAGAGGCTCAGCAGATCCAGTCGGCCCGAGAGAGAGGACAGGCTGTTCAGGGGCCAGTGCGTGGCAGGGGCAAGGCTGCGGCACCGACTCCCTCGGTCGGATCGGGATCGTCGTCACTCGGCTCCCGATTCAGGAGGTTCTTCAGAGGCGGTGGCAGCAGTAGTGGTAGCAGCGGCAGCAGCAGGCCCAGGCAGGGTCAGCAGGGTCAGTCTGCATCCAGTGCACAGCAGGAGCCAGCTCAGAGACTTCCGGCAGTCTGCCAGCACTGTGGAGGTGCCCATGGCGGGACTCAATGTCCCACTCTTCCCAGGAGGTGTTTTACTTGCGGCCAACAGGGCCATTTGGCGAGGCAGTGCCCGCAGGGGCATGGTCATGGTCAGGGTTCAGGTGATCAGAAGAAGCCGAGGTCCCAGGGAAGAGTTCTAGCTATCACCAGGAGGGAGGCTCGCGCGTCCAACTTGGTGGAAGGTACACTTTCTGTCCTTGGGAACTCTGCACATGTATTGATCGATTCGGGCGCTTCGCATTCCTTCATTTCTGAGCAGTTCCTTGATATTCTTTCTGCACCCGTTGATGAGTTATCTGATGGCTTGATGGTAGAGGTTCCTTCTGGAGACTTTATGATATCTTATAATTGTTTGAGGAATGTTCCCTTGACCATTGAGGGTCATGTGCTACCGGCCCAGTTGGTTGTACTTGCTATTCGTGACTTTGATATCATCCTGGGCATGGATTGGTTGGAAGCCTTTTATGCTGAGGTGGACTGCCACAGGAAGAGGGTGCGCTTCTCTATTCCGGACATCCCGACCTTCTTTTTCCAAAGTATTAGGTTTTCCTCTCGGGGTGCTTGGGGTTCAAGGGAGAGACCCTCGGGTCGAACCAGGAAACCTGGTTTCTGGCGCTAAATGGCGTCGTGCCTGGTCGACGCCTTTCCGAAAGACGTCGGGTCAGTACGACGCGTTTTAGGGCAGAAACCTCCCTGTTCGAGGTTTCCTGAGTTAGGGGTTCTGGCGCTAAATGACGTCATGGATGAACGACGCCTTTCAGAAGGACGTCGGGCCATCATGACGCCATTTAGGCAGGAAATGCCCCGTTTAAGGGTTTTGCAATCTGGATTTCTGGGTTGAATGGCGTCTGGCGACCCTGACGCGTTTTAAACGGCGGCTTCACTGGTGGACGCGTTTTAAGGGATAATCTGGCTTTTAACTGAACCCGTCTAAGGGACTTGAATGGCGTCGACCTCGGTCGACGCGATTCAAGACAGAACTGTCTTAACCCTGGTTTTTAAACATATGTTTCACTGTTGGCGGTTCTAAGGCATGTTTTACGTTGTACACTGAGACTGAGGACTTCTGTGTGTGTGGAATGGCATCATGTTATGTGTGTGTGTGCTTACACGACTGTGGATCGATATGACTGTGGTTTATGTTTGTCACCATGGACCGATGGGGACAGGGTCATGGTGTATGTGAGGCATTGTGCCGTACCGGTGGGAGAAGGGGTACATGTTGTGGTTTACCTTTAGCTGAGGGAAGCAGAACCACCTTGAGCCCGTCGGGCCGGAGTAGCTGGTGCGCTATCCGAGGGGTTACTGCTTGGCCTCAGCGGGTCGGGGTTTCCCTGTTTGTCGTGACAGCTTCCGGCGCGTTTCTTGCTGTGGAGCTGGTACTGGTGGGAGTTGGTTTACCCTTTAGCCACTGGGCCTGATGTGACCTTTGATCAAGGTTACGAGTGGTACCCTTAGCCCTTTGGCCTGACGCAGCCCGGGAGAGTTGGGTTTGTGGGTAGTTCCTGTAGCTTCGGCTTGACGGGGGTTCGCCGGTCCCCAGGGCCCTCCTGGAAGCGCTGAGGCCTAGCGTAGAGGCAATCCGGTGGTAGGACAGTAGTCTAGACTGCTTGTGTGCACACGTAGCTGGCAGTGGCGGTACACTGAGTCCAGCTAGTCCTAGTTTGGCTCACTGCCTCACCCTACAGTGCCCCGGAACACTATAGGGGTGGACAGGCGTGAGCAGTGGTGGTAGTGTTGGGAGGCGACGTTTGACTTCGGTCGACAATGTGGTTCAGTCGCTTCGTGGACTTTGACTATGAGACGTGACTTTGTGTTGGGTTCTTCGGGTTACTTGGTACTGTTCTTGTTACACTGCTTATCGTACGGTTCCTAACAGGTTGAGTGCTATGTTTACTGCTTTACTTAATTGCCATCTATTCCTGTTGTTACACTTGCGGGTGTGTGAGTGGGAGGCAGGGGATCGGATGATCCCTACTGAGCCCAATTCTGGTGTGGCTCACTCCCTGCGGTTTCAGGTGTGGACCTCGTGGCGTGCGGAAGCGTGGTGTCTTCTTGGTGTGCGGACCAGCAGCTGTCTTAGTTCCGGGGTATGCCCCGATGTTGTTGTACTTTCCTTCTGCCATACTCATTTAATTTGTTGGACATGTAATTATTGTTGGACTGTATACGGACATTGTTATTTTACTTTCTGCGCACTCGTTTACCTTTGTAGTCCGTGTGATTGTTATATTTAGCCTTGTTTAGCACTTACTCCTCCAGACGTGTTGTGTTAGATCCGGGTGTGAACCCGCAGTTAACGGGCCGACATCCATTTAGTGACCGGGTCTCTGGTCGTAGGATGGCGGGTCGTTACAGTTGGTATCAGAGCTCAGTCTGGTCGAGTATGTGATAAACTAGGATAGATATTATAGTCCAACAATAAGTACGAGTCTATACAGGCGATGGCTGCTGGTATAGATTGATAGGTTTTGACGTGTTTTGGTTCAATTTTCGTGTTTGTGGGGTAGTGATGGCACCGAAGAGGAGAGTTCCGTTGGCTCGTGGTTCGAGAGCAGATGGTGGTGGTTCGGGGGCAGAAGGACATAATGTGGATCGTTTCATGGAAGCTATGATTAGGGTTATGTCTAGATATCAACAGGGAGATGGAAGTGAGGGGTCCAGCTCCCGAGGTGGCCAATCCACGGTGGTGGAGCGGTTCGTGAAGTTGAAGCCCCCTTCTTTCACGGGTCAACCTGTTCCAGATGCGGCAGCTCAGTGGATTAAGGAAGCGGAGAAGGTGTTTGATGTCCTAGAATGTGCCGAGAGTGACAAGACCTTGTTGGCGACCTACTTGCTGAAGGGCGATGCTTATGATTGGTGGGTTACCATCAAGGGGTTGATGTTTCCAGATATGCCTTTGAGAGAGATTTCTTGGGAAGGCTTTGTGAGAGAGTTTAGTGGACAGTACCTTCCGAGGCATGTTCGTAGGGCCAAGGAAAGGGAATTTATGGAGTTGGTGCAGGGTGATGCGTCAGTTCTAGAATATCAGATGAAATTTGTGGCTCTGGGAAGGTTTGCTCCACACATTTCTGAGCGTGAGGATCTGAGGACGGAGAAATTCGTGGATGGACTTCGGCATGATTTAAGGGAGTTTGTAGCAGCTCATTGTTGTAAGGATCTGGCATCAGCGGTTCGGTGCGCGGCAGCGGTGGAGATGCAGTTTCAACACACGGCAAAGGAATCAGAGCATTCAGCACAGGGGAAGCAACATAGCAGGGATAGATCAGCGGTCTTTTCGTCAGGCGGTTCGAGTTCTTTTGAGGTCGAGTTCTAGGAGGTTCCTTGTGACGAGGATGAGGATGGTTCGGTCCAGCAGATGCAGACAGAGGTCAGCTGGCAGCAGGAGGCGAGGCAGGACGCTGCAGATCGTTGTCCCCGTTGTAGCAGGTTTCATGGCAACCGGATATGTCCCTTGATCACTGGTAGCTGTTTCGCCTGTGATCGGAAGGGGCATCTCGCGAGGAATTGTCCCCAGAAGAACCAGGCAGGTCAGGAGCCGAGCGGTTAGTAGTTGTTCGAGGCGTGATTGGAGTCGCGTCTCCTGGTGAAGGTCCGAGAGGCTGTGCTAGAAGAGCACTTTTATCTTGTCTTATTTAGAGGCGGTTGTGAACTCTAGTGGCACTTGTATGTATTTGGGTTGGGTGGAGAATCGGTTTTGTAATATGTGCCTTGCCAGTGTGTGGCTATTGTTGATCTTTTAGCATTCGTCAGAATTGAGAATCTTGGTTAGCTTGGCGTGAGTTTGTTTGGCTTTTTCTGTGGAGCCCTGTGTGTGTGATTGGTGAGGATGATTGTTGTGATCAGTGTGCCGGCATGTGCTGGTTAGCCGAATTGAGCGTCGAGCGGTTGCTAATTTCGAGGACGAAATTCTTTTAAGGGGGGGAGATTGTAAGGACTGAGGTTTCGGGTTCTGTGTTCGGGTCGGGTTCGGGCCGGATCCCCTGGTTTGGACCCTGGAGGGGTCTAGAGATTCTTGGCTGAATGGCGCAGCACTGCTCGACGCCTTTCAAAAGGCGTCAGGGTGCGTGGACGCCATTTAGGTCTGTTGGTTGTTGTGCCACGTGTGCGCCACGTGGGCAGGTTTCGGGCCGCGAGAGTACGGCCCCGGTCACTTCGTCTGAACGGCGTCCAGATTGGTCGACGCGATTCAGACTGCGACATCTGCGATGTCAGGGCACGGCGCCAGAGCGTTGTCAGTACGGCCTGTCACATCGTCTGAACGGCGTCCACGGTGAGCGACGCGTTTCAGAGCGCTGTCAGTACGACTGTCCTGTCAGACTGAATGGCGTCTGCCTCGATCGACGCGTTTTAACTGGATTCGGATTGACCCCGCGAGCCCCCCCCTTCTTTCCCTCACTTTCGCCTCCACACTCTCTCTCCTTGCCTCTCCGCTCCCTCTCCGCTCTTCTTCCCCTTCCCTTCCTCTTCTTCCTCTTCCACCACTCCAACACCACCTTACCGCTCACCTCTAGCTCCACCACTTCCTTCGCGGTGTTCTACTCTCCGGACGGCGGCCGACGTCCCGGCGGAGTGGCGGCGTCCTCGAGGGTACCGGCGGTGGTGTGCGGTGCGGCGGGACGGCGGCACGGAGCTTGGCGGAGTTCAAGAACCGGTAGGGGGACGAAACCTTGCATGTGTGCTCGTTTGCTTCTTGGCGTGATGTGGCGTGTTTGGAGTGAGATTGAGCATGTTTAGGGGGATTCCTTGTGGGAATGGCGGTGTTTGTGGACGTGGTTTCGTAACATGATCGTGGTGCTTGACGTTCTCATCTTCCCCCTTTTGGTTTTGGGGCTTTTCGGGGTGCTTGGGGTTCAAGGGAGAGACCCTCGGGTCGAACCAGGAAACCTGGTTTATGGCGCTAAATGGCGTCGTGCCTGGTCGACGCCTGTCCGAAAGACGTCGGGTCAGTACGACGCGTTTTAGGGCAGAAACCTCCCTGTTCGAGGTTTCCTGAGTTAGGGGTTCTGGCGCTAAATGACGTCATGGATGAACGACGCCTTTCAGAAGGACGTCGGGCCATCATGACGCCATTTAGGCAGGAAATGCCCCGTTTAAGGGTTTTGCAATCTGGATTTCTAGGTTGAATGGCGTCTGGCGACCCTGACGCGTTTTAAACGGCGGCTTCACTGGTGGACGCGTTTTAAGGGATAATCTGGCTTTTAACTGAACCCGTCTAAGGGACTTGAATGGCGTCGACCTCGGTCGACGCGATTCAAGAAAGAACTGTCTTAACCCTGGTTTTTAAACATATGTTTCACTGTTGGCGGTTCTAAGGCATGTTTTACGTTGTACACTGAGACTGAGGACTTCTGTGTGTGTGGAATGGCATCATGTTATGTGTGTGTGTGCTTACACGACTGTGGATCGATATGACTGTGGTTTATGTTCGTCACCATGGACAGATGGGGATAGGGTCATGGTGTATGTGAGGCATTGTGCCGTACCGGTGGGAAAAGGGGTACATGTTGTGGTTTACCTTTAGCTGAGGGAAGCAGAACCACCTTGAGCCCGTCGGGCCGGAGTAGCTGGTGCGCTATCCGAGGGGTTACTGCTTGGCCTCAGCGGGTCGGGGTTTCCCTGTTTGTCGTGACAGCTTCCGGCGCGTTTCTTGCTGTGGAGCTGGTACTGGTGGGAGTTGGTTTACCCTTTAGCCACTGGGCCTGATGTGACCTTTGATCAAGGTTACGAGTGGTACCCTTAGCCCTTTGGCCTGACGCAGCCCGGGAGAGTTGGGTTTGTGGGTAGTTCCTGTAGCTTCGGCTTGACGGGGGTTCGCCAGTCCCCAGGGCCCTCCTGGAAGCGCTGAGGCCTAGCGTGGAGGCAATCCGGTGGTAGGACAGTAGTCTAGGCTGCTTGTGTGCACACGTAGCTGGCAGTGGCGGTACACTGAGTCCAGCTAGTCCTAGTTTGGCTCACTGCCTCACCCTATAGTGCCCCGGAACACTGTAGGGGTGGACAGGCGTGAGCAGTGGTGGTAGTGTTGGGAGGCGACGTTTGACTTCGGTCGACAGTGTGGTTCAGTCGCTTCGTGGACTTTGACTGTGAGACGTGACTTTGTGTTGGCTTCTTCGGGTTACTTGGTACTGTTCTTGTTACACTGCTTATCGTACGGTTCCTAACAGGTTGAGTGCTATGTTTACTGCTTTACTTAATTGCCATCTATTCCTGTTGTTACACTTGCGGGTGTGTGAGTGGGAGGCAGGGGATCGGATGATCCCTACTGAGCCCAATTCTGGTGTGGCTCACTCCCTGCGGTTTCAGGTGTGGACCTCATGGCGTGCGGAAGCGTGGTGTCTTCTTGGTGTGCGGACCAGCAGCTGCCTTAGTTCCGGGGTATGCCCCGATGTTGTTGTACTTTCCTTCTGCCGTACTCATTTAATTTGTTGGACATGTAATTATTGTTGGACTGTATACGGACATTGTTATTTTACTTTCTGCGCACTCGTTTACCTTTGTAGTCCGTACGATTGTTATATTTAGCCTTGTTTAGCACTTACTCCTCCAGACGTGTTGTGTGAGATCCGGGTGTGAACCCGCTGTTAACGGGCCGACATCCATTTAGTGACCGGGTCTCCGGTCGTAGGATGGCGGGTCGTTACAATAAGTACCCGCTTCCAAGGATCGATGATTTGATGGATCAGCTGCAGTCTGCGAGGGTGTTTTCCAAGATTGACCTGAGATCTGGATATTATCAGATGAGGATTCGGGATGTGGATGTTAGCAAGACGGCTTTTAGAACTCGGTATGGACAATATGAGTTTTTGGTTATGCCCTTCGGCTTGACCAATGCTCCGGCAGCCTTTATGGATTTAATGAACCGAGTCTTTAGGGCCTATCTGGATCAGTTTGTGGTGGTATTCGTCGATGATATTTTGATATATTCTTCTTCTGAGGAAGAGCACGCCACTCACCTTCGGGCGGTGTTGCAGGTCCTAAGGGAACACCAACTCTATGCCAAGTTCAGCAAATGCGAATTCTGGCTAGACATGGTGCACTTTCTTGGGCATGTCATTTCTAGGGAGGGCATCGCAGTGGATCCGGCCAAGATCGAGGCGGTGATAGATTGGAGCAGGCCGACTTCAGTGACGGAGATCAGGAGCTTTCTGGGGCTTGCTGGTTATTACAGGCGGTTTGTTCAGGGGTTTTCTTCTATAGCGGCCCCCTTGTCGAGGTTGACTCGAAAGGGAGTTCGTTTTGTGTGGACTGAGGATTGTGAGCAGAGTTTTGTTGAGCTAAAAACTCGCCTCACGTCAGCCCCAGTGCTGGCGCTTCCATCTGGGACGGGTGGATTTGTGGTTTACTCGGATGCGTCCCGTCGAGGTCTAGGCGCAGTCCTTATGCAGCAGGGCAGGGTAGTTGCTTATGCTTCTCGGCAGCTGAAGAAGCATGAAGAGAACTATCCTACTCATGATTTGGAATTGGCAGCTGTGGTGTTTGCACTTAAGATCTGGAGGCATTACTTATATGGAGAGAAATTTCAGGTTTTTACCGATCATAAGAGCTTAAAATATGTGTTCACTCAGAGAGACCTGAATTTAAGGCAGCGGAGGTGGATGGAGTTCATTAAGGATTATGACTTTGACCTTTCTTATCATCCGGGCAAGGCGAATGTGGTAGCAGACGCCTTGAGTTGGAAGACGGTCATGTCATACCTTATGATTCAAGAATGGATGTTGTTCGAGCAGATTGTAGAATCTTCCTTTAGGGTTCCACGTGAAGATGACAGAGCCGTGTTGGCCAGCTTGACTGTGAGACCAGCCGTGTATCATGCTGTGATTGAGGCTCAGAGGGCAGATGTTGAATTACCACAGATTCTCCAGAGGTCAGAGGTGGAATTATGGGATGACGGTACTGTCAGGTTCAGAGGTAGACTTTATGTTCCGACTGAGGAGGACGTGCGCAAGTGTGTGCTTGATGAGGCGCACCGTTCGAGGTATGCAGTACATCCTGGGATAAGAAAGATGTATCATTGTTTGAAGAGGCACTTCTGGTGGCCTGGTATGAAGAAAGATGTGGCTGAATATGTGGCTAGATGCATGACTTGTCAGCAGGTTAAAGCCGAGCATCAGAGACCTGGAGGGTTGCTGCAGCCCTTGCCGATTCCAGAGTGGAAATGGGAGCATGTGACGATGGACTTTGTGATGGGATTGCCTGCATCCCCTAGCAGGAGAGACGCCATCTGGGTCGTCGTTGATCGGCTGACCAAGTCGGCACACTTCCTAGCCATTAGGAAGGACTGGTCGGTCGGCAAGCTGGCAAAGTTGTTTGTTGACCGGATCATCTCCTTGCACGGGGTACCTTTGTCCATTGTATCAGATCGAGACCCAAGGTTCTCTTCCAGGTTCTGGAAGAGCTTTCAGAAGGCATTGGGCACTCAGTTGGCCTTCAGCTCGGCCTATCATCCCGAGACTGACGGGCAGTCGGAGAGGACCATTCAGACCTTGGAGGATATGCTCAGGGCATGTTGCCTAGACTGGGGAGGTTCTTGGGAGCAGCATTTGTCCACCGTGGAGTTTGCCTACAACAACAGTTACCATTCCAGTATCGGCATGGCACCTTACGAGGCTTTGTATGGGCGGCCGTGTCGATCTCCGGTGTGTTGGTCCGAGATCGGTGAAAGGCAGATAACGGGACCAGAGTTAGTGCAGCAGTGTGCTGAGATTGCCAGGATAGTTCGGCAGAGGTTGACCACAGCTCAGAGTAGGCAGAAGAGTTATGCTAACGTCAGACGGAGACCGCTGGAGTTTGAGGTTGGGGACCACGTGTTTCTTCGAATCTCACCCTCCAAGGGTGTGATGAGATTCGGGAAGCGAGGCAAGTTGAGTCCGCGATATATTGGGCCTTTTCCCATTCTTGCTCGAATTGGGAAAACCGCGTATCAACTGGCCTTGCCGCCCAGTCTTGCAGGAGTGCACGATGTGTTCCATGTTTCCTTGCTAAGAAAGTATGTTCAGGATCCGTCTCATGTGTTGGATTTTTCAGAGTTGGAGGTCGCAGAGGACCTGTCCTTTCCAGAGTATCCTGTTCGTATTGTCGATCGCAGAGAACAGGCCCTACGGAACAAGATTGTACCTTTGGTCAAGGTGATTTGGCGGTATTGCTCCGGAGGTGAGGCAACCTGGGAGCGAGAGGATGAGATGCGGGAACAGTTCCCTTACCTCTTTTCGTAAGTTTCCTTGTGAACTTGTATCCCTGTTTTGACCTTATTAATTATAGCAGTCAATTTCGGGGGCGAAATTCTTTTAAGGGGGGGAGAATGTAAGGATCGAGACCTTCGGATCCGGTTTTCGGGGTCGGACCTGTAGTTCTAGCTGCGTGATGTAGACTGGATCTATCACGACCGGATTCCGAAGCTGGAACCCTAAGTTTGGATCCGAGGCTGGGTCGGATCGGTGACGAGGCCCGACGGGGATCCGGATGGCGACGGAGGCGAAGCCGAAGGCCCGAGGCCGAGGGTGGCTCGGTCGGGCGTTGGCTTGTCTTCGGAAGCAGGGCCGAGACCCCTTCGGGCGGTGCAAAACCGGATTTCCTTCGGACCGAGAGGCAGCCGGCGCTCGGCGTCGAGACTACTGGGAGGAGTCCGAGGTCGGCGGCCGAGACCGACTCGGGATGTTCGGCGACTCGAGGGTGCCACGTGGGCTGGCTTTGGGCCGCGTAGCGTACGGCACTGTCGTGTTAGAGTGCGGCCCTGACGTGTCGTCTGAACGGCGTGCCTCGGTCGACGCGTTTCAGAAATTTGTCCTTGCGGCCGTCACATCACCTGACAGAAGTCATGTCGGCTGGACCGCGTCTGCCTCGGTCGACGTGTTTTAGCCTGGTTAAGCCCCGCGAGCCCTCCTTCTTTCCTCATTTTTCTCCTTCTCTCTTTCTCTCCATCCCCTCCGGCGATCTCAGCGGCGATTCCTCCGCCTCCCTCTTTTCCTCCCACCATTTCACCTCTCCCTCCACTCCATCCTCTACCTAGCTCCTACCACTGCCACCTCCATCTCCACTGCGGCGTTCTACTCTCCGGACGGCAGCCGAAGTCACGGTGGAGCAAGGACGACCACGGCGGTACCGGCGGCGGCGTGGGGCGAGTCGGGTGGACGGCTTGAAGCTCCGAGGCGTTCAAGTGTCCGGTAGGGTGACGGTTCCCATAGCATCGCGTTTTAACCAAGTTTTTACCGTTTAAGCATGATTATGGATCTCTGGTTTTGGGGGGAAGAATGAGCATGTTTAGGTGCTCTTTTGATGATATGGGGGATTTGCTATGAAGGTGATTTTCCTATGGATTGTATTGCCCCTCTTTCTCCTCTGTTTTTAAGTAACTTTGGGGTTTTATGGGTTGAAAAGGGAGCCCTCGGGCCCATGGCAGATTTTGGGTTCCTGGGCGTTGGCTTGTCTTCGGATAGCGGGCCGAGACCCCTTCGGGCCGAGGCCCCTTCGGGCGGGTTGAAAGACGACGTGCATGGACGACGCCTTTTTGAAGGGCGTCGGGCCATCACGACGCCTTTTAGACAGAAATCGCCTGGCCGAGACCCCTTCGGCCCGAAGACTGTTTTACATAAACCTGATTCTGAACTGTTTTACATGAACCTGTACATGGAGCTTGAATGGCGTCGGCCTTAGGCGACGCGATTTGAGACAGAACCTCACTAATTCATGCCAGTAAAACGTGTTCATACTGCTAGATAGTTGGTTAATGCATGTTTTGGTGCACTCGACAATGGTGGATTCTTCATGACCGGATGGCACCACGTGGTGTGTCGTGCGATCGTGGGCTTTTCACGTGACCGGATCGTACTGTGCCGGGTTTTGGTGTTTTGTGTTACTATGGACCTGGAGTGACATTGTAGCGCTTTATCACCCTGTGCTGGTGGGGGCGTGAGCACAGCGCCGGTGGGGGCGTGGGCGGGGTGACGCCTAGTGAGAGAGGGTCACCTGGTGAACCCCGGGGTCAGCTAGTACCGGTGTCGGAGTGGTACATTCGGAGAGTCACTCATGCTGAGGGAAGGAGTAACCACCTGAGCCAGTTGGGCCGGAGTAGCTAGCATGCTATCCGAGGGGTTACTAAAGGTCAGTCTCCCAAGACACCTGAAGAGAGGGCAGTGATGGATAAAGTCCCCTATGCTTCTGCCATAGGGTCCATCATGTATGCCATGGTATGTACCATACCTGATGTAGCATATGCTCTAAGTGTTACGAGTAGACATCAAGCAGATCCAGGTGATGAACACTGGAAGGCTGTGAAATGCATCCTTAAGTACTTGAGAAGGACTAAGGATCTATTTCTAGTCTATGGAGGAGGAGACTTAAAGCTGCAAGGATACACTGACTCGAGTTTTCAGTCTGATCTTGACGACAGCAAGTCAACATCAGGTTTTATTTCCACACTCAACGGGGGAGCAGTGAGCTGGAAAAGTTCCAAGCAGGAAACCACTATTGATTCGACAACGGAAGCCGAGTATATTGCTACTGCTGAAGCCGCCAAAGAAGCTGTATGGATGAAGAAATTCATCGGCAATCTTGGTGTGGTGGAAAGCATATCTGGTCCCGTCCCATTCTGTGTGACAACAATGGGGCGATTGCTCAAGCGAAAGAGCCGAGGTCTCATCAGAAGTCGAAGCACATTCTGCGTCGCTTTCATTTGATCAGAGAGATTATAGCTCGAGGAGATGTCGTGGTGGAAAGAGTTCTCTCAGCCGACAACATAGCAGATCCACTTACAAAGCCTTTGTCTCAAAATGTTTTTGAGCGTCACTTAGAGAATATGGGTATTCTGTATAAAAGTGATTGGCTTTAGTCTAAGTGGGAGATTGTTAGTATTAGATGGTCTCAAAGCCAATCCGATACTGTGTACTTATTCAGATTATTAATAAATGGCAATAATTCATTATGTGTAATTAATTCGATCTGTGTTTATCGTATCACGATGAAGTCCATAAACATGTGCAATAGTCTTCGGATTATGATGAGATCATAATTACGGGACCGAAGACTTATAAACACATGTTCTTAATTGTTCCTAGTCATAGGATGTTTGAGATAGGACATCGAACATCCGGATAGACTAGTATAGGTTACTTCAGCTCATATGATGAGGGTGAATGATCCCATAAGTCACTTATGTGGAGACACTATGCTGAACCTATAGGTGCTCATTGGTGAATGAGTTCACTGAACTGATCCGACTATGAATCGCTGGATGGTAATCACCTCACTGTTAACCAGCTTGATTCATTTGTCATGGTTGCGTGGATGATCCTTGGACCTGAGACTCCAAAGATATCTTGTTGGTAGGTTTCTGAGCTTTGACCTTGACGAACGAATCCCTAACCATGGGTTATCAATAAGTCAAGCGATCGGGTTTAGGGAAATGCCCTCGAAGGTAATTGTGTGTTCAATACGGGATCATCTGCTCTCGGTTGTTTGAGAGAGAATGTTCCGGGAATGATGCGCTTAAAGTCCCTGGCCAGGGCGGACTCTGTAATCGATAAGGAGTTATCGGATTTAGATTAGCGGCATCTGATTCAAGTGAATCGACCAAATAGGATTTAACAATAAACCATGCCCTAGGTCGATTCGGGAACATTGTACGGATGAAGGATTATATCCGCACGCTAACCGATGACAGAAAGGTTCCAATAGAGGGTTGCGATAACCCTAGTACCATCCAGGATCACACGATGTTGCTTGGCATCCAACGTGATTGGCAGTCCTTCCGAATTTATCGTGGGACATTAAATTCAGCTGATTAATTGAATATAAGGATATTAATTAATTCAGTGGGTCAGTAAAGGGTTACTGGACTTAATGGGCTATTAACTGGACTGGTATTCGGGCCTAGAGGGTCACACGCAAATGGTTTTCAAGTCGATAGATAATCCGACAGGATTTCGGATAAGTCTGGGTTTTTATGAAAAACCGCAAACAGACTTCTTATAAAAGAACGGATTCTACGTCCGGGCCCAGCAACCCTGACCTAGCCGTCATTCGTTCTTCCCCACTTTCTCTCTCTTCTGGGCGTGCGGTTCCCAACTGCTCCACCTTCCGTTCGACGGGGATTCCGAATCCGCATGTCGCAGCGGATAACGCGCAGTCAGACGGGATCTTTGAACGCCGCAGCGAGCGAGGAATCGAGGACGATCCATCGCGAGGAGAACCGCGTGGATACCGCTAGAGGTCGGGCATCTGCGCGACTTGCGGCATCGCTCCGACGGAATCGGAAAACGGACGCGGATTCGAATCCGCGCAAGGTAAATTCGATTTACACCGGTTTAATTTTAACGACCGAAACGGGACAGATCCGATCCCGAAAATTATATTCCGCTGCGTTTTAGGATGGGATCCCGACACAGTGATCCCAACAAATCGTTACCCTACTGGTTATTTGAACTCCTGCAAGCTCCAAGCCGCCTACCCGCCTCGCCCCACGCCGTCGCCGGTACCACCGTGGACGCCGTTACTCCACCGGGACGTCGGCCGCCGCCTGGAGAGAAAAACGTCGCGGAGGAGATGGTGGTGGTAGTGGTGGGAGTTAGGAGGTCGATGGAGTGGAGGGAGAGATGAAATGGTGGGAGGAAAAGGAAGGACGGGGGAAAGGAGCCGCCTGCTCGCCGGAGGAAGAGAGGAGAGAGAAGAGGGAGGAGGAAATGAGGGAAAGGAAGAAGGGTTTGCGGGGTCAATAAGAAGCTGGGTAAAACGTGTCATGCATGCCCAACGTCTATTAGATGACAAGATCGGACCGTACACTGACAAGTCAGGGTCGTACTCTGAAAGGCGTCGTCCATCCAAGACGCCATTCAGACGATATGACCGGGACCGTACTCTCGCGACCCAAGGCCAGCCCACGTGGCGCCCACGTGGCATAGCCTAAAATGCGTCTACATTTCTAGACGCCGTTTAAACCGCGTCGAGCAGGCTCTACGCAAAACAGAACAGAGTCTCAGCTCCATCAGGGCCCGAACTAAGGGATCAGACCCAAAAAATTGACCCGATAACCGGATCCGAAAACCTCAATCCTTACACTAATGCCCCCCATGACTCCAACTTCTTTCATGCTGAATACGAGGGAGATACTTATGCCCCTCATCAAGCTTAGTTTACTCATGAACGGTATGACCCTGGTACCAATCATCCTCATGTGCACATAATCTACAATCCCACTTATGAGGAGGCTCAAGACCAAGTTGAACCTTCGTCTAACAACACCCCTGATCTGGTTACCATCTTGGGAGCTCTGTCTACCCACGTGAACTCTCAACAACTTGAGGCGATCCAATCCATTCTTAAGGGGAAGACGCCCTTGCATTATGACGAACCGAATCTCACGGTTCCCCTTGTTGTTCGTCAAGTTCCTCCTCCTCACCATATTCCTTATGTTCATCAAGCTATGGAGGGCCTTCATATTTCTGCTCCCCGGCCGTCTGGGCCACAACAATCTTCCTCGAGATACCCTGCTAGACCACATACGGCAACTCACCAAAATGCCTTCGGGTATGGTGGAAGGGCTGCTGGACCTCAACTGTACTACCCCCCTTGCCCCAGTTACTCCAAAAGGCAAGCTTATCATGCTCCATCACCTCCTCCTCCCCAAATTGATCCTGTGATTCAGGCCTTACTCACGAAGATGGACCGCATGGACGAGCAATTCATAATTTTAAGAAAATGATGGGAGTCAAGTCTGTACCTGAGATCACCCTCCCCAATTTGCTAGTATTTCATCCGCCACCTTCTAAAATGCCAGTATATAGAAAGTACAATGGTTCTAGCAACCCCTTCACTCACTTGAAGGAATTTATGTATGAATCCTCCTTCTGGCATAACAACAAAAGGTCACCAGCATTCTTATTCAGGAAATCATTAGAGGGATCAGCCCTCGAGTGGTTTTCTCGTTGGATTCATCTGATGTGGAGGATTATGACATTGTGTCAAGGAAATTCATCCAGCAATACCAGGATAGAATTGCACCGTCCTTATCAATAACTGATTTGGTGACTGAAAAGATAAAACCCGATGAAGACTTCATCACCTATGCTGATAGATGAAGGGGTATGGCAGAGAAGATAAAAGATCACATTTCTGAGTAAGAACAAGTGAAAATGATGATTGCCAATGCAACCCCCCAGTACAAGCCAGTCGTCATGTTGAACAACTTGGCAAGCATGGCGGAATTATATGAGAGGGCACGTTATTGCCAGAACGCTTTCAAAGATTTAACCTTCTCCAGCATCTTTGACCCCCATAGGCCCAACATACCTCCACCTCGGAAGCCAGTCATGCCAAACTCTCCTAGCATGGGTCCCACTATTGAGGGCACACTCTCTAATGAACAAATCAACACCATGAACCAATCGCAGTTCATGAGAAACCAATAGCAACAACCGCAGTATACAGGGCAGAGACCGCCAAATCAACAGGGCTTCAGGTAGCCTCAGCAACCATACTAGCCAACCTATAATCAGCCTCAGCAGTAGTATCAGCAGAAGTTCAATCAGCCATGTCAGCAGCTAGCATACCACAATGTACCCCCCAGGCGATTACAATCAACAAAGAAAACCTCCAGGCCCAAAGAGGACATCTTATCCTCCACTCCCAAAATCTCTAGCGGACATATTCAATGCCCTTATGGCAGCTAATGCTCTAGTTTTGCCAAAGGAGAAAATAGTCTGGCCTCAAAATGTTGATGCCTCCATATACTGTGTCTTCCATAGACAACTCGGGCATACAATGGATGCATGTTTCCAATTCAGGGACTACATCCATGACCTCAATGACCAGGGAGGTATAAACTAGGAGGAGATGAGAAAATACATAGCCTCCCTAAAGGCAAGAAGATCACAGCCATAGTAGCAACAACAGCCACAGCAGCAGCAACAACAGATGCAAAGAGCACCAGCACAGGCAGAGTAACACCATCAAACATGGGTACAGTGCAGAACCCGCTGCCGGAGCGTCAAAATCAGGTCGCCCCAATTCTTACTAATAGCGAGTCTGAGGCTAATAGGGGGCAACAATGGAAGGAAGAGAAATCCTCCTCTATCTATTCAACAGGCCACATCCTGAGTATCGCCGAGCAACCGCCTCGCCGCATTCTCCACATACCAAGCCAGAAACCATAATTGTTACTCCCATACCAACACCCGCCTTGTTCAGAATCGCCGAAACACAGCGGAAAAATAAAACAATTCCTATGTATTGGTTGCTGTGACCGTAAAATAGACAATTAAAAATACCGGGAAGAACTATTCTTCACCTTTACGGGGTTTCGAATCTCCCGTGGATTCAACCGTTTCGGTAATCGCGCACGCACACGATCTCCAGAGGTATCCATACGAGCTCCCGACGCAGATGCGATTTCCTCCTCAACTTGAGTACTTCGACCGGATCTCAAATCCATCATGCAGTAAAGAAGAGAGAGGGATCTACTTTAAGAGAGAGAGAGGAGAGAAAGAAACTCCAAGGGTGTATGGGAGTATACGTCCAACTCCTTACCACCCCTCCCTTTGGCCTCCTTTTATAAGAAATAAGGATAAGCACAAGGTTTAATTCTCATGATTATCCAAGAGGTTGGCCTTAGAAAATTCTCCATTAAATATTCATGTTTATCCTGCGGCGTTTTACAAAAATCTAGATAACTATAATATTTAACATCTCTTATCGTCTTACGAGAACTCTTATGTGTGTGACCCTCTAGGCCCATATATCAGTTCGGTTTCAGGCCCATTAAACTTAGAACTAATTCTAAAGTTTAATATTTATTAATTATTATTTAAACATCATATGTTAAATAATTAATTCAATAAATAAGTGGTTTATCATCTGATGATTAATCCACTTAACCTTCTAACCATGAACGGCACCAAACACTACCTCATGATCCCAAAAGATATAAGGGATATTGTTCCCTTTATTTGAACCTTTCCGTCTGCAGATACCGCACATATAAAATCCTTCACTCATCTAATGTCCCAATAACGCAAGGATATAGTTTTACAATCAAACCCTCTATCGCATTACTTAGATGTATTCCAGTACTCAGTTAACTACTAGAAAGACATCTCTTTTAGTTGACTCTGGCCAGGAATTTATGTGTACACATCCATAGGACATTCTCTCTCCAGTCGTATACCAAGAGTGAGTGATCCCCTGTTGTTCACTCAATTACCTTCGCAAGCTTTCCATTGCGTATGAGAGACTGACTATCGTAGACTTAATGGTTAAAGTCCACAAACCAGAGAATCAAGACACAATAGTCTACAAGCAAGGTATCATTGGTTACGCAGGTCAAAGGACCAACTGCGCTACTGCAACGATTGAATTCCCTGGTTGACTATTAGGTATAATGACCATCCAGGAATTCTAATTCGGATCGGTTCAGTGAACTCATTCTCTAATGACCACCCACAAGTTTGTCTTAGTGTCACCACACGAGTGAATGTGAGATCATTCACCCTCATCACATGAGCAAAAATAACCTGTGTCGATCTTATCAGATATTTAATGTCTAATTCAAATATCCTTTGATCGAGAACTGTTTAAGATAAGTGACTAAGAATATTGATCTCACTATCATGATCTCATCATGATTCAATATCATATACACTTGTCTACGGACTTTTATTACGATAGTTAATTTGCGAGAACTATAAATGAAGAAATAATTGCCTTTTATTAATATTTCAAACTAGAATGTACAATGATTGGCTTTGAGGCCACCCAATTCTATCATTCTCCCACTTGGACTATAGCCAATCACCCATGTGTCTAAGTCCTATAGACTTAAGGTGACGTTCTAAATTGTTTTGAGACAATGGCTTAGTCAAGAGATCTGCTACATTATCTTCGGATGAGACTTTCTCAAGCACTATATCTCCTCTGGCGATTATCTCACGGATCAGATGAAATCGTCTCAGAATGTACTTCGACTTCTGATGCGATCTTGGCTCCTTTGCTTGAGCTATTGCCCTATTGTTGTCACACAATAATGGAACAAGATCTGAAATGCTTGGGACTACTCCAAGTGCTAAGATGAACTTCTTCATCCAAACCGTCTCCTTAGCCGCTTTAGCTACAGCAATGTATTCTGTTTTGGTCGTCGAATCTACAGTTGTTTCTTGTTTGGAACTTTTCCAATTTACTGCACCTCCATTTAACATGAACACAAATCCAGACATGGATTTGCTGTCATCCATATATGACTGGAAGTTCGAGTCAGTAAACCCTCAAAGTTCTAAGTCGTTTCCTCCATAGACGAGAAATAGATCCTTAGTCCTTCTAAAGTATCTAAGGATGCATTTCACCGTCTTCTAGTGTTCCTCACCTAGATCAGCCTGATATCTACTAGTGACACTTAGTGGGTGTGTCACATCAGGCCTAGTACATAGCATTGCATACATGATAGATCCTGTTGCCGAAGCATAAGGAACTTTATCCATGTATGCTTTCTCTTCAAGTGTCTTGGGAGACATTCCTTTAGAGAGATAAATTCCATGTCTCATCATAACGAGACCACTCTTAGAATTTTCCTTACCAAACCTTTTGATAATGGTGTCTATGTACATGGATTGGGATAATCCGAACATCCTTTTGGATCTATCTCTATAGATCCTTATTCCCAGAATATAGGATGCACTCCCAAATCCTTCATGGAGAAGTGTTTGGATAACTTAATCTTTACTGATGACAACATTCCGACATCATTCTCAATGAGTAGAATGTCATCAACGTAAAGTACTAAAAAGGTAATCGCGCTCCCACTGGTCTTTTTGTATACACAAGGTTCATCTTCATTCTTAATGAAGTCATAAGATTTGATTGCTTCATAAAATCTTAAGTTCCAAGTTCGGGATGCCAGCTTTAATCTATAAATGGATTTATGCAGCCTGCATACCTTACTTGAATGCTCTTTGGAAGTTAATCCTTCAGGTTGTATCATATACACCTCTTCTTAAAGGTTTCCGTTAAGGAACGCTGTTTTCACATCCATTTGCCATATTTCATAATCATAGAACGCAGCAACGGCAACAAGTATTCTAATTGACTTAACCATGGCAACTGAAGAAAAAGTTTCATCATAGTCAATGCCTTGTCTTTGACGATACCCTTTCGCGACCAGCCTTGCCTTGCATATGTCAATCTGTCCATCTGTCCCGATCTTTCTTTTAAAGATCCATTTACTGCCAATAGGTACTATACCTTCTAGGAGATTAACCAAGTTCCAAACTTGGTTAGCATACATACACTGAATTTCTGAATTAATTGCTTCTTGCCATTTCTCTGATTCTAGACCATTCATGGCTTCTTGGTAGGTTTGAGGATCATTATCCTTATTCAAGTGCACTATTGGTTTACTATTATCAATATGTCCAACATATCTTTCAGGCTGCTTAGGCACTCTACCAGATCTACGAACTTCTTGTGTATTATCTTGAACAAGTTTTTGAATCAATGGCTCATTAGTTGAGCCAGCATTGATTTGTGAGTCTGAAATTTCTTCCAGTTCTATCTTGTTCCCACTGTCTTCTTTTGAAAGATATTCTTTCTCTAATAAGATAGCTCTTTTTGCGACAAACACCCTTTGATCACTGGGCTGATAGAAATAATATCCAAAGTCTCTTTTGAATATCCCACAAACCTGCATTTCTCTATCCTGAAATCTAGTTTATCTAGATCATGTCTTTTGACATGTGCAGGACAACCCCACACTCTAACATGTATAAAGTCTGATTTCTTCCCTTTCCATATCTAATATGAAGTGGAAGATACTGACTTACTGGGAACTTTGTTCAACAGATATGCAGCAGACAATAGTACATATCCCCATAAAGAAATTGGAAGTTTAGTATAACTCATCATTAATCGTACCATATCTAATAGAGTACGATTTCTCCTTTCCGATACACCATTTAACTGTGGTGTATAGGGCGGAGTCCACTGAGACAGAATACTATTATTCTTAAGATATTATATGAATTCTATACTTAAGTATTCACCCCCTCAATCTAATCGAAGAGTTTTGATACTCTTTCCAATTTGGTTCTCAACTTCACTTTTAAATTCTTTAAATTTCTAAAAGACTTCTGACTTATATTTCATTAAATATATACAGCCATATCTTGAGAAATCATCTGTAAATGAAACGAAGTATTAGTAACCACCCATAGCATGAGTGGACATTGGACCACATACATCACTATGTATTAGTTCTAATAATTCCTTAGCTCTTTCTCCATGTCTAGAAAATGGAGCTTTGATCATTTTTCCCACGAGACAAGGTTCATAGTTACAAATCATTCATAATCAAATGGATCAAGATATCCATTCTTTTGCAACTTAATGACCCTATTCTCATTTATATGACCGAGCCTACAATGCCATAGGTATGATTTATTCACATCTTTATCTATTCATTCAAGAGACTTATTTACTAGACATACATCATATGCTATATCAAGTAAGTACAAATCATTTAACAAGTATCCAGAAGCAAACAATTTGTCTCTTAGATAAATAGAACAACCATTATTCTGTAGTTTTATTGAATATCTTTCTCTATCTAAGCAAGAAATGGAAATGATATTCCTAATTATAGTTAGAACATAATAAGAATCTATTAGTTCCAATGAGTCTCCTGACAGCATCTGAAGTCTTGATGTCCCCACAGCTAACGCAGCAACCTTTGCTCCATTTCCAAGTCTCAGATCCACGTCTACGTGATTCAATCTTCTTTTACTTGTTAGCACCTGCAAGTTATTGCACATATGAGAAACACATCCAGTATCTAATACCTAAGATATTGATTCTCTATAAGACAAGTTAAGATCAATCATGAGTATACCTGAAGCTTCACCAAAATTCTCCTTTGCTTTTTCTGCTAGATAAATCTTGCAGTTTCTCTTCCAGTGACCTTCTTTATGGCAGTGGAAACACTGACCTTGATCATTGACTTTAGCTTTGTCCTTTTGAACTACTGGTTTGCTTTTCACTGGCTTCTTTGGCTTACCTTTTTTAAAGGTCTGTCCCGTTTTTCTTTTCTTATTGGTCTTACCAACAAGTATAACATGTGGCTTATCTTTCTGGATAGTGCCTTCAGCTGTCTTCAATATGTTGAGCAGCTCAGCCAATATAACCTCAATTTTGTTCATATTCAAGTTGATGATGAATTGTGAAAATGAATCTGGTAAGGACTGAAGAATTAAGTCGACGCTTAGGTCATTGTTCATAACAAAACCAAGCACTGCAAGCCTCTCAATACATTTTATCATCTTGTGTACATGAGTTTGCACATATGTGCCCTCGCTCATTCTGGTCTTGAACAGTTTCTTAGATATCTCATATCTTTCTGTTCTCGATTGTTTACCAAACAGCTCTTGTAGGTGAGTTAGAATGGACTTAGCTTCCTTGTTATCATGATGTCGTTGTAGTTCATTATTCATTGAACCAAGCATATAATACTGGACTTTAACAGAGTCCTCTTTCTAGTTTTCAAACATTATTTGTTCATCTTCGTTAGCATTTTCACCAGGTTGTTCTTGATCAAGTTGATCCAGAACATAGGCTAGTTTTTCACACCTGAGGACATTCTTCAAGTTGCATAACCAGTCAATGTAATTTGGTCCCGTGAGTTTGTTGGCATCAAGTATGCAACGAAGAGGGTTAGGTGATGACATAGCGACCAACAAGGAAATGTGACGAAAAATAAGTAGATAGTTCTTAAAATCAGATTTAGCACTTTTAATCTAGATTTATACTCCCACTATTTTTCGGCGATCTGTATGACCCTCTAATATACAGAACGGGAGATTCCGGTGATCTCCTAGTGAGGATCAGAATCCTTCGGGTATCATGCATGTGATCTTGTGGTAGCACAACAAATCACATCAATTCCCTTGGGCAGTCAACTCTTGACAATTGCAACATTTGCAATATCCGATCAAATTTAACCCCTGAATCAGAATGATCTTGTGGTAGCACAACAAATCAAACGATTCAGTTAAGTTCTACCATCATTACTTAGATAACTTGAATTCATAGTGCAATCCTTGTGGTAGCACAACAAAAGTATACTATTTGTCCATTTATCTATTTGACATCACATGTCATAGACCTAGATTAATTTCTAAATCAAATAGATCTTGTGGTAGTACAACAAATCCATTTGAAATAAGAATTATCCTTAGATCTATACTGATGGTGGGTTACGTGAATTATTCTGAATATCTCACGTTTACAACTTAAATTTTGAAAGAAGGTTTTAAAAAATCGTGCTATTAATAATATTTTGATTTGAAATATCATAATACTTAATAGAAATACATATAATAGCATATTCTACAGATATCACATATATGCAGAATAATAAATAGGGATGATCATAGACTACTTAAGCTGCTTTGGAATCATCGGAGTCAAACGATGATCCATAAAATAATCCTAGTGTGAATTCAGCAACACCGGTTCCATTTGATGTGAGTCCTTCCTCCAGAGGTGTCTTCAGAAGATCCCGTCCTCAAAACGTAATCCGCAATATTAATTTAGGACTCGCAGGTCTGTAAATGTATAATTGAATAATGAGAAACCTTGATCTTATCAAGGGGAGTACAAACTTAGAAGAAGATAGAATATACATTTGGATTAAGAGAGAGGAGGACACACAGGTCCTATTTTAAATGACCAAATAAAGCATGCATTGCATTCACATACAATAATCATCACTTGATTAACCTAAGTCCATGATCATCTCACCATTCACATCACATGCAGCATATAATTATCAGATAATTATAGTTGGTATCATTTTATGTACAAATAAAATATAATACCATAAGTGTTGAAAGAACATTTATTTCAAGTTTAAATCAACAACATATACAATATAATTAACTAAACTATTTAGTTAACTAATCTTATGCTCAAACAATTTGAAAGAAATAATAATAATAAAATCAAGTTATGCATAATTTAATTAAGTTCTCAGAATTAAATTCTAAACTTAATTAAATAAAAGGGATTGAGTTAATAAATAAAAACTCCTTTTAAATAGCTAACTCATACCCTATAAGATTTAAACCCCTTTAATTAATTAATAATTAATTAAACAATTTCAATAAAGTATTAACTAATAATTTTACAATTCAAACAAAATTTAAAACTATAAATTGGGTTTTAAACCAATTTAAATAGGCTTTAAAGGGATTAAATGGGGTTAAAAAAGGCTTAACGGGTTGGGGTTTAAGCGCCGGGTCCGGATCTGATCCGGATCATGCGCGGGTCAGTGCGGGTCCGAGCGGGCCGGCCCGCTGGCCCACGCGCCTATCGCCCCCGCCGCCCGTTAGGGTTTAAGCGGGGCGCGGGGCCTGGCTAGCAGCCTTTTCGGCGGGTGGAGCTCGCCGCCGGCCCAGGCGATGGGCGGCGAGACTCCGGCCGGCCCGCACGGTGCCGTCCGAAGTCACCGGTGGCCCCAATACACGTCGCCGAACGTGCCCCTCCATCCTTGCAAGCACAGGTAATCGCAATGCCTGGTGCGAAGCCCGCGGAGAGGAAGGGGAAGGTGTAGCCGGCCGGCGTATTTGTCGGGCAGCGCCGGATGGCGCCTACGACGCCGACGGACGTCCCCGGTGATGCCGGTGGGTGCCGTCGGGCGTCCTCCAACAAACATGCATGCGGGTTTTATCCCGTTTGCATGGCTGCATGGCCAACAACCTGTACGCATGCCATGATGAAGATAACAGGTTATCTTCGGTCGTCATCGGAGAAAAGGGTGGGGATCCTATCAACATGGGTATCCTATCTGGTCATACCAGAAGGGATGAAGGCATATTGCCATTGCAAAGCCCATGCTATTCTCCCCTATTACAGTTCTCAATCGATAATAAAAGTTCAGGCTAATAGAACAAGCACCAGCGAATCGAATTCACCTCTCTTTACCTCCATGCAACATCAGAGAAAACTAGGACAATCCTAGATCTAATATTGACCTGTAGATGGAGGGTTCTTATCAAGAGAGAAAAATAATAACTGGCCCTGATTTTTCTACCCGCATGTATTTTCATTATTAGGAATAACAGAGAAAACAATATACCCTTTTTAAGCTTGGGAACAAATCCCGATCATCAAATGAAAAATTAAAAAAAAATTAATCTAGCCCAAGAATCATGTACAATACACGTTCTTCATGCATAACGAGAAATCGACACACAAAACGTTGTCGTTTTATGATCGAACCAACATCTTGGCTTTGATACCACTGTTAAGAATCGCCGAAACGCAGCGGAAAAATAAAACGATTCCTATGTATCGGTTGTTGTGACCGTAAAACAGACAATTAAAAATACTGGGAAGAACTGTTCTTCACCTTTACGGGGTTTCAAATCTCTCGTAGATTCAACCATTTCAGTAATCGTGCACGCGCACGATCTCTAGAGGTATCCACACGAGCTCCCGACGCAGACGCGATTTCCTCCTCGGCTTGAGTACTTTAACCCGATCTCAAATCCATCATGCAGTTAAGAAGAGAGAGGGATCTACTTCAAGAGAGAGAGAAGGAGAGAGAGAAACTCCAAGGGTGTAAGGTAGTGTACGTCCAACTCCTTACCACCCCTCCCCTTGGTCTCCTTTTATAAGAAATAAGGATAAGCACAAGGTTTAATTCTCATGATTATCCAAGAGCTTGGCCTTTGATAATTCTCCATTAAATATTCATGTTTATCATGTGGCTTTTCACAAAAATCCAGATAACTATAATATTTAACATCTCTCACCGTCTTACGAGAACTCTTATGTGTGTGACCCTCTAGGCCCATATATCAGTCCGATTTCAGGCCCATTAAACTTAGAACTAATTCTAAAGTTTAATATTTATTAATTATTATTTATACATCATATGTTAAATAATTAATTCAATAAATAAGTGGTTCATCATCTAATGATTAATCTACTTGACCTTATGACCATGAACGGCACCAAACATTGCCTCATGATCCCAGAAGATATAAGGGATACTGTTCCCTTTATTTGAACCTTTCCGTCTGCAGATACCGCACATATAAAATCCTTCACTTATCCAATGTCCCAATAACGTAAGGGTATGGTTTTACAGTCAAACCCTCTATCACATTATTTAGATGAATTCCATTACTTAGTTAACTACTAGAAAGACATCTCTTTCAGTTGACCCTGGCCTGGGATTTCTGTGTACACATCCATAGGACATTCTCTCTCTAGTCGTATGCCAAGATGAGTGATCCCCTGTCGTTCACTCAATTACCTTCGCAAGCTTTCCATTATGTCTGAGAGACTGACTATCGTGGACTTAATGGTTAAAGTTCACAAACTAGAGAACCAAGACACAATAGTCTACAAGCAAGGTATCATTGGTGACTCAGGTCAAAGGACCAACTGTGCTACTGCAATGATTGAATTCCCTGGTTGACTATTAGGTATAATGACCATCCAGGAATTCTAATTCGGATATGTTCAGTGAACTCATTCTCAAATGAGCACCCACAAGTTTGTCTTAGTGTCACCACACAAGTGAATGTAAGATTATTCACCCTCATCGTATAAGCAAAAATAACCTGTGTTGATCTTATCGGATATTTACTATTCAATTCAAATATCCTATGACGGGAACTATTTTAAGATAATTGACTACGAATATTGATTGCACTATCATGATCTCATCATGATTCAATATCCTATACACTTGTCTACGGACCTTGATTACGATAGTTAATTTGCGAGAACTGTAAATGAAGAAATAATTGCCTTTATTAATATTTCGAACTAGAATGTACAATGATTGGCTTTGAGGCCACCCAATTCTATCACGCCTATCATAGACCCACTCCACCACCTACCTTCCTTAAACCCATTACCCCCTCCGCTACCATGCTTCCATCAAATAACTCTCCGCAACCCAACCACGAACCCCTCATGCCTTCTAAACCATTGTTACACATACCATTTCCCGCATCATCTGCATCAACCATTCACCCCAATACCATACAACTCTCCACGCCACTCATCCTCATTCCAGCACCCTTACCAAAGAATCCCCCACCATCACCCGTTTACGAACCCATTACCCCCTCTAAACCCCTCATCAATATGGCGGTACTTAAGATCTCACCTGGACCTTCCAATATTGAACAACATACGCTTCGAAATGGGAGCGTCTTCAATAAGGCCTTCCCTCAACCCACAGTAAAAGACAGCCCATCACAACCGTCAGAAGAAGTTCAGAATGAAGAGAGTGCACCTGGCACTCAGTATGACTTACTGAAGTAGCTGGATAGAACACCGACACGCATTTCCATACTAGAATTGATCAAAAGATCTAAGATCCATCAAGAGGCTCTGATAGAATATCTACAGAGAGTAATGGTCAGTGAAGATGTGCTGGTAGAAAAGATCGTAGCGCTGCTTGTTCCACAGGGGGATCAGCCCTATCTCATTCCACACACCTAAACTAGCACCACTAGCGGCCAGGAGCATGGCACTAAGCATTACAGTTAACATATGCAAGAAGGTTGTGGATGCATGTCTAGTTGATACAGGGCCCTCTATTAATGTGATGTCACCAAAGACCTTAGAATTATGTGGTGTACACAAAGAATAGTAGTTACCTTCACCCATCTCTGTTACTACCTACGACAACTCTACCTGTTCCCCTTTGGGAATGGTTTACTTGAAGGTAGAGTTAGGTCCCGTTTGTTATGCCGAGGTTGGGTTCCACATCTTAGAGATCGACCCCTCTTTAAAAGGCATCTTTGGCCGTCCCTACATCAAATCCCTTGAGGCCATACCTTTTACAAATCATCAATGCCTTAAGTTTCCTTATAAGGGACAGATTATTAAAGTAACGAGCATGCCGATCCTTGCTGCTGCTCATTATTTGAACATCAAGCCGACCCCTTTACCTGACCGACAACCCATTCTGTCGGTAATACAGGTTTGTTCTCCCTCGGCTAATCCTTTGAAAGCCACTATACCTGTTCCTTGTCCAGTTGATGCTGTTAAAATGGGAATGTGTGTGAGTACCCCTGGTTGGGACTTCATGATGAAGGGTAGTTATCAACCTGGAAAAGGCCTAGGTACACAACTGCAGGGCAGAACCAAGCCTATCAAAGACAACAGGAGGATACCGGGTAATGGTTTGGGCTATAGGCCAGCGAAGGTGAAACGACATATTGTGCAGCAGCAGGAAGGTGAGGACGGTCAGAAAGTCTGGAAGACAGTGACCACCCCATACAAAGAAAATCGAGATCCCTTAACTTGGACCTTATATACAAAGTTCATTAAGGGACCTGTGATTAATCAGGACAATGACAACACGGTGGTGATCACTTCCCACTTCGACCTACATGACATATATGGGAGAGACTTAACCAGTCATTGTTCTGAACTGTTGACATACCAATCTTTGGAGGCTCTGCAGCCAATGAAGAGGAAGAAGATTCAAGATCCAGAGTGCGAGTGGTACCACTAGTTCGACACATGGGACTACTACATTGCACTGAATAGGCTGTTCCTTGATCCCTCAGAACCAAAGTGGCCTCCGTTGATTGATGAGTTGTTTGAAGAGCCTGGAGCCATCTTTAATAAGAGAATTTTGTTAAGCGAAGAGACAAACAAAGGGGAACCTGATGATCCTTACCAGCCTGGATTCACCACTGATCTTCTCTGGAGGGGAACCTATCCCCATCATATTTTCACCCTCCAGGAGTTCTTCTTGATGGAATGGGGGATTTCTATGAATGTGGATTTATGATAATTGGATTTGTCTCTCTTTCTCCTCCGTTTTGGGTGATTTTGGGATTTTTGGTGGCGAAAAGGGGAGCCCTCGGGCTCGTGACAGATCTGGTTCCTGGCGTTGAAAGACGTCGTGCATGGACGACGCCTTTTTGAAGGGCGTCGGGCCATCATGACGCCTTTTAGGCAGGAATCGATTTACTGAGGCTCTGTCAGTTCGGGGATTCTGGGACGAAAAGACGTCATGGGTGGGCGACGCGATTCATAATTGCGTCGGGTAACCATGACGCCTTTTAAGGTAGAAATCCCTTGATTAATGTTTTCTGCAAATCCTGGATTTCTGTGCTAAATGGCGTATGAGGATGTTGACGCCTTTCAAAAGGCGACCACTGGTGTCGACGCCTTTTAGGCCAGATTCTGAGGCCGATGTTTTATGACCCAGTACATGGAGCTTGAATGGCGTCGGCCTTGGGCGACGCGATTCAAGATAGAACTACACTAATTCATGTCAGTAAAATGTGTTCATACTGCTAGATAGATGGTTAATGCATGCTTTAGTGTACTCGATAATGATGGATTCTTCATGACCGGATGGCTCTGCGTTCTGTGTCGTGCGATCGCGGGCTTTTCACGTGACCGGATCGTACGGTGCCGGGTTTTGTGTTACTGTGGACCTGGAGTGACAGTTGTACCGCTTTATCACCCTGTGCTGGTGTGGGTGGAGCACAGCGCCGGTGGGGGCGTGGGCGGGGTGACGCCTAGTGAGAGAGGGTCACCTGGTGAACCCCGGGGTCAGCTAGTACCGGTGTGGGTGTGGTACTTTCGGAGTGTCACTCATGCTGTGGGAAGGAGTAGCCACCTGAGCCAGTTGGGCCGGAGTAGCTAGAGTGCTATCCGAGGGGTTACTGCTTGGTCTCAGCGGGTCGATGTTTTCCCCACTGTTGTTTGTGTGGTTGGCGTGTTCTATCGAGACGGCGGTTGTGGGTTCCCTAGTCGTCTGGTTTAGAAATATGCATGTTTAATACATTTCAACTGCATGTGATTTGCATTGAGATCAAGGAATAGTAATTACCACTGTGCTTGTTACTTTACCGTCAGTTGTATTTTTCACTTGTGGGTGTATGCGTGGGCAGTGGGGATCGAAGGATCCCTACTGAGTCTTATCTTTGAGACTCACCCCCCTGCGGTTTTCAGGTGAGGACTCCCGGCAGACCTAGCGAGGAGAGTGCGGCTGTGTGTTGGGCGCCGTCAGCTGTTATTCCGGGATATGCCCCGACGTAGTTATTATTTCATTTCTGGCCTGTATGATTAATTATTCCTTTTTTGTTGGAGTATGTAATTATTTGCTGTATCGAGTCGCATTGTAATAACTTTTAATTCCTGCATTTTCATTTCAAATTCAATGCGATGTGAATGTTTAGCTTAGTTTATTATTTATTTCCCAGACTTACTTAGATCCTGGTTTGGTTCCAAATTAATGATTCGGTACCCATTTAGTAATCGGATCCCCGATTATAGGGTGGCGGGTCGTTACAGTTTGACTGTAAAACCATACCCTTGTGTTATTGGGACATTGGATGAGTGATGGATTTTATATGTACGGTATCTACAGACGAAAATGTTCAAATAAAGGGAACAATATTCCTTATATCTTATGGGATCATGAGGTAGTGTTTGGTGTCGTTCATGGTCAGAAGGTCAAGTGGATTAATCATCAGATGATAAACCACTTATTTATTGAATTAATTATTTAACATATGATGTTTAAATAATAATTAATAAATATTAAACTTTAGAATTAGTTCTAAGTTTAATAGGCCTGAAACCAGACTGATATATGGGCCTAGAGAGTGACACAAATAAGAGTTCTTGTAAGACGGTGAGAGATGTTAAATATTATGGTTATCTAGGTTTTTTTGTGAAAAGCTGCAGGATAAATATGAATATTTAATGGAGAATTATCCAAGGCCAAGCTCTTGGATAATCATGAGAATTAATCTTTGTGCTTATCCTTATTTCTTATATAAGGAGGCTAAGGGGAGGGGTGGTTAGAGTTGGACGTACACTACACCATCTTAGAGTTTTCTCTCTGCTCTCTCTCTCTCCTCTCTCTCTCTTGAAGAAGACCTCTCTCTCTTCTACTTCTCAACTGCATGGTGGATTTGAGATCGGGTTGAAGTACTCAAGCTGAGGAGGAAATCGCGTCTGCGTCAGGAGCTCGTGTGGATACCTCTGGAGTGCGTGCGCAATTACCGAATCGGTCGAATCCACGGGAGATTTGAAACCCCGCAAAGGTAAAGAACAGTTCTTCCCGCGTAATTTATAATTGTCCGTTTTACAGTCACAACAATCGATACACATGGAATCATTTAATTTTTCGCTGCGTTTTAGGCGATTCCTAACAGTGGTATCAGAGCCAGGTTGCTGGTTCGATCATAAAACAACAACGTTTTGCGTGTCGATTTCTCGTTATGCATGAAGAACGTGTATTGTACATGTTCTTAGGCTGGGTTAAAATTTTTAATTTTTCATTTCATGATCGGGAATAGTTCCCAAGCTTAAAAGGGGTATATTATTTTCTCTGTTATTCTTGATAATGGATATAAATGTGGGTAGAAAACTTAAGGCCGATTATTATATTTTCTCTCTTGATAAGAACCATCCATCTGCACGTCAATATTAGATCTAGGATTGTCCTAGTTTCTCTGATGTAGCATGTAAGGATTAAGGTTTCGGATCCAGTTATTTGGTCAGTTTCGGTGTTGGTCCCCTTGATTTGGGCCTTTGTGGGGCTGGGAGCATAGGTTCCAAGCTCAACGCGGTTCAAACGGCGTCTTGATAGGAAGACGCGTTTTAGAGTGTGCTACATCGGTGCCACGTAGGCGCCACGTGGGCCCGTTTCGGGCCGCGAGAGTACGGCCCTGGTCTTGTCACTTGAATGGCGTCAGTATTGGACGACGCGTTTTATCTAGGTTCGGTTTAAACTCATGAACCCTCCCTCCTTTCCCTCATTTCTCTCATTTTCTTCTCTCTCCTCCCCCTCTCTCCGAACTCTTCGCTCTCCCCATCCCTTCTCCTTCCTTTCCTCCCCCTCCACTCCATCAAACCCCTCCTTAATTTCCACCACTACCACCACCATTTCCTCCGCGGCGTATTGCTCTCCGGACGGCGGCTGACGTCCCGACGGAGTAACGGCGTCTACGGCGGTACCGGTGGAGGTTTGTGGCGTGGCAGTCTGGCGGCTTGAAGATCTGAGGAGTTCAAGTAAGTGGTAGGATGACGATCTCCGTTATATTTTGATTAAAAATCACATTTTTCCTGCTTTAGAGCATGTTTAGGAGATTTTCAGGAAGAAATTCCATTTTTTTATACCCGGAAGGTTGGGGGAAACCTGTTAACGAACGTTAAATGACGTCTTGGGACAGCGACGCCGTTTTGAATGGCGGTTGCCTCCCACGACGCGATTGAAGTTCGGATCACCCCGAGGCCTAATTCTATTTCTGTCATGATTAGGCGACGAGAGACATCGACGTCTTTTAAAAGGTGACGACCTTGCACGACGCGTTTTAGGCCATCATCTGAGGCCAGTTTTCGAATTAACTAGTTTAGGGGTCTTGAATGACGTCGGCCTTGGGCAACGTGATTCATGACAGAATCTCATTAAAGCATGCAATTAACATTTGTTTACATTGTTAGATAGTTTGGATAAAAGCATGTTTGAAAACATACTTGAGGACGATGATTTCTACATGATCGGATCGCACTGTGTTGCGTTTTGTGCGATCGTAGACTTAGAGTGACAGTTGTTAGCGCTTAGGCACCCTGTGTCGGTGTGGGAGTGACACGACGCCGGTGTGGGAGTGATGGGGTGATGCCTAGAGAGAGGGTCACATGGTGTACCCTGAGGTATAGCTAGTACCAGTGTGGGAGTGGTACATTCGGAGTGTCACTCGTGCTGAGGGAAGCAGAACTACCTTGAGCCAGGTCAGGCCGGAGTAGCCAACGCGCTATCCGAGGGGTTGCTGTTTGGTCTCAGCGGGTCGGTGTTTTCCATGATCGGTTGCGTGGTTTGCATGTTTAGCCGAGACATTGGTTGTAGACTCTGTGGTGGAGTGGTTTCAGAGTTGTGTTTACTGCTTTATTTATTTAAATTGCCTTTATTTATATTGTTACACTTGTGGGTGCGTGAGTGGGTGGTGGGGATCGAAGGATCCCTACTGAGTCTATTTTGATGAGACTCACCCCCTGTGGTTTTCAGGTGTGGGTTCCAGGCAGGCATAGCGAGGAGGTTTTTGTCTCGGGTTGCACGCCAGCAACCATCGTTCTAGGGTATGCCCCGATGTAGTTGTTATTTCGTTTCAGGCCTGTACGCTTAATTACTTCTTTTTAGTTGGAGTATGTAATCATTTGCTGAATCAAGTTGAATTGTAATAATTTTTAATTCCTGTACTTCCTTTACACTTCAATGTGATGTGGATGTTTAGCTTAGTTTATCATTTATTTCCCAAACTTATTGAGATCCTGGTTTGGCTCCAAATTTTAATGATTCGGTACCCATTCAGTAATCGGATCCCCGATTATAAGCTTGCGGGTCGTTACATAGCATGGAGGTAAGGAGAGATGAATATAGCTCGCTGGTGCTTGTTCTAATAGTCTGAACTTATATTATCGGCTGAGAACTGTAATAGGGGAGAATAGCATAGGCTTTGTAACGGCAGTATGCCTTCATCCCTTCTGGTATGACCAGATAGGATACCCATGCTGATAGGATCCCCACCCTTTTCTCCGATGATGACCGAAGATAACCTGTTATCTTCATCATGGCATGCGTACAGGTTGTTGGCCATGCGGCCATGCAAACGGGATAAAACCTGCATGCATGATTGTTGGAGAACGTCCGACGGCACCCACCGGCATCATCGGGGACGTCCGTCAGCGTCGCAGGCGCCATCCAGCTCTGCCCGAGAAGCACACCGGCCGGCTACATTACCCCTTCCTCCCTACGGGCTTCGCACCAGGCGCTGCAATTACCTGCGCTTGCAAGGATGGAGGGGCACGTCCGACGACGTGTATTGGGGCCACCAGCAATGTCACCGGCGCCATAGGGGCCGACCGGAGCCCCGCCGCCGATCGCTTAGGCCGGCGCCGGCCTCCCCTCGCCGGTCGGGGTCGAACCAGGCGGCGCCCCCCAGCCAGAAACCCTAATTGGGCCACGGGGGCGACTAGCGCATGGGCCAGCGGGCCAGCCCGCCCGGACCCGGGCGACCCGTGCCAGATCCGGACCAGGTCCGGACCCTGTCGACCCAAGAGCTTACCCAAACCCTTTAAACACCCCCTTTTAAACCCCCTTTTAAACCCCTTTTTAAACCCTTTTAAAGCCCATTTTAAAATTGTTTTAAATTTTAAATTTTATGGGGATAATTAATAACTATTATTAATTATTCTTATTATTATTAATAGATTATTAAACTGTTTAATAACTGTTAATTTATTCAAAGGGTTTTAATTGATTAAAGGGTATAGTTAATTTTTAAAATTGTTTTATATTAATTAACTTTCTTGATAATCAATTAAGTTTAATAATGTTACTGTGCATAATTTGATTTTATTAAGTTGTTCAAAATGTTTGAATTAGAGTTTAGATTAATTAAATAGTTTAGTTATCTTGATTATCAATAATACTTTGAATGTTCTTGATAATATTGAAATAATTGTCATTTCGAAACTTATTGGTATTATAATTTTATATTTATAAAAGTTAATACCAACAGTAATTATGTGATAATTATTATGATGCATGTGATGTATTTCATTAATCCTGGGATGATCATGAACTTAGTTTTATCATATGATGATTGATGTGAATGAATGCGAAGCATGTTTCATTTGGTATTTTAAAATAGGACCTGCACGTCCTCCTCACTCTTAATCCAAGTGTACATTCTATCGTCCTCTGAGTTCGTACTCCCCTTGATAAGATCAAGATTTCTTATTATTTAATTGTACATTTATGGACCTGCGAGTCCTAAATTCATGTTTAGATATTGTCGATTAAGTTTTGAGGTAGAGATCTTCTGAAGACACCTCTGGTGGAAGGACTCGCATCAAATGGAACCGGTGTTGCTGAATTCACACTAGGATCTTTATGGATCATCGTTTGACTCCGATGATTTCATAATAGCTTAAGTAGTCCATGATCATCCTTATTTTTATTTCTGCATATATATGATATCTGTACAATATGCTATTATATATATTTCTATTAAGTATTATAATACTTCAAATCGAAATATTATCAATAGCACGATTTTTTAAATCAATTTAAAACCCTCTTTCAAAAATTTAAGTTGTATACATAAGATATTTAGAACAATCCACGTTATCCACCATCATTATAAATCTATCAATAATTATTATTTCAAATAGATTTGTTGTGCTACCACAAGGTCTATTTGATGTAGAAATTAATCTAAGTCTACGACATGTGATGTCATTAAGATAGATGGACAAATAGTGTAGTTTTGTGTGCTACCACAAGGATTACACTACGAATTCATGTTATCCTAGTAATGATGGATAAACTTAACTGAATCGTTTGATTTGTTGTGCTACCACAAGATCATTCTGATTCAGGGGTTAAATTTGATCGGATATTACAAATGTTGCAATTGTCAAGAGTTGACTGCCTAAGGGATTTGATGTGATTTGTTGTGCTACCACAAGATCACATGCATAATGGCCGAAGGATTCTGATCCTCACTAGGAGATCACCGGAATCTCCCGTTCTGTATATTAGAAGGTCATATAGATCGCCGAAAAATAGTGGGAGTATAAATTTAGATTAAAAGTCCTAAATCTGATTTTAAGAACTATTTGCTTATTTTTCGTAATATTTCCTTGTAGGTCGCTATGTCGTCACCTAACCCCTTTCGTTGCATACTTGATGCTAACAAACTCACAGGACCAAATTACATTGACTGGTTACGTAACCTGAAGATTGTCCTCAGGTGTAAAAAACTAGCCTATGTCCTAGATCAACCTGATCCAGAACAACCTAGTGAAAATGCTAACGAAGATGAATTAATGATGTTTGAAAACTGGAAAGAGTACTCCATTAAAGTCCAGTGTTATATGCTTGGTTCAATGAACAATGAACTACAACGACAACATGATAACATGGAAGCTAAGTCCATTTTGACTCACCTATAATAGTTGTTTAGTGAACAATCGAGAACAGAAAGATATGAGATATCTAAGAAACTGTTCAGGACCAGAATGAGCGAGGGCACATCTGTGCAAACTCATGTGATCAAGATGATAGAATGGATTGAGAGGCTTACAGTGCTTAGTTTTGTTATGAACAATGACCTAAGTATCGACTTAATTCTTCATTCTCACAATTCATCATCAACTTCAATATGAACAAAATTGAGGTTATACTGGCTGAGCTACTCAACATGTTGAAGACAGCTGAAGGCACTATCCAGAAAGATAAGCCACATGTTATGCTTGTTGGTAAGACCAATAAGAAAAGAAAAGCTGGACAGACCTTTAAGAAAGGTAAGCCAAAGAAACCAGTGAAAAGCAAACCAGCAGTTCAAAAGGACAGACCTAAAGTCAATGATAAAGGTCAGTGTTTCCACTGCCATAAAGAAGGTCACTGGAAGAGAAACTGCAAGATTTATCTAGCAGAAAAAGCAAAGGAGAAGCTTGGTGAAGCTTTAGGTATACTCATGATTGATCTTAACTTGTCTTATAGAGAATCTACATCTTGGGTATTAGATACTGGATGTATTTCTCATATTTGCAATAACTTGCAGGTGCTAACAAGTAAAAGAAGATTGAATCACAAAGACGTGGATCTGAGACTTGGAAATGGAGCAAAGGTTGCTGCGTTAGCTGTAGGGACAGCAAGACTTCAGATGCTGTCAGGAGATTTATTGGAACTTAATGAATGTTATTATGTTTCAACTATTATAAGGAATATCATATCTATTTCATGTTTAGATAAACAAGGATATTCTATGAAACTTGAGAATAAAGGTTGTTTCATTTATCAAGGAGACAAATTGTTTGTTTCTGGATATTTATTGAATGGTTTATATTTACTGAATATTTCATATGATGTTTGTCTAGTAAATAAGTCTCTTGAACGAATAGATAAAGATGCGAATAATGCATATCTATGGCATTGTAGGCTCGGTCATATAAATGAGAATAGGATCATTAAGTTGCAAAAGAATGGATATCTTGATCCATTTGATTATGAATCATTTGCAACTTGTGAAGCTTGTCTCATGGGAAAAATGACCCAAGCTCCATTTTCTAGACATGAAGAAAGAGCTAAGGAATTATTGGAACTAATACATAGTGATGTATGTGGTCTAATGTCCACTCATGCTATGGGTGGTTACTCATACTTCGTTTCATTTACAGATGATTTCTCAAGATATGGTTGCATATATTTAATGAAATATAAGTCAGAAGCTTTTGAGAAATTTAAAGAATTTAAAAATGAAGTTGAGAACCAAATTGGAAAGAGTATAAAGACTCTTCGATCAGATCGAGGAGCTGAATACTTAAGTATAGAATTCATACAATATCTTAAGAATAATGGTATTCTGTCTCAGTGGACTCCTCCCTATACACCACATTTGAATGGTGTATCGGAAAGGAGAAATCGTACACTATTAGATATGGTACGATCAATGATTAGTTATGCTAAACTTTCAATTTCTTTATGGAGATATGCACTAATGACTGCTGCATATATGTTGAACAAAGTTCTCAGTAAGTCAGTATCTTCCACTCCATATGAGATATGGAAAGGGAAGAAACTAGACTTTAAGCATTTTAAAGTCTGGGGTTGTCCTGCACATGTTAAAAGACATAATCCAGATAAACTAGATTTTAGAACATAAAAGTGTAGATTTGTGGGATAATCCAAAAGAGACTTTTGGATATTATTTCTATTAGCCCAGCGATCAAAGGGTGTTTGTAGCAAAAAGAGCTGTCTTCTTAGAGAAAGAATATCTTTCAAAGGAAGACAGTGGAAGCAAGATAGAACTGGAAGAAATTCCAGACTCACAAATCAATGCTGGCTCATCTAATGAGCTATTGACTCAAGAACTTGTTCAAGAATATACACAAGCAGTTCGTAGATCTGGTAGACGGCCTAAGCAGCCTGAAAGATATGTTGGACATATTGATGACGGCAAACCAATAGTGCACTTAAATGAGGATGATGATCCTCAAACCTACCAAGAAGCCATGAATAGTCAAGAATTAGAGAAATGGCAAGAGGCAATGAATTCAGAAATTCAGTCCATGTATGCCAACAAAGTTTGGAACTTGGTTAATCTGCCAGAAGGTATAGTATATATTGACAGTAAATGGATTTTTAAAAGAAAGATCGGGGCAGATGGACAAATTGACACATACAAGGCAAGGCTGGTTAGAAAGGGTATCGTCAAAGACAAGGCATTGACTATGACGAAACTTTTTCCCCAATTGCCATGGTTAAGTCAATTAGAATACTTTTTGCCATTGCTGCATTCTATGATTATGAAATATGGCAAATAGATGTGAAAACAGCGTCCCTTAACGGGAACCTTCAAGAAGAGGTTTGTATGATACAACCTGAAGGATTCACTTCCAAAGAGCATTCAAGTAAGGTATACAGACTGCATCATAGATTTTGGGAGATGCATCATATATTATGGGAATACGGATCTATAGAGAAAGATCCAAAAAGACCAGTGGGAGAACAGTTACCTTTTTGGTACTTTATGTTGATGACATTCTACTCATTGGGAATGAGGTAGGAATGTTGTCATCAGTAAAGATTTAGTTATCCAAAAACTTTTCTATGAAAGATTTGGGAGAAGTATTGTATATTCTGGGAATAAGGATCTATAGAGATAGATCCAAAAGGATGCTTGGTTTATCCCAATCTATGTACATAGACACCATAGTCAAAAGGTTTGACATGGAAAATTCCAAGAGAGGTCTCGTTCCGATGAGACATGGAATTTATCTCTCTAAAGGAATGTCTCTTAAGACACCTGAAGAGAAAGCATACATGGATAGAGTTCCTTATGCTTCGGCAATAGGATCTATCATGTATGTAATGCTATGTACTAGGCCTGATGTGGCACACCCACTACGTGTTACTAGTAGATATCAGGCTGATCCAGGTGAGGAACACTGGAAGGCGGTGAAATGTATCCTTAGATACTTAAGAAGGACTAAGGATCTATTTCTCGTCTATGGAGGAAACGACTTGGAACTTCGAGGATTTACTGACTCGAGTTTTCAGTTGGATATGGATGATAGCAAATCCATGTCTGGATTTGTATTCATGTTAAATGGAGGTGGAGTGAGTTGGAAAAGTTCCAAACAAGAAACAACTGCAGATTCAATGACCGAAGCAGAATACATTACTGCAGCTGAAGCGGCCAAGGAGGTAGTTTAGATGAAGAAGTTCATCTCTGCACTTGGAGTGGTCCCAATCATTTCAGATCATGTTCCATTATTGTATGACAACAATAGGGCAATAGCTCAAGCAAAGGAACCAAGATCGCATCAGAAGTCGAAGCACATTCTGAGAAGATTTCATCTGATCTGTGAGATGATCGCCCGAGGAGATATAGTAGTTGAGAAAGTCTCATCCGAAGATAATGTAGCAGGTCCCTTGACTAAGTCGTTGTCTCAAAACAATTTAGAACGTTATCTTAAGTCTATGGGAGTTAGACACGTAGGTGATTGGCTATAGTCCAAGTGGGAGAATAATAGAATTGGGTGGCCTCAAAGCTAATCATTGTACATTCTAGTTCGAAATAATAATAAAAGGCAATCATTTCTTCATTTATAGATCTCGCAAATTAACTATCGTAATGAAGGTTCATAGACAAATGTATGGGATATTAAATCATGATGAGATCATGATAGTGAGATCAATATTCTTAGTCACTTGTCTTAAACAGTTCTCGATCATAGGATATTTGAGATGGACATTAAATATCCAATAAGATCGGCACAAGTTATTTCTGCTCATACGATGAGGGAGAATGATCTCACATTCACTCATGTGGTGACACTAAGACAAACTTGTGGGTGCTCATTAGAAGAATGAGTTCACTGAACATACCCAAATAAGAATTCCTGGATGGTAATTATACCTATTAGTCAACCAGGGAATTCAATCGTTGCAGTAGCACAGTTGGTCCTTTGACCTGAGTCACCAATGATACCTTGTTTGTGGACCATTGTATCTTGATTCTCTGATTTGTGGACTTTAACCATTAAGTCCACGATAGTCGGTCTTTCAGATACAGTGGAAAGCTTGCGAAGGTAATTGAGTGAACAACAGGAGATCACTCACTCTTGGTATAAGACTGGAGAGAGAATGTCCTATGGATGTGTACACAGAAATCCTTAGCCAGGGTCAACTGAAAGAGATGTCTTTCTAGAAATTAACTGAGTACTGGAATCCATCTAAATAATGCGATAGAGGGTTTGACTGTAAAACCATACCCTTGTGTTATTGGGACATTGGATGAGTGAAGGATTTTATCTGTGCGGTATCTGCAGACGGAAAGGTTCAAATAAAGGGTACAGTATCTCTTATATCTTTTGGGATCATAAGGTACTGTTTGGTGCCGTTCATGGTCAGAAGGTCAAGTAGATTAATCATCAGATGATAAACCACTTATTTATTGAATTAATTATTTAACATATGATGTTTAAATAATAATTAATAAATATTAAACTTTAGAATTAGTTCTAAGTTTAATAGGCCTGAAACCAGACTGATATATGGGCTTGGAAGGTCACACATATAAGAGTTCTCGTAAGACGGTGAGAGATGTTAAATATTATGGTTATCTGGGTTTTTTTGTGAAAAGCCGCAGGATAAACATTAATATTCAATAGAGAATTATGCAAGGCCAAGCTCTTGGATAATCATGAGAATTAATCCTTATGCTTATCCTTATTTCTTATATAAGGAGGCCAAGGGGAGGGGTGGTTAGAGTTGGACGTACACTACACCATCTTGGAGTTTTCTCTCTCCTCTCTCTCTCTTGAAGAAGACCTCTCTCTCTTCTACTTCTCAACTACATAGTGGATTTGAGATCGGGTGGAAGTACTCAAGCTGAGGAGGAAATCGTGTCTGCGTCAGGAGCTCGTGTGGATACCTCTGGAGATCGTACGCGTGTGCGATTACCGAAACGGTCGAATCCACGGGAGATTCGAAACCCCGCAATGATGAAGAACAGTTCTTCCCGCGTAATATATAATTGTTTGTTTTACGATCACAGCAACCGATACACATGGAATCATTTAATTTTTCGCTGCGTTTTAAGCGATTCCTAACACTTCCTTGGTATTTAGATTTCTCCTACAAATTTTTATACTATGCTTCCATTTGAAATAGAGTATCCTCCCAATTATATGCTTTGAGGGGTCTTTTCCCCCTGTTGCGCTTTGGCCATCTCTGTAATTACCTTGTATATTATGGATTACCGGGTCGGTGCGTGATAGATTATGGTATCCGAGCTTAATTAGGATTCTACTATGTTTCACCCACCATTCGGAGATTATACCGTAGGATCTTTACATAAAAAGTTACTTTAAATAAATGGTCTGAGTTTAGTTTCAATGTGTGCTTAAAACTTTTTGTTTTTATGGGTATTATAGATACATGGCTGGAAGAGAGTCAAGGCGAAATAACAAGCGACCAACTAGGATGAATCCCTTGGATGGGAATGGAGAGGCTTAATGATTTGGAGGCAGTGACCCATTGGGTGCAGCAACTGGAGGATATGGAGATTTCCTACAAACTTTTCAATGTTTGGCACAGGCCATGCAGGCCCAGGCCAGGACCTAGACTCAGATGCAGGAGAAGTTGCAGGTGATGGCTGCAGCCCAACCAGAGCATTCAGATAGATTGGCGGGTGCTACTTCGATGGAGAAATTATGTCGTATGAATCTACCCTCCTTTAAGGGGGAGAGTCAACCTGAGGTAGCCGAAAGGTGGATCAGAGAAATGGAGAAAATCCTTGATGCCATTCAATGTGATGATGGAGACAAGATTGTCCTTGGTACATTCATATTCCAAGAGCGAGCAGATGAGTGGTGGCAGGCAACCAAGGGGACATTATTTGCAGGACAAGTTGATATTGGTTGGGAAGATTTTCTCAAGGTGTTTAGGGCAAAGTTCTTTCCTGAACATGTGCAAGATCAGATGGAGCTGGAATTTCTAAATTTGTAGCAAGGTTCAATGACAATGGCACAATATGAGGCGCGCTTTACTAAGTTAGCCAAGTATGCACCTCACTTATGCACAGATGAGAAGAGGAGAACCAAGAAGTTCGTTCGCGGGCTTCGATGTCCTATTCGAGATCGTGTGTCTTTGTTTGATCATGAGACTATTGCAGCCGCCTATCGTATTGCATGCATTGCAAAAGGCAACATTGAAGCTATGCAAAAGAATTAGACGGTGCATCAATACGGCAAGGAGCAACCATGGAGATTCCAAAGATATCAGAGGAAGAAGTTTAAGATTTCCCCAAGAGCAGCGCCACCTATTCTAGCCATTCCACGAAGGGATCTTTCGATATGTAGTTATTGTGGCGTCAGACATGATGGACTTTGCAGGAAGATGCTAGGCAAGTGTTTCCATTGTGGTGTGATCGTTCCAAATTGTGTGTTGTTAAATACTCATAAGAACGTTCAATCTAAATTTATTCGGCTCATTTAAATTAGATTTTGAAAATTAATAATGGTGAGTCCGAGTCGATCCACAGGGAAATAAGATCTTAATTTTGAAAACCTTGTGATTCTTAGTTATCTAAAAATAGGTGAGAATTTGAGTGAACTAATTACTTATTTAAACTAGAACTCAATTAACTAATGTTACCTAAAAATGTAATTACGTAAACTAAACAAATCCCTCTTTTTTTTCTTTTTTTAGAAATTAAACACAACCTCAGCTGGAGAATAAGCACAACTAAGAAATTATAACAAAAAAAAACTATTGTTTAACTGTGTACACCATTAATCATCATGAATCAAGTTATAAAACCCATGGCTTAATATCTTTAAACAAAATAGTTAAACATCAAATAACTAATAACTAACCCTAATTAAATAAACTAATACTGTATTAGTGGGGGAAGAGAGAACAAAGCAACGGCAGCTTCAGGTGCAGCAGGCTTCAGGCGACGTGCATGGGCTGGGTGCGTACATGAGCTGGAGAGAAGGCGGCGCTGGGAGGCTTGCTAGCGTGTTCTGGGGCGATTGCAGGAGCTGGAGAGAAGGCGGTGCTGGGAGGCTTGCTGGCGTGTTTGGATCGTGCTGGTGGTCAGCCGGGCGTGGGACGTTGCCACGTGGAGCAGTTGCTGGAGGTGCAGCCGGGCGTGGGACGGCCTGTCCGTTGGTGCGGGGAGCAACCTGGCAACGTGGAGCAGCTGGTTGTAGGCGTGCATGCATGCACGTTGCGGTGTAGAGGCGCGGTGGAGGCTTCAGGCCCGTGGAGTGCGCTGGTGCTCGCTGGCTGGGTGCGTGGACGCTTGCAGCAGCTTCAGGCGCAGCGGAGGACGTGCATGCATGCACGTTGCGGTGCATGGAGGCGCGCTGGAGCGGCTGGCGTGTGCTTGCTGGTGCACCGGCAGGGTTGGAAAAGGAGGAGGAGGAAGTAGAGAAGAGTGGATAGGACGGGGATGATGAGGAAGAGGAGGCGGCGAAGGGGAGAAAGAGAGGGATGCTGGGAAACGGGGAGAGAGGAGGAGCAGCCGGAGAGAGAGGAGCAGCCGGAGAGAGAGGAAAAGAAACTGGAGAGAGAGGGAGGAAGAGAAGAGAGAGGGGGAGTCTACGGGAGAGAATAAATAGAGAGATGGAGGAGGAGAGAACCAAAGAGGGAGGAAGGGAAACCGGAGAGGAAGAAGGAGAGTGCGTGGGAGAAAGAGAGGGATCTGTGGGAAACCGAGAGAGAGAAGGAGAGGGCGGCTGCATGAAGGGAAACCGAGAGAGAGGAGAAGAGTCCGGCTGCGGGAAGGGAAACCGAGAGGGAGAAGGAATGGGCGGCTGGGAAACTGGAGAGAGAGGAGGAATATGTTGGCTGAGAAAACAGCGAGAGAGAGAAAGAATAGTAGTGTCTCGGGTACGTGAGGAGTCTTTTTAAAGAGAAGGGAAGGAAGGTTTTTTAAAAAAAAAGAAAGTGGGAGAAAGGCAGGCGGCTGGCCCTTTTTGGGTTCTTTTTGGCCATGGAATTAGGGCAACACTAGGGCATCAAATGAAGTCGAATTTATTGCGATTTGAACACTAGACCTCCCCCAAATTTCCAGAAACTCCACCAACTGCACTGCATCATCGGCATGTCCTGTTCACATAGAATAAATATAAATTAGCATATTATCATTAAAAAATCATTATATTTATTTATTTCAACTCGGTTTTGTCGAAAAATCGCAAATGCGCTATACTCCATTAATCACATGAAATGACGATGTTTTTAAGTCAGAATTTGACGAAATTGGTACCGTTGGACTTGGTACGCAATTATCTATCATTTCATGCCATTTTACAGATAAAAACGTGAGTATGATGCGTATGATTGCCTTTAAATGATCAATTTAACACTTTATCATACCCCCCAACTTACTTATTGCTAGTCCCTTAGCAATGCAAATGAGGAAAAGTTAGGACAAACAATGAATTATCATGCTTCCTTTGTAGTATCTTTCACAAACACTTTAAGTAGTAGCCGATTGGTTAAGCTAAAGTTTTCATATCCCACAATATTTTGATTCACGACAGGTGATTGTGCATGAAAATTGACACGCTTAGAACTCGTTTCCGACCTTTTTGGTATATTCTTGCCTTTATTACCCTTTAGATAAGACTACCTGCGGAAGAGAAGAGAATAAAAGATTTCCCGATCAGTTAGTGATAACCGTTTTTCAGTTCCCGCCCCGACTCAGCACATTTCACGACTTGGTCATATTTTTGGTACGATGGACTTTTTAGCGTGGCTTTTTCATTTCATTGTACTTTTGCTTTTGAGAGTGCGTACATTTTGCCACTCTCTTTGAATTGCCTGAGGGGAGGTGCATACTTTTTGCCACCTATCTTCCTTTAGCTCTTTTAACGCCTTCTATTCCCTTTAGTGTTTACAGCTGTCCATTTTAAATGACCACCTCTTTTAGAGTGCTGAGTGGGACAGTCCCCTATTACAAATCCTATACATCCCTTTTGTTCAACCTAAAAAGAAAAATTAGAATAAGTAGTCTTATCCTTAAGGTTGATTCCAGTAATTCTATACTTTTAAGATCTTTTATTTATTCTAAGTTGCCGTGTGTGTGTGAAAATTATCTTGCCATGGATTTTTGTAAAGTGGGATATTTAAACTTTGAAGGCTCTTTAACCAATGTGACTAACAAAAACTGATTTGTTTAAGATTTACTTAATGAAACATGATTTTCATGCAATTTTCATAGGATGTGAAAAGAAGAAGTTTTTTGAAAGAAATTTTAAAATTTGACCATTTTTCAGTGAAAGATATCAGCTCTCTTCAAAAGATTTTCAATAAATGCATATCAAATTGATTGTCCCACCCCCCAACTTGATTGACATTGTCTTCAATGGCATAAAAGATATCAAAAACATGTTAGCCAGAAGAGAATTGTGAAGGAGAGAAACAACCTGTGATGAAGAGGATGCGACATACCCAAGGCGATTGCTGCTCAGGGACCTAAAAGGAAAAGAAATACAAAAACTGAAGTAAAATATTGGGTTGCCTCCCAACAAGCGCTAGGTTTATCGTCTTCAGCGAGACGGAAGTTCAGTTATTGCAGATCACTCAGTTCGGTGGATTCAGGTGGCTCATTTTGAAGATTTTCAATAAATGGTTTCAACCGTTGACCATTAACGGTGAAAGTGTTCCCACTCTTGGGATTCAGAATTTTAACAGCTCCATGATTAAAGGCTTTAACGACCACGAATGGTCCATCCCATCTGGATTTTAGTTTTCCAGGAAATAGGCGGAGCCTAGAGTTAAATAGCCAAACTTTCTGATTTGGAAGAAATGATTTTCTCATAATATGTTTATCATGGAAAGCTTTAATTTTGGCTTTATAAATCTTTGACTTTTCATAAGCCTCGTTGCGCAACTCTTCTAGCTCACTCAGTTGTAAGGTTCGGTGGGAACCAGCTTGGGCTAGGTCCAGATTGACTTGTTTAATGGCCCAATAAGTCCTATGTTCCAATTCCACCAGAAGCTGGCACGCTTTTCCAAAAACCAGGCGATAAGGAGACATGCCAATAGGAGTTTTGTAAGCGATCCGATAGGCCCATAAAGCATCATCCAATCTTTCAGACCAATCTTTTCTATCGGGCCTAACGGACTTTTGCATAATATTCTTAATCTCTCTATTGGAAACTTCCACTTTGTCACTGGTTTGGGGATGATAAGGGGTAGCTACTTTGTGATTAATCCCATATTTCTTAAGCAAAACTCGAAACTGGTAATTCGTGAAATGCGTTCCCCCATCACTTATGATAGCTTTAGGCCACCCGAACTGAGAAAAGATATTCTTCTGAACGAATTTAATGACCACTTTATGATCATTGGTTCGGGTGGCTACTGCTTCAATCCACTTAGAGAAATAATCCACCGCTACCAGAATATATGTATGTCCAAAAGAGGGTGGAAAAGGTCCTATAAAGTCAACTCCCCAAACATCAAAAACTTCAACTACCAAGATTGGGTTGAGTGGTATCATATCCCTTTTCGCCATATTTTCTACAGCCTGACATCGGAGGCAAGTTTTGCTAAATTCATGGGCATCTTTGAAAAGTATGGGCCAGTAAAAACCACTTTGCAGAACCTTGGTTGCAGTTTTCTTTCCTGAGAAATAGCCCCCACAAGCCAAATTATGGCAGAAGTTGAGGACACTCTGTTGTTCTTCTTCAGGAACGTATCGCCTAATTATTTGATCAGGACAGAATTTGAATAGTTCAAGATCTTCCCAGAAATAATATTTTTCCTGGGAAAAGAATTTGTCCTTCTGACTTTTAGTCCATCCTTCCAGAAGCTGATTAGTCACCTTGTAATTGACAATATGAGCATACCAAGGTGCAACAGTGTGAGAAATGGCCAGTAGATGCTCATCAGGAAATGAATCAGTTATGGGTGCACTTTCGGAGATCAGAATTCGGGATAGGTGGTCAGCTACCACATTCTCAGAACCCTTCTTATCCCGAATTTCCAAATCAAATTCCTGAAGGAGTAAGATCCATCTAATAAGTTTAGGCTTTGCATCCTTCTTGGTCAATAGGTATTTCAGAGCTGAGTGATCAGAATAGATTATGACTTTTTCCTCTAAAAGATAAGACCTGAATTTTTCTAGGGCAAAAACCACAGCTAATAATTCCTTTTATGTGGTGGTATAATTCATTTGAGCATCTGCAAGGGTGCGACTTGAATAATAGATCACCACGGGACACTTGTTGATTCTTTGTCCCAAAACCGCACCGATAGCATAATCAGAGGCATCGCACAAACCGCACCGATAGCATAATCAGAGGCATCGCACATAATTTCCAAGGGCAAAGACCAATCTGGAGATTGAAGAATCGGAGCTTTGGTCAAAGATTCCTTCAGAGAATTGAATGCCTTGATGCAAGATTCATCCATTTGGAAAGGGACATCCTTAGCTAGGAGAAGAGTTAGAGGCCGGGCAATTTGAGAGAAATTGTGGATAAACCGGCGATAGAAACCGGCATGGCCAAGGAATGAACGGATCTGTCTGACCGAGGTAGGAGGAGGAAGATTGGATATGAGATCGATCTTAGCTTTATCTACCTCTATCCCCCTTTCAGACACAATGTGGCCTAGAACAATGCCCTCTCGAACCATAAAATGACTCTTTTCCCAGCTAAGTATCAGATTGGTGTCTATGCATCTGGCTAGCACTTGTTTAAGATTTTTCAAGCAATTTTCAAAAGAATCCCCGAAGATTGAGAAATCATCCATGAAAACTTCGAGGAATTCTCCCACCATATCGGAGAATATAGCCATCATACATCGTTGAAATGTGGCTGGTGCGTTGCATTATCCAAATGGCATCCTCCTAAAAGCAAACGTGCCATAAGGGCATGTAAAGGTGGTCTTTTCCTGATCTTCTAGGTAAATAGCCACTTGATTGTACCCGGAGTACCCGTCTAAGAAGCAAAAGTACTTCTGGCCCGATAACTTTTCCAGAATCTGATTCATGAATGGGAGTGGAAAGTGATCCTTCTTAGTCATGAGATTCAGCTTTCGGTAATCAATGCGCACTCTCCATCCCGTGGTGAGCCTAGTGGGTACCTCTTCTCCATGATCATTCTTGATAACCGTTAATCTAGATTTCTTAGGTACCACTTGGGTTGGGCTGACCCATTTACTGTCTGATATGGGGAAAATGATACCCGCATCCAGCCATTTCACAACTTCCTTCTTCACCACTTCTTTCATATTGGGATTAAGCCGCCTTTTCATCTCCCGACTGGGCTTAGAATTCTCTTCCATATAGATATGATGCATGCAAATGGACGGACTTATTCCTTTCAAATAGGCCATTGACCATCTAATGGCACCCTTGTGGTCTTTGAGGACCTCGGTTAATTGGGCCTCCTATGGTGATGTGAGATTTGCCGCAATGATGACCGGGAGAGTTTGGTCAGGGCCCAAAAAGATATACTTGAGAGACTCAGGTAATGGTTTGAGTTCAAGCTCAGGAGGGTCTTCTAAGGATGGCAAAGTGGGCTCAGATTGTAAGGCTGGTAAAGGTTCAACCTTGGGCCAAGATGTTAATGGGCCGGGTGAATCCTTTAAAGTATTGGCTTCCTCCAAAAGTTAATGTGTGAACATCTCATTTTCTTCAACCAGATTATCCAAGATATCAATAGTATGGCATTCTTTTTCATGATCTGGGTATTGAGAAGCTTTGAAGACATTAATCTTGACCTTTTGACTCCCAAATGAAATGTCCATTATGCCAGTTTCACAATTTATATTAGCTTTGGCAGTGGCTAAGAATGGACGACCTAGGATGATCGGGGTGTGAATGAGTTCCTCAGGTAGGGCCATATCCAAAATAAGAAAATCCACGGGAAAATAACAATCATGAACCTTCACAATAACATCCTCGATTAATCCCTGTGGAGTTTTCACAGACCTATCAGCCAACTGCAAGATGATGGGTATGGGCTTTAATTCCCCAATATCAAATTTCTCATAAATGGTTATTGGCAAGAGATTCACACTAGCACCTAAATCCAATAAAGCTCTATCAAATGTAACTTCACCTAAGTCACATGAGATCAAAGGTGCTCCAGGATCCTTCAACTTCTTAGGAAGATGATTCATCACAATCGCACTTACATCTTCTGAAAGCCGAACCTTTTAGGGTGCCACTCTAGATTCTCTTCGTAGAGTACATAATTCCTTGAGGAACTTAGCATAAGCTGGCACATGCTTGATGGCATCGCGGAGTGGAATATTAATCTGAACTTGTTTGAATAAGTCTAACAATTCCTCATTCTGGGCCAGTTTCTTCCTGGCATTGGGTTTAGCTAACAAAGCATTGGGAAATGGCACCCTAGGTTGATAAGAACTTGGGCCTTCATCTATCTTCCCTTTTCCTTTCGGGTCCTCCTCCAACTTTTCTATGTTGGGTTCAGCCTCACTCTCACTTTCAATTTCATGGGGCCCATCAGTGGAACCTTTGGCTAACTCTCTATTTGTATGTGGGTTTTCTAAACTTTTCCCACTCCTAAGGGCTGAAATGGCTTTAGCATTCTCAAATTGCGGCTCTTTAGGTTGTGGTAATGGGCCAGGCTGAGGTAAAAGCCTCGATTGCTGTGGAAAATCCGGAGGTTGATTCCTTGGATTGGCAATGGGTTGACTAGGAAGTTGACCCACTTCTCTTCTCATCGTAGCCTCAGCTAGTTGACCCATTTGACTTTCCAACTTATAAATAGATTGTTGCTGGGTCAAAATCAGTTGTTGGAGTTGAGTGAATTTGTCATCAAAGTTGGGCTGAGGAGGTTGTTGGTAAGTGGGTAGAGGATGGTATTGAGTTGGTTGTCCTGATTGGAATGATTAGGTTGGTTGTCCAGATTGGAATGAGTGGTAGTGGGCCGGTTGACCTGATTGGAATGATTGATAATGGGCCGGTTGAGAGAATTGGGCCTGAGATCCCCTAGCCTGAACATTTCCATAGAAATTAGATTAATGTTGAAATGAATTATGTGGCTTTTGGGCTTGATGCATGGGAGGATTGGACATTGGCAATGGGGCCTACTGATTCTTCCAAGAGAAATTAGGGTGGTTTCTCCAGCCAGGATTGTAAGTATTTGAGAATGGATCATTATTGGGCTTGGAGAATCCCTGGGCAGCCTGAACTTGTTCCTGAATGAATGGTGGAAGTTGGGCTGCAGTTGGGCATTCATTCACTTGATGGGTTGGACTTGCGCATAAGGCACAAATATCATGATTGGCAGAAGATGGGCCTTCATATGGACTAGATTGTGTTGGGTAAGTAGGCTCTTGCTTGTTTAAGGCCAAGAGTTGGTCTAATTTATGAGCCAAGATGTCTATCTTATCCAATTTCTGATTAATTAGATTTATGTCCATTCTGGATTCGGGCTCTCCATGGGCCTTAAGTTCGTACATTCCAGTTCGTTTAGAGGGCCCAACAGACCTCTCATAAGATGATAATGAGGCATGATTGATGGAATTTTCACTTAACATCTCAAAAAGATCATAGGCCTCATCTTCATTTTTCATCATAAATGCTCCTGCACATGAGGCATCCACCATCTGTCTGAACTGTTCAGACAATCCTTCATAGAATGCTTGGACAATTTGCCATTTTGAAAGTCCATGATGAGGGCATTTCCTAAGCAATTCTTTCAGCCTTTCCCAAGATTCATGGATCAATTCCCCGGGAGTTTGGGTAAAACTCATGATGGCCCTTCTCATGGTATTGGTCCACCCTATGGGGTAGAACTTCTTGAGAAATTCTTTCTGCATTTCTTCCCATGTCCTAATGGGCCTTTCTATAGTCCCCAACCAATATTTAGCCTTATCTTTTAATGAAAAGGGAAATAAGGTCAACTTAAGGCCATCATCGGTGAAATTATGGATCTTCACCGTGGAACAGATTTCTAGAAATTCATCCAGATGCTTATAAGGATCTTCATTAGTATTCCCATAAAAGGATGGGAGCATCTGAATGGTGCTAGATTTAATTTCATATTGATTGGCTGGATTCTGAGGAAGATGAATACAGGATGAAGGTTGATATCGATTTGGAATAAAATAGTCCTTCATTTGCTTCGGTGGGTCCTGATTATCAGCCATTTGATCTTGTGGTGGATTTCTTTGATGTAGGATTCTCTCTATTTCAGCAAATGGTCCTAGAAGGTTAGGGTTTTGAGATCTCCTACCTTGCATACACTAGGACTGATAGAGAAAGGATGGATTTGAATTTTTGTTTTCTATTTCATGTTTTTTTTTTTTTTTTTAAATGCAAATAATTTTGGCAAACAAATTACCTTAATGATCTAATGTTAACTTAGACTCTCTATGTGAATTTTCTTACAAGGTGAATGGAGTCCACCTTATGTCACAACCACAATCAATCAATGGCCAGGTAAGAGGTGGGGTAGTGTGAGGCTCCCCCTACTTTCGTAGGGACCTAATTAGAGAACCACTTTCCCGCTTAGGCGTTTGCCTTTTTAACCTCTAGCCTAGACACCGTTGCCAAAAGTGGAGGCAATCCGAAATTTAAACCACTCACGGTGTAAACCTTAGATTCTCTTTCGACTTGCTTTTTTAATTGGATTAGGAAATGCCAATGCAAGGAAGGTGATTTGTGGGCTAAGGAAGGGTGATCAAATCCCTACCTTATGTGGTTAAAGTTGTTGCCCATAAAGTCCTTTTGAATGCAATACAAGGCAATAAGCAAACCAATGCAAGGTGTGTTGATGCAATCATGAATGACTTGCTAAAATTGAAACACGTACCTTTCTCCCGCAATCTTCAACAATTTATGGAAATAACTATGAAAGGAAGGTACTCATGCTTTCCTAGAATGATGAATGCCTAGCATGGAAGGTTTCTAATCTGGAAATGAAAGTTTTTAAATTTGGATGTTCTTCTTTTGTTTCTTTTTTTTTTGTTAATGGAAACCTATCTAAACTAGAAACTACAAGAATTGAAACTAACTAAAGTAAGGAAATTAAAACATAGAAAGTTGGAACACACTTACCATGATTTCGTTTTCCTTTTTTTTTTTTTTCAATATACCTGCAAAAATAAGAAAAAGAAGGTTAACTAAAGAATAATTACACTAACCAAGATAATCAAAATCAAAAATCTAATTCCCCGACAACGGCGCCAAAAATTGATCGTTCCAAATTGTGTGTCGTTAAACACTCATAAGAACGTTCAATCTAAATTTATTCGGCTCATTTAAATTAGATTTTGAAAATTAATAATGGTGAGTCCGAGTCGATCCACAGGGAAATAAGATCTTAATTTTGAAAACCTTGTGATTCTTAGTTATCTAAAAATAGGTGAGAATTTGAGTGAACTAATTACTTATTTAAACTAGAACTCAATTAACTAATGTTACCTAAAAATGTAATTACGTAAACTAAACAAATCCCTCTTTTTTTTTCTTTTTTTAGAAATTAAACACAACCTCAGCTGGAGAATAAGCACAACTAAGAAATTATAACAAAAAAAAACTATTGTTTAACTGTGTACACCATTAATCATCATGAATCAAGTTATATAACCCATGGATTAATATCTTTAAACAAAATAGTTAAACATCAAATAACTAATAACTAACCCTAATTAAATAAACTAATACTGTATTAGTGGGGGAAGAGAGAACAAAGCAATGGTAGCTTTAGGTGCAGCAGGCTTCAGGCGACGTGCATAGGCTGGGTGCGTCCATGAGCTGGAGAGAAGGCGGCACTGGGAGGCTTGCTGGCGTGTGCTGGGGCGCTTGCAGGAGCTGGAGAGAAGGCGGCACTGGGAGGCTGGCTGGCGTGTTTGGATCGCGCTGGTTGGCAGCCGGGCGTGGGACGGCCTGTCCGTTGGTGCGGGGAGCAACCTGGCAACGCGGAGCAGCTGGTGGTAGGCGTGCATGCATGCACATTGCGGTGTAGAGGCGCGGTGGAGGCTTCAGGCCCGTGGGGTGCGCTGGTGCTCGCTAGCTGGGTGCGTGGAGGCTTGCAGCAGTTTTAGGCGCAGCGGAGGACGTGCATGCATGCACATTGCGGCGCATGGAGGCGCGCTGGAGCGGCTGGCATGTGCTTGCTGGTGCACCGGCAGGGTTGGAAAAGGAGGAGGAGGAAGTAGAGAAGAGTGGAAAGGACGGGGATGATGAGGAGGAAGAGGAGGCGGCGAAGGGGAGAAAGAGAGGGATGCTTGGAAACGGGGAGAGAGGAGGAGAAGCCGGAGAGAGAGGAAAAGAAACCGGAGAGAGAGGGAGGAAGAGAAGAGAGAGGGGGAGTCTGCGGGAGAGAGGAGATAGAGAGACGGAGGAGGATAGAACCGAGGAGGGAGGAAGGGAAACCGGAGAGGAAGAAGGAGAGTGCGTGGGAGAAAGAGAGGGATCTGTGGGAAACCGAGTGAGAGAAGGAGAGGGCGGCTGCAGGGAGGGAAACTGAGAGAGAGGAGGAGAGTCCGGCTGCGGGAAGGGAAACTGAGAGGGAGAAGGAATGGGCGGCTGGGAAACTGGAGAGAGGAGGAATACGCTGGCTGAGAAAACAGAGAGAGAGAGAAAGAATAGTAGTGTCTCGGGTACGTGAGGAGTCTTTTTAAAGAGAAGGGAAGGAAGGGTTTTTTAAAAAAAAGAAAGTGGGAGAAAGGCAGGCGGCTGGCCCTTCTTGGGTTCTTCTTGGCCATAGAATTAGGGCAACACTAGGGCATCAAATGAAGTCAAATTTATTGCGATTTGAACACTAGACCTCCCCCAAATTTTCAGAAACTCTACCAACTGCACTACATCATCGGCATGTCCTGTTCACTTAGAATAAATATAAATTAGCATATTATCATTAAAAAATCATTATATTTATTTATTTCAACTCAGTTTTGTCAAAAAACCGCAAATGCGCTATACTCCATTAATCACATGAAATGACGATGTTTTTAAGTCAGAATTTGACGAAATTGGTACCGTTGGACTTGGTATGCAATTATCTATCATTTCATGCTATTTTACAGATAAAACGTGAGTATGGTGCGTATGATTGCCTTTAAATGATCAATTTAACACTTTATCATGGTGTTGCAGACCATATTGTGAAGAATTGTCCAAAGTCAATGAGAGCTGATGGGCTAGAAAAATCTAGAGCAGCAGCAAGAGGTATTGTTTTGATTGCAGATTCACATGCTCATGTTTTGTTTGATCTAGGTGCTACAGATTCTTTTATATATAGAAGATTTGTTGTTGTTCTACATAAGTTTTATCCTTTTTTTGATGTGGAGTCTTTACCTATTAGTACCCCTATGAGTGAGGACAGTACTTCTCAAATCATACCTAATGTAGATGTGGTGATTCAGAATAGATGCATGCCAACCAATCTCTACCTCCTAGATATGATTGACTTTGATGTTATTCTAGGGATGGATTGGCTCGAACATTATTATGCTATGATGGATTGTCGGTCCAAGGAAGTAGTATTTCATATTCCAGGAGATAGAAAGTTTTGTTTTCAATGCCCTAAATATGCCCTTACTAAGATTGTTATGTTGGCAATTAAAACTGAGAAGTAGTTGATGCGAGGTTGTCACGGTTATCTCATTAGTGTGGTGACTCAACCAAACTCTGAGGCATCAAGAACTATTGCTGATATTAAGGTGGTTCGTGAGTTTTCTGATGTCTTCCCATATGAGCTTCTAGGATTACCTCCCTCTCGAGAGACCGAGTTCACTATTGAACTGATGCCTGGCACATAACCCATCTCTAAAGCTTCCTTTAGGATGGCACCGGCTGAATTGATGGAGTTGAAGAAGCAATTGCAAGGCTTATTGGCAAAGGGTTTCATTCGTCCGAGTGTGTCTCCATGGAGAGCCCCAGTTTTATTTGTCAAGAAGAAAGATGGTACCTTAAGGTTGTGTGTTGATTACAGGAAACTCAACTAAGCTACGGTCAAAAATAAATACCCATTGTCAAGGATAGATGATCTATTTGACCAGTTGCAATCGGCTCAAGTTTTCTCTAAGATTGACCTTCGAATAGGGTATCATCAGCTAAGGATCTAGAATGAGGATGTACCAAAGATAGCCTTCAGGACGAGATATGGACACTATGAGTTTTTAGTGATGCCTTTCGGACTCACTAATGCACCAGCAACCTTTATGGATATGATGAATCGTGTTTTTAAGCCTTATCTTGATGAGTTTGTTATTGTGTTTATATATGATGTGCTAGTGTATTCTTCAAGTATAGAAGCTCACAAGGAACATTTGAGGGTAGTTCTCCAAACTCTTCGAGAGCACCAATTGTTTGCAAAGTTTAGTAAATGTGAATTTTTGCTTGAGAAGGTTAAGTTTTTAGGACATGTGATTTCTAAAGATGGTAATACAGTTTATCTTAAGAAGGTGAAGGCTGTACTTGATTGGGAAACTCCAAGAACCCCAACAGAAGTTAGAAGCTTTCTTGGTTTGGCAGGTTATTATCGCAAGTTCATTGGGGGATTCTCGAAGATTGCGGCACCAATGACTAAGTTGACAAGAAAAGGGGTTAAGTTTGTATGGACCAATGCTTGTGAGAGTAGCTTCCAAGAGCTGAAGAGGAAGTTGACATGTTGTAAGGACTGAAGTTTCGGGTTCTGTATTCGGGTCGGGTTCGGGCCGGATCCCCTGGTTTGGACCCTGGAGGGGGTCTTGAGATTTCTGACTGAATGGCGTCAGCGCTGCTCGACGCCTTTCAAAAGGCGTCAGGATGTGTGGACGCCATTTAGGTCTGCTGGGTGTTGTGCCACGTGTGCGCCACGTGGGCGGGTTTCGGGCCGCGAGAGTACGGCCCCTGTCATCTCGTCTGAACGGCGTCCAGGTGGGTCGACGCGATTCAGACTGCGACATCTGCGATGTCAGGGCACGGCGCCAGAGCGTTGACAATACGGCCTGTCCTGTCGTCTGAACGGCGTCCGTGGAGGGTGACGCGTTTCAGACCGCTGTCAGTACGGCTGTCCTGTCAGACTGAATGGCGTCTGCCTCGATCGACGCGTTTTAGCTGGATTCGGATTGACCCCGCGAGCCTCCCCTTCTTTCCCTCATTCTCACCTTCACTCTCTCTCTCCTCGCCCTCTTCGCCCTCTCCGACGCTCTTCTTCCCCTTCCCTTCCTCTTCTTCCTCTTCCACCACTCCAACACCACCTTACCTCTCACCTCTACCTCCACCACTTCCTTCGCGGTGTTCCACTCTCCGGACGGCGGCCGACGTCCCGGCGGAGTGGCGGCGTCCTCGAGGGTACCGGCGGCGGTGTGCGGTGCGGCGGGACGGTGGCACGGAGCTTGGCGGAGTTCGAGAACCGGTAGGGGGACGAACCTTGCATGGACTGTGAATGTGTGCTCGTGATTTCCTTGGCATGGCATGTTATGATTTGGGTTAGAATGAGCATGTTTAGGGGGTGTTCTTGTGGGTATGGCCGTGCTCGCGAACGTGGTTTTGTAGCATGCTTGTGGTGGTTGATTTCCTCTTTCTTCCCCCTTTGGTTTTGGGGCTTTTCGGGATGCCTGGGATTAAGGGTGAGACCCTCGGGTCGAACCAGGAAACCTGGTTTCTGGCGCTAAATGGCGTCGTACCTGGTCGACGCCTTTCTGAAAGACGTCGGGTCAGTACGACGCGTTTAGGGCAGAAACCTCCCTGATCGAGGTTTCCTGAGTTAGGGGTTCTGGCGCTAAATGACGTCATGGATGGACGACGCCTTTTGGAAGGACGTCGGGCCTTCATGACGCCATTTAGGCAGGAAATGCCCCCGTTTAAGGGTTCTGCAATCTGGATTTTTGGGTTGAATGGCGTCTGGCGACCATGACGCGTTTTAAACGGCGGCTTCACTGGTGGACGCGTTTTAAGGGATAATATGGCTTTTAACTGAACCCGTCTAAGGGACTTGAATGGCGTCGACCTCGGTCGACGCGATTCAAGACAGAACTGTCTTAACCCTGGTTTTTAAACATATGTTTCACTGTTGGCGGTTCTAAGGCATGTTTTACGTTGTACACTGAGACTGAGGACTTCTGTGTGTGTGGAATGGCATCATGTTATGTGTGTGTGTGCTTACACGACTGTGAATCGATATGACTGTGGTTTATGTTTGTCACCATGGACCGATGGGGACAGGGTCATGGTGTCTGTGAGGCATTGTGCCGTACCGGTGGGAGAAGGGGTACATGTTGTGGTTTACCTTTAGCTGAGGGAAGCAGAACCACCTTGAGCCCGTCGGGCCGGAGTAGCTGGTGCGCTATCCGAGGGGTTGCTGCTTGGCCTCAGCGGGTCGGGGTTTTCCTGTTTGTCGTGACAGCTTCCGGCGCGTTTCTTGCTGTGGAGCTCGTACTGGTCGGAGTTGGTTTACCCTTTAGCCACTGGGCCTGATGTGACCTTTGATCAAGGTTACGAGTGGTACCCTTAGCCCTTTGGCCTGACGCAGCCCGGGAGAGTTGGGTTTGTGGGTAGTTCCTATAGCTTCGGCTTGACGGGGGTCCGCCGGTCCCCAGGGCCCTCCTGGAAGCGCTGAGGCCTAGCGTGGAGGCAATCCGGTTGGTAGGATAGTAGTCTAGACTGCTTGTGTGCACACGTAGCTGGCAGTGGCGGTACACTGGTTCCAGCTAGTCGTAGTTTGGCTCACTGCCTCACCCTACAGTGCCCCGGAACACTGTAGGGGTGGACAGGCGTGAGCAGTGGTGGTAGTGTTGGGAGGCGACGTTTGACTTCGGTCGACAGTGTGGTTCAGTCGCTTCGTGGACTTTGACTGTGAGACGTGACTTTGTGTTGGGTTTTTCGGGTTACTTGGTACTGTTCTTGGTACACTGCTTATCGTACGGTTCCTATCAGGTTGAGTGCTATGTTTACTGCTTTACTTAATTGCCATATATTCCTGTTGTTGCACTTGTGGGTGTGTGAGTGGGAGGCAGGGGATCGGATGATCCCTACTGAGCCCAATTCTGGTGTGGCTCACTCCCTGCGGTTTCAGGTGTGGACCTCGCGGCGAGCGGAAGTGTGGTGTCTTCTTGGTGTGCGGACCAGCAGCTGTCTTAGTTTCCGGGGTATGCCCCGATGTTGTTGTACTTTCCTTCTGCCTGTACTTATTTAACTTGTTGGACATGTAATTATTGTTGGACTGTATACGGACATTATTATTTTCCCTTCTGCGCACTCGTTTACCTTTGTAGTCCGTGCGATTGTTATATTTAGCCTTGTTTAGCACTTACTCCTCCAGATGTGTTGTGTGAGATCCGGGTGTGAACCCGCAGTTAATGGGCCGACATCCATTTAGTGACCGGGTCTCCGGTCATAGGATGGCGGGTCGTTACACATGTGCTCCAGTCGTTACATTGCCTAAGGGGACAAGTGGCTATGTTGTCTATACTGATGCATCTTGGCAAGGACTTGGGTGCGTATTGATGCAGAACGGGAAGGTCATAGCCTATGCTTCCTGTTAGCTAAAAGAGAATGAGTTGAACTACCCCACACATGATTTGGAACTTGCAGCGGTAGTCCATGCTCTGAAGATTTGACGGCATTACTTATATGGAGAATCTTTTGAAGTTTTTACAAATCACCAAAGTTTGAAGTACCTTTTCTCTTAGAAGGAGCTAAATTTAAAGCAGAGAAGATGGTTAGAGTTCTTTAAAGACTATGAGTTCTCCCTTCAGTATCATCCAGGTAAAGCAAATGTGATGGCAGATGCCCTTAGTAGGAAGAAATTGATGTCAGTATAGTTGAGAAGGATGTGGAGGAATCTGTCGGAGGTGGCAAGATTTGATCCAAGAATAATGCAAGGCAGGTCCAATATATTTGTAGGTCAGTTGGTCATTCATTCAGCTCTTGTGGATCGAATTGTGGCAGCACAAAAAAATGATCAACAAATACAGGATTTGATTGGGAAGCCAAATGTCATTCAAAGAGCTGATGGGGCAGCGATTTTCATGGACAAAATGATAGTTCCGACTTTGTTGAGGCATGAAGTACTAGACGAGGCTCACAGATCTAAGTACACTATTCACCCTGGTAGTACCAAGATGCACTAAGATTTAAAGAGAAGCTTCTGGTGGGTTGGCATGAAGAGGGATGTAGCAGAATTTGTCTCCAGATGTCTCACATGCTAGCAAGTTAAGGCTGAGCATCAAAAGCCAGTAGGTTATTTGCAGCCTCTAGAGATCCCACAGTGGAAGTGGGAGGACTTGACCATGGACTTTGTTGTAGGTATGCCACGAACTAGAAGGCAGCATGATGCTATTTGGGTAGTGGTTGATCGACTTACTAAATCAGCTCAGTTTCTACCGATTAAACAGTCCCAGCCTGTAGAGAGCTTGGCACAGTTGTATATTGATGAGATTGTTAAGCTCCATGGAATTCCCAAGACCATTGTATCTGATAGAGATTCAAGATTCACATCACGAGTTTGGAAGAGCATGCAATCAGCTTTGGGAACTCAATTGAGATTTAGTTCAGCATTTCATCGTCAAATGGATGGTCAATCAGAATGGACCACTCAAACATTGGAAGATATGCTTAGAGCATGCAATCTTGATTGGAAGGACACTTGGGACCGACACTTAGCTTTGGTAGAATTCGCCTATAATAATAGTTACCATTCCAGTATAGGTATGGTTCCATTTGTTGGCATGAGGATAGTGATGATAGATTGGTGGGACTTGAAGCAATTCATGATTGCACTGAGAAGATCAAGACCATCAAGCAACGGTTAGAAGTAGCTCAGAACCGACAAATGCAATATGTTAATAACCAGAGGAGAGATCTAGAGTTTGTAGAGGGTGATCATGTGTTCTTAAAAGTCTCTCCTACTAGAGGTGTGATTCGATTTGGTAAACGTGGGAAGTTGAACCCACGTTACGTCGGGCCATTTCAGATTTTGGCTCGGGTGGATAGAGTAGCTTACCAATTGGTGTTGCCACCTGAGTTTGCTGGAGTTCATGATGTTTTTTCATGTACCAATGTTGAGAAAGTATGTGTATGACCCAGCTCATGTTATTGATCACACTGCATTGGAAATTAAGGTAGATTGGACATTTGAAGAAGAACCTATTCGTATTCTGGATCGAAAGGTGTAAGAATTAAGGTCAGAGCATTCCCATGGTCAGGGTGTTATGGCATCATCACTCAATGGATGAGGCTACTTGGGAATTGGACGAGAAGATGCAAGCAAAGTATCCAGAACTATTCAGTTGAGAATATTTCAATTTTGAGGACAAAATTATTTTAAGGAGGAGAGAATATGTAACATTCGATTATTAGCATGTAATTAGCATAATTATGTTAGTAATTAATTTTGAGCTAATACATTATGTAAGTTAAGATTTGCATAAAGATTAAACTTGGTTGGTTAAATCCCATAAAATAATTAGATATGATCAATTGTAATAGAAAACTTAGTGTAAATCATAATTGGATTTAGATTAGAATGATTAATTGGGATGACCATTTGATGAATAATTATTTTATATAGTTGAAAACTAAAACCTATAGTTAGAAATTTGTCTTTTATTAGTTAGTGTTTATCCTAGAAATATTAGTATTATATTAGATAATGGGATGGTCATAATTAGTATTAACTTTCATTAAAGTTAGTGGGATAGTAAAATTAGTTTAACCTTGGTTAAAGTTAGTGAGATAGTAAAATTAGTTTAAGCTTGATTAAAGTTAGTGGGATAGTAAAATTAGTTTAACCTTGGTTAAAGTTAGTGGGATGGTCAAAGTTAGTATTAACCATGGTTAGTGTTAGTGGGATTAAGTTAATGTAACTTGTATGGTTAGAATTAATAAATTTTAAAGTCATTTAAGTAACCATGGTAAGACTAACTAAACCCATCTTATTTAAGGGACATTAACTTGGATTTTGGCCTTGGTTTGACATCTTCTCTGCACCAAAACGTGGGAAGCAGCAAGAGAAGGATTTGGGAGGCCATTCTTGAAGTGTTCTTGGAATTCTTGAAGAAGGTAGGTCGCATAGGTGCTAGTTTCATAATAGTTTAGCTTAGTTAATCATAGGAAATAAGTGAATCTTTAATATATATTTTTATATCTTCAAATTATATGTTCTTGTGAAGTTCTTAAGTGTGAAATAGTTGAATTATGTAGGGATTTAAATTTTTAAAAGCCTAAAATAGATTAAGCACAGTAGAAGTTAAATTTTTGCAACCCAGATTTTTCTGTAACTCTTATGACAGTAGGGTAACCTTCAAATTTTTATGATTTTATTTTGTATAAAAAACTTATGAAATTTGTATAACATAACTATGACATGATTGGACATCTCCAAAAAAATCGGCATAAATTTTCATGTTCATATGGTGATACTTTTAGGTCATGAACAAGACTATGATTTCCAGATATAGCTTTCTGAGTTCATTTGATAGCATGTTATAATATGAATTGTAGTGATTTATATGTTTCACAAAATAATCTGAAAATTTTATGACATAATATTCATACTAGTATACATATGCAGAAAAAGTTTCATGAATTTTGGTATTCATATGATATTACTTCTAGGTCAGGTAACATGATATAATTTGTAGATACAGTTTTCAGACTTCATTTGATAGCCTGTTAGAACATGAATTTTAGTAATTTATATATGTTACAAAATAATCTGAAATTTTTATGACATAATACTCATACCATTATACAGCTAAAATAAACATTTCATGAATTATTATATTCATATGGTGATGCTTTCAGGTCAGATAGCAGGGTATAAATTTGTTGATATAGTTTTCGAATTTTGTTTGATAGTATGTTAGAACGTAAATTTTAGTAATTTATATGTGTCACAAAATAATCTAAATTTTTTATGAAATAATACTTATGCTATTATACATCTTCAAAAAGGTTTCATGAATTTTTATATTCATATGATAATGATTCCTGTATTAATAAAATTAGTGTTTTAAATATAGGTAGATTACTTATGTAGGAGATTTGTGATTACTTATATGGGTTGTCTGAGTTTCTAACAAGTTGTATTTAAATTTAGCTTAAAACATGATTTATTTACCTTTTAAATTATGATTTTGAACTATTCTTAGTTTATAAGCTCCTGAAAGAAAATCACTAAAGTGGTTAGTCATTTTCGTATGTATACATATTGTTATAGTTACATAAACATTGAGTTTATTCTCATAATGTTAATAAAGCCTATCGATCGGACATAGCCACTATATGAGAATAGTTATGAGGAAATGGTGGCAACATCCCCACCAGGACCTATTTATTTTGGGACTGCGTGCTACACCTAAAAGGTGGGAGCCACCTCTAGAACCGATTAGCTCTGTTACCCGAAGGCCGCGGGTAGAAATCCTTTGTTAAGGTGGGGTGACGACCCTCGGGGTAACGCTACGCCCATGACTTGGCTCTATACGTTCCTAGGAGCTTAATTTCTCTATTCTGTTTTTGGCTCATAGTGGCAGTTGGATGTGTGTTCGGGCACTTCTATAATAAGTGAGAATCTATGATCTGAAAAACAAGTTTTATATGTTGCAATCTATATGTTATTTCAGTAAATCAACTTAATAATCTTAAGTTCTATATTCTATTATGTATTCTGGCCCTGTTCATATATTGACAAGCTTGTGTAGCTTTGATTAAGAGTTGGCATGATATTATGAATCATGTATCTCAATTTCCTTATTGGCATACAATTCTGATGTACATATGTATTATGTGATAGTTTTGTTTTCTGTTATGTTTAATGTTCTTATGTAATGTACATATTCTGCTTCAATTATTTGGATGGCAAATTGTTATGAAGGCAGCCTCATCTGCCTACTGAGTTACCATTTCTTTGGTACTCATGCCTATTTTTAGGTGATCGGACAGTCGGAGAAGCAGAGTGAGTTTGAAGTGGGGTCATTTAGGATTCGCGTAAGACGATATCTCTTTTTGGGCGAGCCTAAAGGATTGAACCATGTATATACTTATGCTTTTGTTTTTATTGGAATGTACAATGAAGATCCTGACATGTAAAAATGACAATCTACTATGCAGTGCTTTGGTATAATGTTGTGAATGGTGGAACTTCCTTAGTATTTAGATTTCTCTTACAAGTTTTTATACTACGCTTCCATTTGAAACATAGTATCCTCCCAATTATCTATTTTGAGGGGTCTTTTCCCCTTGTTACACTTTGGCCATCTCTGTAATTACCTTGTATATTATGGATTACCGGGCCGAGGCGTGACATGTATTGAACACACAATTACCTTTGAGGGCATCTCCTTAAACCCGATCACTTGACTTATAGATAACCTTTGGTTAGGGATTCATTAATCAAGGTCGAATTTCAGAGACCTACCAACATGGTATCCTTGGTGTCTCAGGTCCAAGGACCATCTACGCAACTATGACAAAAGAATCGAGCAGGTTAACAGTTAGGTAGACACCGTCCAGCGATTTATGGTCGGATCAGTTCAGTGAACTCATTCACCAATGAGCACCGACAGGTCCAATATAGTGTCTCCACACAAGTAACTTATAGGAGCAGTCACCCTTATCATATGAGCTGAAGAAACCTGTACTAGTCTATCTGGATATTTGATGTCCTTCTCGAACATCCTCCGACTAGAAACAATTAAGAACATGTGTTTATAAGTCTTCGGTCCCGTAATTATGATCTCATCATAATCTGAAGACCATCGCACATGTTAATAGACTTGATCGTGATAGGATAAACATAGATTGAATTAAATACACATAATGAATCATTGTCATTAAATTAATAAACTGAATAATACACAGTATCTAATTTGAATTTAATTAACTCTAAAATATCATTTTAAATTTAAATTAAATTCTATAATTAAAAACCAGCAAATAAGGAAAAACAAGATATTTAGGGGCTTATTGGGCCTGGTCAAAGTGGAGTCAACAGGCCCAGTGGGCTGGGCCTGGTTTTGCCCATGGACCGAGCCCAGCCGACGCCTGGCTCGAGCCCAGACCCGCCCCAAGGGGCGGGCTTGGCCCAAGTCGGGTGTCTGGTTGGCTCGGGCGCTAGGGCCTGGCCCAGCCCAGTCGTCGGGCCCGCCCCTCCCACCTGATGCAACTAGGGAAACCCTAGTTGCACGCAAATGCGAAGGGCCGGCACCCTGCTGCCGGTAGCTTATGCGTCCTGGGGCTCCAGCCACAACGCCGGTATCCCCAAGTCGCCAGCGGTTCCCCCCCAAAACCCCCTGTGTGTAAAAATCCTACCCCACCCCTTTATTTTTTAAACGGATCAGCAGGAGGAAAGGGAGTTCGGCCGTGGTCTTCTCCGGCGCCAGTCAAGGGCCGGCCACCCACCAAGGAGGATCAAAGATCTCGAAGAGCTACCCCCAACACTTAGGGTGCCCATGAAGAGCCTGATTCGAACTCGTTCTTGGTCAGATGAAGAATACGAAGTACATACATAAAAGAAAAAAAAATTGAATTTCATGCTATAAAATACTATTAATTAACCATGTTCATCTGATGAACGTGGCTCATGCAATTAAAATCAAAAGATTGCGTGGAATCAATTATAAAAATGACAATCCGGAGACCGAAACGGCGAAGAACACAGTGGACTTGGCTCTCATACCACTGTTCGGTTTGACTATCTCAAATCCGAGCAAACGCAACGGAAAATAAATTTTCGGATCCGTCCCATTTCGGTATACAAAACTTAACTGATAAATTGTATTTACCTTGCGTAGATTCGAATCCGCGTTCAACTGGTTCCATCGGTGTGATGCCGCAAGCCGCGCAGGTGCCCGACCTCTAGCGGTATCCACGCGATCTTCCTCTTAGTGGATCGCGCTCGCTTCCTCGCTCGCTGCAGTGTCCGCAGATCCCGTTTGGCTGCGCATAATCCTCCACGACATGCAGATTCAGAATTCCCGTCGGTCGGGAGGCAGAGCAAGCGGGAGTCAGAGAGTCTTCGGGGCTGGCCAGAGATGAGGGCCACCTAGAGAGAGAGAGAGGAGAGAGAGGGGGGTGGCTAGGTTAGGGTTGATGGCCCCTGACTTAGCAGCATTACTTTTATAATAAGTGATTTGGGATTTTTCAGAAAAAACCTACACTTATCCAAAACCCCGTCAAAAATCCACTAACTTGAAAACCTTTTGCGTATCACCCTCTAGGACCAAATACCAGTCCAATTAATAGCCCATTAAGTCCAGTAACTCTTTACGGACTTACTGATTTAGTTAATATCCTTATTTTAGCCGAATTTAATATTCCACAATAAATTCAGACGGACTTCCGGTCACGTTGAGTGCCAAGTAACATAGCATGATCCCGGAAGGCAATGGGGTTTAAGTAACCACTATGGGAACCTTTCCGTCATCGGTTACCATGCGGATATAATCCTTCATCCATGCAATGTTCCCGAATTGACCTAAGGTATGGTTTACTGTTAAACCTAGCCGGTCGATTCACTTGAATCAGATGCCGCTAAGCATCATTTCTAGAACATTATCTCTCTTATTATAGAGAGCGGATGATCCCGTATTGAAAACACAATTACCTTCGAGGGCATCCCCCTGAACCCGATCACTTGACTTATAGACAATCCATGGTTAGGGATTCGTTAATCAAGGTCAAAGTTCAGAGACCTCCCAACAAGATATCCTTGGTGTCTTAGGTCCAAGGACCATCCACGCAACCATGACAAAAGAATCGAGCTGGTTAACAGTTAGGTAAATACCATCCAATGATTCATAGTTGGATCAGTTCAGTGAACTCATTCACCGATGAGCACCTACAGGTCCAGCATGGTGTCTCCAGAAAGTGACTTACAGGATCAGTCACCCTCATCATATGAACTGAAGAAACATGTACTAGTCTATCCAGATGTTTGATGTTCTTCTCGAACATCCTCCGACTAGGAATAATTAAGAACATGTGTTTATAAGTCTTCAGTCCTGTAATTATGATCTTATTATAATCTGAAGGCTATTGCACATGTTCATAGACTTCATCGTTATACGATAAATATAGATCGAATTAAATACACACAATGAATCATTGCCATTAATAAATTGAATAATACACAGTATCGGACTGGCTTGTAAGCCACCTAATACTAACAGTTAAGCAACCCACTATTGGAACCTTTCCGCCAACAGTTACCACGTAGATATAATCCGTCATTCGTACAATGCTCTCGAGTCAACTCAGGATATGGTGAACCGTCAAACCCTAACTGGTCGACTCACTTGGATTGAATGCTGTCGTATAACTTCGGAAAATTCCTTTCCCGATATTATTTTCTGCCTTGGCCAGGGACTCCTGCGCATCCTTCTTAGAGCATTCTCTCTCTTAGTACCGAGAGCGAATGATTCCTTGTGTTGAACACTCAATTCCCTTCGATGGTCTTATGCTATACCCAATCCTTGGCTATTTAGAATCTTGTAAATAGAGATCCGTAAACCAAGGTCAAAGTATAGAAGTCTATCGACAACATGTCCTTGGTGTCTCAGGTCCAAGGACCATCCACGCAACTGCGACAATAGAATCAAGTTGGTTGATAGTCAGGTACAATACCATCCAGCGATTCAGTCGGATCAGTTTAGTGAACTCATTCTCTAATGAGCACCTACAGATTCGCCTTAGTGTCTTCAGACAAGTGACTATGAGATCAGTCACCCTCATCATATGAGCAAGAGTAATCTGTACTAGTCTAACCGGATATCTAACGTCCTTCTCAGATATCCTCCGACTATGAACAATTAAGAATATGTGTATAAGTGATTTGTCTCATTAGTATGATCTCATCATAATATGATTACTATCGCAAATATTTACGGACTTCATTATGAGACGATAACAATACGAATTACACAAAATGAATAATGTGATTTTGTTAATAAATGGATGAGATTTACAAAGTCATATTGACTTGTAGGCCACCTAAGACTAACATGTCCAACGTAGTGTCTCCATACAAGTGACTTATAGGATCAGTCACTCTCATCAAATGAGCTGAAGATACCTATACTAGTCAAACTGGATGTATGATGTCCTCCTTAAATATCATCTGACTAGGAACAATTAAGAATATGTGTTTACAAGTCTTCAGTCCCGTAATTATGATCTCATCATAATCTGAAGACCATATCGTATGTTCATGGAGTTCATCTTGAAGTGACAAACAATATCGAATTACATACATAATGAATTTAAGCCATTTTATTAATAACTGAATAATACAAAGTATTTTATTGGCTTGGAGGTCGCTTAATACTAACAATCTCCCACTTAGACAAAATCCACTTTATTAATAAATTGAATAATACAAACACATTTTGAGACAATGGCTTCGTTAGTGGATCTGCAATGTGTTGGGTTCGGCTGTGTCGAATCTGAGCAAACGCAGCGGAAAATAAATTTTCGCATATGTCCCATTTCGGTATACAAACTTAAATGATAAATCGTATTTACCTTACGCGGATTCGAATCCACGTTCAACTAGTTCCGTCGGTGTAATGCCGCAATCCGCACAAGTGCCCGACCTCTAGCGGTATCTACGCGGTCTTCCTCTCAGTGGATCATCCTCGCTTCCTTGCTCGCTGGAGCATCCGCGGATCACGTTTGGCTGCGTGTAATCCTCCGCGACATGCGGATTCAGAATTACCGTCGGATGGGAGGCAGAGCAGGCGGGAGTCAGAGCGGAGTCTTCGGGAGTGGCCAAAGATGGGGGGCGCCCAGAGAGAGAGAGGAGAGAGAAGGGGGCGGCTAGGTCAGGGTTGTTGGCCCCTGACCTAGTAGCATTACTTTTATAATAAGTGATTTGCAGTTTTCCAGAAAAAACCCACACTTATCCGGAACCCCGTCAAAAATTCACTGACTTGAAACCTTTTGCGTATGACCCTCTAGGACCAAATACCAGTCCAGTTAATGGTCCATTAAGTCCGGTAACTCTTTACGGGCTTACTGATTTAATTAATATCCTTATATCAATTAATCAGCCAAATTTAATATCACATAATAAATTCGGACGGACTTCCGATTACGTTTGGTGCCAAGCAACACTGCGTGATCTTGGAAGGCATTGGGTTTATGCAACCCACTATGGGAACCTTTCCGTTATTGGTTACCGTGCAAATATAATCCTTCATCCGTACAATATTCTCGAATTGACCTAGGGTATGGTTTACTGTTAAACCCTAGCCAGTCGATTCACTTGAGTCAGATGCCGCTAATCTATATCAGATAACTCTTTATCTGATATAGAGTCCGTCCTGGCCAGGGACTTAAGCGCATCATCTTTAGGACATTCTCTCTCTTATTATCGAGTACGGATGATCCCGTATTGAAAACACAATTACCTTCGAGGGCATCCCCCTGAACCCGATCACTTGACTTATAGATAACCCATGGTTAGGGATTCGTTAATCATGGTCAAAGTTCAGTGACCTACCAACAAGGTATCCTTGGTATCTTCGGTCCAAGGACCATCCACGCAACCGTAACAAACGAATTGTGCTGGTTAACATTTTGGTAGATACCATCCAGCAATTCATGGTCGGATCAGTTTAGTGAACTCATTCACGAATGAGCACCTACAGGTCTAGCATGGTGTCTCCACACAAGTGATTTACAGGATCAGTCACCTTGATTATATGAGCTGAAGAAACCTGTACTAGTTTATCCGGATGTTTGATGTCCTTCTCGAACATCTTCTGACTAGGAACAATTAAGAATATGTGTTTATAAGTCTTCAGTCCCGTAATTATGATCTTATCATAATCTGAAGACTATTACACATGTTCATGGACTTCATCCTCATACGATAAACATGGATTGAATTAAATACACATAATAAATCATTGCCATTAAATTAATAAAATGAATAATACAGAGTATCGGATTGGCTTGTAGGCCATCTAATACTAACACAATGTTGTCGGCTGAGGGAACCCTTTCCACCACGACATGTCCTTGAGCAATGGTTTCTCTAATCAGGTGAAAGCGCTTCAGAATATACTTCGACTTCTGATGAGACCGTGGCTCTTTCACTTGAGCAATGATCCATTATTGTTATACAGCAGTGGGACATGATAAGAGATGTTGTCCACGGTTGACATGCTAATTTTGACTTTACACTGAGTAAATTTCTTATCACAATTATGATGCCCGAGATGGTCTGACTTTTAATCATTAATTATTTTTTACTTATTTTTTCAAGAATTTTCTGATTAGCGTCGCTCGTGGCCGACGCCGTTTAGATTTCTTGCTGAAATGAATTTGGATTCAAATTTCTTAATTGATAAGGATTAAATTGAATGGCGTCTTCTATGGACGACGTGATTCAAGTTTCCTAATCCGTCCTGTTTGCCAATTTGACTCTTAGTTAATTTACTATTTATCTAAATGACACGTCTTCCTTGAAGGACGCGATTTGAGTTTCTTAATTATTTTCGCTTTCCTTCGGATTTATCCTTCTTATTTTGGCCTCATTAATTAGCTAATTGGCGTCATTTTGGAAAGACGCGAGTCAGACGATTAATGATAAGAGTGCTTTGGCCGAGTTAATGTGGTTTCCAAGGTAGGAAAGGTTTCTAACTCTTGGAAGTTTATCTATGGCAGTTCGGTGGCCGTGGAAGACCCTTCTTGGAGTCAAATTACTGTCAAATTACATTCTATATATACGTAACCCTTTGGACCTTTAAAGAGGTTGGAGTTTGCATGTTTTGGAGCTCATAGCAAGGTGAAAGAAGAGGCTTCTTGCAGAAAATGTGGGAAATGTTTTGCTCTTTCTTCTCCATCCAACTTCTCCCTTTGAAGCTTTGAAGGATAATGGCTATGGAGGGGCCTATAAGGAATCGCCATGAACGCAGCGGAAATAAAAAAATGATTCCATTGTATCGGTTGCTGGGGTTGTAAAACGGACATTAAAACTAACGCGGGAAGAACAGTTCTTCACCTTTGCGGGGTTTCGAATCTCCCGTGGATGATGCCGACTCGGTAATCGCGCACGCGCACGATCTCTAGAGGTATCCACACGAGTTCCCGCAGCAGACGCGATTTCCTCCTCGACTTGAGTGCTGCGACCAGATCTCAGATCCACCATACGCGGAGAGAGACAGATGCACTCCGAGAAGAAGAGAGAGAGAGGAGAGAGAGAATCTGGGGAGTAAAAATTCGTCCAACTAACTTTTTACCACTCCCCCTTGGCCCTCCTTATATAGAAATAAGGATAAGCACAACAGTTAATCCTCATGATTATTCAAGAGTTTGGCCTTGGATAATTCTCCATTAAATCTTCATGTTTATCCTGCAGCTTTTCACAAAAACCCAGATAAGCATGAAATTTAACATCTCTCACCGTCTGACGAGAACTCTTATGTGTGTGACCCTCTAGGCCCATATATCAGTACGGTTGCAGGCCCATTAAACTTAGAATTGTTTCTTGAGTTTAATATTTATTAATTAACATTTAAACATCACATGTTAAATGATTAATTTAATAAACAAGTAAATTATCATCCGATGATTAATTCACTTGGCCTTCTGATCATGAACAGCACCAAACACTACCTCATGATCCCAGAAGATATAAGGGATACTGTTCCCTTCAATTGAACCTTTCTGTCTGCAGATACCGCACATATATAATCCTTCACTCATGCAATGTCCCGATAACACAAGGGTATGGTTTTATAGTCAAACCCTCTATCGCATTATCCAGATGGATTACAGTACACAGTTAATATCTAGAAAGACATCTCTTTCATTAGACCCTGGCCAGGGATTTCTGTGTACACATCTATGGGACATTCTCTCTCCAGTCTTATACCAAGAGTGAGTGATCCCTTCTTGTTCACTCAATTACCTTCGCAAGCTTTCCACTGTATCTGAAAGACCGATTATGGTGGGCTTAATGGTTAAAGTCCATGAGTCAGAGAATCAAGATACAATGGTCCACAAACAAGGTATCATTGGTGACTCAGGTTAAAGGACCAACTGTGCTACTACAACAAATGAATTCCCTGGTTGACTAATAGGTATAATTACCATCCAGGAATTCTTATTTGGGTCTGTTCAGTGAACTCATTCTCTAATGAGCACCCACTTGTTTGTCTTAGTGTCACCACACAAGTGAATGTGAGATCATTCACCCTCATCATATGAGCAGACATAACTTGTGTCGATCTTATCGGATATTTAATGTCCATCTCAAATATCCTATGATCAAGAACTATTTAAGACAATTGCCTTAGGATATTGATCTTACTATCATGATCTCATTATGATTCAATATCCCATACATTTGTCTATGGACCTTCATTACGATAGTCGTTTGCGAGAACTATTAAATGAAGAAATAATTGCCTTTATTAATAATCTTAACTAGAATGTACAATGATTGGCTTTGAGGCCACAAAATTCTAACATTCTCCCACTTGGACTATAGCCAATCACCCATGTGTCTAAGTCCCATAGACTTAAGGTGACGTTCTAAATTGTTTTGAGACAATGGCTTAGTCAAGGGATCTGCTACATTATTGTCAGATGAGACTTTCTCAACTACTATATCTCCTCGGGCGATAATCTCACGAATCAGATGAAATCGTCTCAGAATGTGCTTTGACTTCTGATGTGATCTTGGCTCCTTCGCTTGAGCAATTGCCCCATTGTTGTCACACAATAATGGAACAGGATCTGAAATGCTTGGAACGACTCCAAGCGCCGAGATGAACTTCTTCATCCAAACCGCCTCCTTGGCCGCTTCAGCTGCAACAATGTATTCTGCTTCGATCGTCGAATCTGCAGTAGTTTCCTGTTTGGAACTCTTCCAACTTACTGCACCTCCATTTAACATGAACACAAATCCAGACATGGATTTGCTGTCATCCATATCCGACTGGAAACTCGAGTCAGTAAATCCTCGAAGTTCCAAGTCGTTTCCTCCATAAACGAGAAATAGATCCTTAGTTCTTCTCAAGTATCTAAGGATACATTTCACCGCCTTCCAGTGTTCCTCACCTGGATCAGCCTGATATCTACTGGTGACACTTAATGGATGTGCCACATCAAGCCTAGTACATAGCATTGCATACATGATAGATCCTATTGCCGAGGCATAAGGAACTCTATCCATGTATGCTCTCTCTTCAGGTGTCTTGGGAGACATTTCTTTAGAGAGATAAATTCCATGCCTCATAGGAACAAGGCCTCTCTTAGAATTTTCCATGCCAAACCTTTTGACTATGGTATCTATGTACATAGATTGGGACAAGCCAAGCATCCTTTTGGACCTATCTCTATAGATCCTTATTCCCAGAATATAGGATGCTTCTCCCAAATCTTTCATGGAGAAGTTTTTTGGATAACCAAGCCTTTACCGATGATAACATTCCTACATCATTCCCAATGAGTAGAATGTCATCAACATAAAGTACTAAAAAGGTAACCGCGCTCCCACTAGCCTTTTTGTATACACAAGGTTCATCTTCATTCTTAATGAAGTCATAAGATTTGATTGCTTCATCAAATCTTAAGTTCCAAGTTCGGGATGCCTGCTTTAATCCATAGATGGATCTTTGCAGCTTGCATACCTTGCTTGAATACTCTTTGGAAGTGAATCCTTCAGGTTGTATCATATACACCTCTTCTTGAAGGTTCCCGTTAAGGAATGCTGTTTTCACATCTATTTGCCATATTTCATAATCGTAGAATGCAGCGATAGCAAGAAGTATTCTGATTGACTTAATCATGGCAACTGGAGAAAAGGTTTCGTCATAGTCAATGCCTTGCCTTTGACGATATCCTTTTGCTACAAGCCTGGCCTTGTATGTGTCAATCTGTCCATCTGCCCCGATCTTTCTTTTAAAGATCCATTTACTGCCAATAGGTACTATACCTTCTGGCAGATCAACCAAGTTCCAAACTTGGTTGGCATACATGGACTGAATTTCAGAATCCATTGCCTCTTGCCATTTTTCTGATTCATGACTATTTATGGCTTCAAGGTAGGTTTGAGGATCATCATCCTCATTTAAGTGCACTTTTAGTTTGCCTTCATCGATATGTCCAACATATCTTTCAGGCTGCTTAGGCACTCTACCTGATCTGCGAACCTTTTGTGCATCATCTTGAACAAGTTCTTGAGTCATTGGTTCAGTAGATGAACCAGTGTTGATTTGTGAGTCTAGAATTTCTTCTAGTTCTATCTTGCTCCCACTGTCTTCTTTTGAAAGATATTCTTTCTCTAAGAAGGCAGCTCTTTTTGCGACAAACACCCTTTGATCACTGGGCTGATAGAAGTAATATCTAAAACTCTCTTTTGGATATCCCACAAATCTACATTTCTCTGTCCTGGAATCCAGTTTGTCTGGATCATGTCTTTTGACATGTGCAGGACAACCCCAGACTCTAACATGCTTAAAGTATGGTTTCTTTCCTTTCCATATCTCATATAGAGTGGAAGGTACTGACTTACTCGGAACTTTGTTCAACAGATATGCAGCAGTCAACAGTGCATATCCCCATAAAGAGATTGGAAGTTTGGCATAACTCATCATGGATCGTACCATATCTAATAGAGTACGATTTCTCATTTCCGATACACCATTTAACTGAGGTGTATAGGGAGGAGTCCATTGAGACAAAATACCATTATCCTTAAGATATTCTGTGAATTCTGTACTTAAGTATTCACCCCCTCGATCTGATCGAAGAGTTTTAATACTCTTTCCAGTCTGGTTCTCAACTTCGTTTTTAAACTCTTTAAATTTCTCAAAGACTTCTGACTTATATTTCATCAAATATATGTAGCCATATCTTGAGAAATCATCTGTAAATGAAACAAAGTATGAGTAACCACCTATAGCATGAGTGGACATTGGACCACATACATCACTATGTATTAGTTCCAATAAGTCCTTAGCTCTTTCTCCATGTCCTGAGAATGGAGCTTTGGTCATCTTTCCCATGAGACAAGCTTCACAGGTTGCAAATGATTCATAATCAAATGGATCAAGATATCCATTCTTTTGCAACCTTATGATCCTGTTCTCATTTATATGACCTAGCCTACAATGCCATAGGTACGATTTATTCACATCCTTATCTAAGCGTTCAAGAGAATTATTTATCAGACAAACATCATATGAAATATCAAGTAAATATAATCCATTCAATAAATATCCGGAAGCAAACAATTTGTCTCCTTGATAAATTGAACAACCTTTATTCTCTAGTTTCATAGAATATCCTTGTCTATCTAAACATGAAATAGATATGATATTCCTAATAATGGTTGGAACATAATAACAATCTATCAGTTCCAAGGAGTCTCCTGACGGCATCTGAAGTCTTGCTGTCCCCACAGCTAACGCAGCAACTTTTGCTCCATTCCCGAGCCTCAGATCCACGTCTCCGCGGTTCAATCTTCTCTTACTTGTTAACACCTGCAAGTTATTGCAGATATGAGAAACACATCCAGTATCTAATACCCAGGATGTTGATTCTCTATAAGACAAGTTAAGATCGATCATGAGAATACCTGAAGCTTCACCAAGCTTCTCCTTTGCTTTTTCTGCAAGATAAATCTTGCAGTTTCTCTTCCAATGACCTTCTTTATGGCAGTGGAAACACTGACCTTTATCATTGACTTTAGCTTTGTCCTTTTGTGCCGCCAGTTTGCTTTTCACTTGCTTCTTAGGCTTACCTTTCTTAAAGGTCTGTCCAGCTTTCCTTTTCTTCTTGGTCTTACCAACAAGCATTACACTTGGCTTATCTTTCTGGATAGTGCCTTCAGCTGTCTTCAACATGTTGAGCAGCTCAGCTAGTGAAACTTCAATTTTGTTCATATTGAAGTTGATAATGAATTGTGAAAATGAATCTGGAAGGGACTGTAGGATTAAGTCAATGCTCAGGTCATTGTTCATAACAAAGCCCAGCACAGCAAGCCTCTCAATCCATTCTATCATCTTGAGCACATGAGTTTGCACAGATGTGCCCTCGCTTATTCTGGTCCTGAACAATTTCTTAGATATCTCATATCTTTCTGTTCTGGATTGTTCACCAAACAACTCTTGTAGGTGATTCAGAATGGTCTTAGGTTCCATGTTATCATGCTGTCGCTGCAGTTCATTGTTCATTGAACCGAACATATAACACTGGACCTTGACAGAGTCCTCCTTCCAATTTTCATACATCATTAATTCATCTTCGTTAGCATTATCACCGGGTTGCACTGGATCTAGTTGATCTAGGACATAGGCTAGCTTTTCGCACCTGAGGACAATCTTCAGGTTGCGTAACCAGTCAATGTAATTTGGTCCCGTGAGTTTGTTTGCATCAAGTATGCATCGGAGGGGGTTAGGTGACGACATAGCGACTTACATGGAAATATATAAAAATGAGCAGATAGTTCTTAAAATCAGATTAAGGACTTTTAATCTAGATTTATGCTCCCACTATTTTTCGGCGATCTGTATGACCCTCTAAGATACAGAACGGGAGATTCCGGTGATCTCCTAGTGGGGATCAGAATCCTTCGGGCAACATGCATGTGACCTTGTGGTAGCACAACAAATCACATCAAGTCCCTTAGGCAGTCAACTCTTGACAGTTGCAACGTTTGCAATATCCGATCGATTTAACCCCTAAATCAGAATGACCTTGTGGTAGCACAACAAATCAATTTGATTCAGTTAAGTTTATCCATCATTACTTAGATGACATGAATTCATAGTGTAATCCTTGTGGTAGCACAACAAAACTACACTATTTGTCCATTCATCTTGATGACATCACATGTCGTAGACCTAGTTTAATTTCTAAATCAAACAGACCTTGTGGTAGCACAACAAATCCGTTTGAGATAAGAATTATCCTAAGATCTATAATGATGGTGGGTTACGTGGATTATTCTTAATATCTTATGTTTACAACTTAAGTTTTAAAAGAGGGATTTGATTTTGATTTGTAAAAAAATCGTGCTATCAATAGTATTTCAATTTGAAGTATCAATATACTTAATAGAAATATATATATGATAGCATAGTCCGCAAACATCACATATATGCAGAAAAATTAAATGGGGATGATCATGGACTGCTTAAACTACTATGGAATCATCGGAGCCAAACGATGATCCATAATAGGATCCTAATGTGAAAACAGCAACACTGGTTCCATTTGATGCGAGTCCTCCCTCCAGAGGTGTCTTCAAAAGATCCCGTCCTCTAAACTTAATCCGATACATTTAAATACAAAATTCAGGACTCGCAGGTCCACAAATGTACATTTAAACAATTAGAAATCTTGATCTTATCAAGGAGAGTACAATCTTATAAGAAGGTAGAAAGTACATTTGGATTAAGGGAGAGGAGGACACGCAGGTCCTATTTAAAATGCCAAATGAAATAAGCATCGCATCCATTCACATCATTCATCACATGAAAATTTTAAGTCCATGATCATCCCACCATAAAACACATCACATGCATCACAATCATCACATAATTGTTGTTTGGTATTAAATTTTATAAATATAAAATTATAATACCAATTAGTTTTCGAAATAACATTTATTTCAGCATAATCAATAATATTCAAAACATTATTGACAAATAAACTAACTAAACCATTCAGTTAATCTAAATACAAATTCAAACAATTTGAACGGCAAAGTGTAATCAAGTAATGCATGAAATTAGTTTAAAACAATTTTAAACTAATTAAATTAACAGGGAATTAATTATCTAAAACAATTTTAAATAATTAACTAACACCCATTAATTATAAAGCCCTTTAATAGACTAACAGTTATTAAACACTTTAATAACCTGTTAATAATCATAAAAATTAATTAATAACAATTATCAATTATTTCTATAATTATTCTGTTTTAAAACAATTTTAAAACAGGCTAAAACGGGCTAAAATTGGGTTTATAAGGGGCTAAACAATAATTAAAAACAATTTTTAATAAAAATAATAATGGGCCCAGCCCATTAAGGCCCAATGGCCCGGACCCAGGCCCCCTGGCTCGGCTAGGGTCGAGCCCTGGCTCGGCCAGGGGCCCTGGCTCGGCCAGGGCGCACCCTGGCTCGGCCAGGGCCGCACCCTGGCTCGGCCAGGGCGCCGCCCGGCCCGCGGCCCGGTCCGACCGGGTCGGGACCGGGCGGTCCGGCCACTTCACCTGCAACTCCACCGGCCCGAGCCCTAATTTTCTCTGCAACCTAACCTGTTAGCAGACGGAGGGAAGAAGGGGCGGCTGCGCCGCCGCCGGCCGGCGTCCGGCGGCGCCAGGCCCCTGCCGGCGTCGCCCTTGCTCCGGCGACACGCCCGGCGCCGGCAGGGCCGCCGGCGGTGGCCAAATGGCCCTTGGATCGAGCCCTAAACTCACCCTTAAAATCTGATTTTGCAGGGTTAAACAACCGAGTTTGGGCTTGATTTTAGCACCTCCAAGGGCACTCCGGTGCCGATTTTCATGCCCAATGTGAAGTGGTGACTATCACTAATAGATCCAGACATCTGGGCCGCCATCCCAACACTTGGAATGCCCGTGCGAAGCCGCCGAAGTACCCCAGTTCATCATCACATGAAGAACTCCGAAAAACCCAAATAAAAATCCGAAAAATACAGAAAAATAATCAAATTGATCGTGATCATCATATGAACACTAATCTGTCATTTTTAATCGGATTAAATACAAGAACACGTACAATACGGATTCTTCACGCATAACGAGAAAACACACAAAACGGTGCCGTTTTACAACCGAACCAGCGGAACCTGGCTCTGATACCACTGTAAGGAATCGCCATGAACGCAGCGGAAATAAAAAAATGATTCCATTGTATCGGTTGCTGGGGTTGTAAAACGGACATTAAAACTAACGCGGGAAGAACAGTTCTTCACCTTTGCGGGGTTTCGAATCTCTCGTGGATGATGCCGACTCGGTAATCGCGCACGCGCACGATCTCTAGAGGTATCCACACGAGTTCCCGCAGCAGACGCGATTTCCTCCTCGACTTAAGTGCTGCGACCAGATCTCAGATCCACCATGCGCGGAGAGAGACAGATGCACTCCGAGAAGAAGAGAGAGAGAGGAGAGAGAGAATCTGGGGAGTAAAAATTCGTCCAACTAATTTTTTACCACTCCCCCTTGGCCCTCCTTATATAGAAATAAGGATAAGCACAACAGTTAATCCTCATGATTATCCAAGAGTTTGGCCTTGGATAATTCTCCATTAAATCTTCATGTTTATCCTGCAGCTTTTCACAAAAACCAAGATAAGCATGAAATTTAACATCTCTCACCGTCTGACGAGAACTCTTATGTGTGTGACCCTCTAGGCCCATATATTAGTCCGGTTGCAGGCCCATTAAACTTAGAACTGTTTCTTGAGTTTAATATTTATTAATTAACATTTAAACATCACATGTTAAATGATTAATTTAATAAACAAGTAAATTATCATCCGATGATTAATTCACTTGGCCTTCTGATCATGAACAGCACCAAACACTACCTCATGATCCCAGAAGATATAAGGGATACTGTTCCCTTCAATTGAACCTTTCCGTCTGCAGATACCGCACAGATATAATCCTTCACTCATGCAATGTCCCGATAACGCAAGGGTATGGTTTTATAGTCAAACCCTCTATCGCATTATCCAGATGGATTACAGTACACAGTTAATATCTAGAAAGACATCTCTTTCATTAGACCCTGGCCAGGGATTTCTGTGTACACATCCATGGGACATTCTCTCTCCAGTCTTATACCAAGAGTGAGTGATCCCTTGTTGTTCACTCAATTACCTTCGCAAGCTTTCCACTGTATCTGAAAGACCGATTATGGTGGGCTTAATGGTTAAAGTCCATGAGTCAGAGAATCAAGATACAATGGTCCACAAACAAGGTATCATTGGTGACTCAGGTTAAAGGACCAACTGTGCTACTGCAACAAATGAATTCCTTGGTTGACTAATAGGTATAATTACCATCCAGGAATTCTTATTTGGGTCTGTTCAGTGAACTCATTCTCTAATGAGCACCCACTTGTTTGTCTTAGTGTCACCACACGAGTGAATGTGAGATCATTCACCCTCATCATATGAGCAGACATAACTTGTGTCGATCTTATCGGATATTTAATGTCCATCTCAAATATCCTATGATCGAGAACTATTTAAGACAATTGCCTTAAGATATTGATCTTACTATCATGATCTCATTATGATTCAATATCCCATACATTTGTCTATGGACCTTCATTACGATAGTCGTTTGCGAGAACTATTAAATGAAGAAATAATTGCCTTTATGAATAATCTGAACTAGAATGTACAATGATTGGCTTTGAGGCCACCAAATTCTAACAGGGCCAACCTCTTTCTTTTCCCTTTTCTTTTCTTCTTAGTTTTCTTAGTTTAGACTACTATTTTTCATTGATTTTCATTAGTTCATAGATCATTCATCACTTTCTTATTTGCACACTTTCCACATTCAAACCAATCCCATTGCATAGGTGTTTAAAAGAGAACATAAAAGGTGAGTTTCATAGTTTAGTTGCATGTTGTTTATTCTTTTTAGAATGGATACTACACTATAATCAAAGATCTGATTGATTTCCTTTATCGTTATTTGTTTTCCACAAAAATCTCCCTAATTGGCAGGCATGTAGCGATCACTTTTATTCTTTTGAGGTTCTCGATCTCTGGCGAACACGATTTCTATGTTTTCATGTTAATATGAATGATGATATGATAGCATGCATATTCTTGCCGTTTTCTTTTGTTTTACTCTCTTTTTCACTTAGCACCCTCGTGTGCACACTTTGACACCCTCGTATGCATCCCTTTATGCTCCTCAGGCACCCTTTGGTTGGTTGGTTAACATTAATCCATTGTGCACCTCCTTGGCGGTAAAATTTTATCCCCTTTGATTGCCTTGAAATTGTGATTGTGAAAGCATAATGCTTGAGATAATTTGTTTGATATTTGCATGATATCTGTTAGTTCGGGTGATTTTTGCAAAGTTTACTATTTTCCCTATATTCTATATGTCTAAAAGGGAGTGACCCTTATTAATTTGTGGTACGGGCTTCAAATCACGTCGACACCAAGCAACACGTTTTGATTCACGTCGTCCAAGACCGACGCCGTTTAGTCGGTTTACTCTGCTACTTGAGAAACTGTTGACAGCAGGCTTACTGTGTTGAATCATGTTGACACCAAATGATGCGATTCAAACAGGAGTCTTTTCGGCCATCAACCATTCGGATCCTTGATCATACCTATATTTACTATTACTATTTATTGCATTAGAGACCATCTTGGTCACATGTGATTAGCATTGGGTGTTCACTCCCTCTTTTAGGAAACACCTTTCTCGGCATTCTCAACTCTCTCTGACTGGGGTTGGTCCCTCAAATAGACTAGAGCGATTTGTGTTGAGACCTCCATAAGTTCCTAAAAGCGAAGGATTCCCTCTTTGCTCATTGGGAAGGTTGTACCATTGAAGTTCCGGGTTAGTCATTACATTTGTTGTGAGTTAAAGCCAAAGAGAATAATGGAGAAAAATCAAATTGAAATTAGGATCCTACCCTTGAGCGAATTCATCCTTAAAATCCATTTAATTTTAACAGGAAATCCTCAAGAAACGTAAACATCCACTTGTCTGAAGTTGTGTGCAAAATTTTTTGAGACCATGATGTTGCATTCAGGTAGGATCATTGGTATGGCTTCATACGAGTATGACAACCTGTTTGAACATGAGGGAGATGATCATGCCCCTCAGAACCACGTCCAATTCCAATCTGAATACGAGGGAGATGCTCATGCCCCTCAGAGTCATTCCCTATATGACCAATACCATCCTACTATTAGTTTTCATCCTCGGATTCATGTTGCAGGATCTGAATTTAATCTTACTTCTGGGGAAGCTTAGGATCAAACTGAGCCCTCATCCATGCCCACTCCAGACTTGGTCAGTATCCTATGAGCCCTTGCTACTTATGTGGATCCTCAACAGCTTGAGGCAATCCAATCAATTCTAAAGGGGAAGACTCTCCTAGGTTCCTCTGAACCATCCGCTCCTGTTTCTCATCAGATCCCCACCCAGGCGATATAGAACCTTCGTATCTCCACACCACAGTAGGTGGGTCATATACACTCTAGCACCCGTCATCCTTCTAGGCCGCATACTCCTGTTCTATCTAATGCCTTCGGGCACGGCAGAAATGCTGCCGGATCTCAACCTTACTGTCCACCTTGCCCCAGTTACTCTAGGAGGCAAGCGTTCCATATCCCTCAACCTGAATCAACTAATCAACTCACCCATGCTCTGTTGACTAAAATGAATCAAATGGATAAGCAATACAAGGATCTTAGAAGGCTGATCGATGCCAACGCCGACCCAGAAATTTTTATACCAATTGTACCGATCTTCCACATCTTACCCTATGAGATGCCAATCTACAAAAGATATAATGGTACGGGTAATCCTTTTATCCACCTAAAGGAGTTCTTGTATGAGTCATCGTTCTGGCAAAATGACAAGAGGTCCCTGACTTTTCTGTTTAGAAGATCATTGGATGGATCAACCCTCGAGTGGTTCTTTTCACTAGATCCCGTCGATGCAGAGAACTTTGACACCGTATCTAAGAAATTCCTGCAAAGGTACAAAGACCAAGTTACTCCGTCATTGTCCATCACTGATCTGGTGGCTGAGAAGATGAAATCGGATGAGGATTTCATCACATTTGCAGACAGGTGGTGAGCAATGGCTGAGAAGGTGAAGATCATTTGTCTCAGTCGAAGCAGGTTAAAATGATGATTGCTACTGCCACTCCACAATACAAACTGGTCCTTACTTTGAATAACCTCACCAACATGGTAGACCTATATGAGAGGGTATGCTATGCCCAGAATGCCTTCAAATACTCTACCTTCTCCAGTGTGTTTGACCCCACAGACCCAATAGGCCTCCACCCAGGAAGCCTAGTGCACCTAGTTGTTCTAATACTGGTGCGACCACTGAGGGTACTATGTCTCATGAGCCGGTGAGGATTATGAACAACAACAATCAAGCTTCATTTGTGAGAAATCAGCCACCTCCATACAACAATCAGCAGCCTCAGAACCAACAGGGTTTATGGCATGTACAGTAGCAACCTCCTCAACTTACCTACAACCAACCTCATCAACATCCTGGTTACAACCAAGTTCCACCACCTATGGAATACTCCCAATAGAGAAAACCTCTTGGTCCTAAGAGAACTTCATACTCACCACTCCCATAGTCACTCTCCGATATTTTTCAATGCTCTTATGGTGGCCAATGCTCTCTCGCTACCGAAGGAAAGGACCATATGGCCTCAAAATGTAGATACATCTCGTTATTATGTGTTCCACAGACAGCCTGGGCATACTGTGGACGTTTGCTTCCAATTTCGGGATTATATTCATGATCTTAATGATTAAAGAAGAATTGATTGGGACGAGATGCGTAAGTATATCACTGCTCTGAAAGCTAAAAGTCCACCGCAACAACAACAACAACTACAACCACAACAACATATTCAAAGGGCAACTATCCAGCAAGCGGCACCACAACCGCCTAACATGGGGATTGTACATAATCCATTGTCGAAGCACCCAAATCAAATGGCCCCCATCCTTACCAACAATCAATCTGAGGTGAATAGGGGTCAACAATGGAAAGTAGAGGAGTCATCTTCCATATACTTCACTGGCCACGTGCCTGATACTACCACTCAACCACCCCACACCATTATACGCATCCCTAGGCCTCCACCAAAACACACAACACCCATTCCACCGCCACAACCCTTAAAACCCAATCCTACTATGTTCACCACCTCCACACCATCATTCACCCTTAAAGCCCCGCTCAATATCCCAAGGCCGTCACCGCCACCAAACAACCCACCTCCCATCCATGAACATGTCACACCATCAAAACCATTGCTACGCATCCCTTTTCCCACATCATCTGGTCATGACAATCCCCAACCCACCAGGCCACTCATACAGACTCCACAACCCACACCTACCACTCAAAACCACCACCTAATGCAATCAATGTTGGGTTCAGTCGTAACCCTGGGAAATCGTTCACAGCAAAAGAACAATAACAAAACGAATTCCTAAATCAATTTGGGCTCCGATTGATGCAACAAAAATGATAAAAAAAAAAATCATATTAGATTTTTCACCTTGCACATAACATGTTGTCCTATGAATATCGATGCCGAACTCCTCGAAGCTAAGAGTCACACAAGTGTACGGCCTCTAGAGTAAATCCATACGAACCCTTCATAGCAACGGGATCCTGCTCCTTCAACTCGCACAACCCACTTGACGTCAAACCTTTTTTTCCTGGGCAGCAAATAAGGAAAGAAGAGTCCAACTCTTCTTCTTTTCCACCTGACGTCAAGTGTTAGAAATGGCTTGGCTTATTCTACGGTTGGAGAGAACATGGGCTTATATAGGATTTGTTAAGGCGGCAGCTTGAACCGCCTTTTTAACCAATCCCATCCTTTGCCGCCTCGGCCAAAGAAAATCATAACCAATCCCATCCTTTGCCGCCTCGGCCAAAGAAAATCATAAGGCATATTATATATCAATATATTATTATTAGATATTTATCAAATAAACCTAATAATACATATATGATATATATGCCCTTAATATTATTGTATATATACTTTTAAGCCATTTACTGATTCTTTTCAAAAGAATCTAATGCTTTAGTATATTTGTCGATACAATAATATATCGTTCTGCAAGAGTTATTTGTGTGTGATCCTCTAGGCCCATTATTTCTCTGGTTTAAAGATCCATTAACTTCTAATATAATTAGAAGTAAATTAAACTAGTTATTCTCAATAAACGTTTAATTTGATATGGACCTTTTGATCACGTTGGGTCAAGCAAATCCGTATGATCCTAGAGCACGCCAGGTTCATCTTCATCCTGTCTAGTACTTGTTAGTCTTGAATTACTGTATCGCTATAATCCCTCGCTCATTGTATGAATCTGATACGATCGTGTGGTATGGTTATTATCAAACTACTAATGATAGTGTCATCTGACCATGACCTCCTTAATAACTGCAAGTTCATTCCAAACGAACCGTAACTACCCTGGCTAGGGGTTTAATGGAGCATCTATGTCATGACCCATTAACTGTCCAAGATATACCTAGCAGTGAGCGATCCCGTTTTGACCATTAAAGGTCTTCGCATGTATTCTGATGTGGCTAATAATTTGATGTTTCATTACTTGTGGATAAAGTCACTTAACCAAACATTCAACCACACAAGTTCTCACACAAGGCCCCATTAATGTCTTAGGTCAAAGGATCAACAATATTACTGAGACGGATGGATCTTCAATTCACATTATGTATAATTAACCATCTGAAGATCCATCAGCGGATCAATTCAATAGACATCCTCCCAAGATGAACACCTGAATATATGTGCCGGTGCCCCGCACCTGTAACTGTGAGATTGATCATCTACACATCATTTGTGCCGATTTACGAGTCATCAATGTCCTAGAGTGATTACTCTCCAATCAGGAACAATTTAAGGTATATGTCCATATATAGTCAAACTCACATTTAAGATCCCATCTCGAATTGACTTTGCAACCACATATCCTAGGAACAATGCAAAGCAATCCACAGATTACGAATTTACGCTCTAATTACCACTTAATTATGTTGAACAAGACTGTACATCTCATTGGGCCTACACGGCCCATAATTGGCCTGTAGGACACCCAAACACTAACAATCAAAACCCTTGATCATCAACCTGGGAGTTGTCAAGGCCTCACCATCACCCTCTACTACTGAGTTGTAACCACTGGTGCTCCGGAATGGCCGGATATTCAACAAGGTGTTCCCTCAATCTACTGTGCCAAAGGGGCCTGTACAATCAACAAAAGAACAACAGAATGAAGAGAGTGCACCAGGCACTCAATATGATTTACTAAATTATTTGGACAAGACACCGGCACACATCTCCGTACTAGAACGGATCAAGAGGTCCAAGACCCATCAAGAGGCGTTGATGGAGTATTTGTAGAGAGTTATGCTCAATGAGGATGCGCCTATAGAGAAAATCACTACAGTTCTAGTGCTGCAGAGTGATTAGCCGTCTATATCATTCCACCATTCTGAGTTAGCACCCCTTGTAGCGCGGGGCATGGCTTTAAGTGTCACTGTAAATATTTGTCGAAAAGCCACTGGTACATGCTTGGTAGACACAGGTGTAGGCGCCAGGAACATCCCCCGCCGCTGCTGCGGGCTTCGGGCGAGGGTTTCTCCGTTCGTCTTAGCACTGTGGCGATTTGGAAGGGTTAGAAATTAAGGTGTGTGATCGCCATGAGCATTACCTTACGGTCCCTGTGCTCCGCAGGATGGTGAGAGTGATCGCGTTCTGAGGGAGCGGGAGACAGTGGTTTCCCCTTCTCTTCCTCCGGCCGGCAAGAGGAGGAGAGCTCGGCAATCTGCACGCAGAAATGTGGTAAGGGCCCCTGAAAAGAAAAGACAAGACAAGAGAGAAGAATAACCCGATTAGAATTGTGTCATGTAGAATCTATCCATAAAAATATAAAATTAACTACAATTAAAGGGTGACGCACCGGATGGGTGTTTGGGGAGGGAAGGTGACCATATGTTATGGCCACTCACCTCTCATTTGTTGTTTAAAACCTCTGGGGGGTAAGGGTTGCTAGGTTATCCTAACATGCATGCATGCAGATGGGGGGTGCTCTTGTGTGAAAAGTGAAGTGATGTGTTGAAAGTGGAAAGAAGACTGAGAGAGGGAAATGTTACGGAATGGATGGAAAGTGGGAATGCAATGAAGTGAAAAGGAGAAAAGTAAGAGAGGGTTAAGAAGACAAGCCCATTTGGAGTGCGAAGGATTCCTCTTGAAGTTCCTCTTGAAGCTCTCTGACTCCTTGCCCGCTCAACTCCTCAAAGCCGACTCACTTGCCAACCTCCTCTGAATCCCTCCAACCAAAAAACCCCCCCTGCTCGAGGGGACATGGGGGGTTTAAATAGGTGAAGGGGAAATAGGAGAAAATAGAGGTCTAAATCCCCGTAAATTATCACAGAGACAATGGGAAGTGGTCAAGGATCGGAGGTGGTGCGCGCGGCAGCCGCCGGAGTGGGGGAGGATCGGAGTAGTGGGGACGAGGGTGGCGAGTGGAGGAGATCGTGGGAAGACAAGGTCAAGATGGAAGTTAGGGGAGTGGGCGGCCAGCCAACATGCCTTCCAATCCCGTGGAAGGCGTCCTAGTTGGCCTTCGAAGGGGGTGGAAGGCAAGGGGTGGCCTTCAAAGGGTGGTGGAAGGCGAGGGGTGGCCTTCCAAGGGTGGTGGAAGGCGGGCTGGCTGGCCTTCGAAGGACGGTGGAAGGCGGGCTGGCTGGCCTTCGAAGGATGGTGGAAGGCGGGCTGGCTGGCCTTCAAAGGATGGTGGAAGGCGGGCTGGTTGGCCTTCCACAAAAAGATGGCTAGAGTCGGGATTTGGTTAATGGGCCTAGTTATTAGTGGGCTGAGATGGCTAAGATGAGGGATTTGGTGACGATGGGCTAATGATGGAATGGGTTCATGACCAAAGGGGGGTCCAAAATCGGTGTCTACAAATGCCCCTTCGGGACACCTATTTTGCAGTGGAGTGGAACGAAATGATAAATAGGTGTTCTAGAAATCGAACCTGATTTTGGACGGCCCGAAAAAGGAATGAGCTATATCCAAGGATGATATGCGAATGTGACAAATGCATGAAAGCTGGCTATTCGAGTTGTAAGAGTGATTAAAAAGGGGAACAAAGTTCAAACTAGAGAATCACAGTCCGTGGGACCCTCGGGTGCTGGAACCGCGAGGCCTTGGCACACCAGGATGCAACGATCTGGCCCAAGGGGATCTCAAGCATGAAAGATGGAGGAGTGTGACTTGAAAATGTCTCGACACAACGGGCGCACGGTGGCCTGGCGCATCAGGTGATCGCCAAGTGAGAGAATCTCAAGCACACGTATTGGAAAAAGGGATGAGGTCTTGTAATTCAAAGGGCTAACAGACGAATGATCGCCAAACTCACAAATCAACCATGGGTTAAGCAGAGTGATAAATTATGGTCATTGCCTCTAGGGTAAGGATGGATGCTTATGCAAATGCATGCTGGTTCAAAATTGAAAAACAAATTCCTAATGCAAACAGGAGGGATTTATTGGCCAATCGAATAACTTGGAGAATATAGACTCCTCATTGTTTTGTCTAAAGAGGAACTTAGAGTCAATACGTCCGAAGTTATTAGCCTCCTGTGTCTTTAATCCTACTTGCTTCAGATTCCCTGCAGCTGCAAGAACGCACATTAGTAAATGTAAATAATCAATGATCCACAATATCGTAATGACAAGCTGCAAGGAAACGAGGGACAAAGGTCCCTGTCGAGTCGAAGCCAGCACGGAAGATATGGCCATTCTCAAAGTAAAATGCCAATCCGGTTGCTTTTGGCTTTGACTCGACATCAAAAGTGTCCACCTTTTGGACATAGAATCCTTTTCCTGTATGCACAATAATGAGGAGAAAATAGTTAGTAGTATCTGTTTTCGGCCTCTTGCCCAAAAAAAAGAGCAACTACCTTTTCCCTAGCCTTCGCATAGGGTCAAGGGGCCGTGTCCTACTAATCAGACAAAAGGAAGAGTATTGAAACTGATGCGACAACTAAATATGCAAATGCTGGTGGATATTAACAAATGAGGTGTGTGATGAATGAAAACATGTTTTTGATTCCACCTACCTGGTGACTGCCCAAACTTACCCTAGTTGAATGATGGAAGGGAAATGCACACTCAACTTCCCAGGTATCCTAAGCACACATCTAGATTGATTTGGGGCCTCTAGACTCTTCAAACTAACTTTGACCGGTTAATACTCATACTGATGACAATACCGTCATGCTATGCTTAGGCTCCCAGCTGCTTCCGACCACCAAGTTTGCCCAAAAAGTTTTCGAGGTAAATGATTTGCCCGACCTGGGTCTCTTTCCTCATAATCTAGAAGGTATAAGATGGAACACCTTGGAACCCTATCGGTCAACCGCGCGACGCTGACCTGGAATCAGACGCCGTCGCACTTATTGGTGACGCGCATGCATTGACCTAAGCCCGAAGTCTTGAGAGTGCTCATTGAGGTTATGGTTAAGGAATTGATTCACCATAAACACTGACATTACTCTTTACCCATTTTGGGCTCCTGTGATCATGTGAGCATGTGATGATTTTTGAAAAATGAACCATTTTAAAATGATGTTCGGTCTTTAGATAGCTATCTCGTACTAAAACCTTAAGGGGAAAAAAGTGAAGAAATTTTAGAGACAAACGTCGCAGGAGGATCGACAAAACCGTTAAAAGGGCGAGCTATGACAAAACGGACCCTTTTTGGACCTCCTAGATGCCCCTATTTTGACTTTTCAGGCCTTTGGTAGATTTAATGGCCAGGCACGGTCACGACCAGGGTTTTTTGTGTGATTGCTTGAACCCCTTTTCTTTTTGTATTTCTTTTCCACTCTTGACATTTTTCGGGGTTATTTGATATTCCGCCTGCGGGGACACTGCCCTCTTCACGTGCTCTGGTCCTTTACATTTCATTTTTGGGCCCTTTCGAGGGGTTACATCTATTGGGTTGTGGAGGAACAGCAGTTTGCTGAGCTCGACCGTTTAAGGGCGTCAACTGTCCTGATCAGTCGAGAGACGAAGAGCAAAGGTTGCATTTTGACAGTATACTAAAGACTTGGAACTCATTTTAAGAAGGTTCTCTTTTGAAAAAACGTGTAAGTGTGTGCATCTCAGGATGATCATAGGGATCCGTATGAAAGTAAAGTAGACACGACCAAAGTCTTAGCCAAACCTTAATGTTAACCCAATCTATCATACAACTAGACCTAGACAGGGGGTTACGTGGCAGTCACCAGACAGTTGGATTTTGTGCTTTTCTAATTTTTTGTCATTTTCATTGAGGTATGCACATATTTACAAATATTTTTGATGCTTTTTGGATATTCGATTTTTTTTGAGATTTTGAGTTTTTTTTTTTTTTTTTTGCATTTAAAGGGTAGAATTTTTTAGATAGACTCCTATCCAAAGAAAAACAATTTTCAAATATTTACACTTATTTGCTAACTCTTGAACTAGAAACGAAAGAACTTACTAACCTCTACAACTCGTAGATGAAGAGGAGGCTATCCAATCCCTAAGCGATTATGCACAAGACTCTGAGAGTGAGTCAGACATGTTGCAAAGGTGGGTCTTTGAGACAGAGAACCAATGATGGCAGAAGTGCCCCAGTATGTTGGCTCCTCATGGGAGTGAGACTTTTCCTCTTTTTGAGGGTCGTAGTCTCCAAGCATAAAACACTCAGGGGAATGTGCTACGACCGGTGATAGAAACCTGAGAAGGGAAGGTGTGTGAAATAGTAAGGGAATGAGAGCGGTGGGTACCGGTTCATCGCTCACTAAGGAGGCTCCTTCTCGTCGAGTGGTTGATTCATAGAACAGCAGCTGTGTAGCGAAATCTTCTTCATCTTCTCTTTGAACTTCATTGATTGTTTCTTTCAACTCATCCTCAAGATAGTGTATCTTGAGTACCTCTTGATTTTCCTTCACAAAGTGATACAAGAGAGTCCATTTTCTTGATTCCTCAGTTAGTTTGGTTAGTAGGTAACCCAATCTGAATCCCCCAATGGTCGGATTTTCAAAGATAGGCTCTTGAATTCCTTGCTCTTCCTTGCCTAACCCAGATCCCGAACTATACCCCATTTTGTCCATAAGCTGCCAACCTACGCTAGGCTGGGGCTTGGCCTGAGAGTCAACCAATGAAAGGATGGGCTATTTCCCTTTTCCAGAAGTGATCATGGATGGAATTTGTTCAGTAGAGACTGAGTCTAAAGACTCAAGGTAGGGGGTTCTCTGCATTTTGACAATCTTCCCATTGTATGGGAATTTATAGCACTGATGATTAGTGGAGGGCACTCCCAGGGTTTGGTCCATCCAAGGCCTTCCCAGAATGGCGTTGTATATGGGCTTGACATCAAGGATGTAGAATTCAAAGATCATGGCCACTGGGCCAATTTCCAGTTTCCCATTAGTTGGTCTTTGAGAATTATCATGGGTTGATACCATCATGGAAGTAAACTCAATCTCTTCTGGATCAATCCCTATTTTCTTGGGGGTCTTGAGTGGACAAACATTGATTGATGTGCCGGTATCCAACAGGATGGAGTCCAATGAGTGACCCTTGAGTGTTGCAGTTAAGCATGAGGGAAGGGATTGGCACTCAGGAGGAGCCAGATCCTTATCTGTGAAGGATATCGTAGGTGTCTGGGTGACCGAGAGAATGGCATTTGTGAGCCCCCTGATAGGAAGATCTTCATTGACTGTAATTCGTTGGAGAAATTTGAACAATGTTTCTCTATGTGTAGGAGATCTCCTAATCAACTCTAGGACCGAAATCTTGGCGGGAGTTTTCCTTAGATGTTGTAGGATGTCATACTTGGATTGAGTAATCCTTCTAGACATATTTGAATCCTCTTGACTTGTTGGGGGAATGATGCGATTTCTCAGTGTAACACCAATCGGACTGGGGTCTACTGCTTGATTTGACTTTAGTGGTTGAACTGGTGGTGAATTCATTAGGTAGAACTGGGTTACTGGACCTGGCTTTGGTGTTGGACACAAGATGGATAGAGGAGGTTCTCTAATTGAAATTGAGGGAACTTGGACCAGAGTGACTGGGTTGATGGCTGTTGGTTGTTCCTTAGGTCGTATCAAGACCAAAGGTTTGTCTTGGATAATAGTGGAGACTCTTTGCAACGGCTCTCTAGGTTTGGTCGTCCTAGTGGGGCACTCACGCCATATCCCAACCTCTTCATACTCCCAATACTGTCCTCTACGATCGACATTTGGTTCCAAATTTTTGACAAGAGTGCTCACCCTTTCTAGAGAGCTAGATGGATCTCGAGCTACCTGATGAGAGGGCGGAGGGCCCTTGACTTTCAAGGTTTCAGTAGCCTCTTTCACGTGCCCCCAATTGATTTTGGTGCTAGAGGAAGGGGGAACTGCTGAATATGGTTTCTGATTGGATTGGTTGTCTGATCTGGACATAGGACTGGATGACCTAAAGGGTTGCCCCAAGGCACTCACCTGTTCATTGATTGTCACTCCCTCTATTAGTGGAGTTTGTGTAGTCCTCTTATTTATGTTCTGATTTTCACAGAAGGATGGCAAAGTGGAACTCCAGATCTGAGATTGAACTACCCGAGCTCGATTATAAAGTTGTGCGAATGTGTGAAATTCGCTCAGCATGAGAATAGCTCGAAGCTGCGGGGTAGCGTTATTGACCAACATGGTGATAGCTTGAGATTCGGGGATTGCCACTTCGGCCCTAGAGCCCATTGCCCTCCACCTATTGGCAAAATACGTGAACTCCTCTTCAGGCTTCATCTTCTCCATCACAAGATCAAACAAGGTGGGAGGCATGGTTGTCATATGACTAAACTGAGTGATGAATTTTTCAGAGACCATATCAAAATTGATTAGGTCTGTGGCGGGCAAGGAAGAAAACCATCTTAAGGCCTCACCTTCTAAGGATTTATGGAACAGATGGACAAGGAGGACTCTGTCGTAGAGCCATTGATGGGAATCCATGAGGAAACTTGACAGGTGGTAATGAGGGTCAGAGGTGCCATCATATTTCCTATACTTGGGGGCTTTGAATCCTGGTGGAAAGTAGGCCGGAGGGAGCTTGCAATAGCCCAAGAGAGAGTGCGGTTGTTTCAGGGTAGGTTTCTCGGCCATGAGCTTACGCACATAGGTTTCAACCTCACTTTTGTAAATGAATTCCTCCTGTTTGGGAGGAGGTGTAGTTTGAGAGGCTGGAATCGGCATGACGGGTGGAGCAACAGGAGTAGGAGTTGGCTGGTTGATGCGAGTCTGAGCTCTGTTGGAAGATCCTTGGAAGTGAGTTCTCCGAGGAGTGGTATCTGGAGTTTTGCCACAAGAGGCCAACTGGATGAGTTGATCAGGGGTGTACCGTGATAACACGGCAATAAGTTATGGGTCCTCACTCGGGTCTTGGAAGGTTCTACTGGAGATTCTGGGGTCACTTTCTGAAGAAGAAGATTCATCCAAGCACCTTCTCCTAAGTTCCTCTCCAGATGTTTGGAACATGCCCACAAATGTTTGTTGTGGATCCTCTTCAATCTCGAACAGAGGGTTGTGTGTGACATTGTTACCAAACTCATCCATGTCATCATACACAGTGTTACCATACATTCGATTCATTATGAAATACAAATCCTAACAGATTTTATATTTCACTTGAAAGGTTAACTGTGCATTATGAGTGTTGGTTTCTAACAAATCAAGTTCAAACCTTTAACGACCCTGTACTTTTCTTTCAAAACATGTTCCACCAAAGTTTAGTTAGGTGTCTTTGATTTTGAAACAATTCTCTCAGTGACACCTATGGGTGAATGATTGTGAATGAGAAGGCTCAATTCTTCACACAAACCCGAGATCCTATTAGGTGGTTTAGGTACAACCCGCTCGGCGGCCAAGTGGGAATCCTTGGCTCGCGGAGACTCACGGAGGTTCCCAACAGAATAAGACTAGTCACATCCGAGTGGGAATCCTCAAGTGGAGAGTCAAACATTGTGGGAAAGGTAGCTAGAAGTGTGATACCGGCTCTTCCTTAAAAGCCCCTGCGGATAGTACCCTGGAATCAACCCACAGTCCAGCATACAAAAAAAGACAAGAGAACAGTAAACAAAAAAACTAGAAAATGCAACAATTTAATCAACAAGTAGGAATTGGACTAAAAGGCCGGAGCTTGGACGGCCAGCTACTTGGCCGTCCTAGAGCCTGGACGGCCAGGAAGTTGGCCGTCCTAGAGTCTGGATGGCCAGCTACTTGGCCGTCCTAGAGCCTGGACGGCCAGGCAGTTGGCCGTCCTGGAGTTTGGATGGCCAGGTACTTGGCCGTCCAGATGTCTGGGCGGCCAACTGCTTGGCCGTTCGGGACTATGGGCGGCCAAGTGCTTGGTCGTCGGGGATACTGGGCGGCCAAGTGCTTGGCCGTCCGGGACTCTGGGCGGCCAAGTGCTTGGCCGTCCGTGGGCAGAGCTCTTACCTTTATTAAAGTATGTCACAATGTGCGCGGCGAGCAAGAGAGTGTCCCACCGTGATCGCCAGAGGGCTGTAGGCACTCGGAACGTCCCCCGCCGCTGCTGCGGGCTTCGGGCGAGAGTTTCTCCGTTCATCTTAGCACTGCGGCGATTTGGAAGGGTTAGAAATTAAGGTGTGTGATCGCCATGAGCATTACCTTACGGTCCCTGTGCTCCGCAGGATGGTGAGACTGATCGCGTTCTGAGGGAGCGGGAGACAGTGGTTTCCCCTTCTCTTCCTCCGGCCGGCCAGAGGAGGAGAGCTCGACTGCAACGACCCGCCATCCTATGACTGGAAACCCGGTCACTAAATGGATGTCGGCCCATTAACTGCGGGTTCACACCCGGATCTCACACAACACATCTGGAGGAGTAAGTGCTAAACAAGGCTAAATATGACAATCACACGGACTACAAAGGTATAACAAGTGCGCAGCAAGGAAAGTAATAATGTCCGTATACAGTCCAACAATAATTACATGTCCAACAATTAAATAAGTACAGGCAGAAGGAAAGTACAACAACATAGGGGCATACCCCGGAACTAAGACAGCTGCTGGTCCGCACACCAAGAAGACACCACGCTTCCGCTCGCCACGAGGTCCACACCTGAAACCGCAGGGAGTGAGCCACACCAGAACTGGGCTCAGTAGGGATCATCCGATCCCTTGCCTCCCACTCACACACCCACAAGTGTAACAACACAGATATGAAGCAATTTAAGTAAAGCAGTAAACATAGCACCCAACTCAGATATGAAACGCACGATAAGCAGGGTAGCGAGAACAGTTCTAAGCAACTCGAAGAACCCAACACAGAGTCACGTCTCACAACCGAAGTCCACAAGGCAACTAAACCACACAGTCGACCGAAGTCAAACGTCGCCTCCCAACACCACCACCACTACTCACACCTGTCCACCCCTACAGTGTTCCGGGGCACTGTAGGGTGAGGCAGTGAGCCAAACTAGGACTAGCTGGAACCAGTGTACCGCCACTGCCAGCTACGTGTGCACACAAGCAGTCTAGACTACTGTCGTACCACCGGATTGCCTCCACGCTAGGCCTCAGCGCTTCCAGGAGGGCCCTAGGGACCGGCGAACCCCCGTCAAGCCGAAGCTACAGGAACTACCCACAAACCCAACTCTCCCGGGCTGCGTCAGGCCAAAGGGCTAAGGGTACCACTCGTAACCTTGATCAAAGGTCACATCAGGCCCAGTGGCTAAAGGTTAAACCAACTCCCACCAGTACCAGCTCCACAGCAAGAAACACGCCGGAAGTTGTCACGACAAACAGGGAAACCCCGACCCGCTGAGGCCAAGCAGCAACCCCTCGGATAGCGCACCAGCTACTCCGGCCCGACGGGCTCAAGGTGGTTCTGCTTCCCTCAGCTAAAGGTAAACCCCAACATGTACCCCTTCTCCCACCGGTACGGCACAATGCCTCACAGACACCATGACCCTATCCCCATCGGTCCACGGTGACAAACATAAACCACAGTCATATCGAATCCATATTCGTACAAGCACACACACACATAACATGATGCCATTCCACACACACAGAAGTCCTCAGTCTCAGTGTACAACGTAAAACATGCCTTAGAACCGCCAACAGTGAAACATATGTTTAAAAACCAGGGTTAAGACAGTTCTGTCTTGAATCGCGTCGACCGAGGTCGACGCCATTCAAGTCCCTTAGACGGGTTCAGTTAAAAGCCAGATTATCCCTTAAAATGCGTCCACCTGTGAAGCCGCCGTTTAAAACGCGTCAGGGTCGCCAGACGCCATTCAACCCAGAAATCCAGATTGCAGAACCCTTAAACGGGGGCATTTCCTGCCTAAATGGCGTCATGATGGCCCGACATCCTTCTGAAAGGCGTCGTCCATCTATGACGTCATTTAGCGCCAGAGCCTCTAATTCGGGAAACCTCAAACAGGGAGGTTTCTGCCCTAAAAGACGTCGTACTGCCCTGACGTCTTTCTAAAAGGCGTCGACCAGGCACGACGCCGTTTAGCGCCAGAAACCAGGTTTCCTGGTTCGACCCGAGGGTCTCACCCTTAACCCCAAATGCCCCGAAAAAGCCCCAAAACAGAAAGGGATGGACAAGAAGTTCATCTACCATAAGCATACTACGAAACCACATTCAAGAGCACGGCCATACCCACAAGAACACCCCCTGAACATGCTCATTCTAACCCAAATCATAACATGCCATGCCAAGGAAATCACGAGCACACATTCACAGTCCATGCAAGGTTCGTCCCCCTACCGGTTCTTGAACTCCGCCAAGCTCCGTGCCACCGTCCCGCCGCACCGCACACCGCCGCCGGTACCCTCGAGGACGCCGCCACTCCGCCGGGACGTCGGCCGCCGTCCGGAGAGTGGAACACCGCGAAGGAAGTGGTGGAGGTAGAGGTGAGAGGTAAGGTGGTGTTGGAGTGGTGGAAGAGGAAGAAGAGGAAGGGAAGGGGAAGAAGAGTGTCGGAGAGGGCGGAGAGGGCGAGGAGAGAGAGAGTGAAGGCGAGAATGAGGGAAAGAAGGGGAGGCTCGCGGGGTCAATCCGAAACCAGCTGAAACGCGTCGATCGAGGCAGACGCCTATCAGTCTGACAGGACGGCCGTACTGACAGCGGTCTGAAATGCGTTACCCTCCACGGACGCCGTTCAGACGACGGGACAGGCCGTACTGACAACGCTTTGGCGCCGCACCCGGACATCGCAGAGGTCACAGTCTGAATCGCGTCGACCGACATGGACGCCGTTCAGACGATGTGACCGGGGCCGTACTCTCGCGGCCCGAAACCCGCCCACGTGGCGTACACGTGGCACAACACCCAGCAGACCTGAATGGCGTCCACACAACCTGACGCCTTTTGAAAGGCGTCGAGCAGTGCTGACGCCATTCAGCCAGAAATCTCAAGACCCCTCCAAGGTCCAAACCAGGGGATCCGGCCCGAACCCGACCCGAATACAGAACCCGAAACTTCAGTCCTTACATTCTCCCCCCCTTAAAAGAATTTCGTCCTCGAAATTAGCAACCGCTCAACGCTCAACTCGGCTAACCATCACATGCCGACACACACTGATTACAACAATCATACTCACCAATCTTACACACAGGGCTCCGAGGAAATAGCCGAACAAATTCACGCCAAGCTAACCAAGATTCTCAATTCCAACACAAAGCTGAAAGATCAACAATGACCACACACTAGTAAGGCACATATTACAAAACCGATTCCCCACCAAACCCAAATACATACAAATGCCACAAGAGTTCACAACCGCCTCTAAACAAGACAAGATAAAAGTGCTCTTCTAGCACAGCCTCTCGGACCTTCACCAGGAGACGCGACTCCAATCACACCTCGAACACTCACTAACCGCTCGGTCCCTGACCTGCCTGGTTCTTCTGGGGACAATTCCTCGCCAGATGCCCCTTCCGACCACAGGCGAAACAGCTACCAGTGATCAGGGGACATATCCGGTTGCCATGAAACCTGCTACAACGGGGACAACGATCTGCAGCGTCCCGCCTCGCCTCCTGCTGCCAGTTGACCTCTGTCTGCATCTGCTGGACCGAACCATCCTCATCCTCGTCACAAGGTACCTCCTGGAACTCGACCTCAAAAGAACTCGAACCACCTGACGAGAAGACCGCTGATCTATCCCTGCTCTGCTGCTTCCCTTGTGCTGAATGCTCCGATTCCTTTGTCGCGTGTTGGAACTGCATCTCCACTGCTGCCGCGCACCGAACCGCTGACGCCAGATCCTTACAACAATGAGCTGCCACAAACTCCCTCAAATCATGCCGAAGTCCATCCACGAATTTCTCCGTCCTCAGATCCTCACGCTCAGAAATGTGTGGAGCAAACCTTCCCAGAGCCACAAATTTCATCTGATATTCTAGAACTGACGTATCACCCTGCACCAATTCCATGAACTCCCTTTCCTTTGCCCTACGAACATGCCTCGGAAGGTACTGTCCACTAAACTCTCTCACAAAGCCTTCCCAAGGAATTTCTCTCAAAGACCTATCTGGAAACATCAACCCCTTGATGGTAACCCACCAATCATAAGCATCGCCCTTCAGCAAGTAGGTCGCCAACAAGGTCTTGTCACTCTCAGCACATTCTAGAACATCAAACACCTTCTCCACTTCCTTAATCCACTGAGCTGCCGCATCTGGAACAGGTTGACCCGTGAAAGAAGGGGGCTTCAGCTTCAAGAACCGCTCCACCACCGTGGATTGGCCACCTCAGGAACTAGACCCCTTACTTCCATCTCCCTGCTGATATCTAGACATAGCCCCAATCATAGCTTCCATAAAACGATCCACATTCTGTCCTTCTGCCCTCGAACTACCACCATCTGCTCTCGAACCACGAGCCAACGGAACTCTCCTCTTCGGCGCCATCACTACCCCACAAACACGCAAATCAAACCAAAACACGTCAAGACCTACCAATCTACACCAGCAGCCATCGCCTGTACTGACTCGTACTTATTGTTGGACTATAATATCTAACCTAGTTTATCACATACTCGACCAGACTGAGCTCTGATACCATCTGTAACGACCCGCCATCCTATGACCGGAAACCCGGTCACTAAATGGATGTCGGCCCATTAATTGCGGGTTCACACCCGGATCTCACACAACACATCTGGAGGAGTAAGTACTAAACAAGGCTAAATATGACAATCACACGGACTACAAAGGTATAACAAGTGCGCAGCAAGGAAAGTAATAATGTCCGTATACAGTCCAACAATAATTACATGTCCAACAATTAAATAAGTACAGGCAGAAGGAAAGTACAACAACATCGGGGCATACCCCGGAACTAAGACAGCTGCTGGTCCGCACACCAAGAAGACACCACGCTTCCGCTAGCCACGAGGTCCACACCTAAAACCGCAGGGAGTGAGCCACACCAGAACTGGGCTCAGTAGGGATCATCCGATCCCTTGCCTCCCACTCACACACCCACAAGTGTAACAACACAGATATGAAGCAATTTAAGTAAAGCAGTAAACATAGCACCCAACTCAGATATGAAACGCACGATAAGCAGTGTAGCGAGAACAGTTCTAAGCAACTCGAAGAACCCAACACAGAGTCACGTCTCACAACCGAAGTCCACAAGGCAACTAAACCACACAGTCGACCGAAGTCAAACGTCGCCTCCCAACACCACCACCACTGCTCACACCTGTCCACCCCTACAGTGTTCCGGGGCACTGTAGGGTGAGGCAGTGAGCCAAACTAGGACTAGCTGGAACCAGTGTACCGCCACTGCCAGCTACGTGTGCACACAAGCAGTCTAGACTACTGTCGTACCACCGGATTGCCTCCACGCTAGGCCTCAGCGCTTCCAGGAGGGCCCTGGGGACCGGCGAACCCCCGTCAAGCCGAAGCTACAGGAACTACCCACAAACCCAACTCTCCCGGGCTGCGTCAGGCCAAAGGGCTAAGGGTACCACTCGTAACCTTGATCAAAGGTCACATCAGGCCCAGTGGCTAAAGGGTAAACCAACTCCCACCAGTACCAGCTCCACAGTAAGAAACGCGCCGGAAGCTGTCACGACAAACAGGGAAACCCCGACCTGCTGAGGCCAAGCAGCAACCCCTCAGATAGCGCACCAGCTACTCCGGCCCGACCGGCTCAAGGTGGTTCTGCTTCCCTCAGCTAAAGGTAAACCACAACATGTACCCCTTCTCCCACCGGTACGGCACAATGCCTCACAGACACCATGACCCTGTCCCCATCGGTCCATGGTGACAAACATAAACCACAGTCATATCGAATCCATATTCGTACAAGCACACACACACATAACATGATGCCATTCCACACACACAGAAGTCCTCAGTCTCAGTGTACAACGTAAAACATGCCTTAGAACCGCCAACAGTGAAACATATGTTTAAAAACCAGGGTTAAGACAGTTCTGTCTTGAATCGCGTCGACCGAGGTCGACGCCATTCAAGTCCCTTAGACGGGTTCAGTTAAAAGCCAGATTATCCCTTAAAACGCGTCCACCTATGAAGCCGCCGTTTAAAACGCGTCAGGGTCGCCAGACGCCATTCAACCCAAAAATCCAGATTGCAGAACCCTTAAACGGGGGCATTTCCTGCCTAAATGGCGTCATGATGGCCGGACGTCCTTCTGAAAGGCGTCGTCCATCTATGACGTCATTTAGCGCCAGAGCCTCTAATTCGGGAAACCTCAAACAGGGAGGTTTCTGCCCTAAAAGGCGTCGTACTGCCCTGACGTCTTTCTAAAAGGCGTCGACCAGGCACGACGCCGTTTAGCGCCAGAAACCAGGTTTCCTGGTTCGACCCGAGGGTCTCACCCTTAACCCCAAATGCCCCGAAAAAGCCCCAAAACAGAAAGGGATGGACAAGAAGTTCATCTACCATAAGCATACTACGAAACCACATTCACGAGCACGGCCATACCCACAAGAACACCCCCTGAACATGCTCATTCTAACCCAAATCATAACATGCCATGCCAAGGAAATCACAAGCACACATTCACAGTCCATGCAAGGTTCGTCCCCCTACCGGTTCTTGAACTCCGCCAAGCTCCGTGCCACCGTCCCACCGCACCGCACACCGCCGCCGGTACCCTCGAGGACGCCGCCACTCCGCCGGGACGTCGGCCGCCGTCCGGAGAGTGGAACACCGCGAAGGAAGTGGTGGAGGTAGAGGTGAGAGGTAAGGTGGTGTTGGAGTGGTGGAAGAGGAAGAAGAGGAAGGGAAGGGGAAGAAGAGCGTCGGAGAGGGCGGAGAGGGCGAGGAGAGAGAGAGTGAAGGCGAGAATGAGGGAAAGAAGGGGAGGCTCGCGGGGTCAATCCGAAACCAGCTGAAATGCGTCGATCGAGGCAGACGCCTATCAGTCTGACAGGACGGCTGTACTGACAGCGGTCTGAAATGCGTCACCCTCCACGGACGCCGTTCAGACGACGGGACAGGCCGTACTGACAACGCTCTGGCGCCGCACCCGGACATCGCAGAGGTCACAGTCTGAATCGCGTCGACCGACATGGACGCCGTTCAGACGATGTGACCGAGGCCGTACTCTCGCGGCCAGAAACCCGCCCACGTGGCGCACACGTGGCACAACACCCAGCACACCTAAATGGCGTCCACACAACCTGACGCCTTTTGAAAGGCGTCGAGCAGTACTGACGCCATTCAGCCAGAAATCTCAAGACCCCTCCAGGGTCCAAACCAGGGGATCCGGCCCGAACCCGACCCGAATACAGAACCCGAAACTTCAGTCCTTACATCGACAATCTGCACGCAGAAATGTGGTAAGGGCCCCTGAAAAGAAAAGACAAGACAAGAGAGAAGAATAACCCGATTAGAACTGTGACATGTAGAATCTATCCATAAAAATATAAAAATTAACTACAATTAGAGGGTGACGCACCGGATGGGTGTTTGGGGAGGGAAGGTGACCATATGTTATGGCCACCCACCTCCCATTTTTTGTTTAAAACCTCTGGGGGGTAAGGGTTGCTAAGTTATCCTAACATGCATGCATGCAGATGGGGGGTGCTCGCGTGTGAAAAGTGAAGTGATGTGTTGAAAGTGGAAAGAAGAGTGAGAGAGGGAAATGTTACGGAATGGATGGAAAGTGGAAATGCAATGAAGTGAAAAGGAGAAAAGTAAGAGAGGGTTAAGAAGACAAGCCCATTTGGAGTGCGAAGGATTCCTCTTGAAGTTCCTCCTGAAGCTCTCTGACTCCTTACCCGCTCAACTCCTCAAAGCCGACTCACTTGCCAACCTCCTCTAAATCCCTCCAACCAAAAAAACCCCCCCTGCTCGAGGGGACATGGGGGGTTTAAATAGGTGAAGGGGAAATAGGAGAAAATAGGGGTCTAAATCCCCGTAAATCATCACAGAGCCAATGGGAAGTGGTCAAGGATCGGAGGTGGTGCGCGCGGCAGCTGCCGGAGTGGGGGATGATCGGAGTAGTGGGGACGAGGGTGGCGAGTGGAGGAGATCGTGGGAAGACGAGGTCAAGATGAAAGTTAGGGGAGTAGGCGGCCAGCCAACATGCCTTCCAATCCCGTGGAAGGCCAGGTAGCTGGCCTTCCACGGAGAGGTGGAAGGCGGCCTGGTTGGCCTTCGAAGGGGGTGGAAGGCAAGGGGTGGCCTTCGAAGGGTGGTGGAAGGCGAGGGGTGGCCTTCGAAGGGTGGTGGAAGGCAGGCTGGCTAGCCTTCGAAGGACGGTGGAAGGCGAGGGGTGGCCTTCGAAGGGTGGTGGAAGGCGGGCTGGCTGGCCTTCGAAGGACGGTGGAAGGCGGGCTGGTTGGCCTTCGAAAGATGGTGGAAGGCGAGCTAGCTGGCCTTCGAAGGATGGTAGAAGGCGGGCTGGCTGGCCTTCGAAGGATGCTGGAAGGCGGGCTGGCTGGTCTTCGAAGGATGGTGGAAGGCGGGCTGGCTGGCCTTCCACGAAAAGGTGGCTAGAGTCGGGATTTGGTTAATGGGCCTAGTTATTAGTGGGCTGAGATGGCTAAGATGAGGGGTTTGGTGACGATGGGCTAATGATGGATGGGGTTCATGACCAAAGGGGGGTACAAAATCGGTGTCTACAATAGGGGCTTCAATCAATGTGCTACCACCAAGAACACTGGACTTGTGTGGTGTGTCGAAAGAAAAACGGTTACCTTCTCCCATAACTGTGATTGCCTACGATTATACCACTAGATCTCCACTGGGCATGATCTACCTTAAAGTAGAACTAGGCCCAGTTTGTCTTTTTGAGGTTGAATTCCATATCCTAGAAATAGACCCCTCCCTTAAGGGCAACCTTGGTCACCCTTATATCAAACTCCTTGAGGTTGTTCCATCTACTAATCATCAATGTCTCAAGTTTCCTTAAAAAGGGCGCATCAAAGTGACTAGTATGCCAATCCTCGCTGCTACTTATTCCTTTAAAGTCAATTCGGTTCCTATTTCAACTCCTATCCAAAAATCGATTCTTTCTCTCCTAGAAACTTATAAAATCCATCCTACCCTCACCATACCTTATCAATGCAATGAAATGGGGGAAGTTCATGAGTACTCCAGAGTGGAATATCATGATGAAGATTGGGTATCAACCAAGGAAAGGACTATGAATACAATTGCAAGGAAGACTCAAGCCAGTAAAAGATGAAAGAATTGTGCTTGGAAGTAGTTTGTGATATAGACCAGAGAAAGTAAGGCATGAGATTATACAGCAAGAGGAGAGTGAAGGGGGGCACAAGGTGTAGAAAACAATGGTAACCCCATGTAAGGAAAATTGGGACCCTCTAACTTAGACATTGTCCACTCATTTCATCAAAGGGCCCCTCATCCAACATGAGGGAAATAATACGATGGTAGTCACTTCAGACTTTGATCTTTATGATATATATGGGAGAGACTTGACTAGACATTGTGCACCGCTACTTACTTATTAGTCCCTAGAGGCTCTATGGCCTTTGAAGAGGAAAAAATTCCACGATCCCGAGTGTGAATGGTACAAATGGTTCGACATCTGGGATCTTTACATTGCTCTGAACAGGCTTTTTCTGCATCCAACAGAGCCCAAATGGCCTCCTTTGGTGGAGAATCTGATTGAAGGACCTAACTCCATATTTGATAAGAGGATCCTACTTGATGGGGAGACTGATGAAGGGGAAGCTGATGACCCCTATGAAGAAGGCCTGACTACGGACCACCGCTACTCGGCCACTTACCCTACCCATGCCCTTGCTCTCCACACCCTATTCAAAACCCTGTTGCTGACCCCGACCTAGTCCAGGGTAATCACTGAAGACATTCCACGGGCACCGCCCATTCTGATCACTCTGTCCCCTCGAGACTTATTCCGCCGGACTCCTTTTAATCTTGAGAAGATCCGTGACATGATTCGGGACATCCTACTGTATGATTCCCCAAAGCCTCTGGCCATGGTGCCATTATCTTCCTTATCTACCTCTATCCCATCTACTCTTCAAATCCATTCATGCTTCATGATTAATGAAAACTCTTCCTAAAAAAAAACGTCCAATTCTCAACCTCTCCTCAAGTCATCATTGAAGAGACCTCCTACTTCTTGTCTAAGTATACCCTGTCATATGGGTGACTCGGACAATATTCTCTGCTAGATCTGCTCTGCTCCTCCTTGCAGGAGGTTTCACATGTATCTTATCCTGTATCCCATGATTTCTATCATTCTTCGTCCTCTATAAGTCAGGATGGGGAGTCTAGTTTTATGGAGTCTAGTGAAGATAGGTTTAAGTAAGTTAGGGAGTCTAGGAAACCCAAAGGTAGACGAATTCCAAACAGATACCTCCAAGAATTAGCCTCCAAGTGTCTTTCTTGCTCTCAAATCCCTCAGCTTTTAGAAGACCCTATCTAGTTGCCGGAAGAATGTGATGTAGAAGAATATGTTGATGATGGACATATGAATTGCTACATGAAAAAGGCCCCATGATTGAAGGAGAAGAAGAAGATAAGGACGTAGCTAAGGCATATGCAAGTGGAATAAATAGATTTGATGACCCATCAGCTGTTATAGAAGAACCCACCAAGAAAATCAACCTAGGAACTAAAGATGAACCTAAGGTCATCCTCATTAGTCAAAATATTTCTAAATCAGATGAAGAGGCTTTAGTTCAGGTTCTTAGGGATTATAGGAATACTTTCGCCCGAAGCTATGAAGATATGTCAGGGTTAGACTCATCTTTGGTAGAACACGGATTAACTTTGAAACTTAGAGCTAACCCGGTCAAACATAAATTAAGACGAGTCCACCCTCAGATGGATTTGAAGATGAAAGAGGAGATCGACAAATTGCACAAAGCTAAATTTATTGGAGGTGTCATCAATCCTCAATGGGTGGCAAATATAGTCCCAATCATAAAGAAGGACGGAAAAGTTAGAATTTTCATAGATTTCTGGGACTTGAACAGGGCGTGTCCTAAAGATGATCTCCCATTGCCTCACGTTGATGTATGTATTGATAATACAAGTGGATTCGAAACTCTGTCTTTTATAGATGGCTTCTCAAGATATAATCAGATCCGTTTGGCAAAAGAAGATCAAGAAAAGACATCATTCACTACACCTTGGGGAACATATTGCTATGTGGTTATGCCTTTTGGATTAAAGAATGCTGGAGCCACCTGTCACAGGACTATGATGGCGATATTTCAGGACATGATGCATATCTATTTGGAAGTGTATCTGGATGATCTTTTGGTGAAATCTAGAACTAAGGTCGATCATGCTGAGGTCTTGGCTAAGGTGTTGTAATGATTAAGGGAATACAAATTGAAAATGAATCCTAAAAAATGTGTGTTTGGTATTTCATCGAGGAAGTTGTTAGTATTTATCGTAAGTAAACGGAGCAGTGAGGTCAACAAGGCAAAAGTTATTATAGAAATGCCACCTCCCAAGACTTTGGAGGAATTAAGAGGTTTGATCGGGATGTTGCAATTTATCTGCTGTTTTATCTCCCAACATTCATAGAGATGTAGGCCGTTTTATAAGTTTATCAACCCGGGAGTCAAATTCGATTGGGATGATAGTCAGGAGGCATTCAATGGGCTGAAGAAATATTTGGCAAGTCGTCCTGTCTTGAGACCACCATCTTCGGGCAAACACTTAATTATGTACATCTCTATCCTAGATGATTCGGTGGGGGTTGTCCTAGCACAAGAAGATGAAGAAAGGAAGGAGAAGGCAGCGTACTAACTCTCTAAACTTCTCAACCCCACAGAGCAAAGATACACAGCGATGGAGAAGACTTGTACCGCATTGGTATGGCTAGTCTAGAAATTGAAGCATTACTTTCTTGCCCATAAAGTCTATCTCATCGCTAGGATGAATCCTATCAAGCTCCTTCTTGAGAAGTCCATTACAAATAGATTAGCACGATGGCAAAGTTTTCTTTCTCAGTTCGATATCACCTACATTCAGTAGAAAGCAATTAAGGGCTATGCCATAGCAAAACATCTTGCTCATCACCCTCTTCCTATATTTGATCTAGTCCGATCGAAGTTTCCGGATGAGGAACTGATGTCCATCAACAAATTGGCTCATGACATGTAGACTATGCATTTTGACGGAGCTCCGAATTCTTACGGAAATGGTATTGGCATTGTTCTCTTATCACCTAAAGATGTCACCATTCCTCAAGCCTTTCAACTTGCTTTTCTTGTGACAAATAATATAGCTGAGTATGAAACTCTCCTAGCCGGCCTTGAGGCCGCTTATCTTCATGGTGCCACAAAACTACGAATTATAGGTGACAGTCAACTCATCCTTTGCCAAGTGCTCACTAAGTGTCGCACTCTTGATCCTAAACTCAAGCCTTATCAAGAACTCACATCTGCTTATACCGCTATTCACCAAATTGATCTTTGTCTATGTCCCTCGGAATCAGAATATTCTAGCTGATGCTCTCGCTTCTCTCACCTCTTCTCTGAATTTCCCACTCAGTAGTCATTTCGAATCAATCATTGTCTATAGGCCTCAAGGACCTCAAAAGAATAAAAGTGATCGCTACTTACCTGTCAATTAGGGAGATTTTTGTGAAACTATTTCCCCTTCTTCGGCTGGCCGAAAAGAAGAGCCTTCCTTCTGATTTTTTACTCTCTTTTTTTTGATGTTTTTCTTTGGATCCTTGCATGGGAAAATAAAAAATAATAATAGAAATGAATTAGAGCTTTGATTATAGTGCAGTATCTATTCTAAAAAGAATCAACAACATGTAACTAAACTATGAAACTCACTTTTTATGTTCTCTTTTAAACCCCTAGGCAATGGGATTAGTTTGAATGTGGTGAGTGTGTGAAGAAGAAAGTGATGAATGATCTATGAACTAATGAAAATCAGCAAAAAACAGTAGTCTAAACTAAGAAAACTAAGTAGAAAAGAAAAGGGGAAAGAAAGAGGTTGGCTCCTTTATAGCCATTATTCTTCAAAGCTTCAAAGGGATAAGTTGGATAGAGAAGAAAGAGCTTTAAAGCCTTCTCACGTTTTTTGTAAGAAGCCTTTTCTTTCACCTTGTTATGATATATATATATATATATATATATATAGCTCTAAAAAATGTAATCCCCAATCTCTTTGAAGGTCCAAAGGGGTTATGTATACATAGAATGTAATTTGAGAGTAATTTGACTCCAAGAAGGGTCTCCCACGGCCTCTGAATTGCCATGGATAGACTTTCAAGAGTTAGAAATATTTCCCACCATGAAAACCGCATTAACTCGGACAAACAACACTTATCATTAATCCTATGAATCGCGTCATTCCAAGACGACGCCAATTAGCTAATTAGAGGGGCCAAAATAAGAAAGATAAATCCAAAGGAAAGCTAAAACAATTAGGAAACTAAATCGCACCGTTTACGGAAGACGTTATTTAGATAAATAGGAAATTAACTAAGAGTCTAATTGGCAATCAGGAAGGATTAGAAAATTTGAATCACGTCGTCTATGTAAGACACCATTCAATTTAATCCTTATCAATTAAAAAATTTGAATCCGAATTAATTTCAACTAGAAATCTAAATAACGTTTGCCACGAGCGACGCTTTTCAGAAAATTCTCGAAAAAATAAGTAAAAATAATTAATGATTAAAAGTCAGAACATTTTAGGGCATTATAATTGTGACATGAAATTTACTCAGTGTGAAGTTAAAATTAGCGTGTCTACAGCTGCCCCACCATGGCATTGACTTTGCAGGAGAATGAAGTGAAATGGCACAAACAACGGTGAATGGAATGAATCGAAATGAACTGAAAAGGTGGTGCCAATGTGTGATGAGACACGCTCTCAACATCATATGATGAGAATTTTTCTCAAAACAATCAATGAAGTGACTCAAAGAGATCAATGGAACGAATCATATCTGGATGAGATCGACAAAGGAAACAAATGAAATCGATCAACCTCCACGAGGGAAAGTACCCTATGTCACAAATCTTGCAGGTTTCTCCATGCGGAGTGATTATCAGCCAATGTGGATGTGCTTTAACCATGACTGATCTTAAAAGGAAATAAAGAATATGGGATAAAGATCCAAACAACAGAGAATTCCAAAGATATCTTCAAAAAATCTCAAACATAATTGAGAGATCAATTCATAATGGAATATTTCATATCACGTTGAAACTTATTATTTAGACACGTTGCATATATATGTTAACATGATTAACCAACCGGTAGCTTGGGAACTAAGTGCCACGCAGGTTGCTATGGGAGGAAAGGACTACCTATGGAAAGGGCTACCCTTAGAGGTAAAGCCGCCATAGCAAGGAGCCACCCTTTGGAGGAAAGGGCTACCTATGGAAAGGGTTACCGTAGCGTAGAACCACCGCTTGGAGGAAAAGGCTACTTATGGAAAGGGCTACCCGTAGAGGTGAAGCTGCCATAACATGAAACCATCCCTTGAGCTTGTGGGGGCCACCTCTAGAATCCTTTGTATGTCCGGTTAAACAAGTGATAAGATTTATGCTACGCCTATGCTATGTTATACCATCATCTTTATAATACTCACGTCATACTATGATGTCACGCTATGTTGCCATGCCATGATCTCTATGCCATGATGCTATGCCATGCCCCCATTATGCTTGTACTTATGCCATGCCATGATCAAGCCAAACCATGCCATGATGTTATGCAAGATCAAGTCAAGTCATGCCATGATGCCATCCCATGATCTTTATGTTTATACCCACGCCACGCCATGCTACACCATGATCTTTTGACCATACCATGATTTGCCATGATCCCTATGTTAGCTGAAACTTGTTATGTTATATTCTATCATGACATGATTATATGGTATTATCATGTTGTCCTTTTACGTTTATATATATATGATAAGCCATGTAGTGATATTATGTGCTTGCTAAGTCAGATGAGACTTACCCTTGCTCCCTAACATTTTTCAAACAAGGAGAAGTAAAGGTTAAGCTATGGGACTAGGAGATTTAGAGCTTGAAGATCGAACTACTACTTTATTGATATAGTACATGAATATGTTTAGAGATTCTGGGCAAGTATTGTAATTCACGTTATTTGTTATTAGTGGATAAATTTGTGGTTATGATGGTTGATTCATGGTGTTATAGATGTATGTATGTGCTCACTCTGGAGTAAGTATATGTTTGGGTTGTTCCTACTGTGGCGCGCTCACTGGTTTGAAGTAAGCTGGCATGATTGAACCGGGTCAGCAGGGTGTTATAGAGAATGGTATCAGAGTAGTTCCAAACTGAGAACATAAGTATGATCAACCTGAGCCACTGAACTAGGAACATAGGTATAGGATTGTGAGGAATTAGGTTTATACGGACGGATCTACTTTTCTTTAAGGGGGAAAGCGACCCCACAGTGGTGAAGTATAGAGGACAAGATAAACCTACCAAGTTATATGCTGCAAGAAGGAACTAGAACAATTGATAGGGCAATGAGCTAGTTAATTCTTAAGTCCTTGCTTGAAATATTGTAGGACTTAGGAAAACGTTTGACTAGAATAAGCATAAGGTAACCTCATGCACTCTAAGGATTTGTAAGCTGGTGTTTACTTAATAAGTCTCGAGCACTAAGATTCGTTTATGTTACTTAGCAAACTATGGTAAGCTAATTATATGGTAGCTACAGATACCGTATAACTAGCTTATCTATAGTAGAACATAACAGTTCATACAATCATTACCTGATAAGATAGATCTAGTTGAAACCCCAATTCTTATGACTATTTTCACTCCTAGAGAAGTTCTCCAGTCCCAAAGGTGTAATACCTCTCTTAATGTAACGACCTGCCACCCTATAATCGAGAATCCGATTACTAAATGGGTACCGAATCATTAATTTGGAACCAAACCAGGATCTAGTAAGTCTGGGAAATAAATAATAAACTAAGCTAAACAATCACATCGCATTGAATTGAAATGAAAGTGCATAAATTAAAAATTGTTACAATGCGACTCGATACAGCAAATAATTACATACTCCAACTGAAAGAAATAATTAAACATACAGGCCAGAAATAAACAACAACGACGTCGGGGCATACCCCGGAACAACTGCTGAAGGCGCTCACCCCAAGGCCGTACACGCTGCTCTAAGTGTGCTGGGAGTCCTCACCTGAAAACCGCAGGGGTGAGTCTCAAGACAAGACTCAGTAGGGATCCTTCGATCCCCACTGCCCACGCACACACCCACAAGTGCAAGGTACGGCTAACGGTAAAGCAACGAACACAGAAGTAAGTACACTACTCCTATATCTCGATATGAACCATGTGCATTCGAAATATAACATGCATATTTCTAGAATCATTCTATCAAGGAGCCAACAACTCGCGTCTCGGCTTAGCACTGACCGAAGGTGTCTCGTCTTAGCACTGACCGAAGGTGTCTCGGCTTAGCACTGACCGAAGGTGTCTCGGCTACACAACCGAGAGTAGGAAACACCGATCACAACCGAAGGTAGGAAACACCGACCACACAACCGAAGGTAGGAAACACCGACCACACAACCGAAGGTAGGAAACACCGACCCGCTGAGACCAAACAGTAACCCCTCGGATAGCATGCTAGCTACTCCGGCCCAACTGGCTCAGGTGGTTACTCCTTCCCTCAGCATGAGTGACTCTCCGAATGTACCATTCCGACACTGGTACTAGCTGACCCCGGGGTTCACCAGGTGACCCTCTCTCACTAGGCGTCACCCCTCCCACGCCCCCACTGGCGCTGTGCTCACGCCCCCACCAGCACAGGGTGATAAAGCGCTACAATGTCACTCCAGGTCCACAGTAACACAAAACACCAAAACCCGGCACAGTACGATCCGGTCACGTGAAAAGCCCACGATCGCACGACACACCACGCGGTGCCATCCGGTCATGAAGAATCCATCATTGTCGAGTGCATCAAAACATGCATTAACCAACTATCTAGCAGTATGAACACGTTTTACTGGCATGAATTAGTGAGGTTCTGTCTCGAATCGCGTCGCCCCAGGCCGACGCCATTCAAGCTCCATGTACAGGTTCATGTAAAACAGTCTTCGGGCCGAAGGGGTCTCGGCCAGGCGATTTCTGTCTCAAAGGCGTCGTGATGGCCCGACGCCCTTCAAAAAGGCGTCGTCCATGCACGTCGTCTTTCAACCAGCCCGAAGGGGCCTCGGCTCGAAGGGGTCTCGGCCCGCTATCCGAAGACAAGCCCGCCCAGGAACCCAAAATCTGCCATGGGCCCGAGGGCTCCCTTTCAACCCATAAAACCCCAAAGTTACTTAAAAACAGAGGAGAAAGAGGGGCAATACAATCCATAGGAAAATCACCTTCAAGCAAATCCCCCATATCATCAAAAGAGCACCTAAACATGCTCATTCTTCCCCCCAAAACCAGAGATCCATAATCATGCTTAAACGGTAAAAACTTGGTTAAAACGCGATGCTATGGGAACCGTCACCCTACCGGACACTTGAACGCCTCCGAGCTTCAAGCCGTCCACCCGACTCGCCCCACGCCGCCGCCGGTACCGCCGTGGTCGTCCTTGCTCCACCGTGACGTCGGCCGCCGTCCGGAGAGTAGAACGCCGCAGTGGAGATGGAGGTGGCAGTGGTAGGAGCTAGGTAGAGGATGGAGTGGAGGGAGAGGTGAAATGGTGGGAGGAAAAGAGGGTGGCGGAGGAATCGCCGCTGAGATCGCCGGAGGGGAAGGAGAGAAAGAGAGGAGGAGAAAAATGAGGAAAGAAGGAGGGCTCGCGGGGGTTAACCAGGCTAAAACGCGTCGACCGAGGCAGACGCGGTCCAGCCGACACGTCAGGTGATGTGACGGCCGCAAGGACAAATTTCTGAAACGCGTCGACCGAGGCACGCCGTTCAGCCGACACGTCAGGGCCACACTCTGACACGACAGTGCCGTACGCTACGCGGCCCAAAGCCAGCCCACGTGGCACCCTCGAGTCGCCGATCATCCCGAGTCGGTCTCGGCCGCCGACCTCGGACTCCTCCCACTGGTCTCGACGCCGAGCGCCGGCTGCCTCTCGGTCCGAAGGAAATCCAGTTTCGCACCGCCCGAAGGGGTCTCGGCCCTGCTTCCGAAGACAAGCCAACGCCCGACCGAGCCACCCTCGGCCTCGGGCCTTCGGCTTCGCCTCCGTCGCCATCCGGATCCCCGTCGGGCCTCGTCACCGATCCGACCTAGCCTCGGATCCAAACTTAGGGTTCCATCTTCGGAATCCGGTCGTGATAGATCCAGTCTACATCACGTAGCCAAAACTATAGGGTCCGACCCCGAAAAACGGATCCGAAGGTCACGATCCTTACATTCTCCCCCCCTTAAAAGAATTTCGCCCCCGAAATTGACTGCTATAATTAATAAGGTCAAATCAGGGATACAAGTTCACAAGGAAACTTACGAAAGAGGTAAGGGAACTGTTCCCGCATCTCATCCTCTCGCTCCCAGGTTGCCTCACCTCCGGAGCGATACCGCCAAATCACCTTGACCAAAGGTACAATCTTGTTCCGTAGGGCCTGTTCTCTGCGATCCTCAATACGAACAGGATACTCTAGAAAGGACAGGTCCTCTGCGACCTCCAACTCTGAAAAATCCAACACATGAGACGGATCCTGAACATACTTTCTTAACAAGGAAACATGGAACACATTGTGCACTCCTGCAAGACTGGGCGGCAAGGCCAGTTGATACGCGGTTTCCCCAATTCGAGCAAGAATGGGAAAAGGCCCAATATATCGCGGACTCAACTTGCCTTGCTTCCCGAATCTCATCACACCCTTGGAGGGTGATATTCGAAGAAACACGTGGTCCCCAACCTCAAACTCCAGCGGTCTCCGTCTGACGTCAGCATAACTCTTCTGCCTACTCTGAGCTGCGGTCAACCTCTGCCGAACTGTCCTGGCAATCTCAGCACACTGCTGCACTAACTCTGGTCCCGTTATCTGCCTTTCACCGATCTCGGACCAACACACCGGAGATCGACACGGCCGCCCATACAAAGCCTCGTAAGGTGCCATGCCGATACTGGAATGGTAGCTGTTGTTGTAGGCAAACTCCACGGTGGACAAATGCTGCTCCCAAGAACCTCCCCAGTCTAGGCAACATGCCCTGAGCATATCCTCCAAGGTCTGAATGGTCCTCTCCGACTGCCCATCAGTCTCGAGATGATAGGCCGAGCTGAAGGCCAACTGAGTGCCCAATGCCTTCTGAAAGCTCTTCCAGAACCTGGAAGTGAACCTTGGGTCTCGATCTGATGCAATGGACAAAGGTATCCCGTGCAAGGAGATGATCCGGTCTACAAACAACTTTGCCAGCTTGCCGACCGACCAGTCCTTCCTAATGGCTAGGAAGTGTGCCGACTTGGTCAGCCGATCAACGACGACCCAGATGACATCTCTCCTGCTAGGGGATGTAGGCAATCCCATCACAAAGTCCATCGTTACATGTTCCCATTTCCACTCTGGAATCGGCAAGGGCTGCAGCAACCCTCCAGGTCTCTGATGCTCGGCTTTAACCTGCTGACAAGTCATGCATCTAGCCACATATTCAGCCACATCTTTCTTCATACCAGGCCACCAGAAGTGCCTCTTCAAACAATGATACATCTTTGTTATCCCAGGATGTACTGCATACCTCGAACGGTGCGCCTCATCAAGCACACACTTGCGCACGTCCTCCTCAGTCGGAACATAAAGTCTACCTCTGAACCTGACAGTACCGTCATCCCATAATTCCACCTCTGACCTCTGGAGAATCTGTGGTAATTCAACATCTGCCCTCTGAGCCTCAATCACAGCATGATACACGGCTGGTCTCACAGTCAAGATGGCCAACACGGCTCTGTCATCTTCACGCGGAACCCTAAAGGAAGATTCTACAATCTGCTCGAACAACCTCCATTCTTGAATCATAAGGTATGACATGACCGTCTTCCGACTCAAGGCGTCTGCTACCACATTCGCCTTGCCCGGATGATAAGAAAGGTCAAAGTCATAATCCTTAATGAACTCCATCCACCTCCGCTGCCTCAGATTCAGGTCCCTCTGAGTGAACACATATTTTAAGCTCTTATGATCGGTAAAAACCTGAAATTTCTCTCCATAGAAGTAATGCCTCCAGATCTTAAGTGCAAACACCACAGCTGTCAATTCCAAATCGTGAGTAGGATAGTTCTCTTCATGCTTCTTCAGCTGCCGAGAAGCATAAGCAACTACCCTGCCCTGCTACATAAGGACTGCGCCTAGACCTCGACGGGACGCATCCGAGTAAACCACAAATCCACCCGTCCCAGATGGAAGCACCAGCACTGGGGCTGACGTGAGGCGAGTTTTTAGCTCAACAAAACTCTGCTCACAATCCTCAGTCCACACAAAACGAACTCCCTTTCGAGTCAACCTCGACAAGAGGGCCGCTATAGAAGAAAACCCCTGAACAAACCGCCTGTAATAACCAGCAAGCCCCAGAAAGCTCCTGATCTCCGTCACTGAAGTCGGCCTGCTCCAATCTATCACCACCTCGATCTTGGCCGGATCCACTGCGATGCCCTCCCTAGAAATGACATGCCCAAGAAAGTGCACCTTGTCTAGCCAGAATTCGCATTTGCTGAACTTGGCATAGAGTTGGTGCTCCCTTAGGACCTGCAACACCGCCCGAAGGTGAGTGGCGTGCTCTTCCTCAGAAGAAGAATATATCAAAATATCATCGACGAATACCACCACAAACTGATCCAGATAGGCCCTAAAGACTCGGTTCATTAAATCCATAAAGGCTGCCGGAGCATTGGTCAAGCCGAAGGGCATAACCAAAAACTCATAGTGTCCATACCGAGTTCTAAAAGCCGTCTTGCTAACATCCACATCCCGAATCCTCATTTGATAATATCCAGATCTCAGGTCAATCTTGGAAAACACCCTCGCAGACTGCAGCTGATCCATCAAATCATCGATCTTTGGAAGCAGGTACTTATTCTTTATTGTCACCTGGTTCAGCTGCCTATAATCGATGCACAACCTCAGAGAACCATCCTTCTTTCTAACAAACAGAACTGGAGCACCCCATGGAGATGTACTGGGACGAATGAAACCCTTGTCCAGCAACTCCTGCAACTGCGCCTTCAACTCAGCTAGTTCGGCTGGCGCCATCCGATACGGGGCCTTAGACAAGGGCACCGTACCTGGTGCAAGCTCAATGGTAAACTCAACCTCTTGCTGAGGAGGAAGGCCAGGCAGCTCCTCAGGAAACACATCTACGAAATCACAAACCACGGGCACCTCCCAAGGACTGGGACTAGAACGGACATCAGAAACAACAACAGAGGCAAGGAAAGCCTCACAGCCACCAGCAAGCAACCTCCGTGCCTTAAAGGCAGAAATGAGAATGCCTCGAGAGGAAAACCTAATACCTTGGAAAAAGAAGGTCGGGATGTCCGGAATAGAGAAGCGCACCCTCTTCCTGTGGCAGTCCACCTCAGCATAAAAGGCTTCCAACCAATCCATGCCCAGGATGATATCAAAGTCACGAATAGCAAGTACAACCAACTGGGCCGGTAGCACATGACCCTCAATGGTCAAGGGAACATTCCTCAAACAATTATAAGATATCATAAAGTCTCCAGAAGGAACCTCTACCATCAAGCCATCAGATAACTCATCAACGGGTGCAGAAAGAATATCAAGGAACTGCTCAGAAATGAAGGAATGCGAAGCGCCCGAATCGATCAGTACATGTGCAGAGTTCCCAAGGATAGAAAGTGTACCTTCAACCAAGTTGGACGCGCGAGCCTCCCTCCTGGTGATAGCTAGAACTCTTCCCTGGGTCCTCGGCTTCTTCTGATCACCTGAACCCTGACCATGACCATGCCCCTGCGGGCACTGCCTCGCCAAATGGCCCTGTTGGCCGCAAGTAAAACACCTCCTGGGAAGAGTGGGACACTGAGTCCCGCCATGGGCACCCCCACAGTGCTGGCAGACTGCCGGAAGTCTCTGAGCTGGCTCCTGCTGTGCACTGGATGCAGACTGACCCTGCTGACCCTGCCTGGGCCTGCTGCTGCCGTTGCTACCACTACTGCTGCCACCGCCTCTGAAGAACCTCCTGAATCGGGAGCCGAGTGACGACGATCCCGATCCGACCGAGGGAGTCGGTGCCGCAGCCTTGCCCCTGCCACGCACTGGCCCCTGAACAGCCTGTCCTCTCTCTCGGGCCGACTGGATCTGCTGAGCCTCTACAGCTGCCGCACATCTAACCGCATAAGCCAAATCCGTGCAACAGTGAGATGCCACGAAGTTCCTCAGACTGAGCCTTAGTCCGTCCACAAACCTCTCCGTACGACGCTCCTCGTCCCCAGATATGAAAGGCACGAACCGACCCAGGGAAACAAACTTCGCCTGATATTCGAGGACCGTCATACTCCCCTGCGTCAAATCCATAAACTCCCTCTCCTTGGCTCTCTGAACATGTCTAGAGAAATACTGTGCATTGAACTCCTTAACAAAGGTCTCCCATAAAATTTCCCTAAGACTCCTGTCCTGATACGACAAACTCTTTAATGTAGTCCACCAGTCATAAGCGCTATCCTTCAGCATAAAGGTAGCCAATGGGGTCCTCTCTACTGCTGGGCAGTCCATGGTATCGAACGTCTTCTCTATCTCTCTAAGCCAATGAATGGCCTCATCAGGGTCGGGACGACCAGTGAAGTGAGGTGGCCTCAGTTTCAGGAACCTCTCAAGGGTAGCTGTGGACCCTCCTCGAGCACTAGAACTCTCACTAGGATCTCGCGTCTGGTATCTAGCCATAGTGTTCATCATGGCCTCCATAAACTGCTCTACACTCGGCCTCCCTGCCTCGGATCCACTAGGGGCATCTCCCCGCTCTCGAATAACCGGCATCCTCTTCATGGGAGCCATCAACTCGCCTACAATTACAAAATCAAAAGGTCCTAATTAGGATCCTAAAACCTATACTACCAACGTGCCTGTACAGGATAATGTATTTATTTGCCGGACTTACGATATTTAACCTAGTTATTTATTTATTTGCCAGACCATATGCTCTGATACCAAACTGTAATGACCCGCCACCCTATAATCGGGAATCCGATTACTAAATGGGTACCGAATCATTAATTTGGAACCAAACCAGGATCTAGTAAGTCTGGGAAATAAATAATAAACTAAGCTAAACAATCACATCGCATTGAATTGAAATGAAAGTGCATAAATTAAAAATTGTTACAATGCGACTCGATACAGCAAATAATTACATACTCCAACTGAAAGAAATAATTAAACATACAGGCCAGAAATAAACAACAACTACGTCGGGGCATACCCCGGAACAACTGCTGAAGGCGCTCACCCTAAGGCCTTACACGCTGCTCTAAGTGTGCTGGGAGCCCTCACCTGAAAACCGCAAGGGTGAGTCTCAAGACAAGATTCAGTAGGGATCCTTCGATCCCCACTGCCCACGCACACACCCACAAGTGCAAGGTACGGCTAACGGTAAAGCAACGAACACAGAAGTAAGTACACTACTCCTATATCTCGATATGAACCATGTGCATTCGAAATATAACATGCATATTTCTAGAATCATTCTATCAAGGAGCCAACAACTCGCGTCTCTGCTTAGCACTGACCGAAGGTGTCTCGGCTTAGCACTAACAGAAGGTGTCTCGGCTTAGCACTGACCGAAGGTGTCTCGGCTACACAACCGAGAGTAGGAAACACCGATCACAACCGAAGGTAGGAAACACCGACCACACAACCGAAGGTAGGAAACACCGACCACACAACCGAAGGTAGGAAACACCGACCACACAACCGAAGGTAGGAAACACCGACCCGCTGAGACCAAACAGTAACCCCTCGGATAGCATGCTAGCTACTCCGGCCCAACTGGCTCAGGTGGTTACTCCTTCCCTCAACATGAATGACTCTCCGAATGTACCATTCCGACACCGGTACTAGCTGACCCCGGGGTTCACCAGGTGACCCTCTCTCACTAGGCGTCACCCCGCCCACGCCCCCACCGGCACTGTGCTCACGCCCCCACCAGCACAGGGTGATAAAGCGCTACAATGTCACTCCAGGTCCACAGTAACACAAAACACCAAAACCCGGCACAGTACGATCCGGTCACGTGAAAAGCCCACGATCCCACGACACACCACGCGGTGCCATCCGGTCATGAAGAATCCATCATTGTCGAGTGCATCAAAACATGCATTAACCAACTATCTAGCAGTATGAACACGTTTTACTGGCATGAATTAGTGAGGTTCTGTCTCGAATCGCGTCGCCCCAGGCCGACGCCATTCAAGCTCCATGTACAGGTTCATGTAAAACAGTCTTCGGGCCGAAGGGGTCTCGGCCAGGCGATTTCTGTCTAAAAGGCGTCGTGATGGCCCGACGCCCTTCAAAAAGGCGTCGTCCATGCACGTCGTCTTTCAACCTGCCCGAAGGGGCCTCGGCCCGAAGGGGTCTCGGCCCGCTATCCGAAGACAAGCCCGCCCAGGAACCCAAAATCTGCCATGGGCCCGAGGGCTCCCTTTCAACCCATAAAACCCCAAAGTTACTTAAAAACAGAGGAGAAAGAGGGGCAATACAATCCATAGGAAAATCACCTTCATAGCAAATCCCCCATATCATCAAAAGAGCACCTAAACATGCTCATTCTTCACCCAAAACCAGAGATCCATAATCATGCTTAAACGGTAAAAACTTGGTTAAAACGCGATGCTATGGGAACTGTCACCCTACCGGACACTTGAACGCCTCCAAGCTTCAAGCCGTCCACCCGACTCGCCCCACGCCGCCGCCGGTACCGCCGTGGTCGTCCTTGCTCCACCGTGACGTCGGCCGCCGTCCGGAGAGTAGAACGCTGCAGTGGAGATGGAGGTGGCAGTGGTAGGAGCTAGGTAGAGGATGGAGTGGAGGGAGAGGTGAAATGGTGGGAGGAAAAGAGGGAGGCGGAGGAATCGCCGCTGAGATCGCCGGAGGGGAAGGAGAGAAAGAGAGGAGGAGAAAAATGAGGAAAGAAGGAGGGCTCGCAGGGGTTAACCAGGCTAAAACGCGTCGACCGAGGCAGACGCGGTCCAGCCGACACGTCAGGTGATGTGACGGCCGCAAGGACAAATTTCTGAAACGCGTCGACCGAGGCACGCCGTTCAGCCGACACGTCAGGGCCACACTCTGACACGACAGTGCCGTACGCTACGCGGCCCAAAGCCAGCCCACGTGGCACCCTCGAGTCGCCGATCATCCCGAGTCGGTCTCGGCCGCCGACCTCGGACTCCTCCCACTGGTCTCGACGCCGAGCGCCGGCTGCCTCTCGGTCCGAAGAAAATCCGGTTTCGCACCGTCCGAAGGGGTCTCGGCCCTGCTTCCGAAGACAAGCCAACGCCCGACCGAGCCACCCTCGGCCTCGGGCCTTCGGCTTCGCCTCCGTCGCCATCTGGATCCCCGTCGGGCCTCGTCATCGATCCGACCCAGCCTCGGATCCAAACTTAGGGTTCCAGCTTCGGAATCCGGTCGTGATAGATCCAGTCTACATCACGTAGCCAGAACTACAGGTTCCGACCCCGAAAACCGGATCCGAAGGTCTCGATCCTTACACTTAAAATAGAGATTGAGGGTAGGCAACTCTCTACCCAATTACATGTGTTTAAGATGAACGATTTTGATGTGACTTCTAGGGATGGATTGGCTAGAACAGCACTATGCTATGCTTGATTGTTGAAAGAAATTCCTTTTAGAATTCCAGGAGAAGAAGAGTTCTCTCTTAAACTTCCTAAGCTTGGAAAACAAATCATCTCAGCACTAAAAGCACGACACTGCATTGACAAAGGTTGTTCAGCTTACTTAGTCAGTGTAGTTTCTATCCTAAAAGAAAAGAAAGCCTTCTCTATCTCTGACATTGAAGTAGCTAGAGAATATCTAGATGTCTTTACAGATGGATTGCCAGGCCTGCCGCCAATAAGGGAGATCGAATTCTCAATTGAACTTCTCCCAGACACAGTGCCCATCTCTAAGATTCCTTATCGTATGGCACCTGCTGAGTTGGCAGAATTAAAGAAGCAGCTTCAAGAATTATTAGATAAGGGATTTATTCATCCTAGTGAGTCTCCATGGGGTGCTCCTATTTTATTTGTTAGGAAGAAGGATGGATCTCTGCTACTCTGTGTGGATTATCAGAAGTTGAATCAAGTTACTATCAAGAATCGGTATCCACTGCCGCGAATTGATGATCTATTTGATCAATTACAAGGTGTTACCGTATTTTCGAAGATAGATCTTCGATCAGGATATCATCAATTAAGTATTAAAGAAGAAGATATTCCCAAAACAACATTTCGAACCCGATACGAGCACTATGAATTTCTAGTTATACCTTTTGGTTTAACCAATGCCCCTACAACTTTTATGGATTAATGAACCGGGTGTTCAAACCGTACTTGGACCATTTTGTAGTAGTATTTATAAATGATGTCCTGATATAATCTCCTACCGAGGAAGCACATAAGAAACACTTGAAGATTACTCTAGAAACTCTCAGAACTTACAAACTATATGCCAAATTTAGCAAGAGTGAGTTCTGGTTACAATCAATTCCTTGACCATATTATCTCTATAGAAGGTGTAGCTGTTAATATAGACAAAATTCAAGCTATACTTAATTGAGAAGCATCCAAGACTCCAATTGTAACGACCCACCATCCTATGACCGGAGGCCCGGTCACTAAATGGATGTCGGCCCATTAACTGCGGGTTCACACCCGGATCTCACACAACACATCTGGAGGAGTAAGTGCTAAACAAGGCTAAATATAACAATCGTACGGACTACAAAGGTAAACGAGTGCGCAGAAGGGAAAATAATAATGTCCGTATATAGTCCAACAATAATTACATGTCCAACAAGTTAAATAAGTACAGGCAGAAGGAAAGTACAACAACATCGGGGCATACCTCGGGAACTAAGACAGCTGCTGGTCCGCACACCAAGAAGACACCACGCTTCCGCTGCGCCACGAGGTCCACACCTGAAACCGCAGGGAGTGAGCCACACCAGAATTGGGCTCAGTAGGGATCATCCGATCCCCTGCCTCCCACTCACACACCCACAAGTATAACAACAGGAATATAGCAATTTGAGTAAAGCAGTAAACATAGCACCCACCTCAGATATAAAACGCACGATAAGCAGTGCAGCAAGAACCATTCTAAGCAACTCGAAGAACCCAACACAGAGTCACGTCTCACAGCCAAAGTCCACAAAGCGACTGAACCACACTGACGACCGAAGTCAAACGTCGCCTCCCAACACTACCACCAATGCTTACGCCTGTCCACCCCTACAATGTTCCGGGGCACTGTAGGGTGAGGCAGTGAGCCAAGCTAGGACTAGCTAGAACCAGTGTACCGCCACTGCCAGCTACGTGTGCACACAAGCAGTCTAGACTACTGTCCTACTGTCCGGATTGCCTCCACGCTAGGCCTCAGCGCTTCAGGAGGGCCCTGGGGACCGGCGAACCCCCGTCAAGCCGAAGCTACAGGAACTACCCACAAGCCCAACTCTCCCGGGCTGCGTCAGGCCAAAGGGCTAAGGGTACCACTCGTAACCTTGATCAAAGGTCACATCAGGCCCAGTTGCTAAAGGGTAAACCAACTCCCACCAGTACCAGCTCCACAGCAAGAAACGCGTCGGAAGCTGTCACGACAAACAGGGAAACCCCGACCCGCTGAGGCCAAGCAGCACCCCTCGGATAGCGCACTAGCTACTCCGGCCCGACGGGCTCAAGGTGGTTCTGCTTCCCTCAGCTAAAGGTAAACCACAACATGTACCCCTTCTCCCACCGGTACGGCACAATGCCTCACAGACACCATGACCCTGTCCCCATCGGTCCATGGTGACAAACATAAACCACAGTTATTCCGATTCCACAGTCGCATAAGCACACACACGCACATAACATGATGAATAACCACTCACGCAGAAGTCCTCAGTCTCAGTGTACAACGTAAAACACGCATTTGAACCGTCCCACAGTGAAACACATGTTAAAACCAGGGTTTATACAGCTCTGTCTTGAATCGCGTCGACCGAGGTAGACGCCATTCAAGATCCTCAGACAGGTTCATTAAAAGCCAGATTATCCCTTAAAACGCGTCCACAAGTGAAGCCGCCGTTTAAAACGCGTCAGGGTCACCAGACGCCATTCAACCCAGAAATCCAGATTGCAGAACCCTTAAACGGGGGCATTTCCTGCCTAAATGGCGTCATGATGGCCCGACGTCCTTCTGAAAGGCGTCGTCCATCCATGACGTCATTTAGCGCCAGGACCCCTAATTCAGGAAATCCCGAACAGGGAGGTTTCTACCCTAAAACGCGTCGTACTGACCCGACGTCTTTCGGAAAGGCGTCGACCAGGCACGACGCCATTTAGTGCCAGAAACCAGGTTTCCTGGTTCGAACCGAGGGTTTCTCCCTTAATCCCAAGCATCCCGAAAAGCCCCAAAACCAAAGGGGGAAGAAGAGAAATCCAACCGTCACAAGCATGCTACGAAACCACGTTCACAAGCACCGCCATTCCCACAAGGAATCCCCCTAAACATGCTCAATCTAGCCCCAAACACGTCACGTCACGCCAAGAAACATACGAGCAACACATGCAAGGTTCGTCCCCCTACCGGTTCTTGAACTCCGCCAAGCTCCGTGCCACCGTCCCGCCGCACCGCACACTGCCGCCGGTACCCTCGAGGACGCCGCCACTCCGCCGGGACGTCGGCCGCCGTCCGGAGAGTGGAACACCGCGAAGGAAGTGGTGGAGGTAGAGGTGAGAGGTAAGGTGGTGTTGGAGTGGTGGAAGAGGAAGAAGAGGAAGGGAAGGGGAAGAAGAGCGTCGGAGAGGGCGGAGAGGGCGAGGAGAGAGAGAGTGAAGGCGAGAATGAGGGAAAGAAGGGGAGGCTCGCGGGGTCAATCCGAAACCAGCTGAAACGCGTCGATCGAGGCAGACGCCTATCAGTCTGACAGGACGGCCATACTGACAGCGGTCTGAAACGCGTCACCCTCCACGGACGCCGTTCAGACGACAGGACAGGCCATACTAACAATGCTCTGGCGCCGCACCCAGACATCGCAGAGGTCACAGTCTGAATCGCGTCGACCGACATGGACGCCGTTCAGACGATGTGACCGGGGCCGTACTCTTGCGGCCCGAAACCCGCCCACGTGGCGCACACGTGGCACAACACCCAGCAGACCTAAATGGCGTCCACACAACCTGACGCCTTGTGAAAGGCGTCGAGCAGTGCTGATGCCATTCAGCCAGAAATCTCAAGACCCCTCCAGGGTCCAAACCAGGGGATCCGGCCCGAACCCGACCCGAACACAGAACCCGAAACCTCAGTCCTTACAATCTCCCCCCCTTAAAAGAATTTCGTCCTCGAAATTAGCAACCGCTCAACGCTCAACTCGGCTAACCATCACATGCCGACACACACTGATTACAACAATCATACTCACCAATCTTACACACAGGGCTCCAAGGAAATAGCCAAACAAATTCACGCCAAGCTAACCAAGATTCGCAATTCCAACACAAAGCTGAAAGATCAACAATGACCACACACTAGCAAGGCACATATTACAAAACCGATTCTCCACCAAACCCAAATACATACAAGTGCCACTAGAGTTCGCAACCACCTCTGAACAAGACAAGATAAAAGTGCCCATCTAGTACGGCCTCTCGGACCTCCACAAAGAGACGCGACTCCAATCACGCCTCGACCACCTACTGACCACTCGGCTCCTGACCTGCCTTATTCTTCTGGGGACAGTTCCTCACGAGATGTCCCTTCCTGCCACAGCCAAAACAGCTACCAGTGATCAAGGGACATATCCTGTCGCCATGAAACCTGCTACAACGGGGAGAACGGCCTGCAGCGTCCTGCCTCGCCTCCTGCTGCCAGCTGACCTCTGTCTGCATCTGCTGAACCGAACCATCCTCATCCTCGTCACAAGGAACCTCCTGGAACTCGACCTCAAAAGAACTCGAACCGCCTGACGAAAAGACCGCTGATCTATCCCTGCTATGCTGCTTCCCCTGTGCAGAATGTTCCGATTCCTTAGCCGTGTGTTGAAACTGCATCTCCATCGCTGCCGCGCACCGAACCGCTGACGCCAGATCCTTACGCTCAAACTCCCTCAAATCATGCCGAAGTCCATCCACGAATTTCTCCGTCCTCAGATCCTCACGCTCAGAAATGTGTGGAGCAAACCTTCCCAGAGCCACAAATTTCATCTGATATTCTAGAACAGACGTATCACCCTGCACCAATTCCATGAACTCCCTTTCCTTGGCCCTACGAACATGCCTCGGAAGGTACTGTCCACTAAACTCTCTCACAAAGCCTTCCCAAGGAATTTCTCTCAAAGACTTATCTGGAAACATCAACCCCTTGATGGTAACCCACCAATCATAAGCATCGCCCTTCAGCAAGTAGGTCGCCAACAAGGTCTTGTCACTCTCAGCACATTCTAGAACATCAAACACCTTCTCCACTTCCTTAATCCACTGAGCTGCCGCATCTGGAATAGGTTGACCCGTGAAAGAAGGGGGCTTCAACTTCAAGAACCGCTCCACCACCGTGGATTGGCCACCTCGGGAGCTGGACCCCTCACTTCCATCTCCCTGCTGATATCTAGACATAGCCCCAATCATAGCTTCCATGAAACGATCCACATTATGTCCTTCTGCCCCCGAACCACCACCATCTGCTCTCGAACCACGAGCCAACGGAACTCTCCTCTTCGGTGCCATCACTACCCCACAAACACGAAAATTGAACCAAAACACGTCAAAACCTATCAATCTATACCAGCAGCCATCGCCTGTACAGACTCGAACTTATTGTTGGACTATAATATCTAACCTAGTTTATCACATACTCGACCAGACTGAGCTCTGATACCAACTGTAACGACCCACCATCCTATGACCGGAGGCCCGGTCACTAAATGGATGTCGGCCCATTAACTGCGGGTTCACACTCGGATCTCACACAACACATCTGGAGGAGTAAGTGCTAAACAAGGCTAAATATAACAATCGCACGGACTACAAAGGTAAACGAGTGCGCAGAAGGGAAAATAATAATGCCCGTATACAGTCCAACAATAATTACATGTCCAACAAGTTAAATAAGTACAGGTAGAAGGAAAGTACAACAACATCGGGGCATACCCCGGGAACTAAGACAGCTGCTGGTCCGCACACCAAAAAGACACCACGCTTCCGCTGTACCACGAGGTCCACACCTGAAACCGCAGGGAGTGAGCCACACTAGAATTGGGCTCAGTAGGGATCATCTGATCCCCTGCCTCCCACTCACACACCCACAAGTATAACAACAGGAATATAGCAATTTGAGTAAAGCAGTAAACATAGCACCCAACTCAGATATAAAACGCACGATAAGCAGTGTAGCAAGAACCATTCTAAGCAACTCGAAGAACCCAACACAGAGTCACGTCTCACAGCCAAAGTCCACAAAGCGACTGAACCACACTGACGACCGAAGTCAAACGTCGCCTCCCAACACTACCACCAATGCTCACGCCTGTCCACCCCTACAGTGTTCCGGGGCACTGTAGGGTGAGGCAGTGAGCCAAGCTAGGACTAGGTGGAACCAGTGTACCGCCACTGCCAGCTACGTGTGCACACAAGCAGTCTAGACTACTGTCCTACCGTCCGGATTGCCTCCACGCTAGGCCTCAGCGCTTCAGGAGGGCCCTGGGGACCGGCGAACCCCCGTCAAGCCGAAGCTACAGGAACTACCCCCAAGCCCAACTCTCCCGGGCTGCGTCAGGCCAAAGGGCTAAGGGTACCACTCGAAACCTTGATCAAAGGTCACATCAGGCCCAGTGGCTAAAGGGTAAACCAACTCCCACCAATACCAGCTCCACAGCAAGAAACGCGCCGGAAGCTGTCACGACAAACAGGGAAACCCCGACCCGCTGAGGCCAAGCAGCACCCCTCGGATAGCGCACCAGCTACTCCGGCCCGACGGGCTCAAGGTGGTTCTGCTTCCCTCAGCTAAAGGTAAACCACAACATGTACCCCTTCTCCCACCGGTACGGCACAATGCCTCACAGACACCATGACCCTGTCCCCATCGGTCCATGGTGACAAACATAAACCACAGTTATTCCAATTCCACAGTCGCATAAGCACACACACGCACATAACATGATGAATAACCACTCACGCAGAAGTCCTCAGTCTCAGTGTACAACGTAAAACACGCATTTGAACCGTCCCACAGTCAAACACATGTTAAAACCAGGGTTTATACAGCTCTGTCTTGAATCGCGTCGACCGAGGTAGACGTCATTCAAGATCCTCAGACAGGTTCATTAAAAGCCAGATTATCCCTTAAAACGCGTCCACAAGTGAAGCCGCCGTTTAAAATGCGTCAGGGTCGCCAGACGCCATTCAACCCAGAAATCCAGATTGCAGAACCCTTAAACGAGGGCATTTCCTGCCTAAATGGCGTCATGATGGCCCGACGTCCTTCTGAAAGGCATTGTCCATCCATGACGTCATTTAGCGCCAGGACCCCGAATTTAGGAAATCCCGAACAGGGAGGTTTCTGCCCTAAAACGCGTCGTACTGACCCGACGTCTTTCGGAAAGGCGTCGACCAGGCACGACGCCATTTAGCGCCAGAAACCAGGTTTCCGGGTTCGAACCGAGGGTTTCTCCCTTAATCCCAAGCACCCCGAAAAGCCCCAAAACCAAAGGGGGAAGAAGAGAAATCCAACCATCACAAGCATGCTACGAAACCACGTTCACAAGCACCGCCATTCCCACAAGGAATCCCCCTAAATATGCTCAATCTAGCCCCAAACACGTCACGTCACGCCAAGAAACATACGAGCAACACATGCAAGGTTCGTCCCCCTACCGGTTCTTGAACTCCGCCAAGCTCCGTGCCACCGTCCCGCCGCACCGCACACCGCCGCCGGTACTCTCGAGGACGCCGCCAATCCGCCGGGACGTCGGCCGCCGTCCGGAGAGTGGAACACCGCGAAGGAAGTGGTGGAGGTAGAGGTGAGAGGTAAGGTGGTGTTGGAGTGGTGGAAGAGGAAGAAGAGGAAGGGAAGGGGAAGAAGAGCGTTGGAGAGGGCGGAGAGGGAGAGGAGAGAGAGAGTGAAGGCGAGAATGAGGGAAATAAGGGGAGGCTCGCGGGGTCAATCCGAAACCAGCTGAAACGCGTCGATCGAGGCAGACGCCTATCAGTCTGACAGGACGGCCGTACTGACAGCAGTCTGAAACGCGTCACCCTCCACGGACGCCGTTCAGACGACAGGACAGGCCGTACTGACAACGCTCTGGCGCCGCACCCAGACATCGCAGAGGTCACAGTCTGAATCGCGTCGACCGACATGGACGCCGTTCAGACGATGTGACCGGGGCCGTACTCTCGCGGCCCGAAACCCGCCCACGTGGCGCATACGTGGCACAACACCCAGCAGACCTAAATGGCGTCCACACAACCTGACGCCTTTTGAAAGGCGTCGAGTAGTGCTGACGCCATTCAGCCAGAAATCTCAAGACCCCTCCAGGGTCCAAACCAGGGGATCCGGCCCGAACCCGACCCGAACACAGAACCCGAAACCTCAGTCCTTACACCAATTGAAGTTCGGAATTTTCTAGGTCTAGCTGGATACTACCGACGCTTTATAAAAAGGTTTGCTATTTTAGCAGCCTCTCTCACTAAGCTAACTCGAAAAGAGGTAAGATTTTTGTGGACAGAAGAATGTGAAAGGAGTTTCCAAGAACTGAAGAAAAGATTAACTACGGCTCCAGTCCATGCCTTACCTAGTGGAACCGAAGGTTTTGTCATCCATACTGATCCCTCAAGACTAGGTATTGGTTGTGTGCTCATACAGCATGGTAAGGTAATTGCTTATGCATCCCGTCGACTAAAGGATCATGAGCTAAATTATCCTACCCATGACCTTTAATTAGCAGCAATAGTTCATGCACTTAAAATATGGAGGCATTATTTATATGAAGTGCAATTTCAAGTCTTCACAAATCACCATAACCTTAAATATATTTTCTCTCAGAAAGAACTAAATCTTAGATAAAGGCATTAGATAAAATTCCTAAAAGATTATGATTTTGAATTAAATTGTCACCCAGCAATGCCAATATTGTGGCCTATACCCTCAGCAGGAAGCATCTGATGATGATCAGAGATTGGAAGATGATTGAGGAAGTTATTGCCTCTCCATCTCAATTATCCATCTAATCTGCAATTGTGGAGAAAATCATTGAAGCTCAGCAGAATGATCTTAAGTTGCAGAAAACTTACTAATAAACTCGGATTTAAAACAAATGATTGTGGGGTTATGTATTTCCAAGGCAGATTATGTGGACCAAGAATTAAGAAAAGAACTTTTGACTAAAGCTCATAGGTCAAAGTTCACTATTCATCCCGGAAGTACCAAGATGTTCCAAGACATAAAGTGTACCTTTTGGTGGCCGGGTATGAAGAAAGACATTGCATATTTTGTTTCTAAATGCCTACTTTGTCAGCAGATTAAGGCAGAACATCAGAGACCCTCTAGACTACTTCAAAAGATAGAAATTCTAGAGTGGAAATGTGAACATATCACTATGGACTTTATCGTGGGTTTACCACGGTCAGCATGTGGACATGATGCCATCTAGGTAATCGTGGATAGATTCACAAAATCTGCCCATTTTTTGCCAAATAAGATTTCACAATCAATAGAAAGTTTGATCAAGGTGTACATAGATAATATTAGTAAGCTACGTGGGGTTCCCAAGTTCATTATCTCTGACAGAGATTCTAGAATCTAGAATATGGAAAAGTCTCCAAGATGCTTTAGGCACTCAATTAAAATTCAGTACTGTCTTTCATCCTCAGACCGATGGTCAGTAAAAAAGAACTATCTTGACACTAGAAGATATGCTTAGAGCATGTAGTCTAAGATTGGAAAGAAGATTGGGATTAAAACTTGCCATTGATCGAGTTTGCCTATAACAATAGTTTCCATGTCAGTATTAAAATGGCTCCATTTGAAGCTCTATAAGGGAGACCTTGCAGATCACCTATATGTTGGGTAGAGTCTGGAGAGAGACAAATAATACGACCAGATATTATATAGGCCAGCACAGAAAACATTCAACTTATCCGTTAAAGGTTGATACCCACACAAAATCAACAAAAGAGTTATGCCGATTAGAGGAGAAATAATGTCTCTTTTGAAGTCGGAGACTATGTTTTTTTGAAAGTTTCCCTATCAAAAGGAATTGTTAGATTCGAAAAGCGAAGCAAGTTGGCACCTCGCTATATTGGTCTATTTCAAATCCTGTAGAAGGTTGGAGATGCAGCATACTAGTTAGCCCTACCACCTACTCTTGAAGGAGTTCACAACATCTTTCATGTCTCTATGCTCAAGAAATATCTTCATGACCCATCCCATGTCATAGATCATGACAAGCTCCAGATCCAACCAAATCTAAGTTATGAAGAACAACTCGTGCAAATCTTGGACTTCAAAACAAAGGACCTCAAATTATAAGACGATTCCTTTAGTGAAAGTTTTTATGGAGAAACCAGTGAACAGGGGAAGCAACCTGGAAATGGAAGAAGAAATGAGGAGAAAGTACCTACGTCTTTTCGATATTCAAGTAATTTATCAGTTAGTTTTAAAATTCAAGGACAAATTTTGTTTAAGGGGGAGAGGATGTAAGGACCCACAAGATTACAGTTACGTACTAACATGTACATAATTATAAAAATGGTATATTCGTAAATACCGAAAAAGTATAAACGCAATTTTAAAAATATGTCCTATGATGCAATAGATGATTTTCATAAGATCTTAAGTGAAATTTATAGAGCTTCTAAAAGTGTCCTCAAATCACTAAAAATAAGTTAAATTAGGTGGAGAAGTGTGGAATGAAGCTAATTATAGAGAATATAGGGACTAAAATAAAAAAGTACTAAAGGATACTATTAAAGGATAAGGATACCGATAAAGGATAATTGTAAGGTTTCTTGGCCCTCAAGAAACCATGCCACCTCACCATACCACATGTCACCTTTATCATAAAAGGGGAGGGGGACTTGTTATTTTCCTATGCAAGTACATGGTTCTTTCTCTATGATTATTTTTCTATGCAAGTACACGGTCCCCTCTCCATGGTTATTTTCCTATCGCAAATGCACTATTTTCAAATATGTATTTTCTTACAAATTTAAGTAGATGCTACTAAGCTGAAATGCTGCCGAAATGACATAAGAGCCTAAATGGACTCTCAACCCATGCCTAAATTCCGTTCTATAAGTCTCCCATGCATGTATTTAGACACATTCTATGTATATGTTAAGATGATTAACCAACCGGTAGCTTAGAAACTAAGTGCCACGTAGGTTACTATGGGAGGAAAGGACTACCTATGGAAAGGGCTACCCTTAGAGGTGAAGCCGCCATAGCATGGAGCCACCCCTTGGAGGAAAGGGATACCTATGGAAAGGGTTACCATAGCGTGAAGCCACCCCTTGGAGGAAAGAGCTACCTATGGAAAGGGCTACTCGTAGAGGTGAAGCTGCTATAGCGTGGAACCACCCCTTGAGCTTGTGGGGGCCACCTCTAGAATCCTTTGTCTATCCGGTTAAACAAGTGATAAGATTTATGCTACGCCTATGCTATGTATATATATATATATATATATTTGATCTATGATCCTTCAACTATGCCATGTTATACCATGATCTTTATGATACTCACGCCATGCTATGATGCCACGCTATATTGCCATGCTATGATCTTTATGCCATGATGCTATGCCATGTCCCTATTATGCTTCTACTTATGCCATGCCATGATACTATGCTATGATCAATCCAAACCATGTCATGATGCTATGCAAGATCAAGTCAAGTCAAGCCATGATGCCACGCCATGATCTTTATGTTTATACCCACGTCATGCCATGCTACGCCATGGTTTTTTGACCATGATCCCTACATTAGTTGAAGCTTGTTATGTTATATTCTATCATGACATGATTTTATGGGTTTATCATGTTGTCTTTTTACGTTTATATATATATGATAAGTCATATAGTGGTATCATGTGCTTGCTAAGTCAGATGAGACTTACCCTTGGTTCCTAAGATTTTTCAGGTAAGGAGAAGTAAAGGTTAAGCTATGGGACTAGGAGATTTAGAGCTTTAAGATCGAACTTGTAACGACCCGCCATCCTATAATAGGGAATCCGATTACTAAATGGATGTCGGACCATTAACTGCGGGTTCGCACCCGGATCTCACACAACACGTCTGGAGGAGTAGGCGTTAAACAAGGCTAAATATAACAATCACACGGACTACAAAGAGATTACAAGCACGCATGAAGGAAAATAACAATGTCCGTATACAGTCCAACAATAATTACATAGTCCAAAGAATTAAATAAGTACAGGCAGAAGCAAAGTACAACAACATCGGGGCATACCTCGGAACTGAGATAGCTGCTGGTCCGCACACCAAGGAGACACCACACGCCGCCACACGCCATGAGGTCCACACCTGAAACCGCAGGGAGTGAGCCACACCAAAATTGGGCTCAGTAGGGATCATCTGATTCCCGCCTCCCACTCACACACCCACAAGTGTAATAATACAGAAAGATGGCAATTAAATAAGGCAGTAAACATAGCTCTCAAAATCTGATATGAAACGTATGCATAAACAATGCAGCAGGCACAATTCTAAGTAATCTGAATAACCCAACACAATGCCACAACTCATAACCAAGGGTCCAACTAAGCGACCAAACCACACTGACGACTGCAGACAAACGTCGCCTCCCAACATCACCAACACTCACGCCTGTCCGCCCCTACAGTGTTCCGGTCACCGTAGGGTGAGGTAGTGAGTCAAACTAGGACTAGCTGGGACCAGTGAACCACTTCTGCCCAGCTACGTGTGCACACAAGTAGTCTAGACTACTGTCCTACCGACCGGACTTCCTTTACGTCAGGCCTCGGCGCTTCAGGAGGGCTCTGGGGACCGGCGAAACCCCCGTCAAGCCGAAGCTATAGGAACTACCCACAACCCTAACCTCCCGGGCTGCGTCAGGACAAAGGGCGAAGGGTACCACTCGCAACCTTGATATCACAGGTCACATCAGGCCCAGTGGCTAAAGGGGTAAAACAACAACAGCACCACACCCAGCTCCATAGCAAGAAATGCGCCGGAAGGTGCCACGACAAAAAGGAAAGCCCCGACCCGCTGAGACCAAACAGCAACCCCTCGGATAGCGCGCTGGCTAGTCAGGCGCGACGGGCTCAAGGTGGTTCTGTTTCCCTCAGCCATAGGTGAAAACACCACATGTACCCCTTCCCCACCGGTACGGCAACAATGCCTCACAGACACCAAGGCCCTCCCACTTCGGCACAAGGTGAAAAACGTAAACCACAGCTGTTCCAATTCTACAATCGCATAAGCACACACACATGATATAATTCCATTCATACAGAAATCCTCAGCCTCGATGTACAACTTAAAGCATGCATTCATTGAACTATCTAACGGTGATACACATGTTAATAACAAGAGTTAATGAAGTTCTGCCTTGAATTGCGTCGCCCGTGGCCGACGCCGTTCAAGCCCCATAAACTGGTTCATTCAAACCCGACCTCAGAATGTGGCTAAAACGCGTCGTCCTAGGAAGCCGCCTTTTAGAAAGGCGTCGCTGTCCTCAGACGCCATTCACTACAGAACCTGAAACTTGCAGAAACCTTAATTAGGGTGATTTTTGCCTAAATGGCGTCGTGCTGACCCGTCGCCATTCTAAATGGCGTCGTCCGGGCGCGATGTCATTTAGCGCCAGAACCCCAAACTGACAAAACCTCAATCGGGGAGATTTCTGCCTAAATGGCGTCGTGCTGGCCCGTCGCCATTCCAAATGGCGTCGTCCTGGCACGACGTCATTTAGCGCCAGAAACCTGGTTCCGTAGCTCAACCTGAGGGTCCCCCTATCCATCCCAAATACCCCAAAAACACACCAAAACAGAAGAGGAAGAAGGGGAAACCGAACTACCATGTGAAACTCACAAATCCACGTTCATAAACACGGCCATTCCACTAAGAAAACCCTCTTAACATGCTCATTCTACCCCCAACACATCATGCTTCACAATGGGAATCACGGGCAAGATAACCACAATCCATGCAATGTTCGTCCCCCTACCGATCTCTTGGACTCCTCCTGGCTCCGCACTGCCAAACCGTCGCACCGCAGACCGCCGCCGGTATCCCAAGGACGTCGCCACTCCGCCGGGACGTTGGCCGCCGTCCGGAGAATGGAATGCTGCGAAGGAAGTGGTGGTGGTAGTGGTGAGAGGTAGAGAGGTAGTGGAGTGGTGGAAGAGGAAGAAGAGGAAGGGAAAGGGGAGAAGAGGGTCGGAAGGGGGTGGAGAGAGCGAGGAGAGAGAGTGAGAGGGTGAGAGTGAGGGAAAGAAGGGAAGGCTCGCAGGGTCAATCTGAAACAGGGTAAAACGCGTCGTCCGAGACAGACGCCTATCAGATGACAGGACGGGCCGTACTGACAGAAGCTCTGAAACGCGTCGCTCACCACAGACGCCGTTCAGACGACAAGACCGGCGCCATACACTGACATAGCAGGGTCGCAGTCTGAATGGCGTTGTCCATTTAGGACGCCGTTCAGACGACACTGTAGGCGCCCGGAACGTCCCCCGCTGCCGCTGCGTCTGTGAGGCTTTGGAATTGAGGTCTCTCCGTTCGTCTTAACACTGTGGCGATTTAAAGGGGGTTAGAAATTAAAGTGTGATCGCTAGGAGCATTACCTTTCGGTCCCTGTGCTCCGCAGGAGTGTAGGAAGTGATCGCGTGTTCTGTGGGAGCGGGAAATGTTGGTTCCTCCTTCTCTTCCTCCGGCCGGCCAGAGGAGGAGAGCCCGGCATTCTGCACGCGGAAATGTGGTAAGGATCCCTGGAAAGAAAAGACAAAATAGAAAATAACCCGATTAGAACTATAATATGTAGAATCTATCCATAAAAATATAAAAAACTAACTAGAATTGGAGGGAGACGCACCGGATGGGTGTTTGGGAGGGAAGGTGACCATATGTTATGCCCACCCACCTCCCGTTTTTTGTTTGAAACCTCTGGGGGTAAATAGGGATTACTAAGTCATTCTAGGATGCATGCATGCAGATAAATGCTCGTGTGTGAAAAGTGAAATGATGTGTTGAAGGTAAAAAGAGAGTGAAAGAGGGTGAATGTTACGGCATGGATGGAAATTGGAAATACAATGAAGGGGAAAAGGTGAAAAGTAAAGAGAAGGTTAGGAAGACAAGCCCATTCGGAATGGCGTTCCTCCTGAAACAACCCTCTGACTCTTTGCCCGTTCGACTCCTCAAAGCCGACCCGCTCCGAGAAAGAAACTCCTTCTTAATCCACCCTTTCCAACCCCAACCCCCTTGCTCGAGGGAACCTGGGGGGTTTAAATAGATGAAGGAAAAAATAGGAGAAAATAGGGGTCTAAATCCTCGTAAATCAACCTTTAGCCAATAGGAAGTGGTCAAAGGTCGGAGGTGGTGCGCGCGGCAGTCGCCGGAGTGGGGAGTGATCGGAGTAGTGGGGACGTGGGCGGCGAGTAGAGGAGATCGTATGGAAGACGAGGTCAAGGGGGTGGTTAGGGAGTGGACGGCCAGGCAACATGCCTTCTAATCTCGTGGTGGAAGGCGGCCCGGTTGGCCTTCGAAGGGGGTGGAAGGCAAGGGGTGGCCTTCGAAGGGGGTGGAAGGCGGACTGGCTGGCCTTCCACGAAAAGGTGGTGAAAAGTGAAAAAGGTGGCCAAAAAGTGGAAGGCAAGGTAGCTAGCCTTCCAAGGGGGTAGAAGGCAAGGGGTGGCCTTCGAAGGGGGTGGAAGGCGGACTGGCTGGCCTTCCACGAAAAGGTGGTGAAAAGTGAAAAAGGTGGCCAAAAGGTGGAAGGCAAGGTAGCTGGCCTTCCAAGGGGGTAGAAGGCAAGGGGTGGCCTTCGAAAGGGGTGGAAGGCGGACTAGCTGGCCTTCCACGAAAAGGTCGTGAAAAGTGAAAAAGGTGGCCAAAAGGTGGAAGGCAAGGTGGCTGGCCTTCGAAGGAGGTGGAAGGCAAGGGGTGGCCTTCGAAGGAGGCGGAAGGCAAGGGGTGGCCTTCGAAGGAGGTGGAAGGCAAGGGGGCTGGCCTTCCACGAAAAGATGGTAAAAAGTTGACTAGAGCCGGGATTTGGTTAATGGGCTTAGTTGTTAGTGAGCTGGGATGGCTGAATGGGGAAATGACAGAGATAAAGGGCTAATGGTGGAGGGGATTTATGACCAGAGGGGTGGTCCAAAATCGGTGTCTACAAATGCCCCTCCGGGACACCTGTTTTACAGTGGAGTGGAACGGAATGATAAATAGGTGTTCCGGAAATCGAACCAGATTTTGGACAGCCCGGAGACGGATGAACTATATCCCCAAGGATGACATGCGAATGCGGCAAATGCATGAAGGCTGGCTATTTGAGTTGTAAGAGTGGTTTAAGAAAAGGAACAAAGTTCAGTACTAGAGAATCACAGCCCGTGGGACCCTCGGGTACTGGAACCGCGAGGCCTTGGCGTACCAGAATATAGCGATCTGGCCCAAGGGGATCTCGAGCATGAAAGGTGTAGAAGTGTGACTTGAAGAACTCTCAACACAACGGGCGCGCGGTGGCCTGGCGCATCATGGGATCGCCAAGTGAGAGAATCTCAAGCACACGTGTTGAAAAAAAAAAAAAAAAAAAAAGAGGAAGAGGTCTTGCAATTCAAAGGGCTAACAGACGTACAACTGCCAGACTCACAGATCAGCGATGGGTTAAGCAGAGTGATGAATTCTGGTCATTGCCCTTAGGGCGGGAATGGTGGATGATGCTTATGCAATGCATGCTGGTTTAAAATTTAGAAAATAAATTCCTAATGCAAATAGGAGGGATTTATTGGCCAATCGAATAACTTGGAGAATATAGACTCCTCATTATTTTGTTTAAAGAGGAACTCAGAGTCCATACGCCCGAAGTTATTAGCCTCCTGTGTCTTCAATCCTACTTGCTTCGGATTTCCTGCAGTTGCAAGAACGCACATCAGTAAATGTAAATAATCAATGATCCACAATATCTTAATGACAAGCTGCAAGGAAACGAGGGACAAAGGTCCCTGTCGAGTCGAAGCCAGCACGGAAGATATGGCCATTCTCAAAGTAGAATGCCAATCCGGCTGCTTTTGGCTTCGACTCGACAGCAAAAGTGTCCACCTTTTGGACATAGAATCCTTTTCCTGTATGCACAAAAATGAAGGGGAAATAGTTAGTAGTATCTGTTTTCGGCCCCTTGCCCAAAAGAGCAACTACCTTTTTCCTAGCCTTCGCATAGGGTCAAGGGGCCGTGTTACTATCGAAACTGATGCAAGAAGTAAATATGCAAATGATAGCGGATATTAACAAGTGGAGTGTGTGATGAAAACATGTTTTTGATTCCGCCTGCCTGGTGACTGCCCAAACTTAGGCTGGTTGAATGATGAAAGGGAAATGCGCACTCGACTTCCCAGGTATCTTAAGCACGCATCTAGATTGATTTGGGCCTCTAGACTCCTCAAACTAACCTTGACCGGTTAAGACTCATACTGATGACAATACCGTCATGCCATGCTTAGGCTCCCAGCTGCTTCCGACCACCAAGTTTGCCCAAAAGGTTTTCGAGGTAAATAATTTGCCCGACCTGGGTCTCTTTCCTCACAATCTAGAAGGTATATGATGGAACACCTTGGAACCCTAACGGTCAACCGCGCGACGCTTACCCGGAATCAGACGCCGTCGCACCGATTGGTGAGGCGCATGCATTGACCTAAGCCCGAAGTTTTCGAGAGTACACATTGAGATTATGGTTAAGAAGTTAGTTCCCCAGAAACATCGACATTACTCTTCACCCATTTTGGACTCCTATGATCATGTGGGCATGTGACGATTTTTGAAAAACGAACCATTTTAAAATGATATTCAGTCTTTAAATAGCTATCTCGTGTCAAACCTTGAGGGAGAAAAAGTGAAGAAATTTTGGAGACAAACTTCACAGGAGGATCCACAAAATCGTTAAAAGGGGGAGCTATAACAAAACAGACCCCTTTTGACCTCTTAGATGCCCCTATTTTGACTTTTCAAGCCTTTGGTAGATTTAATGGCCAGGCACGGTCACGACCAGGCTTTTTTGTATGATTGCTTGAACCCCTTTTCTTTTTTTGTATTTCTTTTTGATGCTTTTGACATTTTTCAGGGTTATTTGATATTCCGCCTGCGGGGACACTACCCTCTTCACATGCTCTGGTCCTTTACATTTCATTTTTGGGTCCTTTTTTGAAGGGTTACATCTATCGGGTTGTTGAGGAACCGCAGTTTGCTGAGCTCGACCATTTAAGGGCGTCAACTGTCCTGATCGGTCGAGAGACGAAGAGCAAAGGTTGCATTTTGACAGTATGCTAAAGACTTGGAACTCATTTTAAGAAGGTTCCCTTTTGAAAAAACGTGTAAGTGTGTGCATCTCATGATGATCATAGGGATCCGTATGAAAATAAAGTAGACACGTCCAAGGTTCTGGTGGACCAAAATCTTAGCCAAATCCTAATGTTAACCCAATCTATCATGCAACTAGACCTAGACAGGGCGTTACATGGCAATTACCAGACAATTGGATTTTGTGTCTTTTCTGGTTTTTTTGTCATTTTCATTAAAGTATGTACATATTTACAAATATTTTTGATGTTTTTTGGATATTCGATTTTTTTGAGATTTTGAAATTTTTGAGTTTTTTGTATTATTATTATTTTATTTATTTATTTATTTTGTGTATTTTTAAGGGTAAAACTTCTTCAAATAGACTCCTATCCAAAGGAAAACTTTTCAACAATTTTCAAATACTTACACTTATTTGCTAACTAAAAATGAAAGAACTTACTTAGCTCTACAATTTGTAGATAAAGAGGAAGCTATCCAATCCCTAAGCGATTATGCACAAAACTCAGGGAGTGAGTCAGACATGTTGCAAAGGTGGGTCCTTGAGACACAGACCTAATGATGCCAGAATTGCCCCAGGAGTGTGCTACGACCGGTGATAAAAGTCTGAGAGGGGCAAGTGTGTGAAATAGGAAGGGAATGAGAGCGGTGGGTACCTGTTCATCCCTCACTAAGGAGGCTCCTTCTTGTTGAGTGGTTGGTTCATAGAATAGCAGCTGTATACCGAACTCTTTTGCATCTTCTCTTTGAACCTCATTGCTTGTTTCCTTCAACTCATCCTCAAGATAGTGTATCTTGAGTACCTCTTGACTTTCCTTCGCAAAGTGATCCAAGAGACTTCATTTTCCTGATCCTTCAGTTGGAATGGTTAGTATGTAACCCAATTTGAATCCTCCACTGGTCAGATTTTCAAAGATAGGTTCTTGAATTCCCTGCTTTTCATTGCCTAACCCAGATCCCGAACTATACCCCATTTTGTCCATAAGCTGCCAACCTATGCTAGGCTGGGGCTTGAGCTGAGAGTCAACCGATGAAAGGATGGGCTCTGCCCCTTTTCCAGAAGTGATCATGGATGGAATTTGTTCAGTCGAGAGTGATCCCAAAGACTCAAGATAGGGGGTACCCTTCATTTTGACAATCTTCCCAGTTTATGGGAATTTATAGCACTGATGATTAGTGGAGGGCACTCCCAGGGTCTGGTCCATCCAAGGCCTTCTCAGAACGACGTTGTATATGGGCTTGGCATTAAGGATGTAGAATTCAAAGATTATGGCCACTGGCCCAATTTCCAGTTTCCCATTTGAGACCATCATGGAAGTAGACTCAATCTCTTCTGGATCAATCCCTATTTTCTTGAGGGTCTTGGGTGGACAAACATTGATTGATGCCCCGGCATCCAACAGGGTGGAGTCCAATGAGTGACCCTTGAGTGTTGCAGTTAAGCATGAGGGAAGGGATTGGCACTCAGGGGGAGCTAGACCCTTATCTGTGAAGGATATCGTAGGTGTCTGGGTGACTGAGAGAATGGCATTTGTGACCCCCCTGATAGGAAGATCTTCATTGAGTGTAACTCGCTGGAGGAATTTGAACAATGTCTCCCTATGTGTAGGAGATCTCCTAATCAACCCTAGGATCAGAATCTTGGCGGGAGTTCTCCCTAGATGTTGTAGGATGTCATACTTGGATGGAGTAATCCTTTTAGACAGATCTGAATACTCTTGAGAGTCCAAGGGTTGACTTGTTGGGGGAATGATGCGATTTCTCAGTGTAACACCAATTGGACTGGGGTCCACTGCCTGATCTGACTTTAGTGGTTGAACTGGTGGGGAATTCAATAGGCAGAATTGGGTTACTGGACCTGGCTTTGGTGTTGGACCCAAGATGGATGGAGGAGGTTCTCTGATTGAAATTGAGGGAACTTGGACCAGCGTGACTGGGTTGGTGGCTGTTGGTTGTTCCCTAGGTCGTATCAAGACCAAAGGTTTGTCTTGGATAATAGTGGAGACTCCTTGCAACGGCTACCTAGGTTTGGTCATCCTAGTGGAGCACTCACGCCATGTCCCAACCTCTTCATACTCCCAGTACTGTCCTCTGCGATCGACATTTGGTTCCAAATTTTTGACAAGGGTGCTCACCCTTTCTAAAGAGCTAGTTGGATCTTGAGCTACCTGATGAGAGGGCGGAGGGAACTGCTGAATATTCCTTGACTTCCAAGGTTTTAGTAGCCTCTTTCATGTGCCCCCAATTGATCTTGGCACTAGAGGAAGGAGGAACTGCTGAATATGGTTTCTGATTGGATTGGTTGTCTGATCTGGACATAGGACTGGGTGACCTAAAGGGCTGCCCCAAAGCACTCACCTGTTCATTGATTGTCACTCCCTCCATTGGTGGAATCCTCTTACTTCTGTTTTGATTTTCAAAAAAGGATGGCAAAGTGGAACTCCAGATCTGAGATTGAACTACCCGAGCTCGATTATAAAGTTGTGCGAATGTGTGAAATTCGCTTAGCATGAGGATAGACCGAAGCTGCGGGGTAGCGTTGTTGACCAACATGGTGATAGCTTGAGATTCGGGGATTTCCACTTCTGCCCTAGAGGCCATTGCCCTCCACCTGTTGGCAAAATATGTGAACTCCTCTTCAGGCTTCATCTTCTCCATCACAAGATCAAACAAAGTGGGAGGCATGGTTGTCATGTGACTAAACTGAGTGATGAATTTTTCAGAGACCATATCAAAATTGATTAAGTCTGTGGCGGGCAAGGAAGAAAACCATCTTAAGGCCTCACCTTCTAAGGATTTCTGGAACAGATGGACAAGGAGGACTCTGTCGTAGAGCCATTGATGGGAATCCATGAGGAAGCTTGACAGGTGATCATGAGGGTCAGAGATGCCATCATATTTCCTGTATTCGGGGGCTTTGAATCCTGGTGGAAAGTAGGCCGGAGGGAGCTTGTAACAGCTCAGGAGAGAGTGCGGTTGTTTCAGGGTAAGTTTCTCGGCCATGAGCTTACGCACATAGGTTTCAACCTCACTTTTGTAAATGAATTCTTTCTGCTCGGGAGGAGGTGTAGTTGGAGAGACTGGAATCGGCATGACAGGTGGAGCAACTGGAGTAGGAGTTGGCTGGTTGATGCGGGTCTGAGCTCTGTTGGGAGATCCTTGGAAGTGAGTTCTCCAAGGAGTGGCATCTTGAGTTTTGCCACGGGAGGCCCACTGGATGAGTTGATCAGGGGTGTACCGTGATAACACGGCAGTAAGTTCCGGATCCTCCCTCGGGCTTTGGAAGTTTCTGTTGGAGATTACAGGGTCACTTTCTGAAGAGGAAGATTCATCCAAGTATCTTGCCTTAAGTTCCTCTCTAGGTGTTTGGAACATGTCCACAAATGTTAGTTGTGGATACTCTTCAATCTCAAACAGAGGGTTGTGAATAACATTGTCACCGAACTGGTCCATGTCATCAGACACAGCATTGACATACATTCGGTTCATTATGAAGTACATACCCTAAATGATTTTATGTTTCACTTGGAAGGTTAACTGTGTATTATGAGAGTCAGTTTCTAACAAATCAAGTTCAAACCCTTAACGACCCTGGACTTTTTCTTTCAAAACATGTTCCACCAAGGTTTAATTAGGTGTCTTTAAATTTTGAAATGATTCTCTCAATGACACCTATAGGTGGATGATTGTGAATGGAAAGGTTTAATTAATCTCTCACACAAATCCGTGGTTCCTATGAGGTGGTTTCAGGTACAACCTGCTCGGCGGCCAAGTGGGAATCCCTGGCTCGCGGAGACTGATGGAGGTTCCCAACAGAATAAGACTAGTCGCACCCGAGTGGGAATCCTCAGGTGGAGAGTCAGATCCTGCGGGAGAGGTAACTAGAAGTGTGATGCCAGCTCTTCCTTAAAACCCCCGCGGAGGACACCCCAAAAAATCTAAAAAGTTAACAAACAGCAGGTCAGAACATCTAACAATTCAACAGAACAGGTAGCAGCACATCATACAAGAACAGCAGTAGCGAGCAGAAAAGGACAAAGAACCAACGAGAGGTCGACAGCTAGGGGTTGGCCGTCTAATGGGTCGGACGGCCAGGTGCTGGCCGTCCAAGGGGATGTCGACGGCCAGGGGCTGGCCGTCCAATGGGTCGGACGGCCAGGTGCTGGCCGTCCAGTGGGAGGTGGACGGCCAGGGGCTGGCCGTCCAATGGGTCGGACGGCCAGGTGCTGGCCGTCCAATGGGTGTGTCGACGGCCAGGTGCTGGCCGTCCAGGGGGTCTGACGGCCAGGGGCTGGCCGTCCAGGGGTTAATGGCCGTCCGGGATCCTTACCTTCTTTTCCTTTTCGCCGCAACGCGTGCAGCGGGCTATAGGTGTCCCACCGTGATCGCCAGAGGGCTGTAGGCGCCCGGAACGTCCCCCGCTGCCGCTGCGTCTGTGAGGCTTTGGAATCGAGGGTCTCTCCATTCGTCTTAGCACTGTGGCGATTTAAAGGGGGTTAGAAATTGAAGTGTGATCGCCAGGAGCATTACCTTTCGGTCCCTGTGCTCCGCAGGAGTGTAGGAAGTGATCGCGCGTTCTGTGGGAGCGGGAAATGCTGGTTCCTCCTTCTCTTCCTCCGGCCGGCCAGAGGAGGAGAGCCCGGCATTCTGCACGCGGAAATGTGGTAAGGATCCCTAGAAAGAAAAGACAAAATAGAAAATAACCCGATTAGAACTATAATATGTAGAATCTATCCATAAAAATATAAAAAACTAACTAGAATTGGAGGGAAACGCACCGGATGGGTGTTTGGGAGGGAAGGTAACCATATGTTATGTCCACCCACCTCCCGTTTTTTGTTTGAAACCTCTGGGGTAAATAGGGATTGCTAAGTCATTCTAGGATGCATGCATGCAGATAAGTGCTCGTGTGTGAAAAGTGAAATGATGTGTTGAAGGTAAAAAGAGAGTGAAAGAGGGAGAATGTTACGGCATGGATGGAAATTGGAAATACAATGAAGGGAAAAAGGTGAAAAGTAAAGAGAAGGTTAGGAAGACAAGCCCATTCGGAGTGGCGTTCCTCCTGAAACAGCCCTCAAACTGTTTGCCCGTTTGACTCCTCAAAGCCGACCCGCTCCGAGAAAGAAACTCCTTCTTAATCCCCCCTTTCCAACCCCAACCCCCTTGCTTCAGAGAACCTGGGGGGTTTAAATAGATGAAGGAAAAAATAGGAGAAAATAGGGGTCTAAATCCCAGTAAATCAACCTTCAGCCAATAGGAAGTAGTCAAGGGTCGGAGGTGGTGCACGCGGCAGTCGCCGGAGTGGGGAGTGATCGGAGTAGTGGGGACGTGGGCGGTGAGTAGAGGAGATCGTGGGGAAGACGAGGTCAAGGGGGTGGTTAGGGAGTGGACGGCTAGGCAACATGCCTTCTAATCTCGTGGTGGAAGGTGGCCCGGTTGGCCTTCGAAGGGGGTGGAAGGCGGACTGGCTGGCCTTCCATGAAAAGGTGGTGAAAAGTGAAAAAGGTGGCCAAAAGGTGGAAGGCAAGGTAGCTAGCCTTCTAAGGGGGTAGAAGGCAAGGGGTGGCCTTCGAAAGGGGTGGAAGGCGGACTGGCTGGCCTTCCACGAAAAGGTGGTGAAAAGTGAAAAAGGTGGCCAAAAGGTGGAAGGCAAGGTAGTTGGCCTTCTAAGGGGGTAGAAGGCAAGGGGTGGCCTTCGAAGGGGGTGGAAGGCGGACTGGCTGGCCTTCTACGAAAAGGTGGTGAAAAGTGAAAAAGGTGGCCAAAAGGTGGAAGGCAAGGTGGCTGGCCTTCGAAGGAGGTGGAAGGCAAGGGGTGGCCTTCGAAGGTGGCGGAAGGCACGGGGTGGCCTTCGAAGGAGGTGGAAAGCAAGGGGGCTGGCCTTCCACGAAAAGATGGTAAAAAGTTGACTAGAGCTGGGATTTGGTTAATGGGCTTAGTTGTTAGTGAGCTGGGATGGCTGAATGGGGGAATGACGGAGATAAAGGGCTAATGGTGGAGGGGATTTATGACCAGAGGGGTGGTCCAAAATCGGTGTCTACAGACACGACAGGGGCCGTACTCTCGCGGCCCGAAACCCGCCCACGTGGCGCAACAGCAACACACCTAAATGGCGTCCACCTAGCAAGACGCCGTTTGAAAGGCGTCGTGCAGGACAGACGTCATTCAGAAGAAATTCTCAAGACCCCTCAAGGTCCAAACCGGGGAACCCGACCCGAAAGTGACTCGAATACTGAACCCGAAACCTCGGTCCTTACATTCTCCCTCCCCTTAAAAGAATTTCGTCCTCGAAATTACAACCGCTCACACGCCAACCACGGCTAACCAATACATGCCGGCAACACAGATCACATCAATCATTCCCACTGATTGCATTCATACACTGGCTCCACTCAATTGGTCAATTAAATCATCACTAAGCTAACCAAGATCCTCAATTCTGCCAAAAAGTTGATAGACCGAAATAACCGTATATTAACAAGGCACATATTACAAAACTGATTCTCCATCATGTCCAAAGTACATACAAAGTGCCATAAGAGTTCGCAACTACTACCGAATAAGACAAGATAAAAGTGCTCACTTATCCTAGCATCTCGGACCTCCACTAAGAGACATAACACCACTCAAAGTCCCGGGCTCCTACTGACCACTCGGCTCCTGACCTGTCTTATTCTTCTGAGGACAGTTCCTCGTGAGATGTCCCTTCCTAGCACAGCCAAAACAGCTACCAGTGACTAACGGACATATCCGATTGCCATCATACCTGCCACAGCGGGGACAACGATCTGCAGCATCCCGTCTCGCTTCCTGTTGCTTACTGACCACTGTCTGCATCTGTTGAACCGAACCATCTTCATCCTCATCACAAGGCACCTCTTAGAATTCTAGCTCAAAGGAACTAGAACCGCCTGACGAAAAGACTGCTGATTTGTCCTTGCCTTGCTGCTCCCCTCGTGCTGATTGCTCCGACTCCTTCGCCATTCGTTGGAACTGAGTCTCTACCGCTGCCGCGCACTGAACCGCTGACGCCAGATCTCTACAACAATGAGATGCCACCATTTCCCTCATATCATGCCGAAGTCCATCCACAAATCTCTCCGTCCGACGTTCCTCATGCTCAGATATGTATGGAACAAATCTTTCAAGAGCTACAAATTTCATCTGATATTCTAGAACTGACATACCATTCTGCACCAATTCCATAAACTCTCTTTCCTTGGCCTTCCGAACGTGCCTCGGAAAGTACTGTCCACTAAACTCTCTCACAAAGTCTTCCAAAGGGATCTCTCTCAAGGACCGATCTGGAAACATCATCCCCTTAATGGTAGCCCACCAATCATAAGCATCATCCTTCAGCAAGTAGGTTGCCAACAAGGTCTTGTCATTCTCAACACATTCAAGAACATCAAATGCCTTCTCCACTTCCTTAATCCAATGAGCTGCCGCGTCTGGAACTGGTTGACCCGTGAAAGAAGGGGGCTTCAACTTCAAGAACCGCTCCATCACCATGGACTGGCCACCTCGGGAATTGGACCCCTCACTTCCATCTCCCTGCTGGTATCTAGACATTGCCCCAATCATAGCTTCCATGAAACGATCCACATTATGCCCTTCTGCCCCCAAACTGCCATCGTCTGCCCTCGAACCACGAGCCAACGGAACTCTCCTCTTCGGCGCCATCACTACCCCACAGACACGAAAATTGAACCAAAACACGTCAAAACCTACCAATCTACACCAGCAGCAATCGCCTGTACTGACTCGTACTTATTGTTGGACTATAATATCTAACCTAGTTTACCACATACTCAACCAGACTGAGCTCTGATACCATCTGTAACGACCCGCCATCCTATAATCGGGAATCCAATTACTAAATGGATGTCAGACCATTAACTGCGGGTTCGCACCCGGACCTCACACAACACGTCTGGAGGAGTAGGCGTTAAACAAGGCTAAATATAACAATCACACGGACTACAAAAAGATTACAAGCACGCAGGAAGGAAAATAACAATGTCCGTATACAGTCCAACAATAATTACACAGTCCAAAGAATTAAATAAGTACAGGCAGAAACAAAGTACAACAACATCGAGGCATACCCCGGAACTGAGATAGCTGCTGGTCCGCACACCAAGGAGACACCACACGCCGCCACACGCCACGAGGTCCACACCTGAAACCGCAGGGAGTGAGCCACACCATAATTGGGCTCAGTAGGGATCATCCGATCCCCGCCTCCCACTCACACACCCACAAGTGTAATAATACAGAAAGATGGCAATTAAATAAGGCAGTAAACATAGCTCCCAAAATTTGATATGAAACGTACGCATAAACAATGCAGCATGCACAGTTCTAAGTAATCCTAATAACCCAACACAATGCCACAACTAATAACCAAGGGTAAAACTAAGCGACCAAACCACACTGACGACCGCAGACAAACGTCGCCTCCCAACATCACCAACACTCACGCCTGTTCACCCCTACAGTGTTTCGGTCACTGTAGGGTGAGGCAGTGAGTCAAACTAGGACTAGTTGGGACCAGTGAACCACCACTGCCCAGCTATGTGTGCACCAAAGCAGTCTAGACTACTGTCCTACCGACCAGACTTCCTCCACGCCAGGCCTCGGCGCTTCAGGAGGGCCCTGGGGACCGGCGAAACCCCCGTCAAGCCGAAGCTATAGGAACTACCCACAACCCTAACCTCCTCGGCAGCGTCAGGACAAAGGGCGAAGGGTACCACTCGCAACCTTGATATCACAGGTCACATCAGGCCCAGTGGCTAAAGGGGTAAAACAACAACAGCACCACACCCAGCTCCACAGCAAGAAATGCGCCGGAAGGTGCCACGACAAAAAGGAAAGCCCCGACGCGCTGAGACCAAACAGCAACCCCTCGGATAGCGCACTGGCTAGTCAGGCGCGACGGGCTCAAGGTGGTTCTGTTTCCCTCAGCCATAGGTGAAAACACCACATGTACCCCTTCCCCACCGATACGGCAACAATGCCTCACAGACACCAAGGCCCTCCCACTTCGACACAAGGTGACAAACATAAACCACAGCTGTTCCAATTCTACAATCGCATAAGCACACACACATGATATAATTTCATTCACACAGAAATCCTCAGCCTCGATGTACAACTTAAAGTATGCATTCATTGAACTATCTAACAGTGATACACATGTTAATAACAAGAGTTAATGAAGTTCTGCCTTGAATCGCGTCGCCCGTGGCCGATGCCGTTCAAGCCCCATAAACTGGTTCATTCAAACCCGGCCTCAGAATATGGCCTAAAACGCGTCGTCCTGGGAAGCCGCCTTTTAGAAAGGCGTCGCTGTCCTCAGACGCTATTCACAACAGAACCCGAAACTTGCAGAAACCTTAATTGGGGTGATTTCTGCCTAAATGGCGTCGTGCTGACCCGTCGGCATTCTAAATAGCATCGTCCAGGCGCGACGTCATTTAGCGCCAGAACCCCAAACTGACAGAACCTCAATCGGGGAGATTTCTGCCTAAATGGCGTCGTGCTGGCCCGTCGCCATTCCAAATGGTGTCGTCCTAGCACGACGTCATTTAGCGCCAGAAACCTGGTTCTGTAGCTCAACCCGAGGGTCCCCCTATCCACCCCAAATACCCCAAAAACACACCAAAACAGAAGAGGAAGAAGGGGAAACCGAACTACCATGTGAAACTCACAAATCCACGTTTATAAACACGGCCATTCCACTAAGAAAACCCTCTTAACATGCTCATTCTACCCCAAACACATCATGCTTCACAATGGGAATCACGGGCAAGATAACCACAATCCATGCAATGTTCGTCCCCCTACCGATCTCTTGGACTCCTCTTGGCTCCGCACCGCCAAACCGTCGCACCGCAGACTGCCGTCGGTACCCCGAAGACGTCGCCACTCCGCCGGGACGTCGGCCGCCGTCCGGAGAATGGAACACCGCGAAGGAAGTGGTGGTGGTAGTGATGAGAGGTAGAAAGGTAGTTGAGTGGTGGAAGAGGAAGAAGAGGAAGAAGAGGAAGGGAAAGGGGAGAAGAGGGTCGGAAGGAGGTGGAGAGAGCGAGGAGAGAGAGTGAAAGGGTGAGAATGGGGGAAAGAAGGGAAGGCTCGCGGGGTCAATCTGAAACAGGGTAAAACGCGCCGTCCGAGACAGATGCCTATCAGATGACAGGACGGGCCGTACTGACAGAAGCTCTGAAACGCGTCGCTCACTACAGACGCCGTTCAGACGACAAGACCGTCGCCGTACACTGACATTGCAGGGTCGCAGTCTGAATGGCGTCGTCTATTCAGGACGCCATTCAGACGACACGATAGGGGCCGTACTCTCGCGGCCCGAAACCCGCCCACGTGGCGCAACAGCAACACACCTAAATGGCGTCCACCTAGCAAGACGCCGTTTGAAAGGCGTCGTACAGGACAGACATCATTCAGAAGAAATTCTCAAGACCCCTCAAGGTCCAAACCGGGGAATCTGACCCGAAACTGACCCGAATACTGAACCCGAAACCTCAGTCCTTACAGAACTACTACTTAATTGATATAGTACATGAATATGTTTAGAGATTTTGTGCAAATATTGTAATTCACGTTATTTGTTATTAGTAGATAAATTTGTTGTTATGATGGTTGATTCATAGTGTTATGGATGTATGTATGTGCTCACTCTGGAGTAAGTATATGTTTGGGTTGTTCCCACTGTGGTGCGCTCACTGATTCAAAGTAAGCCGGCATGACTGAACTGGGGTAGCGGGGCATTACAGATTTTGTCCTCAGCTAACTTCCAAGTTCATACTCCTAGTTCATTGTTCACCTTAATATAAACAAAATTTAGGTCACACTAATATAGCTGCCTAATATGCTGAAGACTGCTGAGGGCAACCTTTAAAAGGAAACGCCCGCTATCCTTATAGTTGGTAAGACCAACAAGAAAAGGAAGGCAGTCTAAGCCTTTAAGAAAGGTAAGGGATAAAAGCAAAACAAGTAGAAGCTATCTTTTAAGAAGGACAAAGGCAAAGGAGTAGAAAATGGTGAATGCTTCCACTGCCACCAGAAGGGTTACTGAAAGAGCAACTGCAAGGAGTACCTCAAAGAAAAATCTCAGGAAAAGGTGAAGCTTTGAGAAGTTTCATGTATCTATATGATAAATATACACTTATCTCTTAGAGATTCTACATCTTGGATATTGGATATGCTTCTCATGTCTGCAATGATGTATAGGTGCTCACAAGTAAGAGGAAGTTGAGCAAGGGCAAGATGGACTTGAGGAGGAAATGATGTAAAGACTGTGACGCTCATTGTGGGGACAGTAGACCTCTAGATTCCATTCAGATAGTGAATCATATTATTTGACTATTATTATGTTCTTAGCATAATAAAGAATATTATTTATACTTCTTTTTTAACAGAATATGATACAAATTAACTTTTAAGAATAATTATTGTTCAATTTATTATATTAATAAACTTATTGCTTTAACAAATTGGGTTAATGGATTGTATATGTTGGATCGTTGTTATGATTCTCTTTACCTTGACAGAGCTCCTAAAAGGAGTAAGAATGGTGTGAACCAAGCCTATCTATGGCATTGTTGGCTTGGAGACATTGGCGAGAACAGATTCCCGAAGATGTATAAAGATGGATATTTAGATCCATTTTATTATGAATAATTTGCTACTTGTGAGTCCTGTTTGATGGGTAAGTTGTCTAAGTCTCCATTTATAGGACATGGAGAAAGGGTCGAAGACTTATTGAAACTAGTACGTTCTGATGTATATGGTACAATATCTATCCAAGCCAAAGGTGACTTCTCATACTTCATCACGTTCATAGATGACTTCTCTAGTTTCGGTTGTATATTTAATGAAATACAAGTTGGAAGCTTTTGAAAAGTTTAAAAAATTTAAGAATGAAGTAGAGAAGCAAACTGAAAAGCATAATAAAACTCTTCGATCGGATCAATGAGGGGAATACTTAAGTATAGAGTTCACACAATTCTTGAAGGATAAGGATACCCTTTCGCAGTAGACTCCTCCCTATACACCTCAGATGAATGATATATAAGAAAAGAAGAATCATATTATATGGGACATGGTGTGATCCATGATGAGCTTTTCATAAGTACTAGTGTCTCTTTAGGGATATGCGCTATAGTCAACTACATATTTATTGAACAGGATTCTAGCAAGTCTGTTACTTCCACTCCATATGAGATATGTAAGGGTAGGAAGCCTGACTTTAAGCATGATAAAGTCTGTAGTTGTCTTACTCATGTGAAGAGACATGATCCGAATAAGTTGGAATCACGAACTAAAAGGTGTAGGTTTGTAGGATACTCAAAAGAGATTTTTGGGTACTACTTTATTATCCTAACAAACAAAAGGTGTTTGTCGCCAGGAGAACTATCTTCTTAGAAGAGGAATACCTTCTCCAAGAGGACAGTGGGAGTAAAGTAGCTCTATAAAGGTTCAAGATCCATAGACTGTACCTGATTCATTAGATGAGCCACAAGTTTCTGAACATGTTCAAGAGTATATATAGGAACTATGAAGGTCTTCTAGGGTACTGAGACAACCCGAAAGATATGTTTGACATATATGTGAGGGAGACTCATGTATGCCCTATAATGAGGATGATGATCCGAAGACCTACCATTAGGCCATTGAGAGTCCCGAGGCTAAAAAATGGCGAGAGGTCATGAATTTTAGGATAGAGTCCATGTATACCAACTAAGTTTGGAATTTGGAGGACCAACGATGGCAAGAATAACTCTTTAAAAAAAAGATTAGTGCAAATGGACGAATTGACACTTATAAGTATAATCAAAGGCCAGGCATTGGCTATGACAAACCTTTCTCACCGATTGCTATGATAAAGTCAATTAGAGTTATTCTTGCCATCGTTGCACACTATGATTATAGGATCTGACAGATAGATGTGAAGACTGTCTTCCTTAATGGAAGCCTTGAGGAAGAGGTGTATATCATACAACCTGAGGGCCTTATATCCAAAGAGTTTTCAAATAAAGTGTGCAAGGTTCAGAGATCTATCTATGGATTAAAACAGACATCCTGAAGCTAGAACACAAGATTTGGTGAGGCTATCAAGTCTCATGACTTCATTAAGAATGCAGATAAGCTTTGTGTATATAAGAAGACCAGTGGGAGTGCTATCAACTTTCTGGTACTTTACATTAATGACATCCTACTCATTGGGAATGATGTAGCGATGTTATCGTCTGTAAAGATATAGTTGTCAAATAATTTTTCCATGAAAGATTTAGGAGAAACATCCTATGTATTAAGAATATGGATCTATAGAGATAGATCAAAGAGGATGCTTGACTTGACCCAATCCGTGTACACAATTATCAAAATTTTGGGCATGAAAAATTTTAAGAGAGGTCTTATATTGATGAAACATAGAATTTATCTCTCTAGGGAGTAGTCACCTAAGACTCCTAAAGAGAGGGCATTGATGGACTAAGTACCCTATGCCTCTACCATAGGATCTATCACGTATATCATGATATGTACAAAGCTTGATGTAGCATATGCTTGTGAGTGCTTAAAATGAGTGTGTGATTATCATGAAAAACTATGTTATTTAAGTGAAAAATAAACCTATTAAAAAGAAACTAAGTGATGTGATCGCCAGAAACTTTTGACTTAAAAGTTCCAAAAGAAGATTTGATCGCCTACCTGTTTGGACGTGGGAGATATTGAGCTCTTGGTTCCCCTCCTTCAGCCGGCTGGAGAAAGAGAGCCCTTTCTTGTCTTTGTTCTTGCTTTAATTGTTGTTGAGTTTTGAGGATCGTCCAAAGTCCTTATTGTTTGCTATTGATTTCCTTCTCTTTGATTCTCCTTTGTACCTTGCAAGAAGTAGAAAGAAATGAAGAACAATGATAAGAATTTAGGAAGAAGTAGTATCCATTCCAGAGAAAATTTTAGACATGCAACTAAACAGGAAAACTCACTTGTTAGGATGGTCTTTTAAACACCTTTAACAAATAGGTTTTAAAAATGATGCTAGTGTTGTGTGTGTTGCATAGAGTGGTGTGATGAAGAATGTGAAACTAATGGGGTGAAAATGTGAAAAATATGCAGAAATGAATTGAAAGTTAATGCTGGATGGCCCCTGGAAGCCTTGGTCTTCAATGGATTTTGGATGGATGAAGATTCTTGGAAGCAACACTTCAGCGTTTGGATGTCTTCAAGCTTCTTTGCTCCAATCACCGCCAAAATAATCACTTTCTTTTTTTTTACTCACTCAAGAGGCGAGGTATTTATAGACTTCTTTGCATCTGCGGATTCACATGAAGAAATCTTGAGATTTATCCAGCTTAACTAACAGATAAATACAGATTAATTCATCTTTATCTGTAATTATCTAAAACGCCTCGCCCATAAAAGACGTCTTTCAGACTAATTAAGATAAGGATAAACATCCGGAAAAAAAATTATCTTTATCTGTAATTAGATAAAACGCATCGCTACTTAAAAATGCCTTTTAAACTAATTAAGATAAGGATAAACATCCGGAAGAGAGGTAGAAACAACTTAGGAAACTTAAATGGCGTCGTGACAGGCAGACGACTTTTAACTAATTAATCAATTAATTAAAATTCAAATTTAAATATCAAAATAGGAATAAACTCTAAATGGCGTCTTTATAAGTCGACGTCTTTTAGACTTCTTCATATTTTTACTGAAATTTGAGTTAAAATCAATTTAATTAATTAACTTAAATCATATATGTCTGACCCGACATAATTTAGATAATTAATTTAAAAAGATCAATAAAAATTAACCAATGATTAAATATCAGACCATTCTGAGGCATTATTATATGATATGAAATTTATTCGAAATGATGTCAAAATTAGCGTGTCTACAGCTGCCTCACCTTGGCATCGTCTTTGCAAGGGAGTGAAATGGAATGGAATATACTGAAAAGGTGATGCCAAGGTGTAATAAGACACGCTCTCAACATCACATGATGGGAATTTTTCTCAAAATCATCGATGAAGATAGTTCAAGGAGATCAATGGAATCAATCCTGTTTGGATGAGGTAGACAAGGAAATAAAATAAAGTCGATCAACCTCCTCGGAGTGGGAAGTACCCCAGGTCGTAGACACTGTAAGTTTCATCACAGGAAGCGTTTGCCAGCCAATGTGGACGTGCTGCAGCCATGATGGATCTTAAAAGAAAACAAAAAATATTGGATAAAGGATCCAAGAAAGGATAGAATTCCAAGGATATCTTCAAGCGAGTCTCAAAGATAATCAAGATACTCAATTCAGAATGGAATATTTCATATCATGTTGAGTTATTTGATTTAATGGTCTGAAACTTAATCAGTAATTAATCCTTATTACAATGATTTCAAAGACCTATATGATGCATGCTGTGCTAAAAGAAAAATATAAAGTCAAATAAAATATAAATTAATCAAGGATAATATTATCAAATTGTCATTAATGAGTCAAGATATCAATTCTTGTAATTCAGTGCTAAGCCGAAGCTCGTTTATCCACGCACTGTTTCACAAAAGTGGAACCATCATCCTCACTAATTAACAATCCAACGGCCTATCCGTGCGATTAAGAATTCTCTGGAATTATCATTGTTTTTGTTGTAGGGGAACTCAAATTCCAGTTTCATCAAAACCACAAGGTCCTTGACATACTCTAATAAATACTTATCATATAGTAATGCAAATGAATTACATGGAATAATACAAGGGTAGAAATAACCGTCTTTTTAGCCACGGTTGAGACTTCATAAACTCCCATAATGGGATATTCTTGATATTTCCAGCTTCATTTGGGTTTTCTTTAATTTTTCTGGACTCAAAATTCATCAGTAACTTCAAACAAGTATTTGACTAAACATTAAAATATGGAATTTCGGGTAAATGACAGAAAGCTTGAAACGCGTCGAGTCGCGCCGACGCCCTTTACTGTCTAAAATGCGGCGGTGTTCCACGACGCCTTTTAAGTCACAGAAACAGGTTCTGGCTGATTCCAAACCGGATTCCAACTCTTTTCATGCCTTGTATCTTGTATATGACTTGAACAAATAGGTTAAGCATTTATTCAGGCTTAGCCACTTGCCTGACCAAGTAAATGGTCGATAAATTTTTTTTCTTAGGGGAAAGGTCAAGGGGCATAGCCTTTATTAACAAAGGTAGTATGAATAATCAAACTGTAAGCAAAAATGCAACCTGCAAGCAGACAAATGCTCACTGAAAACAAAAGGAATGAAGCATACTAGATGCAATAAGCAAACACTAATTGAAAAATTTTTGTTGTTTTGAAATATTCATTTTTGTTTGGGTTTTGAAATATGTACCTTTTTTTTTATTTTTTTTGAAATATGTGTTCTTTTTTTTTTTTTTTTGGGTTTTGAGATATATATTTTTTTTGACTTTGAAACATGTGTGTTTTTTTGGATTTTTGAAATATATTTTTTTATTTTGACATATGTATTTTTTTTTTGGATTTTGAAATATGTATTTTTTTGGATATTTTGAAATATGTATTTTTTTGGATTTTGAAATATGATGTGAATTAAAAGACCAGCATGGTACTTAGATCAAAAGATCATATTCATTTATTAACTTAATTCCCAAATTGTTCTTTAATAATTTAACTTAAACCCATCGTGTATGAACTTGTGTTTCCATTCGTGATCCCATTCGATGATTTGACCTTCAGTCAATCTAGGTTGTTCCTTAACTTTGGAGTATGCCTCTTTAGAAAGAAAAGAAGAATAGGTTTAGAAAGCCCATGAGAAGGTTCCGGAGACCTAAAAAGATGTTCCTTTCTTACCTTAATATCTATTGGGGTTTGGTCATTTTCTTTCCAGGGTATTTATTGACCTTGCGTTCCCTTTTGTTTCATTTCATGGCCTTGATGTAACGTTTGTAATGTATTGGCCTTTTAATTTGACGTTTGGCTTTTGCCTTTTGCTTTGCTTTTCGTTTCTTTTCTTTGGGACGGATCTCCCCCTTTTTTTTTTATGACGGCCTCCTACTAAGATGGCGGGTATTCTTGGTAGTCTATTCTAAGCCTCGTTTCGACATCATGGGCCGAGTGTAAAAAACAGAATTTTGCTTTAGAAGAATGATTTGTACTTCATACTTTCAGTCAAGCTTTCGGTATTCTTCAGGATCCGGCATCTCTTGTTACTCACGAATCAAACGTGTCAGTGTGTGTAGTAATAATGTGTTTGAGTTAAATTATCCAGACTGATAAGAAAATTTGAGTTTATAAATTTTCTGATTCTACTAGTCTTTGTGCCATGCTGATCGACTCTTTAACCTAAGGGTAGTATTTCTTAAGATGCAAACCGTTCCAGGGGTGAGTTAGCTCTTCTTCTTTTGCATTAACCAGACGATAAGCGTTACCAGGAAAAGCATGTGATATAACATAAGGTCCTTCCCAGTTGGGTTGGAGCTTAGAACGCGGACCACCAGGTTTTACAAAGATTCTTTTGACGACAATTTCACCAACTTTAAACTTTCGTTCAATGACTTTCTTTTGATAAAAACGTGCTAGTCTATTTTGATAAACTCTTGCATGATTAGCAGCTGACCATCTTCTCTCGTCTAAGAGTTCCAATTGAGCAAGGAGTGCTGAACGATGTTCATCAATGGAAAATTCATCGTTCAATTGTACTCTTAATGACGGTATGAGGATCTCGTATGGAACTACCGCCTCCATTCCAAATGTTAAGGAATAAGGAGTTTGCCCAGTGGGCGTGCGGATTGAAGTTCGGTAAGCCCATAGAGCCTCAATCAATTTTTCTGGCCAGTCTGTGAACTTGTTAGATTTGCACGTCTTTTTGATGATTTTTATCAAAGTCTTGTTAATTGCCTCTGCTTGGCCATTGCCTTGCAGATAATAAGGAGACGAATGATGCAATGCAATTTTGTACATGTTGCAGAGGTCTTTCAATTCTTGTGACACGAACTGTGGTCCATTGTCGGTGACAATGGTGCTTGGAATTCTAAATCTGGTGATGATGTTCCTCATGATGAACTTGCAGACGGTTAATGCTTTGACTTCCGTATATGCTTCAGCTTCTGCCCACTTGGTGAAGTATTCCGTTGCCGTGAGGATGAAAGATTTTTGCTTGATGCCGGAATCAGGATTGCCAAGGGGTCCAATGATATTGAAAGCCCACATGGAGAAAGGCCTTGGGGAAGAAACAGGATGGAGTGAGGATGCAGGAGAATGAATTTTGTCGGCGTGAAGTTGACACTTAGCACACCTACGGACATATCCTACACAGTCTTCTTCCATGGTTGGCCAATAAAATCCTTGTCTAAGGATCTTCTTTGCTAGCATTTGTCCATTAATATGGCCACCACAAACTCCAGCGTGAGCTCCTTCCATAACCTTCCAAAGCTCATATTCGTCCAGACATCTCAGAAGAACTCCATCAAAATCTCTTTTGTACAGTGCTCCCCCAACTATGGTGTATCGTTGAGCAACTCTCTTGATAGCTCTCTTCTCCTCAACTGTGGCTTCTTCAGGATACGATTGATCTTCACAATATTTGTCGATTTCATAATACCATGGATTCTATTCATCATCCATCTCTTTTAACAGCTCCATCAACATGATTTCTCTCTTTTCCACGATATCTCCATCTCTGACCTTCTTCAGCAACTCTTCCTTGGTTCTCAGAAATGAAGGGTCTTTCACGGCAAGTGAAAGACGCCTATGAACTATGATTGATTCAAATTGCCTGCTGATTGGAAAATCAAGACAAGATGCAAGTGAGGCTAGAGCATCAGCTAAGATGTTCTGATTCCTAGGAACATGGACGAAGATCAGTTTGGTAAAAAGCTTTGAATAAGCAGAAGTAAGTTCTTGATAAGGCTTGAGTTTAAGATCAAGGGTTCGATACTTGGTTAACACTTGGCGAAGAATCAATTGGCTATCACCCACAATCCTGAGTTTGGTAACACTATGGGAATGAGCAGCCTCGAGGCCAGCAAGGAGCGCCTCGTATTCAGCTATATTGTTGGTGACTGGAAAGTCAAGCTGAAAGGCTTGTGGAATGGTGATACCTTCGGGTGATAACAGAACAATGCCAATACCCTTTCCAAGGGAATTTAGAGTTCCATCAAAATGCAGAGTCCACATATTATCTCTGATTTGGTCTATGGACATCAGTTCCTCATCCTGAAACTCCGATTGGACTGGATCAAAACGAGGAAGGGGGTGATGAGCGAGATGTTCTGCTATGGCATAGCCTTTGATCGCTTTCTGCTGAATGTAACTGATATCGAATTGAGATAGAAAGCTTTGCCATCGCACTAACCTATCAGTAAGGACAGATTTCTCCAGAAGAAACTTGATCGGATTCATCCTAGCGATGAGATGGACTTCATGGGCTAGAAAATAATGCTTCAATTTCTGAACAACCCAAACCAATGCTGCACATGTTTTCTCCATCGCTTTATATCTCTGTTCAGCGGGGTTGAGAAGTTTAGAGAGATAGTAGGCTGCCCTCTCCTTTCCTTCTTCATCCTCTTGTGCTAGGACAGCCCCCACTACATCATCCACGACAGAAATGTAAAGTATCAATGGTTTGCCTGGAGATGGTGGTCTCAAAACAGGAGGACTTGCCAAATAGTTCTTTAATCCATCAAATGCTTCCTGACACTTATCGTCCCAATCGAATTTGACTCCTGGCTTGGTAAGCTCGTAGAACGGCTTACACCTGTGTGAGTACTGGGAGACAAAACGGCGAATAAATTGCAACCTCCCGATTAATCTTCTTAACTCCTTCAAGTCCTTGGGGGGTGGCATCTCTCTGATAGCCTTCGCCTTGTTGGGATCGATCTCAATTCCCCGTTTGCTGACAATAAATCCAAGTAATTTTCCTAAAGATACCCCGAATACACATTTCTTGGGGTTCATCTTTAACTGATACTCTCTTAATCTCTCTAACACTCTTCCCAGAAGTTTGGCATGCTCAGCCTTTGCCTTAGATTTAACCAACAAGTCATCCACATACACTTCTAGATCTATGTGCATCATGTCGTGAAATATTGCCATTACAGCCCTCTGATAAGTGGCTCCAGCATTCTTTAATCCAAATGGCATGACAACATAGCAGTACGTCCCCCAAGCTGTAGTGAATGATGTCTTCTCCTGATCTTCTTCTGCCAATTTAATCTGATTGTATCCTGAAAACCCATCCATAAATGATAAAGTCTCATAGCCAGCAGTGTCCTCAATAAGTACGTCAATATGAGGCAATGGAAAATCATCTTTAGGACACACCCAGTTTAAATCTCGGAAGTCAATGCAAATCCTGACCTTCCCGTCCTTCTTCATAAGCGGGACTATGTTGGCCATCTATTGTGGATAGAGGACAACTCTAATAAATTTGGCTTTATGTAGCTTGTCGACCTCTTCCTTCATCTTCAAAGCCATTTGCGGGTGGAATCGCCTTAACTTCTGCTTGACCGGGCTAGCTTCATCCTTCAATGTCAATCTGTGTTCCACTAAGGATGAGTCTAACCCCGGCATATCTTCATAACTCTAGGCGAAAGTGTCCTTATAATCTTTAAGAACTTCCACCATTGCCTTCTCATCTTCTACAGAAAGATTCTTGCTGACGAAGACAACCTTAGGTTCGTCTTCAGTCCCTAAATTGACTTCTCTGGTGGGCTCTTCTACGGCAGCTGAGGGTTCATCGAATCTCTTCACTCCACTGGCATACGCCTTAGCTACGTCCTCGTCATCTTCTTCATCTTCAACAATGGGGTCTTTTTCATGTATCAACTCATACACCCCATATCCATCATTGACTAACTCATCGTCCATACAGTCTTCCGGCATTTGAATGAGATTTTCCAATAACTGAGGGATCATTGAGCAAGAAAGGCATATGTTAGCTAAATCCTAGAGGTATCTATCTGGAATCTGTCTACCCTTAGACTTTCTAGACTTCCTAACCTGATTAACTTGCCTAGAGCTAGACTGTCTAACTTTACTAGATTCCCTATTCTGACCTAATGAAGATGAAGCAGAATAAAAATCATGGGATACAGATGGAAATATAGGAGAATCCTCTCGAGGGGAGGGGCAGAGTAGATTTAGTAGAGAATCTTGACCGAAAGACCTACGCGATGGGGTATAATCGGCCAAGTAAGAGGTTTCCTCAATGAGGATCTGGGAAGAATTTGTAGCCAAATTGGTGTTTTTTTTTTTGGTAATAGAAGAGTTAAGCATAAAACAGGAATGAAGATGAATAGAAGGAGAATGAGATAAGGGAAGTGGCACCAAGGCCAAAGGATTAGGGGGATCATACAGCAGTATGTCCCAGATTAAATCATACATCCTCTCTAGATCGAGAGGAGGTGGTGGAATGAGGTCCCATGGGGACAGAGTAATCATGACGGGCGGGGCCCATGGAATGTCTTCAATGATGACCCTCGACCAAGTCGGGGTCAAGAGCAAAGTGCGAAACAAGGTGTGAAGCATGAAAACATGAGAAGGATATGTCCCCCTCCAAAGCAGATCCGTGGTGTAGCCAGCTTCATAGGGGTCATCTGGCTCCCCTTCATCAGTCTCTTCTGACAGCAGTATCCTTTTGTCGAAAATAGCACCGGGACCTTCGATCAGCTCATCGACCTGTGGCGGCCACATGGGTTCTGCAGGATCGAGAAACAGCCTGTTCAGCGCGATGTAGAGGTCTCTCAGATCGAACCACCTGTACCATTCACATTCAGGATCATGGAATTTTCTCCTCTTCATAGGCTGCAGAGCCTCCAAGGACTGGTAAGTGAGTAGTTCTGAGCAATGTCTAGCCAAGTCTCTCCCATATATATCATAGAGGTCAGAACACGAAGTAATGACCACCGTGTTATCATGGCTTATTACGGGCCCCTTTACAAAATGAGTGTATAGGGTCCATGTTAGGGGATCCCGACCTTCCTTGGGCGGTGTAGACATTGTCTCCCAGACTTTCTGGCCGCCTTCATTCTCTTCTTACTGAGTAATGTCCTGCTTCACTTTTCTTGGCCTATAGCCCAGGCCGTTTCCAAGTATTCCTCGGTGGTCTTTAACGTGAGTGGTCCTGCCTTGTAACTGTGTACCTAGGCCTCTTCCAGGTTGATAGCCATTCTTCATCATTATTCTCCATCCTGGGGTACTCATGCACTTCCCACTCTTTATAGCATTTAATGGATAAGGAGAAATAGTGGCAGTTTTCAGAGGATCAGCCACTGGATGGTAAACCTGTAATATCGACAGAAAAGGTTGTCGGCCAGGTGAAGAAATGGGTTTGACATTCAAAGAATGAGCAGCAGCAAGGATCGGCATGCTCGTAACCTTAATGATTCGTCCTTTGAAGGGGAATTTGAGGCATTGATGATTCGTAGAGGGAATCGCCTCAAGAGTTTTTATGTAAGGACGACCCAAAATGGCGTTTAAAGAAGGGTCGATTTTCAGGATGTGAAATTCGACCTCTGCATGACTTACAGGGCCTAGCTCCACCTTCAAATAGACCATTCCTAGAGGGGAACGGGTGGAATTCTCATATGCTGTAACGGAGATGGGGCTAAGCAACCATTTTTCCTTGGGCACACCGCACAATTCTAGGGTCTTCGGAGGTAGAACATTGATTAAAGCCCCTGTGTTAACCAGGCATGCAACTACGGACTTTTTGCAAATATTGACCGTAATGCTCAGAGCCATGCTTCTGGCTGCTGGCGGTGCTAGTTCCGATCTATGAAATGAAATGGAGGGCTGATCTCCTTGAGGAACTAATAGTGCTGCAATCTTTTCCACCTGCACGTCCTCGTTGACCATCACCTTCTGCGGATATTCCATCAGAGCTTCTTTGTGAATCTTCGATCTTTTAATCAGTTCAAGCACGGAGATCCGTGCCGGTGTTCGGTCCAGAGGTTTCAACAAATCATATTGGGTGCCTGGTGCACTCTCTTCATTGTGTGCTTCCTTCGACGGCTGTGACGGGCCGTCTCTAACTGTTGACTGAGGAAAGACTTTGTTGAAAATCCACCCACTCCAGAGCACATGTTCCTCAGCCGTGGAAGGTCCAGGTGATACTTTGAGTACCGCAGGGTTGGATGGTGCGGATGGCGTGGAGTGTTGGTATGTAGGTGATGGCGTGGGGTTAGTCGGTGGTGGCGTGGTGCGGATTAGAGGCCTAGATGGTTGGATGGTGGATGAAGTGGGGAACGGCATGCGTAATAGTGGTTTAGAAGGTTGGATGGTATCTGGGTAAGCGGTAGTGGTGGCGGGTGAAGTAGGGAATGGTATGCGGAGTAGAGGTCTGGATGGTAGGAGGGGTGCGTAGTTGGTTTGCGGGGGGTTATTTAGTGGAGGCGTAGTGGCGTGGGGTGTAATGGGTTTGAGGAAAGTAGGTGGTGGTAATGGGTTAGTGGGTGCGGGTGAGTGATATGCGGGTGTTGGTATAGGGGTAATGGTAATGGGCTATGGTCTGGGTATATGGATGGAGCGGCGAGGTGGTTGTTCTGCGGTACTCGGAATGTGACCCGTTGAATAGATAGAGGAAGAGTCCTCTATCCTCCACTGTTGCCTGCAGTTAGCCTCAGACCGGCTATTTGTCAGAATAGGGGCAACTTGGTTCTGATTTTGGTGCTCCGAAAGCGGGTTCTGCACTGTGCCCATGTTCGGTGGTGCTGCTACTGGTGCCGGTGCTCTCACCTGCTGCTGCTGTGGTGGTCTTCTTGCCTTTAAGGCAGATATGTACTTTTTCATCTCCTCCCAGTCAATGCCGCCCTGCTCGTTGAGATCATGGATGTAATCTCTAAATTGGAAGCAGGTGTCAATAGTGTGTCCAGGTTGCCTATGGAAATTGTTAGGATCGCTGTGTCGGGATCCGATCCTAAAACGAAGCGGAATATAATTTTCGGGATCGGATCTGTCCCATTTCGGTCGTTAAAATAAAACCGGTGTAAATCGATTTACCTTGCGCGGATTCGAATCCGCGTCCGTTTTCCGGTTCCGTCGGATCGATGCCGCAAGTTGCGCAGATGCCCGACCTCTAGCGGTATCCCCGTGGTTCTCCTCGCGATGGATCGTCCTCACTTCCTCGCTTGTTGCGGCGTTCGAAGATCCCGTCTGACTGCGCGTAATCTGCCGCGACATGTGGATTCGGAATCCCCGTCGAACGGAAGGTGGAGTAGTTGGGAACCGCACGCCCAGAAGAGAGAGAAAGTGGGAAAGAACGAATGACGGCTAGGTCAGGGTTGCTGGCCCCGGACGTAGAATCCATTCTTTTATAATAAGTCAGTTTGCGGTTTTTCATAAAAACCCAGACTTATCTGAAATCCTGTCGGATTATCCATCGACTTGAAAACCATTTGTGTGTGACCCTCTAGGCCCAAATACCATTCCAGTTAATAGCCCATTAAGTCCAGTAACCCTTTACTGACCCACTGAATTAATTAATATCCTTATATTCAATTAATCAGTCGAATTTAATGTCCCACAATAAATTCGGATGGACTGCCGATCATGTTGGATGCCGAGCAACATCGCGTGATCCTGGATGGCACTGGGGTTATCGCAGCCCTCTATTGGAACCTTTCTGTCATCGGTTAGCACGCGGATATAATCCTTCATCCGTGCAATGTTCCCGAATCGACCTAGGGCATGGTTAACTGTTAAACCCTATTTGGTCGATTCACTTCAATTAGATGCCGCTAATCTGAATCCGATAACTCCTTATCGATTACAGAGTCCGCCCTGGCCATTGACTTTAAGCGCATCATTCCCGGAACATTCTCTCTCAAACTACTGAGAACGGATGATCCCGTATTGAACACACAATTACTTTCGAGGGCATTTCCCTGAACCCAATCGCTTGACTTATTGATAACCCATGGTTAGGGATTCGTTCGTCAAGGTCAAAGCTCAGAAACCTACCAACAAGATATCTTTGGAGTCTTAGGTCCAAGGATCATCCACGCAACCGTGACAAATGAATCAAGCTGGTTAACAGTGAGGTGATTACCATCCAGTGATTCATAGTCGGATCAGTTCAGTGAACTCATTCACCAATGAGCACCTATAGGTTCAGTATAGTGTCTCCACACAAGTGACTTATGGGATCAGTCACCCTCATCATATGAGCTGAAGGAACCTATACTAGTCTATCCGGATGTTCGATGTCCTATCTCAAACATCTTATGACTAGGAACAATTAAGAACATGTGTTTATAAGTCTTCGGTCCCGTAATTATGATCTCATCATAATCCGAAGACTGTTGCACATGTTCATGGACTTCATCGTGATACGATAAACACAGATCGAATTAATTACACACAATGAATTATTGCCATTTATTAATAATCTGAATAAGTACATAGTATGTGAATAAGTACATAGTATCAGATTGGCTTCTCACCATTTCCCGGCCTCTGGACTTTCAATGGCCTGCTGGTAAGTCTTAGGATCATCATCCTCATTATAAAGTATCCTCGAACCATCCAAATTAATATGTCCCACATATCTTTCTGGTGGTTTAGGTACTCTTTTAGACCTACGAGGTTCCTGTGTATCATTTTGAACAGGTTCAGAAACTGACGGTTCATCTGATGAACCATTGCTAGTTTGTGGGTCTGGAACTTCTTCCAGAATTACCTTACTCCCACTGTCCTTCTAGAGAATATAATCTTCTTCCAGAAAGACAGCTCTCCTGGCCATAAATACCTTTTGTTCACCAGGATGATAAAAGTAATATCCATAAGTTTCCTTTAGATATCCCACAAATCTGCATTTGTCAGTTCTGGATTCCAGCTTATCTGCGTCATGTCTTTTAACATGAGCAGGACACCCCCAGACTTTAATATGTTTAAGGTCTGGTTTCCTTCCATTCCATATCTCATATGGAGTGGTTTCAACAGATTTGCTGGGTACCTTGTTCAGGATATACATAGCAGAGCTAAGTGCATATCCCCATAAGAACACTGGTAATTTGGACATGCTCATCATGGATCGCACCATTTCCATTAATGTGCGATTCCTCCTTTCTGATACACCATTCATCTGAGGTGTATAAGGAGGTGTAAGTTGAGAAAGGATACCATTATCCTTTAAGTATTTAACGAATTCAGTACTCAAGTATTCACCACCTCGATCAGATCGGATGGTTTTTATACTCTTTCTTGTTTGTTTTTCTACTTGATTCTTAAATTCTCTAAATTTTTCAAAGGCTTCAGATTTATACTTCAATAAGTATATATGTCCAAACCTTGAGTAATCATCAGTGAATGTAATGAAGTATGAAAAACCACCAATGGCTTGGGTTGACATAGGACCACATACATCTGAATGTATGAGTTCTAATACGTCTTTGGCTCGTTCTCCAGTTCCACTAAATGGAGACTTAGCCATTTTACCCATTAAACATGACTCGCAGGTTGCATATGATTCATAATCAAATGGATCCAAGTATCCATCTTTATGCATCCTTTGGAGTTTGTTTTCACCAATGTGTCCTAGCCTACAATGCCACAAGTAGGCTTTGTTCATTTCATACTTACTTCTTTTAATTGAAGAACCGATATGTAAATTATCATGAGACACATTCAATATATACAATCCATTGGACAAAATAGCCGAAGCTATTAATTTATTTCCGAAATAAATTGAACAACTATTGTTCCCAAAATTTAAATTATATCCAATTCTATCTAAACATGAAATAGAAATGATGTTCCTTATTATGCTAGGTACATAATAACATTCATCTAATAAAAATGTGTCTTCGGATGGTAGCTTGAGCTTCACTGTCCCCACAGCGATCGCCGCAACTCTTGTGCCGTTACCTAGTCTCAGCTCCACCTCGCCGGTCCTCAGCTTACGCCTTCTTGTCAATGCCTGCACATAATTGCAGATATGAGATACACATCCAGTATCTAATACCCATGATGTACAATCTCTTATTGACAAGTTTACATCTATCATATAGATACCTGAAGCGTCCTGCTGCTTCACAGTTCCTTGAGCCTTGTCCTTGAGGTATTCTTTGCAATTCCTCTTCCAATGCCCTTTCTGGTGACAGTAGAAGCAATCACCTTTCTCAGCACTTTTACCTTTGTCTTTCTTGACAACCTTTGCCTTTCTCTGAACCTTGTTCTTATTCTTTCGAAAAGCTTGGACTGCAAGTCTTTTTCTGTTGGTCTTACCAACCATTAGGACTTGGGGTTTATCCTTCACAAGGTTCCCCTCAGCAGTCTTTAACATGTTCAGCAATTCAGCTAAGGTGGCCTGGATCTTGTTCATGTTAAAATTAACGATGAACTGAGCATATGACGGTGGAAGTGAAGACAACACGAGGTCTGTGTGCATCTCCTTGGGAAGTGTAACCCCAAGAGCATCCAGCCTCTCCACCCACTCAATCATCTTCAGCACGTGATTCTGTACTGAACTTCCCTCTGCCATCTGAGCCTTGAACAGATTCTTCGATATCTCATATCGTTCGATTCTGCTCTGCTCACCAAATAGCTCCTTCAAATGGAGCATGATGGATCTAGCATCCATCTCTTCATGTTGCCTCTGCAACTCATTGCTCATAGAGGCTTACATGTAGTATTGGGCCATAGTGGAATCCTCCTTCCATTTTTCATACGCTATCATTTCCTCCTCTGGAGCATCTAATGCTGGTTCAGCAGGAGGTTCATTATCCAAGATGTAGGCAATCTGCTCAGACCTGAGGACTATCTTCAGGTTTCTGAGCCAGTCTGAGTAATTGGTGCCTGTCAAACGGTTGGCATCAAGTATGCCTCGCAACGGGTTATGGTGCGACATTCTCGCCTACAAGAGATAATCGATTGATAATTAGCAGATATTCAAATTAACTAAAACAAGATATGGTCTTTTATTATCTAGTTTTACTCCCACTAATTTTCGACGGACTGTATAACCTTCAGATATACAGAACGGGAGACGTCGACTGTCTCCTAGTGGGGATCAGAATCTCCAAGCAACACGTGGATAACTATATCGTTCCTCTACTCTTATCCAAAGTCATCTAATGTCATGATCAACAGTTCTCTCATCAGTTAATGGCAAACCTCGGGTAAACACATAGTATCTGCCACCACCGAATTAAGTTCTATTAATCATATTGATGGAGAGCCACGCGGTACATTCTCAATGACTCGCGCTACGGCTTAGAGTTTGTAACGAAGGTTTTACTTATTTAGTTTGATCTCATCCTAGGTGATAGTATTAAATATATCGAATATATTGTAAATACTAATAACTTAGCAAATATTAAGCACATGCATCACATACAAGTCATTAGTGTGGTCATGGACGGCACTGCGGTTTGACTTGAGCCAGACAGTCAAACGCACACACATATACAATATAACAACTTATATCATGAGTCTGCAAACCCATGGATTCAATGAACTCCTTCATTTTCATCTGGTCAGCAGTTGTGGATCATCCTCGCTCCGCACGAAGCCGCCTCGATCAAATTACTTTGTAATTCTCAATTACATGATAATTTAAATGAGGAAGCCTTATGGCGATTATATTAAGGAGGAAGGTAGAAGTACAATGGAATATGAGAGGGAGAGGTTCGCAGACCTCTATTTATTAATAAACAATAAACCACACAATCACATTCCACATCCACAATTAATGCTCGTCCATGACCACCATGTGTTTTAGTTAAACAAACCACACATGAATTGTTCATCAAATGGCTAAATAAAATTTTCGAAAATAACTATTATTTTGGTTTCATAAAACCAGGGATCAATCAAAAATTGGATTTAGAATTTTCGAAAATTTTTGTATTTAGTTCAAGCATGCTAATTTAAATCTAATTTAAATAAGCAAACTAATGCAATTTTAAATAACCAATTACTACACATCAAATGTGCAGAAAAGTCAAATTAACAATTTTACACTATTCCATGCGAGTCATCAAATTAAATATTTAATTCAGTCAATTAAATATAATATTCTATATTATCAAATCTAACAATTAGATTGATAATATCATTAACAACAACTTGTTAAAAAACCTTTCCCTTATTTATACAATTCCCTTTTACTGGTTATTAATAACTATAAAACAGAATTTTATCAATTTCAAAATCCAATTTTAAATTTGAATAAAATTCTGTAATTTAAAAAACCAGTAAACATGTAAAATAAGGGAAAAACACAAGGCAATGGGCCCTGGTCAACGGGTCAAACGGCCCAGGGCTGGCCAGCCCCTTGGGCCGAACCCAGCCAGCGCCTGGCTCGGCCTAGGCCCGCTCTCTGGGGTGAGCCGGGTCCGGGCCAGGCGCTCGACTGGTTCGGGCACCAAGGCCCAAACCAGCGGGCCGGGTCCGCCCCTCCCACCCGACGCAGCTAGGGTTTGCCTAGCTGCGCCGCAGGTGGGAAGGGGCGGCCCTTCCGGCGCCGGCTCCCTACCCCCGGCGGGCCCCTTGCCCCGCGGGGTAAGCCCGACGGCCAGGGGCACTGGCGGCGGTGCCGGTGACCCCTGGTTCCGGCGGTTGCCCCACAACCCCCCCCCCCCCCCCCCTTTTTCTTGTTTTCTAACCGATCCGTGCATCCAGAGCGCACCATCTTCATGGCCGATCAGCTGCGAAGTTTAGGAGGATGAAGGAGACCATCTCCTGCGGGTGAGGGCTTGCAAATCCCCTGCGATTCATGGGGTGACATCCATGGTGTCGGCAATCAATTCCCCAACCTTTGGGGTTGCCCAAAATCATGCCTACCTGAGTCCTCTCTTCGTCAAACGAAGAACATGAACCTCACCAAAATTAAAAAATTCATTTTATTGCGAAAATCACAGATTGTGTTTATCTTATGAACACAATACATGTGTTATAAATTTAACAACAAGCATGGAATATTTTATAAAATTGATAATTTGATATACCGAAACGGCGAAAACACAGTGGAACCTGGCTCTGATACCACTGTTAGGATCACTGTGTCGGGATCCGATCCTAAAACGCAGCGGAATATAATTTTCGGGATCAAATCTGTCCCGTTTCGGTCGTTAAAATAAAATCGGTGTAAATCGATTTACCTTGGGCGGATTCGAATCCGCGTCCGTTTTTTGGTTCCGTCGGAGCGATGCCGCAAGTCGCACAGATGCCCGACCTCTAGCGGTATCCACGCGGTTCTCCTCGCGATGGATCGTCCTCGCTTCCTCGCTTGCTGCGGCGTTCGAAGATCCCGTCTGACTGTGCGTAATCCGCCGCGACATGCGGATTCGGAATCCCCGTCGAACGGAAGGTGGAGCAGTTGGGAACCGCACGCCCAGAAGAGAGAGAAAGTGGGAAAGAACGAATGACGGCTAGGTCAGGGTTGCTGGCCCCAGACGTAGAATCCGTTCTTTTATAAGAAGTCAGTTTGCGGTTTTTTATAAAAATCCAGACTTATCCGAAATCCTGTCGGATTATCCATCGACTTGAAAACCATTTGCGTGTGACCCTCTAGGCCCAAATACCAGTCCAGTTAATAGCCCATTAAGTCCAGTAACCCTTTACTGACCCACTGAATTAATTAATATCCTTATATTCAATTAATCAGCCGAATTTAATGTCCCACAATAAATTCGGACGGACTGCCGATCACGTTGGATGCCGAGCAACATCGCGTGATCCTGGATGGCACTGGGGTTATCGCAACCCTCTATTGGAACCTTTCTGTCATCGGTTAGCGTGCGGATATAATCCTTCATCCGTACAATGTTCCATGATCGACCTAGGGCATGGTTAACTGTTAAACCCTATTTGGTCGATTCACTTGAATCAGATGCCGCTAATCTGAATCCGATAACTCCTTATCGATTACAGAGTCCGCCCTGGCTAGGGACTTTAAGCGCATCATTCCCGGAACATTCTCTCTCAAACTACCGAGAGCGGATGATCCCGTATTGAACACACAATTACCTTCGAGCGCATTTTCCTGAACCCGATCGCTTGACTTATTGATAACCCATGGTTAGGGATTCGTTCGTCAAGGTCAAAGCTCAGAAACCTACCAACAAGATATCTTTGGAGTCTCAGGTCCAAGGATCATCCACGCAACCGTGACAAATGAATCAAGCTGGTTAACAGTGAGGTGATTACCATCCAGCGATTCATAGTCGGATCAGTTCAGTGAACTCATTCACCAATGAGCACCTATAGGTTCAGCATAGTGTCTCCACACAAGTGACTTATGGGATCAGTCACCCTCATCAAATGAGCTGAAGTAACCTATACTAGTCTATCCGGATGTTCGATGTCCTATCTCAAACATCCTATGACTAGGAACAATTAAGAACATGTGTTTATAAGTCTTCGGTCCCGTAATTATGATCTCATCATAATCCGAAGACTGTTGCACATGTTCATGGACTTCATCGTGATACGATAAACACAGATCGAATTAATTACACACAATGAATTATTGCCATTTATTAATAATTTGAATAAGTACATAGTATCGGATTGGCTTTGAGACCATCTAATACTAACAGAAATAGCAATACCTAGAGGTATCGGCATTTTGGGGCCAGTTTGCCTTCTCGCTTGGCAGGACCAAGGCATTGGCTGCCATTAAGGCACTGAAAATGTCTGCCAAGGACTATGGGAGGACTGGGTATTCTGCCCTCTTCGGGCCTGGAGGTCTTCTCTGCTGGTTATAGTCAGTAGGGGGAGGGACATTATGATATGTCGGCGGTGCGCGCGGCTGGTACTGCTGTTGTTGCTGATATTGCTGTGGCGGAGGATGGTACTATAACTCCCGTTGTGGCAGCTGCTGTGGCTGTTGCTGTTGCTGTTGCTGATTCGGCTGCTGGGGCCGCTGATACTGGGGGTTTGGCTGCTGCCTGTACCCCTGCTGGCTCGGCTGCTATGGCCGCTGGTACTGTTGTTGTTGACTCCTCACAAACTGGGGCGAGCTGTTGTTCATACTGCTAACTTGCTCATGAGAGAGCGTGCCCTCGGTAGTTGGACCTGTGCTGGAGGAATTAGGCACTGCAGGCTTCCGGGGTGGAGGCCTGCTAGGTCTTTGAGGATCAAAGACGCTAGAGAACGTAGCATCATTGAACGCATTCTGATAGTACCGCGCTCTTTCATAGAGCTCTGCCATGCTGGTCAGATTGTTCAGGGGGAGGACTAGTTTGAATTGAGGCGTAGCGCTGGAAATGAGTATCTTTACTTGCTCCGACTCAGACAAGTGATCTTTAACTTTCTCGGCCAAGCCCCTCCATCTGTCGGCAAAACTTACAAACTCCTCATCGGGCTTCATCTTCTCTGCTATTAAGTCAGTAATGGACAGGGAGGGGGCAACTCTGTCCTGATATCGTTGAATGAATTTTCGGGAGACGACACCATAGTCCTCTACTTCGGAGGGTTCCAAGGAAAAGAACTACTCGAGGGCTGGTCCCTCTAAAGATCTCCTGAACAAAAAGGCCAACGACCTCTTGTCGTTTTGCCAGAAGGATGACTCGTACATGAACTCCTTCAAGTGGGTGAAGGGGTTACCAGTACCGTTATACTTTCGATATACTGGCATCTCAGAGGGTGTGTAACGACCCGCCATCCTATGACCGGGGACCCGGTCACTAAATGGATGTCGGCCCATTAACTACGGGTTCACACCCGGATCTCACACAACACATCTGGAGGAGTAAGTGCTAAACGAGGCTAAATATAACAATCACACGGACTACAACGGTAAGCAAGTACGCAGGGAAGAAAATAACAATGTCCGTATACAGTCCAACAATAATTACATGTCCAACGATAATTAAATAAGTACAGGCAGAAGGAAAGTACAACAACATCGGGGCATACCCCGGAACTGAGACAGCTGCTGGTCCGCACACCAAGAAGACACCACGCTACCACTGCGCCTCGAAGTCCACACCTGAAACCGCAGGGAGTGAGCCACACCAGAACTGGGCTCAGTAGGGATCATCCGATCCCCTGCCTCCCACTCACACACCCACAAGTGAAGCAACAGTAATATATAGAACAGTCAAGTAAAGCAATAAACACAACAGGCAACCCCGGTACGAAACGTACGACAGACAGTGTAGCAGGAACAACGCTGAGTAACCCGAAGAACCCAACACAGAGTCACGTCGCACAGTCAAAGTCCACGAAGCGACTGAACCACACTGTCGACCGAAGTCAAACGTCGCCTCCCAACACTACCACCACTGCTCACGCCTGTCCACCCCTACAGTGTTCCGGGGCACTGTAGGGTGAGGCAGTGAGCTAAACTAGGACTAGCTGGACTCAGTGTACCGCCACTGCCAGCTACGAGTGCACACAAGCAGTCTAGACTACTGTCCTACCACCGGATTGCCTCCACGCTAGGCCTCAGCGCTTCCAGGAGGGCCCTGGGGACCGGCGAACCCCCGTCAAGCCGAAGCTATAAGAACTACCCACAAACCCAACTCTCCCGGGCTGCGTCAGGCCAAAGGGCTAAGGGTACCACTCGTAACCTTGATCAAAGGTCACATCAGGCCCAGTGGCTAAAGGGTAAACCAACTCCCACCAGTACCAGCTCCACAGTAAGAAACGCGCCGGAAGCTGTCACGACAAACAGAGAAACCCCGACCCGCTGAGACCAAGCAACAACCCCTCGGATAGCGCACCAGCTTCTCCGGCCCGACGGGCTCAAGGTGGTTCTGCTTCCCTCAGCCAAAGGTAAAACACACATGTACCCCTTCTCCCACCGGTACGGCACAAGGCCTCACAGACACCATGACCCTGTCCCCACCGGTCCATGGTGACAACGTAAACCACAGTCACATCGATCCACAGTCGTATAGGCACACATACACATTTAACATGCTGTAATTCCATTGGCACAGTAAACCCCAGTCTCAACGTACAGTTAAAGCACACACACACACTCGCACATAGATGATGTAATTCCATTCACGCAGAAGTCCTCCGTCTCAGTATACAACCCAAAGCATGCATTAGAACCATCCCGCAGTGAAACGCATGCTAAAAACCAGAGTTATTCATTCCTGGCTTGAATCGCGTCGACCGAGGTCGACGCCATTCAAGCTCCACAGACGGGTTTACTAAAAGTCGGATTATCTCTTTAAAACGCGTCCACCGTCGAAGTCGCCATTTAAAACGCGTCAAGATGGCTTGACGCCATTCAACCCAGAAATCCAGATTGCAGAACCCTTAAAAGGGGCAATTCCCGCCTAAATGGCGTCATGGTGGCTCGACGTCCTTCTAAAAGGCGTCGACCATCCATGACGTCATTTAGCACCAGCACCCCTCGAACAGCGGGGGTTTCCTGCCCTGAAACGCGTCGCACTGGCCCGACGTCCTTTTAAAAGGCGTCGACCAGGTACGACGCTTTTCAGCGCCAGGAACCAGGTTCCCTGGTTCGAACCGAGGGTTCCTCCCTTGAACCCCAAGCCCCCGAAAAAGCCCCAAAACAAGAAAGAGAGGAAGAGGAACTCAACCACCATATGCATACGACGAATCCACGATCACACGCACGCCGAATCCCACAAGTAAACCTCCTAAACATGCTCAATCTATCCCCCAAACACCACAAGATACGCCAAGCAAACCACGTGCAACACACGCAAGGTTCGTCCCCCTACCGGTTCTTGAACTCCTCCAAGCTCCTCGCCGCCGACCCGCCGCACCGCAGACCGCCGCCGGTACCCTCGAGGACGCCGCCACTCCGCCGGGACGTCGGCCGCCGTCCGGAGAAGGGAACGCCGCGAAGGAGGTGGTGGAGGTAAAGGTGAGAGGTAGGGAGGCTATGGAGTGATGGAAGAGGAAGAAGAGGAGGGAAAGGAGGAAGATCGCCGGAGAGGCGGAGGGGGTGAGGAGAGAGAGAGAGTGAAGGTGAGAATGAGGGAAAGAAGGGGAGGCTCGCGGGGTCAACCAGAATCCCGCTAAAACGCGTCGATCGAGGCAGACGCCAATCAGTCTGACAGGATAGCCGTACTGACAGCGGTCTGAAACGCGTCACCCTCCACGGACGCCGTTCAGACGACAGGACAGGCTGTACTGTCAATGCTCTGGCGCCGTGCCCTGACATCGCAGATGTCGCAGTCTGAATCGCGTCGACCAAGCTGGACGCCGTTCAGACGAAATGACAGGGGCCGTACTCTCGCGGCCCGAAAACCGCCCACGTGGCGCACACGTGGCACAACATCCTGCGAACCTAAATGGCGTCCACACACCCTGACGCCTTTTGAAAGGCGTCGACGAGCGCTGACGCCATTCAGCCAGAAATCACAAGACCCCATGGGGTCCAAACCAGGGGATCCGGCCCGAACCCGACCCGAACACAGAACCCGAAACCTCAGTCCTTACATTCTCCCCCCCTTAAAAGAATTTCGTCCTCGAAATTTGCAACCGCTCAACGCTCAACTCGGCTAACCATCACATGCCGACACACACCGATCACAACAACCATCATCACCAATCGCACACACAAGGCTCCATATAATTAGCCAATCACATACATATCAAGCTAACCAAGATCCTCAATTCCAACACTAAGCTGAAAGATCAGCAATAACCACACACTAGCCAGGCACATATTACAAAACCGATTCTCCACCAAACCCAAATACATACAAGTGCCACAAGAGTTCACAACCACCTCTGAACAAGACAAGGTAAAAGTGCCCATCTAGCACAGCCTCTCGAACCTCAACCAAGAGACGCGACTCCAATCACGCCTCGACCACCTACTGACCACTCGGCTCCTGACCTGCCTTATTCTTCCGGGGACAGTTCCTCGCGAAATGTCCCTTCCTGCCACAGCCAAAACAGCTACCAGTGATCAAGGGACATATCCGGTTGCCATGAAACCTGCTACAACGGGGACAACGATCTGCAGCGTCCTGCTTCGCCTCCTGTTGCCAGCTGACCTCTGTCTGCATCTGCTGAACCGAACCATCCTCATCCTCGTCACAAGGAACCTCCTGGAACTCGACCTCGAACGAACTCGAACCACCTGCCGAAAAAGCCGCTGATCGATCCCTGCTATGCTGCTTCTCCTGTGCTGAATGCTCCGATTCCTTTGCCGAGTGTTGAAATTGCATCTCCACCGCTGCTGCGCACCGAACAGCTGACGCTAGATCCTTACAACAATGAGCTGCCACAAATTCCCTCAGATCATGCCGAAGTCCATCCACGAACTTCTCCGTCCTCAGATCTTCACGCTCAGAAATGTGTGGAGCAAACCTTCCCAGAGCCACAAATCTCATCTGATAATCTAGAACTGACGTATCACCCTGTGCCAATTCCATGAACTCCCTTTCCTTGGCCCTACGAACATGCCTCGGAAGGTACTGCCCGCTAAACTCTCTGACAAAGCCTTCCCAAGGAATCTCTCTCAAAGACCTATCTGGAAACGTCAACCCCTTGATGGTAACCCACCAATCATAACCATCGCCCTTCAGCAAGTAGGTCGCCAACAAGGTCTTGTCACTCTCAGCACATTCTAGAACATCAAACACCTTCTCCACTTCCTTAATCCACTGAGCTGCCGAATCTGGAACAGGTTGACCTGTGAAAGAAGGGGGCTTCAGCTTCAAGAACCGCTCCACCACCGTGGATTGGCCACCTCAGGAACTGGACCCCTCACTTCTATCACCCTGCTGATATCTATACATAGCCCCAATCATAGCTTCCATGAAACGATCCACGTTATGTCCTTCTGCCCCCGGACCACCACCATCTGCTCTCGAACCACGAGCCAACGGAACTCTCCTCTTCGGCGCCATCACTAACCCACGACACGCAAATCGAATCAAAAACACGTCAACACCTATCAATCTACACCAGCAGCCATCGCCTGTACAGACTCGCACTTATTGTTGGACTATAATATCTAACCTAGTTTATCACATACTCGACCAGACTGAGCTCTGATACCATCTGTAACGACCCGCCATCCTATGACCGGGGACCCGGTCACTAAACGGATGTCGGCCCATTAACAACGGGTTCACACCCGGATCTCACACAACACATCTGGAGGAGTAAGTGCTAAACGAGGCTAAATATAACAATCACACGGACTACAACGGTAAGCAAGTACGCAGGGAAGAAAATAACAATGTCCGTATACAGTCCAACAATAATTACATGTCCAACGATAATTAAATAAGTACAGGCAGAAGGAAAGTACAACAACATCGGGGCATACCCCGGAACTGAGACAGCTGCTGGTCCGCACACCAAGAAGACACCACGCTACCACTGCGCCTCGAAGTCCACACCTGAAACCGCAGGGAGTGAGCCACACCAGAACTGGGCTCAGTAGGGATCATCCGATCCCCTGCCTCCCACTCACACACCCACAAGTGAAGCAACAGTAATATATAGAACAGTCAAGTAAAGCAATAAACACAACAGGCAACCCCGGTACGAAACGTACGACAGACAGTGTAGCAGGAACAACGCTGAGTAACCCGAAGAACCCAACACAGAGTCACGTCGCACAGTCAAAGTCCACGAAGCGACTGAACCACACTGTCGACCGAAGTCAAACGTCGCCTCCCAACACTACCACCACTGCTCACGCCTGTCCACCCCTACAGTGTTCCGGGGCACTGTAGGGTGAGGCAGTGAGCTAAACTAGGACTAGCTGGACTCAGTGTACCGCCACTGCCAGCTACGTGTGCACACAAGCAGTCTAGACTACTGTCCTACCACCGGATTGCCTCCACGCTAGGCCTCAGCGCTTCCAGGAGGGCCCTGGGGACCGGCGAACCCCCGTCAAGCCGAAGCTATAGGAACTACCCACAAACCCAACTCTCCCGGGCTGCGTCAGGCCAAAGGGCTAAGGGTACCACTCGTAACCTTGATCAAAGGTCACATCAGGCCCAGTGGCTAAAGGGTAAACCAACTCCCACCAGTACCAGCTCCACAGTAAGAAACGCGCCGGAAGCTGTCACGACAAACAGAGAAACCCCGACCCGCTGAGACCAAGCAACAACCCCTCGGATAGCGCACCAGCTTCTCCGGCCCGACGGGCTCAAGGTGGTTCTGCTTCCCTCAGCCAAAGGTAAAACACACATGTACCCCTTCTCCCACCGGTACGGCACAAGGCCTCACAGACACCATGACCCTGTCCCCATCGGTCCATGGTGACAACGTAAACCACAGTCACATCGATCCACAGTCGTATAGGCACACATACACATTTAACATGCTGTAATTCCATTGGCACAGTAAACCCCAGTCTCAACGTACAGTTAAAGCACACACACACACTCGCACATAGATGATGTAATTCCATTCACGCAGAAGTCCTCCGTCTCAGTATACAACCCAAAGCATGCATTAGAACCATCCCGCAGTGAAACGCATGCTAAAAACCAGAGTTATTCATTCCTGGCTTGAATCGCGTCGACCGAGGTCGACGCCATTCAAGCTCCACAGACGGGTTTACTAAAAGCCGGATTATCTCTTTAAAACGCGTCCACCGTCGAAGTCGCCATTTAAAACGCGTCAAGATGGCTTGACGCCATTCAACCCAGAAATCCAGATTGCAGAACCCTTAAAAGGGGCAATTCCCGCCTAAATGGCGTCATGGTGGCTCGACGTCCTTCTAAAAGGCGTCGACCATCCATGACGTCATTTAGCACCAGCACCCCTCGAACAGCGGGGGTTTCCTGCCCTGAAACGCGTCGCACTGGCCCGACGTCCTTTTAAAAGGCGTCGACCAGGTACGACGCTTTTCAGCGCCAGGAACCAGGTTCCCTGGTTCGAACCGAGGGTTCCTCCCTTGAACCCCAAGCCCCCGAAAAAGCCCCAAAACAAGAAGGAGAGGAAGAGGAACTCAACCACCATATGCATACGACGAATCCACGATCACACGCACGCCGAATCCCACAAGTAAACCCCCTAAACATGCTCAATCTATCCCCCAAACACCACAAGATACGCCAAGCAAACCACGTGCAACACACGCAAGGTTCGTCCCCCTACCGGTTCTTGAACTCCTCCAAGCTCCTCGCCGCCGACCCGCCGCACCGCAGACCGCCGCCGGTACCCTCGAGGACGCCACCACTCCGCCGGGACGTCGGCCGCCGTCCGGAGAAGGGAACGCCGCGAAGGAGGTGGTGGAGGTAGAGGTGAGAGGTAGGGAGGCTATGGAGTGATGGAAGAGGAAGAAGAGGAGGGAAAGGAGGAAGATCGCCGGAGAGGCGGAGGGGGTGAGGAGAGAGAGAGAGTGAAGGTGAGAATGAGGGAAAGAAGGGGAGGCTCGCAGGGTCAACCAGAATCCCGCTAAAACGCGTCGATCGAGGCAGACGCCAATTAGTCTGACAGGACAGCCGTACTGACAGCGGTCTGAAACGCGTCACCCTCCACGGACGCCGTTCAGACGACAGGACAGGCCGTACTGTCAATGCTCTGGCGCCGTGCCCTGACATCGCAGATGTCGCAGTCTGAATCGCGTCGACCAAGCTGGACGCCGTTCAGACGAAATGACAGGGGCCGTACTCTCGCGGCCCGAAAACCGCCCACGTGGCGCACACGTGGCACAACATCCTGCGAACCTAAATGGCGTCCACACACCCTGACGCCTTTTGAAAGGCGTCGACGAGCGCTGACGCCATTCAGCCAGAAATCACAAGACCCCACGGGGTCCAAACCAGGGGATCCGGCCCGAACCCGACCCGAACACAGAACCCGAAACCTCAGTCCTTACAGGGTGGCAGGTGGAACACTGGCAGACTTGCTAAATTGATCTCTGGTGTAGCTTTGACCCCCATCATCTTCTGGAGGTTGTTGAATTGTTCATCCATGCGCTCCATCTTTGCCAGCAACGCTTGCGTGGTCGGATCAGCCTGGGAAGGAGGGGGAGGTGGAGGTACTTGATAGGCATGTTGCCTGGAGTACGTCGGACAGGGAGGACAGTAAAGAGGAGGTCCGACAGAGCTTCCGCCATGCCCGAGGGCATTTTGATAAGCAGGCATCAGCGGTCTGGAAGGTTGCCTAGAAGAGGAAAGTTGCGGCCCAGCTGGCCGAGAAGTGACATGGAGGCCTTCCATAGCCTGATGAATGTAGGGAGGATGATGAGGAGGTTGCTGAGGGATGGCAGGGGGAGCCGCAGGGTTCGGCTCGGCAGACTGTATGGGCGTCTTCCCCTTCAGAATGGACTGGATCGCCTCGAACTGCTGAGGTTCCAGACGGGAGGCAAGAACTCCCAAAGCATTTACAAGATCCGAGGGATCAGAAGATGAGGGATTATCAAGATTCATGTCCCCCTCAAAGGTAGGATTAGGGACCGCATGCACATGCGGGGGAGGATCAGAATACTGCTCATAAGGATGATAGAGATGGGTTCGGACATTTCCCTCATACCTAACTGGAACAGGGACAGAATTACGGGAAGCATCAGCATCTCTCCCGCTCTCAAAATTGTAATCGGAATCGCGAGGGGCATTAGCATCTCCCTCGTAGTTGATAATGGCATATGGAGCCATGTTCAAGTCTCTGCCTGATCGAAGCAGCATGATGTTAGATTTTTCTTCAGAGATTAGCAAACAAGTTGTACAGAGATTAAACAAACAAGTAGATGTTTAACGTGATTTTAGGATTCCTTGTTGGGTTATTTGGATTTAATTAAATCACAAATTCGCTCAAGAGATAGGATCCTAGTTTCAGTTCAATGTCCACCGTTATATTCTATGGTTTTCTCTCACAACGTTATGGAAATCTAACTAGGACTTCAATTGGTACAACCAGCCCGATGATCAAGGAGGAGTACCTTGATTTTGGGGACTTACGGAGGTCTTTAACGCCAATTACTCTAGTCTGATCGAGGGACCGACCCAATCAGAGAAAGTTGAAGATGTCAAGAAGAGTGTTCCTAAGAAGAGGAGGGTGTTAGCCTCAATGCGTATGACCTGTAGCCTGGATGGCCTCTAATGCTTAATATATAATGGGTAATAGCACACAGATCACAAAATCTGAGAACTGAAAAAGAAATAAGAAACTGTCTGAATTGCGTCGTTGTTGGTCGACGCTATTCAAACAAAGCCTTATTTTTTCGCAGAAGCTCAGGCAGCAGACAACAGAGAAAAGAGACTGAAAGGCGTCTGGGTCTGACGACGCAGTTTGAAATGCGTCGCTATTCCTGGACGCTTTTCAAGTCGCAGATGCAGTTTTCCAGGAGGAATTTCTGGATTGATTCCTCCTCAAAACAGGGTAAAAACGATAAATAATCAGCTCATGCAAAGATTTTTTTTGTTTCGAATTTTAACAGGCTAATTTGTCAAATAAACAACTAGGATGCCAATCAATCACACAATTTTTATCACAAAACAGCTTTTCAACTAATCAACGGGGAGGAGGGCAAGATCTTGCCACAGGGGTGTGCACGTGGTGCACGTAAGAAATTAACTAAACTAAAAACACTCACCAATTGGTGAGGGGGTGTCGAGAGACACAAGTGGTGCACCGTGGGTGCCCGATTGATAACACCAAGAACAAAGAACTAAAAGATGGCGAGACCAAGTCCCACCGTGATCACCAAAAAAGCTGTCAGTGCTTAAAATGAGTGTGTGATTATCATGAAAAACTATGTTATTTAAGTGAAAAATAAACCTATTAAAAAGAAACTAAGTGATGTGATCGTCAGAAACTTTTGACTTAAAAGTTTCAAAAGAAGATTTGATCGCCTACCTGTTTGGACGTGGGAGATACTGAGCTCTTGGTTCCCCTCCTTCAGCCGGCTGAAGAAAGAGAGCCCTTTCTTGTCTTTGTTATTGCTTTAATTGTTGTTGAGTTTTGAGGATCGTCCAAAGTCCTTGTTGTTTGCTATTGATTTCCTTCTCTTTGATTCTCCTTTGTACCTTGCAAGAAGTAGAAAGAAATGAAGAACAATGATAAGAATTTAGGAAGAAGTAGTATCCATTCCAGAGAAAATTTTAGACATGCAACTAAACAGGAAAACTCACTTGTTAGGATGGTCTTTTAAACCCCTTTAACAAATAGGTTTTAAAAATGATGCTAGTGTTGTGCGTGTTGCATAGAGTGGTGTGTTGAAGAATGTGAAACTAATGGGGTGAAAATGTGAAAAATATGCAGAAATGAATTGAAAGTTAATGCTGGATGGCCCCTAGAAGCCTTGGTCTTTAATGGATCTTGGATGGATGAAGATTCTTGGAAGCAGTACTTCAGCGTTTGGACGTCTTCAAGCTTCTTTACATGAAGAAATCTTGAGATTTATCCAGCTTAACTAACAAATAAATACAGATTAATTCATCTTTATCTGTAATTATCTAAAACGCGTTGCCCATAAAAGACGCCTTTCAGACTAATTAAGATAAAGATAAACACGAGGGAACAAATTTATCTTTATCTGTAATTAGATTTAAAGACGCCTTTTAAACTAATTAAGATAAGGATAAACATCCGGAAGAGAGGCAGAAACAACTTAGGAAACTTAAATGGCGTCGTGACAGGCAGACGTCTTTTAGCTAATTAATCAATTAATTAAAATTCAAATTTAAACATCAAAATATGAATAAACTCTAAATGGCGTCTTTATAAGTCGACGTATTTTAGACTTCTTCATATTTTTACTGAAATTTGAGTTAAAATCAATTTAATTAATTAACTTAAATCATATTTGTCTGACCCGACATAATTTAGATAATTAATTTAAAAACATCAATAAAAATTAACCAATGATTAAATATCAAACCATTCTGAGGCATTATTATATGATATGAAATTTATTCGAAATGATGTCAAAATTAGCGTGTCTACAGCTGCCTCACCTTGGCATCGTCTTTACAAGGGAGTAAAATGGAATGGAATGTACTGAAAAGGTGATGCCAAGGTGTGATAAGACACGCTCTCAACATCACATAATGAAAATTTTTCTCAAAATCATCTATGAAGATAGTTCAAGGAGATCAATGGAATCAATCCTGTCTGGATGAGATAGACAAGGAAATAAAATAAAGTCGATCAACCTCCTCGGAGTGGGAAGTATCATAGGTCGTAGACACTATAGGTTTCATTACGGGGAGCGTTTGCCAGCCAATGTGGACGTGCTGCAGCCATGATGGATCTTAAAAGAACACAAGAAATATTGGATAAAGGATCCAAGAAAGGATAGAATTCCAAGGATATCTTCAAGCGAGTCTCAAAGATAATCAAGATACTCAATTCGGAATGGAATATTTCATATCATGTTGGAGTTATTTGATTTAATGGTCTGAAACTTAATCAGTAATTAATCCTTATAATAATGATTTCAAAGACCTATATGATGCATGCTAGGCTAAAAGAAAAATATAAAGTCAAATAAAATATAAATCAATCAAGGATAATATTATCAAATTGTCATTAATGAGTCAAGATACCAATTCTTGTAATTCAGTGCTAAGCCGAAGCTCGTTTATCCACGCACTGTTTCACAAAAGTGGAACCATCATCCTCACTAATTAACAATCCAATGGCCTATCCGTGAGATTAAGAATTCTCTGGAATTATCACTGTTTTTGTTGTAGGGGAACTCAAATTCCAGTTTCATCAAAACCACAAGGTCCTTGACATACTCTAATAAATATTTATCATATAGTAATGCAAATGAATTACATAGAATAATACAAGAGTAGAAATAACCGTCTTTTTAGCTACGGTTGAGACTTCATAAACTCCCATAATGGGATCTTCTTGATATTTCCAGCTTCATTTGGGTTTTCTTTAATTTTCCTGTACTCAAAATTCATCAGTAACTTCAAACAAGTGTTTGACTAAACATTAAAATATGGAATTTCGGGTAAATGACAGAATGCTTGAAACGCGTCGAGTCGCGCCGACGCCCTTTACTGTCTAAAATGCGGCGGTGTTCCACGACGCCTTTTAAGTCACAGAAACAGGTTCTCGCTAATTCCAAACCGGATTCCAACTCTTTTCATGCCTTGTGTCCTGTATATGACTTGAACAAACATGTTAAGCATCTATTCAAGCTTAGCCCCTTGCCTGACCAGGTAAATGGTCGATCAATTTTTTTTCTTAGGGGAAGGGTCAAGGGGCATAGCCTTTATTAACAAAGGTAGTATGAATAATCAAACTGTAAGCAAAAATGCAACATGCAAGCAGACAAATGCTCACTGAAAACAAAAGGAATGAAGCATACTAGATGCAATAAGCAAATGCTAACTGAAAAATTTTTGTTGTTTTGAAATATTCATTTTTGTTTGGGTTTTGAAATATGTACCTTTTTTTTTATTTTTTTTGAAATATGTGTTTTTTTTTTTTTTTGGGTTTTGGGATATATATATTTTTTGAATTTGAAACATGTGTGTTTTTTTTGGATTTTTGAAATATGTATTTTTTTATTTTGACATATGTATTTTTTTTTTGGATTTTGAAATATGTATTTTTTTGGATTTTTTGAAATATGAATTTTTTTGGATTTTGAAATATGATGTGAACTAAAAGACCAGCATGGTACTCAGATCAAAAGATCATATTCATTTATTAACTTAATTCCCAAATTGTTCTTTAATAATTTAACTTAAACCCATCGTGTATGAACTTGTGTTTCCATTCGTGATCCCATTCGATGATTTGACCTTCAGTCAATCTAGGTTGTTCCTTAACTTTGGAGTACGCCTCTTTAGAAAGAAAAGAAGAATAGGTTTAGAAAGCCCATAAGAAGGTTCCGGAGACCTAAAAAGATGTTCCTTTCTTACCCTAATATTTGTTGGGGTTCGGTCATTTTCTTTCCGGGGTATTTATCGACCTTGCATTCCCTTTTGTTTTATTTCATGGCCTTGATGTAACGTTTGTAATGTATTGGCCTTTTAATTTGACGTTTGGCTTTTGCCTTTTGCTTTGCTTTTCTTTTCTTTTCTTTAGGACGGATCTCCCCCCTTTTTTTTTATGACGGCCTCCTACTAAGATGACGGGTATTCTTGGTAGTCTATTCTAAGCCTCGTTTCGACATCATGGGCCGAGTGTAAAAAACAGAATTTTGCTTTAAAAGAATGATTTGTACTTCATACTTTCAGTCAAGCTTTCGGTATTCTTCAGGATCCGGCATCTCTTGTTACTCACGAATCAAACGTGTCAGTGTGTGTAGTAATGTGTTTGAGTTAAATTATCCAGACTGATAAGGAAATTTGAGTTTATAAATTTTCTGATTCTACTAGTCTTTGTGCCACGCTGATCGACTCTTTAACCTTAGGGTGGTATTTCTTAAGATGCAAACCGTTCCAGGGGTGAGTTAGCTCTTCTTCTTTTGCATTAACCAGACGATAAGAGTTACCAGGAAAAGCATGTGATATAACATAAGGTCCTTCCCAGTTGGGTTGGAGCTTAGAACGCGGACCACCAGGTTTTACAAAGATTCTTTTGACGACAATTTCACCAACTTTAAACTTTCGTTCAATGACTTTCTTTTGATAAAAACGTGCTAGTCTATTTTGATAAACTCTTGTATGATTAGCAGCTGACCATCTTCTCTCGTCTAAGAGTTCCAATTGAGTAAGGAGTGTTGAACGATGTTCATCAATGGAAAATTCCTCGTTCAATTGTACTCTTAATGACGGTATGAGGATCTCGTATGAAACTACCGCCTCCATTCCAAATGTTAAGGAATAAGGAGTTTGCCCAGTGGGCGTCCGGATTGAAGTTCGGTAGGCCCATAGAGCCTCAATCAATTTTTCTAGCTAGTCTGTGAACTTGTTAGATTTGCACGTCTTTTTGATGATTTTTATCAAAGTCTTGTTAGTTGCCTCTGCTTGGCCATTGCCTTGCGGATAATAAGGAGACGAATGATGCAATGCAATTTTGTACCTGTTGCAGAGGTCTTTCAATTCTTGTGACACGAACTGTGGTCCATTGTCGGTGACGATGGTGCTTAGAATTCCAAATCTGGTGATGATGTTCCTCATGATGAACTTGCAGACGGTTGATGGTTTGACTTCTGTATATGCTTCAGCTTCTGCCTACTTGGTGAAGTATTCCGTTGCCGTGAGGATGAAAGATTTTTGCTTAATGCCAGAATCAGGATTACCAAGGGGTCCAATGATATCGAAAGCCCACATGGAGAAAGGCCATGGAGAAGAAACAGGATGGAGTCAGGATGCAGGAGAATGAATTTTGTGGGCGTGAAGTTGACACTTAGCACACCTACGGACATATCCTACACAGTCTTCTTCCATGGTTGGCCAATAAAATCTTTGTCTAAGGATCTTCTTTGCTAGCATTTGTCCATTAACATGGCCACCACAAACTCCAGCGTGAGCTCCTTCCATAACCTTCCAAAGCTCATCTTCATCTAGACATCTCAGAAGAACTCCATCAAAACCTCTTTTGTACAGTGCTCCCCCAACTATGGTGTATCGTTGAGCAACTCTCCTGATAGCTCTCTTCTCCTCAGCTGTGGCTTCTTCAGGATACGATTGATCTTCAAAATATTTGTCGATTTCATAATACCATGGCTTCTGTTCATCATCCATCTCTTCTAACAGCTCTATCAACATGATTTCTCTCTTTTCCACGATGTCTCCATCTCTGACCTTCTTCAGCAACTTTTCCTTGGTTCTTAGAAATGAAGGGTCTTTCACGGCGGGTGAAAGACGCCTATGAACTATGATTGATTTAGATTGCCAGCTGATTGGAAAATCAAGAGAAGATGCAAGTGAGGCTAGAGCGTCAGCTAAGATGTTATGATTCCAAGGAACATGGACGAAGATCAGTTTGGTAAAAAGCTTTGAATAAGCAGAAGTAAGTTCTTGATAAGGCTTGAGTTTAGGATCAAGGGTTCGATACTTGGTTAACACTTGGCGAAGAATCAATTGGCTATCACCCACAATCCTGAGTTTGGTAACACTATGGGAATGAGCAGCCTCGAGGCCAGTAAGGAGCGCGTCGTATTCAGCTATATTGTTGGTGACTGGAAAGTCAAGCTGAAAGGCTTGTGGAATGGTGATACCTTCAGGTGATAACAGAACAATGCTAATACCCTTTCCATGGGAATTCAGAGCTCTGTCAAAATGCAGAGTCCACATATCGTCGCTGATTTGGTCTATGGACATCAGTTCCTCATCCGAAAACTCCGATTGGACTGGATCAAAACGAGAAAGGGGGTGATGAGCGAGATGTTCTGCTATGGCATAGCCTTTGATTGCTTTCTGCTGAATGTAAGTGATATCAAATTGAGATAGAAAGCTTTGCCATCGCGCTAACCTATCAGTAAGGACAAATTTCTCCAGAAGAAACTTGATCGGATTCATCCTAGCGATGAAATGGACTTCATGGGCTAGAAAATAATGCTTCAATTTCTGAACAACCCAAACCAATGTTGCACATGTTTTTCCCCATCGCTATATATCTCTGTTCAGTGAGGTTGAGAAGTTTAGAGAGATAGTAGGCTGCCCTCTCCTTTCCTTCTTCATCCTCTTGTGCTAGGACAGCCCCCACTGCATCATCCAGGACAGAAATGTAAAGTATCAATGGTTTGCGTGGATATGGTGGTCTCAAAATAGGAGGACTTGCCAAATAGTTCTTTAATCCATCAAATGCCTCCTGACACTTATCGTCCCAATCGAATTTGACTCCTGGCTTGGTAAGCTCGTAGAACGGCTTACACCTTTGTGAGTGCTGGGAGACAAAACGGTGAATAAATTGCAACCTCCCGATTAATCCTCTTAACTCCTTCAAGTTCTTGGGGGGTGGCATCTCTCTGATAGCCTTCGCCTTGTTGGGATCGATCTCAATTCCCCGTTTGCTGACAATGAACCCAAATAATTTCCCTGAAGATACCCCGAATACACAATTCTTGGGGTTCATCTTTAACTAATACTCCCTTGATCTCTCTAACACGTTTGCCAAAACTTTGGCATGCTCAGCCTTCGTCTTAAATTTAACCAACAAGTCATCCACATACACTTCTAGATCTATGTGCATCATGTCGTGAAATATTGCCGTCATAGCCCTCTGATAAGTGGCTCCAGCGTTCTTTAATCCAAATGGCATGACAACATAGCAGTATGTCCCCCAAGGTGTAGTGAATGATGTCTTCTCCTGATCTTCTTCTGCCAATTTGATCTGATTGTATTCTTAAAACCCATCCATAAATGATAAAGTCTCATAGCCAGCAGTGTTACCAATAAGTACGTCAATATGAGGCAATGGAAAATAATCTTTAGGACACGCCTGGTTTAAATCTCGGAAGTCAATGCAAATCCTAACCTTCCCGTCCTTCTTCATAAGCGGGACTATGTTTGCCACCCATTGTGGATAGAGGACAACTCTAATAAATTTGGCTTTATATAGCTTGTCGACCTCTTCCTTCATCTTCAAAGCCATTTGCGGGTGGAATCGCCTTAACTTCTGCTTGACCGGGCTAGCTCCATCCTTCAATGTCAATCTGTGTTCCACTAATGACGAGTCTAACCCCGGCATATCTTCATAACTCTAGGCGAAAGTGTCCTTATAATCTTTAAGAACTTGCACCATTGCCTTCTTATCTTCTACAGAAAGATTCTTGCTGACGAGGACAACCTTAGGTTCGTCTTCAGTCCCTAAATTGACTTCTCTGGTGGGCTCTTCTACGGCAGCTGAGGGTTCATCGAATCTCTTTACTCCACTGGCATACGCCTCAGCTGCGTCCTCATCATCTTCTTCATCTTCAACAATGGGGTCTTTTTCATGTATCAACTCATACACCCCATATCCATCATTGACTAACTCATCGTCCATACAGTCTTCCTGCATGTGAATGGGATTTTCCAATAACTGAGGGATCATTAAGCAAGAAAGGCATCTGTTAGCTAAGTCCTAGAGGTATCTATCTGGAATCTGTTTACCCTTAGACTTTCTAGACTTCCTAACCTGATTAACTTGCCTAGAGCTAGACTGTCTAACTTTACTAGATTCCCTATTCTGACCTAATGAAGATGAAGCAGAATAAAAATCATGGGATACAGATGGAAATACAGGAGAATCCTCTCGAGGGGAGGGGCAGAGTAGATTTAGTAGAGAATCTTGACCGAAAGACCCGCGCGATGGGGTATAATCGGCCAAGTAAGAGGTTTCCTCAATGAGGATCTGGGAAGAATTTGTTGCCAAATTGGCATTTTTTTTGGGTAATAGAAGAGTTAAGCATAAAACAGGAATGAAGATGAATAGAAGGAGAATGAGATGAGGGAAGTGGCACCAAGGCCAAAGGATTAGGGGGATCATACAGCAGTATGTCCCAGATTAAATCATACATCCTCTCTAGATCGAGAGGAGGTGGTGGAATGAGGTCCCGTGGGGACAGAGTAATCATGACGGGCGGGGCCCGTGGAATGTCTTCAATGATGACCCGCGACCAAGTCGGGGTCAAGAGCAAAGTGCGAAACAAGGTGTGAAGCATGAAAACATGAGAATGATATGTCCCCCTCCAAAGCAAATCCGTGGTGTAGCCAGCTTCATAGGGGTCATCTGGCTCCCCTTCATCAGTCTCTTCTGACAGCAGTATCCTTTTGTCAAAAATAGCACCGGGACCTTCGATCAGCTCATCGACCTGTGGCGGCCACTTGGGTTCTGCAGGATCGAGAAACAGCCTGTTCAGCGCGATGTAGAGGTCTCTCAGATCGAACCACCTGTACCATTCACATTCAGGATCTTAGAATTTTCTCCTCTTCATAGGCCGCAGAGCCTCCAAGGACTGGTACGTGAGTAGTTCTGAGCAATGCCTACCCAAGTCTCTCCCATATATATCGTGGAGGTCAGAACACAAAGTAATGACCACCGTGTTGTCATGGCTTATTACGGGCCCCTTTACAAAATGAGTGTATAGGGTCCATGTTAGGGGATCCCGACCTTCCTCGGGCGGTGTAGACATTGTCTCCCAGACTTTCTGGCCGCCTTCATTCTCTTCTTGCTGAGTAATGTCCTGCTTCAGTTTTCTTGGCCTATAGCCCAGGCCGTTTCCAGGTATTCCTCGGTGGTCTTTGACGTGAGTGGTCCTGCCTTGTAACTGTGTACCTAGGCCTCTTCCAGGTTGATAGCCATTCTTCATCATTATTCTCCATCCTGGGGTACTCATGCACTTCCCCCTCTTTATAGCATTTAATGGATAAAGAGAAATAGTGGCAGTTTTCAGAGGATCAACCACTGGATGGTAAACCTGTAATACCGACAGAAAAGGTTGTCGGCCAGGTGAAGAAATGGGTTTGACATTCAAAGTATGAGCAGTTGCAAGGATCGGCATGCTCGTAACCTTAATGATTCGTCCTTTGAAGGGGAATTTAAGACATTGATGATTCGTAGAGGGAATCGCCTCAAGAGTTTTTATGTAAGGACGACCCAAAATGGCGTTTAGAAAAGGGTCGATTTCCAGGATGTGAAATTCGACCTCTGCATGACTTACAGGGCCTAGCTCCACCTTCAAATAGACCATTCCTAGAGGGGAACGGGTGGAATTCTCATATGCTGTAACGGAGATGGGGCTAAGCAACCATTTTTCCTTGGGCGCACCGCACAATTCTAGGGTCTTCGGAGGTAGAACATTGATTGAAGCCCCTGTGTCAACTAGGCATGCATCTACGACCTTTTTGCAAATATTGACCGTAATGCTCAGAGCCATGCTTCTGGCTGCTGGCGGTGCTAGTTCCGATGTATGAAATGAAATGGAGGGTTGATCCCCCTGAGGAACTAATAGTGCTGCAATCTTTTCCACCGGCACGTCCTCGTTGACCATCACCTTCTACGGATATTCCATCAGAGCTTCTTGGTGAATCTTCGATCTTTTAATTAGTTCAAGCACGGAGATCCGTGCCGGTGTTCGGTCTAGATGTTTCAACAAATCATATTGAGTGCCTGGTGCACTCTCTTCATTGTGTGCTTCCTCCGACGGCTGTAACGGGCCGTCTCTAACTGTTGACTGAGGAAAGACTTTGTTGAAAATCCTCCCACTCCGGAGCGCATGTTCCTCAGCCGTGGAAGGTCCGGGTGATACTTTGAGTACCGCAGGGTTGGATGGTGCGGATGGCGTGGAGTGTTGGTATGTAGGTGATGGCGTGGGGTTAGTCGGTGGTGGCGTGGTGCGGATTAGAGGCCTAGATGGTTGGATGGTGGATGAAGTGGGGAACGACATGCGTAATAGTGGTTTAGAAGGTTGGATGGTATCTGGGTAAGCGGTAGTGGTAGCGGGTGAAGTAGGGAATGGTATGCGGAGTAGAGGTCTGGATGGTAGGAGGGGAGCGTAGTTGGTTTGCGGGGGGTTATTTAGTAGAGGCATAGTGGCGTGGGGTGTAATGGGTTTGAGGAAAGCGGGTGGTGGTAATGGGTTAGTGGGTGCGGGTGAGTGATATACGAGTGTTGGTATAGGGGTAATGGTAATGGGCTGTGGTCTGGGTATATGGATGGTGCGGCGTGGTGGTTGTTCTGCGGTACTCGGAATGTGACCCGTTAAATAGATAGAGGAAGAGTCCTCTATCCTCCACTGTTGCCTGCGGTTAGCCTCAGACCGGCTATTTGTCAAAATAGGGGCAACTTGGTTCTGATTTTGGTGCTCCGGAAGCGGGTTCTGCACTATGCCCATGTTCGGTGGTGCTGCTGCTGGTGCCGGTGCTCTCACTTGCTGTTGCTGCTGCTGCTATGGTGGTCTTCTTGCCTTTAAGGTAGAGATGTACTTTTTCATCTCCTCCTAGTCAATGCCGCCCTGCTCGTTGAAATCATCGATGTAATATCTAAATTGGGAGCAGGTGTCAATAGTGTGTCCAGGTTGCCCATGGAAATAGCAATACCTGGAGGTATCGGCATTCTGGGGCCAGATTGCCTTCTCTCTTGGCAGGACCGAGGCATTGGCTGCCATTAAGGCACTGAAAATGTTTGCCAAGGACTCTGGGAGGACTGGGTATTCTGCCCTCTTCGGGCCTGGAGATCTTCTCTGCTGGTTATAGTCAGCAGGGGGAGGGACATTATGATATGCCGGCGGTGCGCGCGGCTGGTACTCCTACTGTTGCAGATCCTGCTGTGGCGGAGGCTGGTACTGTAACTGCCGTTGTGGCGGCTGTTGTGGCTGTTGCTGTTGCTGTTGCTGATTCGACTGCTGGGGCCGCTGAAACTGGGGCTGCTGATACTGGGGGTTTGGCTTCTGCCTGTACCCTTGCTGGTTCGACTGCTGTGGCCGCTGGTACTGTTGCTGTTGACTCCTCACAAACTGAGGCGAGTTGTTGTTCATACTGCTAACTTGCTCATGAGAGACCATGCCCTCGGTAGTTGGACCTGTGCTGGAGGAATTAGGCACTGTAGGCTTCCGGGGTGGAGGCCTGCTAGGTCTGTGAGGATCAAAGACGCTAGAGAACGTAGCGTCCTTGAAGGCATTCTGACAGTACTGTGCTCTTTCATAGAGCTCTGCCATGCTGGTCAGATTGTTCAGGGAGAGGACTAGTTTGAATTGAGGCGTAGGGTTGGAAATGAGCATCATTATTTGCTCCGACTCCGACAAGTGATCTTTAACTTTCTCGGCCAAGCCCCTCTATCTGTGGGCAAAACTGACAAACTCCTCATCGGGCTTCATCTTCTCTGCTATTAAGTCAGTAATGGACAGGGAGGGGGCAACTCTGTCCTGGTATCGTTGAATGAATTTTCGGGAGACGACACCATAGTCCTCTACTTCGGAGGGTTCCAAGGAAAAGAACTATTCGAGGGTTGGTCCCTCTAAAGATCTCCTGAACAAAAAGGCCAACGACCTCTTGTCGTTTTGCCAGAAGGATGACTCGTACATGAACTCCTTCAAGTGGGTGAAGGGGTTACCAGTACCGTTATACTTTCGATATACTGGCATCTCAGAGGGTGGCAGGTGAAACATTGGCAGACTTGGTAAATTGATCTCTGGTGCAGCTTTGACCCCCATCATCTTCTAGAGGTTGTTGAATTGTTCATCCATGCGCTCTATGGTTGCCAGCAACGCTTGCGTGGTCGGATCAGCCTAGCGAGGAGGGGGAGGTGGAGGTACTTGATAGGCATGTTGCCTGGAGTACGGCGGACAGGGAGGACAGTAGAGAGGAGGTCCGACAGAGCTTCCGCCATGCCCGAGGGCATTTTGATAAGCAGGCGTCGGCAGTCTGGCCGGTTGCCTAGAAGAGGAAAGTTGCGGCCCAGCTGGCCGAAAAGTGACTTGGTGGAGGCCTTCCATAGCCTGATGAATGTAGGGAGGATGATGAGGAGGTTGCTGAGGGATGGTAGGGGGAGCCGCAGGGTTCGGCTCGGCATATTGCATGGGCGTCTTCCCCTTCAGAATGGACTGGATCGCCTCGAACTGCTAAGGGTCTAGATGGGAGGCAAGAACTCCCAAAGCATTTACAAGATCCGAGGGATCAGAAGATGAGGGATCATCAGGATTCATGTCCCCCTCAAAGGTTGGATTAGGGACCGCATGCACATGCGGGGGAGGATCAAAATACTGCTCATGAGGATGATAGAGAGGGGTTCGGACATTCCCTTCATACCGAACTGGAACAGGGACAGAATACGGGAAGGATCAGCATCTCTCCCGCTCTCAAAATTGTAATCGGAATCGCGAGGGGCATTAGCATCTCCCTCGTAGTTGATAATGGCATCTGGAGCCATGCTCAAGTCTCTACCTGATCGAAGCAGCATGATGTTAGATTTTTCTTTAGAGATTAGCAAACCAATTGTACAGAGATTAAACAAACAAGTGGATGTTTAACGTTATTTTAGGATTCTTTGTTGGGTTATTTGGATTTAATTAAATCACAAATTCACTCAAGAGATGGGATCCTAGTTTCAGTTCAATGTCCACCGTTATATTCTATGGTTTTCTCTCACAACGTTATAGAAATCTAACCGGGACTTCAATTGGTACAACCAGCCCGATGATTAAGGAGGAATACCTTTATTTTGGGGACTTACGGAGGTCTTTAACGCCAACTACTCTAGTCTGATCGAGGGACCAACCCAATCAGAGAGAGTTGAAGACGTCAAGAAGAGTGTTCCTAAGAAGAGGAGGGTGTTAGCCTCAATGCGTATGACCTGTAGCCTGGATGGCCTTTAATGCTTAATATATAATGGGTAATAGCACACAGATCACAAAATCTGAGAACTGAAGAAGAAATAAGAAACTGTCTGAATTGCGTCGTTGTTGGTCGACGCTATTCAAACAAAGCCTTATTTTTTCGCAGAAGTTCAGACAGTAGACAGCAGAGAAAAGAGACTGAAAGGCGTCTGGGTCTGACGACACAGTTTCAAATGCGTCGCTGTTCCTGGACGCTTTTCAAGTCGCAGATGCAGTTTTCCAGGAGGAATTTCTGTATTGATTCCTCCTCAAAACAAGGTAAAAACGATAAATAATCAGCTCATGCAAAGATTTTTTTTGTTTCGAATTTTAACAGGCTAATTTGTCAAACAAACAACTAGAATGCCAATCAATCACACAATTTTTATCACAAAAACAGCTTTTCAACTAATCAACGGGGAGGGCAAGATCTTACCACAGGGGTGTGCACGTGGTGCACGTAGGAAATTAACTAAACTAAAAACACTCACCAATTGGTGAGGGGGTGTCGAGAGACACAAGTGGTGCACCGTGGATCCCCGATTGATAACAGCAAGAACAAAGAACTAAAAGATGGCGAGACCAAGTCCCACCGTGATCGCCAAAAAAGCTGTGAGTGCTTAAAATGAGTGTGTGATTATCATGAAAAACTATATTATTTAAGTGAAAAATAAACCTATTAAAAAGAAACTAAGTGATGTGATCGCCAGAAACTTTTGACTTAAAAGTTTCAAAAGAAGATTTGATCGCCTACCTGTTTGGACATGGGAGATATTGAGCTCTTAGTTCCCCTCCTTCAGCCGGCTGAAAAAAGAGAGCCCTTTCTTGTCTTTGTTCTTGCTTTAATTGTTGTTGAGTTTTGAGGATCGTCCAAAATCCTTATTGTTTGCTATTGATTTTCTTCTCTTTGATTCTCCTTTGTACCTTACAAGAAGTAGAAAGAAATGAAGAACAATGATAAGAATTTAGGAAGAAGTAGTATCCATTCCAGAGAAAATTTTAGACATGCAACTAAACAGGAAAACTCACTTGTTAGGATGGTCTTTTAAACTCCTTTAACAAATAGGTTTTAAAAATGATGCTAGTATTGTATGTGTTGCATAGAGTGGTGTGATGAAGAATGTTAAACTAATGGGGTGAAAATATGAAAAATATGCAAAAATGAATTGAAAGTTAATGCTAGATAGCCCCTGGAAGCCATGGTCTTCAATGGATCTTGGATGGATGAAGATTCTTGGAAGCAGCACTTCAGCGTTTGGACGTCTTCAAACTTCTTTACTCCAATCACCGCCAAAATAATCACTCTCTTTTTTTTTTACTCACTCAAGAGGCGAGGTATTTATAGACTTCTTTGCATCTGCGGATTTATATGAAGAAATCTTGAGATTTATCCAGCTTAACTAACAGATAAATACAGATTAATTCATCTTTATCTGTAATTATCTAAAACGCGTCACGCATAAAAGACGTCTTTCAGACTAATTAAGATAAGGATAAACACCCGAAAAAAAATTTATCCTTATTTGTAACTAGATAAAACGCGTCGCTACTTAAAGACGCCTTTTAAACTAATTAAGATAAGGATAAACATCCGGAAGAAAGGCAGAAACAACTTAAGAAACTTAAATGGCGTCGTGACAGGCAGACGTCTTTTAGCTAATTAATCAATTAATTAAAATAGGAATAAACTCTAAATGGCGTCTTTATAAGTCGACGTCTTTTAGACTTCTTCATATTTTTACTGAAATTTGAGTTAAAATCAATTTAATTAATTAACTTAAATCATATCTGTCTGACCCGACATAATTTAGATAATTAATTTTAAAAGATCAATAAAAATTAACCAATGATTAAATATCAGACCATTCTGAGGCATTATTATATGATATGAAATTTATTCGAAATGATGTCAAAATTAGCGTGTCTACAATGCTCTAAGTATTACATGCAGATATCAAGCAGATCTAGGTGATAGACATTAGAAGGCCATAAAATGAACCCTTAAGTACTTGAGAAGGACTAAAGATATATTTCTAGTCTATAGAAGTGGTGACTTGAAGCTACGAGGGTACACTGACTTGAACTTCTAGTCAGATCCGAATAATAGCAAGTCTACCTTCGGATTCGTGTTCACCTTGAGTGGTGGTGTAGTAAGTTAGAAGAGTTCCATCTAGGAAACCACTACAAATTCAACGACAGAAGCTGAATACACTGTTGCAGTTGAAGCTACCAAGGAAGCAGTCTGGATGAAGAAGTTTATCACCGACCTTGGCGTAGTTCTGAGTATCTCTGATGTGTGACAACAATGGGGCAATTGCTCAAGCTAAAGAGCCAGTGTCTCATCAAAAGTCGAAGCATATTTTGAAGGTCTTTCACCTGATCAGAGAGATCATCCTCCGAGATGATGTCATAGTGAAAAGAGTTCCTTTAGCTGACGACATAGCAAATCCACTGACAAAGCCTTTGTCTCAAGTTGTGTTTGAGCATCACCTAAAGTGTATGGAGATACAATATAAGGGTGATTGGCTTTAGTCCAAGTGGAAGATTTTTAGTTTTCTGTGTAGTCTATAAGCCAATCAAATACAATTTACAAAGTTGTTCAGTTATTTATTCTTTAATGACAATATATTCATTATGTGTAAATTATTTTATTATTCAATCTTTTCATAATTAAGTAGATGAATGTGTCCAATAGTTGTCAAATTATGATGAGATTATAATAATGAAATTGACAACTTATAAATACACATTCTTAAGTATTCCTAGTAGGAGGATATTTGAGGATAACAAATATCTGGTGAGACAAGTATATATTACTCCTGCTCATTTGATGAGGGTGACTGGTCTTATAGTCACTCGTGTGGAGACACTAAGGAAAACCTGTTGGTACTCATTGGTAAATGAGTTCACTGAATTGATCTGACTTGAATCACTAGATGGTTATTTACATGACTATCAACCAGCTTGATTTAATGTCACAATTGTGTGGTTGGTCCTTAGACTTGAGACACCAAAGAAACTTCGTCAGTTGACTTTTGGGCTTTGACATTGGCTAATAGATCTCTAACTATGGGATCCTAATTAGTCAAGTGATTGAGTCCAGTGGAATACGTTCAAAGGTGATTGAGTGTTCAATATGGGATCATTCGCTCTCAGTAATTAGAGAGAGAATGCTCTAGGTAAGATGCACGGGAGTCATTGGCTAAGGCAGATACTATATCAAAAAAGGAGTTTTCTGATATCGTAAGGTAATATCTAATCCAAGTGAGCTAATCGGATAGGATTTGACAGTTGACCATGCCCTAAGTTTACTCGATGGCATTAAATGAATGAAAGATTGTGGCCACAAGATAATCGATGATGGAAATGTTCTTTAGCAGGTTGTTGACCCCAATCTCTTCTAGGATCATGCGATGTTGCTTGGCACCCAACTTGATTGGAAGATATGATTGCACTGATATATCTTTGACATCGTGGGAACCTTTTCTTTATTATGGTTGAACTTGAAGTAGAGATCGATCTATAGAGCAAGGAGTAGCATGCTGCCATAAGGAGGTTGACCAATAGAAGCGGATGAGAGCCCATTGTAGAGATAGGCTAGGACCGCTGTGCTTATTTGCTTTTCCCTGAATATCCCACAAATCGTACTGAGCTGATCTTTGTAGACACGCTAATTTTGACATCATTTCGAGTAAATTTCATATCATATAATAATACCTCAGAACGGTCTGATATGTAATCATTGATTAATTTTTATTGATCTTTTTGATTAATTATGTCGGGTCAAATAGACATGATTTAAGTTAATTAATTAAATCGATTTTAACTCAAACTTCATTTAAAATATGAAAACAGTCTAAAACACGTCGACTTGTGTAGACGCCATTTAGAATTTATTCCTATTTTGATGATTAAATTTGAATTTTAATTAGTTGATTAATTAGCTAAAAGACGTCTTCCTGTCACGACGCCATTTAGGTTTCCTAAGTTGTTTCTACTTCTCTTCCGGATGTTTATCCTTATCTTAATTAGTTTAAAAGGCGTCTTCAAGTGGCGACGTGGTTTATTTAATTACAAATAAAGATGAATTTTTCCCGGATGTTTATCCTTATCTTAATCAATCTGAAAGGCGTCTGCCAGTGGCGACGCGTTTTAGATAGTTACAGATAAAGATGAATTAATCTGTATTTATCTGTTTGTTAAGCTGGATAAATCTCAAGATTTCTTCATATAAATCCGCGGATGCAAAGAAGTCTATAAATTCCTCGCCTCTTGAATGAGTGAAAAAAAAAGAGTGATATTGAGTAATTATTTTGGTGGCGATTGGAGCGAAGAAGCTTGAAGACATCCAAACGCTGAAGTGTTGCTACCACCAGGAGTCGGTATCCTTCTTCATCCATTCAAGATCCATTGAAGACCAAGGCTTCCAGGGCCCATTCAGCATTAACTTTCAATCATTTCTGCATACTTCTTACATTTCATTTTTACTCCATTAATTTTACATTCTTCATCACATCACTCCATGCAACACATACAACACTAGCATCATTTTCAAAACCTATTTATTAAAAGGGTTTAAAAGACCATCCCAACAAGTGAGTTTACCTGCTTAGTTGCATGTTTGAAAGTTTCTCTGGAATGGATACTACTTCTTCCTAAGTTCTTATCATTATTCTTTATTTCTTCCTACTTTTTGCAAGGTACAAAGGAGAATCAAAGGGAGGGAATCAGCAGCGAACAACAAGGAATCTGGACGATCCTCAAAACTCAACAACAGCCAATGCAAGAACAAAGACAAGAAAGGGCTCTCTTTCTTCAGCCGGCTGAAGGAGGGGAACCAAGAGCTCAACATCTCCCACATCCAAACAGGTAGGCGATCAAATCTTCTTTTGAAACTTTTAAGTCAAAAGTTTCTGGCGATCACATCACTTAGTTTCTTTTTAATAGGTTTATTTTGCACTTAAACAACATAGTTTTTTTTCATGATAATCACACACTCATTTTAAGCACTCACAGCTTTTTTGGCGATCACGGTGGGACTTGGTCTCGCCATCTTTTAGTTCTTTGTTCTTGTTGTTATCAATCGGGCACCCACGGTGCACCACTTGTGTCTCTCGACACGCCCTCACCAATTGGTGAGTGTTTTTAGTTTAGTTGATTTCCTACGTGTACCACGTGCACACCCGTGCGGCAAGATCTTGCCCTCCCCGTTGATTAGTTGAAAAGTTATTTTTGTGATAAAGATTGTGTGATTGATTGGCATTCTAGTTGGTTATTTGATAAATCATCCTGTTAAAATTTAAAACAAAAAAAAAACTTTGCATGAGCTAATTATTTATTGTTTTTATCCTGTTTTGAGGAGGAATCGATCCAAAAATTCCTCCTGGAAAACTGCATCTGCGACTTGAAAAGCGTCCAGGAACCCCGACGTAATTCAAACTGCGTCGTCACACCCAGACGCTGTTAAGTCTCTTTTCTCTGCTGGCTGCTGCCTGAGTTTTTGCAAAAAATAAGGTTCTGTTTGAATAGCGTCGACTAATAGCGACGCGATTCAGGCAGTTTCTTATTTCTTCTTCGATTCTCAGATTTTGTGATCTGTATGCTATTACCCATTATATATTAAGCATTAGAGGCCATCCAGGCTACAGGTCATACGCATTGAGGCTAACACCCTCCTCTTCTTAGGAACACTCTTCTTTACGTCTTCAACTCTCTCTAATTGGGTCGGTCCCTCGATCAGACTAGAGTAGTTGGCGTTAAAGACCTCTGTAAGTCCCCAAAATCAAGGTATTCCTCCTTGATCATCGGGCTGGTTGTACCAATTAAAGTTCCGGTTAAATTTCCATAACGTTGTGAGAGAAAACCATAAAATATAACGGTGGACATTGAACTGAAACTAGGATCCTATCTCTTGAGCGAATTTGTGATTTAATTAAATCCAAATAACCCAACAAGGAATCCTAAAATCACATTAAACATCCACTTGTTTGTTTAATTCCTGTACAACTTGTTTGCTAATCTCTGAAGAAAAATCTAACATCATGCTGCTTTGATCAGGCAGAGACTTGAGCATGACTCCAGATGCCATTATCAACTATGAGGGAGATGCTAATGCCCCTCGCGATTCCGATTACAATTTTGAGAGCGGGAGAGATGCTGATGTCTCCGGTAATTCTATTCCTATTCCAGTTCGACATGAGGGGAATGTCTCAACCCCTCTTTATCATCCTCATGATCAATATCTTGATCCTCCCCCGCATGTGCATGTGGTTCCCAACCCTATCTTCGAGGGAGACATGAACTAGAATGATCCCTCATCTTCTGATCCCTCGGATCTTGTAAATGCTTTGGGAGTTCTTGCTCCCGTCTGGACCCTCAACAGTTCGAGGCGATCCAATCTATTCTGAAGGGGAAGACGCCCATGCAGTCTGCCGAGCCGAACCCTGCGGCTCCCCCTGCCATTCCTCAGCAACCTCCTCCTCATCCTCCCTACATTCATCAGGCCATGGAAGGCCTCCATGTCACTTCTCGGCCAGCAGGGCCGCAACTTTCCTCTTCTAGGCAACCGGCCAGACGGCTAATGCCTGCTTACCAAAATGCCCTCGGGCATGGCGGAAGTTCTGCCGGACCTCCTCTTTATTGTCCTCCTTGTCCTACGTACTCCAGGCAACATGCCTATCAAGTACCTCCACCTCCCCCTCCTCCCTAGGCTGATCCGACCACGCAAGTGTTGCTGGCAAAGATGGAGCGCATGGATGAACAATTCAACAACCTTTAGAAGATGATGGGGGTCAAAGCTGCACTAGAGATCAACTTACCAAGTCTGCCAGTGTTCCACCTGCCACCCTCTAAGATGCCAGTATATCGAAAGTATAACAGTATTGGTAACCCCTTCACCCACTTGAAGGAGTTCATGTACGAGTCATCTTTCTGGCAAAACGACAAGAGGTCGTTGGCCTTTTTGTTCAGGAGATCTTTAGAGGGACCAGCCCTCGAGTGGTTCTTTTCCTTGGAACCCTCCGAAGTAGAGGACTATGGTGTCGTCTCCCAAAAATTCATTCAACGATACCAGGACAGAGTTGCCCCCTCCCTGTCCATTACTGACCTAATAGCAGAGAAGATGAAGCCCTATGAGGAGTTTGTCAGTTTTGCCAACAGATGGAGGGGCTTGGCCAAAAAAGTTAAAGATTACTTGTATGAGTCGGAGTAAGTAAAGATGCTCATTTCCAACGCTACGCCTCAGTTCAAACTAGTCTTCTCCCTGAACAATCTGACCAGCATGGCAGAGCTCTATGAAAGAGCGCGGTACTGTCATAATGCCTTCAAGGACGCTACGTTCTCTAGCGTCTTTGATCCTCACAGACCTAGCAGGCCTCCACCTCGGAAACCTACAGTGCCAAATTCCCCAGCACAGGTCCGACTACCGAGGGCACACTCTCTCATGAGCAAGTTAGCAGTATGAACAACAACTCGCCCCAGTTTGTGAGGAGTGAACAGCAACAGTACCAGCGGCCACAACAGCCGAACCAGCAGGGGTACAGGCAGCAGCCAAACCCCCAGTATCAGCAGCCCCCGTTTCAGTGGCCCCAGCAGCCGAATCAGCAACAACAATAGCAACAACAACAGCCACAGCAGCCGCCGCAACGGCAGTTACAGTACCAGCCTCCGCCACAGCAGTATCAGCAACAGCAGCAGTACCAGCCGCGCGCACCGCCGGCATATCATAATGTCCCTCCCCCTGCTGACTATAACCAGCAGAGAAGACCTCCAGGCCCGAAGAGGGCAGAATACCCAGTCCTCCCAGAGTCCTTGGCAGACATTTTTAGTGCTCTAATGGCAGCCAATGCCTTGGTCCTGCCAAGAGAAAAGGCAATCTGGCCTCAAAACGCCGATACCTCCAGGTATTGCTATTTCCATAGGCAACCTGGACACACTATTGACACCTGCTTCCAATTTAGAGATTACATCCATGATCTCAACGAGCAGGGCATCATTGACTGGGAGGAGATGAAAAAGTACATATCTGCCTTAAAGGCGAGAAGACCACCACAGCAGCAGCAAGTGAGAGCACCAGCACAAGCAGCAGCACCACCGAACATGGGCACAGTGCAAAACCCGCTTCCGGAGCACTAAAATCAGAACCAAGTTGCCCCTATTATGACAAATAGCCGGTCTGAGGCTAACCGCGGGCAACATTGGAGGATAGAGGACTCTTCCTCTATCTATTCGACAGGTCACATTCCGAGTATCGCAGAACAACCACCACGCCGCACCATCCATATACACAGACCACAGCCCATTACCATTACCCCTATACCAACACCTGCATATCACTCACCTGCACCCACTAACCCATTACCACCACCCGCTTCCCTTAAACCCATTACACTCCACTCCACTACGCCTCCACTAAATAACCCCCCGCAAACCAACTACGCACCCCTCCTACCATCCAGACCATTACTCCGCGTACCATTCCCTACTTCACCCGCTACCACTACCGCTTACCCAGATACCATCCAACCTTCTAAACCGCTATTACGCATGCCGTTCCCCGCTTCATCCACACCAACCACTTATCCTTCCACCATCCAACCGTCTAGGCATTTAATCCACACCACGCCACCACCGACTAACCCCACGCCATCACCTACATACCAACACTCCACCCCATCCACACCATCCAACCCTACAGTACTTAAAGTATCACCCGGACCTTCCACGGCTGAGGAATATGCGCTCCGGAGTGGGAGGATTTTCAACAAAGTCTTTCCTCAGTCGACAGTTAGAGACGGCCCATCACAGCCGACAGAGGAAGCACACAATGAAGAGAGTGCACTAGGCACTCAATATGATTTGTTGAAGCACCTTGACCGGACACCGGCACGGATCTCCGTGCTTAAACTTATTAAAAGATCGAAGACTCACCAAGAAGCTCTGATGGAATATTTGTAGAAGGAGATGGTCAATGAGGATGTGCCGGTGGAGAAGATTGCATCACTGTTAGTTCCTCAGGGGGATCAGCCTTCTATTTCATTTCATACATCGGAACTAGCACCGCCGGCGGCCAGAAGCATGGCTCTGAGCATCACGGTCAATATCTGCAGGAAGGCCATAGATGCATGTCTGGTTGACACAAGGGCTTCGATCAATGTTTTACCTCCGAAGACCCTAGAATTGTGCGGTGTGCCCAAGGAAAAATGGCTGCCTAGCCCCATCTCCGTGACGGCATATGATAATTCCACACGTTCCCCTCTGGGAATGGTCTATTTAAAGGTAGAGCTAAGCCCTGTAAGTCATGCAGAGGTCAAGTTTCACATCCTGGAAATTGACCTTTATTTAAACGCCATTTTGGGTCGCCCTTACATAAAAACTCTTGAGGCGATTCCCTCCACGAATCATCAATACCTCAAATTCCCCTTCAAAGGACGAATCATTAAGGTTACGAGCATGCCGATCCTTGCTGCTGCTCATACTTTGAATGTCAAACCCACTTCTTCACCTGGCCGACAACCTTTTCTGTCGGTATTACAGGTTTACCATCCAGTGGCTGATCCTCTGAAAACTGCCACTATTTCTCCTTATCCATTAAATGCCATAAAGAGGGGGAAGTGCATGAGTACCCCAAGATGGAGAATAATGATGAAGAATGGCTATCAGCCTGGAAGACGCCTGGGCACACAGTTACAAGGCAGGACCACTCCCGTCAAAGACCACCGAGGAATACCTGGAAACGGCCTGGGCTATAAGCCGAGAAAAATGAAGCAGGACATTGTTCAGCAAGCAAAGAATGAAGGCGGCCAGAAAACATGGGAGACGATGTCTACACAACACAAGGAAGGTCGGGACCCCCTAACATGGACTCTATACACTCATTTTGTAAAGGGGGCCATAATAAGCCATGATAACACGGTGGTCATTACTTCATGTTTTGACCTCCACAATATATATGAGAGAGACTTGGCTAGACACTGCTCAGAACTGCTCACGTACCAGTCCTTGGAGGCTCTGCGGCCTATGAAGAGGAGAAAATTCTAAGATCCTGAATGTGAATGGTACAGGTGGTTCGATTTAAGAGATCTCTACATCGCATTGAACAGGTTGTTTCTCGATCCTGCAGAACCCAAGTGGCCGCCACAGATCGATGAGCTGATCGAAGGTCCTGGTGCTATTTTCGACAAAAGGATACTGCTGTCAGAAGAGACTGATGAAGGGGAGCCAGATGACCCCTATGAAGCTGGCTACACCACGGATCTACTTTGGAGGGGGACTTATCATTCTCATGTTTTCATGCTTCACATCTTGTTTCGCACTTAGCTCTTGACCCCGACTTGGTCGTGGGTCATCATTGAAGACATTCCACGGACCCCGCCCGTTATGATTACTATGTCCCCACGGGACCTCATTCCACCACCTCCTCTCGATCTAGAGAGGATGTATGATTTAATCTGGGACATACTGCTGTATGATCCCCCTAATCCTCTGGCCTTGGTGCCACTTCCCTCATTTCATTCTCCTTCTATTCATCTTCATTCCTGATTTATGCTTAACTCTTCTATTGCCCAAAAAAAACGCCAATTTGACAACAAATTCTTCCCAGATCCTCATTGAGGAAACCTCTTACTTGGCCGATTATACCCCATCGCGCGGGTCTTTCGGTCAAGATTCTCTTCTAAATCTACTCTGCCCCTCCCCTCAGGAGGATTCTCCTATATTTTCATCTGTATCCCATGATTTTCATTCTGCTTCATCTTCATTAGGTCAGAATAGGGAGTCTAGTGAAGTTAGACAGTCTAGCTCTAGGCAGGTTAATCAGGTTAGGAAGTCTAGAAAGTCTAAGGGTAGACAAATTCCAGATAGATACCTCCAGGACTTAGCTAACATATGCCTTTCTTGCTCAATGATCCCTTAGTTATTGGAAAATCCCATTCAGATGCCAGAAGACTGTATGGACGATGAGTTAGTCAATGATGGATATGGGGTGTATGAGTTGATACATGAAAAAGACCCCATTGTTGAAGATGAAGAAGATGACGAGGACGCAGCTGAGGCGTATGCCAGTGGAGTGAAGAGATTCGATGAACCCTCAGCTGCCATAGAAGAGCCCACCAGAGAAGTCAATTTAGGGACTGAAGACGAACCAAAGGTTATCCTCGTCAGCAAGAATCTTTCTGTAGAAGATGAGAAGGCAATGGTACAAGTTCTTAAAGACTATAAGGACACTTTCGCCTGGACTTATGAAGATATGCCGGGGTTAGACTCGTCATTAGTGGAACACAGATTGACATTAAAGGATGGAGCTAGCCCGGTCAACCAGAAGTTAAGGCGATTCCACCCATAAATGGCTTTGAAGATGAAGGAAGAGGTCAACAAATTACATAAAGCTAAATTTATTAGAGTTGTCCTCTATCCACAATGGGTGGCCAACATAGTCCCAGTTATGAAGAAGGACGGAAAGGTCAGGATTTGCATCGACTTCCGAGATTTAAACTGGGCGTGTCCTAAAGATGATTTTCCATTGCCTCATATTGACGTACTTATTGATAACACTGCTGGCTATGAGACTTTATCATTTATGGACGGGTTTTCAGAATACAATCAGATCAAATTGGCAGAAGAAGATCAGGAGAAGACACCATTCACTACACCTTGGGGGACATACTGCTATGTTGTCATGCCATTTGGATTAAAGAACACTGGAGCCACTTATCAGAGGGCTATGATGGCAATATTTCACGACATGATGCACATAGATCTAGAAGTGTATGTGGATGACTTGTTAGTTAAATTTAAGACGAAGGCTGAGCATGCCAAAGTTTTGGCAAAAGTGTTAGAGAGATCAAGGGAGTATCAGTTAAAGATGAATCCCAAGAAATGTGTATTCGGGGTATCTTCAGGGAAATTATTTTGGTTCATTGTCAGCAAACGGGGAATCGAGATCGAGCCCAACAAGGCGAAGGCTATCAGAGAGATGCCACCCCCCAAGAACTTGAAGGAGTTAAGAAGATTAATCGGGAGGTTGCAATTTATTCGCCGTTTTGTCTCCCAGCACTCACAAAGGTGTAAGCCGTTCTACGAGCTTACCAAGCCATGAGTCAAATTCAATTGGGACGATAAGTGTCAGGAGGCATTTGATGGATTAAAGAACTATTCGGCAAGTCCTCCTATTTTGAGACCACCATCTCCAGGCAAACCATTGTTACTTTACATTTCTATCCTGGATGATGCAGTGGGGGCTGTCCTAGCACAAGAGGATGAAGAAGGAAAGGAGAGGGCAGCCTACTATCTCTCTAAACTTCTCAACCCCGCTGAACAGAGATATACAGCGATGGAGAAAACATGTGCAGCATTGGTTTGGGTTGTTCAGAAATTGAAGCATTATTTTCTAGCCCATAAAGTCCATCTCATCGCTAGGATGAATTCGATCAAGTTTCTTCTAGAGAAATTTGTCCTTACTGATAGGTTAGCGCGATGGCAAAGCTTTCTATCTCAATTCGATATCACTTACATTCAGCAAAAAGCGATCAAAGGCTATGCCATAGCAGAACATCTCGCTCATCACCCCCTTCCTCGTTTTGATCCAGTCCAATCGGAGTTTCCGGATGAGGAACTGATGTCTATAGACCAAATCAGAGATGATATGTGGACTCTGCATTTTGACGGAGCTCTGAATTCCCATGGAAAGGGTATTGGCATTGTTCTGTTATCACCCGAAGGTATCACCATTCCACAAGCCTTACAGCTTGACTTTCCAGTCACCAACAATATAGCTGAATATGAGGCGCTCCTTACTGGCCTCGAGGCTGCTCATTCCCATGGTGTTACCAAATTAAGGATTGTGGGTGATAGCCAATTGATTCTTCGCCAAGTGTTAACCAAGTATCGAACCCTTGATCCCAAACTCAAGCCTTATCAAGAACTTACTTCTGCTTATTCAAAGCTTTTCACCAAATTGATCTTCGTCCATGTTCCTAAGAATCAGAACATCTTAGCTGACGCTCTAGCCTCACTTGCATCTTCTCTTGATTTTCCAATCAGCAGGCAATCTAAATCAATCATAGTTCATAGGCGTCTTTCACCCGCCGTGAAAGACCCTTCATTTCTGAGAACCAAGGAAAAGTTGCTGAAGAAGGTCAGAGATGGAGATATCGTGGGAAAGAGAGAAATCATGTTGATGGAGCTGTTAGAAGAGATGGATGATGAACAGAAGCCATGCTATTATGAAATCGCCAAATATTGTGAAGATCAGTCATATCTTGAAGAAGCCACAGCTGAGGAGAAAAGGGCTATCAGGAGAGTTGCTCAACGATATACCCTAGTTGGGGGAACATTGTACAAAAGAGGTTTTGATGGAGTTCTTCTGAGATGTCTAGACGAAGATGAGCTTTGGAAGGTTATGGAAGGAGCTCACGCTGGAGTTTGTGGTGGCCATGTTAATGGACAAATGCTAGCAAAGAAGATCCTTAGACAAGGATTTTATTTGCCAACCATGGAAGAAGACTGTGTAGGATATGTCCGTAGGTGTGCTAAGTGTCAACTTCATGTCGACAAAATTCATTCTCCTGCATCTTCACTCCATCATGTTTCTTCCCCATGGCCTTTCTCCATATGGGCTTTCGATATCATTGGACCCCTTGGCAATCCTGATTCCGGCACCAAGCAAAAATCTTTCATCCTCACGGCAACGGAATACTTCACCAAGTGGACAGAAGCTGAAGCATACACGGAAGTCAAAACATCAACCGTCTGCAAGTTCATCATGAGGAACATCATCACCATATTTGGAATCCCAAGCACCATCGTCACCGACAATGGACCGCAGTTCATGTCACAAGAATTAAAGGATCTCTTCAACAGGTACAAAATTGCATTGCATCATTCGTCTCCTTATTATCCGTAAGGCAATGGCCAAGCAGAGGCAACTAACAAGACTTTGATAAAAATCATCAAAAAGACGTGCAAATCTAACAAGTTCATAGACTGGCCAGAAAAATTGGTTGAGGCTGTATGGGCCTACCGAACTTCAATCCGCACGCCCACTGGACAAACTCCTTATTCCTTAACATTTGGAATGGAGGCGGTAGTTCCATAAGAGATCCTCATACCGTCATTAAGAGTACAATTGAACAAAGAATTTTCCATTGATGAATACCGTTCAGCACTCCTTGCTCAATTGGAACTCTTAGACGAGAGAAGATGGTCAGCTGCTAATCATGCAAGAGTTTATCAAAATAGACTAGCACGTTTTTATCAAAAGAAAGTCATTGAACGCAAATTCAAAGTTGGTGAAATGGTCGTCAAAAGAATTTTCGTAAAACCTGGTGGTCCACGTTCTAAGCTCCAACCCAATTAGGAAGGACCTTATGTTATATCACATGCTTTTCTTGGTAACGCTTATCATCTTGTCAATGCAGAAGGAGAAGAGCTAACTCACCCCTGGAACGGTTTGCATCTTAAGAAATACTACCTTTAGGTTAAAGAGTCGATCAGCATGGTATAAAGACCAGTGGAATCAGAAAATTTATGAACTCAAATTTCCTTATCAGTCTGGATAATTTAATCCCAAACACATTACTACACACACTGACACGTTTGATTAGTGAGTAACAAGAGATGCTAAGTCCTAAGAAATACCGAAAGCTTGATTGAAAGTGTAAAGTACAAATCATTCTTTTTAAGCAAAATTCTATTTTTCACACTCGGCCCATGATGTCGGAATGAGGCTTAGAATAGACTACTAAGAATACCCGCCATCTTAGTAGGAGGCCGTCATAAAAAAAAAAGGGGGAGATCCGTCCCAAAGAAAAGAAAAGAAAAGCAAAGCAAAAGGCAAAAGCGGCCCTGGAGGCTCTCCATCCAAAGACGGTCACCGTCCCTCTCCTCTGTCAGGATCTCCAGGCGAACCTGGAGTCGTGCCAGATCTCCAGTGGAGAGGTGCGCCACCTGAGCCTCCAACTCGGTGATGCGAGCAGCCGAAGTCCGTGCTTCTGCCAACTCTGCATCCCTCTGTCGAAGGGCCTCCTGAAGCTCAGCAACCTGCAGAAGAGGATTTTATTAGTCCAAGGCAATTAAGCAATGAGAATCAAATTCGGAAGAGAAAAGTCAAAAGAGCAGAATTTACCCGAGCAGCACGATCCTCCTCTGCAAGGGAAGCTCGGTGGATAGTAGACGCAAGCTGGCTCTGGAGGTCAGCCAGAGCAGCCTCATGGGCGGTAGAAGAAGAGGATGATGAAGCTCCATATATAGGGGGAGCCGCCTAGGTGTAGACGGCTCGCTGCACCAAAAGACAACCGTCAATGGTTAATCGCCAAAACAATTAATTAATTAATCAAAACATTCATTCATAAACATGCATACATACCAGGTCAAAGAGCTCCTTCTAGACCTGTTCCAACTGGGCCTCCGCGTCATGTAGGCGGGCCCGGAGGTCGATGATGACCGCGTTGCGCGCATCCTGCATACCACACATACATACATTCATTCACAAATACAAGTTAAAGATAATGATAAAATGAAAGAAGCATAAAAGCATACTTACATCGAGTGGTCGGAGGAGCCGAAGCTAATCGGCGTAGTGGGCCCGGTACTGCTGGAGGTAGGCCTCGCTACTCTCCGCACGGGACTCCACCCTAACGCCGCGGCGGTGCCAGTCCTCGTACTGCTCCGGGAACTTGGCACGCCAGTTGGTGAGGGCTTGCTTGCCCCTCATGCTCCTTCCTACACCCTCCGGGACCTCCTCATCAACCCATTCTTGGTGGTGGCCCAGAGTCCTCATCACGAGGCGGAGCGGCTCGATCTCGTTGAGGCAATGCAGCCACATTTGCCTCCCGAACTGTCTCCGGCCAGCCGTCACCCACGGCTGGCCCTCCTCGCCCATACCGAGGTACGGGCGCCAGATCACCTGCATATAAGTTAGACGCATTCATATAAATAACTTGTATTTAATGAATAAAAGATTGCATTTAATGAACAAAATTGCACAAGTCAAGAACTCACCAGGAGCTCCGGGTAATCGAGGAACTGATGGCGAAGGGCCGTCAGCTGATGATGCTGTGGGGCCGTGTCCACAATCGGCTGCCAGCGGCAAGCCAAGGGGACAGCGTCCGGCCTCACGATCCAGACTCGGCCGAGCAGGAAGTAGAGATAGCTCCACACCTGCACACATGAACATATAAGTTAGAAATCATCATATCATATCACATTGCATATCATGAACAAATAATAAAACGATTTAATACCTGGAGGAACGGCGAGAAGCCGTTGATGGTGGTCTCACGGTCAGGCGTGACCGCGGACAGATCTGCGAAGAGGTGGGCCAGAAGAGCCGCACCCCATGCATACTCCCCTAAACTATCTAAGTCATCTAACAAATACAAAAATTTACAATGAATGTGGTCGCCCTTCGTACCGAAGAGCAACCGACCAAAGAAAGAGACAAGGAAAACACTCAACTGCCTATCTACCTCCTCCCCCTGACTCAGATCGCTACAATATACAAGGGAGGACGACTCTGCTAACCTATCTCTGAACTCCTCCCGGGTCTCGTCCGACTGACGCCGGGGCTCATCTAAACCTAGGGCAGCCTCTACCTCTATCCTAGGGACCATCCTAGACTCTCTACCTAGGCTAGATACCTCTATGCCTAGCAATGCCTCTGCCAATCCCTGGTAGTTGGGGTAAGTCACCCCACTTACCGGTCGGCCCTCTACCCTGAGGCCAGTGATCCTGGTCACATCCTCCAAGGTTGGGGCCATGTGGCCCCAAGGCATTAGGAAAGTCCGGCTTTTCGCATGCCACCTCTCCCGCAGCGCCTGCAGGAGGACTAGATCGAGCCAAAATGGCTCGATATCTAGAACCTCGCCGAACTCCATCCGGTGCAAGCGCGCCTTCTGGAAGTCCGGGAGCCCCCTATATGCCCCTATCACTAAATCCCAGCTAATCCTCGCTCTCATCGTCCCCTGCAAATGAAAACAAGGAATTTTATCAGTGAATGAACATAAAAGCAGATCAAATATTTCTGAACTGAAAGGCGTCGAGGCATGTAGACGTCTATTGAAAGGCGTCCACTGGTCTTGACGCCATTTAAGTTAATTTTCTGGCTAATAAAAATTCGGGATTTAGCCTGAAAGGCGTCGGACCAGGGCGACGCCGTTTGAACGGCGTCACATGGTCTGGACGCCTTTCAAGGCCGAATTCCGGGTTCTTGAAGAACCCCGTTCCCCTTCCCTTTCCTCATCTAATCAAACCATAAGGAGCTTACCAGGTGGAGGTCGCCCTCCCCTTCTTCTTCCATGGCCATGGGTGCCAGAGGAGCCACCTCTTCCTCCAAGAACGCTTCCACCGCGGCAAGCTCGACTGGTCTTTCTTCCTCCCTCGCCGAGGTCCGATGGCGCTTCACGACAGCCTTATCCTTATGGGATCCCTCGCCGCGCTCCATGAGAGAGAGAGTTTTGAGAGAAAGAGAGGGAAGATCGCCGGAGACAGATCACCGGAGAGTTTGAGGAGAGAGAGAGTAAAGGGGAAAGTGAGGAAGAAAGAGGGCCTTCGCGGGTCTGTAAACAGAGGCTGGAAAGGCGTCATGCCACTGCGACGTGTTTTAGGGCGCATAGATTGAGGCGGCAAGGCCAGCTATTTGAAATTGAGTGAAAGGCGTCTACATATAACGACGCATTTCAGGTTACCGCCAATTCTGGTCAGAACCGTACAAGGCATGATTATTAAAGACGTCTACCCCTCCAGACGCGTTTCAGAAGATTAATCATAGAATTGATGGCAGAATTCTGAGAAAAGTAAGAGAGAGAGTTGAAAGGCGTCGTGAGTGTAAGACGCAATTTACGCTTAATTCGAGATTTTGAGGATTAATGGCTGATTTTTGGAAATTGAATTATGTTTGAAAGGCGTCTTTATGAGTGGACGCGTTTTACATTAAGTAAACCTGAACTGTCAGATTTTAAGGAAAAATCCCGTTTTCATTAAAGGAAAAATCATGGACATATCACAGGAAATTAAAGAAAGATTTCAAGGCATGAAAAATAATTCTTTATTCAATGAAATCCTTTATTACATCAGGAAAAGAAAAAGAAAAGGGAATATTTAAGGGAGAAGTTCATGAAGTGCTTGATAGTATGGAAATTTTAATCCTCTATCTCTATTTTTAGAGGACTTTACACGATAACTAAAGCCAAGGTTCCACATAGTAGCAATAAGTTCTGTGGCTTCATAGTCCTCATCGGATTCCAAAGATCACCTCTTGATCGGAGATGTATGAGAGAACTCAGGGAATTCATTGCGAGGCACACTGAGTTGAGGGAAGCATCGGTGAGGGTTGTACAACACGAACTCAATGGTCCCGATCAATTTGAGCTCTGCACCGGATGTACGGCGCACTCTAATTGGCTTTCCAACAAGGGCAAGCGGAGAAAAGTCAAACATGTTGGACGACATGCATCTCAGATATTCCCTCCAGTCGGCTCGGGTCTTGAGTTTTGGTACTTTGTTGATCATCCGCTCGTTGAACTTCACAATGTTGGAGATGCAATGGATCGGGCTGTTCAGGTAGATTTGAGATGGTCTTGGTGAAATCCTCGTGTAGTACTCAAATTTGAAATGTAGCTCGACCCACAAAGTGAAGAGTAACATGCACCCGTAAGGAGGACGACCCGTGGATGCCGCAGAAAGCCCGCTGTAGAGGTAGGCCAAGATCGCAGTGCTAATGGATTTCCCCTCCAAGATCCCGCAGATAGCACTAACTAGATCATCTTCCAAGATGTTGTCTTGCGCGGGAAAGAACAGAGCTCCGACAAGGCACGTGACGAAAGCTTTCATCACATCTTCAGCTTCATCCTCCGTTAGATCATCGATCTCATACAAAGTCCATTCAACGAGCTTTGCAAGGTTGATCCCTCTATTGGTAAGGCATCCTTTAGCTTATGAGGGATCTTTCATAATTGACGTCAACAGTTGTTGACCGGTGATCTTTTCTCTTGTCAAAGCCATCTTGTCTTTGGTCTTTGGAAGACCCAACAGGAGCTCCGCCTCCTCTACAAGGATAGTGCACTCGAAGTCTGGGAAAAAGAAGGTGTGAGTTTGAGGATGCCACTGCTCGATCAAGGCACCCATGGCCGCCCAATCCACGTTCGAGCTTTTGTAGTGCTTGGCATGCACTACCAATCCTTGAATATTCCACTTCGAGATGAAGGCTTGTATGGAAAGTTTAAGACTTTTGGCCAGTTTGCGAATCCAAGGGAGATAAGTGAATCTCCTTGGGCCGGGAAACATGGGATATGTCTGAAAAATAGAGGAAAAGAGGATCAATTGAAGAACATGAAAAAAAGAAGAGTTTGAAGAAGAATTGAAGGAAAGCTAATTCAACTTACTTGGAGATTAGGATCCCTTCCAATAAGGTGATTCTTCACATCGGAGATCTTCTCCAGCGACCTTTTCATCCTTTTGTTTGAAGAACTCATCTTATTCCCGGATTTCTTCCTTCTTGAAGCTTGAAAACCTTGGAAAACCCTTGAACTTTGAAGAAAAACTCAACCTTGGATCTTTAGATTGTGGTAGGATTGCTTGGAAACAAGTTAATAATGTTTATATAGAGGAAATTGCGATTCTAAGAAGACTTTTCCGAATTGGAAAAGGGATGAGCATTGGAAGAGTTGGAATCCGGTTTGGAATCAGCCAGAAACTGTTTCTGCGACTGAAAAGGCGTCGTAGGACACCGCCGCATTTTAGAAGGTTAAAGGGCGTCGACTCGACACGACGCATTTCAAGCTTTCTGTCATTTTCTCGAAATTCCATATTTTAATGCTTGGTCAAACACTTGTTTGAAGTTACTGATGAATTTTTGAGTGCAGGAAAATTAAAGAGAACTCAAACGAAGCTGGAAATATCAAGAAGATCCCATTATGGGAGTTTATGAAGTCCCGACAGTGGCTAAAAAGACGGTTATTTCTACCCTTGTATTATTCTATGTAATTCATTTGCATAATCTCATTACTATATGTTAAGTATTTATTAGAGCATGTCAAGGACCTTGTGGTTTTAATGAAACTGGAATTTGAGTTCTCCTACAACAAAAACAGTGATAATTCCAGAGAATTCTTAATCGCACGGACAGGCCATTGGATTGTTAATTAGTGGAGATGATCGTTCCACTTTTGTGAAACAATGCGTGGATAAACGAGTTTCGGCTTAGCACTGAATTACAAGAATTGGTATCTTGACTCATTAATGACAATTTAACAATACTATCCTTGATTAATTTATATTTTATTTGACTTTATATTTTTCTTTTAGCCCAGCATGCATCATATAGGATTTTGAAATCACTGTGATAAGAATTAATTACTGATTAAGTTTCAAACCATTAAATCAAATAACTCCAACATGATATGAAATATTCCATTCTGAATTGAGTATCTTGATTATCTTTGAGGTTCGCTTGAAGATATCCTTGGAATTCTATCCTTTCTTGGACTCTTTATCCAATATTTCTTGTTTTCTTTAAGATCCATCATGGCTGCAGCACATCCACATTGACTGGCAAATGCTCCCCGTGATGAAACCTACAATGTCTACGACCTGGGGTACTTCCCACTCCGAGGAGGTTGATCGATTTTATTTTATTTCCTTGTCTACCTCATCCAGATAGGGTTGATTTCATTGATCTCTTTGAACTATCTTCATCGATGATTTTGAGAAAAATTTCAATAATGTGATGTTGAGAGCGTGTCTCATCACACCTTGGCATCACCTTTTCAGTACATTCCATTCCATTTCACTCCCTTGCAAAGACGATGCCAAGGTGAGGCAATTGTAGACACGCTAATTTTGACATCATTTCGAGTAAATTTCATATCATATAAAAATGCCTCAGAATGGTCTGATATATAATCATTGATTAATTTTTATTGATCTTTTTTAGTTAATTATGTCGGGTCAAATAGACATGATTTAAGTTAATTAATTAAATTGATTTTAACTCAAATTTCAGTTAAATTATGAAAAAAGTCTAAAACACGTCGACTTGTGTAGACGCCATTTAGAATTTATTCCTATTTTGATGATTAAATTTGAATTTTAATTAGCTGATTAATTAGCTAAAAGACGTCTGCCTGTCACGACGCCATTTAGGTTTCCTAAGTTGGTTCTACTTCTCTTCCGGATGTTTATCCTTATCTTAATTATTTTAAAAGGCGTCTTCAAATGGCGACGCGGTTTATTTAATTACAGATAAAGATGAATTTTTCCCGGATGTTTATCCTTATCTTAATCAATCTGAAAGGCGTCTACCAGTGGCGACGCGTTTTAGATAATTACAGATAAAGATGAATTAATCTGTATTTATCTGTTAGTTAAGCTGGATAAATCTCAAGATTTCTTTATGTAAATCCGCGGATGCAAAGAAGTCTATAAATTCCTCGCCTCTTGAATGAGTGAAAAAAAAAGAGTGATATTGAGTAATTATTTTGGTGGCGATTGGAGCGAAGAAGCTTGAAGACATCCAAACGCTGAAGTGCTGCTACCACCAGGAGTCGACATCCTTCTTCATCCATTCTAGATCCTTTGAAGACTAAGGCTTCCAGGAGCCATTCAGCATTAACTTTCAATCATTTCTGCATACTTCTCACATTTCATTTTTACTCCACTAATTTTACATTCTTCATCACATCACTCCATGAAACACACACAACACTAGCATCATTTTCAAAACCTATTTATTAAAGGGGTTTAAAAGACCATCCCAACAAGTGAGTTTACCTGCTTAGTTGCATGTTTGAAAGTTTCTCTGGAATGGATACTACTTCTTCCTAAGTTCTTATCATTATTCTTTATTTCTTCCTACTCCTTGCAAGGTATAAAGGAGAATCAAAGGGAGGGAATCAGCAATGAACAACAAGGAATCTGGACGATCCTCAAAACTCAACAACAGCCAAAGCAAGAACAAAGACAAGAAAGGGCTCTCTTTCTTCAGCCGGCTGAAGGAGGGGAACAAAGAGCTCAACATCTCCCACATCCAAACAAGTAGGCGATCAAATCTTCTTTTGAAACTTTTTAGTCAAAAGTTTCTGGCGATCACATCACTTAGTTTCTTTTTAATAGGTTTATTTTGCACTTAAACAACATAGTTTTTTTTCATGATAATCACACACTCATTTTAAGCACTCACAATCTTCATGTAATATGTTGTCATGGGCAGGGAATAGGAGAGCTCTAGCCAAACATGCAGTGAACGCAACCATTACGGTCTCTGTGTCTTCTTCCTTAACCCTTTCCGTTTTCTTCAAAGTCCATTCCGCCAGTTTCACCAAATTAATCCCTTTCCGAGTAAGGATGCTCTGGATCTCTTTTGGATTTTCCATGATCTTTTTCAAGAGTTGATGGGAAGTGATCTTCTCCCTCATGAACAACATATTAATCACATCAGGTTCTTCACTATTAGCCTTGAGATTTGAAAGTCCCAAGAGTCACTCAACTTCTTCTAGAAGAATGGTAGCTTCGAAGGAACTGAAAAGGAAAGTGTGTGTTTGAGGATACCACAATTCAATGAGACCACCCATTGCGGCCCAATCCATACACACACTTTTATAGTGTTTAGCATGTATCACTAAGCTTTGGATATACCACTTTGAGAGAAAGGATTGCATAGAAAGAGAAATTTTCTCCACTAATTTTGGAATCTGTGGTAGTGGAGTGAATCTTTTTGGACCAGGGAAGAAAGGATATCTCTTGAAAGAAAACAAAATTAGCATAGTTTTATTACATTGAAAGAGAAATTGGAACATGGAAAAAAGATGTGGAAGAAAGAAGGAAATTTGATTGATTTCAGATATAGAGAAGCTTAGATTTGGATCTTGCCCACTAAGCTGACCTTCTATGTTAGAGAGCCTTTCAATTGTCCTCTTCACCCTTTTGCTTGATGAAGAATCTCTTGCGAAGCTTGACATCTTTCTTCCTTGATCTCTTCCTTTATTCTTCCAATTTTCTTCATTTCTTTTAAGCTTATGAGGAATCCCCTAGCCTTGCACTCTCCAAAGCTTGTTGTGGTGAATTGAGTTAAGAGAGGGGATGTTATATAGAGAGGATTTGCGTTGATTGAAGACCTCTTTCCAAATTGAAAGATGCAGTTCAAGGGAGGAAACCTGTGTCCAGAGCAGAGTAAGAAAGAACATGTTTTCGTAACTTGAATCGTGTCGGCTCGACTCGACGTCATTCAAATGACGTCGACTCAGGACGACCCCATTTAAAGTATTCTTTGTTTACTCTGAAAATTGCTTATTTTAACGATAATTGTCTATCTGCATGATGTTGCTGAAGAATTTTAAGTGCAAGAAAATTCAGATATGATGATGGTATGCTATGGAATTTCATTGAAATCTCATTAAAAAATGGCTAATCCTATCACTTGTATTCTCTCATGTATTTGATTTGCATCACTACTATATGATAAATACTTATTAGATCATATCAAGGACCTTGTAGTTCTGATGAAACTGAAATTTGACTTCCCCTTTATTAAAAACAATGAGGATTGCAAAGGATTCTTGATCGCACGGTAAGGCCGTCGGATTGTCAATTGATGGGAACGATAGTTCTACTTTTGTGAAACAGTGCAAACAAACGAACGTTGGCTTAGCACTAAATTGTAGGACTGGTGTCTTGACTCATCAATAACAGTTTAGTAATATTATCTTTAATTAATTTATATTTTATTTTGTTTTAATTTTCTATTTTATTTTAATTTTTTATTTAGTCTTACATGCATTATATAAGATTTTGAAATCATTATGGTAAGAATTAGTTAATGATTAAATTTCATACCATTGATCTAATAAATTCCAACGTGATATGAAATATTGCATTTTGAATTGATCTCTCAATTATCTTTGATGTTTCTTGAAGATATCTTTGGAATTCTCTCTTGTTTTGGTCCTTATCCCATATTTCTTTATTTTCTTTTAAGATCCGTCATGGTTGAAGTACGTCCACATTGGCTGATAATCGCTCTCCATGGTGAAACCTGCAAGGTTTGTGACCTAGGGTATCTCCTCTCGTAGAGGATAATCGATTTTATTTGTTTCCTTTGTCTATCTCATCAATTCGTTCCATTGATCTCTTTGAGTCGCTTCATTGATTGTTTTGAGAAAAATTCTCATCATGATGTTGAGAGTGTGTCTCATTACACCTTGGCATCACCTTTTCAGTTCATTCTGCTTCATTCCATTCACTGTTCTTTGTTCTATTTCACTTCATTCCCTTACAAAGTCTGCCATGTGGGGCAGCTGTAGACACGCTAATTTTGACTTCACACTGAGTAAATTTTATGTCAGAATTATGATGTCCCAAAATGGTCTAACTTTTAATCATTAATTAATTTTTACTTATTTTTTCAAGAATTTTATGATTAGCGTCGCTCGTGACCAACGTCATTTAGATTTCTAACTGAACTCAATTCGGATTCAAATTTCTTAATTGATAAGGATTAAATTGAATGGCATCTTCCATAGACGATGGGATTCAAGTTTCCTAATCTTTCTTAATTGTCAATTTGACTCTTAGTTAATTTCTTATTTATCTAAATGACGTCTTTCGTGAACAACGCGATTTAAGTTTCCTAATTGTTTTCACTTTTCTTCAGATTTATCTTTCTTATTTTCGTCCCTCTAATTAGCTAATTGGCTTTATCTTTGAAAGACGCGATCCATAGGATTAATGATAAACGTGCTTTGGCCGAGTTAATGCGGTTTCCATGGTGGGATAGATTTCTAACTCTTGGAAGCTTATCTATGGCAATTCAGAGATTGTGGGAGACCCTTCTTGGAGTCAAATTACTCTCAAATTATATTCTATATATACATAACCCCTTTGGACCTTCAAAGAGGTTGGAGATTACATGTTTTGAAGCTCATAGAAAGGTAAAGGAAGAGGCTTCTTGCAGAAAATGTAGGAACGCTTTGAAGCTCTTTCTTCTCCATCCAATTTCTCCCGTTGAAGTTTTGAAGGATAATGACTATAGAGGGGCCAACCTCTTTCTTTCCCCTTTTCTTTTCTTCTTAGTTTTCTTAGTTTAGACTATTGTTTTTCACTGATTTTCATTAGTTCATAAATAATTCATCACTTTCTTCTTCACACACTAACCATATTCAAACTAATCCCATTGCATAGGGGTTTAAAAGAGACTATAAAAAGTGAGTATCATAGTTTAATTGCATGTTGTTGATTCTTTTTAGAATAGATACTACACTATAATCAAAACTCTAATTGATTTCTTTTATTGTTTTTTATTTTTCCTTGTAAGGATTCAAAGAAAAACATTAAAAAAAAGAGAGAGAGTAAAGAATCAAAAGAAAGGCTCTTCCTTTTCGGCCAGCCGAAGAAGGAAAAATAGAAGACTCCACAAAAATCTCCTTAATTGACAGGTAAGTACCGATCACTTTTATTCTTTTGAGGTCCTCGAGGCCTATAGATAATGATTGATTCAAAATGTCTGTTGAGTGGGAAACTCAGAGAAGATGTGAGAGAAGCGAGAGCATCAGCTAGAATATTTTGATTCTGAGGAACATGGACGAAGATCAATTTGGTGAATAGCTTGACAAAGCATATATGAGTTCTTGATAAGGCTTGAGTTTAAGATAAAGAGTGCGATACTTATTAAGCACTTGGCGAAGGATGAGATAAATGGTCTGAAATTTAATCATTAGCTAATTCTTACTATAATGATTTCAAAATCCCATATGATGAATGCTGAACTAAAAAGAAAATTAAAATAAAATAAAATATAAGCTAATCAAGGATAATATTGCTAAACTGTTTTTGATCAGTTAAGACACCAGTCCTGTAATTCAGTGCTAAGCCGAAGCTTGTTTGTCTGCGCACTGTTTCACAAAAGCAGAACCATCGTCCCCATCAATTGACAATCCCGATAGCCTTTCCGTGCGATCAAGAATCATCTGGAATCGTCATTGTTTCTGACAAAGGGAAACTCAAATTCTAGTTTCATCAGAACCATAAGGTCCTTGATATGTTCTAAGAACTATTTATCATATAGTAATGATGCAAATCAAATACATGAGAGAATACAGGTAATAGGGATATCCGTCTTTCAGAGAGATTTCAGTGAAATTCTATAGCATACTGTCATCATATCTGAATTTTCCTACACTCAAAATTTGTTAGCAACATCAAGCAAATAGACAATTATAATTATAATAAGCAATTTTCAGAGCAAACAAAGCATACTCTAAAAGGCGTCGTCTTGAGTCGACCTCATTTGAATGACGTCGAGTCCAGCCGACGTGATTCAAGTTACCGAAATATGTTCTTTCTAACTCTGCTCCGGACACAGGTTTCCTCCCTTGAACTCCCTCTTTCAATTCGTAAAGGGGTCTTCAATCAACGCAAATCCACTCTATATAACCTCCCCTCTCTCAACTCAATTCACCACAACAAGCTTTGGAGAGTGCAAGGCTAGGGGATTCCTCACAAGCTCAAGAGAAAGGAAGAAAAGGGGAAGAAGAAAGCAAAAGATCAAGCAATCGAGGAAGAAAGATGTCAAGCTTGGTGAGGGATTCTTCATCAAGCAAAAGTGCGAAGAGGACAATTGAAAGGCTCTCTAACATAGAAGGTCACCTGAGTGGGCAAGATCAAAATCTAAGCTTCTCTCTATCTTAAATCAATCAAATTTCCTTTTTTCTTCCACTTATTTTCTCCATGCTCCAATTTCTCTTTCAATGTGATAAAACCATACCAATTTTCTTTTCTTTCAAAGGATATTCTTTCTTCCCTGATCCAAGAAGATTCACTCCACTACCATGGATTCCAAAATTAGTGGAGAAAATCTCTCTTTTTATGCAATCCTTTATCTCAAAGTGGCATATCAAAGGCTTAGTGATACATGCTAAACACTATAAAAGTGTGTGTAGGGATTGGGCCATGATGGGTGTTGTAACGACCTGCCACCCTATAATCGGAAATCCAATTACTAAATGGGTATTAGATCATTATCTACGGGTTCACACCCGGATCTCATACAACACATCTGGAGAAGTAAGCATTAAACAAGGCTAAATATAACAATCTCACGGACTTCAAGGAAAGTACAGGTGCGTAGGAAGGAAATTAATAATGTCCATACATAGTCCAACAATAATTACATGGTCTACAGAATTAAATAAGTAAAGGCAGAAGCAAAGTACAACAACATCGGGGCATACCTCGGAATTAAGATAGCTGCTGGCCCGCACACCAAGGAGAACACCACACGCCGTCACTCGCCAATAAGTCCATACCTGAAACCGCAGGGAGTGAGCCACACCAGAATTGGGCTCAGTAGGGATCATCCGATCCCTGCCTCCCACACACACACACAAGTGCAGTAATACGGAAAAGAAGGCAATTTAATTAAAGCAGTAAACACAGTTCCTAAATTCTGATATGAGACATATTCGCTTACAATGTAACAGGCACAGTTCTAAGCAATTCAAGTAACCCAACTCAACACCACAATTTGTAACCAAAGATTTGCCTAAACACTCAAACTACACTGTCGACCGCGTACAAACGGCGCCTCACAACACCACCAACACCCACGCCTGTCCACGCCTACGATGTTCCGGGCACCGTAGGGTGAGGCAGTGAATCAAACTAGGACTAACTGGGACTAGTGAACCACCACCACCTAGTTAAGTGTGCACACAAGCAGTCTAGACCACTGTCCTATCGATCGGACTTCCCTCAACGCCCGGCCTTGGCGCTTCAAGAGGGCCGTGGGGACCGGCGAAACCCCCTCAAGCCGAAGCTATAGGGACTACCCGTAACCCTAACCTTCCGGGTCACATCAGGCCAAAGGGCGAAGGGTACCACTTGTAACCTCGATATCTCAGGTTACATCAGGCTCAGTGGCGAAAGGGTAAACTCCAGCAGCACCACACCCAGCTCCACAGTAAGAAACACGCCGAAAATTGCCACGACAAACTAGGAAAACACAGACTCGCTGGGACCAAACAGCAACCCCTCGGATAGCATGCTAGCTACTCTGGCCTGACCGGCTCAAGGTGGTTCTGCTTTCCCCAGCCATAAGTGAAACACTAACATGTACCCCTTCCACACCGATACGGCAACAATGGCACCTAGACACCGCATCCCTCCCACACCGACACAAGGTGTCAAATGCAAACCACAATCGCACAAACACATGTACACACAATGTGATTCCGATTATACATAAATCCTTGGCCTCGATGTATGATTTCAAACATGCATTTAATCAAACTATCTAACAATGTAATCACATGTTAATTTCATGGATTAATGAAGTTCTGACCTAAATGGCGTCGTCCTATCTAGTCGCCATTTCAAACGGCGTCGTTGTCCCAAGACGCCATTCAAAACAGAACTCAATCCCACAGAAACTGCTCCCGGGACAAATCTAGCCTAAATGGTGTCGTCCTAGCCTGTCACCATTTCAAACGGCGTCGCCCTATCCTGACGCCATTTAGAGCCCAAAATCTACTTTTCTGCAACTTAACCCGAACCTCAAAACGGGGTTTCCTCTCCCCTAAAATCACCCCAAAAATATCCAAAAATAGGAAATTAAGGGGAGAATCCAATTTACCACTTGAAGCACACTAAGTCCTTCAACATGCTCATTCTACCCAAATCTCAACACACGTCGCATGCTTCAAGCGGAAAAACATGGATTAAAACAACCAAATCACATAAAAGGATCGTCCCCCTACCGGTCACTTGAACTCCTCCTAGCTCCGTGCCGCCGAACTACCGCACCGCAAACCACCGTCGGTACCGCCGTAGACGCCGTCACGCCGCCGAGACGTCGACCGCCGCCCGGGGAATGAAGTGTCACGGAGGAGGTAGTGGTGGTAGTGGTGAGATATAGAGAGGTGTTGGAGTGGTGGAAGCGGAAGAAGGGGAAGGAGAAAGGGAAGGGGGAAACGGAGAGGATCGGAGAGAGGGAAGAAAGGGAGTGATAAGGAGAGAATGAGAGAAAGGAGGGAAGGTTCGGTGTAAGGATTGAGGTTTTCGGATCCGGTTATCGAGTTAGTTTCGGGGTCGGATCCTTTGGTTTGGGCTCTGATGGGGCTGAGACTTAGTTTCAAGTTTGACGCGGTTTAAACGGCGTCCAGCAATGTAGACGTGTTTTAGGCTGTGCCACATGGGCTGGCCTTGGGGCGCGAGAGTACGGCCCCGGTCATATCGTTTGAATGGCGTCTTGCATAGACGACGTCATTTAGAGTACGACTCTGGTTTGTCAGTGTACGGCCCGGTCTTGTCATCTGAATGACGTCGGGCTTGCACGACGCGTTTTACCCAGCTTTTGGTTGACCCCGCGAACCCTCCCTCCTTTTCCTCATTCTCTCCTTCCTCTTCTCTCTCCACTCTTCCCTCTGGCGAGCCGGCGACCCTTTTTTCCCCCTCCTTCCTTTCCTTTCTCTATTCCTCCTCTCCCTTCACTCCATTAACCTACCAACTTCCTCCACCACCACCACCACTTCCTCCGCTGCGCACTTCTCTCCGGACGGCGGCCGACGTCCCGGTGGAGTAACGGCGTCCACGGCGGTACCGGCGGCGGCGTGTGGCGAGGCGGGTTGGCGGCTTGGAGCTAGGAGGAGTTCGAGTAACTGGTAGGGTGACGATTCCCATTGTATTTCGTTTAAAAACCATGTTTTCCCTCTTTGGAGCATGTTTAGGGGTTTTCTTGGGGTGAAAATACTAAATGCATGTAATGAAAAATTGGATGTTTTAATGGGTATTTAGGTTCTTCTCCTCATTCTCTACGTTTTTCGTGTTTTTACATGATTTTGGGGGTGAAATCCCACTCCGTGGATCGGGAGATGGCGGAAGGAGAACCTGTCTGTGAGGGTTAAATGGCGTCGGGAGACAGCGACGCCTTTTAGAAAGGCGGCTTCCACCCGCGACGCGATTTAGCCCAAATGCTAGACTCTGTCTCTGGACTGATGAGCGTCCAGGGACAACGACGCCTTTCAAAAGGCGACTTACATGGGCGACGCGTTTTTAGTGAAAATCACCCGTAGCCTGTCTCTGCTTCTGTCGCTATTAGGCGACTAGGGACAGCGACGCCTTTCAAAAGGCGGCTACATATGACGACGCGTTTTAGGCCATTCTCGAGGCCAGATTTCACATGAACCAATTTAGGAGGCTTGAATGACGTCGGCCGTGGGCGACGCGATTCAAGACAGAATCACATTAATTCATGCTATTAACATATCTTCACACTGTTAGATAGTTTGGTTAATTACATGCTTGAAATCGTACTCGAGGATGAGGATTTTTACGTGATCGGATCGCACTGTGTTGTGTTTCGTACGACCGTGGACCTAGAGTGACAGTTGTAGCGCTTAGCCACCCTGTGTCGGTGTGGGAGGGACACAGCGCCGGTGTGGGAGTGGTAGGGTGACGCCTAGAAAGAGGGTCACCTGGTGTACCCCAGGGTTAGCTAGTACCGGTGTAGGAGTGATACCTTTGGAGTGTCACTCGTGCTGGGGGAAGCAGAAACCACCTAGAGCCAGTTGGGCCGGCGTAGCTAGCGTACTATCCGAGGGGTTACTGTTTGGTCTTAGCGGATCGGTGTTTCCTGCGTTCGGCCGTGTGGTTGACATGTTTTGCCGAGACGCTGGTTGTAGGCTCCCTAGTAGAATGGTTTCAGAGCTGTGCGTGTTACATTTCGAATGCATGTGTTTTATATCGAAATTTAGGAATTGTGTTACTGCTTTACTTGCTTAATTTACTTATATTTGTGTTGCTGCACTTGTGGGTGCGTGAGTGGGCGGTGGGGATCGAAGGATCCCTACTGAGTCTTTTCGATGAGACTCACCCTTGCGGTTTTCAGGTGAGGGTTCCAAGCAGGCGTAGCGAGGAGAGTGCTCCCTTGGGTTGCGCACCAGCAGTTGTTGTTTCGGGGTATGCCCCGACGTAGTTGTTATTTTATTTTCTGGCTTGTATGCTTAATTATTTCTTTTCAGTTGGAGTATGTAATTATTTGTTGTGTCAAGTCGCATTGTAATAACTTTTAATTCTTGCACTTCCTTTTCAATTCAATGCGATGTGAATGTTTAGCTTAGTTTATTATTTATTTCTCAGACTTATCTGGATCCTAGTTTGGCTCCAAATTAATGATTCAGTACCCATTTAGTAATCGGATCCCCGATTATAGGGTGGCGGGTTGTTACATTCGGGGTGTTAAACCGAGGTAGATTAAATCGCGTCGTCCTGTGCAGACGCCTTTCAGGTGACAAGACCAGGGCCATACTCTTGCGGCCCGAAACTGGCCCACGTGGCGCCCACGTGGCACACTCTAAAACGCGTTCTCCTCGAAGGACGTTGTTTGAACCGCGTCCTGCAAGCTCGACGTGATAAAGAACCTATGCCCCAGCCCCTACAAGGGCCCAAACCAAGGGGCCCAGCTCTGAAACCGACCCAATAACTGTACCCAAAATATCAATCCTTACAGGTGCTCTCATTGAATTGTGGCATCCTCAAACACACTTTCCTTTTCACTTCCTTCGAAGCTACCATTCTTGTAACGACCCGCCACCCTATAATTCGAAACCCGATTACTAAATGGGTATCAGATCATTATCTACGGGTTCGCACCTGGATCTCATACGACACGTCTGGAGAAGTAAGTGTTAAACAAGGCTAAATATAATAATCTCACGGACTTCAAGGAAAGTACAAGTGTGCAGGAAGTAAATTAATAATGTCCGTACACAGTCCAATAATAATTACATGGTCCAAAGAATTAAATAAGTACAGACAGAAGCAAATTACAACAACATCGGGGCATACCCTGGAACTGAGACAGCTGCTGGCCCGCACACCAACGAGAACACCACACGCCGCCACTCGCCAAGAAGTCCACACCTGAAACTGCAGGGAGTGAGCCACACCAGAATTGGGGTCAGTAGGGATCATCCGATCCCCGCCTCCCACACACACACACACGTGCAGTAATACGAAAAAGAAGGCAATTTAATTAAGGCAGTAAACACAGTTCCTTAATACCGATATGAGGCATATGCGTTCGCAATGTAACAGGCACAGTTCTAAGCAATTCAAGTAACCCAACTCAACACCACAATTTGTAACCAAAGATCTGCCTAAACACTCAAACCACACTGTCGACCGCGTACAAACGGCGCCTCACAATACCACCAACACCCATGCCTGTCCACGCCTACGATGTTCCGGGCACCGTAGGGTGAGGCAGTGAGTCAAACTAGGACTAACTGGGACTAGTGAACCACCACCACCTAGTTACGTGTGCACACAAGCAGTCTAGACCACTGTTCTATCGACCGGACTTCCCTCAACGCCAGGCCTAGGCGCTTCAAGAGGGCCCTGGGGACCGGCGAAACCCCCCTCAAGCCGAAGCTATAGGGACTACCCGTAACCCTAACCTCCCGGGTCACATCAGGCCAAAGGGCGAAGGGTACCACTCGTAACCTGGATATCTCAGGTTACATCAGGCCCAGTGGCGAAAGGGTAAACTCTAGCAGCACCACACCCAGCTCCACAGTAAGAAACACGCCAGAAACTGCCACGACAAACTAGGAAAACACCGACCCGCTGGTGTAGACACCGATTTTAGACCCCCACTTTTGGTCATAAAACTCCACCATTAGCCTATCACCACCAAACCCACCACCTTAGCCATCTCATCTTTCAACCCACTAAATAATCATGCCCATTAACCAATCTCGACTTTCGCCACCTTTTCATGGAAGGCCAACCACCCCTCGCCTTCCAACATCCTTGGAAGGCCAGCCAGCCCGCCTTCCACCACCCTTAGAAGGCCAGCCAGCCCGCCTTCCACCATCCTTGGAAGGTCACCCCTTGCCTTCCATCACACTTGGAAGGCCACCCCTTGCCTTCCACCACCCTTGGAAGGCCAACTGGGCCGCCTTCCACCTTTTCGTGGAAGGCCAACTATCTTGCCTTCTATGGAAGTAGGAGGCAAGATAGTTGGCCGTCCACTCTCCTAACCTCCCCTTTGACCTCATCTTCCCACCATCTTCTCCACTCGCCACCCTCACCCCCACTACTCCGATCACTCCCCGCTCTACCGACTGCTACGGCCACGATCTCCGATGACTGATTATTTCTTATTTGTTCTAAGGGATTTACTGGGATTTCGACCCCTATTTTTCTTCACCTATTTAAACCCCCCATGTCCCCTTGGGAAAGGAGGTTGGCCGGGGGTTGGCAAGGTTTTGGTTGGCAAGAGTTGGAAGGCTTCAGTTTGCGAGGTTGGAAATTGAAGAGCTTCAAGTGGGAGAAAGCCTTGGCAGTCGACAAGTCAGAGGAATCCTCCGCATTCCAAATGGGCCTATTCTCTTAACTCTCTCCTTACTTTTTTCCTTTCCTTTCACTACATTCCCATCATTCATCCACTCCGTAGCATCATCTTCTCTTCCTACTCTTTTCGTTTTACCACATTACTTTTACTTTTCACTATTACCACACGCGAGCACCCATCTACATGCATGCATATTAGGATGACTTAGCACCCTTTACCCCCAGAGGTTTTAAACAAAAAACGGGAGGTGGGTGGCCATAACATATGGTCACCTTCCCTCCCTAAACACCCATCCGGTGCGTCCCCTTTCAATTCTAGCATTGTTTACATATTTGCACGAATCAATCCTACATGTCGCAGTTCTAATTGGGTTATCTTCTTCTTCTGCTTTGTCTTTTCTTTTCAGGGGCTCTTACCAGATTCTGTGCGCGGACTAGCGAGCTCTCCCCTTTTCGCTGGCGGAGGCAAAGAAGAGGAACCCACTATCCCCGCTTCAATGAGACGTGATCAACACACCTATCCTGCGGAGCACAGGGACCATAAGATAATGCTCATGGCGATCACATACTTCAATTCCTAACCCTTCCAAATCGCCGCAGTGCTAAGACAAACGGAGAAGCCCTCGCCCAAAGCCCACAGCAGCGGCGGGGATGTTCCGGGTGCCTACAGCTGGGACCAAACAGTAACCCCTCGGATAGCGTGCTGACTACTCCGGCCTGACTGGCTCAAGGTGGTTCTGCTTCCCCCAGTCAAAAGTGAAACACTAACATGTACCCCTTCCACACCGGTACGGCAACAATGCCACCTAGACACCGCGTCCCTCTCACACCGACACAAGGTGTCAAACACAAACCACAATCGCATAAACACATGCATACACAATGTGATTCCGATTATACATAAATCTTCGACCTCGATGTACGATTTCAAGCATACATTTAATGAGGTTTTGTCATGAATCGCGTCGCCCAAGGCCGATGTCATTCAAGACCCCTAAACTGGTTCATGTGAAAACTGGCCTCAAAAGTTAGCCTAAAACGCGTTGTCTTGGGAAGCCGCCATTTGAAAGGCATCGTTGTCCCTGGACGCCATTCAAACCAGAACTCTATTCTTACAGAAACCACTTCCGGGATGAATTCAGCCTAAATGGTGTCTTGGCGTCGTCCTATCAAGACACCATTTAGAGCCCAATTCCAGGTTCTCTTACAATTTCTCCCCCAAAATCACCCCAAAAATGCCATAAAAATAAGAAAAGACGGGGATAATCCAATTTAGTATTTGGAACACACTAATCCCCATTTTATAAAAATGACCATTTTCACATAAAAGCCTCTTAAACATGCTCATTCTACCCAATTCTCCTTACACGTCGCAAGCTTCAAATGGAAAAACATGGATTAAAACAACCAAATCACATATAAGGATCGTCCCCCTACCGGTCACTTGAACTTCTCCTAGCTCCGTACTGCCGAACTGCCGCCCCGCAAACTGCCGCCGGTACTGCCGTGGACGCTGTCACTCCGCCGAGACGTCGGCCACCGCCCGGAGAATGAAGTGCCGCGGAGGAAGTGGTGGTGGTAGTGGTGAGAGGTAGAGAGGTGTTGGAGTGGTGGAAGAGGAAGAAGGGGAAGGAGAAAGGGAAGAGAAAACGAAGAGGATCGGAGGGAGGGAAGAGAGAGAGTGAGAAGGAGAGAATGAGAGAAAGGAGGGAAGGTTCGGGGTTTAAACTGAAACAGGTTAAATCGCATCGTCCTGGGCAGACGCCTTTCAGGTGACAAGACTGGGCCATACTCTGACAGAATGTCTAAATCGCGTCGTCCATCCAAGACGCTGTTCAGATGACATGACTGGGGCCGTACTCTCGCGATCCGAAACTGGCCTACGTGGCGCCCACGTGGCACCGACATGGCAAACTCTAAAACGCGTCTTCCTTTCAGGACGCCGTTTGAACTGCGTCGAGCAAGCTCGACGCGATAAAGAACCTATGCTCCAACCCCTACAAGGCCCAAACCAAGGGGTCCGGCTCCGAAACCGACCCAATAACAATACCTGAAACCTCAATCCTTACAATTCTTCTAGAAGAAGTTGAGTTACTTTTAGGACTTTTAAAACTCAAAGCTAATAGTGAAGAACATGATGTGACTAATATGTTGTTCATGAGGGAGAAGATCACTTTCCATCAGTTCTTGAAAAAGATCATGGAAAATCCAAAAGAGATCCAGAGCATCCTTACTCAGAAAGGGATTAATCTGGCGAAGCTGGCGGAATGGACTTTGAAGAAAATGAAAAAGATTAAGGAAGAAGACACAGAGACCATAATGGTTGCATTCATTGCATGTTTAGCTGGAGCTCTCCTATTCTGTGCCTAGGACAACATATTACATGAAGATCAGCTCAGTGAGATTTGTGAGATATTCAACGGAAAGCAAACAAGCACAATAGTCCTAGCCTATCTCTACAGTGGGCTCTCATCGACTTCTATTGGTCAACCTCCTTATGGCAGCATGCTACTCCTTACTCTATGGATCGATCTCCACTTCAAGTTCAACCATAATGAAGAAGAGGTTCCCAAGATGTCAAAGATATATCAACGCAGTCCTATCTTTCATATTTAGAGACCATTCCAGACGTAGTGGAATCTGTGGAAGAGTCTCGGAGTGAGGAAGAAGTAGAGATGAAGGAAGAAAGTAGCGAGGACGAGGTTTCTATCATCCGTCACCTTCTGTCAAGCCGGAAGAGGAGTAGGGCAACCGAGTTACCACAAGAAGAAGGGATGAAGAAGAAGGCTAGGGAGCCTTTAAAGAAGACGAAAGAGAAGTTAGCGGCCACATAGTCACAACCTCCTATGCTTAAAGACCATGGATTGTCGAGGTATGAGGAATATTTTAAAGATTTGACTATTTTACAAGTTAGATATGTTGATTTTGATTCCCTAAAGAAAATCAGGCATGATATTTTATCAATTGTCAAAAGAATGGGATGGTTAGAACTGTGTCTGATGCAAGATAAAATGTACCTAGATTTGATGAAAAGATTCTATAGCACTTTGTGTAGACACAAGGTTAAAGAGGATCTTGTTGGGTATGTGAAAGGAAAAGAAATTCGGATAAGTCGTTTGATAATCAATGAATTAGTGAAGCTGAAGTTAGGAGGAACTATGAGGACTGAGAAGTCAGACAAAGAAGAGGCCATTAAGGCCATCATTGTGATGGACACATGTGGCCAAAGGTGCACAAGTAAAAGCCTCTGATTTCTCCCTAGATCTTAGGCTTATGCATTTGATTCTATGTCATAATGCCCAAGGCAGGTAGTTATCACTATTTAAAACTTGAACATCTTTAGATAATGTGGCATATAGTGACTACGAAGAAAATTGATTTACCATTTTTCATCATCTGCCACATGCATCATGGCAACTCAAGAGTTCAAACATTACCTTATGGTAGTCTACTCACAAGAAGTTTTGATTTGACAGGTGAAGATTATGTGACAATCAAAAGCAAATATGCCATTGGTGCAAACTCTATGACTAAGATGCAAAACGTATTTGTGGGTGGAAATTGGATAAGAAAAGAAACATGAGGTACCCCAGTGAAGACTCTCCTCATTCACTCAGGGGGAGCAAGAACAAAATGATGAGACACCTCTTGAGGAAGACACCTCTTGAGGAAGGAAGGCTTGATGAACCCAAAAGAAGACCATGGAAAGGGAGTTGCTATAAAAGAAGATGCCCCTACTAGAAGAAGAGACAATGAAGAAATTACAGCTACTGTGTTGAGTGCAGTTGAGAGACTGGAAAGCAATATAGCAATAAGACTTGAAAAGATGGAAAGAGAATTAGGAGAGAAAAGAATAGGAGAATCCTCACAAGCTCTACAAGAAAATCAAGTGGGCACTATCATGCATCCATTTTTAATAAGATGGAAACAATGGAAAAATGATTTGATGAAAGAATGGCTAGGCTCGAAGAAAAAATGAACTCTATGCAGGCCAATAATACCCATGCTACTGCCTTCTTGGCAGGTGTTAGGCAAGAAGATGGAAGATGTTGAGGAAAATATCCTAAATAAAATGCTAAAATTCAAGGCTCTTCGGGAGAAGGTACTTCAAGTTCTCAATCAGGAGACATACTTTTTCAGATTCTGGAGATAGCCACCAAAATAGACAAACATGCTGAAGTTTCTCGCACAATATTTGAGACACTCTGAGACGTAGCCTTGGCAGTATTGAAAGTGATGAATAATGATGTGCCAATTATCAAGGAATGGGTAAAGCTTACTGAAAACGTCTTCTGCACATCCAAGACAGAGTTGATGTGATGACTGACACATGTCCCCAAGTTGAAGGCCTCATTAACTACCTTTTTCCTTATGCTCCTACAAGGCCTGTTCACTACCATGATCCAAATGCTCCAGGTGATGAAAGACAAGGCATCCCCGATGCTCAAAATGCTCCACCTCCTAAGATTTATGCACTTATGCAGGACAAGAAGGACAAGAGCTAGAAGAAAGAATGATTTAATATTTCTTGTGATCCATAGCTTGTAACCCTCAAACAAAAACATTTTCTTGTGGTTGTCTCTCTTTTAGTTCTTAGCATTAGTTGTTTGTGTCTAGCTATGTTTTGTTACTTTCTTTGTGTTTTTGTTTTGTTTTGTTATGAGCACTTCATGCTCTCTTTCCTATTTGGCACCCTTTTAATGATGACAAAAAGGGAAAGTAGCACATGTTAATGTGAGGATTATGTATATGTGCAAGTTTGAGTAATGGCATAGTTGTTGTGTAGCCCTATAAAGATGGTATTACTAAAAGTTTTTGAGATATGTGCAAACTAGATAGCATAAGGACTTCATGATCATAAGTGTTGTGTCCTCATCAAAAGGGGGAGAATGTTGAGCCCCTTAGGTTGATTTTGATGAAATAAACCACTTATAATCATTATATATACTATAGATAAGAGTGAAAGAACTTAAATGCTTATTTTCATAAATTAATGGATATATGCCTAATTTTAATTTATCATGGGTATAAGAGCAATAAGCTTTTTAAACTACAAAATACATTTTTTAAGGCCAAAATCACCCTAAGAAGAAACCCCAAAAGTTGAATTTGAAAAAATGGCCAAAGTTCCAAACATATGAGAATTAGTCGACTGATCTCAGATTGGTCGACCAGGACCAATATCATGTTTACACAGGGTAACCTATTTGGTCGACCAATTAGGCATTGGTTGACCTGGACCAGAACTCAGTTTCTTAATTCTAGTTGGTTGGACGACAAATCCTTGGATTGCTCGACCAGCACTAGAGAACTCCCTAGTGGCCAACTTTTTGTCTGCTTGTCTCTGGATGTCCAATGTGGGTCCTAGTTGTCGAGGATGGCCCAGGCGCCCATGTGAATGGGCAGACTAAGTTGTCCTCTTGCAGGGGTAGTCATATGGGTATCTTTATTACAAAAAGACTGTCACCCCAGCTTTTAGACCATGCTAGTACAAATTTTCTTCACTTTTTCCATATTTTTAAGGTACCTTTTGTAGGGTTACTTTTTTTTCCTATTTGTGCAACATGTCTTCATCAGCATTTCACCTACTATGATGAGTTCTCCAAGGAAACTACCAAAGGATATTTTTTGGAAGTGTGTGGAAGGTCACCTTTTTCCATTTCTGTGCTATACATTACTATCAATCTTACCTACCATTTAGTTGACTCCCAAAAGAGAACTTTTTAATTAACCCATATGAATTCACATGTACTCTACTAGACAATAAAATCTGTGCACCAATGAGATGGGTGGGTTTGAAGTAAACATAAAATACTTTGACAAAAATATGGGGAGTAAAAGGACCTTTTCCAACCTTGTACCTAACGGCTAGCCTTCCTATTTGAGACTATAAAAAAGGTAGTTGGGGACAGTTTTGGCCAGGGGTCTTGGAGAGAAGAAAATAAAGAGTGTTGAGAGAACTCCCATGAGCTTTTCATGTTTTTCACTTGAGATTTACTTCTAACCTTTGAGTGGAGTGTTTGTCTTGGAGTTATTTCTCTTGTTTGCAAGTCAAGAGATTTGTTCCATGTATAGTGAATCTTCCTCCTCTTGATCAAGACTGTATCATGACCATGAGAAGCGTCTTCAGTGCAAGTGATGTTATTCTCTATAGAATGAAGAATGAGCTTCTTAAGAAAGTGCTACTAGGTGAAGTGAAGGACCCGATTTACATTAACTTGACACCTAGAGTAAAGACACCACAAGAATGGATTTAAAAGCTTGAGCTTTCTTTACTTGTTCATCATTGTAATATTTAAGAAGGCTACATTATTTTGTGTGTATAGGATAGGATAGAAAGCTAGGGTTTATATCTTTATTACCATTTCTTGTTGTTTGTTTTCTTTACGAAAGAGGGTCATCCTTTCAGAAGGGTGGACGTTGTGTGTCTTTCTTGTGGAAGAGAGCCATCCTTTGTGACTGATGGAGATTGTGTGACTTTCTTGTGGAGAGGGCCATCCCTTGAGAGGGTTAGAAGTAGACCTTATTAGAGGCATTGTAAGGACTGAGGTTTCAGATTCAGTTATCGGGTCGGTTTTGGATCTCTTAATTTGGGCCTTTGAGAGCCCTGTGCATAGGCTCTAAACCGCATCGAGTGGGCAGGACGCGCTTTTGAAAGGCATCGGCCATAGGCGACGCGATTTAGGAACCATACATGTGGGACGTCTAACGACCCGCCACCGTATAATCGGGGATCCGATTACTAAATGGATACTGAATCATTAAAATTTAGATCCAAACCAGGATTTTGATAAGTCTAGGAAATAAATGATAAACTAAGCTAAACATTCCACATTACATCAAATTGTAAAGGAAGTGCAGGAATCAAAATTATTACAATTCGACTCGACTCAGCAAATAATTATATATTCCAACTAAAAAGAAATAATTAAGCGTACAGGCCTGAAAAAAAAATAACAACTACAGCGGGGTATACTCTGGAACAGTAGCTGCTGGCATGCAACTCGAGACAAAACCCTCCACGCTACGCTTGCTTAGAACTCTCACCTGAAAACCGCAGGGGTGAGTCTCATCGAAATGGACTCAGTAGGGATCCTCCAATCCCCACCACCCACTCACGCACCCACAAGAGTAAGAATACAAATATAGGCAACTAAATAAGTAAAGCAGTAAACACAACTCCTAAAGATTCCCAAATTACGATATAAAACACATGCATTTGTAAATGCAACATGCACGATTCTGAAACCACTCCACTACGGAGTCCACAACTAGCATTTCGACTAAACACACAAACTACGCAGCAGAATGCGGGAAACACAGACCCACTGGGACCAAACAACAACTCCTCGGATAGCACGTTGGCTACTCTGGCCTGTCTAGCTCTAGGTGGTTCTACTTCCCCCAGTACGAGTGACACTCTAAATGTACCACTCCCACACCGGTATTAGCTATACCATAGGGTACACCAGTTGACCGTTTCTCTAGGCGTCACCCCACCACTCCCACACTGGCGCCGTCTCACTCCTACACCAATATAGGGTGCCTAAGCGTTAACAACTGTCACTCTAGGTCTACGGTCGCATAAAACACAACATAGTGCGATCCGATCACGTAGAAATCCTCGTCCTCGAAGTACGTATTCAAGTATGCATTTAACCAAATTATCTAACAATATGAATACATGTTAATTGCATGAATTAATGAGGTTCTGTCTTAAATCGCGTCACCTGTGGCCGACGTCATTCAACACCCCTAAACTGGTTCACAAGGAAACTAGCTTCGGGAGATGGCCTAAATCGCGTCGCCCCTAATAGACACCATTTAAAATGGCGTCGCTGTCGCCAGACACTATTCAAGATAGAGACAGAATCCCACTAATCTAGCCTCGGAACAAGCTGGGCTAAATCGCGTCTCTGGTAGCAGCCGCCATTTAAAATGGCGTCGCTGTCACCAGACGCCATTTAGTACCGTAGACAGGTTCTCCCTCTGGCCTCAACCGAGTCACAAAGTGGGATTTCTCCCCCAAATAACGCAAACGTCAAAAATGGAGAAAGTAGGGGAGAAGCCTAATCGTTTTCATAAAGGACCCCTTAAAACATACTTTCTACTCCAGAAGCATCCACACATACTGCATACTTCAAAGCAGGAAAATCATAGTTTTAAACAAAACACCGCGAGGATGGTCACCCTACCGGTTACTTGAACTCCTCCGTGCTCCTAGCCACCGAACCATCGCCACACCACAAGCCACCGCCGTAGACGCCGTTACTCCATCGGGACGTCAACCGCTGTACGGAGAGAAATGCACTGCGGAGGAGATGGTGGTGGTAGTGGTGGAAGTTAAGGGGTTGATGGAGTAGAGGGAGAGGAGGAATGGGGAGAGGAAAGGAAGGAGAAGGGGAAGGGGATGGAGCGTTCGGAGAGGAGGGGGAGGAGAGAGAGAGGGATGGAGAGAATGAAGGAAAGGAAGGAGGGCTTAGGAGCGTCAACCGAAACGGCGCCAAATCGCCTCGTCCGATGTCAATCAAACGACTCGACATGGTAGTACACTGACAGATCTCTGAATGGCGTCGACCATGCAAGACGCCATTCAGACGATAAGACCAGGACTGTACTCTCGCGGCCCAAAACTGGCCCACGTGGCACATTCTAAAAAGCCTCCCCCTAACCCGACGCTATTTGAACAGCGTGGAGCTTGCTCGACGCGAAAAAGAGCCCATGCCCTAGCCCCACAAGGGCCCAAACCAAGGGGTTTGACACCGAAACTGATCCGATAATCGGATCCGAAACCTTAGTCCTTACAGGACGCGTGGTTGGGCGTCGGGGCGCGTGTGTACGGCCTTGGTCTTAATGTCTGAATGGCGTCGTGCATGGTCGACGCGATTCAAAGATTTGCCAGTGTACGTCCCCCGTCTTGTCCTCTGACCGGCGTCGTTCTAGGACGATGCGATTTAGTTCGGTCGGGGTTGACGCCCCGAGCCACCCCTCCCTTCTCCCTCCTTTCCCTTATTCTATACTTCACTCTCTCTCTCTTCCCTCTTTCCATCCCTCTATCTCCCTCTCTTCCTCTTCCTCCACTCCACTCTCCTCTACCACCTCTCACCACTTCTACCACCATCTCCATTGTGGCTTCCTCACTCTTCGGACGACGGCCGACGTCTCAGTGGAGTGAGAACGTCTGCGGCGGTACTGGCAGTGGCTTGTAGTGTGGAGGTTCGGCGACGAAGATTTAGGTGGAGTTCAAGTAACCGGTAGGGTGACGATCCTCACATGTGTTTCGAATGTTTTAACTCCTGATTTCCCACTTTGGAGCATGCTAAGGATGTGTGGGGATTTTGAATAGAAATTGAGCATGTTTTAGGGGGGGTTTGATTGAAATTGGCATGTTTTACTCTCTTTTTGTGTTATTTTCATTCGATTTGGGGGAGGAGATCTCATGTATGGCTCGGTGGAGACGGTAAGGAAGTTCTGTTTTCGGGCGCTAAATCACGTCGACCCTTGGAGACGCGATTGTGAATCACATCGGTCATGGGCGACGCGATTCTAGCCCATACCCCTGAACTCTCGAGGCCAATTAGCAACTACTCGTCACCCTATAATCGGGGATCCGATTACTAAATAGGTACCGAATCATTAAAATTAGGAATAAAATCAAGATCTCAAATAAGTCTGGGAAATAAATGATAAACTAAGCTAAACAATCCACACAGCATCGAATTGTAAAGAAGGTGCAGGAATTAAAAATAATATAATTCGACTCGACTCATCAAATAATTACATAATCCAACTGAAACGAAATAATTATGCGTACAAGCCTGAAAAAGAAAAGTACAACTACGACGGGGCATACCTCGGAACAGTGGATGTTGGTGTGTAACCCAAGACGAAACTCCACAACCTCTACGCCTACCGAGAACTCTTACCTGAAACCGCAGGAGGTGAGTCAAACCAGAATGGACTTAGTAAGGATCCTTCGATCGCCACCTTCCATATACACACCCACAATTGCAACAACACAAGGATATGGACAGATAAGCATAAATAACACAGAGAAGCTACAGTTACAACGGTGAGTGTTGAAGAGAGGAAATTACAGCCCCAAAGATTCCATTGTGAGATATGAAATACACGCATTTGTAAATGCAACGGCATAGTTCTAAAACAACTCAACTCAACACTGCAGTTTATAACCAACGTTCCGGAAAAATACACAAACTACACAGCCGAATACGGAAAACACCAACCCGCTGGGATGGAACAGCAACCCTTCGGATAGCGCGCTGGCTTCTCCGACGTGTTTAGCTCTAGGTGGTTCTACCTTCTCCCAGCTACGAGTGACACTCCGAAGTGTACCACTCCTACACCGGTACTAGCTATTACCCCGGGGTACACCAGGTGACCCTTACCTACTAGACATCACCTTGTCACTCTCACACCGACACTGCATCACTTCCACACTGACATAGGGTGTCAAGTGCTAACAACTGTCACTCTAGGTCCACGATCGCATAAACACCACACAATGTGATTCCGATCACATGAAAATCTCCACCCCCAATGCACGATTTCAAACATGCGTTTAACATGATTCTCTAACAATATACAAGAATCTAATTGACATTATCCATAGTAGTCACACATGCTAAATCCATAAAATTAAGGGGTTCTGGCTTGAATCGCGTCGCCCATGGCCGACATCATTAAAGACCCTAAAAATTGATTCCCACATAAACTGGCCTCGGGAGGGATCTGGGCCTAAATCGCGTCGCCCATGGTCAACACTATTTAAATGGCGTCACCTGGTCGCGACACCATTTAACGCCCAAAAATCGAATTACCCTCTGGCACTTGGGCCTAAATCGCGTGGCCCATGGCCGACACGATATGCAAATCCCGTCGCCTTGCGCGACGCCATTTAGCGCCGGAAATAAGATTTCCCTCTGGACTCCCCCAAGCCGCAACATGGGATTTCCTCCCCCAAATCGCCCCAAAACGCCAAAATAGAAAAGGTAGGGGAGAATTCAAATAACCATAGTGAAAACACACTAATACCCATTTCATAAAAACGAGCATTTCCATCAAAATCCCCTTAAACATGCTTACTCTACCCAAAATCCTCACATCTCCATAACATGCTTCAAAGTAGGAATCATAATTTAAATCAAACAAATCACGTGCAAGGCTTGTCACCTTACCGGTTACTTGAACTCCTCCTAACTTCTCGCCGTCGATCCGCTACACCGCAAGCCGCCACTAGTACCACTGTAGACGTCATCACCGCACCGAGACGTCGGTTGCCGTCCGAAGAGTAAAGATCTATAGAGGAGATAGTGGTGATAGTGGTGAGAGGTAGGGGGGTGTTGGAGTGGAGGAAGAGGAAGAAGAGGAAGAGGAAGAGGAAGAGGAAGGGAAGGAGAGAGTCGGAGAGATTCAGAGAGAGGGAAGAGAGAGAGAGAGAGGAAAGGAGAGAATGAGAGAAAGGAGGGAGGGCTCAGGGCGTCAAACCGAAACATGCTAAATCGCGTCGTTCCCAGATGACGCCATTCAGATGACAGGACGGGTTCGTACACTGGCAGATGTCTGAATCATGTCGACCACACGCAACGCCATTCAGACGATGGGACTGGGATGCACCAGGCCCATAAGGGCTCAAACCAAGGGGTCTGACACCGAAACCGATCCGATAATCGAATCCTAAAGCTCAGTCCTTATAGGGTGAGACTCGGAGAAACACATGGTCCCCAACTTCGAACTTAAGTGGTCTCCTGCGAACATCAGCATAACTCTTCTATCTGGATTGAGCTGCAGTCAACCACTACTGCACTACTCTGGCAACCTCTGCGCACTGTTGTACCATCTCTTGCCCTCCTATTTGTCTCTCACCAATCTCAGACCAATTCAAAGAAGATCGACACGGTCGCCCATATAATGCCTCATATGGCGCCTTGCCGATACTAGAATGATAAATGTTGTTGTATGCAAATACTAGGTAGACAAGTATTGCTCCCAAGAACCTCGCCATTCTAGGCAACATGCCCTCAGCACATCCTCCAACGTCTGAATAGTACCCTCCGACTGTTCCCTAGTCTTAGGATGATAAGCCAAGCTGACAGCCAACTAGGTACCCAAAGCCTTCTAGAAACTCCTCCAGAACCCCGAAGTAAACTTCGGATCCCGATCTGACGCAATGGACAAGGGTACCCCATGCAGAGATATGATTCGGTCCACAAATAGTCTAGCCAACTTGCTGACCGACCAGTCCTTCCTAATAGCTGGAAAGTGAGCTGACTTGGTCAATCAGTCAACAATCACCCAAATCGCGTCTCTCCTGTTGGGTGACACGGGCAATCCCATCATGAAATCTATAGTCGCATCTTCCCATTTTCACTCTGGAATTTGCAGCGGTTGCAACAAACCTTTCGGCCTTTAATGCTCTACCCTAACCTGCTGACAAATCAGGCATCTTGCCACATGCTCAGCCACATCCTTCTTCATACCAGACTACCAAAAGTGCTTCCTCAAATAATGATACATCTTGGTCGTGCCAGGATGTACTGCATATCTAGAACGATGCGTCACATCCAGAACACTCTTGCGCACTTCTTCTTCTACCAGAACATAAAGCCTACTTCGAAATATGACTGTGCCATCATCCCACAGCTACACCTCTGATATTTGGAGAATCCATGGTAACTCTGCATCTGCTCTTTGAGCCTCTATTAATGAATGGTACACAGCTGGTCTTACAGTCAAACTGGCCAACACGGCTCTGCCAGCCTCTCGGGGAACCTTGAAGGTAGACTTCACAACCTGTTCATATAACTTCCATTCCCGAATCATAAGATATGACATGACCGTCTTCCGACTCAAGGCGTCCGCCACAACGTTAGCCTTGCCTGGATGATAAGAAAGGTCGAAGTCATAATCCTTAATGAATTCTATCCACCTGCGCTGCCTCAAGTTTCAATCCTTCTGTGTGAACACATACTTTAGGCTCTTATGATTAGTGAAGACCTGAAACTTCTCCCCATACAGATAGTGCCGCCAAATCTTTAATGCAAACACAACAGCCGCCAACTCCAAATCGTAAGTGGGGTAGTTCTCCTCATGCCTCTTCAGCTGCCTAGAAGCATAGGCCACAACCCTTCCATGCTACATCAAAACCGCACCTAAACTCCAGCAAGATGCATATGAGTAAACCACAAATCCACCCGAACCAATTGGAAGTAACAGAATTGGAGCCGAAGTGAGACGAGTCTTCAACCCAGTAAAGCTCCATTCACACTCCTCTGTCCATACAAAATGAACTCCCTTATGAGTCAACCTCGACAAGGATGTTACTGTGAAAGAAAAATCTTGGACAAACTGCCAATAATATCCTGCTAACCCTAAGAAGCTCTTGATCTCTGACATAGTCATCAGTCTTCCATAATCCATCACTACCTCAATCTTGGCTGGATCCACAGAAAGGTCATTACCAAAAATCACATCCCATAAAATGCACTTGATCTGACCAGAATTCACACTTGCTGAACCTGGCATATAGTTGGTGCTCTCTCAGGACCTACAACACTATCTGAAGATATGTGGCATGCTCTTCCTCAGAAAAAGAATACACCAAAATATCATCCACAAATACTACCATAAACTGATCTAGATAGGCACTAAAAACCTAGTTCATCAAATCCATGAAAGCTGTCGGAGCATTGGTCAAGCCGAAAGGCATAAACAAAAACTCATAATGTCCATACTGAGTCTTGAAATCCATCTTACTCACATCTGACTCGTGGATCCTCATCTGATAATACCCTAACCTCAAGTCAATCTTCGAGAACACCTTGGCAGACTGCACTAATCCATCAGATCATTGATCCTTGGAAGTGGGTACTTACTCTTCACTATTACCTGGTCTAGCTATCTGTAATTAATACACAGCTTCAAAGAACCATCCTTCTTCCCAACGAATAGAATGGGAGCACCTTACAGAGAAGTGTTGGGACAGATAAAACCCTTATCCAGTAAATCCTGCAACTGCGCCTTCAACTCAGTGAGTTCGACTGGAGCCATCTGATACGGAGCCCTAGACAAGGGCACTGTACCCGGTGTAAGCTCAATAGTGAACTCAACCTCCCACTGAGGAGGAAGGCCAGGCAACTCCTCAGGGAAAACATCCGAAAAATCACAGACTACTGGCACCGCCAAAGGACTGGAAACACTATCATCACGAGCCACAACTACTGAGGCAAGGAAGGCACCACAACCGCCAACAAGTAACCTCTAAACCTTAAAAGCAGAAGCGAGAATACCACGAGAAGAGAGCCTAGCACCTTGGAAGCAGAAGACCGAAACGCCCAGAATACAGAAGCACACCCTCTTCATATGGCAATCAACCTCAGCGTAATAGGCCTCCAACCAATCCATGCTCAAGATGACATCAAAGTCTCGAATGGCGAACACCACCAACTGGGCAGGTAACTAATGACCCTCAATGACTAAGGGAATCTCGCTCAAACAGTTATAAGTTAACAGGAAATCTCCAGAAGGAACCTCAACCATCAGCCCACCAGAAATCTCATCAATGGGTACAGAAAGAACATGTACAAATTGCTCGGAAATAAAAGAATGCAAAGTACTTGAATCATTCAACACATGAGCAGAGCTTCCAAGGACAGAAAGTGTACATGCCACCAAGTTGGACGTGCGAGCCTCCTTCCTGGTGATAGCAAAAACTCTCCCTTGGGTCCTCTGCTTCTTTTGGTCTTCAGGTCCCTGTCCCTGACCATGCTTCTGCGAGAAACTCCTCGCCAAATGGCCCTACTGTCCACAGGTATAGAACGCCCCCGAGAATGCAGGACACTGAGTCCGACCATGAGTACTGCCACAATGTCGACAAGCCGCTGCAAGTCTCTGGGTTGTTTCCTACTGTGCACTAGATGCCGACTGACTCTGCTGGGTCTGCCTAGGTTTGCTGCTGCCGCTACTGCCACTACTGCTTCAGAAGATTCTCCTGAATCTGGAACCGAGCAAAGACGATACCGAACCAAACGAAGGAACTATTGTTGCTGTGGTCTTCTCCTTGCCATATGCTGGCCCCTGAGTTGCCAGTCCCCTCTCCCGAGCCATCTGGTCGTGCTGCGCCTCAACTGTCGCTGCTCACTTAACTATTGATGCTAAATATGAACAACAGTGGGATGCCACTAGACTCCTCAAATTGAACCTCAGTCCGTCACTCCTCATCTTCTGAAATGAAGGACACAAAACTCGCTAAAGAGACAAACTTCACCTGGTACTCGAACACTGTCATGCTCCCTTGGGTCAACTCCATAAACTCCCACTCCTTGGCTTTCTGGATATGCCTAGGGAAGTACTGTCCGTTGAATTCCTTCACAAAAGTCTCCCATAGAATCTCCTTGAGATTCTTATCTACATATGTCATGTTCTTCAGGGTAGTCCACCAATCATAGGCATCATCCTTCAACATGAATGTGGCAAACGGAGTCCTCTCAACTGCCGCACAGTCTAAAGTGTCGAAGGTCTTCTCCATCTCCCTCAGCCAATGAGCTGCCTCATCAGGGTCAGGACGACTGGTGAACTGAGGCAGCATTAGTTTCAGGAATCTCTCCAAAGTAGCTAAAGACCCTCCCCGAGCACTAGAACTCTCACTAGGGTCTTAAGAATGATATCTAGTCATCGTTTCCATCATTTCTTCCACGAAGAGTTCCATATTTTGCCCACCGGCCTCAAACCCACAAGAAATATCTCCATGGTCGCGAATAACGGGCACCCTCTTTATAGGAGTTATCTAATCACCTACAATCACAAGAATAAGAAACTTCTAATTAGAGCCCAGAACCTAAACTACCGCCATGCCTGTATGGGATAATTTATTCATTTGATTAAATACGGTATTTAACCTAGTTATTCATCTATTTGCCAGATCGAATGCTCAGATACCAACTGTAATGACTTGTCACCCTCTAATCGCGGATCCAATTACTAAATGGGCACTCAAACATTAAAATTAGGAACCAAACCAAGATCTCAAATAAGTCTGGGAAATAAATGATAAACTAAGTTAAACAATTCATACAACATCGAATTGTAAAAAAGGTGTAAGAATTAAAAATTATTGCAATTCTACTCGACTTAGCAAATAATTACATAATCCAACTAAAATGAAATAATTATGCGTACAAACCTAAAAAAGAAAAGTACAACTACGACGGGGCATATTCCGAAATAGTAGTTGCTAGCGCGCAACCCGAGACGAAACTCCACAACCTCTATACTTACAAAAAACCCTCACCTGAAACCACAGGGGGTAAGTCACACCAGAATAGACACAGTAGGGATCCTTCTATCCCCACCTTCCACACACACACACCCACAATCGCAACAACATAAAGATATTGACAGATAAGCATAAATAACACAGATAAGCTACAGTCACAACGGTGAGTGTCAAAGAGAAGAAACCACAACCCCAAAGATTCCATTGCGAGATATGAAATACACTTAATTGTAAATGCAACGGTACAGTTCTAAAACAACTCAACTCAACACCACAGTCTACAACCAACGTTTCAACTAAACACACAAACTACACAGCCGAACGTGGAAAACACCGACCCACTGGGATGGAACAACAACACTCAGATAGTGCGCTGGCTACTCCGGCCTATCTAGCTCTAAGTGATTATGCCTCCTCACAGCCATGAGTGACACTCCAAAGTGTACCACTCCCACACCGGTACTAGCTATTATCTCGGAATACACCAGATGACCTTCGCCTACTATACATCACCTTGTCACTTCCACAGCGACGCAGGGTGTGAAGCGCTAACAACTGTCACTCTAGGTCCACGATCGCATAAACACAACACAATGCAATTCTGATCACATGAAAATCTCTACCCCCAATGTACGATTTCACATGATTCTCTAACAATATACAAGTATCTAATTCACATTTTACATAATAGTCACACATGCTAAATGCAGGAAATTAAGGGGTTCTGGCATGAATCGCGTCGCCCATTGCCGAAGTCATTCAAAGCCCTAAAAATTGGTTCCCACATAAACTGGTCTCGAGAGGGATCTAAGCCTAAATCACGTCGCCCATGGTCGACACTATTTAAATGGCGTCACCTAGTCACAACGCCATTTAACGCCCGAAAATTGAATTGCCCTCTGGCACTTGGGCCTAAATCGGGTCGCCCCTGGCCGACACAATTTGCAAATCACGTCGCCCTTGTCCGACGCCATTTAGCACCCGAAACAGGATTTCCTTTGGCCTCCACCGAGCCACAAACATGGGATTTCTTCCCCCAAATTGCCCCAAAACGCCAAAATAGAAAAGGTAGGAGAGAATCCAAATAACCATAATGAAAACACACCAATCCCCATTTCATAAAAATGATCATTTCCATCAAAACCCCCTAAACATGCTCATTCTACCCAAAATCCTCACATTTCCATAACATGCTCCAAAACGGGAAATCATGATTTAAATCAAACAAATCACGTGCAAAGATCGTCATTCTACCGGTTACTTGAACTCCTCCTAGCTCCTCGCCGCCAATCCGCTATACCGCAAGCCACTGCCAGTACCACAATAGACACCGTCACCTCACCAAGACGTCGGCCGCCATTCGGAGAGTGAAGAGCCGTGGAGGAGATGGTGGTGGTAATGGTGAGACGTAGGTGTAGGCGCCCGGAACGTCCTCCGTCACTGCTGCGGGCTTCGGGCGAGGGCTTCTCCGTTCGTCTCAGTACTGCGGCGATTTGGAAGGGTTAGGAATCAAAGTGTGTGATCGCCAGAAGCATTACCTTACGGTCCCTGTGCTCCGCAGGATGGTGAGAGTGATCGCATTCTGAGGGAGCGGGAGACGGCGGGTTCCTCTTCTCTTCCTCTGGCAGGCCAGAGGAGGAGAGCTCGGTAGTCTGCATGCAGAATCTGGTAAGAGCCCCTGAGAGAAAAAAGACAAAAGAGAGTAAAGAGAACCAATTAAAACTGTGATATGTAGAGTCTATCCATGCAAATATGTAAATAAACTAAAATTGAAAGGGGACGCACCGGATGGGTGTTTGGGGAGGGAAGGTGACCATATGTTATGGCCACCCACCTCCCGTTTTTTGTTTAAAACCTCTGAGGAGTAAGGGTTACTAAGTTATCCTAAGATGCATGCATGCAAATGGGGTGCTCGTGTGTGGTAATGGTGAAAAGTAAAGGTAATGTGATAAAAGGAAAAGAGTAAGAGGAGAAGGTAATGCTACAGAGTGGATGGATGGTGGGAATGCAGTGAGAAATAAAAGGAGAAAAATAAGGAGAGAGTCAAGAAAACAGGCCCATTTGGAATGAGGAGGATTCCTCTGCTTCCTCTGACTCGTCGACTGCTAAGGTTTTCTCCCGCTCGAAGCTCTTCGAAGTCTTCCAACTCCTTGCCTGCTCAACTCCCCTTCTAGCCTCAAAACCAACCCCCTTGCCAACCTCCCTTCTGTTAGTTTAAGTGGCCTACAAGCCAATCTGACTATATGAATCTCGTTCATTTTATTAATATAATGGCATAATATTCATTATGTGTAAATCGCATTAATTATCGTTTCATAATGAAGTCCGTGAATATGTGCTATGGTGATCAGATTATGATGAAATCATACTAATGAGACTGATCACTTAAACACACATATTCTTAATTGTTCCTAGTCGGAGGGTATCCGAGAAGGACATCGGATATCCGGTTAGACTAGTACATATTACTCCTGCTCATATGATGAGGGTGACTGATCTTATAAGTCACTTGTGTGGAGACACTAAGGCGAATTTGTAGGTGCTCATTGGAGAATGAGTTCACTGAACTGATTCGACTGAATCGCTGGATGGTATTGTACCTCACTGTCAACCAGCTTGATTCTATTGTCGCAGTTGCGTGGATGGTCCACGGACCTGAGACACCAAGGACACCTTGGCGGTCGACTTCTGTGCTTTGACATTGGTTTACGAATCTCTAGCCACGGGATTCTAATACGCCAAGGATTGGGTACAGCGGAATACCGTCGAAGGGAATTGTGTGTCAATAAGTAATCATTCGCTCTCGGTACTTAGAGAGAGAATGCTCTAGGAAGGATGCGCGAAAGACCCTGGCCAGGACGGACGATAATATCGGGAAATGAGTTTTCCGATATTCATCAGCGGCATCCAATCCAAGTGAGTCGACAGGTTAGGGTTTGACAGCACACCATGCCCTGAGTTGACTCGAGAGCATTGTACGAATGAAGGATTATATTCACGCGGTAACTGTCGGCGGAAAGGTTCCAAGAGTGGGTTACTTAACCCCAAATACCTTCCGGGTTCACGCGGTGTTGCTTGGCACCCAACGTGATCGGAGGCCCGGTCGAATTCGATGTGCGACATCAATTCGATTGATTAATTAATTAATAAAGGGTTATTAATTGATTAATAAAGTCAGTGAGGAGTCACTGGGCTTGTTGGGCCATTAACTGGACTGGTACTTGGGTCTAGAGGGTCACACGCAAATGAAAAACCGGGGGGTTAGTATAAAACATAGCGAACGGGCTGAGCAGGCCAAGCTGCTGCTAATCCTAGCCGCCCCTCCTCTGTTTCTCTCTCTCTCTGGCGTCCAGACAGATCCAGATCTGCTCCGCCTCTTCTCCGAATCCCGTTCAACGGGAAATCATCCGCGCGTTGCGGCGATCCTTGCGGCGACCGGCGGAGGCTTCGTGGGCTGCGAAGAACGAGGATTCCATCGCGAGGAGGATCGCGTGGACTTCGCTAAAGGCCGGGCATTTGCGCGGCTTGCGGTGTCGCACCGACGGAACCGAACGGTTGCGGATTCGAATCCGCATACGGTGAGAACTTCGATAATCCGATTATCGTATTTTAGATTTCGAAACGGGAACGGATCGCTGTATTTTTTTTAGTTTCCGCTGCGTGAGCGATCGGGAGAAACCGAGAAAACCCAACACCTTCTCGAGGGGACATGGGGGGTTTAAATAGGTGAAGGGAAAATAGGAGAAAATAGGGATCTAAATCCCCGTAAATCATCAAAGAACCAATGGGAAGCGGTCAAGAGTTGGAGGTTGTGCGCGCGGCAGTCGCCGGAGTGGAGAATGATCGGAGTAGTGGAGGTGAGGGTGGCGAGTAGAGGAGATCGTGGGGAAGACGAGGTCAAGGTGGTAGTTAAGGGAGTGGGCGGCCAGCCAACTTGCCTTCCAATCCCGCGGCCAGCCAACTTGCCTTCCAATCCCGTGGAAGGCTAGGTAGCTAGCCTTCGAAGGGTGGTGGAAGGCAAGGGGTGGCCTTCCAAGGGTGGTGGAAGGCAAGCTGGTTGGCCTTTGAAGGATGGTGGACAGCGGGTTGGATGGCCTTCGAAGGGTGGTGGAAGGCAAACAGGCTGGCCTTCGAAGGGTGGTGGAAGGCGGGCTGGCTGGCCTTCGAAGGGTGGTGGAAGGCGGACTGGCTGGCCTTCCACGAAAAAGTAGTGAAAAGTGAAAAAGGTGGCCAAAAGGTGGAAGGCAAGGTTGTTGGCCTTCCGCGGGTGGTGGAAGGCGGCTTGGTTGGCCTTCCACGGATGGTGGAAGGCAAGGGTTGGCCTTCCACGGGTGAGAGGAAGCGGAGATTGGTTAATGGGCCTAGTTATTAGTGGGCTGAGATGGCTAAGATGAGGGGTTTGGTGACGATGGGCTAGTGATGGATGGAGTTCATGACCAAAAGGGTGGTCCAAAATCGGTGTCTACAAATGCCCCTCCAGGACACCTGTTTTGTAGTGGAGTGGAACGGAATGATAAATAGGTGTTCCGAAAATCGAACCTGATTTTGGACAGCCCAGAGAAGGGATGAGCTATATCCAAAGATGGTATGAGAGCGCGGCAAATGCATGAGAGCTAGCTATTCGAATTGCAAGGGTGGCTAAGAAGAGGAACAAAAATTCAGGCTAGAGAATCACAATCCGTGGGACCCTCGGGTGCTGGAACCGCGAGGCCTTGGCACACCAGGATGCAACGATCTGGCCCAAGGGGATCTCAAGCGTGAAAGATGTAGGAGTGTGACTTGAAGAACTTTGGACACAACGGGCGCGCGGTGGCCTGGCGCATCATGTGATCGCCAAGTGAGAGAATCTCAAGCACACGTATTGGGAAAAGGATGAGGTCTTGCAATTCAAAGGGCTAACGGACGAACAATTGCCAGACTTACAGATCAGCAATGGATTAAGCAGAGTGATAAATTATGGTCATTGCCCCTAGGGCGGGAATGGTGGATGATGCTTATGCAATGCATGCTGGTTAAAAAATTAGAAAACAAATTCCTAATGCAAACAAGAGGGATTTATTGGCCAATGGAATAACTTGGGGAATATAGACTCCTCATTGTTTTGTTTAAAGAGGAACTCAGAGTCTATACGCCCAAAGTTATTAGCCTCCTCTATCTTCAATCCTACTTGCTTCATATTCCCTGCAGCTGCAAGAACGCACATCAAAAAATGTAAATAATCAATGATCCACAATATCTTAATAACAAGCTGCAAGGAAACGAGGGACAAAGGTCCCTGTCGAGTCGAAGCCAGCACGGAAGATATGGCCATTCTCAAAGTAGAATGCCAATCTAGCTGCTTTTGGCTTTGACTCGACAGCAAAAATGTCCACCATTTGGACATAGAATCATTTTCCTGTATGCACAATAATGAGGAGAAAATAGTTAATAGTATCTGTTTTCGGCCCCTTGCTCAAAAAGAGCAACTACCTTTTCCTTAGCCTTCGCATAAGGTCAAGGGGCCGTGTCCTACTAACCAGACAAAAGGAAGAGTATTGAAACTGATGCGACAAGTAAATATGCAAATACTGGTGGATATTAACAAATAGGGTATGTGGTGGATGAAAACATGTTTTTGATTCCGACCACCTAGTGACTGCCCAAACTTGACCTGATTGGATGAAGGAAGGGAAATGCAGACTCAACTTCCCAGGTATCCTAAGCACACATCTAGATTGATTTGGGCCTCTAGACTCCTCAAACTAACCTTGACCGGCTAAGACTCATACTGATGACAATACCATCATGCCATGCTTAGGCTCCCAGCTGCTTCCGACCACCAAGTTCGCCCAAAAAGTTTTCGAGGTAAATGATTTGCTCGACCTAGGTCTCTTTCCTCACAATGTAGAAGGTATAAGATGGAACACCTTGGAACCCTAACGGTCAACCGCGCGACGCTGACCCGGAATCAGACGCCGTCGCACCTATTGGTGACACGCATGCATTTGACCTAAGCCCGAAGTCTTCAAGAGTGCTCATTGAGATTATGGCTAAGGAATTGGTTCACTAGAAACACTGACATTACTCTTTACTCATTTTGGACTCCTGTGATCATGTGAGCATGTGACGATTTTTGAAAAACGAACCATTTTAAAATGATATTCGGTCTTTAGATAGCTATCTCGTGCTAAACCTTGGGGGAGAAAAAGTGAAGAAACTTTGGAGACAAACCTCACAGGAGGATCGACAAAACCGTTAAAAGGGCGAGCTATAACAAAACGGACCCCTTTTGGACCTCCTAGATGCCCCTATTTTGACTTTTCAGGCCTTTGGTAGATTTCATGGCCAGGCACGGTCACGACCAAGCTTTTTTGTATGATTGCTTGAACCCCTTTTCTTTTTTTGTATTTCTTTTCCACTCTTGATGTTTTTCAGGGTTATTTGATATTCCTCTTACGGGGACACTGCCCTCTTCACGTGCTCTGGTCTTTTACATTTCATATTTGGGCCTATTTGAGGGGTTACATCTATCGGGTTGTTGAGGAACCGCAGTTTGCTGAGCTCGACCGTTTAAGGATATCGACTGTCCTGATCGGTCGAGGGACAAAGAGCAAAGGTTGCAGTTGACAGTATACTAAAGACCTCGAACTCATTTTGAAAAGGTTCTCTTTGAAAATACATGTAGGTGTGTGCATCTCATGATGATCATAGGGATCCGTATGAAAGTAAAGTAGACACGTCCAAGGTTCTGGTGGACCAAAGTCTTAGCCAAACCTTAATGTTAACCCAATCTATCATTTAACTAGACCTAGACAGGGGGTTACGTGGCAGTCACCCAACAGTTGGATTTTGTGTTTTTTTTTTTTTTCATTAAAGTATGTACATATTTACAAATATTTTTGGTGCTTTTTGGAATAATCAACTTTTTTGAGATTTTGAAATTTTTTGATCTTTTTTTTTTTTTTTTTTTTTTTGCATTTTTAAGGGTAAAACTTCTTTAAATAGACTCCTATCCAAAGGAAAAATTTTCAACAATTTTCAAATATTTACACTTATTTGCTAACTCTTAAACTAGAAATGAAAGAACTTACTTATATCTACAACTTTTAGATAAAGAGGAAGCTATCCAATCCCTAAACGATTATGTACAAGACTCTGAGAGTGTGTCAGACATGTTGCAAAGGTGGGTCCTTGAGACAAAGACCCGATGATGGCAGAATTGCCCCAGTATGTTAGCTCCTCATTCGTGGTTTCATACCCTTCGGTATGGGAGTGGGACTTTTTCTCTTTTTGGGGGTCGTAGTCTCCAAGTATAAAACACTCGGAAGAATGTGCTACGACCAATGATGGAAGCCTGAGAATAGAAAGTGGGTGGAATAGGAAGGGAATGAAAGCGACGGGTGCCGGTTCATCCCTTACTAAGAAGGTTCCTTCCCGTAGGGTCGTTGGTTCATAGAACAACAGCTGTGTACCGAACTCTTCCTCGTCTTCTTTTCGAACTTCATTGATTGCTTCTTTCAACTCATCCTCAAGATAGTGTATCTTGAGTACCTCTTGATTTTCCTCCACAAAGTGATCCAAGAGAATCCATTTTCTTGATCCCTCAGTTTGTTTGGTTGGTAGGTAACCCAATTTGAATCCCCCAATGGTCAGATTTTCAAAGATAGGCTCTTGAATTCCTTGCTCTTCCTTGCCTAACGCAGATCCTGAACTATACCCCATTTTGTCCATAAGCTGCCAACCTATACTAGGCCGGGGCTTGGCCTGAGAGTCAACAGATGAAAGGATGGGCTCTTTCCCTTTTCCAGAAGTGATCATGGATGGAAAAGACTCAACATAGGGGGTACTCTTCATTTTGACAATCTTCCCATTATATGGGAATTTATAGCACTAATGGTTAGTGGAAGGCACTCCTAGGGTCTGGTCCATCCAAGGCCTTCCCAGAATGGCGTTGTATATGAGCTTGGCATTAAGGATGTAGAATTCAAAGATCATGGCCACTGGGCCAATTTCCAGTTTCCCATTAGCTGGTCTTTGAGAATTGCCATAGGTTGAGACCATCATGGAAGTAGACTCAATCTTTTCTAGATCAATCCCTATTTTCTTGAAGTTCTTGAGTGGACAAGCATTGATTGATGCGCTGGTATCCAGCAGGACAGAGTCCAATGAGTGACCCTTGAGTGTTGTAGTTAAGCATGAGGGAAGGGATTGGCATTCAGGGAGAGCTAAATCCTTATCTGTGAAGGATGTCGTAGGTGTCTGGGTGACTGAGAGAATGGCATTTGTGACCCCCCTAATAGGAAGATCTTCATTGACTGTAATTCGCTGGAGGAATTTGAGCAATATCTCCCTGTGTGTAGGAGATCTCCTAATCAACTCTAGGACCGAAATCTTGGCGGGAGTTTTCCTTAGATGCTGTAGGATGTCATACTTGGATTGAGTAATCCTTCTAGACATATTTGACTTCTCTTGGGAGTCCAAGGGTTAACTTATTGGGGGAATGATGTGATTTCTCAGTGTAACACCAATTGGACTGGGGTCTACTGCTTGATTTGACTTTAGTGGTTGAACTGGTGGTGAATTCATTAGGCAGAATTGGGTTACTGGACCCGGCTTTGGTGTTGGACACAAGATGGATAGAGGAGGTTCTTTGATTGAAATTGAGGGAACTTGGTCCAGAGTGACTAGGTTAATGACTGTTGGTTGTTCCCTAGGTCGTATCAAGACCAAAGGTTTGTCTTGGATAATAGTGGAGACTCCTTGCAATGGCTCTCTAGGTTTGGTCATCCTAGTGGGGCACTCACGCCATATCCCAACCTCTTCATACTCCCAGTACTGTCCTCTGCGATCGACATTTGGTTCCAAATTTTTGACAAGGGTGCTCACCCTTTCTAGAGAGCTAGATGGATCTTGAGCTACCTGATGAGGGGGCGGAGGGTATTTGACTTTCAAGGTTTCAATAGCCTCTTTCATGTGCCCCCAATTGATCTTGGTGCTAGAGGAAGGGGGAATTGCTGAATATGGTTTCTGATTGGATTAGTTGTCTAATCTGGACATAGGACTGGGTGACCTAAAGGGTTGCCCCGAGGCACTCACCTGTTCATTGATTATCACTCCCTCTATTGGTGGAGTTTGTGTAGTCCTCTTATTTATGTTCTGATTTTCAAAGAAGGATGGCAAAGTGGAACTCCAGATCTGAGATTGAACTACCCGAGCTCGATTATAAAGTTGTGCGAATGTGTGAAATTCGCTTAGCATGAGAATAGCTCGAAGCTGCGGGGTAGCGTTATTGACCAACATGGTGATAGCTTGAGATTCGGGGATTGCCACTTCCGCCCTAGAGGCCATTGCCCTCTACCTGTTGGCAAAATAAGTGAACTCCTCTTCAGGCTTCATCTTCTCCATCACAAGATCAAACAAGGTGGGAGGCATGGTTTGTTGGGATCGCTGTGTCGGGATCCGATCTTAAAACGCAGCGGAATAAAGGAGTTCGGGATCGGATCTGTCCCGTTTCGGTCGTTAAAATTAAACCGGTGTAAATCGAATTTACCTTGCGCGGATTCGAATCCGCGTCCGTTTTTCGGTTCCGTCGGAGCGATGCCACAAGTCGCGCAGATGCCCGACCTCTAGCGGTATCCACGCGGTTCTCCACGCGATGGATCGTCCTCGCTTCCTCGCTCACTGCGGCGCTCGAAGATCCCGTCTGACTGCGCGTGATCCGCCGCGACATGCAGATCCAGAATCCCCGTCGAACGGGAAGTGGAGTAGTTGGGAACGGCACGCCCAGAGGAGAGAGAAAGTGGGGAAGAACGAATGACGGCTAGGTCAGGGTTGCTGGCCCCGGACGTAGAATCCGTTCTTTTATAAGAAGTCAGTTTGCGGTTTTTCACAAAAAACCCAGACTTATCCGAAATCCTGTCGGATTATCCATCGACTTGAAAACCATTTGCGTGTGACCCTCTAGGCCCAAATACCAGTCCAGTTAATAGCCCATTAAGTCCAATAACCCTTTACTGACCCACTGAATTAATTAATATCTTTATATTCAATTAATCAGTCGAATTTAATGTCCCACAATAAATTCGGACGGACTGCCGATCACGTTGGATGCCAAGCAACATCGCGTGATCCTGGATGGCACTGGGGTTATCGCAACCCTCTATTGGAACCTTTCTGTCATCGGTTAGCGCGCGGATATAATCCTTCATCCGTACAATGTTCTCGAATCGACCTAGGGCATGGTTTACTGTTAAACCCTATTTGGTCGATTCACTTGAATCAGATGTCGCTAATCTGAATCCGATAACTCCTTATCGATTACAGAGTCCGCCCTGGCCAGGGACTTTAAGTGCATCATTCTCGGAACATTCTCTCTCAAACAACCGAGAGCGGATGATCCCGTATTGAACACACAATTACCTTCGAGGGCATTTCCCTGAACCCGATCGCTTGACTTATTGATATCCCATGGTTAGGGATTCGTTCGTCAAGGTCAAAGCTCAGAAACCTACCAACAAGGTATCCTTGGAGTCTCAGGTCCAAGGATCATCCACGCAACCGTGACAATTGAATCGAGCTGGTTAACAGTAAGGTGATTACCATCCAGCGATTCATAGTCGGATCAGTTCAGTGAACTCATTCACCAATGAGCACCTATAGGTTCAGCATAGTGTCTCTACACAAGTGACTTATGGGATCAGTCACCCTCATCATATGAGCTGAAGTAACCTATACTAGTCTATCCGGATGTTCGATGTCCTATCTCAAACATCCTATGACTAGGAACAATTAAGAACATGTGTTTATAAGTCTTCGGTCCCGTAATTATGATCTCATCATAATCCGAACACTATTACACATGTTCATGGACTTCATCGTGATACGATAAACACAGATCGAATTAATTACACACAATGAATTATTGCCATTTATTAATAATCTGAATATGTACACAGTATCGGATTGGCTTTGAGACCATCTAATACTAACAATCTCCCACTTGGGCTAAAGCCAATCACATTTATACAGAATACCCATATTCTCTCAGTGACGCTCAAAAACATTTTGAGACAAAGGCTTTGTAAGTGGATCTGCTATGTTGTCGGCTGAGCGAACTCTTTCCACCACGACATCTCCTCGAGCTATAATCTCTCTGATCAGATGAAAGCGCCGCAGAATGTGCTTCGACTTCTGATGAGACCTCGGCTCTTTCGCTTGAGCAATCGCCCCATTGTTGTCACACAGCAGTGGGACGGGACCAGATATGCTTTCCACCACACCAAGATCGCCGATGAATTTCTTCATCCATACAGCTTCCTTGGCGGCTTCAGCAGCAGCAATATACTCGGCTTCCGTTGTCGAATCAGCAGTGGTTTCCTGCTTGGAACTTTTCCAGCTCACTGCTCCCCCGTTGAGTGTGAAAATAAAACCTGATGTTGACTTGCTGTCATCAGGATCAGACTGAAAACTCGAGTCAGTGTATCCTTGCAGCTTTAAGTCTCCTCCTCCATAGACTAGAAATAGATCCTTAGTCCTTCTCAAGTACTTAAGGATGCATTTCACAGCCTTCCAGTATTCATCACCTGGATCTGCCTGATGTCTGCTCGTAACACTTAGAGCATATGCTACATCAGGTCTGGTACACAGCATGGCATACATGATGGACCCTATGGCAGAAGCATAGGGGACTTTATCCATCACTACCCTCTCTTCAGGTGTCTTGGGAGACTGACCTTTAGAGAGTGAAATTCCATGTCTCATCGGTATGAGACCTCTCTTGGAATTTTCCATGCCAAACCTTTTGACAATGGTTTCTATGTACATGGATTGGGTTAAAGCCAGCATCTTCTTTGATCTATCTCTATAGATCCGTATTCCCAATACGTAAGATGCTTCTCCCAAATCCTTCATGGAGAAGTTCTTTGACAGCCATATCTTTACTGATGACATCATTCCTACATCATTCCCAATGAGTAGAATGTCGTCAACGTAAAGAACCAGAAATGTGATTGCGCTCCCACTGTTTTTCTTGTATACACAGGGCTCATCTTCATTCTTAATGAAGCCATAAGATTTGATCGCCTCATCAAATATTATGTTCCAGCTCCGGGAAGCTTGCTTCAGTCCATAAATGGACCTCTGTAACTTGCATACCATGTCTGGAGATTCTTTGGATGTGAATCCTTCTGGTTGTATCATATACACCTCCTCCTCAAGGTTTCCATTGAGGAAGGCAGTCTTCACATCCATCTGCCAGATTTCATAATCATGGTAGGCAGCAATGGCGAGAAGAATTCTGATAGACTTAATCATAGCAACAGGCGAAAAGGTTTCGTCATAGTCAACACCTTGTCTTTGACGATAGCCTTTTGCCACTAATCTTGCTTTATAAGTCTCAATACGTCCATCTGCACCGATCTTTCTTTTAAAGATCCATTTGCAGCCGATAGGTACTATACCATCGGGTAAATCCACCAAGTTCCAAACTTGGTTGATGTACATGGATTGTATTTCAGAATTCATGGATTCCCGCCATTTCCCGGCCTCTGGACTTTCAATGGCCTCCTGGTAAGTCTTAGGATCATCATCCTCATTATAGAGTATCCTAGAACCATCCAAATTAATATGTCCCACATATCTTTCTGGTGGTTTAGGTACTCTTTTAGACCTACGAGGTTCCTGTGTATCACTTTGAACAGGTTCAGAAACTGACGGTTCATCTGATGAACCATTGCCAGTTTGTGGGTCTGGAACTTCTTCCAGAATTACTTTACTCCCACTGTCCTTCTGGAGAATATAATCTTCTTCCAGAAAGACAGCTCTCCTGGCCACAAACACCCTTTGTTCGCCAGGATGATAGAAGTAATATCCATAAGTTTCCTTTGGATATCCCACAAATCTGCATTTGTCAGTTCTGGATTCCAGCTTATCTGCGTCATGTCTTTTAACATGAGCAGGACATCCCCAGACTTTAACATGTTTAAGGTCTGGTTTCCTTCCATTCCATATCTCATATGGAGTGGTCTCAACAGATTTGTTGGGTACCTTGTTCAGGATATACATAGCCGAGCTAAGTGCATATCCCCATAAGGACACTGGTAATTTGGACATGCTCATCATGGATCGCACCATTTCCATTAATGTGCGATTTCTCCTTTCTGATACACCATTCATCTGAGGTGTATAAGGAGGTGTAAGCTGAGAAAGGATACCATTATCCTTTAAGTATTTAATGAACTCAGTACTCAAGTATTCACCACCCCGATCAGATCGGATGGTTTTTATGCTCTTTCCTGTTTGTTTTTCCATTTCATTCTTAAATACTCTGAATTTCCCAAAGGCTTCAGATTTATACTTCAATAAGTATACATATCCAAATCTTGAGTAATCATCAGTGAATGTAATGAAGTATGAGAAACCACCAATGGCTTGAGTTGACATAGGACCACATACATCTGAATGTATGAGTTCTAATATGCCTTTGGCTCGTTCTCCAGTTCCACTAAATGGAGACTTAGCCATTTTACCCATTAAACATGACTCACAGGTTGCATATGATTCATAATCAAATGGATCCAAATATCCATCTTTATGCAACCTTTGGAGTCTGTTTTCACCATTGTGTCCAAGCCTACAATGCCACAAGTAGGCTTTGTTCATTTCATACTTACTTCTTTTAATCAAAGAACCGATATGTAAATTATCATGAAACACATTCAATAGATACAAACCATTGGATAAAATAGCAGAAGCTATTAATTTATTTCTGAAATAAATTGAACAACTATTGTTCCCAAAATTTAAATTGTATCCAATTCTATCTAAACATGAAATAGAAATGATGTTCCTTATTATGCTAGGTACATAATAACAATCATCTAATAAAAATGTGTCTCCGGATGGTAGCTTGAGCTTCACTGTCCCCACAGCGATCGCCGCAACTCTTGCGCCGTTACCTAGCCTCAGCTCCACCTCGCCGGTCCTCAGCTTACGTCTTCTTGTCAGTGCCTGCACAGAATTGCAGATATGAGATATACATCCAGTATCTAATACCCATGATGTACAATCTCTTATTGACAAGTTTACATCTATCATATAGATACCTGAAGCGTCCTGCTGCTTCACAGTTCCTTGAGCCTTGTCCTTGAGGTATTCCTTGCAATTCCTCTTCCAATGCCCTTTCTGGTGACAGTAGAAGCAATCACCTTTCTCAGCACTTTTACCCTTGTCTTTCTTGACAACCTTTGCCTTTCTCTGAACCTTGTTCTTATTCTTTCGAAAAGCTTGGACTGCAAGTCTTTTTCTGTTGGTCTTACCAACCATTAGGACTTGAGGTTTATCCTTCACAAGGTTCCCCTCAGCAGTCTTTAACATGTTCAGCAGTTCAGCTAAGGTCGCCTGGATCTTGTTCATGTTGAAATTGACGATGAACTGAGCATATGAAGGTGGAAGTGAAGACAACACAAGGTCTGTGTGCATCTCCTTGGGAAGTGTAATCCCAAGAGCATCCAGCCTCTCCACCCACTCAATCATCTTCAGCACATGATTCTGTACTGAAGTTCCCTCTGCCATCTGAGCTTTGAACAGATTCTTCGATATCTCATATCGTTCGATTCTGCTCTGTTCACCAAAGAGCTCCTTCAAATGGAGCATGATGGATCTAGCATCCATCTCTTCATGTTGCCTCTGCAACTCATTGCTCATAGAGGCTAACATATAGCATTGGGCCATGGTAGAATCCTCCTTCCATTTTTCATACGCTATCATTTCCTCCTCTAGAGCATCTAATGCTGGTTCAGCAAGAGGTTCAGTATCCAAGACGTAGGCAATCTGCTCAGACCTGAGGACTATCTTCAGGTTTCTGAGCCAGTCTGAGTAATTGGTGCCTGTCAAACGGTTGGCATCAAGTATGCCTCGCAACGGGTTATGGTGCGACATTCTCGCCTACAGGAGATAATTAATTGATAATTAGCAGATATTCAGATTATCTAAAACAAGATATGGTCTTTTATTATCTAATTTTACTCCCACTAATTTTCGACGGACTGTATAACCTTCAGATATACAGAACGGGAGACGCCGACTGTCTCCTAGTGGGGATCAGAATCTCCAAGCATCACAGTATGACCGCGGGTAAACACATAGTATCATACTGCTATCTCAGAGCAATCATCTCATAATAATTGCAACTCCTTGCAATATCCGATCGTACTTCGGCTCCCAAGTTTAATGGTCCCGGGTAAACACAGTAGACCATTATCCCCAGTCTAAGCTTTACCATCAATACGTGACAGAGTAAAGTAGAAACATAGTTCCCGGGTAAACACGTGGATGACTATATCGTTCCTCTACTCTTATCCAAAGGCATCTTATGCCATGATCAACAGTCCTCTCATCAGTTAATGGCAGACCTCGGATAAACACATAGTATCTGCCACCACCGAATTAAGTTCTATCAATCATATTGATGGAGAGCCACGCGGTACATTCTCAATGACTCGCGCTACGGCTTAGAGTTTGTAACGAAGGTTTTACTTATTTAATTTGGTCTCATCCTAGGTGATAGTATTAAATATATCGAATATATTTATTAATACTAATAACCTAGCAAATATAAAGCACACGCATCACATACATGTCATTAGTGTGGTCATGGACGGCACTGCGGTTTGACTTGAGCCAGACAGTCAAACGCACACATACACACAATATAACAACTTATATCATGAGTCTGCAAACCCATGAATACAATGAACTCCTTCATTTTCATCTGGTCAGCAGTTGTGGATCATCCTCGCTCCGCACGCATCCGCCTCGATCAAATTACATCGTAATTCTCAATTACACGATAATTTAAATGAGGAAGCCTTATGGCGATTACATCAAGGAGGAAGGTAGAAGTACAATGGAATGTAAGAGGGAGAGGTTCGCAGACCTCTATTTATTAATACACAATAAACCACACAATCACATTCCACATCCACAAGTAATGTCCGTCCATGACCACCATGTGTTTTATTAAACAAACCACACATGAATTGCACATCAAATGGCTAAATAAAATTTTTGAAAATAATATTAATTTTGGTTTCATAAAACCAGGGACCAAACAAAATTTGGATTATTTGGAATTTTTCAAAAACTTTAGTATTTATTTCAAGCATGCTAATTTAAATCCAATTTAAACAAGCAAATCAATAACACATCAAAAATGCATTAAAATCTAAAATTAACGGCTTCAGAAATATTCCATGCTCAATTTGAACAATTCAAATATTTATGGGGTTAATCTAACAATTAGATTGCATAAGGTTTAATTTAACATTTAGAATTAATTCAATTAACAACCTTTTGTTAATTAATTAACATAATAAACCTTAATAAGGGCCCAATAAAAATTGAATTTAATAAAAACAGTAAAATCATATTTTACAGATAATTATTAAACCAATTTTATAATTAAAATTTTAAAACTAAAAATTTTTAATCAACTGGGCCCCTGGCTCGGGCCAGGGCCGAGCCAGGGCGCAGCCAGGGCTCGGACCCAGGTCCGAGCTTTGCTGCGCCCTGGCTCGGGCCGCCTGGCACGAGCCAGGGCCCAGCCGGGCCCAGTCCGGTCGGTGGCTAGGGAAACCCTAGCCGCCCGGCCGAACCGCCCGAGGTTCTCTGCAACGCAGGGAACCCGACGGCGCCGCCCCCCTCTTTGGGGTCTTCTCCGGCGCCGATCCCGGCGCCGGCAGGGCACCGCACCACGCCGTCGGCGAACCCCTTAGCTCCGGCGAGGTCCGGTGACCGGCGGTGGCCCTGGAGGTCATCCGGAAAGGGATTTATTCACCCCCTTATTTCCTCCAAAAAATCTGGTTTTGCAGGTTTCTCAAACCCGTGGGGAGGAAGAAGAAGGTCCATGGCCGCTCTTCCACGGCTTCCCATGCCATCAACAACTCGACCAGGGTCATTGGGCATGATCTACAGCGATTAGAACCCCTTAAAATCCATCTCTATGGATCCGACCACATCAAAAACGCCCCGTCTTCGTCCAACGAAGAACACGACGAAAAACCCCCAAAAATAATTTTTTTTTCAGATTTAAATCACGATCTCATCGCAGTAATCATCTAATGATTATAAATCTTTCAAGAACATAAATCTAAGCATGGAATAAATTCAAAAACCATAAATTTTAGAGACCAAAACGGCGAAAACACAGTGGAACCTGGCTCTGATACCACTGTTGGGATCGCTGTGTCAGGATCCGATCTTAAAACGCAGCGGAATAAAGGAGTTCGGGATCGGATCTGTCCCGTTTCGGTCGTTAAAATTAAACCGGTGTAAATCGAATTTACCTTGTGCGGATTCGAATCCGCGTCCGTTTTCCGGTTCCGTCGGAGCGATGCCGCAAGTCGCGCAGATGCCCGACCTCTAGCGGTATCCACGCGGTTCTCCTCGCGATGGATCGTCCTCGCTTCCTCGCTCGCTGCGGCGCTCGAAGATCCCGTCTGACTGCGCGTGATCCGCCGCGACATGCGGATCCAGAATCCCCGTCGAACGGGAAGTGGAGCAGTTGGGAACGGCACGCCCAGAGGAGAGAGAAAGTGGGGAAGAACGAATGACGGCTAGGTCAGGATTGCTGGCCCCGGACGTAGAATCCGTTCTTTTATAAGAAGTCAGTTTGCGGTTTTTCACAAAAAACCCAGACTTATCCGAAATCCTGTCGGATTATCCATCGACTTGAAAACCATTTGCGTGTGACCCTCTAGGCCCAAATACCAGTCCAGTTAATAGCCCATTAAGTCCAGTAACCCTTTACTGACCCACTGAATTAATTAATATCTTTATATTCAATTAATCAGTCGAATTTAATGTCCCACAATAAATTCGGACGGACTGCCGATCACGTTGGATGCCAAGCAACATCGCGTGATCCTGGATGGCACTGGGGTTATCGCAACCCTCTATTGGAACCTTTCTGTAAGGACCGAGGTTTCGGGTTCGGTATTCGGGTCAGGATCGGGCCGGATCCCCTGGTTTGGACCCTGTGGGGTCTTGTGATTTCTGGCTGAATGGCGTCAGCGCTCGTCGACGCCTTTCAAAAGGCGTCAGGGTGTGTGGACGCCATTTAGGTTGCTGGTTGTTGTGCCACGTGTGCGCCACGTGGGCAGTTTTCGGGCCACGAGAGTACGGCCCCTGTCAGATTTGTCTGAACGGCGTCCAGGTTGGTCGACGCGTTTCAGACTGCGACATCTGCGATGTCAGGGCATGGCGCCAGAGCGTTGTCAGTACGGCCTGTCACATCGTCTGAACGGCGTCCACGGTGGGCGACGCGTTTCAGAGCGGTGTCTGTACGGCTGTCCTATCAGACTGATAGGCGTCTGCCTCGATCGACGCATTTTAGCTTGTTTCGGATAGACCCCGCGAGCCTCCCCTTCTTTCCCCTCATTCTCACCCTCACACTCTCTCTCTCCTCACCCCCTCCGCCTCTCCGGCGATCTTCCTCCCTTCCCTCCTCTTCTTCCTCTTCCATCACTCCATAGCCTCCCTACCCCTCACCTCTACCTCCACCACCTCCTTCGCGGCGTTCCCTTCTCCGGACGGCGGCCGACGTCCCGGCGGAGTGGCGGCGTCCTCGAGGGTACCGGCGGCGGTCTGCGGTGCGGCGGGTCGGCGGCGAGAAGTTTGGAGGAGTTCAAGAACCGGTAGGGGGACGAACCTTGCGTGTGTTGCACGTGGTTTGCTTGGCGTATCTCGTGGTGTTTGGGGGATAGATTGAGCATGTTTAGGGAGTTTACTTGTGGGATTCGGCGTGCGTGTGATCGTGGATTCGTCGTATGCATATGGTGGCTGAGTTCCTCTTCCTCTCCTTCTTGTTTTGGGACTTTTTCGGGGGCTTGGGGTTCAAGGGAGGAACCCTCGGTTCGAACCAGGGAACCTGGTTCCTGGCGCTGAAAGGCGTCGTATCTGGTCGACGCCTTTTAAAAGGACGTCGGGTCAGTGCGACGCGTTTCAGGGCAGGAAACCCCCGCTGTTCGAGGGGTGCTGGTGCTAAATGACGTCATGGGTGGTCGACGCCTTTTAGAAGGACGTCGAGCCACCATGACGCCATTTAGGCGGGAATTGCCCCTTTTAAGGGTTCTGCAATCTGGATTTCTGGGTTGAATGGCGTCGGGCCACCTTGACGCGTTTTAAATGGCGACTTCGACGATGGACGCGTTTTAAAGAGATAATCTGACTTTTAATGAACCCGTCTGTGGAGCTTGAATGGCGTCGACCTCGGTCGACGCGATTCAAGCCAGGAATGAATAACTCTGGTTTTTAGCATGTGTTTCACTGTGGAAGGTTCTAAGGCAGGTTTTATGTCGTACACCGGGACTGAGGACTTCTGTGTGAGTGGAATTTCAGCATGTTAAATGTGTATGTGTGTCTATACGACTGTGGATCGATGTGACTGTGGTTTACGTTGTCACCATGGACCGATGGGGACATGGTCATGGTGTCTGTGAGGCTTTGTGCCGTACCGGTGGGAGAAGGGGTACATGTGTGTTTTTACCTTTGGCTGAGGGAAGCAGAACCACCTTGAGCCCGTCGGGCCGGAGAAGCTGGTGCGCTATCCGAGGGGTTGCTGTTTGGTCTCAGCGGGTCGGGGTTTCTCTGTTTGTCGTGACAGCTTCCGGCGCGTTTCTTGCTGTGGAGCTGGTACTGGTGGGAGTTGGTTTACCCTTTAGCCACTGGGCCTGATGTGACCTTTGATCAAGGTTACGAGTGGTACCCTTAGCCCTTTGGCCTGACGCAGCCCGGGAGAGTTGGGTTTGTGGGTAGTTCCTGTAGCTTCGGCTTGACGGGGGTTCGCCGGTCCCCAGGGCCCTCCTGGAAGCGCTGAGGCCTAGCGTGGAGGCAATCCGGTGGTAGGACAGTAGTCTAGACTGCTTGTGTGCACACGTAGCTGGCAGTGGCGGTACACTGAGTCCAGCTAGTCCTAGTTTGGCTCACTGCCTCACCCTACAGTGCCCCGGAACGCTGTAGGGGTGGACAGGCGTGAGCAGTGGTGGTAGTGTTGGGAGGCGACGTTTGACTTCGGTCGACTGTGTGGTTTAGTCGCCTTGTGGACTTCGGTCGTGAGACGTGACTCTGCATTGGGTTCTTCGGGTTACTCAGAGTTGTTCCTGCTACACTGTCTGTCGTACATTTCGTACCGGGGTTACCTGTTCTGTTTACTGCTTTATTTGACTGTTCTATATATTACTGTTGCTTCACTTGTGGGTGTGTGAGTGGGAGGCAGGGGATCGGATGATCCCTACTGAGCCTAGTTCTGGTGTGGCTCACTCCCTGCGGTTTCAGGTGTGGACTTCGAGGCGCAGCGGTAGCGTGGTGTCTTCTTGGTGTGCGGACCAGCAGCTGTCTCAGCTCCGGGGTATGCCCCGATGTTGTTGTACTTTCCTTCTGCCTGTACTTATTTAATGTGTTGGACATTGTAAATATTGTTGGACTGTATACGGACATTGATATTTTCCTTCCTGCGCACTCATTTACCTTTGTAGTCCGTGTGATTGTTATATTTAGCCCTATTTAGCACTTACTCCTCCAGATGTGTTGTGTGAGATCCGGGTGTGAACCCGTAGTTAATGGGCCGACATCCATTTAGTGACCGGGTCCCCGGTCATAGGATGGCGGGTCGTTACAGATGGTATCAGAGCTCAGTCTGGTCGAGTATGTGATAAACTAGGTTAGATATTACAGTCCAACAATAAGTACGAGTCTGTACAGGCGATGGCTGCTGGTGTAGATTGATAGGTTTTGACGTGTTGTTGGTTCGATTTGCGTGTTGTGGATTAGTAATGGCGCCGAAGAGGAGAGTTCCGTTGGCTCGTGGTTCGAGAGCAGATGGTGGTGGTCCGGGGGCGGAAGGACATAACGTGGATCGTTTCATAGAAGCTATGATTGGGGCTATGTCTAGATATCAGCAGGGAGGTGGAAGCGAGGGGTCCAGTTCCCGAGGTGGCCAATCCACGGTGGTGGAGCGGTTCTTGAAGCTGAAGCCCCCTCCTTTCACGGGTCAACCTGTTCCAGATTCGGCAGCTCAGTGGATTAAGGAAGTGGAGAAGGTGTTTGATGTTCTAGAATGTGCTGAGAGCGACAAGACCTTGTTGGCAGCCTACTTGCTGAAGGGCGATGCTTATGATTGGTGGGTTACCATCAAGGGGTTGATGTTTCCAGATAGGTCTTTGAGAGAGATTCCTTGGGAAGGCTTTGTGAGAGAATTTAGCGGACAGTACCTTCCGAGGCATGTTCGTAGGGCCAAGGAAAGGGAGTTCATGGAATTGGTGCAGGATGATATGACGGTTTTAGAATATCAGACGAAATTTGTGGCTTTGGGAAGGTTTGCTCCACACATATCTGAGCGTGAGGATCTGAGGACGGAGAAATTCGTGGATGGACTTCGGCATGATTTGAGGGAATTTGTGGCAGCTCATTGTTGTAAGGATCTAGCGTCAGCTGTTCGGTGCGCGGCAGCGGTGGAGATGCAGTTTCAACACTCGGCAAGAGAATCGGAGCATTCAGCACAGGAGAAGCAGCATAGCAGGGATCGATCAGCGGCTTTTTCGGCAGGTGGTTCAAGTTCGTTCGAGGTCGAGTTCCAGGAGGTTCCTTGTGACGAGGATGAGGATGGTTCGGTTCAGCAGATACAGACAGAGATCGATTGGCAGGAGGAGGCGAGGCGGGACGTTGCAGATCGTTGTCCCCGTTGTAGCAGGTTTCACGGCGACAGGATATGTCCCTTGATCACTGGTAGCTGTTTTGGCTGTGGCAGGAAGGGACATTTCGCGAGGAACTGTCCCCGGAAGAATAAGGCAGGTCAGGAGCCGAGTGGTCAGTAGGGGGTCGAGGCGTGATTGGAGTCGCGTCTCTTTGTGGAGGTTCGAGAGGCTGTGCTAGATGGGCACTTTTACCTTGTCTTGTTCAGAGGTGGTTGTGAACTCTTGTGGCACTTGTATGTATTTGGGTTTGGTGGAGAATCGGTTTTGTAATATGTGCCTTGCTAGTGTGTGGTTATTGTTGATCTTTCAGCTTTGTGTTGGAATTGAGAATCTTGGTTAGCTTAATGTGAATTTGTTTGGCTATTTCTGTGGAGCCCTGTGTGTGAGATTGGTGAGGTTGGTTGTTGTGATCGGTGTGTGTTGGCATGTGATGGTTAGCCGAGTTGAGCGTTGAGCGGTTGCAAATTTCGAGGACGAAATTCTTTTAAGGGGGGGAGAATGTAAGGACCGAGGTTTCGGGTTCGGTATTCGGGTCAGGATCGGGCCGGATCCCCTGGTTTGGTCCCTGTGGGGTCTTGTGATTTCTGGCTGAATGGCGTCAGCGCTCGTCGACGCCTTTCAAAAGGCGTCAGGGTGTGTGGACGCCATTTAGGTTGCTGGTTGTTGTGCCACGTATGCGCCACGTGGGCAGTTTTCGGGCCACGAGAGTGCGGCCCCTGTTAGATTTGTCTGAACGGCGTCCAGGTGGGTCGACGCGTTTCAGACTGCGACATCTGCGATGTCAGGGCATGGCGCCAGAGCGTTGTCAGTACGGCCTGTCACATCGTCTGAACGGCGTCCACGGTGGGCGACGCGTTTCAGAGCGGTGTCTGTACGGCTGTCCTGTCAGACTGATAGGCGTCTGCCTCGATCGACGCGTTTTAGCTTGTTTCGGATAGACCCCGCGAGCCTCCCCTTCTTTCCCCTCATTCTCACCCTCACACTCTCTCTCTCCTCACCCCCTCCGCCTCTCCGGCGATCTTCCTCCCTTCCCTCCTCTTCTTCCTCTTCCATCACTCCATAGCCTCCCTACCCCTCACCTCTACCTCCACCACCTCCTTCGCGGCGTTCCCTTCTCCGGACGGCGGCCGACGTCCCGGCGGAGTGGCGGCGTCCTCGAGGGTACCGGCGGCGGTCTGCGGTGCGGCGGGTCGGCGGCGAGAAGCTTGGAGGAGTTCAAGAACCGGTAGGGGGACGAACCTTGCGTGTGTTGCACGTGGTTTGCTTGGCGTATCTCGTGGTGTTTGGGGGATAGATTGAGCATGTTTAGGGAGTTTACTTGTGGGATTCGGCGTGCGTGTGATCGTGGATTCGTCGTATGCATATGGTGGCTGAGTTCCTCTTCCTCTCCTTCTTGTTTTGGGACTTTTTCGGGGGCTTGGGGTTCAAGGGAGGAACCCTCGGTTCGAACCAGGGAACCTGGTTCCTGGCGCTGAAAGGCGTCGTATCTGGTCGACGCCTTTTAAAAGGACGTCGGGTCAGTGCGACGCGTTTCAGGGCAGGAAACCCCCGCTGTTCGAGGGGTGCTGGTGCTAAATGACGTCATGGGTGGTCGACGCCTTTTAGAAGGACGTCGAGCCACCATGACGCCATTTAGGCGGGAATTGCCCCTTTTAAGGGTTCTGCAATCTGGATTTCTGGGTTGAATGGCGTCGGGCCACCTTGACGCGTTTTAAATGGCGACTTCGACGATGGACGCATTTTAAAGAGATAATCTGGCTTTTAATGAACCCCTCTGTGGAGCTTGAATGGCGTCGACCTCGGTCGACGCGATTCAAGCCAGGAATGAATAACTCTGGTTTTTAGCATGTGTTTCACTGTGGAAGGTTCTAAGGCAGGTTTTATGTCGTACACCGGGACTGAGGACTTCTGTGTGAGTGGAATTTTAGCATGTTAAATGTGTATGTGTGTCTATACGACTGTGGATCGATGTGACTGTGGTTTACGTTGTCACCATGGACCGATGGGGACAGGGTCATGGTGTCTGTGAGGCTTTGTGCCGTACCGGTGGGAGAAGGGGTACATGTGTGTTTTTACCTTTGGCTGAGGGAAGCAGAACCACCTTGAGCCCGTCGGGCCGGAGAAGCTGGTGCGCTATCCGAGGGGTTGCTGTTTGGTCTCAGCGGGTCGGGGTTTCTCTGTTTGTCGTGACAGCTTCCGGCGCGTTTCTTGCTGTGGAGCTGGTACTGGTGGGAATTGGTTTACCCTTTAGCCACTGGGCCTGATGTGACCTTTGATCAAGGTTACGAGTGGTACCCTTAGCCCTTTGGCCTGATGCAGCCCGGGAGAGTTGGGTTTGTGGGTAGTTCCTGTAGCTTCGGCTTGACGGGGGTTCGCCGGTCCCCAGGGCCCTCCTGGAAGCGCTGAGGCCTAGCGTGGAGGCAATCCGGTGGTAGGACAGTAGTCTAGACTGCTTGTGTGCACACGTAGCTGGCAGTGGCGGTACACTGAGTCCAGCTAGTCCTAGTTTGGCTCACTGCCTCACCCTACAGTGCCCCGGAACGCTGTAGGGGTGGACAGGCGTGAGCAGTGGTGGTAGTGTTGGGAGGCGACGTTTGACTTCGGTCGACTGTGTGGTTTAGTCGCCTTGTGGACTTCGGTCGTGAGACGTGACTCTGCGTTGGGTTCTTCGGGTTACTCAGAGTTGTTCCTGCTACACTGTCTGTCGTACATTTCGTACCGGGGTTGCCTGTTGTGTTTACTGCTTTACTTGACTGTTCTATATATTACTGTTACTTCACTTGTGGGTGTGTGAGTGGGAGGCAGGGGATCGGATGATCCCTACTGAGCCCAGTTCTGTTGTGGCTCACTCCCTGCGGTTTCAGGTGTGGACTTCGAGGCGCAGCGGTAGCGTGGTGTCTTCTTGGTGTGCGGACCAGCAGCTGTCTCAGTTCCGGGGTATGCCCCGATGTTGTTGTACTTTCCTTCTGCCTGTACTTATTTAATGTGTTGGACATTGTAAATATTGTTGGACTGTATACGGACATTGATATTTTCCTTCCTGCGCACTCATTTACCTTTGTAGTCCGTGTGATTGTTATATTTAGCCCTGTTTAGCACTTACTCCTCCAGATGTGTTGTGTGAGATCCGGGTGTGAACCCGTAGTTAATGGGCCGACATCCATTTAGTGACCGGGTCCCCGGTCATAGGATGGCGGGTCGTTACACTTTCTGTCATCGGTTAGCGCGCGGATATAATCCTTCATCCGTACAATGTTCTCGAATCGACCTAGGGCATGGTTTACTGTTAAACCCTATTTGGTCGATTCACTTGAATCAGATGTCGCTAATCTGAATCCGATAACTCCTTATCGATTACAGAGTCCGCCCTGGCCAGGGACTTTAAGCGCATCATTCTCGGAACATTCTCTCTCAAACAACTGAGAGCGGATGATCCCGTATTGAACACACAATTACCTTCAAGGGCATTTCCCTGAACCCGATCGCTTGACTTATTGATATCCCATGGTTAGGGATTCGTTCGTCAAGGTCAAAGCTCAAAAACCTACCAACAAGGTATCCTTGGAGTCTCAGGTCCAAGGATCATCCACGCAACCGTGACAATTGAATCGAGCTGGTTAACAGTGAGGTGATTACCATCCAGCGATTCATAGTCGGATCAGTTCAGTGAACTCATTCACCAATGAGCACCTATAGGTTCAGCATAGTGTCTCTACACAAGTGACTTATGGGATCAGTCACCCTCATCATATGAGCTGAAGTAACCTATACTAGTCTATCCGGATGTTCGATGTCCTATTTCAAACATCCTATGACTAGGAACAATTAAGAACATGTATTTATAAGTCTTCGGTCCCGTAATTATGATCTCATCATAATCCGAACACTATTGCACATGTTCATGGACCTCATCGTGATACGATAAACACAGATCGAATTAATTACACACAATGAATTATTGCCATTTATTAATAATCTGAATATGTACACAGTATCGGATTGGCTTTGAGACCATCTAATACTAACATGGTTGTCATATGACTAAACTGAGTGCTGAATTTTTCGGAGACCATATCAAAATTGATTAGGTCTGTGGCGGCAAGGAAGAAAACCATCTTAAGGCCTCACCTTCTAAGGATTTCTGGAACAGATGGACAAGGAGGACTCTATCGTAGAGCCATTGATGGGAATCCATGAGGAAACTTGACAGGTGATCATGAGGGTCAGAGGTGCCATCATATTTCCTATACTTGGGGGCTTTGAATCCTGGTGGAAAGTAAGCCAGTGGGAGCTTGCAATAGCTCAAGAGAGAGTGCGGTTGTTTCAGGATAAGTTTCTCGGCCATGAGCTTACGCACATAGGTTTCAACCTCACTTTTGTAAATGAATTCCTCCTGCTTGGGAGGAGGTGTAGTTTGAGAGACTGGAATCGGCATGACGGGTGGAGCAACTGGAGTAGGAGTTGGCTGGTTGATGCGAGTCTGAGCTCTGTTGGAAGATCCTTGGAAGTGAGTTCTCCGACGAATGGCATCTTGAGTTTTGCCACAAGAGGCCAACTGGATGAGTTGATCCGGGGTGTACCGTGATAACACGGCAATAAGTTTCGGGTCCTCACTCGGGTCTTGGAGGGTTCTGTTGGAGATTATAGGGTCACTTTCTGAAGAAGAAGATTCATCCGAACATCTTCTCCTAAGTTCCTCTCTAGATGTTTGGAACATGCCCACAAATGTTTGTTGTGGATCCTCTTCAATCTCGAACAGAGGGTTATGTGTGACATTGTTACCAAACTCATCCATGTCATCATACACAGTGTTACCATACATTCGATTCATTATAAAACACAAATCCTGAGAGATTTTATATTTCACTTGAAAGGTTAACTGTGCATTATGAGTGTTGGTTTCTAACAAATCAAGTTTAAACCCTTAACGACCCTGTACTTTTCTTTCAAAACATGTTCCACCAAAGTTTAGTTGGGTGTCTTTGATTTTGAAACAATTCTCTCAGTGACACCTATGGGTGAATGATTGTGAATGGGAAGGCTTGATTCCTCACACGAACCCGGGATCCTATTAGATGGTTTAGGTACAACCCGCTCGGCGGCCAACTGGGAATCCCTAGCTCGCGGAAACTCACGGAGGTTCCCAACATAATAAGACTAGTCACACCCGAGTGGGAATCCTCAGGTGGAGAGTCAAACACTGTGGGAGAGGTAACTAGAAGTGTGATGCCGGCTCTTTCTTAAGACTCCCACACAGAGTACCCTGGATTTAACCCACAGATCAACAAACAAGAGAACAGTAAACAAAAAACTGGAATACACAACAATTTAATCAACAATAATGGAATAACAGCATGCGGGTCATTGAATCGCAGAGAGGGCAGCGGGGCCAGGAAGATCTGGACGGCTGGGAGGCTGGCCGTCCAGGGACTTGGACGGCCAAGGAGCTGGCCATCCAAAGATATGGACGGCCGGGACTCTGGTCGTCCAGGGATCTGGACGGCCTAGGATCTGGCCGTCTAGGCAGATGGACGGCCAGGACTCTGGCCGTCCAGGGATCTGGACGACCTAGGAGCTGGCCGTCCAGGCAGATGGACGGCCAGGACTCTGTCCGTCCAGGTTCTAGACGACCAGAAGGTGGGCCATCTGGAAAAAAAGAAAAATAAAAAAAGGAAAAAAACAAAAATAGAAACTTGTAAGGGTTTTTACCTTCTTACCTTTGGGCGCGGTATGTGCAGCGAGCTGGTAGATGTCCCACCGTGATCGCCAGAGGGCTGTAGGCGCCCGAAACGTCCCCCGTCACTACTGCGGGCTTCGAGCGAGGGCTTCTCCGTTCGTCTCAGTACTGCGGCGATTTGGAAGGGTTAGGAATCAAAGTGTGTGATCGCCAGGAGCATTACCTTACGGTCCCTGTGCTCTGCAGGATGGTGAGAGTGATCGCGTTCTGAGGGAGCGGGAGACAGCGGGTTCCTCTTCTCTTCCTCCGGCCGGCCAGAGGAGGAGAGCTCGGTAGTCTGCACGCGAAATCTGGTAAGAGCCCCTGAGAGAAAAAGGACAAAAGAGAGTAAAGAGAACAAATTAGAACTGTGATATGTAGAGTCTATCCATGCAAATATGTAAATAAACTAAAATTGAAAGGGGACGCACCGGATGGGTGTTTGGAGAGGGAAGGTGACCATATGTTATGGCCACCCACCTCTCGTTTTTTTCTTTAAAACCTCTGGGGAGTAAGGGTTACTAAGTTATCCTAAGATACATGCATGCAAATGGGGTGCTCGTGTGTGGTAATGGTGAAAAGTAAAAGTAATGTGATAAAGGGAAAAGAGTAAGAGGAGAAGGTAATGCTACGGAGTGGATGGATGGTGGGAATGTAGTGAGAAATAAAAGGAGAAAAATAAGGAGAGAGTTAAGAAAACATGCCCATTTGGAATGAGGAGGATTCCTCTGCTTCCTCTGACTCGTCGACTGCTAAGGTTTTCTCCCGCTCGAAGCTCTTCGAAGTCTTCCAACTCCTTGCCTGCTCAACTCCCCTTCTAGCCTCAAAACCAACCCCCTTGCCAACCTCCCTTCTCGAGGGGACATGGGGGGTTTAAATAGGTGAAGGGAAAATAGGGGTCTAAATCCTCGTAAATCATCAAAGAACCAATGGGAAGCAGTCAAGAGTTGGAGGTTGTGCGCGCGGTAGTCGCCGGAGTGGAGAATGATCGGAATAGTGGAGGTGAGGGTGGCGAGTAGAGGAGATCGTGGGGAAGACGAGGTCAAGGTGGTAGTTAGGGGAGTGGGCGGCCAGCTAACTTGCCTTCCAATCCCGTGGAAGGCCAGGGAGCTGGCCTTCGAAGGGTGGTGGAAGGCAAGGGGTGGCCTTCCAAGGGTGGTGGAAGGCAAGGGGTGGCCTTCTAAGGGTGGTGGAAGGCAAGCTAGTTGGCCTTCGATAGATAGTGGAAGGCGGGCTGGTTGGCCTTCGAAGGGTGGTGGAAGGCAGACAGGCTGGCCTTCGAAGGGTGGTGGAAGGCGGGCTGGTTGGCCTTCGAAGGGTGGTGGAAGGCGGACTGGCTGGCCTTCCACGAAAAAATAGTGAAAAGTGAAAAAGGTGGCCAAAAGGTGGAAGGCAAGGTTGTTGGCCTTCCGCGGGTGGTGGAAGGCGGCCCAGTTGGCTTTTCACGGGTGAGAGGAAGCGGAGATTGGTTAATGGGCTTAGTTATTAGTGGGCTGAGATGGCTAAGATGAGGGGTTTGGTGACGATGGGCTAGTGATGGATGGGGTTCATGACCAAAATAGTGGTCCAAAATCGGTGTCTACAGTAGGGAGTGTTGGAGTGGAAGAAGAGGAAGGGAAGGAGAGAGTCGGAGAGATTCGGAGAGAGGGAAGAGAGAGAGAGGAAATGAGAGAATGAGAGAAATGAGGGAGGGCTCAGGGTGTCAAACCGAAACATGCTAAATCACGTCGTTCCTAGACGACACCATTCACATGACAGGTCATAGATTGGCAGATGTCTGAATCACATTGACCACACGCAACGCCATTCAGACGATGAGACCGGGGCTATACAAATGCGCTTCAATGTCCGCCTACGCGGCACACCTGCAAGGCTTCTAAATGGCGTCTCCCTTGGCCGACGCCATTTAAAATCGCATCGAGCAAATTCGATGCGATTAAGAGACCATGCATTAGACCCACGAGGGTCCAAACCAAGGGGTCTAACACCGAAACATATCCGATAACTGGATCCGAAACTTCAGTACTTACACAATTTCTGTAGGAACCAGTTTTAAGGCGTTGAATCACGTCGACTCAGGACGACATGATTTGTGAATCACATCGGCCATGGTCGACGCGATTCAAACTAGAGCCCCAGTATTTCATACATTCGTAAATAGTGATTATTATACATTATGTCAATTAGATTTTTGTATATTGCCAGATAATTTCGTTAATGCATACTTAAAATCATACATTGGGGGCGAGGGTTTCAACATGTTCGGAACTACATTTCTTTGTGATTATGTGATTGTAGACCCAAGAGTGATGCTTCTTGTGTACCCATTCTCCATTAGGCCTGGTGTAACCCAAGACGTCAAGGTTATGGGTGTTATCCCATTTGCCCTATGGTCTGATGTAACCCTAGAGGTAAGGGTTACGAGTTGTCCCTGCAGCTATGGCTTGCGTGGGATTTTTCGGTCCCCAGGGCCCTTAGATAGCACCTTGGCCAGGCGTGGTTTCGATTGTTTGTGTGCACATGTGACTAGGTAGTGATCACTCACTAGTCCCAATTAGTCCTAGTTGGACTTACTACCTCACCCTACGGTGTCTGAAGCTTATAGGGGTGGATAGGCGTGAGTGTTAGCTTATTTGTAAGACACCCTTAATGCGCGCTCGGTTGTGTGGTGCTAGTGGACAGTGTGACCACGTCACTTTGAGGCTAGGTGGTAGAACCGTTGATGACCAGTGTGCTGGGGCAGTGTGACTACTGAGTGGTTGGACGGTCCTAGCAGGGTCTATGGTTTGTAGCCGGGTTGTTGCTTGTGGATTAAATTGTTAAGTTTAGTTGCCTGAGTTACTTTGGAGAAATATTTACTATTGGTAATTTCTTCTCTTCGACTTTCGCCGTTGTGGCTGTAGCTTTATTACTTTCATTTATAGTTATCCCTTACTTCTGCGATTGCCTAGTAGTGTTTCCGGGAGGTGGGGATCGCGTGATCTCTACTGAGCACAATTTTGGTGTAGCTCACTCCCTAGTTTTTTAGGTGTGGAGCTTTCAGCAAACGTAGGCATGGAGTTTCCTTCCTGGTATGCATGCCAGCAGTTATCTCAATTTCAGGGTATTCCCCAATGCAATCATATCTTTTCTTTTGCCTATACATTTTATATTTATGTGGACCATATATTTGTTATTGGACTGTATATAGACATTGATATTGTGCTTTCTGCTCATTTGTACATTTCTTTTGGTCCATGAGATTGTTATATTTAGCCGTGTTTAACACTTCTCTAGAAATGTTGTTTGAGATCCGGATGTGGACCCGAAGGTAATGGTCCTATAGTCATTTAATAATTGGATCCCCGATTATAAGGTAGCAGGTCGTTATAGGCATTGTATTTAGAGGGAGATTGCTAGAAGCTTGATCTCTAGCGAGATAGGACCATATCTATTAGTCGTGTGATAGAAGATTTTCTAGTGAAAAAATCTAACGAAGTTGGAGAGTAAACGTAAGTCACCATTTTGTAGATCGAACTACTATAAATCTTATTCCTCTTGTATGATTGTGCTTGTGTTGTTTTCGCATTATCTTTATCGAACAATTTAATTTTAAGTACATTGAACTAGTCAAGAGTTTTACGAAGAAATTTTTATCACCCTATTCACCCCCCTCTAGAGTGTAGACTATAGCTCTAAATCCAACAACTGCCTTCCAACAAGATCATTGTGTGGTTGCCCGGTAATTTACGTGCGTCATGTATGAAACACGTCCATCTGATTAAACCCGGTTATAAATTGCGTCACCCCTCCATGACACAATTCAAATGTTAGATCCAGCTCTTAAAAAGGGTCTAATAAGTTACGCCAGGCCCACTAATAGGGTCCAAAACTTGACATGAGATCTGAAACCCTCGAGTATTACATTACAATTACACTTTTATAACTAATTATGACTTAAATGATATTTATGCACATCTTTCTAAGCCATTCTAAAATAAAGTTGCTACTTTGTGAATATTCCCTTGAAGATTTATATTCAATATTTATATACCTTTTTTGGAAGATAATTTACAAATGAATACCTTCCTATTTATGCACAAATTATATTATGGTTTTTATTATTTAAATGAAATCACTACCTTTTAATAAAATTTCATAAAAGATACATTACAGTGTTCAAGAATAAATAAATGCTCATACGTGTACTAATAATAATAAGCAAGAGTATTGTTTTGTATAAGTTATTTTTAAGAAGATATTTAGGCGAAGCTAATTAACTAGTAAATATTAATTTGTTAATAATATTGAGGGACGGCATGTTTGACTATAGGGGGTTCTTTTACATATAGGTATTTTATATGGTGTCACTCACTAACACGTTACATGGTATTTTACATGGTCTTTTACATCGACACTGCGTCACTCTTATACCAACACATGGTGTCAAATCTTAACAACTGTCACTCTGGATCTACGATCGTATAAACACAACACAATGTGATTCCGATCACATGAAAATCTATGCCTCTAATATACAATTTCAAACATACATTAAACATGGTTTTCTAACAAAATATAAGAATCTAATTGTCATTTTGCATAATAGTCACACATGCAAAAAATTATGAGGGTTCTGGCTTGAATCGCATCACCTGAGCTCGACGCTATTCAAAACCCTAAAATTAGTTCTCACAAAAATTAATATCGAGAGGGATCTTGACCTAAATCGCGTCGCCCATGATCAAATGGGTATCAAAATCGAGAAAAGGGAGAGTTAATAAATTAAACTTTTCATTGACTAGAATTTTCAAATAACCAATTAAATTATGGCGTTGAGAAAAAAGTTTTCATACACCTTATTTTACATAAAACCAAAAGCATATTGTTTGAGCCGTGCTCGAGTCAACTTTAAAGTGTTTTGAGCAGACTCCACAGGGTATGATGCTTGGACGCGGCTGAACTCATTCATATTCCTGCCTTTCTCCTTCCTTTTCCAACTCAAGCTCTCTTTTCCTTCGATCCACATTCTTCTAGAGTAAATTTCAATATTTATATTATATACGTCAAAAGCATTGAGTTTTACTTGCTACGGCTATCGGTGCAGCTAACAGATTTTCTTTTAAATTCTTTTTAGGTCGATCCTATTATTATGCACTACATATCCCTCTATCTGATTTCTAATGGGACAATTCAAAAAAAATCTATAAAATTAAAAATCGAAGAATAGTAAAAAAGCACATTGACACTTGATTTTTTATGTTGTCCGACCAGAGATTGTAGGTCGGATAGGAACATGCCTAAACATCTTTTTTTATTTTTTTGAGATTTTTACATATATACTTCTAAAAATTAAGCATATCTATATCTATACCCTTAACTCTTGAATGAAATATTCCTGAAAATCTAATGATGTTGTAATTATATTCCTCCCTCAAAATACGGCCAACTCTAATCAAATATGTCAAAAAGATTCTAGAAACTTTTACATGTATACTTTAAAATTCTGTAAATTTTTGTATACATGCTCTTAGTTTTACCAAAATTTACATAATTTTTCTAACATATTTGGTTAAAGTTAATGACCTTTTGACAGAAGGGGTATGACCGTAATGCTTCCGAGATGTTCAGAAGTATTTATACAATATATGAGAGTTAGAAGTATAGATACAAATATACCATTTTCTAAGTCTCACTTTGATAACAGAATCTAGTAGGATAAATTTCAAATTGATAGGAGGGATCTAGAATTTTGCCTAAGAATAATTAATTTTCGAAATAATCTAAATAAATAATTCCACCGTTGATATTTGCAATGAGACGGCAGTGAGCATACACTAGTGCGTGATCCGATCCGATGCTGTATGGTGCACAGCGCAGACAGCAACTCCCATCATAAGCGGCCGTTCTGTTATCAAAGTGGCTAAGAGTATATATGTGGAAAAAACGTTTCTTTTTTGGCTGCAGCGGCACTGCCGACACAGAAAGTAAAATTTAATGTTGATGTTAAAATTAATATTCGAAATTATGTCATAATTAAACGGAGAATTTAAATAATAATACTTTATTAAAGCAAAAACACCTATTTTAAAATGATTACTCGGGTAAAATTAAATCGGGTTAACCAGCGATTCCACTGCCAGTAGGAGTGAAACGTACCGTCACTGCCGCGTCTCCGCCGCCCACGCTCCTCGTCTGGCAGCGCCGCCCGAACGCCGACGCTCCAACAGCCACGCCCATACAGCCTGTTCCCTTTGCCACCCTCACCCGCACCGGCCGACGGCTCGAGGCGCCGGCGACCAGGTCGCCCCGAACTGAGCCTGCGGTGGACTGGGCCCTGTAGCGGTCAGGAGGACTCCCGTGTGTTGCCCCGCAGCGCAGGCGTGGACGGCAACATGTAGCTAGTCGCTGCGTTGGTTGCGGTGGTGGAGCTGGGAAGAACGCCTGAAATTACAGTGGCAGTAGCCATTGCGCGTTGGAGACGCACAGCTGGGCAAGTTGCAATGCCGCCAAGCTTGCTCACTTTATTCCGGCCGGATTCAGATCGGGTGGACCACGAGGATGAGACATTGAACCCTCGTACTCGGATCCCACGAGGAAAATAAGACAGTCTCTTTCAATGTTATTATAAAAAGTTTTTTTTTTAAAATTTTTAATCCTAATATTTCATATTAATTCCTATTGTCTTTATATTTATTTTGTGCTCCCTCTAATCTTTCAACTTTCCTTACAAAGACCCCCCAATTAGCCATCATTGAAGAGAAGAATGATTCTTTCTTTCCATGCACCATATTTCTATCAGAATATATCAAAAATATTATTTGAGTATTATTACTATATTCTTATTTTGTAAAGTCACGAATTTGAGGAACTTTTTAAGAAATATTCAAAAATTGTGGATGTTTAAAATAAATATAAGAATTGTCGAAATTGATATCGAATATCGAATTATTAGAGTGACTGACAAGTTAAAAAGTCTAATATTATAAATAACCTCACTACAACACAAATACTTGCAAAATTAGCCATGCATCTAACATCCATTAAGGATGCAACAAAGTTCCTATTTCAACCATCAAATTTAATGCTTGAATGAGAATATTCCATTAGAAGGGAGTCCTTTTAATAGACACAATATGTCAAAAAAGGAAGAAAATAAAAAAAAGTACACATTTTTCACATTTGCAAAAAATTAATCAAAATTAAAAAAAAATTAACAAACTCTTTACGACAGATTTTTTAGAGCAATTGTGAGGAGGGAAAGTATACGGCCTTTTTCTCTTGGACTCCACCGGTGGGGACCAAGGGTCGAGCCTAGTGGCTCCTCCTCCGCCTCCGGTCCACAGAGGGGCCAGAGTCCATTCTTGGGACGGCGCTGAAGTAGGGGGCTTCAGCTTCACGGGTGGGTTTGGATAGCCGCCCAATGGCGAAAATTTCCTTGGTTTGAACGGACTTCGGGCATTGGCCACACAAGGTCTAATGTCTCCTTTGGCTATGTTTACTAGAACCATATGTTTCTCACGCTCTTACATTGGTTGTGCGGAAAAAATCTCCATTTTAGAAGCAAATTTACTTGTCACTGTTGAAATTGAATCTCACGTTATTTGGAGGAATATGTACATAATCACTTTGTCACTATCCAAAAAAAAAAATTGTTCTGTCTAGACTATCTGCTGTGGACTTTTTTGGATGTTTTGGAACGAAACTATGCAATCATCGTACATATAAAAATTTTCTGTAAAATACCAATATGTAAAAGAACCCCCTATAGTCAAACCTGCCGTCTCTCAATATTATTAACAAATTAATATTTACTAGTTAATTAGCTTCGCCTAAATTTCTTCTTAAAAATATCTTATACAAAACAATACTCTTGCTTATTATTATTAGTACACGTATGAGCATTTATTTATTCTTGAACAGTGTAATGTATCTTTTATGAAATTTTATTAAAAGGTAGTGATTTCATTTAAATAATAAAAACCATAATATAATTTGTGCATAAATAGGAAGGTATTCATTTGTAAATTATCTTCCAAAAAAAGTATATAAATATTGAATATAAATGTTCAAGGAAATATTCACAAAGTAGCAACTTTATTGTAGAATGGCTTAGAAAGATGTGCATAAATATCATTTAAGTTATAATTAGTTATAAAAATGTAATTGTAATGTAATACTCGAGGATTTCGGATCTCGTGTCAAGTTTTGGACCCTATTAGTGGGCCTGGCCTAACTTATTAGGCTCTTTTTAAGGGCTAGATCTAGCATTTGAATTGTCATGGAGGGGTGACGCAATTTATAACCGGGTTCAATCAGATGGACGTGTTTCATACATGACACATGTAAACTACCTGGCAGCCATGCAATGATCCTGTTGGAAGGCAGTTGTTGGATTTAGAGCTATAGTCTACACTATAGAGGGAGGTGAATAGGGTGATAAAATTTTTTTCGTAAAACTCTTGACTAGTTCAATGTACTTAAAATTAAATTGTGCGATAAGGATAACGCGATAACAACACAAGCACAATCATACAAGAGGAGTAAGGTTTATAGTAGTTCGATCCACAAAATGGTTACCTACGTCTACTCTCCAACTTCGTTAGATTTTTTCACTAGCAAATCTTCTAGCACACGACTAGTAGATACGGTCCTAGCAAGCCACTCCCGCTAGAGATCAAGCTTCTAGCAAGCTCCTTCTAAATTCAATGCCTATAACGACCTGCTACCCTATAATCGGGGATCCGATTACTAAATGGGTATCGAACCATTACCTTCGGATCTACATCCGGATCTCAAACAACATTTCTGGAGACACTAGTGTTAAACACGACTAAATATAACAATCCCATGGACTAAAAGAAATGTACAAATGAGCATGAAGCACAATATCAATGTCTGTATACAGTCCAATAACAAATACACGGTCCACATAAATATAAAATGTATAGGCAAAAGAAAAGATATGATTGCATCGGGAAATACCCTGAAACTAAGATAGTTGTTGGCGTACATACCAGGAAGGAAACTCCACACCTATGCTTGCTGAAAGCTCCACACCTGAAAAACTAGGGAGTGAGCTACACCAAAATTAGGCTCAGTAGAGATCACATGATCCCCACCTCCCAGAAACACTACTAGGCAATCACAGAAGTAATGGACAACTATAAACGAAAGTAGTAAAGTTACAGCCTCAACAGCGAAAGTCGAAGAGAAGAAATTACCAGTAGTAAACACAGCTCCAAAGTAACTTAGGTAACCAAACTTGACAATTGAATCCACAAGCAACAACCCGGCTACAAACCATAAACCCTGCTAGGACAGTCCTGTTGGGTTCTCTGTGCCCGGATCCTACCGAAAACGCAGCGGAAGTAAATTATTTGAGATCGGATCCATCCAGTTTTGATCAACAAAATAAACCGAAAAATCTGATTTACCTTGCGCGGATTCAAATCCGTGTTCGTTCTCCGGTTCCGTCGGAGCGATGCCGCAAGCCGCACAGGTGCTCGACCTCTAGCGGTATCCATGCGGTTCTCCTCGCTATGTATCATCCTCGCCTCCTCGCTCGATGCGGCGTTCGTAGATCCCGTCTAACTACGCGTAGTCTGCCGCGACATGCGGATTTGGAGACTCCCGTTGGACGGAAGGCGGAGCTGTCGGGAGCCGAAGCGGAGCCTATAGACAGCCGGCCTCGTGGTGTGCGCCCAAGATAGAGGAGAGAGAGAGGGCGGCGGCTAGGGTTAGGGTTGTTGTCCCCCGACCTAGCAGCCGTTCTTTTATAATAAGAATATTTGTGGTTTTTCATAAAAATCCATACTTATCCAAAATCCTGTCAAATTATCCATCGACTTGAAAACCTTTTGCGTGTAACCTTCTAGGCCCAAATACTAGTCCAGTTAATGGCTCATTAATCCTAGTAACTATTTACGGACCCACTGAATTAATTAATATCCTTATGTTAATTAATCAGCCGAATTTAATATCTCATAGTAAATTCGGATGGGCTTCCAATCACGTTGGATGTCAAGCAACATCGCGTGATCCTGGATGGCATTGGAGTTATCACAACCCTCTATTAGAATCTTTTCGTCATCGGTTAGTACACGGATATAATCCTTCATCTGTGCAATGTTCCCAAATTGACTTAAGGTATGGTTTACTATTAAACCCTAGCCGGTCGATTCACTTGAATCAGATGCCGCTAATCTATATCGGATAACTCTTTATCTAATACAGTGTCCGCCCTGGCCAGGGACTTAAGCGCATCATTCCCGGAACATTCTCTCTCATAATATCGAGAGCCGATGATCCCATATTGAACATACAATTACCTTCGAGGGCATTTCTCTGAACCTGATCATTTGAATTATTGATAACCCATGGCTAGAGATTCGTTAGTCAAAGTCAAAACTTAGAGACGTACCAATGAGGTATCTTTGATGTCTTAGGTTCAAGGATTATTTACGCAACCGAGACAAAAGAATCGAGCTGGTTAACAGTGAGGTATATACCATCCAGCGATTCATGGTCGGATCAGTTCAGTGAACTCATTCCCCAATGAGCACCTACAGGTCCAGCATAGTGTCTCCACACAAGTGACTTATAGGATCAGTCACCCTCATCATATGAGCTGAAGAAATATGTACTAGTCTATCCAGATATTTGTTGTCCATCTCAAATATCCTCCGATTATGAATAATTAAGAACATGTGTTTATAAGTCTTTAGTACCGTAATTATCATATCATCATAATCCGAAGATTGTTGCACATGTTCCTGGACTTCATTGTGATACGATAATCATAGATTGAACTAATTACACACAATGAATTAATGTCATTATATTAATAAACTGAATGATATATAGTATTAGATTGACTTTCAGACCACCTAATACTAACAATCTCCCACTTGGACTAAAGCCAATCACTTTTATACAGAATACCCATATTCTCTAAGTGACGCTCAAAGACATTTTGAGACAAAGGCTTTGTCAGTGGATCTGTTATGTTGTCAGCTGAAGGAATTCTCTCCACTATGACATCTCATCGAGCTATAATCTCTCTGATCAGATGAAGGTGCCGTAGAATGTACTTCGACTTCTGATGAGACCTAAGCTCTTTCGCTTGAGCAATCGCCCCATTGTTATCACACAACAATGGGACGGGACCAGATATGCTTTTCACCACACCAAGATTGTCGATGAACTTCTTCATCCCGATAGCTTCCTTGGTGGCTTCAGCAGCAACAATATATTCAGCTTCCGTTGTCGAATTAGCAGTGGTTTCCTGCTTGAAACTTTTCCAACTCACTGCTCCCCTATTGAGTGTGAAGACAAAACTTGATGTTGATTTGTTGTCATCAGGATCAGACTGAAAACTTGAATCAGTGTATCATTGCAGCTTTAAGTCTCCTCCTCCATAGACTAGAAACATATCCTTAGTTCTTTTCAAGTACTTAAGGATGCATTTCACAGCCTTCCAGTGTTCATCACCTGGATCTATCTGATGTTTGCTTGTAACGCTTAGAGCATATGCAACATCAGGTCTAGTACATAGCATGGCATACATGATGAAACCTATGGCTAAAGCATAGGAAATTTTATCCATTATTGCCCTCTCCTCAGAAGTCTTGGGAGACTGACCTTTGGAGAGATAAATTTCGTATCTCATCGGTATGAGACCTCTCTTAGAATTTTTCATATCAAACCTTTTAACAATGGTTTCTATGTACATGGATTGGGTTAAGGCAAGCATCTTCTTTGATCTATCTCTATAGATTCGTATTCCCAATATGTAAGATGCTTCTCTCAAATCCTTCATGGAGAAGTTCTTAGATACCCAGATCTTTACTGATGACATCATCCCTACATCATTCCTAATGAGTAGGATGTCGTCAACGTAAAGAATCAGGAATGTGATTGCACTCTTACTATTTTTCTTGTACACACAAGGCTCATCTTCATTCTTAATGAAGCCATAAGATTTGATTGCCTCATCAAACCTTATGTTCCAACTTCGAGAAGCTTGCTTCAGCACATAAATGGACCTTTGCAACTTACATACCATATCTAGAGATTCCTTTGATGTGAAGACCTCTGGTTGCATCATATACACCTCTTCCTCAAGGTTTCCATTGAGGAAGGCTGTCTTCACATCTATCTGCCAGATCTCGTAATCATGGTATGCAGCAATAGCGAGAATGATTCTGATAGACTTGATCATGGCAACAGGTGAGAAGGTCTCGTCATAGTCAATTCCTTGCCTTTGACGATACCCTTTCGCTATTAGCCTTGCCTTATAAGTCTCTATTCGTCCATCTGCACCGATCTTTCTTTTAAAGATCTACTTGCAGCCGATAGATACTATACCTTCGGGCAAGTCAATTAAGTTCCAAACTTGGTTGATGTGCGTAGACTGAATCTCAAAATTCATGGCTTCTCGCCATTTCCTTGCCTTTAGGCTTTCAATTGCCTCCTTGTAAGTCTTAGGATCATATCCAAGATAGGCCTTGGCTCCCTTAGAGTTGTTTCTAGACGCTCTAAATGAAAGTACACAAGATAACCCCGCTTAGAATGCGAAACAATAGCTAATAAATTGGCACAGTAGTGTAAAACAGTAAAAGGCTCAGTTGTTTATTTTTTAGATTTTCTTTGGGTCATCTGATCGGAGATCGACCTGTACAAAAGATGTCGGACATGATGGGGTCAACCTAAAAGAGCTTATACCTATGTATATTTTGAGAGTAGTATTCGTTTATTTTCCTTAGAAGTGATAAAAGATTAAGTTTATGTTCACACTGTTAGTATTAGATGGTATCAAAGCCAATCCGATACTATATTCAGTTTATTAATAAATAGTATTAATTCATTGTGTGTAATTAGTTCGATCTATGTTTATCGTATCACGATGAAGTCCATAAACATGTGCAACAGTCTTTTAGATTATGATGAGATCATAATTACGGACCGAAGACTTATAAACACATGTTCTTAATTGTTTCTAGTCGGAAGATGTTTGAGATGGACATCAAACATCCGGATAGACTAGTACAAGTTTCTTCAGCTCATGTGATGAGGGTGACTGATCCTATAAGTCACTTGTGTGGAGACATTATGCTGGACCTGTAGGTGCTCATTGGGGAATGAGTTCACTGAACTGATCCGACCATGAATCGCTAGATGGTATATACCTCACTGTTAACAAGCTCAATTCTTTTGTCACGGTTGCGTAGATGATTCTTAAACCTGAGACACCAAAGATACCTTGTTGGTACGTCTCTGAGCTTTGACTTTGACTAACGAATCCCTAACTATGGGTTATCAATTAGTCAAATGATCGGATTTAGAGAAATACCCTCGAAGGTAATTGTGTGTTCAATATGAGATTATCTGCTCTTGGTATAATGAGAGAGAATGTTCCAGGAATGATGTGCTTAAGTCCCTAGCCAGGGCGGATACTATATTAGATAAAGAGTTATCTGATATAGATTAGCGGCATTTGATTCAAGTGAATCGACCGGCTACGGTTTAACAGTAACCCGTACCCTAGGTCGATTCGAGAACATTGCACGGATGAAGGATTATATCCACGCGCTAACCGATGATGGAAAGGTTCCAACTAGAGGATTGCGATAACCCCAATGCCATCTAGGATCACGCGATGTTGCTTGACATCCAACGTGATCGGAAGCCCGTCCGAATTTACGATGGGACATTAAATTCGGCTGATTAATTAATATAAGGATATTAATTAATTCAGTGGGTTCATAAAGAGTTATTGGGCTTAATGGGCCATTAACTGGACTGGTATTTGGGCCTAGAGGGTCACATGCAAAAGGTTTTCAAGTCGATGGATAATCCGATAGGATTTCGAATAAGTCTGGGTTTTTATAAAAAAATGCAAATATGCTTATTATAAAAGAACGGATGCTACATCGGGGGCCAGCAACCTTGACCTAGCCGCCGCCTTCTTTCTCACTCCTCTCTCCTGGGCGCACGACACGAGGCGGCCATCTGGAGGCTCCGTTTCGGCTCCCAACAGCTCTGCCTTCCGTCCGACGGGAGTTTCCGAATCCGCATATCACGGTGGATTACGTATAGCCAGTTTAGATCCATGAACGCCGCATCGAGCGAGGAGGCGAGGACAATCTATCACGAGGAGAACCGCGTGGATACCGTTAGAGGCCGGGCACCTGCGCGGCTTACGGCATCGCTCCGACGGAACCGGAGAACGAATGCGGATCCGAATTCGCACAAGGTAAATTAGATTCCCGATTTATTTTGTTGATTGAAATGGGACGGATCCGATCCCAAAAAAAAAAATTCAGCTGTGTTTTTCGGTCGGATCTCGATACAGCGAACCCAACAGTGGTATCAGAGCCAAGTTTCACTATGTTTTCGCCCTTTCGATTTCTGAAATTATGATATAAATGAATTAATTCCATGCATGTAATTATTTTCTTGTTCATGAGATGATTATAGTGATGAGATCACAATTTTAATTGAAGAAAATAATTTATTTTGGGGTTTTCGTCGTGTTCTTTGTTGGACAAAGAATGCCTCATTCTTGGCGTTTTAATTGGATCCAAAGGATGTTTCCTCATGATATAAGATCTTCCACTCCTAAGAATAGGTTTCTGGCAGTGGTTTAGGGTTTTGGATGGCTGGCCATGGCTTTTTCTTCTTCATTTTTGAGTTTTTGAAACCTGAAATTTAGGGAGAATAGGGAGGGAAAAATCCTATTTTGAGCCCCTCTCTAGCCATCGCTGGTGGCCGGACGACGCCGGCGAGGTCGCCGTTGCCGGCAGTGGGGGACCGGTGCCCGCCAGCCACCGAGGCCGACGCCGGAGAAGAACCCCTTGGGGGAGGTGCCGTCGGGTTCCCTACGCAACAGGGAACCCTCTAGCGACCTTGTAGGGCGGCTAGGGTTTGTGTCAGGATTGAGGTTTCGGATCCGATTATCGGGTCAGTTTCGGGGTCAGACCCCTTGGTTTGGGCCCTTGTGGGGTGATCGTTCCAAATTGTGTGTCGTTAACCACTCATAAGAACGTTCAATTTAAATTTATTCGGCTCATGCAAATTAGATTTTGAAAATTAATAATGGTGAGTCCGAGTCGATCCACAGGAGGTTAAATTTTTAACTTTGAAAACTTTGGATTTTGATTATCTAAAACAAATGAGGATTTGAACTGACCAATTAATTACCTAATTAGATAAAAAACTCAATTAGCTAAAAATACCCAAGACAAAAAAAATAATATCTAATTCTGTGAACTACTTTCAAAATTTAAACACAACCACACATGGAGAATAAACGACACTTAGCTAACAAGAGCACCGCTATTTAGCTATTTGCAAATTTAATAAAATATCATTAATTATCTAAAAACCCGAAATGAACTTACAAAATTCTTAGTTGTACTATCTTAATAAATAATTAAATATAACCAAGCAACTAACTAATAACTAAAAGAAATAAACATGCAGCAAATAGAGGCTCCTGGCAGGTAGGTCGGCACAACAGGTGGCAAGGCGCTGGCTTGGTGGAGGACCAGTTTGGGTGCGCTGGTGGACGGTGCAGCATGCATGCATGGGGCTTGCTGGCGCGTGCAGGTGGAACTGATGCTGGCGGCTGGGGCTGCTGGCTGGTGAAGCGCGTGGATGTGCAGCGCCGGCGCTTGCTGGTACACCGCCGCGTGGAGGAGCTTCAAGCATGCGTGGAGGATCTGGAGCTCTGCCGCGTGGTGGTGCACCGGGAGCATGCACGAGTACGTGCAGGTGAGCGTGGGATGTGCGTGGGAACCAGAGAGAGAGACCGAGAGAGGGAGTGGGGAATAGATTGCGGGAATAAGGGAGAGAAAGAGAGACCGAGAGAGAGAGATCTGTGGAGGGAGAGAAAGAGAAGCTGGGCAAGAGGGGAGGAAGAGAGAGGCGACGAGGGAGACGCTGAGAAGAGGGAGAGAGAACCAGAGAGAAAGAGGAGAGAGGCTGCGGAGGGGGTTGGAGAAGGAGCCGGAATACGCTGCGGGAGAGGAGTTGGGAAAGGAGAAGAAGAGGAGAGCGTGCATGGGGAAGCTGGGAAAATCTGAGAGAGAGAGGAGGATAGGTCGGTTGGGAAACTCCAGAAGCAGGAGGACCCAATGAAGTCGAATTTATCGAAATTCGAACACTAGACCTCCTCCAAATTTCCGGAAACTCCACCAACTGCACTGCATCATCGGCATGTCCTGTTCACATAAAATAAATATAAATTAGCACATTATCATAAAATATCATTATATTTATTTATTTCCTCTCGGTTTTGTCGAAAAATCGCAAATGCGCTATACTCCATTAAGCACATGAAATGACGATGTTTTTAAGTCAGAATTTGACGAAATTGGTACCGTTGGACTTGGTACGCAATTATCTATCATTTCATGCTATTTTACAGATAAAAACATGAGTATGATGCGTTTGATTGCCTTTAAATGATCAATTTAACACTTTATCACACCCCCCAACTTACTCATTGCTAGTCCCTTAGCAATGCGAATAAGGAAAAGTTAGGACAAACAATGAATTATCATGCCTCATTTGTAGGATCTATCACAAACAATTTAAGTGGTAGCCGATTGGTTAAGCTAAAGTTTTCATATCCCACAATATTTTGATTCACGACAGGTGATTGTGCATGAAAATTGACACGCTTAGAACTCGTTTCCGACCTTTCTGGTATATTCTTGCCTTTACTACCCTTTAGATAACACTACCTGGGGAAGAGAAGAGACTAAAAGATTTCCCGATCAGTCAGCGAGGACCGTTTTTTCAATTCCCGTCTCAACTCAGCACTTTTCACGACTTGGTCATATTTCTGGTGCGATGGACTTTTTAGCGTGGCTTTTTTTTTCATTTCATTGTACTTTTGCTTTTGAGAGTGCGTACTTTTTGCCACTCTCTTTGAATTGCCTGAGGGGAGGTGCGTACTTTTTGCCACCTACCTTCCTTTAGTTCTTTTAACGCCTTCTATTGCCTTTAGTGTTTACAGCTGTCCATTTTAAATGACCGCCTCTTTTTAGAGTGCTGAGTGGGACAGTCCCCTATTACGAATCCTACACATTCCTTTCGTTCAACCTAAAAAGAAAAATTAGAATAGTAGTCTTATCCTTAAGGTTAATTTCAGCAATTCTATACTTTTAAGATCTTGTATTTATTCTAAGTTGCCGTGTGTGTGTGAGAATCATCCTGCCGTGGATTTTTGTGAAGTGGGATATTTAAACTTTGAAGGTTCTTTAACCAATGTGACTAACATAAAACTGATTTGTTTAAGATTTACTTAATGAAACATGATTTTCATGCAATTTTCATAGGATGTGAAAAGAAGTTTTTGAAAGAAATTTTAAAATTTTGACCATTTTTTCTGTGAAAGATATCAGTTTTCTTCAAAAGATTTTCCAATAAATGCATATCATATTGATTGTCCCACCCCCCAACTTGATTGACGTTGTCCTCAATGGCATAAAAGATATGAAAAACATGTCAGCCAGAAGAGAATTGTAAAAGAGAGAAACAACCTGTGATGAAGAGGATGCGACATACCCAGGGCGACTACTGCTCAGGGACCTAAAAGGAAAGGAAACACAAAAACTGAAGTAAAATATTGGGTTGCCTCCCAACAAGCGCTAAGTTTATCGTCTTCAGCCAGACAGCAGTTCAGTTATTGTGGATCACTCAGTTCTATGGATTCAGGTGATGTATTTTGAAGATTTTCAATGAATGGTTTCAACCGTTGACCATTAACGGTGAAAGTGTTCCCACTCTTGAGATTCATAATCTTAACGGCTCCATAATCGAAGGCTTTAACGACCACGAAGGGTCCATCCCATCTGGATTTCAGTTTTCCTGGAAATAAGCGGAACCTAGAGTTAAATAGCCAAACTTTATGATTTGGAAGAAAGGATTTTCTCACAATATGTTTATCATGAAAAGCTTTAGTTTTGGCTTTATAAATCTTTGAATTTTCATAGGCCTCGTTGCGCAACTCTTCTAGCTCACTTAGTTGTAAGGTTCAGTGGGAACCAGCTTGGGCTAGGTCCAGATTGACTTGTTTGATGGCCCAATAAGCCCTATGTTCCAATTCCACTGGAAGGTGACACGCTTTTCCAAAAACTAGACGATAAGGAGACATGCCAATAGGAGTTTTGTAAGCGGTCCGATAGGCCCATAAAGCATCATCCAATCTTTCAGACCAATCTTTTCTATCGGGCCTAACGAACTTTTGCAGAATATTCTTAATCTCTCTATTGGAAACTTCCACTTGGCCACTGGTTTGGGGATGATAAGGGGTAGCTATTTTGTGATTAATCTCATATTTCTTAAGTAAAGTTCGAAACTGGTAATCCGTGAAATACGTTCCCCCATCACTTATGATAGCTTTAGGCCACCTGAACTGTGAAAAGATATTCTTTTGAACAAATTTAATGACCCCTTTATGAACATTGGTTCGGGTGGCTACTGCTTCAATCCACTTAGAGACATAATCCACCGCTACCATAATATATGTATCTCCAAAAGAGGGTGGAAAAGGTCCCATAAAGTCAATTCCCCAAACATCAAAGACTTCAACCACCAAGATTGGGTTGAGTGGCATCATATCCCTTTTCGCCATATTTCCTGCAGCTTGACATCGGAGGCAAGTTTTGTTGAACTCATGGGCATCTTTGAAAAATGTGGGCCAGTAAAAACCACTTTGCAGGACCTTGGCTGCAGTTTTCTTTCCTGAGAAATGGCCCCCACAAGCCAGATTATGACAGAAGTTGAGAACACTCTGTTCTTCTTCTTCAGGAACGCATCGCCTAATGATTTGATCAGGACATAATTTGAATAATTCAGGATCCTCCCAGAAATTATACTTTTCCTAGGAAAAGAATTTGTCCTTCTCACTTTTAGTCCATCCTTCCGGAAGCTGATTAGTCACCTTGTAATTGACAATATGAGCATACCAGGGTGCAACAGTGTGAGAAATGGCTAGAAGATGCTCATCAGGAAAGGAATCAGTGATTAGTGTACTTTCTGAGATCAGAATTCGGGATAGGTGGTCGGCTACCACATTCTCAAAACCTTTCTTATCCCGAATTTCCAAATCAAATTCCTTAAGGAGTAAGATCCATCTAATAAGTCTAGGCTTTGCATCCTTCTTGGTCAACAGGTATTTCAGAGTTGAGTGATCAGAATAGATTATGACTTTTGCCCCTAAAAGATAAGATCTAAATTTTTCTATGGCAAAAACCACGGCTAATAATTCCTTTTCAGTGGTAGTATAATTCATTTGAGCATCGGCAAGGGTGCGACTTGCATAATATATCACCACGGGACACTTGTTGATTCTTTGTCCCAAAACCGCATCGATAGCATAATCAGAGGCATCACACATGATTTCGAAGGGTAAAGACCAATTTGGAGATTGAAGAATCGGGGCTTTGGTCAAATATTCCTTCAGAGAATTGAATGCCTTGATGCAAGATTCATCCATTTGGAAAGGAACATCCTTAGCTAGGAGAAGAGTTAGAGGTCGGGCAATTTGAGAGAAATTGTGGATAAACCGGCGATAGAAATCGGCATGGCCAAGGAATGAACGGATCTGTCTGACAGAGGTAAGAGGAGGAAGATTGGATATGAGATCGATCTTAGCTTTATCTACCTCTATCCCCCTTTCAGACACAATGTGGCCTAGAACAATGCCCTCTCGAACCATAAAATGGCTCTTTTCCCAGCTAAGTATCAGATTGGTGTCTATGCATCTTGCTAGCACCTGTTTAAGATTTTCCAAGCAATTTTCAAAAGAATCCCCGAAGATTGAGAAATCATCCATGAAAACTTCGAGGAATTCTCCCACCATATCGGAGAATATAGCTATCATGTACCGTTGAAATGTAGCTGGTGCGTTGCATAATCCAAATGGCATCCTTCTAAAAGCAAACGTGCCATCAGGGGACGTAAAGGTGGTCTTTTCTTGATCTTTCGGGTAAATAGCCACTTGATTGTACCCGGAGTACCCATCTAAGAAGCAAAAGTACTTCTGGCCCGATAACTTTTCCAGAATCTGATCTATGAATGGGAGTGGAAAGTGATCCTTTTTAGTCATGAGATTCAGCTTTCGGTAATCAATGCACACTCTCCATCCTGTGGTGAGCCTAGTGGGTACCTCTTCTCCATGATCATTCTTGATAACTGTTAATCCAGATTTCTTGGTGTTAGTTTTAGGTGGCCTACAAGCCAATCTGACTATGTAAATCTCGTTCATTTATTAATAAAATGGCATAATATTCATTATGTGCAAATCGCATTAATTATCGTTTCATAATAAAGTTCATGAATATGTGATATAGTGATCAGATTATGATGAGATCATACTAATGAGACTGATCACTTAAACACACATATTCTTAATCGTTCATAGTCGGAGGATATCCGAGAAGGACATCGGATATCCGGTTAGACTAGTACAGATTACTCCTGCTCATATGATGAGGGTGACTGATCTCATAAGTCACTTGTGTGGAGACACTAAGACGAATCTGTAGGTGCTCATTGGAGAATGAGTTCACTGAACTGATCCGACTGAATCGCTGGATGCTATTGTACCTCACTGTCAACTAGCTTGATTCTATTGTCGCAGTTGTGTGGATGGTCCTCGGACCTGAGACACCAAGAACACCTTGTCGGTGGACTTCTGTGCTTTGACCTTGGTTTACGAATCTCTAGCCACGGGATTCTAATACGCCAAGGATTGGGTACAGCGGAATACCGTCCAAGGGAATTGCGTGTCAATAAGGAATCATTCGCTCTCGGTACTTAGAGAGAGAATGCTCTAGGAAGGATGAGCGAAAGTCCCTGGCCAGGGCGGACGATAATATCGTGAAAGGAGTTTTTCGATATTGATCAGCGGTATCCAATCCAAGTGAGTCGACCGGTTAGGGTTTGACAGCTCGCCATACCCTGAGTTGACTCGAGAGCATTGTACGAATGAAGGATTATATCCACGTGGTAACTGTCGGCGGAAAGGTTCCATGAGTGGGTTACTTAACCCCAATACCTTCCGGGTTTACGCGGTGTTGCTTGGCACCCAACGTGATCGGAGGCCCGATCGAATTCTATGTGCGACATCAATTCGATTGATTAATTAATTAATAAAGGGTTATTAATTGATTAATAAAGTCAGTGAGGAGTCACTGGGCTTGTTGGGCCATTAACTGGACTGGTACTTGGGCCTAGAGGGTCACACGCAAATGATTCTCAAGGCGATGGATAAATAAGTGGGTTTTATACAAACCGTGGGTTTTTATGATAAATCATGCGGTTAGTATAAAACATAGCGAACGAGCTGAGCAGGCCAAGATGCTGCTAATCCTAGCCACCCCTCCTCTATTTCTCTCTCTCTCTGGCGTCCAAACATATCTAGATCTGCTTCGCCGCTTCTCCGAATCCCGTTCGACGGGAAATCGTCCGCGCGTTGCGGCGATCGTTGCGGCGACCGGCAGAGGTTTCATGGGCTGCGAAGAACGAGGAACGTGAGGATATCCGTCGTGGGGAGGATCGCGTGGACTTCGCTAAAGGTCGGGCGCTTACGCGGCTTGCGGTGTCGCACCGACGGAACCCAACGGTTGCGGATTCGAATCCGCACACGGTGAGAATCGATTATCCGATAATCGTAAGTTTTAGTCTTTTGAAACGGGAAAATGGATTGCTGCTTTATTTTATTTTCCGTTGCGTGTGCGATCCGGAGAAACCCGAGAAAACCCAACAGTGGTATCAAAGCCAGGTTCCACTATTTCTCGTCCCGTTTCGGTCTTCGAAATTAATTTTTCATGAGTTATTCCATGCGTTTAATCCGATGAAAATGACGAAATAGTGTTCATAAGATGAACACAAATATTTAGATCACTTTTCTGTGATTTTTTGGATTTTATTTGGGGGTTTTCGGAGTTCTTCATGAGATGATGAACCGGGGTATTTTGGCGGCTTCGTACATGCCTCCCAAGCGTTGGGATGGCGGGTTAGATCTTTGGATCTCTTGGTGATAGTCACCACTACACACCGGGCATGATAGCTGGCGCCATGGTGGCATTGAAGAGCTACAAAATCGAGCCCCAAATCGCATTTAAAATCCTGAAAATCAGATTTTTTGGGGTTTTAAAGGGGCTTGGCCGGGTATTGTTTCACCACCACCGGGGGCCCAGCCGGCGCCTGGCATGTCGCCTGCGCCGGGGGCAACGCCGGCCGGGGCCGGCAGCGCCTGGGGCTCGCCAGCGACGGCGCTGCCCAGCCGCCCCTCCACCTGCAACAACCTTAGGGTTTCTGCAGTTTTGGGGGGCGTCGGGTTCTGGGGTTGGGGGTGCCGGTCTGGGCCGGTTCGACCGGCTGGACCGGCTGGCCAAGGGGCCCCCTGACCGGGCTTAAGCCCACAAGCCAGGGTTGGAGCCACTAGCTGAGCCAGGGCACAAGGCTGGCTCGAACCAGTTGCCCATTTCCCTTATTGGGCTGAGCCCTTTAACCTCCCCTTTACCCTCTTAACCCCTTAACTACCTATTAGCTGTTATTAATTAAAATTTGAATCTGAATTTAAAATTTGAAATTGTTTTAAAATTTAAATTAGAATTCAGTTTTAGTTAATTATTAAATTAATGATTTTGAATCATTTTAATATTAACAATTAGGTTGATTAACTATGGATTAAATATTAATTTAATTGTTAAATTAATAATTAACCTTAATTTAACTAATTTAAATGTTAAATTAGTTATTAATAGTTATTGGTCTAATTGTTAGATTATTAACTGTTATCTCAGCTAATTGTTAATTAATATTTGAGTTAGTTATTAGTTTAATTATTAAATTAATAATTAACTTAAATGACTAATTTAAATGTTAAATTAGTAGCTCTTAATTAATTACTGTTAGTCATTGATTTAATAGTTAAATTGATGATAACTTTAATTATCTAATCTAAGAGTTAGATTAATTAGTTATTAATTACTTAGTATTAATTATTAGTTTAAAAGTTAAATTAATAATTAACATTAATTGACTAATCTAAATATTAGATTAGTAGTTAATGATTAATTTGGTTGATTATTAATTTAAATGTTAAATTGTTAATTAACTTTGTTGGATTAATTTAAGAGTTAGATTAGTCTTTAATAGTCTAATTGTTAGATTATTAATGGGGTTTAATCTAAATGTTAGATTATTAGAATTGTTCTAATTGGCATGGAATAATATGGAATTATTAATTTGGAGTGTGTGCGCATGTGATGTGTGTTTATTGCTTTTAAATTTGATTTAATTGCATGTTAAGTTAATAAAATGAGTTTTCGAAATTTAAATACCAATTTTGATTGGATCCCAGCTTTTTGAAAGACAAAGTTATCTATTTTTGAAAACTCTTTTATTTTAGCCATGTGATGCGCTGAATCATGTGTGGGATGTTTGAAACACACCGTGGTCATGGATATGCACTTAACTTATTATTCATGTGATGAATGGATTGTGTGGATCGTGGATGAATGATAGATGTTTATTAATTGTTAATAAATAGAGATCTGCGTATCTCTCCCTCTCTCATTCTCCGATGTATTTCTACCTCCCTCTCTCTTGTACTCGCCATAAGGCTCTCTTCTAATTACATGTAATTCTAGAATTAATGTAATCTGATCGAGGCAACCGAAGAAGGAGCGAGGACGATCCACAGCTGCAACCAGAAAGGCGAAAAGATGAAGATTCATTGCCTATGTGTTTGCAGATTTATCTAATGTAAATGTTATGTTAGATTGTGTATGCGTTTGACTGTTGGCTCCAGTCAAACCCATTGTGTTATCCATGACCACACTAATGACATGTATGTGATGCATTGTTTTTCTTTTGATTATGAATCAAAGCAGGTTATAGTATTTAGTAAATATATACGATATATTTATATACTATCACCTAGGAGAGACCAAGATAAAAGTTATCTAAATACCCTCAGATAAACTCTAAGCCGTAACGCGAGTAGTTGAGAACTTACCGCGTGGTCCACCATCGTTATAGTCATAGGATTCGAATCACTTTAGGCAGGTTTGTTGTGCTATCCACAAGGCTTGCTTAATTGGGAGGAGAAACTGTGGCTATGGCATTAGATGCCTATAGATCGGGGTAGAGGAACCATGTAGCTTTGTTGTGCTATCCACAAGGGCTGCATGCAAATCTATGCTCGTCGCGTAACGATGGTTAGTTTAGACCAAAATTAGTAGTTTGTTGTGTTATCCACAAGGCCATTAAATCTCTGGGGACCGAAGCTATGATCAGATATTGCAAGGAGTTGCAAGTCCCATGAGTTGGATGCTCTTTGATTGTATTATAGTTTGTTGTGCTATCCACAAGACTGTAGTGCAAGTCATTGAGATTCTGATCTCCACTAAGAGACTGTCGGCGTCTCCCGTTCTGTATAACTGAGGGTTATACAGTCCGTCGAAAATTAGTGGGAGCTAAACTTGAACAAAAGACCATGTCTTATTTTAAATTTTAATAATTAAACATCTGCTAAATAAATTTTACTTATCTCCTGTAGGGAATTATGTCGTCGAATAACCCACTCCGTGGCATACTTGATGCCCTTTTTACTTACCTGATCTACTCGGATTGGTTCAGATACCTGAAGAATGTCTTCATATCTGAGCACATTGACTTTGTCCCTGGAGCTGATCCTCCTGCTGAATCGGCATTCGATGCCCCTGAAGCAGAGATGATAGCTAATGATATAAGATCTAAGGACAAAGGCAAAGGAGTAGTGAAGGGTGACTGCTTCTACTATAAGCAGTATGGTCACTGGAAAAGGAACTGCAAGGAGTTCCTTCACGATAAAGCTCATAGAAGAGTGAAGCTGTCTGAAGCTTCAGATATCTATATGATAGATATAAACTTGTTAGTTAAAGATTCCACATCTTGGGTGTTGGATACTGGATGTGCTTCTCATATCTGTCATGATACACAGATGCTGACAAGTAAGCACAAGCTGAGACAAGGCGAGATGGAATTGAGGCTAGGAAACGGTGCAAAAGTTGTGGCGATTGCTGTTGGGACAGCAAACCTCAGGCTTCCATCAAGAGACGCCTTACTTTTAGAAGATTCTTATTATGTTCCTAACATAATAAAGAACATCATATCAATATCTTGTTTGGACAAGATAGGATATAGGTTGACTATTGAGAATAGAAGTTGTTCGATTTATTATGATAATAAATCAATAGCTTCGGCATCTTTAGTCAACGGTCTATATCTCTTAGATGTTTCTTATTACAATCTTCATATTGATAATGCTCTTAAGAAGCAAGAATTGTGTAAACCAAGCCTACATGTGGCATTGTAGACTTGGGCACATTGGCGAAAGCAGGTTGCAAAAGTTGCACAAGCATGGTTACTTAACTGCATTCGATTACGAATCGTTTGCAACATGTGAATCATGCCTTATGGGAAAGATGGCAAAATCTCCATTTACTGGACATGGAGAACGTGCCAAAGACATTTTGGAACTAATACATTCAGATGTATGTGGTTCAATGTCCACCCAAGCCAAAGGTGGCTTTTCTTACTTCATCACGTTCACCGATGACTTCTCAAGATTCGGCTATGTGTACTTAATGAAGTACAAGTCGGAAGCATTTGAGAAGTTCAAGAAATTCAAGAATGAGGTAGAGAAGCAGTTAGGAAAGAGTATTAAAGCTCTTCGATTAGATCGAGGAGGAGAATACTTGAGTACTAATTTCACACAATTCTTAAAGGATAATACTTGAGTTAGGAAAGAGTATTAAAGCTCTTAGGAAAGAGTATTAAAGCTCTTCGATTAGATCGAGGAGGAGAATACTTGAGTACTAATTTCACACAATTCTTAAAGGATAATGGTATCCTTTCTCAGCTGACCCCTCCATATATACCACAGATGAATGGTGTATCAGAAGGGAGGAATCGCACCTTGTTGGACATGGTGCGATCCATGATAAGCTTTTCGGGATTACCAGTGTCCCTATGGGGGTATGCTCTAGAGTCAGCAGCATACCTACTGAACAGAGTACCCAGCAAGTCTGTGGCCTCTACTCCATATGAGATATGGAAAGGCAGGAAACCAGAATTTAAACATGTTAAAGCTGGGATTGTCCTGCTCATGTAAAGAGGCATGATCCAGACAAGCTGGAATCACGAACTGATAAATGCAGGTTTGTGGGATATCCAAAGGAAACCTTTGGATACTATTTTTTCCATCCTGGTGAACAAAAGGTGTTTGTCGCCCAGAAAGCTGTCTTCTTGGAAGAGGAATACCTTCTCCAGAAAGACAGTGGGAGTAAAATAGTACTAGAAGAGGTTCTAGATCCCCAAACAGTTACATTATCATCAGATGAGATATCAATTCTTGAATCTGTTCAGGTTCACACAGATGAGCCTCGTAGATCTGGTAGAGTACCTAGACTACCCAAACGATATGTGCGACATATTGCTGAAGGTGAGTCCAAGGTAGAATATAATGAGGATGATGATCCTAAATCCTACCAGGAGGCCATAGAAGGCCCAGAAGCCGAGAAATGGCGAGAAGCCATGAACTCAGAAATCCAGTCCATGTACACCAACCAAGTTTGGAACTTAGAGGACTTGCCCGAGGGTATTGTACCCATCGGTTGCAATTGGATCTTTAAGAGAAAGATCGGTGCTGATAGACGGATCGACACTTATAAGGCAAGGTTGGTGGCAAAGGGATATCGTCAAATGCAGTGAATTGACTATGACGAGACTTTCTCACCAGTTGCCATGATAAAGTCGATCAGAATTCTGCTCACCATTGCTGCACATTTTGATTATGAAATCTGGCAGATGGATGTAAAGACTGCCTTCCTCAAAGGTAACCTTGAGGAAGAGGTGTATATGATACAACCAGAAGGTTTCACATCCAAAGAATCTCCAGGTAAAGTGTGCAAGCTTTAGAAGTCCATTTATGGACTGAAGCAGGCTTTCCGGAGTTGGAACATAAGATTTGACGAGACAGTCAAGTCTTATGACTTCATTAAGAATGAAGATGAGCCTTGTATGTACAAGAAGACCAGTGGGAGTGCAGTCACTTTTCTAGTTCTTTACGTAGATGACATACTACTCATTGGGAATGATGTAGCTATGATGTCATCAGTAAAGATCTGGTTGTCGAAAAACTTTTCGATGAAGGATTTGGGAGAAGCATCCTACGTATTGGGAATACGAATCTATAGAGATAGATCAAAGAGGATGCTTGGAATGACCCAATCCTTGTACATAGATATCATAGTCAAAAGGTTTGGCATGGAAAATTCCAAGAGAGGTCTCATACCGATGAGACATGGAATTAGTCTCTCAAAGGAGCAGTCTCCTAAGACTCTTGATGAGAGGGCATTCATGGATAGAATACCCTATGCCTCTGCCATAGGATCTATCTGTTAGAATTGGGTGGCCTCAAAGCCAATCATTGTACATTCTAGTTCAGATTATTAATAAAGGCAATTATTTCTTCATTTAATAGTTCTCGCAAACGACTATCGTAATGAAGGTCCATAGACAAATGTATGGGATATTGAATCATAATGAGATCATGATAGTGAGATCAATATCCTAAGGCAATTGTCTTAAATAGTTCTCGATCATAGGATATTTGAGATGGACATTAAATATCCGATAAGATCGACACAAGTTATGTCTGCTCATATGATGAGGGTGAATGATCTCACATTCACTCGTGTGGTGACACTAAGACAAACAAGTGGGTGCTCATTAGAGAATGAGTTCACTGAACAGACCCAAATAAGAATTCCTAGATGGTAATTATACCTATTAGTCAACCAGGGAATTCATTTGTTGCAGTAGCACAGTTGGTCCTTTGACCTGAGTCACCAATGATACCTTGTTTGTGGACCATTGTATCTTGATTCTCTGACTCGTGGACTTTAACTATTAAGCCCACCATAATCGGTCTTTCAGATACAGTGGAATGCTTGCGAAGGTAATTGAGTGAACAACAAGGGATCACTCACTCTTTGTATAAGACTGGAGAGAGAATGTCCCATGGATGTGTACACAGAAATCCCTGGCCAGGGTCTAATGAAAGAGATGTCTTTCTAGATATTAACTGTATACTGGAATCCATCTGGATAATGCGATAGAGGGTTTGACTATAAAACCATACCCTTGCGTTATCGGGACATTGCATGAGTGAAGGATTATATCTGTGCGGTATCTGCAGACGGAAAGGTTCAATTGAAGGGAACAGTATCCCTTATATCTTATGGGATCATGAGGTAGTGTTTGGTGCTGTTCATGATCAGAAGGCCAAGTGAATTAATCATCGGATGATAATTTACTTGTTTATTAAATTAATCATTTAACATGTGATGTTTAAATGTTAATTAATAAATATTAAACTCAAGAAACAGTTCTAAGTTTAATGGGCCTGCAATCGGACTGATATATGGGCCTAGAGGGTCACACACATAAGAGTTCTCGTCAGACGGTGAGAGATGTTAAATTTCATGCTTATCTGGGTTTTTGTGAAAAGCTGCAGGATAAACATGAAGATTTAATGGAGAATTATCCAAGGCGAAACTCTTAGATAATCATGAGGATTAACTGTTGTGCTTATCTTGATTTCTATATAAGGAGGGCCAAGGGGGAGTGGTAAAAAGTTAGTTGGACGAATTTTTACTCCCAAGATTCTCTCTCCTCTCTCTCTCTCCTTCTCGGAGTGGATCTGTCTCTCTCCGCGCATGGTGGATCTGAGATCTGGTCGGAGCACTCAAGCTGAGGAGGAAATCGCATCTGTTGCGGGAACTCGTGTGGATACCTCTAGAGATCGTGCGCGTGCGCGATTACCGAGTCGGCATCATCCACGGGAGATTCGAAACCCCGCAAAGGTGAATAATTGTTCTTCCCGCATTAGTTTTAATGTCCGTTTTACAACCCCAGCAACCGATACAATGGAATCATTTTTATTTCCGCTGCGTTCATGGCGATTCCTTACAGTGGTATCAGAGCCAGGTTCGCTGGTTCGGTTGTAAACCGGCACCGTTATGCGTGTTTTTCTCGTTATGCGTGAAGAACCCGTATTGTACGTGTTCTTGAGTATAATCCGATTAAAAATGACAGATTAGTGTTCATATGATGATCACGATCAATTTGATTATTTTTCTGTATTTTTCGGATTTTTATTTGGGTTTTTCGGAGTTCTTCATGTGATGATGAACTCGGGTACTTCGGCGGCTTCGTACATGCATTCGAAGTGTTGGGATGGCGGCCCGGATGTCTGGATCTATTGGTGATAGTCACCACTTCGCATTGGGCATGGAGATCGGCACCGGAGTGCCCTAGGAGATGCTAAAAATCAAGCCCAAACTCGGTTGTTTAACCCTGCAAAATCAGATTTTAAGGGAGTTTAGGGCTCGATTCGAGGAGCATTTGGCCACCGTCGGCTGCCCCACCGGTGCCGGGCTGACCGCCGGAGGTGGGGGCGTCACCGGCGGTGCCTGGCGGCGCCGTCGCCGGCGCCTGGCGGCGCTGCCATCGCCTGAACCGCCGCCGGCTGCTGTTTCTAGGGTTGCAGGTTTAGAAGATAAAGAAGCCGGTCGAGCGAGAAGGAACGGACCGAACCGCCCGGTCCCGATCCGGTCGGACCGGGCGGGGCCGGGCGGCGCCCTGGCTCGACCAGGGTTCGACCCTGGCTGAGCCAGGGCTCGACCCTGGCCGAGCCAGGGTTCGACCCTGGCCGAGCCAGGGCTCGACCCTGGTCGGACCGGGGTCCGGGTCCGGGCCAATTGGGCCCTAATGGGCTGGGCCCATTTATTTCTGGTTTTGAAATTGTTTTAAAATACCTGTTTAACCCCCCTTAAACCCAATTTTAGCCCATTTAAGCCTGTTTTAAAATTGTTTTAAAACAGAATAATTATAAGAATAATTAATAAATGTTATTAATTAATTTTTATGATTATTAACAGCTTATTAAAGTGTTTAATAACTGTTAGTCTATTAAAGGGCTTTATAATTAATGGGTGTTAGTTAATTATTTAAAATTGTTTTAGATAATTAATTTCCCTGTTAATTTGATTAGTTTAAAATTGTTTTAAACTAATTTCATGCATAACTTGATTACTTTTAATGTTCAAATTGTTTGAATCATTATTTAGGATAACTAAATAGTTTAGTTAGTTTATTTGTCAATAATGCTTTGAATATTATTGATTATGCAGAAATAAATGTTATTTCGAAAATTACTGGTATTATAATTTTATATTTATAAAATTTAATACCAAACTGCAATTATGTGATGATTGTGATGCATGTGATGTGGTGGGATGATCATGGACTTAGTATTTTCATGTGATGAATGATGTGAATGGATGCGATACTTATTTCATTTGGTATTTTAAATAGGACCTGCGTGTCCTCCTCTCTCTTAATCCAAGTGTACTTTCTACCTTCCTATAAGATTGTACTCCCCTTGATAAGATCAAGGTTTCTAATTGTTTAAATGTACATTTGTGGACCTGCGAGTCCTGAATTTCATATTTAAATGTATTGGATTAAGTTTAGAGGATGGGATCTTCTGAAGACACCTCTGGAGGGAGGACTCGCATCAAATGGAACCAGTGTTGTTGTTTTCACATTAGGATCCTATTATGGATCATCGTTTGGCTCCGATGATTCCATAGTAGCTTTAGCAGTCCATGATCATCCCCATTTAATTTTTCTGCATATATGTGATGTTTGCGGACCATGCTATCATATATATATATTTCTATTAAGTATATTGATACTTCAAATTGAAATACTATTGATAGCACAATTTTTACAAATCAAAATCAAAAACCCTCTTTTAAAACTTAAGTTGTAAACGTGAGATATTAAGAATAATCCACGTAACCCACCATCATTATAGATCTTAGGATAATTCTTATCTCAAACGGATTTGTTGTGCTACCACAAGGTCTGTTTGATTTAGAAATTAAACTAGGTCTACGACATGTGATGTCATTAAGATGAGTGGACAAATAGTGTAGTTTTGTTGTGCTACCACAAGGATTGCACTATGAATTCATGTCATCTAAGTAATGATGGATATACTTAACTGAATCAAATTGATTTGTTGTGCTACCACAAGGTCATTCTGATTCAGGGCTTAAATCGATCGGATATTGCAATCGTTGCAACTGTCAAGAGTTGACTGCCTATGGGACTTGATGTGATTTGTTGTGCTACCACAAGGTCACATGCATGTTGCCCGAAGGATTCTGATCCCCACTAGGAGATCACCGGAATCTCCCGTTCTGTATCTTAGAGGGTAATACAGATCGCCGAAAAATAGTGGGAGCATAAATCTAGATTAAAAGTCCTAAATCTGATTTTAAGAATTATCTGCTCATTTTATATATTTCCATATAGGTCGCTATGTCGTCACCGAACCCCCTCCGTTGCATACTCGATGCAAACAAACTCACGGGATCAAATTACATTGACTGGTTACGCAACCTGAAGATTGTCCTCAGGTGCGAAAAACTAGCCTATGTCCTGGATCAACCAGATCCAGTGCAACCCGGTGATAATGCTAACGAAGATGAATTAATGATGTATGAAAGTTGGAAGGAGGACTCTGTCAAGGTCCAGTGTTATATGCTCGGTTCAATGAACAATGAACTGCAGCGACAGCATGATAACATGGATCCTAAGACCATTCTGAATCACCTACAAGAGTTGTTTGGTGAACAATCCAGAACAGAAAGATATGAGATATCTAAGAAATTGTTCAGGATCAAAATGAGCGAGGGCACATCTGTGCAAACTCATGTGCTCAAGATGATAGAGTGGATTGAGAGGCTTGCTGTGCTGGGCTTTGTTATGAACAATGACCTGAGCATTGACTTAATCCTACAGTCCCTTCCAGATTCATTTTCACAATTCATTATCAACTTCAATATGAACAAAATTGAAGTTTCACTAGCTGAGCTGCTCAACATGTTGAAGACAGCTGAAGGCACTATCCAGAAAGATAAGCCAAGTGTAATGCTTGTTGGTAAGACCAACAAGAAAAGAAAAGCTGGACAGACCTTTAAGAAAGGTAAGCCTAAGAAGCAAGTGAAAAGCAAACCGGCGGCACAAAAGGACAAAGCTAAAGTCAATGATAAAGGTCAGTGTTTCCACTGCCATAAAGAAGGTCATTGGAAGAGAAACTGCAAGATTTATCTTGCAGAAAAAGCAAAGGAGAAGCTTGGTGAGGCTTCAGGTATTCTCATGATCGATCTTAACTTGTCTTATAGAGAATCAACATCCTGGGTATTAGATACTGGATGTGTTTCTCATATCTGCAATAACTTGCAGGTGTTAACAAGTAAGAGAAGATTGAACCGCGGAGACGTGGATCTGAGGCTCGGGAATGGAGTAAAAGTTGCTGCGTTAGCTGTGGGGACAGCAAGACTTCAGATGCCGTTAGGAGACTCTATGGAACTGATAGATTGTTATTATGTTCCAACCATTATTAGGAATATCATATCTATTTCATGTTTAGATAGACAAGGATATTCTATGAAGCTAGAGAATAAAGGTTGTTCAATTTATCAAGGATACAAATTGTTTGCTTCCGGGTATTTATTGAATGGATTATATTTACTTGATATTTCATATGATGTTTGTCTGGTAAATAATTCTCTTGAACACTTAGATAAGGATGTGAATAAATCGTACCTATGGCATTGTAGACTAGATCATATAAATGAGAACAGGATCATAAGGTTGCAAAAGAATGGATATCTTGATCCATTTGATTATGAATCATTTGCAACCTGTGAAGCTTGTCTCATGGGAAAGATGACCAAAGCTCCATTCTCAGGACATGGAGAAAGAGCTAAAGACTTATTGGAACTAATACATAGTGATGTATGTAGTCCAATGTCCACTCATGCTATAGGTAGTTACTCATACTTTGTTTCATTTACAGATGATTTCTCAAGATATGGCTACATATATTTGATGAAATATAAGTCAGAAGTCTTTGAGAAATTTAAAGAGTTTAAAAACGAAGTTGAGAACCAGACTGGAAAGAGTATTAAAACTCTTCGATCAGATCGAGGGGGTGAATACTTAAGTACAGAATTCACAGAATATCTTAAGGATAATGGTATTTTGTCTCAATGGACTCCTCCCTATACACCTCAGTTAAATGGTGTATCGGAAAGGAGAAATCGTACTCTATTAGATATGGTACGATCCATGATGAGTTATGCCAAACTTCCAATCTCTTTATGGGGATATGCACTGTTGACTGCTGCATATCTGTTGAACAAAGTTCCGAGTAAGTCAGTACCTTCCACTCCATATGAGATATGGAAAGGAAAGAAACCAGACTTTAAGCATGTTAGAGTCTGGGGTTGTCCTGCACATGTCAAAAGACATGATCCAGACAAACTGGATTCCAGGACAGAGAAATGTAGATTTGTGGGATATCCAAAAGAGAGTTTTGGATATTACTTCTGTCAGCCCAGCGATCAAAGGGTGTTTGTCGCAAAAAGAGCTGTCTTCTTAGAGAAAGAATATCTTTCAAAAGAAGACAGTGGGAGCAAGATAGAACTGGAAGAAATTCTAGACTCACAAATCAACACTGGTTCATCTATTGAACCATTGACTCAAGAACTTGTTCAAGATGATACACAAAAGGTTCGCAGATACGGTAGAGTGCCTAAGCAGCCTGAAAGATATGTTGGACATATCGATGAAGGCAAACCAAAAGTGCACTTAAATGAGGATGATGATCCTCAAACCTACCTAGAAGCCATAAATAGTCATGAATCAGAAAAATGGCAAGAGGCAATAGATTCTGAAATTCAGTCCATGTATGCCAGCCAACCAAGTTTGGAACTTGGTTGATCTGCCAGAAGGTATGGTACCTATTGGCAGTAAATGGATCTTTAAAAGAAAGATCGGGGCAGATGGACAGATTGACACATACAAGGCAAGGCTTGTAGCAAAAGGATATCGTCAAAGGCAAGGCATTGACTATGACGAAACTTTTTCTCCAGTTGCCATGATTAAGTCAATCAGAATACTTCTTGCTATCGCTGCATTCTACGATTATAAAATATAGCAAATGGATGTGAAAACAGCATTCCTTAACGGGAACCTTCAAGAAGAGGTGTATATGATACAACCTGAAGGATTCACTTCCAAAGAGCATTCAAGCAAGGTATGCAAGCTGCAAAGATCCATCTATGGATTAAAGCAGGCATCCCGAACTTGGAACTTAAGATTTGATGAAGCAATCAAATCTTATGACTTCATTAAGAATGAAGATGAACTTTGTGTATACAAAAAGGTTAGTGGGAGCGCAGTTACCTTTTTGGTACTTTACGTTGATGACATTCTACTCATTGGGAATGATGTAGGAATGTTATCATCGGTAAAGACTTGGTTATCCAAAAACTTCTCCATGAAAGATTTGGGAGAAGCATCCTATATTTTGGGAATAAGGATCTATAGAGATAGGTCCAAAAGGATGCTTGGCTTGTCCCAATCTATGTACATAGATACCATAGTCAAAAGGTTTGGCATGGAAAATTCAAAGAGAGGCCTTGTTCCTATGAGGCATGGAATTTATCTCTCTAAAGAAATGTCTCCCAAGACACCTGAAGAGAGAGTATACATGGATAGAGTTCCTTATGCCTCGGCAATAGGATCTATCATGTATGCAATGCTATGTACTAGGCTTGATGTGGCACATCCATTAAGTGTCACTAGTAGATATCAGGCTGATCCAGGTGAGGAACACTGGAAGGCGGTGAAATGTATCCTTAGATACTTGAGAAGGACTAAGGATCTATTTCTCGTTTATGGAGGAAACGACTTGGAACTTCGAGGATTTACTGACTCGAGTTTCCAGTCGGATATGGATGACAGCAAATCTATGTCTGGATTTGTGTTTATGTTAAATGGAGGTGCAGTAAGTTGGAAGAGTTCCAAACAGGAAACTACTGCAGATTCGACGACCGAAGCAGAATACATTGCTGCAGCTGAAGCGGCCAAGGAGGCGGTTTGGATGAAGAAGTTCATCTCGGCGTTTGGAGTTGTTCCAAGCATTTCAGATCCTGTTCCATTATTGTGTGACAACAATGGAGCAATAGCTCAAGCAAAGGAGCCAAGATCACATCAGAAGTCAAAGCACATTCTGAGACGATTTCATTTGATTCGTGAGATTATCGCCCGAGGAGATATAGTAGTTGGGAAAGTCTCATTTGAAGATAATGTAGCAGATCCCTTGACTAAGCCATTGTCTCAAAACAATTTAGAACGTCACCTTAAGTCTATGGGACTTAGACACATGGGTGATTGGCTATAGTCCAAGTGGGAGAATGTTAGAATTGGGTGGCCTCAAAGCCAATCATTGTACATTCTAGTTCAGATTATTAATAAAGGCAATTATTTCTTCATTTAATAGTTCTCGCAAACGACTATCGTAATGAAGGTCCATAGACAAATGTATGGGATATTGAATCATAATGAGATCATGATAGTGAGATCAATATCCTAAGGCAATTGTCTTAAATAGTTCTCGATCATAGGATATTTGAGATGGACATTAAATATCCGATAAGATCGACACAAGTTATGTCTGCTCATATGATGAGGGTGAATGATCTCACATTCACTCGTGTGGTGACACTAAGACAAACAAGTGGGTGCTCATTAGAGAATGAGTTCACTGAACAGACCCAAATAAGAATTCCTGGATGGTAATTATACCTATTAGTCAACCAGGGAATTCATTTGTTGCAGTAGCACAGTTGGTCCTTTGACCTGAGTCACCAATGATACTTTGTTTGTGGACCATTGTATCTTGATTCTCTGACTCGTGGACTTTAACCATTAAGCCCACCATAATCGGTCTTTCAGATACAGTGGAAAGCTTGCGAAGGTAATTGAGTGAACAACAAGGGATCACTCACTCTTGGTATAAGACTGGAGAGAGAATGTCCCATGGATGTGTACACAGAAATCCCTGGCCAGGGTCTAATGAAAGAGATGTCTTTCTAGATATTAACTGTATACTGGAATCCATCTGGATAATGCGATAGAGGGTTTGACTATAAAACCATACCCTTGCGTTATCGGGACATTGCATGAGTGAAGGATTATATCTGTGCAGTATCTGCAGACGGAAAGGTTCAATTGAAGGGAACAGTATCCCTTATATCTTCTGGGATCATGAGGTAGTGTTTGGTGCTGTTCATGATCAGAAGGCCAAGTGAATTAATCATCGGATGATAATTTACTTGTTTATTAAATTAATCATTTAACATGTGATGTTTAAATGTTAATTAATAAATATTAAACTCAAGAAACAGTTCTAAGTTTAATGGGCCTGCAACCGGACTGATATATGGGCCTAGAGGGTCACACACATAAGAGTTCTCGTCAGACGGTGAGAGATGTTAAATTTCATGCTTATCTGGGTTTTTGTGAAAAGCTGCAGGATAAACATGAAGATTTAATGGAGAATTATCCAAGGCGAAACTCTTGGATAATCATGAGGATTAACTGTTGTGCTTATCCTGATTTCTATATAAGGAGGGCCAAGGGGGAGTGGTAAAAAGTTAGTTGGACGAATTTTTACTCTCAAGATTCTCTCTCGTCTCTCTCTCTCCTTCTCGGAGTGGATCTGTCTCTCTCCGCGCATGGTGGATCTGAGATCTGGTCGGAGCACTCAAGCTGAGGAGGAAATCGGGTCTGTTGCGGGAACTCATGTGGATACCTCTAGAGATCGTGCGCGTGCGCGATTACCGAGTCGGCATCATCCACGGGAGATTCGAAACCCCGCAAAGGTGAATAATTGTTCTTCCCGCGTTAGTTTTAATGTCCGTTTTACAACCCCAGCAACCGATACAATGGAATCATTTTTATTTCCGCTGCGTTCATGGCGATTCCTTACACTATCATGTATGCCATGCTATGTACACGGCTTGATGTTGCATTTGCTCTAAGTGTTACGAGCAGATTTCAGGCTGATCTTGGCGAAGAGTACTAGAAGGCAGTGAAATGCATCCTTAAGTACTTGAGAAGAACTAAGGATATGTTTCTAGTCTATGGAGGAGGTGACTTGAAACTGCGAGGCTTTACTGACTCGAGTTTCCAGTCGGATCCAGATGATAGCAAGTCTACATCTGGATTCGTGTTTACTTTAAACGGAGGCGCAGTGTGCTGGAAGATTTCCAAGCAAGTAACCACTGCAGATTCGATGACTGAGGCGTAGTTCTCAGCATCTCTGAGCCTGTTCCACTGTTGTGCGACAACAATAGAGCCATTGCGCAAGCGAAAGAGTCGCGGTCTCATCAGAAATCGAAGCATATTCTGGGGCACTTTCACCTTATCAGAGAGATCATATCCAGAGGAAATGTAGTAGTGGAAAGAGTTCCATCCGTCGACAATGTAGCAGATCCACTGACAAAGCCGTTGGCTCAAATTGTGTTTGAGCGTCACCTAGAGTCTATAGGCTTATTGTATAAAGGTGATTGGCTTTAGTCCAAGTGGGAGATTGTTAGTTTTAGGTGGCCTACAAGCCAATCTAACTATGTAAATCTCGTTCATTTATTAATAAAGTGTCATAATATTCATTATGTGTAAATCGCATTAATTATCATTTCATAATGAAATCCGTGAATAAGTGCTATAGTGATCACATTATGATGAGATCATACTAATGAGACTGATCACTTAAACACACATATTCTTAATCGTTCCTAGTCAGAGGATATCCGAGAAGGACATCGGATATCCGGTTAGACTAGTACAGATTACTCCTACTCATATGATGAGGGTGACTGATCTCATAAGTCACTTGTGTGGAGACACTATGGCGAATCTGTAGGTGCTCATTAGAGAATGAGTTCACTAAACTGATCCGACTGAATCGCTGGATGGTATTGTACCTCATTGTCAACCAGCTTGATTCTATTGTCGCAGTTGCGTGGATGGTCCTCGGACCTGAGACACCAAGGACACCTTGTCGGTGGACTTCTGTGTTTTGACCTTGGTTTACGAATCTCTAGCCATGGGATTCTAATATGCCAAGGATTGGGTACAGCGGAATACCGTCGAAGGGAATTGTGTGTCAATAAGGAATCATTCGCTCTCGGTACTTAGAGAGAGAATGCTCTAGGAAGGATACGCGAAAGTCCCTGGCCAGGGCGGACGATAATATCATGAAAGGAGTTTTCCGATATTGATCAGCGGCATCCAATCCAAGTGAGTCGACCGGTTAGGGTTTGACAGCTCGCCATACCCTGAGTTGACTCGAGAGCATTGTACGAATGAAGGATTATATCCACACGGTAACTGTCGGCGGAAAGGTTCCAAGAGTGGGTTACTTAACCCCAATACCTTCCGGGTTCACGCGGTGTTGCTTGGCACCCAACGTGATTGGAGGCCCGGTCGAATTCGATGTGCGACCTCAATTCGATTGATTAATTAATTAATAAAGGGTTATTAATTGAATAATAAAGCCAGTGAGGAGTCACTGGGCTTGTTGGGCCATTAACTGGACTGGTACTTGGGCCTAGAGGGTCACACGCAAATGATTCTCAAGGCGATGGATGAATAAGTGAGTTTTATACAAACCGGGGGTTTTTATGAAAAATCGCGCGGTTAGTATAAAACATAGCGAACGGGCTGAGCATGCCAAGCTGCTACTAATCCTAGCCGCCCCTCTTCTGTTTCTCTCTCTCTCTGGCATCCAGACAGATCCAGATCTGCTCCGCCGCTTCTCCGAATCCCGTTCGACGGAAAATCGTCCACGCGTTGCGGCGACCGGCGGAAGTTTCGTGGGCTGCGAAGAACGAGGAACGTGAGGATATCCGTTGCGGGGAGGATCGCGTGGACTTCGCTAGAGGCCGGGCGCTTGCGCGGCTTGCGGTGTCGCACCGACGGAACCAAACGGTTGCGGATTCGAATCCGCACACGGTGAGAATCGATTATTCGATAATCATAAGTTTTAGTCTTTTGAAACGGGAAAACGGATCGCTATTTTATTTTATTTTCTACTGCATGAGTGATCCGGAGAAACCCGAGAAAACCCAACACTTGGGTACCACTTGGGTTGGGCTGACCCATTTACTATCCGATATGGGGTAAATGATACCTGCATCCAGCCATTTCACAACTTCCTTCTTCACCACTTCTTTCATATTGGGATTAAGCCGCCTTTGCATCTCTCGACTGGGCTTAGAATTCTCTTCTATATAGATATGATGCATGCAAATGGACGGACTTATTCCTTTCAAATCTGCCACCGACCATCCAATGGCACCCTTGTGGTCTTTGAGGACCTTGGTTAATTAGGCCTCCTGCGGCGATGTGAGATTTGCCGCAATGATGACCGGGAGAGTTTGGTCCGGGCCCAAAAAGATATACTTGAGAGACTCAGGTAATGGTTTGAGTTCAAGCTCAGGAGGGTCCTCTAAGGATGGCAAAGTGGGCTCATATTGTAAGGCTGGTAAAGGTTCAACCTTGGGCCAAGATGTTAATGGGCCGGACGAATCCTTTAAAATATTGACTTCCTCCAAAAGGTCATATGTGGACATCTCATTTTCTTCAACCAGATTATCCAAGATATCAATAGTATGGCATTCTTCTTCATGATCTGGGTATTGAGATGCTTTGAAGACATTAATCTGGACCTTTTGACCCCCAAATGAAATGTCCATTATGCTAGTTTCACAATTTATATTAGCTTTGGCAGTGGCTAAAAATGGACGACCTAGGATGATCGGAGTGTGAATGAGTTCCTCAGGTAATGCCATATCCAGAATAAGAAAATCCACGGGAAAATAGCAATCATGAACCTTCACAATAACATTCTTAATTAATCCCCGTGGAGTCTTCACAGACCTATCAGCCAACTGCAAGATGATGGGTGTGGGCTTTAATTCCCCGATATCAAATTTCTCATAAATGGCTGTTGGCAAGAGGTTCACACTAGTACCTAAATCCAATAAAGCTCTATCAAATGTAACTCCAGTTAAGTCACATGAAATTAGAGGCGCTCCAGGATCCTTTAACTTCTTGGGTAAATGATTCATCACAATCGCACTTACATCTTCTGAAAGCCGAACCTTTTCGGGTGCCATTCTAGATTCTCTTCGTGGAGTACATAATTCCTTGAGAAACTTAGCATAAGCTGGCACATGCTTGATGGCATCGAGGAGTGGAATATTAATTTGGACTTGTTTGAATAAATCCAACAACTCCTCATTCTGGGCCAGTTTCTTTCTGACATTGGGCTTCGCTAACAAGGCATTAGGAAATGGCACCCTAGGTTCATAAGAATTTGGGCCTTCATCTATCTTCCCTTTTTCTTTCAGATCCTCTTCCAACTTTTCCATGTTGGGCGCAGCTTCACTCTCACTTTCAATTTTCTGAGGCCCATCAGTGGAACCTTTGGCTAACTCTCTATCTGCATGTGGTTTTTCTAAACTTCTCTCCCTCCTAAGGGCCGAAATGGCTTTAGCATTCTCAAATTGCGGCCCTTTAGGTTGTGGTAATGGGCCAGGCTGAGGTAAAAGGCCCGATTGCTGTGGAAAACCTAGAGGTTGATTCCTTGGATTGACAATGGGTTGACTAGGAAGTTGACCCACTTCTCTTCTCATCGTAGCCTCAGCTAGTTGGCCCATTTGACTTTCCAACTTAGCAATGGATTGTTGCTGGGTCAAAATCGGTTGTTGGAGTTGAGTGAATTTGTCATCAAAGTTGGGCTGAGGAGGTTGTTGTTAAGTGGGTGGAGGATGGTATTGGGTTGGTTGTCCAGATTGGAATGAATGGTAGTGGGCCGGTTGACCTGATTGGAATGATTGATAATGGGCCGGTTGAGAAAACTGGGCTTGAGATCCCCTAGCCTGAACATTTCCATAGAAATTAGATTGCGGTTGAAATGAATTATGTGGCTTTTGGGCTTGATGCATGGGAGGATTGGTTATTGGTAATGGAGCCTGCTGATTCTTCCAAGAGAAATTAGGGTGGTTTCTCCAGCCAGGATTGTAAGTATTTGAGAATGGATCATTATTGGGCTTGGAGAATCCTTGGGCAGCCTGAACTTGTTCTTGAATGAATGGTGGAAGTTGGGCTGCAGTTGGGCATTCATTCACTTGATGGGTTGGACTTGCGCATAAGGCACAAATGTCATGATTAGCAGAAGATGGGCCTTCATATAGACTAGATTGTGTTGGGTAAGTAGGCTCTTGCTTGTTTAAGGCCAAGAGTTAGTCTAGTTTCTGGGCCAAGATGTCTACCTTATCAAATTTCTGATTAAACAGATTTATGTCCATTCTGGATTCGGGTGTTAGTTTAGGTGGCCTACAAGCCAATCTGACTATGTAAATCTCGTTCATTTTATTAATATAATGGCATAATATTCATTATGTGTAAATCGCATTAATTATCATTTCATAATGAAGTCCGTGAATATGTGCTATAGTGATCAGATTATGATGAGATCATACTAATGAGACTGATCACTTAAACGAACATATTCTTAATTGTTCATAGTCGGAGGATATCTGAGAAGGACATCGGATATCCGGTTAGACTAGTACAAATTACTCCTGCTCATATGATGAGGGTGACTAATCTCATAAGTCACTTGTGTGGAGACACTAAGGCGAATCTGTAGGTGCTCATTGGAGAATGAGTTCACTGAACTGATCCGACTGAATCGCTGGATGGTATTGTACCTCACCGTCAACCAGCTTGATTCTATTGTCGCAGTTGCGTGGATGGTCCTCGGACCTGAGACACCAAGGACACCTTGTCGGTGGACTTCTGTGCTTTGACCTTGGCTTACGAATCTCTAGCCACGAGATTCTAATACGCCAAGGATTGGGTACAGCGGAATACCGTCGAAGGGAATTGTGTGTCAATAAGGAATCATTCGCTCTCGGTACTTAGAGAGAGAATGCTCTAGGAAGGATGCGCGAAAGTCCCTGGCCAGGGCGGACGATAATATCGGCAAAAGGAGTTTTCCGATATTCATCAGCGGCATCCAATCCAAGTGAGTCGACCGGCTAGGGTTTGACAGCTCGCCATACCCTGAGTTGACTCGAGAGCATTGTACGAATGAAGGATTATATCCACGCGATAACTGTCGGCGGAAAGGTTCCATGAGTGGGTTACTTAACCCCAATACCTTCCGGGTTCACGCGGTGTTTCTTGGCACCCAACGTGATCGGAGGCCCAGTCGAATTCGATGTGCGACATCAATTCGATTGATTAATTAATTAATAAAGGTTTATTAATTGATTAATAAAGTCAGTGAGGAGTCACTGGGCTTGTTGAACTATTAATTGGACTGGTACTTGAGCCTAGAGGGTCACACGCACATGATTCTCAAAGCGATGGATAAATAAGTGGGTTTTATATAAATCGGGGGTTTTTATGAAAAACCGCGCGGTTAGTATAAAACATAGCGAACGGGTTGAGCAGGCCAAGTTGCTACTAACCCTAGCCGCCCCTCCTCTGTTTCTCTCTCTCTCTGGCGTCCAGACAGATCCAGATCTCCTCCGCCGCTTCTCCGAATCCCGTTCGACGGGAAATCGTCCTCGCGTTGCGACGATCGTTGCGTCGACCGGCGGAGGTTTCGTGGGCTGCGAAGAACGAGGAACGCGAGGATATCCGTCGTGGGGAGGATCGCGTGGACTTCGCTAGAGGCCGAGCGTTTGGGCGGCTTGCGGTGTCGCACCGACGGAACCGAACGGTTGCGGATTCGAATCCGCACACGGTGAGAATCGATTATCCGATAATCGTAGTTTTTAGTTTTTCCGAAACGGGAACGGATCGTTGTTTAATTTTTATTTTCTGCTGCGTGAGCGATCCGGAGAAATTCCAACATCGGGCTCTCCATAGGCCTTGAGTTCGTACATTCCAGTCCGTTTAGATGGCCCAACGGACCTCTCATAAGATGATAATGAGGCATGGTTGATGGAATTTTCACTTAACATCTCAAAAAGATCATAGGCCGCGTCTTCATTTTTCATCATAAATGCTTGGACAATTTGCCATTTTGAAAGCCCATGATGAGGGCATTTCCTAAGCAGTCTTTCCCAAGATTCATGGATCAATTCCCCAGGGGTTTGGGTAAAACTCGTGATGGCCCTTCTCATGGTATTGGTCTGCCCTATGGGATAGAACTTCTTGAGAAATTCTTTCTGCATTTCTTCCCATGTCCTAATGGGCCTTCGTATAGTTCCCAACCAATATTTAGCCTTGTCCTTTAATGAAAAGGGAAATAAGGTCAACTTAAGGCCATCATCGGTGAAATTCTGGATCTTCACAGTGGAATAGATTTCTAGAAATTCATCCAGATGCTTATAAGGATCTTCATTAGTATTCCCATAAAAGGATGGGAGCATCGGAATGGTGCTAGATTTAATTTCATATTGATTGGCTGGATTCTGAGGAAGATGAATACAAGATGAAGGTTGATATCGATTTGAAATGAAATAGTCCTTCATTTGCTTTAGTGGGTCCTGATTATCAGCCATTTGATCTTGTGGTGGATTTCTTTGATGTAGGATTCTTTCTATTTCAGCAAATGGTCCTAGAAGGTTAGGGTTTTGAGATCTCCTACCTTGCATACACTTGGACTGATGGAGAGAGGATGGATTTGAATTTTGTTTTCTATTTCTTATTTTTTTTTTAATGCAAACAATTTTGACAAACAAATTATCCTAATGATCTAATGTGAACCTAGACTCTCTATATGAATTTTCTTACAAGGTGAATGGAGTCCACCTCAAGTTACAACCACAACCAAACAACGGCCAGGTAAGAGGTGGGGTAGTGGGAGGCTCCCCCTACTTCCGTAGGGACCTAATTAGAGAACCACTTTCCCGCTTAGGCGTTTGCCTTTTTAACCTCTAGCCTAGACACCGTTGCCAAAAGTGGAGGCAACCCGAAATTTAAACCACTCATGGTGTAAACCCTAGATTCTCTTTCGACTTGTTTTTAATTGGATTAGGAAATGCCAATGCAAGGAAGGTGATTTGTGGGCTAAGGAAGGGTGATCAAATCCCTACTTTATGTGGTTAAAGTTGTTGCCTTTAAAGTCTTTTTGAATGAAATACAAGACAATAAGCAAATCAATGCAGGGTGTGTCGATGCAATCATGAATGACTTGCTAAAATTGAAACACGTACCTTTCCCCCGCAATCTTCAACAATTTATGGAAATAACTGTGCAAGGAAACTAGCTGATACTTTCCTAAAATGATGAATGCCTAGCATGGAAGGTTTCTAATCTTGAAATGAAGGTTTTTAAATTTGGATGTTCTTCTTTTGTTTCTTTTTTTTTAGTTAATGAAAACCTATCTAAACTAGAAACTACAAAAATGGAAACTAATTAAAGTAAGGAAATTGAAACATAGAAAGTTGGAACACACTTACCATGGTTTCACTTTCCCTTTTTTTTTTTTCAATATACCTGCAAAAATAAGAAAAATAAGGTTAGCTAAAGATTAATTACACTAAATCCAAGATAATCAAAATTAAAAATCTAACTCCCTGGCAACGGCGCCAAAAATTGATCGTTCCAAATTGTGTGTCGTTAACCGCTCATAAGAACGTTCAATCTAAATTTATTCGGCTCATGCAAATTAGATTTTGAAAATTAATAATGGTGAGTCCGAGTCGATCCACAGGAGGTTAAATTTTTAACTTTGAAAACTTTGGATTTTGATTATCTAAAACAAATGAGGATTTGAACTGACTAATTAATTACCTAATTAGATAAAAAACTCAATTAGCTAAAAATACCCAAGACAAAAAAAATGTATCTAATTCTGTGAACTACTTTCAGAATTTAAACACAACCACACATGGAGAATAAACGACACTTAGCTAACAAGAGCACCGCTATTTAACTATTTGCAAATTTAATAAAATATCATTAATTATCTAAAAACCTGAAATGAACTTACAAAATTCTTAGTTGTACTATCTTAATAAATAATTAAATCTAACCAAGCAACTAACTAATAACTAAAAGAAATAAACATGCAGCAAATAGAGGCTCCTGGCAGGTAGGTCGGCACAGCAGGTGGCAAGGCGTTGGCTTGGTGGAGGACCAGTTTGGGTGCGCTGGTGGACGGTGCAGCATGCATGCATGGGGCTTGCTGGCGCGTGCAGGTGGAACTGATGCTGGCGGCTGGGGCTGCTGGCTGGTGAAGCGCGTGGATGTGCAGCGCCGACGCTTGCTGGTACACCGCTGCGTGGAGGAGCTTCAAGCATGCGTGGAGGAGCTGGAGCTCTGCCGCGTGGACGTGCACCGGGAGCATGCACGAGTACGTGCAGGTGAGCGTGGGATGTGCGTGGGAACCAGAGAGAGAGACCGAGAGAGGGAGTGGGGAATAGATTGCGGGAATAAGGGAGAGAAAGAGAGATCGAGAGAGAGAGATCTGTGGAGGGAGAGAAAGAGAAGCTGGGCAAGAGGTGAGGAAGAGAGAGGCGACGAGGGAGACGTTGAGAAGAGGGAGAGAGAACCGGAGAGAAAGAGGAGAGAGGCTGCGGAGGGGGTTGGAGAAGGAGCCGAAATACGCTGTGGGAGAGGAGTTGGAAAAGGAGAAGAAGAGGAGAGCGTGCGTGGGGAAGCTGGGAAAATCTGAGAGAGAGAGGAGGATAGGTCGGCTGGGAAACTCCAGAAGCAGGAGGACCCAATGAAGTCGAATTTATCGAAATTCGAACACTAGACCTCCTCCAAATTTCCGGAAACTCCACCAACTGCACTACATCATCGGCATGTCCTATTCACATAAAATAAATATAAATTAGCACATTATCATAAAAATATCATTATATTTATTTATTTTATCTCGGTTTTGTCGAAAAACCGCAAATGCGCTATACTCCATTAATCACATGAAATGACGATATTTTTAAGTCAGAATTTGACGAAATTGGTACTGTTGGACTTGATACGCAATTATCTATCATTTCATGCTATTTTACAGATAAAAACATGAGTATGATGCGTTTGATTGCCTTTAAATGATCAATTTAACATTTTATCATGGGGCTGGGGCATGGGTTCTTGTTTCGCGTCGAGCTTGCTCGACGCGGTTCAAACGGCGTCCAGCAAGGTGGACGCGTTTTAGGTTGTGCCACGTGGGTTGGTTTTGAGCCGCGAGAATACGGCCCCGGTCTTATCGTCTGAATGACGTCTTGTATAGACGACGCCATTTAGAGTACGGCCTTGGTTTATCAATGTACGGCCCGGACTTGTCGTCTGAATGACGTCAGTCATGGACGACGCGTTTTACCTAGTTTCGGTTTGACCCCACGAACCCTCCCTCCTTTCCCTCATTCTCTCCATTCTCTTCTCTCTCCTCTCTTCCCTCCGACCCTCCGGCTCCCTTTCCCCCTTCTCCTTCCTTTCCTCTCCCCATTCCTCATCTCCCTCCACTCCATTAACCTCCCAACTTCCTTCACTACCACCACCACTTCCTCCGCAGCGCATCTCTCTCCGGATGGCGGCCAACGGCCCGGTGAAGTAACGGCGTCCGTACCGGCGACGGCATGTGGCGAGGCGGGTTGGCGGCTTGGAGCTCGGAGGAGTTCGAGTAACCAGTAGGGTGACGATCCCCGTTGTATTTTGTTTAAAACCATGTTTTTTCCCGCTTTGGAGCATGTTTAGGAGATTTTTGGGGTAAAAATACTAATTCTATGTAATGAAGAATTGTGGGTTTTTATTGGGTATTTAGGTTCTCCTCCCTCTCTATTTTTATGATGGTTTGTGAGAATTTGGGGGAGAAATCCCGTTTTGGAATTCAGAGGAGCCCAGAGGAGAACCTATCTGTCAGGGTTAAAAGGCGTATGGGGACAACGACGCCATTTAAAAGGCGTCTGGGGACAACGACGCCATTTAAGGCGACTTCCACCCACGACGCCATTTAACCCCAGATAACAGATTCTGTCTCTAGATTGAATAGTGTCCAGAGACAGCGACGCCTTTTAAACGGCGACTTCCGTGCACGATGCTTTTTAAGTTCAGACCACCCCGAGGCTTGTCTCTGTTTCTGTCATTATTAGGCGACCAGGGACAGCGACGCCTTTTAAATGACGACATGTTAAATGACGTGTTTTAGGCCTTTTTTCGAGACCAATTTTCACATGAACTAGTTTAGGAGTCTTGAATGACGTCGGCCTTTTTCAAGACAAAATCTCATTAATTCCTACAATTAACATGTGTTTACGATGATAGATAGTTTGGTTAATTACATACTTGAGGACGATGATTTCTACGTGATCGGATCGCACCGTGTTGCATTTTGTGCGATCGTGGACCTAAAGTGACAGTTGTTAGTGCTTAGGCACCCTGTGTCAGTGTGGGAGTGACACGGCGCTGATGTGGGAGTGGTGGGGTGACACCTAGAGAGAAGGTCACCTGGTGTACCCGGGGTATAGCTAGTACCGGTGTGAGAGTGATACATTCGGAGTGTCACTCGTGCTGGGGGAAGCAGAACCACCTTGAGCCAAGTAAGGCCGGAGTAGCCAGTGTGCTATCCTAAGGGTTGTTGTTTGGTCTCAGCGGGTCGGTGTTTCCCGTGTTCGGCCGTGTGACTTGGGTGTTTAGCCGAGATGCTAGTTGTGGACTCCATGGTAGTTTCAGAATCGTACATGTTACTGTTATAAATGCATGTGTTTTATATCGAAATCTAGGAATTGTGTTACTACTTTATTTAGTTAAATTACCTATATTTGTGTACTGTACTTGTGGGTGTGTGAGTGGGTGGTGGGGATCGAAGGATCCCTACTGAGTCTTTTTCAATGAGACTCACCCCCTGCGGTTTTCAGGTGAGGGTTCCAAGCAGGCGTAGCGAGGAGAGTGTTGCCTTGGGTTGCACGCTAGCAGCCGCTGTTCCAGAGTATGCCCCGATGTAGTTGTTATTTCCTTTTTTTTGGCCTGTACGCTTAATTATTTCTTTTTCAGTTGGAGTATGTAATTATTTGCTGAGTCGAGTCGAATTGTAATAATTTTTAATTTCTGCACTTCCTTTACAATTCGATGTGAAATGGATGTTTAGCTTAGTGTTGTATATTTTTTAGGGAAAAAATGCACTTGATCTTGATTTTTTATTTAGATTTGTTATTTGTGCGCTCTACGTGACTCAATCAGATGAATGCATAGTTCTTCGACCCGATCCCGCTACCCATAAATAGAATAGCGTTAATTACATCCTCCTAAGAGGAAAATCCTTGATTAATCGTCGGAAGAATAGAATAAGACCTTTTGAAATGATAAAAGTAAGATATACAAGATTGCATTCGAAAAATGAATGAATTTCAGTTTTTATTTGAGAAGAAAACTCATTTTTTAGTTAAGAGTTGAGTCTACGCAAGACTTGATTTATTGATTCTTATTGATGGATAATGAAGAGACATTTTTTAGTCTTTTTGGATTCATTTATGTGGATGCATTCAAGATTTGTTGAATTTTTATGTTTGGAAGTAAACATGAAGTTGAGTCTGTACAAGGATGCGCAGACTCATTTATTACTAATGAGAATGCTTGTATTTTATTTTGATTTTTGATTTGTGAGAGGATTGAAGATCTTTTTTATGGTATTTTGATTGAAGTGGATGACATTTTTTATCAAGGAAGTCTAATAAACATTTCTTATTGTGTTTTTTCAGATTTGAAGTGAAGAGACTTTATATTTGATTTGTAAGGTATGGAAAAATGTTTCTTATGTTTTCTTGTTTGGTTTGAGTAAAAAATGCTTCAAGGATTTATGTTTTGGATTTATAAGTTTTGAAGGATGAGCAAGATGTGCAAGTTTAATTGAAATGAGATTTCTTTTAGGTATTTTTTATGTTTTGCAAAAGGGCAAAAATGAGTTTTATTTGATTTTTTGATTTATAGGAAGTATTTTGTTTTATCTTAGGATTTTTTATTTAATTTTAAAGGAATTAAAGTTGAAAAGTTTGGATTTTCACAATTGGGGGTTGAGTCTGCGCAATGTAGCGCAGATTCATTTGTCACCAGTTTGTTTTGAGTTGTTTTTTACATTTTTTCAAGAACAACTTGGTGTTTTTCTTTGATTTCCTAATAGATAAGAATAAACTTGATTTTTAGAGGGTTTTAGATCATCTTTTAGTGGTCGGGATGTTGATTTTTTATTTTTTGTGAATTTCAGGACTTAGTCTGCGCCAGGATGCGCAGACTCAAGTCTGAACTTAGAATTTTTTGTTTGTGAGTTATTTTATTGGATTTTTTGGTCGGATAACTTGATTTTATGTTTTTTTTGGTGATGATTTACAGATCTGGAGCTGCGAGCATGATATAGGGGCCAAGAGATGAGGTTTTGGCCTTGAGATTGATGCGTAGACTCAAGTTTAAAGAGGATTTTGACCAAGATTCTTAAAAAGATAGAACCTCCTGAGGTTGAGGGAATTTCCAAGAGTTTCAAAGTGCTGGGAAGCTTCAAAGATCAAGGAGACAAGAAAAATGAGTTTGAGTCTGCGCGAGGGGTGCGCAGACTCAGCTAAACTTGTGATTTTTTGTTTATTTTGAAGGGATTTAGATCTTTTTTGTAAATGGATGTTTATTTAAATGACATGAAGTGTTTGATATATGATTATGAGTGATTTGAGCAATTTGATTTATTGTTTAGTTGATTTTTTCTCTTGAAATGAGCTTATGAAAGGTGTGCAGACTCAACTTGAGTTTGGAATTTTGTGTTTATTTAAAATAGAAGATGGCTATATTAAACCTTTTTTTGAATGAATTAACTTTAATTATTTGAGTTATTGAACCGTAAATGAGGTTATCAGTCCATGCAAGGCATCTTTGACAGTTTTGAGTTGAGTCTGCGCAGACTCAGAACAGTGGCGCATACTCAAGCCTGAAAATTGATTTTTTGAGTTTTCTGCACAGTTCAAACTGCAATTAAATCCATCAAGGGGTTAGTTTCAACCATTAAAATTAGAATATGAAATCCGGAGTGGAGAAAAATAGATTGTACCCCATTCCCAATCAAATTTCCATGGTTATAAGTGCACAAACTCAAAATCTGAACATAATTTCAGGTTTATACCTCTTTCCACTTGAAGTGATGCAAGAATCACCACAAATTTGGGGAGGATAACACTGAGAAATCTCAGAATTTGAGTATGGCTACATAAAGCCTTTTCAAGGAGTGGTTCTTATGTGGATTTCTTCAAATGACATGATTTCTTTATGTTTATCCTATTCTTCTTGGATCATTTTATAAAGCATTGAAAATGCTTAATATAATGATTTCAAGTTGAATTTCAACCTTTCATTAGGAAAACCAATCAAAGGTTTAGGATCTTCATGAAGGATCATGGCATGAAGGGACCCGAAGGACCAACTCCCTTAAAGGGATATGTAATGGCTAATAGACCATAAGGATGGCTGTAAAGGGGGGCGTGCCGAGCATCCAACCACTCACCCAAAGGGTGCCCTTAATGCCTTCAAGATGTAAGAAAAACCCATAAGGGGTAATCCAAAGCATCTCTACATTTGGGGAGCAAGGAACTCCACCAATTTCCCTAGAGGATCACATGTAGCCATAAACCATGGAGGTGGCTATAATGGGGGACGTGCCGAACATCCAATCACTAATCCAAAGGGTGCCCTTAATGCCTTCAAAATGAAAAGGTTATCCATAGGGAATCACCCATTTCATTTCTACATTTGGGGAGCAAGGAACTCCACCAACCCATTGGGACCTCGGGACATATCATCTAAATGAACCCATAGAAATGGGAACACAAGAATGATGTTCTTGTAGGTGCTTAGAATGACCGTGTGATTAACATGAAAAATCTATGTTGTTTAGTGTAAACTAACCTATTAAAAACAGCAACTAAATGCAGTGATCGTCAGAAACTTTTAACTAAAAAGTTTCAAAAGAGATATGATCGCCTACCTGTTCAAACACGGAAGATTGAGTCCTTGGTTCTCCTTCCTCAGCCGGCTGAAGAAAGAGAGCCCTTTCTTTGCTTTTTGTTCTTGCTGTTGAATTTGAGGTTGAGGATCGTCCAGAAGTCTTTCTGGCTTTGTGCTTGATTTCCCCTTTTGAATCTCTCGTTGTTGTTGAGTGCAGCAGAGACAGAAACAGAAAACGAAGAAACAATGACGATGAGAATTTAAGTAGAAGCAATATCCAAACTAATCATGATTTTGGACATATTTAAAACAGCAAACTTACTTGTTGAGTGGCTTTGAAACCCCTTTAATCAAGTAGATTTTGAAAAATTATGCTGTGGTGTGTGTTTGCATGAAGTGAATGAAGAATGGAATTAATGAAGATGTAGTAATGAAAAACTTATGCCCAATCGGTTGAAGCTTTAAAAGGATGAAGATCTTGAAAGGACGCCGACTTCTGGAAATGGCAGCGCTCCGGCGTTCCGACGTTGTGCTTCGATCTTCAACTTGCTATAATAACGCTATGGCTCAACTCAACTCAATTCTCTTCTCTTTTTTTTAACTCTTCAACATACGAGGTATTTATAGGCATTTCTTGCGTTCGAGATTAACATAGAAAAATCCAAGATTTATCTATCTTAACCGATAGATAAATACTGATTAATTCATCTTTATCTGTAATTATCTAAAACGCGTCCACCTTGGATGACGCCTTTCAGATTAATTAAGATAAGGATAAATATCCGGGAAAACTTATCTTTATCTTTATTAGCTAAAACGCGTCCACCTGTATAGACGTCTTTTAGCCTAATTAAGATAAGGATAAACATCCGGAGGGGAAGTTAAAATCACTTAGGAAACTTAAAACGCGTCGACATTACCAGACGCCTTTTAGTTAATTAAAATTCAAATTTAATCGTTAAAATAAGAATAAAGTCTAAATGGCGTCCACTTGTGTAGACGTCTTTTAGAATTCTTCATATTTTAACTCAAATTTGAGCTAAAACCAATTCAATTGATTAACTTAAACACATCTGTTAAACCCGACACTTAAAAAGATTAATAAAAATTAATCAATGATTAATTATCAGACCATTTCGAGGCATTATTGTATGATATGAAATTTACTCGAAATGACGTCAAAATTAGCGTGTCTACAGCTGCCTCACCTTGGCATTGTCTTTGCAAGGGAGTGAAATAGAATGGAATGTACTGAAAAGGTGATGCCAAGGTGTGATGAGACACGCTCTTAACATCACATGACTGGAATTTTTCTCAAAATTATCAATGAAGATAGTTCAATGAAATCAATGGAATCAATCCTGTCTGGATGAGGTAGACAAGGAAATAAAATAAGGTCGATCAACCTCCTCGGAGTGGGAAGTACCCCAGGTCATAGACACTACAGGTTTCATCATGGGGAGCGTTTGCCAGCCAATGTGGACGTGCTACAGCCATGATGGATCTTAAAAGAAAACAAGAATATTGGATAAAGAATCCAATCAAGGATAGAATTCCAAGGATATCTTTAAGCGAACCTCAAAGATAATCAAGATACTCAATTCGGAATGGAATATTTCATATCATGTTGGAGTTATTTGATTAATGGTCTGAAACTTAATCAGTAATTAATTCTTATTACAATGATTTCAAAGTCCTACATGATGCATACTGGGCTAAAAGAAAAATATAAAGTCAAATAAAATATAAATTAATCAAAGATAATATTGTTAAATTGTTACTAATGAGTCAAGACACCAACTCTTGTAATTCAGTGCTAAGCCGAAGCTTGTTTATACACGCACCGTTTCACAAAAAAAATGGAACCATCGTCCTCACTAATTAACAATCCAACGGCCTATCCGTGCGATTAAGAATCCTCTGGAATTATCACTGTTTTTTTGTTGTAGGGGAACTCAAATTCCAGTTTCATCAAAACCACAAGGTCCTTGATATACTCTAATAAATATTTATCATATAGTAATGCAAATGATTTACATGGAAGAGTACAAGGGTAGAAATAACCGTCTTTTTAGCCACGGTCGGGACTTGAATTCCACAGTGGGATTTTCTTGACATTTCCAGCTTTACTCAGGCTTTCTTGAATTTCCTGCAATCAAAATTATTAATAATTCCAAACAAATATTCAATTTAAACATTAAAATCCACAGGATTTCGGGGAAAATAGTAGGTTTGCTAAAACGCGTCGTGTCGAGCAGACGCCATTCAACTTCGAAACGCGTCCTGTCTCCTAGACGCCTTTTAATCGCAGAAACATGTTTCTGGTTGTTCTCTACCCGAACTCCAACTCTATCAATGCACATCCCTTTTCTAATCCGGAAAAGGTCTACTTAGGATCGCAATCCCTCCTATATAAACATCCTTAGGTTATTCCCAAGCAATCCTACCATAATCCAAAGATCCAAAGGAGAGTTTTCTTCCAAATTTTCAAGGTTTCTTCAAGGTTTTCAAGCTTCCCAAGCTTCAAGAAGGAGGAACTTCGAAAAAGGGAGATGGATTCCTCAAACAAGAAGATGAAGATGTCTCTAGAGAAGTTTGCAGACATAGAGAATCATCTCAATGGAAGAAATCCCAATCTTCAAGTAAGTCCAATCAACTTTCTTTTCATGTCTTCCATCATGCTCTTCATCAAACTTCATCAAGTTCCCTTTTTATTTCTCTTTCAGACCTACCCCATGTTTCCTGGCCTAAGAAAGTTCACGTCTCTCCCTTGGATTCGTAAACTTGCAAAAAGTGTTAAGCTTTCTATGCAAGTGTTCATATCCAAGTGGGATCTTCAAGGACTTGTAGTGCTTGCCAAGAATTACAAAAGTGCGAACGTAGACTGGGCGGCTATGGGCGCCTTGATCGAGTGGTGGCATCCCCAAACTCATACGTTCTTCTTCCAAGATTTCGAGTGCACAATCCTTCTAGAAGAGGCGGAACTCCTATTAGGTCTCCCAAAGACCAGAGACAACAGAGACAAGATAGCCTTGACAAAAGAGAGAATCACCGGTCAACAATTATTGACATCGATTATGAAGGATCCTTCAGAAGCTAAAGGATGTCTCACCAAGAAGGGGATCAATCTTGCAAAACTAGCCGAGTGGACTCTTTATGAAATTGAAGATCTAAGGGAGGATGAGGCAGAAGATGTAACGAAAGCTCTCGTTACATGCCTTGCCGGTGCCTTATTCTTTCCTGCATAGGATAACATCTTGGAAGATGATCAAATTAGTGCTATTTGCGCAATTTTCGAAGGTAAATCCATTAGCACTGCTCTCTTAGCATATCTCTACAGTGGGCTTTCTGCGGCTTCTGTGGGTCGTCCTCCATATGGATGCATGCTACTCTTTGCCTTGTGGGTTGAACTTCACTTCAAATTCGAGCATAGCAAGAAAAGGCCTCTGAATCCATCTCAGATCTTCTTGAATAGTCCAATTCATTGCATTGCTAATATTGTAAAGTTCAATGAGTACATGGTCAACAAGGTTCCAAAACTCAAGACCCGAGCCGATTGGAGAGAGTATTTGAAGCTCATGACGTCCGACATATTCGACTCGTCCCCTCTTGCTCTTGTTGGAAAACCAGTTTGGGTGCGCCGTACAGCAGGAGCAGACCTCAAGTTAATTGGAGCCACTGAATTTGTGTTGTACAATCCACACCGGTGCCTTACTCAACTTAGCTTGGCCCGTCGTGAGTTTCCTGAATTCTCTCCCACACTTCCAATCAAGAAGCGCGACTTGGAATCCGATGAAGATTATGAAGCCATACAAATCATCATTACTCTATGGAACCTTGGCTTCAGTTATCGTGTAAGATCCTCTAAAGACAGAGATAAAGGATTGAAATTTCCTTATCTTAAGGGTCTTCATGATATTCTCCCTTGAATGTCCTCTTTCTCTTTTTGATTTTGATGTAATAAAGATTGATTCCATTGAATAAAGATTGATTTTTCATGCCTTAGAATCTTTCCCCAACTTTCTGTGATGTGCACATGATTTTTCCTTAAGTAAAAACCTGATTTTTCCTAAAAATTCAACAATTCGGATTCTGTAAAATGTAAAACGCGTCCACTCAGAAAGACGCCTTTCAAACTAAATTCTTTTCCAGAAATTCAATTTAATCCTTAAAAACCCGATTTAAGATTAAAACGCGTCTATATGTGTAGACGCCTTTAAACTCTTTCTCCTACTTTTCTCCAGGACTCTGCCATTAATTCCATAATTAATTCCCTGAAACGCGTCAAGTAATCAATGCGCCTTTCATGATTTTCCTGTGTACGGCTCTGAACAGAACCTGAAACGCGTCCATATAAGTGGACGTGTTTCAACCAATTCAAACAACTGTCCTTTGCCGCCTCAACTTATGCCCCCTAAAACGCGTCTGTCTGAGTAGACGCCTTTCACCCTTTTCGTTACAGACCCGCGAAGGCCCTCCTTTCTTCCTCACTTTCACAAAAATCTTCTCTCTCCTCACCGAGCTCCGCGATCTCTCCGGTGATCTCACTCCTTTCTCTCTCAAAACTCCTTCTCTAGAGCTATGTAACACGGTGAAGGATCAAGGAAGAAGAAGGCCTTGGCCAAGAGGAGGCGGAGGCAAGAAGAAGAAGCTCCCGAGGAGGTGCCGGCGGCGTTAGCCGAGGCGGCGGCCTTCTTGGAGGAGGAACTCCCTCCACCGGCGCCCATGGCGGTGGAAGAGGAAGAGGAGGGCGACCTCCACACGGTAAGTCTTCTGTGGTTTGAATGGGGTGAGAAAAGAGGGAAGAAAGCGGTTCTTGAAGGAACCCGAAATCTGGACTTGAAAGGCGTCCAGACCAGGTGACGCCTTTCAATAGGCGTCGCCCTGGGTCGACGTCTTTCAATCCAAATTTCGAATTTTTAAAGTAGGTAGAAAATAGGTTTGAATTGCGTCAAGGTATGTGGACGTGTTTTGAAACACGTCTGTGTGTGCTGACGCCTTTCAAAACAGAAAGTGAATTTTCCTGTTTTTATTAATTACTGACCCTATTTTTTTATTTTTTTATGTGCAGGGAGTGATGAGGGCCAGAATTTCATGGGATTTAGTGATAGGGGCGTATAGGGGACTCCCGGATTTTCAGAAGGCGCGCCTGCGCCGGATGGGGTTCGGCGAGATACTAGACATCGAGCCATTTTGGCTCGATCTAGTCCTGCTGCAGGCGCTCAGGGAGCGTTGGCATGCAGAGAGTCGGGCATTTCTGATGCCTTGGGGGCATATGGTCCCCACCTTAGAGGACGTGGCCAGGATCACTGGCCTGCGGGTAGAGGGCCGACCAGTTAGTGGGGTTACTTACCCCAACTATCAGGGATTAGCAGAGGCCTTACTAGGGATAGAGGTATCCAGTATAGGTAGGGAATCTAGGATGGTTCCTAGGGTAGAAGTAGAGGCTGCCCTAGGTCTAGATGAGCCCCGGCGTCGGTCTGACGAGACCCGGGTAGAGTTCAGAGATAGACTAGCCGAGTCATCTTCCTCTGCCTATTGTAGTGACCCGAGTCAGGTAGAGGAGGTAGACAGACAGCTGAGGGTCTTTTTAGTTTTCTTTTTCGGTCGGTTGCTCTTCGGTATGAAGGGCGACCATATCCACTGTAGATTTCTTTATTTATTGGATGACCTAGATAGCTTAGGGGAGTATGCTTGGGGTGCGGCCCTTCTGGCCCACCTGTTCGCAGACCTATCCGCGGTCACGCCGGACCGCGAGACTACTATCAGTGGCTTCTCACCGTTCCTTCAGGTATTAAATGTTTTATTATTTATTCGTGATATGCAATGTGTAATATGCAATGATTTTTCTAACCTATATGTTCATGAATGCAGGTGTGGAGCTACCACTATTTCCTGCTCGGCAGAGCGCGGATTGTTCTTCCGGATGCCGTCCCATTGGCCTGCCGTTGGCAGCTAATTGTGGACACGGCTCCGCAGCACCACCAGCTGACGGCCCTCCGCCGTCAGTTCCTAGATTATCCAGAGCTATTGGTAAGTTTTTAACTTGTTCAATTTTTTTATTAAATGCAATTTTTATTCCTTAAGTGCAATTTATTTATGAATGCATCTAACCTATATGCAGGTGATCTGGCGCCCGTATCTGGGCATGAACGAGGAAGGTCAGCCATGGGTGACGGCTGGCAGGAGGCGATTTGGGAGGCAGATGTGGGTGCACTGCCTCAACGAGATCGAGCCCCTCCGCCTCCGGCTCGTGATGAGGACGTTGGGTCTCCATCAGGAATGGATAGATGAAGAGGTCCCGGAGGGTGTGGGAAGGAGCATGAGGGGCAAGCAATCCCTCACCGACTGGCGTGCCAAGTTCCCGGAGCAGTACGAGGACTGGCACCGTCGGGGCATCAGAGTGGAGTCCCGTGCGGAGAGTAGCGAGGGCTACCTTTAGCAGTACCGGGTCCATTACGCCGACCAGCTGCGGCTCCTCCGACCACTCGATGTAAGTATGCATTCATGCGTCTTTTATTTTATTATTATCTTGATTTATGTTGGTGAATGAATGTATGTATATGTGATTTGCAGGATGCTCGTGATGCGGTCATCATCGACCTCCGGGCCCGCCTACATGATGCTGAGGCCCAGCTCGAACAAGTCCAGAAAGAGCTCTTTGATCTGGTATGTATGAATGAATATGAATGCATGTTTTAATTAATTATTTGTTTTGGCGATTAACCACTGACAGTGTTCTTTTGGTGCAGCGAGCCGTCTACACCCAGGCGGCTCCCCCTACCTATGGAGCTTCATCTTCATCATCCTTCGCTGCGCATGATGCTGCCTTGGCTGACCTCCAGAGTCAGCTCGCCTCTGCCATCCACCGGGCTTCTCTTGCGGAGGAGGACCGTGCTGCTCGGGTAAGTTTTGATTTTTGAATTTGACTTGATTTACTTGATTGTCTTGAACTAACAAAATCTTCTTCTGCAGGTTGCTGAGCTCCAAGAAGCCCTTCAGAGGGCTGAAGCGGATGCCTATGCTACAGCGACTCGTGCCGAGGCTGATGCGGAGCGGATCCGGGCTCTAGAGGAGCAGGTGGCCTGACTTTCGGTTGGAGATCTTGCGCACCTCCAGACTCGCCTGGAGGTCATCAATGAGGAGCGAGAGCGGGAGAGGCAGGAGCGGCAGAGGATGGATGCTGAGATATCCGCTCTTCGGGTCCAGCTTGGCATCGCAGAGCATGAGCGCCGGAGTGTGGAGGAGAGGTACAGGCGTGCTCGACAGCGTGCGCAGGAGCGCGGTCTGACGAGCGCTTTCACTGCCAGCGCTGCCGTGTCTTCCGGCCAGGCGGGGCCGAGCACGATGGGGCCACCTCCACCTCCCAGCTGAGGACCAGCACCAGACGCACTTGACGAGGCCTAGAGCTAGTTAGATGAGGGCGGAGGGGAGAGCCAGCCTTGAGGGCTTATGTACTTCTTTTCTTTTCATGTATCATGTATAAAACACTTTTGATATATACATGAAACTTTTGGGCTCCAATCTCGTGTTCCTGTGCTTATCTTGCATCCTGTACAACACTTAACAAACAGGTTAAGTATCTATTTAGGCTTAGCCCCTTGCCTGACCAAACAAATGGTCAATCAATCTTTTCCTTGAATAAATAGTCAAGGGACATAGCCTTTATTAACAAAGGTAATAAGAATAATCAGATTTAAGCAAAATGCAACATACAAGCAAACATATGCTCACTGAAAATAAAAGGAATGAAACACATTAAATGCAACAAGCAAATGCTAATCGAAATATTTTTGTGGTTTTGAAATATTCATTTTTGTTTGGGTTTTGAAATATGTATTCTTTTTTTTTAGATTTTGACAAATGTACATTCTTTTTGAATTTTTGAAATATGTACCTTTTTTTGAATTTTGACATATGTATTTTTTTTGAATTTTTGACTATATGCATTTTTTTGAATTTTTGACATATGTATTTTTTTTGAATTTTTGACATATGCATTTTTTTTGAATTTTTGACATATGTGACCAGTATGGTACTTAGATCAAAAGATCATATTCATTTATTAACTTAATTTCTAAATTGTTCTTTAACAACTTAACTTAAAACCCATCGTGTTTGAACATGTGTTTCCATTCGTGATCCCATTTGATGATTTGTCCCTTAGTCAATCTAAGCCATTCTTTAAGTTTGAAGTACACCTCTTTAGAAGGAAACGAAGAATAGATTTAGAAAGCCCATGAGAAGGTTCCGGAGACCTAAAAAGATATTCCTTTCCAACCCTAATATCTGTTGGGGTTCGGTCATTTTCTTTCCGGGGTATTTATCGACCTTGCGTTCCCTTTTGTTTCATTTCATGGCCTTGATGTGACGTTTGTAGTGTATTGGCCTTTTGATTTTGCCCTTGCCTTTTCCTTTTGTTTTCTATTCTTTTTTTTCTTTGCTTTGCTTTGGAACGGATCTCCCCCATTTTTTTATGACGACCTCCTACTAAGATGGCGGGTATTCTTGGTAGTCTGTTTTAAGCCTCGTTCCGACATCATAGGCCGAGTGTAAAACAGAATTTTACTTTAAAAGGAATGATTTGTACTTTACACTCTTAGTCAAGCTTTTGATATTCTTTAGAACTTGGCATCTCTTGTTACTCACGAATCAAACGTGTCAGTGTGTGCAGTAATGGGTTTGAAGTTAAATTATTCAGACTAACAAAGAAATTTGAGTTTATAAATTTTCTGATTCCTCTGGTCTTTGTACCATACTGATCGACTCTTTAACCTAAGGGTAGTATTTCTTAAGATGTAGACCATTCCAGGGATGATTTAGCTCTTCTCCTTCTGCATTAACAAGACGATAAGCATTACCAGGAAAAGCATGTGATACAACATAAGGTCCTTCCCAGTTGGGTTGGAGCTTAGAACGCGGACCACCAGGTTTTACAAAAATTCTTTTAACGACAATTTCACCGACTTTGAACTTTCGTTCAATGACTTTCTTTTGATAAAAACGTGCTAATCTGTTTTGATAAGCTTTCGCATGATTAGCAGCTGACCATCTTTTCTCGTCTAAAAGTTCCAATTGAGCAAGGAGTGCTGAACGATGTTCATCAATGGAGAATTCCTTGTTCAATTGTACTCTTAATGACGGTATAAGGATCTCATATGGAACTACCGCCTCCATTCCAAATGTTAAGGAATAAAGAGTTTGCCCAGTAGGCGTGCGGATTGAAGTTCGGTAGGCCCATAGAGCCTCAACCAATTTTTCTGGCCAATCTGCGAATTTGTTAGATCTACACGTCTTTTTGATAATTTTTATCAAAGTCTTATTAGTTGCCTCTGCTTGGCCATTGCCTTGCGGATAATAAGGAGATGAATGATGCAATGCAATTTTATACCTGTCGCAGAGGTCCTTCAATTCCTGTGACACGAACTGCGGTCCGTTGTCGGTGACGATGGTACTTGGAATTCCGAATCTTGTGATGATGTTCTTCATGATGAATTTGCAGACGGTTGACGCTTTGATCTCCACGTATGCTTCAGCTTCTGCCCACTTGGTGAAGTATTCCGTTGCCGTGAGAATGAAAGATTTTTGCTTGATGCCGGAATCTGGGTTACCAAGAGGTCCAATAATGTCGAAAGCCCACATGGAGAAAGGCCATGGAGAAGAAACAGGATGGAGTGAAGATGCAGGAGAATGAATTTTGTCGGCATGAAGTTGACACTTGGCACACCTACGGACATATCCTACATAATCTTCTTCCATGGTTGGCCAATAAAATCCTTATCTAAGGATCTTCTTTGCTAGCATCTGTCCATTGACATGGCCACCACAAACTCCACTATGAGCTCCTTCCATAACTTTCCAAAGCTCATCCTCGTCTAAACATCTCAGAAGAACTCCATCAAAACCTCTTTTGTACAGTGCTCTCCCAACTAGGGTGTATCGTTGAGCAACTCTCCTGATAGCTCTTTTTTCCTCAGTTGTAGCTTCTTCAGGATACGATTGATCTTCACAATATTTTGCAATTTCATAATACCATGGCTTCTGTTCATCATCCATCTCTTCTAACAGCTCCATCAACATGATTTCTCTTTTCTCCACAATACTTCCATCTTTGAATTTCTTCAGCAACTTCTCCTTAGTTCTAAGAAATGAAGGGTCTTTCACGGCAGGTGAAAGACGCCTATGAACTATGATTGATTCAGATTGCTTGTTGATAGGAAAATCAAGAGAAGATGCAAGTGAAGCTAGAGCGTCAGCTAAGATGTTTTGATTTCTAGAGACATGGACAAAGATCAATTTTGTGAAAAGCTTTGAATAAGCAGAAGTAAGTTCTTGATATGGCTTGAGCTTGGGATCAAGAGTTCGATACTTGGTCAGCACTTGGCGAAGAATTAATTGGCTATCACCCACAATCCTGAGTTTGGTGGCACCATGGAAATGAGCAGCCTCGAGACCAGCAAGAAGTGCCTCGTATTCAGCTATGTTGTTGGTGACTGGAAAATCAAGCTGAAAGGCTTGTGGAATGGTGACACCTTCAGGTGATAACAGAACGATTCTGATCCCCTTTCCATGAGAATTCAGAGCTCCGTCAAAATGCAGAGTCCACATATCATCTCTGATTTGATTTACGGACATCAGTTCCTCATCCGGAAACTCTGATCGTACTGGATCAAATCGAGGAAGGGGATGATGAGCGAGATGTTCTGCTATGGCATAGCCCTTGATTGCTTTCTGTTCAATATAAATGATATCGAATTGAGATAGAAAGCTTTGCCATCGCGCTAACCTATCAGTAAGAACAGATTTCTCCAGAAGGAATTTGATCGGATTCATCCTAGCGATGAGATGGACTTCATGGGCCAGAAAATAATGCTTCAATTTCTGTACAACCCAAACTAATGCTGCACATGTTTTCTCCATCGCCGTGTATCTCTATTCAGCGGGGTTGAGAAGTTTAGAGAGATAGTAGGCTGCCCTCTCTTTTCCTTCTTCATCCTCTTGTGCTAGGACAACCCCCACTGCATCATCCAGGACAGAAATATAAAGTATCAATGGTTTGCCTGGAGATGGTGGTCTCAAAACAGGAGGACTTGCCAAATAGTCCTTTAATCCATCAAATGCCTCCTGACACTTATCGTCCCAATTGAATTTGACTCCTGGCTTGGTAAGCTCGTAAAACGGCTTACACCTTTGTGAGTGCTGGGAGACAAAACGGCGAATAAATTGTAACCTCCCGATTAATCCTCTCAATTCTTTCAAGTTTTTGGGAGGTGGCATTTCTCTGATAGCCTTCGCCTTATTGGGATCGATCTCAATTCCCCGTTTGCTAACAATGAATCCAAGCAATTTCCCTGAAGATACCCCGAATACACATTTCTTGGGGTTCATCTTCAACTGATACTCTCTCGATCTCTCTAATACCCTTGCCAAAACTTTGGCGTGCTCAGCCTTCGTTTTAGACTTAACCAATAAGTCATCCACATACACTTCCAGATCTATATGCATCATGTCATGAAATATTACCATCATAGCCCTTTGATAAGTGGCTCCAGCGTTCTTTAATCCAAATGGCATGACGACATAACAATATGTTCCCCAAGGTGTAGTGAATGAAGTCTTCTCTTGATCCTCTTCTGCCAGCTTAATCTGGTTGTATCCTGAAAATCCATCCATAAACGATAATGTCTCATAGCCAGCAGTGTTATCGATGAGTACATCAATATGAGGCAATGGAAAATCATCTTTAGGACACGCCCGGTTCAGATCGCGGAAGTCAATGCAAATTCTGACCTTCCCGTCCTTTTCATAACCGGGACTATGTTGGCCACCCATTGTGGATAAAGGACAACTCTAATGAATTTGGCTTTGTGTAATTTATCGACCTCTTCCTTCATCTTTAAAGCCATTTGTGGGTGGAATCGCCTTAATTTCTGCTTGACCGGACTAGCTCCATCCTTTAATGTTAACCTGTGTTCAACTAAAGATGAGTCTAACCCCGGCATATCCTCATAACTCCAGGCGAAAGTGTCCTTATAATCCTTAAGCACTTGTACCATTGCCTTGTCATCCTCTGTAGAAAGATTTTTACTGACGAGGACAACCTTAGGTTCGTTTTCAGTCCCTAAGTTTATTTCTTTGGTGGGCTCTTCTACGGCAGCTGAGGGTTCATCAAATCTCTTCACTCCACTGGCATATGCTTCAGCTGCGTCCTCATCGTCCTCCTCATCTTCAACAATGGGGTCCTTTTCATGCACTAACTCATATACCCCGTACCCATCATTGACTGACTCATCATCTGTACAATCTTCTGGCATCTGAATTGGATCTTCTAAAAGCTGAGGGATTAAAGAGCAAAAAGAACATTTATCAGCCAAATCCCGGAGGTATCTTTCTGGAATTTGCCTACCCTTAGGCTTCCTAGACTTCCTAACCTAACTAACCTGCCTAAAACTAGACTTCCTAACTTCACTAAACTGCCTATCATAACCTAATGAAGATGAAGCAGGATGAAAATCCTGGGATACAAGTGGAAATACAGGGGAATCCTCCCGTGGGGAGGGACAGAGTATGTTTAAGAGAGAATCTTGACCGACGGACCCGCGCGATGGGGTGTAATCGGACAAGTAAGATGTTTCCTCGATAATGATTTGGGAAGAATTTGTTGTAAAATTGGCGTTTTTTTTTGGATATCGGAGGAATTATACATGAAGCAGGAGTGAATACAAATGGAAGGGGAATCGGACGGAGGAAGCGGCACCAAGGCCAGAGGATTAGGGGGATCATATAGCAATATGTCCCAGATCAGATCATACATCCTCTCTAGGTCGAGAGGAGGTTGTGGAATAAGGTCCCGAGGGGACAGAGTAATCATAACGGGCGGAGCCCGTGGAATGTCTTCAGTAATGACCCGCGACCAAGTCGGGGTCAAGAGCAGTGTGCGAAATAGAGTATGGAGCATGAAGACATGTGAAGGATATGTCCCCCTCCAGAGCAGATCTGTTGTATAACCAGCTTCATAGGGGTCATCTGGCTCCCCTTCATCAGTTTCTTCGGATAGCAGTATCCGCTTATCAAAGATTGCGCCAGGGCTCTCAATTAGCTCGTCGATCTGCGGTGGCCACTTGGGTTCTGCAGGATCCAGGAATAATCTGTTCAGTGCTATGTATAGGTCCCTCAGGTCGAACCATCTGTACCATTCGCATTCGGGGTCATGAAATTTTCTCATTTTCATAGGCCGCAAAGCCTCCAAGGATTGGTACGTAAGTAGTTCGGAACAATGTCTGGCCAAGTCCCTCCCATATATGTCATGGAAGTCAAAACATGAAGTAATGACCACCGTGTTGTCGTGACTAAGTATGGGCCCTTTCACAAAGTGTGTATATAGGGTCCATGTTAAGGGATCTCGGCCTTCTTTCAGTGGTGTGGACATTGTTTCCAAGATTTCTTGACCATCTTCTTGCTGAACCCTGTCTTGCTTCAGTTTCCTCGGCCTATAGCCCAGACCGCTTCCGGGTACTGCTCGGTGATCTTTAACAGGAGTGGTCCTGCCTTGCAACTGTGTGCCCATACCTTTCCCAGGCTGATAGCCATTCTTCATCATGATTCTCCATCCTGGGGTACTCATGCACTTCCCCCTTTTGATAGCATTTAATGGGTATGGAGAAATGGTAGCGGCTTTCAAAGGATCAGCCACTGGACGGTAGACCTGTAATACCGACAGAAAAGGTTGTCGGCCAGGTAAAATAGCAGATTTAATATTTAAGGTATGAGCAGCAACAAGGATCGGCATGCTCGTCACTTTAATAATTCGTCCTTTGTAAGGGAATTTGAGGCATTGGTGATTCGTAGAAGGAATCGCCTCAAGAGTTTTGATATAAGGACGTCCCAGAATGGCATTTATGGAAGGGTCAATTTCTAGAATATGAAATTCGACCTCTGCATGACTTACTGGACCTAGCTCCACTTTTAAATAAACCATTCTCAGAGGGGAACGGGTAGAATTGTCATATGCCGTAACTGAGATGGGGCTAGGCAGCCATTTCTCCTTGGGCACACCGCACAGTTCCAGGGTCTTCGGAGGTAAAACATTAATTGAAGCCCCTGTATCAACCAGGCATGCATCCACGGCCTTTTTGCAGATATTGACCGTGATGCTCAGAGCCATGCTTCTGGCGGCTGGCGGTGCTAGTTCCGATGTGTGGAATGTAATTGAGGGCTGATCCCCCTGAGGAACTAGTAGTGCTGCAATTTTTTCCACCGGCACGTCTTCGTTAACCATCACCTTCTGTAGGTATTCCATTAAGGCTTCTTGGTGAATCTTGGACCTTTTAATTAATTCAAGTACAGTGATCCGTGCCGATGTTCTGTCCAGATGTTTCAACAAGTCATATTGAGTGCCTGGTGCACTCTCTTCATTATGGGCTTCCTTAGTCGGCTGTGATGGGCCGTCTCTGACTGTGGACTGAGGAAAGACCTTGTTGAAAATCCTTCCTCTCCGGAGCGCATGTTCCTCGACCGTGGAGGATCCGGGTGACACCTTGAGTACCGCAGAGTCGGGTGGCGTAAGCGGTGCGGAGGGTTGATGCGTAGGTGGTGGCGTTGGGTTAGGTGGTGACGGTGCGGTGCGGATTAAAGGCCTAGAGGGTTGGATGGTAGATTGGTAAGTGGTTGGCGAAGTGGGGAATGGGACGCGTAATAGCGGTCTGGATGGTTGGATGGTGTCTGGATAGGTAGTGGTAGCGGTAATGGGTGAAGTAGGAAATGGTATGCGTAATAGTGGCCTAGATGGTAAAAGGGGTGCGTAGTTGGCTTGTGGTGGGTTATATGGTGGGGGCGTAGTGGTGCGGGGCGTAATAGGCTTAAGGAAAGAGGGTAGTGGGTTATTGGGTGCAGGCGAGTGATATGTGGGTGTGGGTAGAGGGGTGATGGTGACGGGTTGTGGCCTAGGTATGCGGATGGTGCGGCGTGGTGGTTGTTCTGCGGTATTCTGAATGTGACCCGTTGAATAAAGAGAGGAAGAGTCCTCTATCCTCCATTGTTGCCCACGACCAGCCTCAGACTGGCTGTTCGTTAGAATGGGAGCAACCTGGTTCTGGTTCTGGTTCTGGTGCTCCGGGAGTGGATTTTGCACTATGCCCATGTTGGGTGGCGCTGCTGCTTGTGCCGGTGGTCTTGCTTGCTGCTGCTGCTGCTGTTGTTGCGGTCTCCTCGCCTTCAGGGCTGATATATATTTCTTCATTTCCTCTCAGTCTATGCCGCCCTGCTCGTTGAGATCATGAATATAATCTCTGAACTGGAAGCAGGTGTCGATGGTGTGCCCAGGTTGCCTATGGAAGTAGCAATACCTGGACGTATCGGCATTTTGAGGCCAGACGGCCTTTTCCCTTGGCAAAACTAAGGCGTTAGCTGCCATTAAGGCACTGAAGATATCTGCCAAGGATTCTGGGAGTGCCGGGTATTCTGCCCTTTTAGGGCTTGGGGGTCTTCTCTGCTGGTTGTAGTCACCAGGAGGAGGGACATTGTGGTACGCCGGCGGTGCGCGCGGCTGGTACTGTGGCTGTTGCTGCTGCTGATACTGCTGCCGCTGGGGTTGCTGGTACTGCTGTTGCCGTTGCGGCTGTTGCTGTAGCTGTTGCTGGTTCTGATTCTGATTCGGCTGCTGGGGCCGTTGATACTGCTGTTGGTACTGGGGGTTCTGTTGCTGTCTGTACCCTTGCTGCTGTGGCCTCTGGTACTGCTGCTGACTCCTCACGAACTGGGGCGAGTTATTGTTCATGGTACTCACTTGCTCATGAGAGAGCGTGCCCTCAGTAGTCGGACCTGTGCTGGAAGAGTTCGGCACTGCAGGCTTCCGAGGCGGAGGCCTGCTAGGTCTATGAGGATCAAAGACGCTAGAGAATGTAGCGTCCTTGAAAGCATTCTGGCAGTACCGTGCTCTTTCATAGAGCTCTGCCATGTTGGTCAAATTGTTCAAGGAGAGGACGAGCTTGAACTGGGGCGTGGCATTGGAAATTAACATCTTCACTTGTTCAGACTCGGACAAGTGATCCTTCACCTTTTCAGCCAGGCCCCGCCACCTGTCAGCAAAACTGACAAACTCCTCATCAGGTTTCATCTTTTCTGCAATGAGGTCCGTGATAGACAAGGAGGGTGCAACTCTGTCCTAGTATCGTTGAATAAATTTGCGTGAAACGATACCGTAATCCTCTACTTCTGAGGGTTCCAGGGAAAAGAACCACTCGAGGGCTAGTCCCTCTAGAGATCTCCTGAACAAGAAGGCCAGCGACCTCTTATCATTCTGCCAGAAAGAGGATTCATACATAAACTCCTTCAGATGTGTGAAGGGGTTACCAGTACCGTTGTACTTTCGGTACACTGGCATTTCAGAGGGTGGCAGATGGAATACTGGCAGGCTCGGTAGATTGATCTCTGGCACAGCTTTGACCCCCATCATTTTCTGGAGGTTATTAAATTGCTCATCCATACGCTCCATTTTGGCCAGCAGCGTTTGTGTGGTCAGATCTGCCTGGGGAGGAGGAGGAGGAGGAGGTACTTGGTAGGCCTGCTGCCTAGAGTATGTTGGGCAGGGTGGACAATAGAGGGGAGGTCCGGCAGAGCTTCCGCCATGCCCGAGGGCATTTTGATAAGCAGGCGTTTGCGGTCTAGCCGGTTGCCTAGATGATGAAAGCTGCGGCCCAGCTGGCCGAGAAGTAATATGAAGGCCCTCCACGGCCTGATGGATATAAGGAGGAGGAAAAGAAGGTTGCTGAGGAACAGCAGGGGGAGGCACAGGGTTCGGCTCGGCAGGCTGCATGGGTGCCTTCCCCTTCAAAATAGATTGGATCGCCTCGAACTGCTGAGGGTCCAGTCGGGAGGCAAGGACTCCTAGAGCATTGATAAGATCCGTAGGATCAGAGGATGAGGGATCATTCTGATTCATGTCCCCCTCAAGATCAGGATTAGGAATCGCATACTCATGCGGAGGAGGATCAGAATATTGATCACGTGGATGCAAAAGAGGTGTCCGAACATTCCCATCTAGACGATATGGAACGGGGATAGAACTACGGGAGGCATCAGCATCTCTCCCACTCTCATAGTTGTATTCAGAATCCCGAGGGGCATTAGCATCTCCCTCGTAATTAACCATGGCGTCTGGAGCCACACTCAAGTCCCTACCTGATCGTAGCAACATGATGTTAGATTCTTTTTCTTCAAAGATTTGACAAACAAGTTGCACAGAGATTAATCAAACAAGTGGATGCTTAACGTGATTTTAAGATTCCCTTTTTGAGTTATTTGGATTCAATTAAACGTCAAATTCTCTCAAGGAAAGGATCCTAGTTTCAGTTCAATTTCCACCGTTATTCTCTAGGGCTTTCTCTCACAACGCTTTCAGAATCTAGCCGGGACTTCAATTGGTACAACCAGCCCGATGATCAAGGAGGAATACCTTGATTTTGGGGACTTATGGAGGTCTCAACGTCAACTTCTCTAGTCTGATCAAGGGACCAACCCAATCAGAGAGAGTTGCTGACGTCGAGTAATGTGTTCCTAAGAAGAGGAGGGTATTAGCCTCAATGCGTATGTCCTGCGGCCTGGATGGCCTCTAATGCTTAGTAAGTAATGGGTAGCTAGCACTCAAAACACAGAAATCTGGAAACTGAAAAGAAATTAAGAAACTGTCTGAATCGCGTCGATGGAAGTCGACGCTATTTGAAACAGAACTTAATTTTTCGCAGAAGCAGATGCAGACAGCAGAGAAACTGTGAAGACTGAAAGGCGTCTAGGGGTGTTGACGCGGTTTTGAAACGCGTCGGCTATCCTGGACGCTTTTCAGTTCGCAGAAACAGTTTTCCAGGAGGATTTTCTGGGTTGAATCCTCCTCAAACAAGATAAAAAGCAGTAAACAATCGACTCATGCAAAAATTTTTAGTTCCAGATTTTAAACAGGATGATTTACTAACTAAACAACTAGAAAAACAATCAATCACACATCATTTTTATCACAAAAACAGCTTTTTGAATTAATCAAGGGGAGGGCAAGATCTTGCCACTGGGGTGTGCACGTGGTGCACGAGGGAAATTAATTAAACTAAAACACTCACCAATTGGTGAGGACGTGTCGAAAGACACAAATGGTGCACCGTGGGTGCCCGATTGATGACAGCAAGAACAAAAAACTTAAAAGATGGCGAGACCAGGTCCCACCGTGATCGCCAAAAAAGCTGTAGGTGCTTAGAATGACCGTGTGATTAACATGAAAAATCTATGTTGTTTAGTGTAAACTAACCTATTAAAAACAGCAACTAAATGTAGTGATCGCCAGAAACTTTTAACTAAAAAGTTTCAAAAGAGATATGATCGCCTACCTGTTCAAACGCGGAAGATTGAGTCCTTGGTTCCCCTTCCTCAGCCGGCTGAAGAAAGAGAGCCCTTTCTTTGCTTTTTGTTCTTGCTGTTGAATTTGAGGTTGAGGATCGTCCAGAAGTCTTTCTGGCTTTGTGCTTGATTTCCCCTTTTGAATCTCCCGTTGTTGTTGAGTGTAGCAGAGACAGAAACAGAAAACGAAGAAACAATGACGATGAGAATTTAAGTAGAAGCAATATCCAAACTAATCATGATTTTGGACATATTTAAAACAGCAAACTTACTTGTTGAGTGGCTTTGAAACCCCTTTAATCAAGTAGATTTTGAAAAATTATGCTGTGGTGTGTGTTTGCATGAAGTGAATGAAGAATGGAATTAATGAAGATGTAGTAATGAAAAACTTATGCCCAATCGGTTGAAGCTTTAAAAGGATGAAGATCTTGAAAGGACGCCGACTTCTAGAAATGGCAGCGCTCCGGCGTTCCGACGTTGTGCTTCGATCTTCAACTCGCTATAATAACGCTATGGCTCAACTCAACTCAATTCTCTTCTCTTTTTTTTAACTCTTCAACATACGAGGTATTTATAGGCATTTCTTGCGTTCGAGATTAACATAGAAAAATCCAAGATTTATCTATCTTAACCGATAGATAAATACTGATTAATTCATCTTTATCTGTAATTATCTAAAACGCGTCCACCTTGGATGACGCCTTTCAGATTAATTAAGATAAGGATAAATATCCGGGAAAACTTATCTTTATCTTTATTAGCTAAAACGCGTCCACCTGTATAGACGTCTTTTAGCCTAATTAAGATAAGGATAAACATCCGGAGGGGAAGTTAAAATCACTTAGGAAACTTAAAACGCGTCGACATTACCAGACGCCTTTTAGTTAATTAAAATTCAAATTTAATCGTTAAAATAAGAATAAAGTCTAAATGGCGTCCACTTGTGTAGACGTCTTTTAGAATTCTTCATATTTTAACTCAAATTTGAGCTAAAACCAATTCAATTGATTAACTTAAACACATCTGTTAAACCCGACACTTAAAAAGATTAATAAAAATTAATCAATGATTAATTATCAGACCATTTCGAGGCATTATTGTATGATATGAAATTTACTCGAAATGACGTCAAAATTAGCGTGTCTACAGTTCTCTGTGTGAGGGCCCTTGATGAGTTACCCAACATTGGATTGTTGGCACCCTTGGATCGGGACATCTTTGGAAAACATCGAAAAATATTTAAAATCTTAAAACATATAGCAAAATTTCGGTTTGAAACATTAAGAGCTTAACAACCCAAAGTCTAAGCCATTTAGGACCTTCATTGGGCCTCAAAAGGACAACCCTAGGTCCAAGGAACCTTTGGACAACTTGGGGGAGGATCAAAGAATCACCTCAAGCCCAAAAATCAAGTTGAAAGAGGCGCAGACTCAAAAACCTGCAACTGGCGTTGAGTCTGCGCAGGGAGGCGCAGACTCATGAACAGTAGGTGCAGACTCAACACTGTAGCGCTGCAGACCGCAGACTCAAGCTAAAATCTAGATTTTTGGTAAAAAATTGGTTTAAATCTAACCCAAATGATGGAAAATAAAGTATAAAAGATACAAGGCCTAAAATATTTATTTAAAATATATTTGAGATACATTTCTTTAGGAAAATATCATGAAAACTTGAATATGAACATATGAGAAACTTAGGTATATTTTTTATCTTTTTCATAGATCTCTCTTTCTTGGCTCCATATTAGAGGGTTTATACTCAAAGAAACTCATCCTCAACTAGTGAGGGAACCTCCTTGAGAACCTCTAGGGCCTAAACCCTTAGCCATTAAAGGAAAAAATCCAAACAAAACCCATTCGGTTCCAACATGAAAACAGAAACTTAGATCTTAATATATATGAAACTTAGGAGATTTCTCTTGATGTTTAGCCTTGGGAAAACATCATCCATGGAGAGGATGTGCTCCTAAGGGTCATGGAAGGCCAAGCCACCTTGAAAAACCCTAAAACCAAAGACAAATAAATGAAAATCAGTTTTCAGGAAATCTGGACAGCAAAACACATTTCGGGTCATATCTCCATATTTAGGGGGTTGAAAGGCTTGAGGAGACCATTTCTATAAACTAGAAAGGCCCCTCTACCATCTCCATACGAAAAACACATGCCTTATGAAAGAAAAAATAACATAAAAGTAAGATAACCAGCAGATTCACAAAACAGACACAAGAAATCTGAACTTTGCATTTCATTGCTTTCAATCACCATAGATGAACATCAAGGGGGAGATAGAAGTTTCTATGGATATCAAAATGAAAGAAAAACATTATAAGAAAGTAAAGAGACAGAAATAAACCCCTTCTTCACCCCTACTCTACCTTGGAGAGGGGATGAGAAGGGAGAATGGCTCTTGAAGCCTACAATCTTGCTCTCTTCTTCTCTAGCACTCTTCCTTTCTTTTTCTCTTCTTCTCTAACTCTTTTTTCTCACTTGGGATGCAGGAAATGGAGGGGAAGGAGGAGGGAGACGTGCTCCTCCAAGCTCTCTCACTTTTATTCTTTTCTTTTCTCTTTTTTGGGATTTTTGTCTCCAACCTTTTCTTGTAGAAGATGGGGGTTCTTTTATAAATAAAGTTGGGTTACTTTTGGGGGGTAGATTAGGCATCCATTAGCCTTGGATTAGGGATAAGAAACCCCTCTTAAGAGCCTTCCAATGAGGCCACAACACTTGGAGAATCATGATTGGCTTCTCTTTTTGCTTTTCACCTACTCTCTTCTAGAAGAATCTTGAGGGGGGGACTACTTGCTTTTCTTCTTATCTTTCTTTGGACAGATTTGAACATGGGCCAAAAGGGTAAGAATAGGCCATGGGGGGGGGACCATTTGGACCCTTTTAAAGGCTGCCACGAAATTGGGCTTTGACCTTTACTTTTTGGGTCCAAATTGGCCCTATTAGGCTTCTTTTGCTTGAGATAATGGACCTGGGCCTGCCCCCTTGGATTTCTTCATCATTTGGGCTGCAAGTAACTTCTTTTTGACTTCCTTTGGCTTGCAAAATTGGGCTTGATTGCTGCCCCTTATATCTTCTTCATTTGGGCCTTTTTGGACAATCTTTGCACAATTGTTTGGACCTTCTTTACTTGAGATAATGGGCCCGGTTGTGCCTTTGGCTTCCTTCACCATTTGTGTAACGACCCGCCACCCTATAATCGGGGATCCGATTACTAAATGGGTACCGAATCATTAATTTGGAACCAAACCAGGATCTAGTAAGTCTGGGAAATAAATAATAAACTAAGCTAAACATTCACATCGCATTGAATTGAAATGAAAGTGCAGGGATTAAAATTATTACAATGCGACTCGATACAGCAAATAATTACATACTCTAACTGAAAAAAAATAATTAGACATACAGGCCAGAAATAAATAACAACTACATCGGGGCATACCCCGGAACAACCGCTAAAGACGCTCAACACACGGCCGCACACGCTGCTCTAGGTCTGCTGGGAGTCCTCACCTGAAAGCCGCAGGGGGGTGAGTCTCAAGACAAGACTCAGTAGGGATCCTTCGATCCCCACTGCCCACGCACACAATCACAAGTGCAAAATGCAGCTAATGGTAAAGTAACAAGCACAGTAGTAGGTACAATTCCCTGTTCGCAACGTGAAATCACATGCAGTTGAAGTGTATTAAACATGCATATTTCTAAACCAACCGACAAAGTAACCTATAACTGCCGTCTCGATAGAACACGTCAACCATACAAACAACGGTGGGAAAAAACTCGACCCGCTCAGACCAAGCAGTAACCCCTCGGATAGCACTCTAGCTACTCCGGCCCAACTGGCTCAGGTGGTTACTCCTTCCCTCAGCACGAGTGACTCTCCGAATGTACCACTCCGACACCGGTACTAGCTGACCCCGGGGTTCACCAGGTGACCCTCTCTCACTAGGCGTCACCCCGCCCGTGCCCCCACCGGCGCTGTGCTTACGCCCCCACCAGCACAGGGTGATAAAGCGCTACAATGTCACTCCAGGTCCACAGTAACACAAAACACCAGAACTCGGCACAGTACGATCCGGTCACGTGAAAAGCCCGCAATCGCACGACACACAACGCAGTGTCATCCGGTCATGAAGAATCCATTTCTACCAAGTATACTAAAGCATGCACTAACCAATTATCTAGCAGTATGAACACATTTTACTGGCATGAATTAGTGAGATTCTGTCTTGAATCGCGTCGCCCAGGGCCGACGCCATTCAAGCTCCATTACTGGTTTATGTAAAATACTGTCCTCAGAATCAGGCCTAAAAGGCGTCGACCCCAGTGGTCGCCTTTTAAAAGGCGTCGGCATCCTCAGACGCCATTTAGCACAGAAATCCAGAAATTCCAAAGAAATTACCCAGGGGATTTCTGCCTTAAAAGGCGTCATGGCTGCCCGACGCTATTCAAAACGCGTCGCCCACCCATGACGTCTTTTAGTCCCAGAATCCCGAACTGGCAGACTCTCAGTCAGGCGATTCCTGTCTAAAAGGCGTCGTGATTGACCGACGCCCTTCAAGAAAGGCGTCGTCCATGCACGACGTCTTTCAACCCCTAGGAACCAGAGTTGCCATGAGCCCGAGGGCTCCCTTCCAACCCAAACAACCCCAGAATCACCCAAAAACGGAGGAGAAAGAGGGGCAATACAAACCATAGGAAATCACATTCATAGCTAATCCCCCATATCATCAAAAGAACACCTAAACATGCTCATTCTACCCCCAAAAACCAAAGATCCATAACATGCTTAAACGGGGAAAAACATGGTTTAAACACAATGCCATGGGAACCGTCACCCTACCGGATACTTGGACGCCTCCGAGCTTCAAGCCGTCCACCTGTCTCGCCCCACGCCGCCGCCGGTACCGCCGTGGTCGTCCTTGCTCCACCGTGACGTCGGCCGCCGTCTGGAGAGTAGAACGCCGCAGTGGAGGTGGAGGTGGTAGTGGTAGGAGCTAGGTAGAGGATGGAGTGGAGGGAGAGGTGAAATGGTGGGTGGAAAAGAGGGAGGAGGAGGAATCGCTGCCGAGATCGCCGGAGGGGAAAGAGAGAAAGAGAGAAAGGGAGAAGGGGAAAACGAGGGAAAGAAGGAGGGCTCGTGGGGTTAACCAGAGACTGTCTAAAACGCGTCGACATCCACGGACGTCTATCAGGTGATGTGACGGCCGCTCTGACAAGTTTCTGAAACGCGTCGATCGAGGCAGACGCCGTTCAGCCGACGTGTCAGGGCCGTACTTTGACACACCCAGAGTTGCAGTCTGAAAGGCGTCGTCCTACGTGGACGCCGTTCAGACGACACGACAGGGCCGTACACTTCGCGGCCCAAAGCCAGCCCACGTGGCACCCACGTGGCGGAACCTAAAACGCGTCTGCAACGGTGGACGCCGTTTAAACCGCGTCGAGCCCGGGCTCGACGCGAAACATCACAGAGCCCCAGACCCCACTAGGACCAGAACTACAGGATCCGACCCCGAAAACCGGATCCGAAAGTCTCGATCCTTACAATTTGGGCCCTAGAGTGGCCCCTTTTTTGGTTCATTTGGCTTGCAAAATAGGCATGACTGCTGTCCATTAACCTTCTCTTTACTTGGAAAAAATTGTTTGGATTTTTCTCTTAGCTCATTTTTTGGTGACAACACTTAGTTTATCATTTATTTCCCAGACTTATCGAGATCCTGGTTTGGCTCCAAATTTAATGATTCAGTACCATTTAGTAATCGGATCCCCGATTATAGGGCGGCGGGTTGTTACAGTTGGTATCAGAGCATTTAGTCTGGCAAATAGATGAATAACTAGGTTAAATAACGTAATTTTGGCAAATAATTACATTATCCCATACAGGCACAATGGTAGTGTAGGTTTTAGGATTCTAATTAGAATTTTTCGATTTTTGTGATTGTAGGTGATTAGATGGCTCCTAGGAAGAGGATGCCAGTTATTAGGGAGCGGGGAGATGTTCCTAGTGGATCTGAGGCCAGTAGGCCGAATATGGAGCATTTCATGGAGGCTATGATGGACACGATGGCTAGATATCAGACTCGAGACCCTAGTGAGAGTTCTAGTACTCGGAGAGGGCCTTCAGCTGCTCTGAAGAGATTCCTGAAGCTGAAGCCGCCTCATTTTACCGGTCGTCCCGACCCTGATGAGGTCGTTCATTGGTTGAGGAAGTTGGAGAAGACTTTTGATACCATGGATTGTGCGGCAGTTGAGAGGACTCCGTTGGCTACCTTCATGTTGAAGGATGATGCCTATGACTGGTGGACCACTTTGAAGAGTTTGTCATATACGGATAGAAATCTCAGGGAGATTCTATGGGAGACATTTGTGAAGGAATTCAATGCACAGTACTTCCCTAGGCATGTCCAGAAGGACAAGGAGAGGGAATTTATGGAGTTGACCCAAGGAAGCATGACAGTGCTTGAGTATCCAATGAAGTTTGTTTCGCTTGGGAGGTTCGTGCCTTTTATTTCAAGAGACGAGGAGCGTCGGACTGAGAAGTTTGTGGATGGACTGAGGTCCAATTTGAGGAGTTTTGTGGCATCCCACTGTTGTACGGACTTGGCATCAGCGGTTAGATGTGCCAAGGTAGTAGAGGCACAACATGATTAGTCAGCTCGGGAGAGAGGACTGACTACTCAGGGGCCAACTTATGGCAAGGGAAAGACAGTAGCAGCAGCTCCTTTGTCCGGATCAGGATCGTCTTCACTCGGCTTGAGATTCAGGACGTTCTTTTGAAGTGGTGGCGGCAGCAGTGGCAACAGTGGTAGTAGAAGACCTAGACAGAGCCAACAATGTCAGTCGGTGTCCAGCACTCAGCAGGAGACAGTTCAAAGACTTCCGGCAGCTTGTCGTCATTGCGGTGGTGTTGGGTTCGCTGTGTCGGGATCTGATCCTAAAACGTAGCGGAATAAAGGAGTTCGGGATTGGATCTGTCCCGTTTCGGTCGTTAAAACTAAAACCGATGTAGATCGATTTACCTTGCGCGGATTCGAATCCGCGTCCGTTTTCCGGTTCCGTCGGAGCGATGCCGCAAGTCGCGCAGATGCCCGACCTCTAGCGGTATCCACGCGGTTCTCCTCGCGATGGATCGTCGATGGATCGTCCTCGCTTCCTCGCTCGCTGTAGCGCTCGAAGATCCCGTCTGACTGCGCGTAATCCGCCGCAGCATGCGGATTCAGAATCCCCGTCGAACGGGAGGTGTAGCAGTTGGGAACCGCACGCCCAGAGGGGAGAGAAAGTGGGGAAGAACGAATGACGGCTAGGTCAGGGTTGCTGGCCCCGGACGTAGAATCCGTTCTTTTATAAGAAGTCAGTTTGCGGTTTTTCACAAAAACCCAGACTTATCCGAAATCCTGTCGGATTATCCATCGACTTGAAAACCATTTGCGTGTGACCCTCTAGGCCCAAATACCAGTCCAGTTAATAGCCCATTAAGTCCAGTAACCCTTTACTGACCCACTGAATTAATTAATATCCTTATATTCAATTAATCAGTCGAATTTAATGTCCCACAATAAATTCGGACGGACTGCCGATCACGTTGGATGCCAAGCAACATCGCGTGATCCTGGATGGCACTGGGGTTATCGCAACCCTCTATTGGAACCTTTCTGTCATCGGTTAGCGCGCGGATATAATCCTTCATCCGTACAATGTTCCCGAATCGACCTAGGGCATGGTTTACTGTTAAACCCTATTTGGTCGATTCACTTGAATCAGATGCCGCTAATCTGAATCCGATAACTCCTTATCGATTACAGAGTCCGCCCTGGCCAGGGACTTTAAGCGCATCATTCCTGGAACATTCTCTCTCAAACAACCGAGAGCGGATGATCCTGTATTAAACACACAATTACCTTCGAGGGCATTTCCCTGAACCCGATCGCTTGACTTATTGATATCCCATGGTTAGGGATTCGTTCGTCAAGGTCAAAGCTCAGAAAACCTACCAACAAGGTATCCTTGGAGTCTCAGGTCCAAGGATCATCCATGCAACCGTGACAATTGAATCGAGCTGGTTAACAGTGAGGTGATTACCATCTAGCGATTCATAGTCGGATCAGTTCAGTGAACTCATTCACCAATGAGCACCTATAGGTTCAGCATAGTGTCTCCACACAAGTGACTTATGAGATCAGTCACCCTCATCATATGAGCTGAAGTAACCTATACTAGTCTATCCGGATGTTTGATGTCCTATCTCAAACATCCTATGACTAGGAACAATTAAGAATATGTGTTTATAAGTCTTCGGTCCCGTAATTATGATCTCATCATAATCCGAAAACTATTGCACATGTTCATGGACTTCATCGTGATACGATAAACACAGATCGAATTAATTACACACAATGAATTATTGCCATTTATTAATAATCTGAATATGTACACAGTATCGGATTGGCTTTGAGACCATCTAATACTAACAATCTCCCACTTGGACTAAAGCCAATCACTTTTATACAGAATACCCATATTCTCTAAGTGACGCTCAAAAACATTTTGAGGCAAAGGCTTTGTAAGTGGATCTGCTATGTTGTCGGCTGAGGGAACTCTTTCCACCACGACATCTCCTTGAGCTATAATCTCTCTGATCAGATGAAAGCGCCGCAGAATGTGCTTCGACTTCTGATGAGACCTCAGCTCTTTCGCTTGAGCAATCGCCCCATTGTTGTCACACAGCAGTGGGACGGGACCAGATATGCTTTCCACCACACCAAGATCGCCGATGAATTTCTTCATCCACACAGCTTCCTTGGCGGCTTCAGCAGCAGCAATATACTCGGCTTCCGTTGTCGAATCAGCAGTGGTTTCCTGCTTTGAACTTTTCCAGCTCACTGCTCCCCCGTTAAGTGTGAAAATAAAACCTGATGTTGACTTGCTGTCGTCAGGATCAGACTGAAAACTCGAGTCAGTATATCCTTGCAGCTTTAAGTGTCCTCCTCCATAGACTAGAAGTAGATCCTTAGTCCTTCTCAAGTACTTAAGGATGCATTTCACAGCCTTCCAGTGTTCATCACCTGGATCTGCCTGATGTCTGCTCGTAACACTAAGAGCATATGCTACATCAGGTCTGGTACATAGCATGGCATACATGATGGACCCTATGGCAGAAGCATGGGGGACTTTATCCATCACTGCCCTCTCTTCAGGTGTCTTGGGAGACTGACCTTTAGAGAGTAAAATTCCATGTCTCATCGGTATGAGACCTCTCTTGGAATTTTCCATGCCAAACCTTTTGACAATGGTTTCTATGTACATGGATTGGGTTAAAGCCAGCATCTTCTTTGATCTATCTCTATAGATCCGTATTCCCAATACGTAAGATGCTTCTCCCAAATCCTTCATGGAGAAGTTCTTTGACAGCCATATCTTTACTGATGACATCATTCCTACATCATTCCCAATGAGTAGGATGTCGTCAACGTAAAGAACCAGAGATGTGATTGCGCTCCCACTGTTTTTCTTGTATACACAGGGCTCATCTTCATTCTTAATGAAGCCATAAGATTTGATCGCCTCATCAAATCTTATGTTCCAGCTTCGGGATGCTTGCTTCAGTCCATAAATGGACCTCTGCAACTTGCATACCATGTCTGTAGATTCTTTGGATGTGAATCCTTCTGGTTGTATCATATACACCTCCTCCTCAAGGTTTCCATTGAGGAAGGCAGTCTTCACATCCATCTGCCAGATTTCATAATCATGGTAGGCAGCAATGGCGAGAAGAATTCTGATGGACTTAATCATAGCAACGGGCGAAAAGGTTTCGTCATAGTCAACACCTTGTCTTTGACGATAGCCTTTTGCCACTAATCTTGCCTTATAAGTCTCAATACGTCCATCTGCACCGATCTTTCTTTTAAAGATCCATTTGCAGCCGATAGGTACTATACCATCGGGTAAATCCACCAAGTTCCAAACTTGGTTGATGTACATGGATTGTATTTCAGAATTCATGGCTTCCCACCATTTCCCGGCCTCTGGACTTTCAATGGCCTCCTGGTACGTCTTGGGATCATCATCCTCATTATAGAATATTCTTGAACCATCCAAATTAATATGTCCCACATATCTTTCTGGTGGTTTAGGTACTCTTTCAGACCTACGAGGTTCCTGTGTATCATTTTGAACAGGTTCAGAAACTGACGGTTCATCTGATGAACCACTGCCAGTTTGTGGGTCTGGAACTTCTTCCAGAATTACTTTACTCCCACTGTCCTTCTGGAGAATATAATCTTCTTCCAGAAAGACAGCTCTCCTGGCCACAAACACCTTTTGTTCGCCAGGATGATAAAAATAATATACATAAGTTTCCTTTGGATATCCCACAAATCTGCATTTGTCAGTTCTTGATTCCAGCTTATCTGCGTCATGTCTTTTAACATGAGCAGGACATCCCCAGACTTTAACATGTTTAAGGTCTGGTTTCCTTCCATTCCATATCTCATATGGAGTGGTCTCAACAGATTTGCTGGGTACCTTATTCAGGATATACATAGCCGAGCTAAGTGCATATCCCCATAAGGACACTGGTAATTTGGACATGCTCATCATGGATCGCACCATTTCCATTAGTGTGCGATTTCTCCTTTCTGATACACCATTCATCTAAGGTATATAAGGAGGTGTAAGCTGAGAAAGGATACCATTATCCTTTAAGTATTTAATGAACTCAGTACTCAAGTATTCACCACCCCGATCAGATCGGATGGTTTTTATATTCTTTCCTGTTTGTTTTTCTACTTCATTCTTAAATTCTCTGAATTTCTCAAAGGCTTCAAATTTATACTTCAATAAGTATATATATCCAAACCTTGAGTAATCATCAGTGAATGTAATAAAGTATGAGAAACCACCAATGGCTTGGGTTGACATAGGACCACATATATCTGAATGTATGAGTTCTAATATGCCTTTGGCTCGTTCTCCAGTTCCACTAAATGGAGACTTAGCCATTTTACCCATTAAACATGACTCACAGGTTGCATATGATTCATAATCAAATGGATCCAAATATCCATCTTTATGCAACCTTTGGAGTCTGTTTTCACCAATGTGTCCTAGCCTACAATGCCACAAGTAGGCTTTGTTCATTTCATACTTACTTCTCTTAATCGAAGAACCGATATGTAAATTATCATGAGACACATTCAATAGATACAATCCATTGGACAAAATAGCATAAGCTATTAATTTATTTCTGAAATAAATTGAACAACTATTGTTCCCAAAATTTAAATTGTATCCAATTCTATCTAAACATGAAATAAAAATGATATTCCTTATTATGCTAGGTACATAATAACAATCATCTAATAAAAATGTGTCTCCGGATGGTAGCTTGAGCTTCACTGTCCCCACAGCGATCGCCGCAACTCTTGCACCGTTACCTAGCCTCAGCTCCACCTCGCCGGTCCTCAGCTTACGTCTTCTTGTCAGTGCCTGCACAGAATTGCAGATATGAGATACACATCCAGTATCTAATACCCATGATGTACAATCTCTTATTGACAAGTTTACATCTATCATATAGATACCTGAAGCGTCCTGTTGCTTCACAGTTCCTTGAGCGTTGTCCTTGAGGTATTCCTTCCAATTCCTCTTCCAATGCCCTTTCTGGTGACAGTAGAAGCAATCACCTTTCTCAGCACTTTTACCCTTGTCTTTCTTGACAACCTTTGCCTTTCTCTGAATCTTGTTCTTATTCTTTCGAAAAGCTTGGACTGCAAGTCTTTTTCTGTTGGTCTTACCAACCATTAGGACTTGGGGTTTATCCTTCACAAGGTTCCCCTCAGCAGTCTTTAACATGTTCAGCAGTTCAGCTAAGGTGGCCTGGATCTTGTTCATGTTGAAATTGACGATGAACTGAGCATATGAAGGTGGAAGTGAAGACAACACAAGGTCTGTATGCATCTCCTTGGGAAGTGTAACCCCAAGAGCATCCAGCCTCTCCACCCACTCAATCATCTTCAGCACATGATTCTGTACTGAAGTTCCCTCTGCCATCTGAGCTTTGAACAGATTCTTCGATATCTCATATCGTTCGATTCTGCTCTGCTCACCAAAGAGCTCCTTCAAATGGAGCATGATGGATCTAGCATCCATCTCTTCATGTTGCCTCTGCAACTCATTGCTCATAGAGGCTAACATATAGCATTGGGCCATGGTGGAATCCTCCTTCCACTTTTCATACGCTATCATTTCCTCCTCTAGAGCATCTAATGCTGGTTCAGCAAGAGGTTCAGTATCCAAGACGTAGGCAATCTGACCTGAGGACTATCTTCAGGTTTCTGAGCCAGTCTGAGTAATTGGTGCCTGTCAAACGGTTGGCATCAAGTATGCCTCGCAACGGGTTATGGTGCGACATTCTCGCCTACAGGAGATAATCAATCGATAATTAGCAGACATTCAGATTAACTAAAACAAGATATGGTGTTTTATTATCTAGTTTTACTCCCACTAATTTTCGATGGACTGTATAACCTTCAGATATATAGAACGGGAGACGCCGACTGTCTCCTAGTGGGGATCAGAATCTCCAAGCATCACAGTATGACCTCGGATAAACACATAGTATCATACTGCTATCTCAGAGCAATCATCTCATGATAATCGCAACTCCTTGCAATATCTGATCGTACTTCGGCTCCCAAGTTTAATGGTCCCGGGTAAACACAGTAGACCATTATCCCCGGTCTAAGCTTTACCATCAATACGTGACAGAGTAAAGTAGAAACATAGTTCCCAGGTAAACACGTGGATGACTATATCGTTCATCTACTCTTATCCAAAGGCATCTTATGCCATGATCAACAGTCCTTTCATCAGTTAATGGCAGACCTCGGGTAAACACATAGTATCTGCCACCACCGAATTAAGTTTTACAATCATATTGATGGAGAGCCACGCGGTACATTCTCAATGACTCGCGCTACGGCTTAGAGTTTGTAACGAAGGTTTTACTTATTTAATTTGGTCTCATCCTAGGTGATAGTATTAAATATATCGAATATATTTATTAATACTAATAACCTAGCAAATATAAAGCACACGCATCACATACATGTCATTAGTGTGGTTATGGACAGCACTGCAGTTTGACTTGAACCAGACAGTCAAACGCACACATACACACAATATAACAACTTATATCATGAGTCTGCAAACCCATGAATGCAATGAACTCCTTCATTTTCATCTGGTCAGCAGTTGTGGATCATCCTCGCTCTGCACGCATCCGCTTCGATCAAATTACATCGTAATTCTCAATTACACGATAATTTAAATGAGGAAGCCTTATGGGGATTACATCAAGGAGGAAGGTAGAAGTACAATGGAATGTAAGAGGGAGAGGTTCGCAGACCTCTATTTATTAATACACAATAAACCACACAATCACATTTCATATCCACAAGTAATGCCCGTCCATGACCACCATGTGTTTTATTAAACAAACCACACATGAATTGTGCATCAAATAGCTAAATAAAATTTTTCGAAAATAATATCAATTTTGGTTTCATAAAACTAGGGACCAAACAAAATTTGGATTATTTGGAATTTTCGAAAACTTTAGTATTTATTGCAAGCATGCTAATTTAAATACAATTTAAACAAGCAAATCAATAACACATCAAAAATGCATTAAAATCTAAAATTAACGGCTTCAGAAATATTCCATGCTCAATTTGAACAATTCAAATATTTATGGGGTTAATCTAACAATTAGATTGCATAAGGTTTAATCTAACATTTAGAATTAATTCAATTAACAACCTTTTGTTAATTAATTAACATAATAAACCTTAATAAGGGCCCAATCAAAATTGAATTTAATAAAAACAGTAAAATCATATTTTACAGATAATTATTAAACCAATTTTTATAATTAATTAAAAAAAAAATGAATAAACTGGGCCCCTAAAAGGGCTCAGCCCTGCTGAGCCCCTGGCTCGGGCCAGGGCCGAGCCAGGGCGCAGCCAGGGCTCGGACCCAGGTCCGAGCCTTGCTGCGCCCTGGCTCGGGCCGCCTGGCACGAGCCAGGGCCCAGCCGGGCCGGGTCCGGTCGGCGGCTAGGGAAACCCTAGCCGCCCGGCCGAACCGCCCGAGGTTCCCTGCAACGCAGGGAACCCGACGGCGCCGCCCCCTCTTTGGGGTCTTCTCCGGCGCCGGCCGGGCACCGCACCACGCCGCCGGCGAAGCTTGTACCTCCGGCGAGCTCCGGCGACCGGTGATGGCCACGGAGGTGCCCCGGAAAGGGGTTTATTCGCCCCCCTTTTCTCCCAAAAAATCTGTTTTTGCAGGTTTCTCAAACCCGTGGGGAGGAAGAAGAAGGTCCATGGCCGCTCTTCCACGGCTTCCCATGCCACCAACAACTCGACCAGGGTCATTGGGCATGATCTACAGCGATTAGAACCCCTTAAAATCCATCTCTATGGATCCGACCACATCAAAAACGCCCTGTTCTTCGTCCAACGAAGAACACGACGAAAAACCCCCAAAATTAAATTTTTCTTCAGATTTAAATCACGATCTCATCGCAGTAATCATCTAATGATTATAAATCTTTCAAGAACATAAATCTAAGCATGGAATAAATTCAAAAACCATAAATTTTAGATACCGAAACGGCGAAAACACAGTGGAACCTGGCTCTGATACCACTGTTGGGTTCGCTGTGTCGGGATCCGATCCTAAAACTCAGCGGAATAAAGAAGTTCGGGATCGGATCTGTCCCGTTTCGGTCGTTAAAACTAAAACCGATGCAGATCGATTTACCTTGCGCGGATTCGAATCCGCGTCTGTTTTCCGGTTCCGTCAGAGCGATGCCGCAAGTCGCGCAGATGCCCGACCTCTAGCGGTATCCACGCGATTCTCCTCGCGATGGGTCGTCCTCGCTTCCTCGCTCGCTACAGCGCTCGAAGATCCCGTCTGACTGCGCGTAATCCGCCGCGACATGCGGATTCAGAATCCCCGTTGAACGGGAGGTGTAGCAGTTGGGAACCGCACGCCCAAAGGGGAGAGAAAGTGGGGAAGAACGAATGACGGCTAGGTCAGGGTTTGTAACGACCCGCCACCCTATAATCGGGGATCCGATTGCTAAATGGGTACCGAATCATTAATTTGGAACCAAACTAGGATCTAAGTAAGTCTGGGAAATAAATAATAAACTAAGCTAAACATTCACATCGCATTGAATTGAAATGAAGGTGCAGAAATTAAAAATTATTATAATGCGACTCGATACAGCAAATAATTACATACTCCAACTGAAAGAAATAATTAAACATACAGGCCATAAATAAACAACAACTACGTCGGGGCATACCCCGGAACAACTGCTGAAGGCGCTCAACCCAAGGCCGCACACGCTGCTCTAAGTCTGCTGGGAGTCCTCACCTGAAAACCGCAGGGGGTGAGTCTCAAGACAAGACTCAGTAGGGATCCTTTGATCCCCACTGCCCACGCACACACCCACAAGTGCAAGGTACGGCTAACGGTAAAGCAACGAACACAGAAGTAAGTACACTACTCCTATATCTCGATATGAACCATGTGCATTCGAAATATAACATGCATAATTCTAGAATCATTCTATCAAGGAGCCAACAACTCGCGTCTCGGCTTAGCACTGACCGAAGGTGTCTCGGCTTAGCACTGACCGAAGGTGTCTCGGCTTAGCACAACCGAGAGTAGGAAACACCGATCACACAACCGAAGGTAGGAAACACCGACCACACAACCGAAGGTAGGAAACACCGACCACACAACCGAAGGTAGGAAACACCGACCCGCTGAGACCAAACAGAAACCCCTCGGATAGCATGCTAGCTACTCCGGCCCAACTGGCTCAGGTGGTTACTCCTTCCCTCAGCATGAGTGACTCTCCGAATGTACCACTCCGACACCGGTACTAGCTGACCCCGGGGTTCACCAGGTGACCCTCTCTCACTAGGCGTCTGTAGACACGCTAATTTTGACGTCATTTCGGATAAATTTTATATCATACAATAATGCCTCGAAATGGTCTGATAATTAATCATTAATTAATTTTTATTAATCTTTTTGAGTGTCGGGTTTAACAGATGTGTTTAAGTTAATCAATTGAATTGATTTTAGTTCAATTTGAGTTAAAATATGAAGAATTCTAAAAGACGTCGACTCACGTGGACGCCATTTATAGTTTATTCCTGTTTTAACGATTAAATTTGAATTTTAATTAATTGATTTATTAACTAAAAGGCGTCTGGGAATGTCGACGTGTTTTAAGTTTCCTAAGTGGTTTTAACTTCTCCTCCGGATGTTTATCCTTATCTTAATTAGTATAAAAGACGTCTACACAGGTGGACGCTTTTTACCTAATAAAGATAAAGATAAGTTTTCCCGGATGTTTATCCTTATCTTAATTAGTCTAAAAGACGTCTACATAGATGGACGCGTTTTACCTAATAAAGATAAAGATAAGTTTTCCCGGATATTTATCCTTATCTTAATTAATCTGAAAGGCGTCAGCCAAGGTGGACGCGTTTTATATAATTACAGATAAAGATGAATTAATCAATAATTATCTGTCGGTTAAGATGGATAAATTCGGAGTTTTCAAATGTTAATCGCGAACGCAAGAAATGCCTATAAATACCCTGCATATTGAAGAAGAAAAAAAAAAAAGAGAGAACAGAATTAAGTTGAGTTGAGCCTGTAGGTGCTTAGAATGACCGTGTGATTAACATGAAATATCTATGTTGTTTAGGTGTAAACTAACCTATTAAAAACAGCAACTAAAGTGCAGTGATCGCCAGAAACTTTTAACTTAAAAGTTTCAAAAGAGAGTATGATCGCCTACCTTTCAAACGCGGAAGATTGAGTCCTTGGTTCCCCTTCCTCAGCCGGCTGAAGAAAGAGAGCCCTTTCTTTGTTTCTTTGTTCTTGCTGTGGATTTGAAGTTGAGGATCGTCCAGAAGTTGTGCTTGATTTCCCCTTTTGATCTCTTGTTGTTGTTGTTGAGTACAGCAGAGATAGAAAAAAACAAAAAAATGAAGAACTAATGATGAGAATTTAAATAGAAGTAGTATCTGAACTAATCATGGTTTTAAGCATATTTAGAACAGCAAACTCACTTGTTTTAATGGCTTTGAAACCCCTTAGATCAAGTAGGTTTTTGAAAGATTATGATATGGTGTGTGTTTGCATGAAGTGAATATGAAAAAAATAAAACTAATGAAATGAATGCAGTAATGAAAAACTTATGCCCAGTTGGTTGAAGCCTTTGAAAGGATGAAGATCTTGAAAGGACGCCGTCTTCTGGGAATGGCAGCGCTCCGGCGTTACGACGTTGTTGCTTCGATCTTCAAATCGCTATAACGCTATGGCTCAACTTAACTTAATTCTCTTCTCTCTTTTTTTTTACTCTTCAACATGCAGGGTATTTATAGGCATTTCTTGCGTTCGAGATTAATATTTAAAAAACTCCGAATTTATCCATCTTAACCGACAGCTAAATACTGATTAATTCATCTTTATCTGTAATTATCTAAAACGCGTCCACCTTGGCTGACGCCTTTCAGATTAATTAAGATAAGGATAAATATCCGGGAAAACTTATCTTTATCTTTATTAGGTAAAACGCGTCCACCTGTGTAGACGTCTTTTAGACTAATTAAGATAAGGATAAACATCCGGAGGAGAAGTAGAAATAGCCTAGGAAACCTAAAACGCGTCGACATTCCCAGACGCTTTTTAGTTAATAAATCAATTAATTAAAATTCAAATTTAATCGTTAAAACAGGAATAAACTCTAAATGGCGTCGACTTGTGTAGACGTCTTTTAGAATTCTTCATTTTTAACTCAAAATTGAACTAAAATCATTTTAATTGATTAACTTAAACACATCTGTTAAACCCGACACTTAAAAAGATTAATAAAAATTAATCAATGATTAATTATCAGACCATTTCGAGGCATTATTGTATGATATGAAATTTACTCGAAATGACGTCAAAATTAGCGTGTCTACAGCTGCCTCACCTTGGCATCGTCTTTGCAAGGGAGTGAAATGGAATGGAATGTACTGAAAAGGTGATGCCAAGGTGTGATGAGACACGCTCTTAACATCACATGACTAGAATTTTTCTCAAAATCATCAACGAAGATAGCTCAAGGAAATCAATGGAATTAATCCTGTCTGGATGAAGTAGACAAAGAAATAAAATAAGGTCGATCAACCTCCTCGGAGTGGGAAGTACCCCAGGTCGTAGACACTGTAGGTTTCATCATGGGGAGCGTTTGCCAGCTAATGTGGACGTGCTACAGCCATGATGGATCTTAAAAGGAAACAAGAATATCGGATAAAGAATCCAATCAAGGATAGAATTCCAAGGATATCTTCAAGCGAACCTCAAAGATAATCAAGATACTCAATTCGGAATGGAATATTTCATATCATGTTGAGATTATTTTGATTAATGGTCTGAAACTTAATCAATAATTCATTCTTATTTCAATGATTTCAAAGTCCTACATGATGCATGCTGGGCTAAAAGAAAAATATAAAGTTAAATAAAATACAAATTAATCAAGGATAATATTGTTAAATTGTCATTAATGAGTCAAGATACCAATTCTTGTAATCCAGTGCTAAGCCGAAGCTCGTTTATCCACGCACCGTTTCACAAAAGTGGAACCATCGTCCCCACTAATTAACAATCCAACGGCCTATCCGTACGATTAAGAATCCTCTGGAATTATCACTGTTTTTGTTGAAGGGGAACTTAAATTCCAGTTTCATCAAAACCACAAGGTCCTTGATATAGTCTAATAAATATTTAATATATAGTAATGCAAATGCAAAGTAATCACATGAAAAGAGTACAAGGGTAGAAATAACCGTCTTTTTAGCCACGGTCACGACTTGAATTCCACAATGGGATTTTCTTGATATTTCCAGCTTTGCTCAGACTTTCTTGAATTTTCTGCAATCAAAATTATTAGTAATTCCAAACAAATATTCAATTTAAAGCATCAAAACATGGAATTTCGGATAAATCATATAAAGAGCTTAAAAAGCGTCGTGTCGGGCAGACGCCTTTTAACGTTAAAACGCGTCTCTTATACTCGACGCCTTTCACTCACAGAAACAGGTTTCTGGCTGTCCTCTATTCGAATTCCAACTCTATCAATGCACATCCCTTTTCCAATCCGGAAAAGTCTTCCTAGGATCGCAATGTTGTCTATATAAACCCCCTTAGGTCGTTCTCAAGTAATCCCACTACAATCCAAAGATCAAAGTTGAGTTTTCTTCAAGGTTTCTTCAAGGTTCCAAGGTTTTCTAGCTTCAAAGAGGAGGAATTCCGAAAAAGGGAGTATGAATTCTTCAAGCAAGAAGATGAAGATGTCCTTGGAGCAGTTTTCTGAGGTGGAGAATCATCTCAATGGAAGAAATCCCAATCTCCAAGTAAGTTCAATCAACTTCTTTGTCAATTTTCTTCATCATGTTCTTCATGTTCCTCATCATGTTCTTCGTTTTTCTTTTGGCTTTCAGAACTATCCCATATTTCCTGGCCCAAGGAAGTTCACCTCCTTACCTTGGATCCGTAAACTTGCAAAAAGCATCAAGCTTTCCATGCAAGTGTTCATATCCAAGTGGAATCTTCAAGGTCTCGTAGTGCTTGCCAAGCATTACAAGAGCGCGAACGTAGATTGGGCGGCTATGGGTGCCTTGATCGAGTGGTGGCATCCCCAAACTCACACGTTCTTCTTTCAAGATTTCGAGTGCACAATTCTTTTGGAGGAGGCGGAGCTTCTATTAGGTCTCCCAAAGACCAAAGAGAACAAAGAGAAGATAGCTTTGATGAAGGAGAGAATCACCGGTCAACAATTGTTGACATCTATCATGAAAGATCCTTCAGAGGCCAAAGGATGTCTCACTAAAAAGGGGATCAATCTCACCAAGCTAGCCGAGTGGACGCTGTATGAAATTGATGATCTAAGAGAGGATGAAGCGGAGGATGTAACAAAAGCCTTAGTTACATGCCTAGCCGGTGCCTTGTTCTTCTCTGCGCAGGATAACATCTTAGAAGATGACCAAGTTAGTGCTATATGCGCAATCTTCGAAGGTAAATCCATTAGCACCGCACTCTTAGCATATCTTTATAGTGGGCTTTCTGCAGCTTCTGTGGGCCGTCCTCCGTATGGATGCATGCTACTCTTCGCCTTATGGGTTGAACTTCACTTTAAGTTTGAGCACAGCAAAAAAAGGCCTTTGAATCCATCTCAAATTTACTTGAATAGCCCAATTCATTGCATAGCTAATGTTGTAAAGTTCAATGAGTACATGGTTAACAAGGTTCCAAAACTCAAGACCCGAGCCGATTGGAGAGAGTATTTAAAGCTCATGACGTCCGACATATTCGACTCGTCTCCGCTTGCTCTCGTTGGAAAACCAGTTTGGGTGCGTCGTGCAGCAGGAGCAGACCTTAAGTTGATCGGAGCCACCGAATTTGTGCTGTACAATCCACATCGGTGCCTTACTCAACTAAGCTTGGCTCGTCGCGAATTCCCCGAGTTCTCTCCCACACTTCCGATCAAGAAGCGCGACTTGGAATCCGACGAAGATTATGAAGCCATACAAATCATTACCACTCTATGGAATCTTGGCTTCAGTTACCGTGTAAGATCCTCTAAAGATAGAGATAAAGGATTGAAATTTCCTTATCTTAAAGGTCTTCATGAAATTCTCCCATCGTGATCGCCAAAAAAGCTGTAGGTGCTTAGAATGACCGTGTGATTAACATGAAATATCTATGTTGTTTAGGTGTAAACTAACCTATTAAAAACAGCAACTAAAGTGCAGTGATCGCCAGAAACTTTTAACTTAAAAGTTTCAAAAGAGAGTATGATCGCCTACCTTTCAAACGCGGAAGATTGAGTCCTTGGTTCCCCTTCCTCAGCCGGCTGAAGAAAGAGAGCCCTTTCTTTGTTTCTTTGTTCTTGCTGTGGATTTGAAGTTGAGGATCGTCCAGAAGTTATGCTTGATTTCCCCTTTTGATCTCTTGTTGTTGTTGTTGAGTGCAGCAGAGACAGAAAAAGAAAAATGAAGAACTATTATGAGAATTTAAATAGAAGTAGTATCTGAACTAATCATGATGTTAAGCATATTTAAAACAGCAAACTCACTTGTTTTAATGGCTTTGAAACCCCTTAGATCAAGTAGGTTTTTGAAAGATTATGCTGTGGTGTGTGTTTGCATGAAGTGAATATGAAGAATGAAACTAATGAAGATGAAAAATGCAAATGCAGTAATGAAAAACTTATGCCCAGTCGGTTGAAGCCTTTGAAAGGATGAAGATCTTGAAAGGACGCCGTCTTCTGGGAATGGCAGCACTCCGGCGTTACGACGTTGTTGCTTCGATCTTCAAATCGCTATAACGCTATGGCTCAACTTAACTTAATTCTCTTCTCTCTTTTTTTTTTACTCTTCAACATGCAGGGTATTTATAGGCATTTCTTGCGTTCGAGATTAACATTTAAAAAACTCCGAATTTATCCATCTTAACCGACAGATAAATACTGATTAATTCATCTTTATCTGTAATTATCTAAAACGCGTCCACCTTGGCTGACGCCTTTCAGATTAATTAAGATAAGGATAAACATCCGGGAAAACTTATCTTTATCTTTATTAGGTAAAACGCGTCCACCTGTGTAGACGTCTTTTAGACTAATTAAGATAAGGATAAACATCCGGAGGAGAAGTAGAAATAGCCTAGGAAACCTAAAACGCGTCGACATTCCCAGACGCTTTTTAGTTAATAAATCAATTAATTAAAATTCAAATTTAATCGTTAAAACAGGAATAAACTCTAAATGGCGTCGACTTGTGTAGACGTCTTTTAGAATTCTTCATTTTTAACTCAAAATTGAACTAAAATCAATTCAATTGATTAACTTAAACACATCTGTTAAACCCGACACTTAAAAAGATTAATAAAAATTAATCAATGATTAATTATCAGACCATTTCGAGGCATTATTGTATGATATGAAATTTACTCGAAATGACGTCAAAATTAGCGTGTCTACAGAGCCATAGCGTTATAGCGAGTTGAAGATCGAAGCAACAACGTCGTAACGCCGGAGCGCTGCCATTTCCAGAAGTCGGCGTTCCTTTCAAGATCTTAATCCTTTCAAGAGCTTCAACCAATTGGGCATAAGTTTTCTCATTACTGCATTCATTTCATTAGTTTCATTTTTCATATTCACTTCATGCAAACACACACCACAGCATAATCTTTCAAAAACCTACTTGATTTAAGGGGTTTCAAAGCCATTAAAAAAAGTAAGTTTGCTGTTTTAAATATGCTTAACATCATGATTAGTTCAGATACTACTTCTACTTAGATTCTCATCATTAGTTCTTTATTTTTGTTTTTTGTCTCTGCTGCACTCAACAACAACAAGAGATCAAAAAGGGGAAATCAAGCACAACTTCTGGACGATCCTCAACCTCAAATTCCACAGCAAGAACAAAGAAACAAAGAAAGGGCTCTCTTTCTTCAGCCGGCTGAGGAAGGGGAACCAAGGACTCAATCTTCCGCGTTTGAAAGGTAGGCGATCATACTCTCTTTTGAAACTTTTAAGTTAAAAGTTTCTGGCGATCACTGCACTTTAGTTGCTGTTTTAATAGGTTAGTTTACACCTAAACAACATAGATATTTCATGTTAATCACATGATCATTCTAAGCACCTACAGCTTTTTTGGCGATCACGATGGGACTTGGTCTCGCCATCTTTTAGTTTCTTTTTGTTCTTGCTATCATCATATCGGGCACCCACGGTGCACCATTTGTGTCTCTGGACACGTCCTCACCAATTGGTGAGTGTTTAGTTTAATTAATTTCCCTCGTGCACCACGTGCACACCCCAGTGGCAAGATCTTGCCCTCCCCTTGATTAAATCAAAAGGCTGTTTTTGTGATAAAAATGATGTGTGATTGATTGTTTTCTAGTTGTTTAGTTAGTAAATCACCCTGTTTAAAATCTGGAACTAAAAAAATTTGCATGAGTCGATTGTTTACTGCTTTTCATCTTGTTTAAGGAGGATTCAACCCAGAAAATCCTCCTGGAAAATTGTTTCTGCGAACTGAAAAGCGTCCAGGATAGCTGACGCGTTTCAAAACCGCGTCAACACACCTAGACGCCTTTCAGGCTTCACAGTTTCTCTGCTGTCTGCATCTGCTTCTGCGAAAAATTAAGTTCTGTTTTGAATAGCGTCGACTACCATCGACGCGATTCAGACAGTTTCTTAATTTTTTCCAGTTTCCAGATTTTTGTGTTTTGAGTGCTAGCTACCCATTACTTACTAAGCATTAGAGGCCGTCCAGGCCACAGGACATACGCATTGAGGCTAATCCCTCCTCTTCTTAGGAACACATTACTCGACGTCAGCAACTCTCTCTGATTGGGTTGGTCCCTTGATCAGACTAGAGAAGTTGACGTTGAGACCTCCATAAGTCCCCAAAATCAAGGTATTCCACCTTGATCATCGGGCTGGTTGTACCAATTGAAGTCCCGGTTAGATTCTGAAAGCGTTGTGAGAGAAAGCCCTAGAGAATAACGGTGGAAATCGAACTGAAACTAGGATCCTTTCCCTGAGCGAAATTGTGGCTTAATCCAATTCAAATAACTCAACAAGGAATCCTAAAATCACGTTAAGCATCCACTTGTTTGATTAATCTCTGTACAACTTGTTTGATTAAATCTTTGAAAAGGGAATCTAACATCATGTTGCTACGATCAGGTAGGGACTTGAGTGTGGCTCCAGACGCCATGGTTAATTACGAGGGAGATGCTAATCCCCCTCGTGATTCTGAGTACAACTATGAGAGTGGGAGAGATGCTGATACCTCCCGTAGTTCTATCCCCATTCCATATCGTCTAGATGGGAATGTTCGGACACCTCTTTTGCCTCCACGTGATCAATATCCTGATCCTCCTTCGCATGAATATGCGATCCCTAATCCTGATCTTGAGGGGGACATGAATCAGAATGATCCCTCATCCTCTGATCCTACGGATCTCATCAATGCTCTGGGAGTTCTTGCCTCCCGACTGGACCCTCAGCAGTTCGAGGCGATCCAATCTATTTTGAAGGGGAAGGCACCTATGCAGCCTGCCAAGCCGAACCCTGTGGCTCCCCCTGCTGTTCCTCAGCAACCTTCTTTTCCTCCTCCTTATATCCATCAGGCCATGGAGGGCCTTCACATTACTTCTCGGCCAGTTGGGCCGCAGCTTTCATCATCTAGGCAACCGGCTAGACCGCAAACGCCTACTTATCAAAATGCCCTCGGGCATGGCGGAAGCGCTGCCGGACCTCCCCTCTATTGTCCACCCTGCCCAACGTACTCTAGGCAGCAGGCCTACCAAGTACCTCCTCCTCCTCCTCCTCCTCAAGCAGATCTGACCACACAAACGCTGTTGGCCAAAATGGAGCGTATGGATGAGCAATTTAATAACCTCCAGAAAATGATGGGGGTCAAAGCTGTGCCAGAGATCAGTCTACCGAGTCTGCCAGTATTCCATCTGCCACCCTCTGAAATGCCAGTGTACCGAAAGTACAACGGTACTGGTAACCCCTTCACACATCTGAAGGAGTTCATGTATGAATCCTCTTTCTGGCAGAACGACAAGAGGTCGTTGGCCTTCTTGTTCAGGAGATCTCTAGAGGGACTAGCCCTCGAGTGGTTCTTTTCCCTGGAACCCTCAGAAGTAGAAGATTACGGTATCGTTTCACGCAAATTCATTCAACGATATCAGGACAGAGTTGCACCCTCCTTGTCTATCACGGACCTCATTGCAGAAAAGATGAAACCTGATGAGGAGTTTGTCAGTTTTGCTGACAGGTGGCGGGGTCTGGCTGAAAAGGTGAAGGATCACTTGTCCGAATCTGAACAAGTGAAAATGTTGATTTCTAATGCCACACCCCAGTTCAAGCTCGTCCTCTGCTTGAACAATTTGACTAACATGGCAGAGCTCTATGAAAGAGCACGGTACTGCCAGAATGCTTTCAAGGACGCTACATTCTCTAGCGTCTTTGATCCTCATAGACCTAGCAGGCCTCCGCCTCGGAAGCCTGCAGTGCCGAACTCTCCCAGCACAGGTCCGACTACCGAGGGCACGCTCTCTCATGAGCAAGTGAGTACCATGAACAATAACTCGCCCCAGTTCGTGAGGAGTCAGCAGCAGTACCAGAGGCCACAGCAGCAAGGGTACAGACAGCAGCAGAACCCCCAGTACCAACAACAGTATCAGCGGCCCCAGCAGCCGAATCAGAATCAGAACCAGCAACAGCTACAGCAACAGCCGCAATGGCAACAGCAGTACCAGCAACCCCAGCAACAGCAGTATCAGCAACAACAGCCACAGTACCAGCCGCGCGCACCGCCGGCGTACCACAATGTCCCTCCTCCTGGTGACTACAACCAGCAGAGGAGACCTCCAGGCCCGAAGAGGGCAGAATATCCGGCACTCCCAGAATCCTTGGCCGATATCTTCAGTGCTTTAATGGCAGCCAATGCCTTAGTTTTGCCAAGGGAAAAGGCCGTCTGGCCTCAAAATGCCGATACGTCCAGGTATTGCTACTTCCATAGGCAACCTGGGCATACCATTGACACCTGCTTTCAATTCAGAGATTATATTCATGATCTCAACGAGCAGGGCGGCATAGACTGGGAGGAAATGAAGAAATACATAACAGCCCTGAAGGCGAGAAGACCGCAACAGCAGCAGCAGCAGCAGCAAGCAAGACCACCGGCACAAGCAGCAGCACCACCCAACATGGGCATAGTGCAGAATCCACTCCCGGAGCACCAGAACCAGAACCAGGTTGCTCCCATTCTAACGAACACCCAGTCTGAGGCTGGTCGTGGGCAACAATGGAGGATAGAGGACTCTTCCTCTCTCTACTCAACGGGTCACGTTCAAAGTACCGCAGAGCGACCACCACGCCGCACCATCCACATACCCAGACCACAACCCGTCACCATCACCCCTCTACCCACACCCACATATCACTCGCCCGCACCCAATAACCCACTACCACTACCCTCTTTCCTTAGACCCATTGCGCCCCGCACTCCTACGCCTCCATCATATACCCCTCCGCAAACCAATAACGCGCCCCTTTTACCATCTAGGCCATTATTACGCATACCATTTCCTACTTCACCCATTACCACTACCACCTACCCAGATATGCCCCAACCATCCAAACCGTTACTACGCGTACCATTCCCCACTTCGCCAACCACTTACCCATCTACCATTCAACCATCTAGGCCTTTAATCCGCACCGCGCCATCACCACTTAACCCTACGCCATCATCACCTAACCCAACGCCACCACCTACGCATCAACCCTCCGCACCGCTTACGCCACCCGACTCTGCGGTACTCAAGGTGTCACCCGGATCCTCCACGGTCGAGGAACATGCGCTCCGGAGTGGAAGGATTTTCAACAAGGTCTTTCCTCAGTCCACAGTCCGAGACGGCCCATCACAGCCGACTGAGGAAGCCCATAATGAAGAGAGTGCACCAGGCACTCAATACGACTTGTTGAAACATCTGGACAGAACACCGGCACGGATCACTGTACTTGAATTAATTAAAAGGTCCAAAATTCACCAAGAAGCTTTAATGGAATACCTACAGAAGGTGATGGTTAATGAAGACGTGCCGGTAGAGAAGATTGCAGCACTACTAGTTCCACAGGGGGATCAGCCCTCAATTACATTCCACACATCGGAACTAGCACCGCCAGCCGCCAGAAGCATGGCTCTGAGCATCACGGTCAATATCTGCAAAAAGGCCGTGGATGCATGCCTGGTTGATACAGGGGCTTCAATTAATGTTCTACCTCCGAAGACCCTGGAGCTATGCGGTGTGCCCAAGGAGAAATGGCTGCCTAGCCCCATCTCAGTTACGGCATCTGACAATTCTACCCGTTCCCCTCTGGGAATGGTTTATTTAAAGGTGGAGTTAGGTCCAGTAAGTCATGCAGAGGTCAAATTTCATATTCTAGAAATCGACCCTTCCATAAATGCCATTCTGGGACGTCCTTATATTAAAACTCTTGAGGCGATTCCTTCTACGAATCACCAATGCCTCAAATTCCCTTATAAAGGACGAATTATTAAAGTGACGAGCATGCCGATCCTTGCTGCTGCTCATATATTGAATATTAAATCTGCTGTTTTACCTGGCCGACAACCTTTTCTGTCGATATTACAGGTCTACCGTCCAGTGGCTGATCCTTTGAAAGCCGCTACCATTTCTCCATATCCATTAAATGCTGTCAAAAGGGGGAAGTGCATGGGTACCCCGGGATGGAGAATCATGATGAAGAACGGCTACAAGCCTGGGAAAGGTTTGGGCACACAGTTGCAAGGCAGGACCACTCCTGTTAAAAATCATCGGGCAGCACCTGGAAGCGGTCTGGGCTATAGGCCAATGAAACTGAAGCAAGACAGGGTTCAGCAAGAAGATGGTCAAGAAATCTTGGAAACAATGTCTACACCACTGAAAGAAGGCCGAGATCCCTTAACATGGACTCTATATACACACTTTGTGAAAGGGCCCATACTTAGTCACGACAACACGGTGGTCATTACTTCCTGTTTCGACTTCCATGACATATATGGGAGGGACTTGGCCAGACATTGTTCCGAACTACTTACGTACCAATCCTTGGAGGCTCTGCGGCCTATGAAGAGGAGGAATTCCATGACCCTGAATGCGAATGGTACAGATGGTTCGACCTGAGGGACCTATACATAGCACTGAACAGACTATTCCTGGATCCTGCAGAACCCAAGTGGCCACCGCAGATCGACGAGCTAATTGAGAGCCCTGGCGCAATCTTTGACAAGCGGATACTGCTATCTGAACAAACTGATGAAGGGGAGCCAGATGACCCCTATGAAGCTGGTTATACAACAGATCTGCTCTGGAGGGGGACATATCCTTCACATGTCCTAATGCTCCACACTCTTTTTCGTACACTACTCTTGACCCCGACTTGGTCGCGGGTCATAATTGAAGATATTCCACGGGCTCCGCCCGTTATGATAACTCTGTCCCATCGGGACTTTATTCCACAATCTCCTTTCAACCTAGAGAGGATGTATGATTTGATCTGGGACATATTGCTATATGATCCCCCTAATCCTCTGGCCTTGGTGCCGCTTCCTCCGTCCGATTCTCCTCCCATCTGTATTCACTCCTGCTTCATGTTTAATTCCTCGATGGTCCAAACAAAAACGCCAATTTTACAACAAATTCTTCCCAAATCATCATCGAGGAAACATCTTACTTGTCCGATTACACCCCATCGCGCGGGTCCGTCGGTCAAGATTCTCTCCTAGATCTACTCTGTCCCTCCCCACGGGAGGATTCCCCTGTATTTCCACCTGTATCCCAAGATTTTCATCCTGCTTTATCTTCATTAGGTTATGATAGGCAGTCTAGTGAAGTTAGGGAGTCTAGTTTTAGTCAGGATAGGAAGTCTAGGAAGCCTAAGGGTAAGCAAATTCCAGAAAGATACCTCCAGGATTTGGCTGATAAATGTTCCTTTTGCTCTTTAATCCCTCAGCTTTTAGAAGATCCAATTCAGATGCCGGAAGGTTGTATAGATGATGAGTCGGTCAATGATGGGTACGGGGTATATGAGTTACTACATGAAAAGGACCCCATTGTTGAAGATGAGGAAGATGATGAAGACACAGCTGAGGCTTATGCCAGTGGAGTGAAGAGATTTGATGAACCCTCAGCTGCCGTCGAAGAGCCCACCAAAGAAATAAACTTAGGGACTGAAGACGAACCTAAGGTTGTCCTCGTCAGTAAAAATCTTTCTGCAGGGGATGAGAAGGCAATGGTACAAGTACTTAAGGATTATAAGGACACTTTCGCCTGGAGTTATGAGGATATGCCGGGGTTAGACTCATCTTTAGTTGAACACAGGTTAACATTAAAGGAAGGAGCTAATCCAGTCAAGCAGAAATTAAGGCGATTCCACCCACAAATGGCTCTAAAGATGAAGGAAGAAGTCGATAAATTACACAAAGCCAAATTCATTAGAGTTGTCCTTTATCCACAATGGGTGGCCAACATAGTCCCGGTTATGAAAAAGGACGGGAAGGTCAGAATTTGCATTGACTTCCGCGATCTGAACCGGGCATGTCCTAAAGACGATTTTCCATTGCCTCATATTGATGTACTCATCGATAACACTGCTGGCTATGAGACGTTATCGTTTATGGATGGATTTTCAGGATACAACCAGATTAAGCTGGCAGAAGAGGATCAAGAGAAGACTTCATTCACTACACCTTGGGGAACATATTGTTATGTCGTCATGCCATTTGGATTGAAGAACGCTGGAGCCACTTATCAAAGGGCTATGATGGCAATATTTCATGACATGATGCATATAGATTTGGAAGTGTATGTGGATGATTTATTGGTTAAGTCTAAAACGAAGGCTGAGCACGCCAAAGTTTTGGCAAGGGTATTAGAGAGATCAAGAGAATATCAGTTGAAGATGAACCCCAAGAAATGTGTATTCGGGGTATCTTCAGGGAAATTGCTTGGATTCATTGTCAGCAAACGGGGAATTGAGATCGATCCCAATAAGGCGAAGGTTATCAGAGAAATGCCACCTCCCAAAAACTTGAAAGAGTTAAGAGGATTAATCGGGAGGTTACAATTTATTCGCCGCTTTGTCTCCCAGCACTCACAAAGGTGTAAGCCGTTTTACGAGCTTACCAAGCCAGGAGTCAAATTCAATTGGGACGATATGTGTCAGGAGGCATTTGATGGATTAAAGGACTATTTGGCAAGTCCTCCTGTTTTGAGACCACCATCTCCAGGCAAACCATTGATACTTTATATTTCAGTCCTGGATGATGCAGTGGGGGCTGTCTTAGCACAAGAGGATGAAGAAGGAAGAGAGAGGGCAGCCTACTATCTCTCTAAACTTCTCAACCCCGCTGAACAGAGATATACGGCGATGGAGAAAACATGTGCAGCATTGGTTTGGGTTGTGCAGAAATTAAAGCATTATTTTTTGGCCCATGAAGTCCATCTCATCGCTAGGATGAATCCGATTAAGTTCCTTCTGGAGAAATCTGTTCTTACTGATAGGTTAGCGCGATGGCAAAGCTTTCTATCCCAATTCGATATCATTTACATTCAACAGAAAGCGATCAAGGGCTATGTCATAGCAGAACATCTCGCTCATCATCCCCTTCCTCGATTTGATCCAGTGCGATCAGAGTTTCCGGATGAGGAACTGATGTCCGTAAATCAAATCAGAGACGATATGTGGACTCTGCATTTTGACGGAGCTCTGAATTCTCATGGAAAGGGGATCGGAATCGTTCTGTTATCACCTGAAGGTGTCACCATTCCACAAGCCTTTCAGCTTGATTTTCCAGTCACCAACAACATAGCTGAATACGAGGCACTTCTTGCTGGTCTCGAGGCTGCTCATTTTCATGGTGCCACCAAACTCAGGATTGTAGGTGATAGCCAATTAATTCTTCGCCAAGTGCTGACCAAGTATCGAACTCTTGATCCCAAGCTCAAGCCATATCAAGAACTTACTTCTGCTTACTCAAAGCTTTTCACAAAATTGATCTTTATCCATGTCCCTAGAAATCAAAACATCTTAGCTGACGCTCTAGCTTCACTTGCATCTTCCCTTGATTTTCCTATCAGCAAGTAATCTGAATCAATCATAATTCATAGGCGTCTTTCACCCGCCGTGAAGGACTCTTCATTTCTTAGGACTAAGGAGAAGTTGCTGAAGAAATTCAAAGATGGAAGTATTGTGGAGAAAAGAGAAATCATGTTGATGGAGCTGTTAGAAGAGATGGATGATGAACAGAAGCCATGGTATTATGAAATTGCAAAATATTGTGAAGATCAATCGTATCCTGAAGAAGCTACAACTGAAGAGAAAAGAGCTACCAGGAGAGTTTCTCAACGATACACCCTAGTTGGGGGAGCATTATATAAGAGAGGTTTTGATGGAGTTCTTCTGAGATGTTTAGACGAGGATGAGCTTTGGAAGGTTATGGAAGGAGCTCATAGTGGAGTTTGTGGTGGCCATGTCAATGGACAGATGCTAGCAAAGAAGATCCTTAGACAAGGATTTTATTGGCCAACCATGGAAGAAGATTGTGTAGGATATGTCCGTAGGTGTGCCAAGTGTCAACTTCACGCCGACAAAATTCATTCTCCTGCATCTTCACTCCATCCTGTTTCTTCCCCATGGCCTTTCTCCATGTGGGCTTTCGACATTATTGGGCCTCTTGGTAACCCAGATTCCGGCATCAAGCAAAAATCTTTCATTCTCACGGCAACGGAATACTTTACCAAGTGGGCAGAAGCTGAAGCATACGTGGAGATCAAAGCATCAACCGTCTGCAAATTCATCATGAAGAACATCATCACAAGATTCGGGATTCCAAGTACCATCGTCACCGACAACGGACCGCAGTTCGTGTCACAGGAATTGAAGGACCTCTGCAACAGGTATAAAATTGCATTGCATCATTCATCTCCTTATTATCCGCAAGGCAATGGCCAAGCAGAGGCAACAAATAAGACTTTGATAAAAATTATCAAAAAGACGTGTAAATCTAACAAATTCGCAGATTGGCCAGAAAAATTGGTTGAGGCTCTATGGGCCTACCGAACTTCAATCCGCACGCCTACTGGGCAAACTCCTTATTCATTAACATTTGGAATGGAGGCGGTAGTTCCATATGAGACCCTTATACCGTCATTAAGAGTACAATTGAATAAGGAATTCTCTATTGATGAACATCGTTCAGCACTTCTTGCTCAATTAGAACTTTTAGACGAGAAAAGATGGTCAGCTGCTAATCATGCAAAAGTTTATCAAAACAGACTAGCACGTTTTTATCAAAAGAAAGTCATTGAACGAAAGTTCAAAGTCGGTGAAATGGTTGTTAAAAGAATTTTTGTAAAACCTGGTGGTCCGCGTTCTAAGCTCCAACCCAACTGGGAAGGACCTTATGTTGTATCGCACGCTTATCCTGGTAATGCTTATCACTTGGTTAATGCAGAAGGAGAAGAGCTAAATCATCCCTGGAATGGTTTACACCTTAAGAAATACTACCCTTAGGATAAAGAGTCGATCAGTATGGTACAAAGACCAGTGGAATCAGAAAATTTATAAACTCAAATTTCTTTGTTAGTCTTAATAATTTAATTTCAAACCCATTACTGCACACACTGACACGTTTGATTCGTGAGTAACAAGAGATGCCAAGTCCTGAAGAATATCAAAAGCTTGACTAAGAGTATAAAGTACAAATCATTCCTTTTAAATAAAATTCTGTTTTACACTCGGCCCATGATGTTGGAACGAGGCTTAGAATAGACTACCAAGAATACCCGCCATCTTAGTAGGAGGCCGTCATAAAAAAATGGGGGAGATCCGTTCCAAAGCAAAGCAAAGAAAAGAATAGAAAAGCAAAAGCAAGGCAAAAAGCCAAATTCAAATCAAAAGGCCATTACATTACAAACGTCACATCAAGGCCATGAAATGAAACAAAAGGGAACGCAAGGTCGATAAATACCCCGGAAAGAAAATGACCGAACCCCAACAGATATTAGGGTTGGAAAGGAACATCTTTTTAGGTCTCCAGAACCTTCTCATGGGCTTTCTAAATCTATTCTTCTTTTCTTTCTAAAGAGGTGTACTTCAAGCTTAAAGAATGGCTTAGATTGACTAAGGGTCGAATCATCAAATGGGATCACGAATGGAAACACAAGTTCAAACACGAGGGGTTTTAAGTTAAGTTGTTAAAGAACAATTTGGAAATTAAGTTAATAAATGAATATGATCTTTTGATCTAAGTACCATACTGGTCTTTTAGTCAAAAATTCAAAAAAAATGTATATGCCAAAAAAAAAAAAAATGTATAAAAAAAAAAAATTGCATAGTCAAAATTCAAAAAAAAAGTACATATTTCAAAAATTCAAAAAAATGTACATTTGTCAAAATCTAAAAAAAAAAAGAATACATATTTCAAAACCCCAAACAAAATGAATATTTCAAAACCACAAAAATATTTCAATTAGCATTTGCTTGTTGCATTTAGTGTGTTTCATTCCTTTTATTTTCAGTGAGCATCTGTTTGCTTGCATGTTGCATTTTGCTTAAGTCTAATTATTCTTATTACCTTTGTTAATAAAGGCTATGCCCCTTGACTATTTATTCAAGGAAAAGATTGATTGACCATTTATTTGGTCAGGCAAGGGGCTAAGCCTAAACAGATACTTAACCTGTTTGTTCAAGTCATATACAGGACACAAGGCATGAAGAGAGTTGGAATTCGAGTAGAGAACAACCAGAAACCTGTTTCTGTGAGTAAAAGGCGTCGAGGAGCACTGACGCGTTTCAACACTGAATGGCGTCTGCTCGACACGACGTGTTTCATCCTTTCTGCTATTTTCCCGAAATTCTATGTTTTGAGTGTTTAAGTTGAATATTTGTTTGGAATTACTAACGATTTTGATTGCAGAAAATTCTGAGCAAAGCTGGAAATATCAAGAAGATCCCGTTGTGGAATTCAAGAAGTCCCGACCGTGGCTAAAAAGATGGTTATTTCTACCCTTGTACTCTTTCCATGTAATTATATTAAATATTTATTAGAGTGTATCAAGGACCTTGTGTTTTTGATGAAACTGGAATTTGAGTTCCCCTACAACAAAAACAATGATAATTCCAGAGAATTCTTAATCGCGTGGATAGGCCGTTGGATTGTTAATTAGTGGGGAGGATGGTTCCACTTTTGTGAAACGGTGCGTGGATAAACGAGCTTCGGCTTAGCACTGAATTACAAGAATTGGTATCTTGACTCATTAATGACAATTTAACAATATTATCCTTGATTAATTTATATTTTATTTGACTTTATATTTTTCTTTTAGCCCAGCATGCATCATGTAGGACTTTGAAATTATTGTAATAAGAATTAATTATTGATTAAGTTTCAGACCATTAATCAAATAATTTCAAACATGATATGAAATATTCCATTCCGAATTGAGTATCTTGATTATCTTTGAGGTTCGCTTGAAGATATCATTGGAATTCTATCCTTGATTGGATTCTTTATCCAATATTCTTGTTTTCTTTTAAGATCCATCATGGCTGCAGCACGTCCACATTGGCTGGCAAACGCTCCCCATGATGAAACCTACAGTGTCTACGACCTGGGGTACTTCCCACTCCGAGGAGGTTGATCGACTTTATTTTATTTCCTTATCTACTTCATCCAAACAGGATTAATTCCATTGATTTCCTTGAGCTATCTTCGTTGATAATTTCGAAAAAAATTCCAGTCATGTGATGTTAAGAGCGTGTCTCATCACACCTTGGCATCACCTTTTCAGTACATTCCATTCCATTTCACTCCCTTGCAAAGGCGATGCCAAGGTGAGGCAGCTGTAGACACGCTAATTTTGACGTCATTTCGGGTAAATTTTATATCATACAATAATGCCTCGAAATGGTCTGATAATTAATCATTAATTAATTTTTATTAATCTTTTTGAGTGTCGGGTTTAACAGATGTGTTTAAGTTAATCAATTGAATTGATTTTAGTTCAATTTGAGTTAAAATATGAAGAATTCTAAAAGACGTCGACTCACGTGGACGCCATTTATAGTTTATTCCTGTTTTAACGATTAAATTTGAATTTTAATTAATTGATTTATTAACTAAAAGGCGTCTGGGAATGTCGACGTGTTTTAAGTTTCCTAAGTGGTTTTAACTTCTCCTCCGGATGTTTATCCTTATCTTAATTAGTATAAAAGACCTCTACACAGGTGGATGCTTTTTACCTAATAAAGATAAAGATAAGTTTTCCCGGATGTTTATCCTTATCTTAATTAGTCTAAAAGACGTCTACATAGATGGACGCGTTTTACCTAATAAAGATAAAGATAAGTTTTCCCGGATATTTATCCTTATCTTAATTAATCTGAAAGGCGTCAGCCAAGGTGGACGCGTTTTATATAATTACAGATAAAGATGAATTAATCAGTAATTATCTGTCAGTTAAGATGGATAAATTCGGAGTTTTCAAATGTTAATCGCGAACGCAAGAAATGCCTATAAATACCCTGCATATTGAAGAAGAAAAAAAAAAAAGAGAGAACAGAATTAAGTTGAGTTGAGCCATAGCGTTATAGCAAGTTGAAGATCGAAGCAACAACGTCGTAACGCCGGAGCGCTGCCATTTCCAGAAGTCGGCGTTCCTTTCAAGATCTTAATCCTTTCAAGAGCTTCAACCAATTGGGCATAAGTTTTCTCATTACTGCATTCATTTCATTAGTTTCATTTTTCATATTCACTTCATGCAAACACACACCACAGCATAATCTTTCAAAAACCTACTTGATTTAAGGGGTTTCAAAGCCATTAAAAAAAGTAAGTTTGCTGTTTTAAATATGCTTAACATCATGATTAGTTCAGATACTACTTCTACTTAGATTCTCATCATTAGTTCTTTATTTTTGTTTTTTGTCTCTGCTGCACTCAACAACAACAAGAGATCAAAAAGGGGAAATCAAGCACAACTTCTGGACGATCCTCAACCTCAAATTCCACAGCAAGAACAAAGAAACAAAGAAAGGGCTCTCTTTCTTCAGCCGGCTGAGGAAGGGGAACCAAGGACTCAATCTTCCGCGTTTGAAAGGTAGGCGATCATACTCTCTTTTGAAACTTTTAAGTTAAAAGTTTCTGGCGATCACTGCACTTTAGTTGCTGTTTTAATAGGTTAGTTTACACCTAAACAACATAGATATTTCATGTTAATCACACGATCATTCTAAGCACCTACAGCGTCACCCCGCCCACGCCCCCACCGGCGCTGTGCTCACGCCCCCACCAGCACAGGGTGATAAAGCGCTACAATGTCACTCCAGGTCCACAGTAACACAAAACACCAAAACCCGGCACAGTACGATCCGGTCACGTGAAAAGCCCACGATCGCACGACACACCACGCGGTGCCATCCGGTCATGTAGAATCCATCATTGTCGAGTGCATCAAAACATGCATTAACCAACTATCTAGTAGTATGAACACGTTTTACTGGCATGAATTAGTGAGGTTCTGTCTCGAATCGCGTCGCCTCAGGCCGACGCCATTCAAGCTCCATGTACAGGTTCAGGTAAAACAGTTCAGAATCAGGTTTATGTAAAACAGTCTTCGGGCCGAAGGGGTCTCGGCCAGGCGATTTCTGTCTAAAAGGCGTCGTGATGGCCCGACGCCCTTCAAAAAGGCGTCGTCCATGCACGTCGTCTTTCAACCCGCCCGAAGGGACCTCGGTCCGAAGGGGTCTCGGCCCGCTATCCGAAGACAGGCCAACGCCCAGGAACCCAAAATCTGCCATGGGCCCGAGGGCTCCCTTTTCAACCCATAAAACGCCAAAGTTACTTAAAAACAGAGGAGAAAGAGGGGCAATACTATCCATAGGAAAATCACCTTCATAGCAAATCCCCCATATCATCAAAAGAGCACCTAAACATGCTCATTCTTCCCCCCAAAACCAGAGATCCATAATCATGCTTAAACGGTAAAAACTGGTTAAAACGCGATGCTATGGGAACCGTCACCCTACCGGACACTTGAATGCCTCCGAGCTTCAAGCCGTCCACCCGACTCGCCCCACGCCGCCGCCGGTACCGCCGTGGTCGTCCCTGCTCCACCGTGACGTCGGCCGCCGTCCGGAGAGTAGAACGCCGCAGTGGAGATGGAGGTGGCAGTGGTAGGAGCTAGGTAGAGGATGGAGTGGAGGGAGAGGTGAAATGGTGGGAGGAAAAGAGGGAGGCGGAGGAATCGCCGCTGAGATCGCTAGAGGGGAAGGAGAGAAAGAGAGAAGGAGAAAAATGAGGAAAGAAGGAGGGCTCGCGGGGGGTTAACCAGGCTAAACGCGTCGACCGAGGCAGACGCGGTCCAGCCGACACGTCAGGTGATGTGACGGCCGCAAGGACGAATTTCTGAAACGCGTCGACCGAGGCACGCCGTTCAGCCGACACGTCAGGGCCGCACTCTGACACGACAGTGCCGTACGCTACGCGGCCCAAAGCCAGCCCACGTGGCACCCTCGAGTCGCCGATCATCCCGAGTCGGTCTCGGCCGCCGACCTCGGACTCCTCCCACTGGTCTCGACGCCGAGCGCCGGCTGCCTCTCGGTCCGAAGGAAATCCGGTTTCGCACCGCCCGAAGGGGTCTCGGCCCTGCTTCCGAAGACAAGCCAACGCCCGACCGAGCCACCCTCGGCCTCGGGCCTTCGGCTTCGCCTCCGTCGCCATCTGGATCCCCGTCGGGCCTCGTCACCGATCCGACCCAGCCTCGGATCCAAACTTAGGGTTCCAGCTTCGGAATCCGATCGTGATAGATCCAGTCTACATCACGTAGCTAGAACTATAGGGTCCGACCCCGAAAAACCGGATCCGAAGGTCTCGATCCTTACAATCTCCCCCCCTTAAAAGAATTTCGCCCCCGAAATTGACTGCTATAATTAATAAGGTCAAAACAGGGATACAAGTTCACAAGGAAACTTACGAAAAGAGGTAAGGGAACTGTTCCCGCATCTCATCCTCTCGCTCCCAGGTTGCCTCACCTCCGGAGCGATACCGCCAAATCACCTTGACCAAAGGTACAATATTGTTCCGTAGTGCCTGTTCTCTGCGATCCTCAATACGAACAGAATACTCTGGAAAGGACAGGTCCTCAGCGACCTCCAACTCTGAAAAATCCAACACATGAGACGGATCCTGAACATACTTTCTCAGCAAGGAGACATGGAACACATCGTGCACTCCTGCAAGACTGGGCGGCAAGGCCAGCTGATACGCGGTTTCCCCAATTCGAGCAAGAATGGGAAAAGGCCCAATATATCGCAGACTCAGCTTGCCTCGCTTCCCGAATCTCATCACACCCTTGGAGGGTGAGATTCGAAGAAACACGTGGTCCCCAACCTCAAACTCCAGCGGTCTCCGTCTGACGTCAGCATAACTCTTCTGCCTACTCTGAGCTACGGTCAACCTCTGCCGAACTGTCCTGGCAATCTCAGCACACTGCTGTGCTAACTCTGGTCCCGCTATCTGCCTCTCACCGATCTCGGACCAACACACCGGAGATCGACACGGCCGCCCATACAAAGCCTCATAAGGCGCCATGCCGATACTGGAATGATAACTGTTGTTGTAGGCAAACTCCACGGTGGACAAATGCTGCTCCCAAGAACCTCCCCAGTCTAGGCAACATGCCCTGAGCATATCCTCCAAGGTCTAAATGGTTCTCTCTGACTGCCCGTCAGTCTCGGGATGATAGGCCGAGCTGAAGGCCAACTGAGTGCCCAATGCCTTCTGAAAGCTCTTCCAGAACCTGGAAGAGAACCTTGGGTCTCGATCTGATACAATGGACAAAGGTACCCCGTGCAAGGAGATGATCCGGTCAACAAACAACTTTGCCAGCTTGCCGACCGACCAGTCCTTCCTAATGGCTAGGAAGTGTGCCGACTTGGTCAGCCGATCAACGACGACCCAGATGGCGTCTCTCCTGCTAGGGGATGCAGGCAATCCCATCACAAAGTCCATCGTCACATGCTCCCATTTCCACTCTGGAATCGGCAAGGGCTGCAGCAACCCTCCAGGTCTCTGATGCTCGGCTTTAACCTGCTGACAAGTCATGCATCTAGCCACATATTCAGCCACATCTTTCTTCATACCAGGCCACCAGAAGTGCCTCTTCAAACAATGATACATCTTTGTTATCCCAGGATGTACTGCATACCTCGAACGGTGCGCCTCATCAAGCACACACTTGCGCACGTCCTCCTCAGTCGGAACATAAAGTCTACCTCTGAACCTGACAGTACCGTCATCCCATAATTCCACCTCTGACCTCTGGAGAATCTGTAGTAACTCAGCATCTGCCCTTTGAGCCTCAATCACAGCATGATACATAGCTGGTCTTACAGTCAAGCTGGCCAACACGGCTCTGTCATCTTCACGCGGAACCCTAAAGGAAGATTCTACAATCTGCTCGAACAACCTCCATTCTTGAATCATAAGGTATGACATGACCGTCTTCCGACTCAAGGCGTCTGCTACCGCATTCGCCTTGCCCGGATGATAAGAAAGGTCAAAGTCATAATCCCTAATGAACTCCATCCACCTCCGCTGCCTCAGATTCAGGTCTCTCTGAGTGAACACATATTTTAAGCTCTTATGATCGGTAAAAACCTGAAATTTCTCTCCATATAAGTAATGCCTCCAGATCTTAAGTGCAAACACCACAGCTGCCAATTCCAAATCGTGAGTAGGATAGTTCTCTTCATGCTTCTTCAGCTGTCGAGAAGCATAAGCAACTACCCTGCCCTGCTGCATAAGGACTGCGCCTAGACCTCGACGGGACGCATCCGAGTAAACCACAAATCCACCTGACCCAGATGGAAGCACCAGCACTGGGGCTGACGTGAGGCGAGTCTTTAGCTCAATAAAACTCTGCTCACAATCCTAAGTCCACACAAAATGAACTCCCTTTCGAGTCAACCTCGACAAGGGGGCCGCTATCGAAGAAAATCCCTGAACAAACCGCCTGTAATAACCAGCAAGCCCCAGAAAGCTCCTGATCTCAGTCACTGAAGTCGGCCTACTCCAATCCATCACCGCCTCGATCTTGGCTGGATCCACTGCGATGCCCTCGCCAGAAATGACATGCCCAAGGAAGTGCACCTTGTCTAGCCAAAATTCACACTTACTGAACTTGGCGTAAAGTTGGTGCTCCCTCAGGACCTGCAACACTGCCCGAAGATGGGTGGCGTGCTCTTCCTCAGAAGAAGAATAGATCAGAATATCATCAACAAATACAACCACAAATTGGTCCAGGTAGGTCCTGAAGACTCTGTTCATCAAATCCATAAAGGCTGCCGGAGCATTGGTCAAGCCGAAGGGCATAACCAAAAACTCATAGTGTCCATACCGAGTTCTAAAAGCCGTCTTGCTAACATCCACATCCCGAATCCTCATCTGATAATATCTAGATCTCAGGTCAATCTTGGAAAACACCCTCGCAGACTGCAGCTGATCCATCAAATCATCGATCCTTGGAAGCGGGTACTTATTCTTTATTGTCACCTGGTTCAGCTGCCTATAATCGATGCACAACCTCAGAGAACCATCCTTCTTTCTAACAAACAGAACTGGAGCACCCCATGGAGATGTACTGGGACGAATGAAACCCTTGTCCAGCAACTCCTGCAACTGCGTCTTCAACTCGGCGAGTTCGGCTGGCGCCATCCGATACGGGGCCTTAGACAAGGGCGCCGTACCTGGTGCAAGCTCAATGGTAAACTCAACCTCTCGCTGAGGAGGAAGGCCAGGCAGCTCCTCAGGAAACACATCTACGAAATCACAAACCACGGGCACCTCCTAAGGACTGGGACTAGAACGGACATCAGAAACAACAACAGAGGCAAGGAAAGCCTCACAGTCACCAGCAAGCAACCTCCGTGCCTTAAAGGCAGAAATGAGAATGCCTCGAGAGGAAAACCTAATACTTTGGAAAAAGAAGGTCGGGATGTCCGGAATAGAGAAGCGCACCCTCTTCCTGTGGCAGTCCACCTCAGTATAAAAGGCTTCCAACCAATCCATGCCCAGGATGATATCAAAGTCACGAATAGCAAGTACAACCAACTGGGCCGGTAGCACATGACCCTCAATGGTCAAGGGAACATTCCTCAAACAATTATAAGATATCATAAAGTCTCCCGAAGGAACCTCTACCATCAAGCCATCAGATAACTCATCAACGGGTGCAGAAAGAATATCAAGGAACCGCTCAGAAATGAAGGAATGCGAAGCGTCCGAATCGATCAATACATGTGCAGAGTTCCCAAGGACAGAAAGTGTACCTTCCACCAAGTTGGACGCGCGAGCCTCCCTCCTGGTGATAGCTAGAACTCTTCCCTGGGTCCTCGGCTTCTTCTGATCACCTGAACCCTGACCATGACCATGCCCCTGCGGGCACTGCCTCGCCAAATGGCCCTGTTGGCCGCAAGTAAAACACCTCCTGGGAAGAGTGGGACACTGAGTCCCGCCATGGGCACGTCCACAGTGCTGGCAGACTGCCGGAAGTCTCTGAGCTGGCTCCTGCTGTGCACTGGATGCAGACTGACCCTGCTGACCCTTCCTGGACCTGCTGCTGCCGCTGCTACCACTACTGCTGCCACTGCCTCTGAAGAACCTCCTGAATCGGGAGCCGAGTGACGACGATCCCGATCCGACCGAGGGAGTCGGTGCCGCAGCCTTGCCCTTGCCACGCACTGGCCCCTGAACAGCCTGTCCTCTCTCTCGGGCCGACTGGATCTGCTGAGCCTCTACAGCTGCCGCACATCTAACCGCAGAAGCCAAATCCGTGCAACAGTGAGACGCCACGAAGTTCCTTAGACTGAGCCTTAGTCCGTCCACAAACCTCTCCGTACGACGCTCCTCGTCCCCAGATATGAAAGGCACGAACCGACCCAGCGAAACAAACTTCGCCTGGTATTCGAGGACCGTCATACTCCCCTGCGTCAGATCCATAAACTCCCTCTCCTTGGCTCTCTGAACATGTCTAGGGAAATACTGTGCATTGAACTCCTTAACAAAGGTCTCCCATGAAATTTCCCTAAGACTCCTGTCCTGATACGACAAACTCTTTAATGTAGTCCACCAGTCATAAGCGCTATCCTTCAGCATAAAGGTAGCCAATGGGGTCCTCTCTACTGCTGGGCAGTCCATGGTATCGAACGTCTTCTCTATCTCTCTAAGCCAATGAATGGCCTCATCAGGGTCGGGACGACCAGTGAAGTGAGGTGGCCTCAGTTTCAGGAACCTCTCAAGGGTAGCCGTGGACCCTCCTCGAGCACTAGAACTCTCACTAGGATCTCGCATCTGGTATCTAGCTATAGTGTCCATCATGGCCTCCATAAACCGCTCTACACTCGGCCTCCCTGCCTCGGATCCACTAGGGGCATCTCCCCGCTCTCGAATAACCAGCATCCTCTTCCTGGGAGCCATCAACTCGCCTACAATTACAAAATCAAAAGGTCCTAATGAGGATCCTAAAACCTATACTACCGACGTGCCTGTACGGGATAATGTATTTATTTGCCGGACTTATGATATTTAACCTAGTTATTTATTTATTTACCAGACCGTATGCTCTGATACCAAACTGTAACGACCCGCCACCCTATAATCGGGGATCCGATTACTAAATGGGTACCGAATCATTAATTTGGAACCAAACCAAGATCTAAGTAAGTCTGGGAAATAAATAATAAACTAAGCTAAACATTCACATCGCATTGAATTGAAATGAAGGTGCAGAAATTAAAAATTATTACAATGCGACTCGATACAGCAAATAATTACATACTCCAACTGAAAGAAATAATTAAACATACAGGCCAGAAATAAACAACAACTACGTCGGGGCATACCCCGGAACAACTGCTGAAGGCGCTCAACCCAAGGCCGCACACGCTGCTCTAAGTCTGCTGGGAGTCCTCACTTGAAAACCGCAGGGGGTGAGTCTCAAGACAAGACTCAGTAGGGATCCTTCGATCCCCACTGCCCACGCACACACCCACAAGTGCAAGGTACGGCTAACGGTAAAGCAACGAACACAGAAGTAAGTACACTACTCCTATATCTCGATATGAACCATGTGCATTCGAAATATAACATGCATAATTCTAGAATCATTCTATCAACGAGCCAACAACTCGCGTCTCGACTTAGCACTGACCGAAGGTGTCTCGGCTTAGCACTGACCGAAGGTGTCTCGGCTTAGCACAACCGAGAGTAGGAAACACCGATCACACAACCGAAGGTAGGAAACACCGACCACACAACCGAAGGTAGGAAACACCGACCACACAACCGAAGGTGGGAAACACCGACCCGCTGAGACCAAACAGAAACCCCTCGGATAGCATGCTAGCTACTCCGGCCCAACTGGCTCAGGTGGTTACTCCTTCCCTCAGCATGAGTGACTCTCCGAATGTACCACTCCGACACTGGTACTAGCTGACCCCGGGGTTCATCAGGTGACCCTCTCTCACTAGGCGTCACCCCGCCCACGCCCCCACCGGCGCTGTGCTCATGCCCCCACCAGCACAGGGTGATAAAGCGCTACAATGTCACTCCAGGTCCACAGTAACACAAAACACCAAAACCCGGCACAGTACGATCCGGTCACGTGAAAAGCCCACGATCGCACGACACACCACGCGGTGCCATTCGGTCATGTAGAATCCATCATTGTCGAGTGCATCAAAACATGCATTAACCAACTATCTAGCAGTATGAACACGTTTTACTGGCATGAATTAGTGAGGTTCTGTCTCAAATCGCGTCGCCCCAGGCCGACGCCATTCAAGCTCCATGTACAGGTTCATGTAAAACAGTTCAGAACCAAGTTTATGTAAAACAGTCTTCAGGCCGAAGGGGTCTCGGCCAGGCGATTTCTGTCTAAAAGGCATCGTGATGGCCCGACGCCCTTCAAAAAGGCGTCATCCATGCACGTCGTCTTTCAACCCGCCCGAAGGGACCTCAGTCCGAAGGGGTCTCGGCCCGCTATCCGAAGACAGGCCAACGCCCAGGAACCCAAAATCTGCCATGGGCCCGAGGGCTCCCTTTTCAACCCATAAAACCCCGAAGTTACTTAAAAACAGAGGAGAAAGAGGGGCAATACAATCCATAGGAAAATCACCTTCATAGCAAATCCCCCATATCATCAAAAGAGCACCTAAACATGCTCATTCTTCCCCCTAAAACCAGAGATCCATAATCATGCTTAAACGGTAAAAACTTGGTTAAAACGCGATGCTATGGGAACCGTCATCCTACCGGACACTTGAACGCCTCCGAGCTTCAAGCCATCCACCCGACTCGCCCCACGCCGCCGCCGGTACCGCCGTGGTCGTCCCTGCTCCACCGTGACGTCGGCCGCCGTCCGGAGAGTAGAACGCCGCAGTGGAGATGGAGGTGGCAGTGGTAGGAGCTAGGTAGAGGATGGAGTGGAGGGAGAGGTGAAATGGTGGGAGGAAAAGAGGGAGGCGGAGGAATCGCCGTTGAGATCGCCGGAGGGGAAGGAGAGAAAGAGAGAAGGAGAAAAATGAGGAAAGAAGGAGGGCTCGCGGGGGGTTAACCAGGCTAAACGCGTCGACCGAGGCAGACGCGGTCCAGCCGACACGTCAGGTGATGTGACGGCCGCAAGGACGAATTTCTGAAACGCGTCGACCGAGGCACGCCGTTCAGCCGACACGTCAGGGCCGCACTCTGACACGACAGTGCCGTACGCTACGCGGCCCAAAGCCAGCCCACGTGGCACCCTCGAGTCGCCGATCATCCCGAGTCAGTCTCGGCCGCCGACCTCGGACTCCTCCCACTGGTCTCGACGCCGAGCGCCGGCTGCCTCTCGGTCCGAAGGAAATCCGGTTTCGCACCGCCCGAAGGGGTCTCGGCCCTGCTTCCGAAGACAAGCCAACGCCCGACCGAGCCACCCTCGGCCTCGGGCCTTCGGCTTCGCCTCCGTCGCCATCCGGATCCCCGTCCGGCCTCGTCACCGATCCGACCCAGCCTCGGATCCAAACTTAGGGTTCCAGCTTCAGAATCCGGTCGTGATAGATCCAGTCTACATCACGTAGCCAGACCTACAGGGTCCGACCCCGAAAAACCGGATACGAAGGTCTCGATCCTTACAGGGTTGCTGGCTCCGGACGTAGAATCCGTTCTTTTATAAGAAGTCAGTTTGCAGTTTTTCACAAAAACCCAGACTTATCCGAAATCCTGTCGGATTATCCATCGACTTGAAAACCATTTGCGTGTGACCCTCTAGGCCCAAATACCAGTCCAGTTAATAGCCCATTAAGTCCAGTAACCCTTTACTGACCCACTGAATTAATTAATATCCTTATATTCAATTAATCAGCCGAATTTAATGTCCCACAATAAATTCTGACGGACTGCGGATCACGTTGGATGTCAAGCAACATCGCGTGATCCTGGATGGCACTGGGGTTATCGCAACCCTCTATTGGAACCTTTCTGTCATCGGTTAGCGCGCGGATATAATCCTTCATCTGTACAATGTTCCCGAATCGACCTAGGGCATGGTTTACTGTTAAATCCTATTTGGTGGATTCACTTGAATCAAATGGCGCTAATCTGAATCCGATAACTCCTTATCGATTACAGAGTCCGCCCTGGCCAGGGACTTTAAGCGCATCATTCTCGGAACATTCTCTCTCAAACAACCGAGAGCGGATGATCCCGTATTGAACACACAATTACCTTCGAGGGCATTTCCCTGAACCCGATCGCTTGACTTATTGATATCCCATGGTTAGGGATTCGTTCGTCAAGGTCAAAGCTCAGAAACCTAGCAACAAGGTATCTTTGGAGTCTCAGGTCCAAGGATCATCCACGCAACCGTGACAATTGAATCGAGCTGGTTAACAGTGAGGTGATTACCATCCAGCGATTCATAGTCGGATCAGTTCAGTGAACTCATTCACCAATGAGCACCTATAGGTTCAGCATAGTGTCTCCACACAAGTGACTTATGAGATCAGTCACCCTCATCATATGAGCTGAAGTAACCTATACTAGTCTATCCAGATGTTTGATGTCATATCTCAAACATCCTATGACTAGGAACAATTAAGAATATGTGTTTATAAGTCTTCAGTCCCATAATTATGATCTCATCATAATCCGAAGATTATTGCACATGTTCATGGACTTCATCGTGATACGATAAACACAGATCGAATTAATTACACATAATGAATTATTGCCATTTATTAATAATCTGAATATGTACACAGTATCGGATTGGCTTTGAGACCGTCTAATACTAACAGGTGGTACTCACGGTAGGACTCAGTGTCCTGCATTTTCTGGGAGGTGTTACACTTGTTGCCAGTAGGGTCATTTGGCGAGGTATTGCCCACAGGGGTATGGTTAGGGGCAAGGACAAGGTGATCAGAAGAAGCCGAGGACCCAAGGGAGAGTTCTAGCTATCACCAGGAAGGAGGCTCGTGTGTCCAACTTGGTGGAAGATACACTTTCTGTCCTTGGGAACTCTGCGCATGTGTTTATTGATTCGGGTGCTTCGCATTCTTTTATTTCTGAGCAGTTCGTAGATTTTCTTTCTACACCCGTTGATGAGATATCTAATGGATTGATGGTAGAGGTTCCTTCTGGAGATTTCATATTGTCTTATAACTGTTTGAGTGAGATTCCCTTGACCATTGAGGGTCATGAGTTACCTGCCCAGTTAGTTATGCTTGCCATTCGCGACTTTGATGTCATCTTGGGCATGGACTGGTTGGAGGCTTATTATGCCGAGGTGGACTGTCACAGGAAGAGGGTGCGTTTCTCTATTCCGGACATCCCGACCTTCTACTTCTAAGGTATTAGGCTCTCTTCTCGTGGTATTCTTATTTCTGCCTTTAAGGCCTAGAGGTTGCTTGTTGGTGGCTGTGAGGCTTTCCTTGCCTCTGTTGTTTTAGCTGGTGTTAGTAGTAATTCCAGTCCTTGGGAGGTGCCTGTAATTTGTGACTTTGTTGATGTGTTTCCTGAGGAGTTGCCTAGCCTTCCTCCTCAGCGAGAGGTTGAGTTCACTATTGAGCTTGCACCAGGTACGTCGCCCTTGTCTAAGGCCCCGTATCGGATGGCTCCGACCGAGCTCGTTGAGTTGAAGGCGCAGTTGCAGGAATTGCTGGATAAGGGTTTTATTCGTCCCAGTACTTCTCCGTGGGGTGCTCAAGTTCTATTTGTCAGGAAGAAGGATGGTTCTCTGAGGTTGTGTATTGATTATAGACAGCTGAACCAAGTGACGATAAAGAACAAGTACCCACTTCCGTGGATTGATGATCTGATGGATCAGTTGTAGTCTGCGAAGGTATTTTCGAAGATTGACTTGAGATCAGGGTATTATTAGATGAGGATTCGTGAGGTTGATGTGAGTAAGACGGCTTTTAGGACTCGGTATGGACGTTATGAGTTTTTGGTTATGCCTTTTGGCTTGATCAATGCTCAGGCGGCTTTTATAGATTTGATGAACCAGATCTTCAGGGCCTACTTGGATCAGTTTGTGGTGGTATTTGTAGATGATATTTTGATATACTCTTCTTCTGAGGAAGAGCATGCCACACATCTTCAGGTGGTATTGTAGGTTCTGAGAGAGCACCAACTCTATGTCAAGTTTAGCAAGTGTGAATTTTGGCTAGATAAGGTGCACTTCTTGGGGCATGTCATTTTTGGAGATGGCATTGCAGTGGATCCAGCCAAGATTGAGGTAGTGATGGATTGGAGCAGACCGACAACAGTAGCTGAGATCAGGAGCTTCTTGAGGTTAGCAGGGTATTACAGACAGTTTGTCCAGGATTTTTCTTCGATAGCGACCCCCTTGTCGAGGTTGACTCGTAAGGGAATTCGTTACGTGTGGACCGAGGAGTGTGAGCTGAGTTTCATTGAGTTGAAGACTCGCCTCACTTCGGCTCCAGTGCTGGTGCTTCCATTAGGATCCGGTGGATTTGTAGTTTACTCAGATGCATCTCGTCGAGGTTTGGGTGCGGTTCTAATGCAGCATGGTAAGGTCGTGGCTTATACTTCTAAGCAGCTGAAGAAGCATGAGGAGAACTATCCCACTCATGACTTAGAGTTGGCAACTGTGGTATTTGCACTGAAGATCTGGCGACACTATTTATATGGAGAGAAATTTCAGGTTTTTACCGACCATAAGAGCCTGAAGTATGTATTCACGCAGAAAGATCTGAACTTGAGGCAGCGCAGGTTGATGGAGTTTATCAAAGATTATGATCTCGACCTTTCTTATCATCCGGGCAAGGCAAACGTGGTAGCAGACGCCTTGAGTCGGAAGACGGTCGTATCATATCTTATGGTTCAAGAATGGAGATTATTTGAGCAGGTTGTGGAATCTTCCTTTAGGATTCCGCGAGAGGCTGACAGAGCCATGTTGGCCAGTTTAACTGTGAGGCCAGCAGTGTACCATGCCGTAATCGAGGCTCAGAGGGTAGATGCAGAGTTACCGCAGGTTCTCCAGATACCAGAGGTGGAGCTGTGGGATGATGGTACAGTCAGATTTAGAGGCAGACTCTATGTTCCAGTTGAGGAAGACGTGCGTAAGAGTGTCCTAGATGAGGCGCACCATTCTAGATATACAGTGCATCCCGGAACGACTAAGATGTATCATTGTTTGAGGAGGCACTTTTGGTGGCCTGGCATGAAGAAGGACGTAGCTGATTATGTGGCAAGGTGCCTAACTTGTCAGCAGGTTAAACCAGAACACCATAGACCAGGGGGGTTGTTGCAGCCATTATCAATCCTAGAATGGAAATAGGAACACGTGACTATGGACTTTGTAATGGGATTACCTGTGTCCCCTAGCAGAAGAGACGCGATCTGGGTCATTGTTGATCGATTGACCAAGTTGGCACACTTTCTGGCTATTAGGAAAGACTGGTCAGTCGGTAAGTTGGCTAAGATGTTTGTGAATCGGATCATTTCTCTGCACGGGATGCCCTTATCCATCGTGTCAGACCGGGATCCGAAATTTACTTTTAGGTTATGGAAGAGTTTTCAGAAGGCCTTGGGGACGCAGTTAGCCTTCAGCTCGGCTTATCATCCCGAGATTGATGAGCAGTCGGAGAGGACCATTCAGACACTAGAGGATATGCTCAGGGCACGTTGCCTAGATTGGGGAGGTTCTTGAGAGCAGCACTTGTCTACAGTGGAGTTTGCTTACAACAACAGTTATCATTCTAGTATCGTCATGACGCCTTATGAAGCATTGTACGGACGGCCGTGTCGATCTCCTGTGAATTGGTCTGAGATTGGCGAGAGGTAGATAGCAAGGCCAGAGTTGGTACAGCAGTGTGCTGAGGTTGCCAGAATGGTGCAGCAGAGGTTGACTACAGCTCAGAGCAGGCAGAGGAGTTATGCAGATATCCGTAGGAGACCACTTGAGTTTGCGGTTGGGGACTACGTGTTTTTCCGAATCTCACCTCCAAGGGTGTGATGAGATTTGAGAAGCGAGGTAAGCTGAGTCCGCGATATATTGAGCCTTTTCCCATTCTTGCTCGAATTAGGGAAATGGCGTATCAACTAGCCTTGCCACCTAGTCTTGCAGGAGTGCACGATGTGTTTCATATTTCTTTGCTGAGGAGATATGTTCAGGACCCATCTCATGTTTTGGACTTTTCAGAGTTGGAAGTCGCTGAGGACTTGTCCTTTCCAGAATTTCCAGTACCTATTAAGGATCGCAGAGAACAGGTCCTTCGGAACAAGATTATTCCTCTAGTAAAGGTGATTTGGCAGCATCGCTCCGGAGGCGAGGCGAGATTCTACCTTTTCTCGGGACCAGTTCCTCTAGTAAAGGTGATTAAGTTTATGTTCACACTATTAGTATTAGATGGTCTCAAAGCCAATCCGATACTATGTACTAATTCAGTTTATTAATAAATGACATTAATTCATTGTGTGTAATTAGTTCGATCTATGTTTATCGTATCACGATGAAGTCCATGAACATGTGCAACAGTCTTTTGGATTATGATGAGATCATAATTACGGGACTGAAGACTTATAAACACATATTCTTAATTGTTCCTAGTCGGAGGATGTTTGAGATAGACATCAAACATCCAGATAGACTAATACAGGTTTCTTCAGCTTATGTGATGAGAGTGACTGATCCTATAAGTCACTTGTGTGGAGACACTATGCTAGACTTGTAGGTGCTCATTGGGGAATGAGTTCACTGAACTGATCCGACCATGAATCGCTGGATGGTATATACCTCACTATTAACCAGCTCGATTCTTTTGTCATGGTTGCGTAGATGATCCTTGGACCTTAGACACCAAAGATACCTTGTTGGTATGTCTCTGAGCTTTGACATTGACTAACGAATCCCTAACCATGGGTTATCAATAAGTCAAATGATCGGATTCAGAGAAATGCCCACGAAAGTAATTGTGTGTTCAATATGGGATCATCCGCTCTCGGTATAATGAGAGAGAATGTTCCGCGAATGATGTGCTTAAGTCCCTGGCCAGGGCGGATACTATATCAGATAAAGAGTTATCCGATATAGATTAGTGGCAATTGATTCAAGTGAATCGACTGGCTAGGGTTTAACAGTAAACCATACCTTAGGTCGATTCGGGAACATTGCACGGATGAAGGATTATATCCACGCGCTAACCGATAACGAAAAGGTTCCAACTAGAGGGTTGCGATAACCCCAATGCCATCTAGGATCACGCTGGCATCCAACGTGATCAAAAGCCCGTCCGAATTTACTGTGGGACATTAAATTCAGTTGATTAATTAATATAAGGATATTAATTAATTCAGTGGGTCCATAAAGAGTTACTGGGCTTAATTGACCATTAACTGGACTGGTATTTGGGTCTAGAGGGTCACACGCAAAAGGTTTTCAAGTTGATGGATAATCCGACAGGATTTCGGATAAGTTTGATTTTTTATGAAAAACTGCAAATAGGTTTATTATAAAATAACGGATACTATGTCGGAGGCCAACAACCTTGACCTAGATGTCGCCTTTTTTCTCTCTCCTCTCTCCTGGGCGCACGACATGAGGCGGCTATTTAGAGGCTCCGCTTCGGCTCCAGACAGCTCCGCCTTCCGTCCAACGGGAGTTTCCGAATCCGCATGTTGCGGTGGATTACGCGTAGCCAGTCGGGATCCACGAAGGACGATCTATCGCGAGGAGAACTGAGTGGATACCGCTAGAGGCAGGGCACCTACGCGGCTTGCGGCATCGCTCTGACGGGACCAGAGAATGAACGCGGATTTGAATCCGCGCAAGGTAAATCTGATTTCCGATTTATTTTGTTGATTGAAACGGGACAGATCCGATCCTGAAATATTTTTTCCGTTGCATTTTTTGGTCAGATCTCGACACAGCAAACCCAACACACACAGCATTGTCTGATAATGTAATCTTTATGTACCAATTTCCAATTATTTTCGATAAAAGATAAGGATACACATGTTGCTTAATGGATAAGAGTAAAGATACACAATATTTAAAGGATAAGGATAGATCCACCATTCAACTCGTTATGTAGCCTTTTACATCCTTAACATAAGGTTTCATGGTATATAGTTTGTGTAGATTCATAAAATGTAGACTTAAAGATTAGACCCATAAATAAAGTAGATGTCAAATTTTAAAGTTCATAGATTGCAAGAAGATGACAATAATGCAAACTAATGTTTACTTCCTTTCCCATTTTCATTTCAAATTCAAGAATGAAAACATATGCAGAAGTGAAAACACTAAGTTCAATTTTCATTTCCATCTTCAATAAATCATATAAGAAATGGAAGCGAAAAGGTGCTATTTCCATTTTAGGGTTATGTGCAAACTCAAAGAATAATGCAATAAGGCCTTTTAAATGCCAACCTTTTATTTTCCTTACATAGACCGAATACATACACGTGTATTATGGGGTAGATCAAACGAGTCTTAGGAGTCATCTAAGTTATAAGAGCCTCCCTCAAAATTTATAATTTTAACCCCAATTACGACTGGAAAAGGGTTTAAAGTAAAATGTAGTTTTAATACAACAAGGATTTATGAAAAGCTACATTCATAAATTTGTGTATAAAATTTTCTTTAACAACTAAAAAAAGAGTGTGTACTAGAGGGGCACTTTTGTCTATTTATAGTGGGTGTGTGTTTAATGATAAAATAATAAAAATTTAAGATAAAAAATTAATCAAATGAAGTATGTAATCTTATGACCAAATCATATTGATATTTTTCATTAAATATGGATAAGTTCGTAATTAGATGGAAGATCATCTATGTTCGATCAATTTCAGAGCACATTTGATGTATTTTCTTCTAAATTTAACCAAAATTAATGCAAAAAAAGATTTAAATGTAAATGACAGTTGTGGTATAATGGAAATTTGTAACAATTCACTGTCGTGAGTATGTGTAGAGGAATTTTTCTGCCAACTGAAGAAAAAAGAGTGTGTATCAAAGGGATATCTTGTCTAGTTATAGAGGGCGTGTTTGAAGATATGATGATAAGAATGCAAAGTAATATAGTTGTAGTCAAATGAAAATATATATTTTTATCATCAAAACTATCTCGATATGTTCTTCTGAATATGGGTAAATTAGTAATTATATTGGGCATTTGAGACTCATTTGGCCTGTTAATGCGATTTAGAAAGCGTAGTCTAACAACACATAATGGAACACTAACAAATGAGTGATTGATGCACATATACCTATCTTTTTATAGAATGCAAAAAAACAAGTATTCTTTGAGCACATGAAAAAAAAAAAAAACTAAGCAATAGTAAAGTCAATTACCTAAATGTCATTCGAAGAGGGTGATTCCTATAATAATGAATGTGCACTTAAATAAATTACATTATCTGGAATGAAAAGGAACATGTATTTAAATAAATGAAAAACAAAGTGATTAACCTGTCAAGATAACCATCAAAAGTTTGTTTGCTTTCTTATACATTGCAAGAACAACATGGATGAAAAATATTTTCAATGATGAATAAAATTCGATCACTGAAAATTTAGAATCATTTTAATAATATAGAAGTTTAAAATTTTATAAATAAACTATTGCTAGAATAAAAATTACAAATTTGTTTATCACATAAAATATTAAAAATACCAATGCTTGTGCAAAGCAACTCAGTGAAATCCATGTGGATTACATTGCATTGATGTGCCGTCTGATCGCTTAAATCGGATGGCAGCGAGCAGTGTAATTTTCTCTTTTTAAGTTGTCCAGCTAGGATTGGCCCTTAACTTGGCATACGTACCATTTAATCTTTGATAAGATAGTTAAAAAAATTGAAAACAGATTGGGATCATGCACTTGCACAATCCGAACTATCAGATCACGTGAGTATGCATCGTGTGCAATGCAGCTAGTTGCTACATGCACTTGGTACATCAAGCATTACTCTTTTATTATTGTAGAAAGATTACATGGATGTATGTTAAAAGATCACCTTGTGGCATTTTTTTTGCACACCATTGGCACTTTAATAGCAGTTGTTATGTTTCAAATGTAACAAATATAATTTTTTAGTGTTTATCCTAACAATGTCTTATATGCATTGAAAAAATAATCGATTTTATTTTATCTTGTGCATACTACTTAAAAATTTGTACAAAATTGAATTGGATAAAACAAGCAAAAGAACAAATGTGAAGATACTAGGATCATGGTTACACAATATTGTTATAAAATTTGTATTTAACCAAACTTGACTAAGAAATCCTTTCGTTCATTTTTCTCTTTTCCTTATCCTCAGTAAGAGAACAAAAGAATGGAACCAAAAAGTGCAAAGTGAAGACCTAAAAAAAACTGTAGAATAAAATAAAAAATATTATGTAATATAAATGTATAATAAAAGAAAAGAGATTATATAATAGAAACAATAATGTATCAGAAATAGAGATCTCAAGAGTTTCAAGAATAACTACCTGTTAAAAGGTAAAATGAAAGAACCATGAAAGAAATTAACCAAAAACAAAAGGTAGAAAAGAAGAATTCAAGAGTCTTAGAAATGAACAATAAAAGTCTAATCAAACAATCATGCAAGAAGAGTTTTTAGATTAATTTTGGTAGAGTTTATGTTTATGTATAATTGATTTATTTATGTTATGGAAATGAAGAAAAAGCTCAAACAAGAGAAGTCAAAGAAGAAACCCAAAAATAACTCTATGAGAACGGAGAATCATGTGCCTAAGTCTAACAAAGGACAAAGAAAAGAAAAATAAAAATTCAAGAAAGAGCTACATATTAAAGGCCAGATCAAAATGTTACTCGGAGAGGATATACATATTAATCTACTTTTACAATGACAAATGCCTGATTAAAGAGCATCACATTAAAAATTATATGTGAATATTTAATTCTTTATTTTAACACATTGTTATACATAATTTGATATCTTACTTTACATAAAAAAGATGGAAGAAAAATTAAGTTAAAAGGTTCAAAACAAATCCAAAAATGGAGGAAAGATAAGGGAATAAGGCAAGGAAACATCAAAGAAAGAACCAAAAGAAATTATAAAAGAATTACAGATTAAAAGATAAATCGGGTTGTCAGGAAAGGTGGGTTTCCATATAAGTATTTTTTTACCAGAAATAATGCCTAACTTTAACTAAATTGCTATAGGTAAACTTCTCTTTCTTTTTCCGGGTAAGACGAAAGAAGAAACAATTGAACCAAAAAATTCAAAAAAAAAAAAAAGAGAAAGGAAGATCAATGGAGAACATGCTTGAAGAAAGAAAGTATTCCAGATAGAAACTAATAATTCTGGAAGAGAATTACAAAGATGCACCAAATAATCATGAAAGATTAAGTTATACATAAATGTATTTAAATAATAAAGAACTTTTAAATTTAAGAAAGGTAGTTTTAGCAAATAATCCGCTGTTAAAGTTTTCATTTGCTGACACACGACTGAATCTAGAACTACTATTTGCACAACTGGTGATTCTTACCTGCTCAGCTAATCTTTAAGCATCGAAGGCACCTTCAACGCCCGCAGAAAATGAGGTTTGCTATTACCGGACATAAATAAAAGTGTACTGTATGGAGGAATATTTGTAGGTGCAGCCCCTAAAAAATAATAATTTTTACTTTTTTTCACGAGGAGAGTAGATTTTTAAGAGAAACGCATTTAAGTTATATGCACCCTGAAGCGCATTAAATTCTCTCTCTCTCTGTATATATATACATTGTTTTCCATGTCTGTTGGAAAATAAGATCCGGAACTTACTGTGGAAAGGGCCATAGGAGGGGAAGTCCTGTTTGCATGTAACAGGCTTCTCCACGTCCAGAATCCAGTGCTCCCTCCATACGTTGATGTTCATAACATTATTGACTATCCATAGACATCCTCCCATGCGGTCCTCTCTAACAGACAATAATGCCGTCCAAATGTTTGATGCTTTTGCTCTTAGAAGTGCTTTCGATTTCCGAATAAGATGTGTTCTACAAGTATATATATGGCTTTGAGGATAACTGATCATAAGCTGCTGTCATTGTGAATAAGTTGGATGGGATCACTTGGACCCATTCCATAGGTCCTTACATGGATTTTAAAATTTCATTAGAAGAAAATAATATCTATTAATAGAGTAAAGTTACTTTTATTGATCAGTTGTTTTTTTTCATCCCATAAGATTTAAGGACCCAAAGAGGAAAAAGGGGTCCAGGTGATCTCAAATCAAATGAGCTGCCGGGCCAACTTCATAATTGCAGCTTGATTATAGGCTTGGAAAAAGGCCTGGGCATAGGATGTAACCAGCGGTGTAGATATAAATTATGTATCCGCCTCGTGGTTGGCGCCTTCTCGCCATCATTTCTTGTCTTTTTCTTTTTTTTTTTTCCTTCCTTTTGAGAAGTAGCTCAGCGGATAAGTATGTAGAGATATATACATGTGACTAGAGTTCCAATCTCGATAGAGTCCGAGAGATCAATAGAGTTAAAGATAATTCTGAACTGATTAAAAAATTCACCTAATTAAGCGATAATTCTAAATCTGTCTGATTATCTGGAGAAGAAAGATCTCAGCAGCACTATGTATTTGGCTATCTGGTTGAGAAGTTTTTAGACTCCAACGAAGATTCAACTTAAGACCTCCCAAAGAGAGGCAAGTGGTAAAGCCAATCGACCCACACTTTCTGGCAGAGCTTGTCTCTCCGCCTGGCAATTTCCCACTTGGTTGATAGCTTCTGTGCCTTTGTTTATCCTATGCTTTCCCTGAAGTATATTCTTCTTAGGCATATGTTGTTGTATTGCAGGATCTTTGGTTCTTGGTCCAAGTACTGAAAGACGACCAAACGATGCGGTTCCAGTATGATCACAGGCTCCTGTTATCATCCTTGCTTGTCCCCAATACCAATCCATGCTTGTTAATATGTATGCTGAAATATTGTTAACAATCTAACAGTGGCCTCAATTACAGCTTCTTCAAGGACCAGCTGCTGGCAGAATCAGGGAAGCCCTCCAGGAGGTGGGGCCTTCAATGTCTGGCTATGATCGATACTGCTTGGCCTTCTTCCAACTCTGCAAAGAGTCCACAGTTCCCTCAATGCAGAGATTGGATATTGGAGAACCAGCACTCAGATGGCTCCTGGGGTCCTTATCGTCAACCTCATCTCATGAAAGATACTCTCTCCTCAACATTTTCTTGTGTCAGTGCCCTCAACCGCTCGAACTAGATCACATAGATAAAGGTATCATCGTGGAAATCCTTGTGCCTCTCACTTGTAATGTGTGTCCAAATGGAGTGTGAGCTTGATGTCGTATTTGTAGGGATCAACTTTATCTTGTCTAATTTGTCATTCATCAATGGCGAGAAGCAACATTCACCAATTGGGTTCAGTATTATATATATTCCCCGGCCCGTATGATTGGGCTCGTAAGAGGCATGCGATTGCATCTTCCCATTGGGCAGAGTGACATGGACACCATGCTGAAAAGGTGCACAGCTGTTTTAATTGGTTGTTCATATATACATGTTTTTGTTGTTCATATATTGAAAAGTCTACCATAGTTAAACGTCAGTTTAACTTTAACTCACTCTAAAAATTCACTTATATCTTTGTTTAAAATTTGAGTTTTACTTACTACACTGAAACCAGTATTCCACCGGTGCAACTAAAATAAATAAATAAATAAATAATTTTTTTAGGTCACTCCCAACATATCCCACATATCCACATAACTGATCTTTGACCAGATGATCCATGAAATATAAAAAATAAAAGATTATTGTTAGGCTCAACTCTTTAGGTCATTTTTTACTACTCATTGGAGCTTAATTTTTTGTTTTTTAGTCATTTCAAATATTTATGTCCATTTTAATATTAGTTTGATGAATATTTATTTCTTCTATATATGATTCTTAAATAGGAGGATTTATTACATAATTATATTAAATTTACCAGGATTAATATCGAAATATGCAAGATACGGATATTTATTTCGAATTCACTATATGTTTAGAAAAATACTTGTTGCACCATGCGCGGAGTTTGATCAGACGGCTGCAGCAACAGTGATTTTTTTATTTTTTAAATGTTTTTAGGTTGACCCCATCATGTCCGAATCTTTTTTACAGGTCAATCTCCGATCGGATGACCCAATGAAAATCTAAAAAATAAACAACTGAGCCTGTTACTGTCTTACACTGCTGTGCCAGTTTATTAGCTTTCGTTTCGCATTCTAAGCGGGTTTATCTTGTCTACCTTCATTTAGAGCGTCTAGAAACAGCTCTAAGGGAGCCAAGGCCTATCTTGGATATGTTGCTGAAGGATTGGACATATTTCCAGAGTGGGAGGACTTAAGGAACTATCAAAGAAAGAATGGATCTCTCTTCGATTCTCCATCTACCACTGCTGCTGCATTGACTCACCACTGGGACGCTAAATGTCTTGAATATTTAAGTTCCCTCCTATGGAAGTTCGGGAATGCTGGTATATAATTAACTCTGTTGAACTGCGATTAATTTGTTTTATGAAAGTCGTGGCCTTGGTGTTCTTAATATTAGTCTTTTATAGTTCCTGCTAGAAACCCTTTGTACAACCATGCCTATATATCTTCACATGATCGACTCTATTGAGGGGCTTGGACTTGATCAGCATTCTAGAAATGAGATAATGAATATTTTGGATCAAGTGTACAGGTAGGAGCATATCCTTCTTTTGTATTAGTTATGTTAATCTCTGGCTATCAATCATGACCTATATAAGCCGAATCTATACAGACAATGTCAGCAGAATGAAGAAATAACCACGAATACAGCCACGTCTGCCATGGCATTTCGGCTGTTACGGATGCACAGATATGAGATCTCTTCCTCTTATATTATATCTGTACTGATGAATTTATTCACTTCTCAAGGGATATATGGAGCTAGCTTTTAAACATGCACATATACACGTTTTCAGGTTTTTTCACTCATGAGCTCCATGAAGATTTCTTCTATGAATCCTTGGAAGGATATTTGGAAGATACAAAGACAGTTCTAGAGCTATACAAAGCTTCACAGCTCAAGTTCCCAACCGAATGGTGCTTAGAGAAGCTTAATTTCTGGACAAGCAATTTTCTGGAAAAGAAAATATCAAATAGCGGAATGGATGGCAGACTTGGAGAGGTTAATTTTCTGAGCTGCACACAGGAAGGATATAAAGTTTTTATATTCTAAAGTGATCATCAGGATGAGAAATAAATTTTCCTAGTTAACTTTCTTTTTTTTGGAAGTTTACTGATCACACGTTTAAAACTGAAAGGTTTTTTCAGCTGGATTATGCCCTCAAGTTTCCCTCCTTTGCCAATTTAGAACGCCTAGAACACAGGAGAAACATTACGTACTCGCCTCAGCATCGATAACTTTCGGATTGTTCTCAAAACATCATATACGTAAGCCTCTTGGAGTGAGAATAATCTCGTATCTTTCAAAATTCCTTCCCATGGTTCAATTTGATTGGTCGGATTATCTCTATGTTATGAAGGCTATGGAACATTGACAGTAAAGATCATATCCTAGGCTTAGCGGCTGAAGAGTTCAATAACTGCCAGCTCATGTATCAAAATGAACTGGAAGACCTCAAGAGGGATATGAATGATCAAATTAATGCTTGCTTACTCTTGTATGTTGGAAACCAATTATTTTTTGTTATTCTTTCTTCTATTTTGTAAACCATTTTTTTTAACCTTTTGATAGATGGATCAAAGAAAACAGATTGGATCAGCTAACCTTTGCCAGGCAAAAGTTGTCATACTGCTACTTCTCCACTGCGGCAACATTGTTCCCTTTTGAAATGTCTGATGCTCGCATATCATGGGCAAAAAATGGGGTGCTAACCACCTTGTTGATGACTTCTTTGACGTTGGGGCTTCCAAAGAGGAACGCATCAGATTTATACAGCTTATGGAGCGGTATATATATAGTTAATTTCATGCCCTTGTCTTAGTACTTTTCTGCTGCATTTTAATTACATAAGATAATCTTTTGATGTAGAGTTAGAGTTAACTCTCTTGTGAGTCTATGTTCTTTTTTAGGTGGGAAGAAAACTATGAAACAGATTGTTGCTCTGAACCAGTCGAGATTTTGTATTCTGCACTTCGTGCTACGGTCAATGAGCTCGAAGCCAAGGCATCAGTGGTACAAAAGCGTAATGTCACAAGCCATATCATTAAGATTGTAAGTTTCAGCATAATCTTTCTTTGTTCTTGTGATTGCTGTTTAGAGACATTGATGTTTGACATGCCATAATGCATGCATGTGAACAGTGGCTTGACCTAGCACGGGCCATGATGCAAGAAGCAGATGCAGGTCATGCCCACCAAAGAACAGTACCTGACTAATGGATATGTATCCTTTGCTCTGGGGCCCATCATTCTCCCGGCACTCTATTTCACTGGCCCAGAGCTACCTCTAGCTATTGTGGAGGATCAAGAATACCACCAGTTATTTAAACTTGTGAGCACTTGTGGCCGTCTCCTCAATGACATACAGGGTTTTGAAGTAAGATTCTCTTCGTGACAGTTATTATCAAATGGAACTTGATGCAGCCGAGGTGATCGCGGATGATGCCGAGACGTGAGATCCGGAAATCCGCAAGGGGTCCGAAACCGAGAGGAGGATCTGAAGCCGAGAGGGATCCGGAGGATAGGGGGTGAAATTGCATGCGAGGAAGAAGAACCATCAGCAAGGGTCCTGGGTCTCGGCCCAGGGGAGCCCTCTCCGACGGTCAAGTAAGTATTGGGTTTAAAGGTTATAATGGGGCACTTAGAGAGAAGTGAAGGCTTAATTGCGTACCTTTTCTGATGTAAGCAATATTCCATTTATAGTGAGTGGATGAGAGCACCTTTCTCATGGCAGGTGATATAGAGTATTCATAAGAAGAAATCATCCTACAAGAAACTATCTTGGGCTCCCTTCATACCTTATGGGCCGAAAACTTACATCTCAGCCGTAAATGAGCGGGGCTGAAGATGATTGGTCTCCTACTGCCTTCGGCCCAGTAAGCTATTGGGCCTCATATTAACTGGGCACCACTCGACCCACTCCCAGATGGGCTACTTCATAGCTAGGCCCATTCAGATTATCTCATCACAGGGCCCCCTACTCTCGGCCTACCACGAATAAGCGAGATGCCGGGATCACCCTTACGACTCTGAGAGAATGTGACCGATGTTTGTAGACTAAGGATAACCTTCATCCGAGACCGAGAGGTTGTGAACGATCCTCCTCGACTGAAGATAACTTTCATCCGAGACCGAGAAGTTATGATCGATCCTCGCAGACTGAAGATAACTTTCATCCGAGACTGAAAGGTTGTGATTGATCCTCGTAGACTGAAGATAACTTTCATCCAAGACCGAGAGGTTGTGACCGATCCTCGCAGACTAAAAATAACTTTCATCCGAGACCGAGAGGTTGCCGGGATACTAACCGGGACGTCAAATGGGGCATCAAATTAGGGAGGCAATAAACTTTGAATCTCCCGCCACCCAGCTCGCTGCACGAAGATCTGGGACACGTGGCGCCCATCCGAGGGGGTAGCCAAAAGGTTTTGGAATCCTGTCTGTTGATCGTCTCGTCTCGAATTTGGTGCCAACCGGCATGCGAAGGGCCAGGACATGTGGGGCTCATCTAAAGTGGTAGCCAAAAGGTTTGAGAATCTTGGCCGCCCATCGTTCCAATTAGAGCTTGCCGCCACATGGCTCGCCGCACGAAGCTCTGGGACATGTGGCGCCCATCCAAGGGGGTAGCCGAAAGGTCTCGGATCTCGGCCGTTAATCTTTCTAATTTCAAATTTTGCCGCCAACCGGCTCATCATACGAAAGGACGAGACATGTGGCGCCCATCCGAGGGGGTGGTAGCCGAAAGGTCCCGCGATCTCGGCCGTTAATTGCCCAACAGGCCCCTTTGAGGTCTCCTATAAATACTTGCCACTATGCTATAGAAAACTCTCATTTGATCCTCTTTCTCCCTGAGGTCTCGGCGGCAGAGCTTTTCTTGAGCGGTCTTGAGAGCGTCTTGACAATCTAGGGGGTCCGAGAGCATCTTGTCGAGCGCCAGGGAAATTTTCAGTCCGAAGGTAAGCCTCTGACTTAGCCTCGTCATTTAGTGTTTCATGTCCAGTAGTTCTTCCCCGTCCTTCCCTCTCGTCCCCCTTTTCGTTAAATTCTTTTGCATCAGTCATGGCTGACGATGCTGCTTCGGTTCCCATTGCCTCTGATCCCACCCAGATCCAACAACCTGAGCTAGTCGAGCCAAGTCGCAGACCGGCCAAGCAAGTCTCGAATGTGGCCTCCATCCTCTGCCGCGAGGCAGTGGAGGAGATATGGGAACGCCACGACATCCCGAAAGGGTTTCATCTTATAAGACCCCGGGCGAATATGAGAGCTAACACCCCTCGACCGAGTAGTTTTTTCATATACGAACATAGCTTCCGAGCCAGCTTTAGGCTTCCCTTATGTCCCTTCATAATAGAACTTCTTAACGCATATAACCTTGCCCTGTCCCAGTTCTTTCCGAACTCTTGGCGGACAGTATATGGGTTACATTACGTCTCGTCCCTTCGATAGATATCTTCGGCTACCTTTTCAAGGTGAAAATGTTGGGTTTTCTCGGTTTCTCCTGATCGCTCACGCAGCGGAAAACAAAAATATTTACAACGATCCGTTCCCATTTCGAAATCTAAAATACGATAATCGGATTATCGAAGTTCTCACCATGTGCGGATTCGAATCCGCAGCCGTTCGGTTCCGTCGGTGTGACACCGCAAGCCGCGCAAACAATCGGCCTCTAGCAAAGTCCACGCGATCCTCCCCGCGACGAATATCCTCGAGTTCCTCGTTCTTCGCAGCCCACGAAGCCTCCGCCGGTCACCGCAATGATCGCCGCAACGTGCGGACGATTTCCCATCGAACGGGATTCGGAGAAGTGGCGGAGCAGATCTGGATCTGCCTGGATGCCAGAGGAAGACAGAAACTGAGGAGGGGCGGCTAGGGTTAGCAGCAGCTTGGCCTGCTCAGCCCATTCGCTATGTTTTATACTAACCGCGCGGTTTTTCATAAAAACCCCCGGTTTGTATAAAACCCACTTATTTATCCATCGCCTTGAGAATCATTTGTGTGTGACCCTCTAGGCCCAAGTATCAGTCCAGTTAATGGCCCAACAAGCCCAGTGACTCCTCACTGGCTTTATTAATTAATTAATAACCCTTTATTAATCAATTAATCATTCGAATTGATGTCACACATCGAATTCGACCGAGCCTCCGATCACGTTGGGTGCCAAGCAACACCGCGTGAACCCGGAAGGTATTTGGGGTTAAGTAATCCACTCTTGGAACCTTTCCACCCACAGTTACCGCGTGGATATAATCTTTCATTCGTACAATGCTCTCGAGTCAACTCAGGGTATCGCGAGCTGTCAAACTCTAACCGGTCGACTCACTTGGATTGGATGCCGCTGATGAATATCGGAAAACTCCTTTCCCGATATTATCGTCCGCCCTGGCCAGGGACTTTCGCACATCCTTCCTAGAGCATTCTCTCTCTAAGTACCGAGAGCGAATGATTCCTTATTGACACACAATTCCCTTCGACGGTATTCCGCTGTACCCAATCCTTGGCGTATTAGAATCCCATGGCTAGAGATTTGTAAACCAAGGTCAAAGCACAGAAGTCCACCGCCAAGGTGCCCTTGGTGTCTCAGGTCCGAGGACCATCCACGCAACTGCGACAATAGAATCAAGCTGGTTGACAGTGAGATACAATACCATCCAGCGATTCAGTCGGATCAGTTCAGTGAACTCATTCTCCAATGAGCACCTACAGATTCGCCTTAGTGTCTCCACACAAGTGACTTATGAGATCAGTCACCCTCATCATATGAGCAGGAGTAATCTGTATTAGTCTAACCGGATATCTGATGTCCTTCTAGGATATCCTCCGACTAGGAACGATTAAGAATATGTGTGTTTAAGTGATCAGTCTCATCAGTATGATCTCATCATAATCTGATCACTATAGCACATATTCACGGACTTCATTATGAAACGATAATTAACGTGATTTACACATAATGAATATTATGCCATTATATTAATAAATGAAAGAGATTTACATAGTCAGATTGGCTTGTAGGCCACTTAAACTAACAATCTCCCACTTGGACTAAAGCCAATCACCTTTATACAATAAGCCCATAGACTCTAGGTGACGCTCAAACACAATTTGAGCCAACGGCTTTGTCAGTGGATCTGCTATATTGTCGACGGATGGAACACTTTCCACTACTACATCTCTTTTGAATATAATCTCTCTGATAAGGTGAAAGCGCCTCAGAATATGCTTCGATTTCTGATGAGACCGCGGCTCTTTCGCTTGCGCAATGGCTCCATTGTTGTCGCACAACAGTGGAACAGACTCAGAGATGCTGGGAACTACGCCGAGGTCGGTGATGAATTTCTTCAACCACACTGCTTCCTTGGCGGCTTCAACTGCAGCGATGTACTCAGCTTCAGTCGTCGAATCTGCAGTGGTTACTTGCTTGGAACTCTTCCAGCACACTGCCCCTCTGTTCAATGTAAACACGAATCCAAATGTTGACTTTCTATCATCTGGATATGACTGGAAACTCGAGTCAGTAAAGCCTCGCAATTTCAAGTCACCTCCTCCATAGACAAGAAACATATCCTTAGTTCTTCTCAAGTACTTAAAGGATACATTTCACTGCCTTCCAGTGCTCTTCGCCTGGATCAGCCTGAAATCTGCTCGTAACACTTAGAGCAAATGCAACATCAGGCCGTGTACATAGCATGGCATACATGATAGATCATATGGCAGAGGCATAGGGTATTCTATCCATGAATGCCCTCTCATCAGGAGTCTTAGGAGACTGCTCCTTTGAGAGACTAATTCCATGTCTCATCGGTATGAGACCTCTCTTGGAATTTTCCATGCCAAACCTTTTGACTATGGTATCTATGTACAAGAATTGGGTCATTCCAAGCATCCTCTTTGATCTATCTCTATAGATCTGTATTCCTAATACGTAGGATGCTTTTCCCAAATCCTTCATAGAGAAGTGTTTCGACAGCCAGATCTTTACTGATGACCTCATAGCTACATCATTCCCAATGAGTAGTATGTCATCTACGTAAAGAACTAGAAAAGTGACTGCATTCCCACTGGTCTTCTTGTACACACAAGGCTCATCTTCATTCTTAATGAAGTCATAAGACTTGACAGCCTCGTCAAATCTTATGTTCTAGCTCCGGGAAGCCTGCTTCAGTCCATAAATGGACCTCTGAAGCTTGCACACTTTATCTGGAGATTCTTTGGATGTGAAACCTTCTGGTTGTATCATATACACCTCTTCCTCAAGGTTACCATTGAGGAAGGCAGTCTTCACATCCATCTGTCAGATTTCATACTCAAAATGTGCAGTAATGGCGAGCAGAACTCTGATCGACTTTATCATGGCAACTGGTGAGAAAGTCTCGTCATAGTCAATTCCTTGCCTTTGATGATATCCCTTTGCCACCAACCTTGCCTTATAAGTGTCGATCCGTCCATCAGCACCGATCTTTCTTTTAAAGATCCACTTGCACCCGATGGGTACAATACCCTCGGGCAAGCCTTCCAAGTTCCAAACTTGGTTGGTGTACATGGACTGGATTTCAGAGTTCATGGCTTCTCGCCATTTCCCGGCTTCTGGGCCTTCTATGGCCTCCTGGTAGGTTTTAGGATCATCATCCTCATTATATTGTACCTTAGACTTACCTTCAGCAATATGTCCCACATATCGTTCGGGTAGTCTAGGTACTCTACCAGATCTACGAGGCTCATCTGTGTGTACCTGAACAGATTCAGGAATAGATATCTCATCTGATGACAATGCAGCTGTTTGGGGATCTGGAACCTCTTCCAGTACTATTTTACTCCCACTGTCCTCTTGGAGAAGGTATTCCTCTTCCAAGAAGACAGCTTTCCTAGCGACAAACACCTCAACAGGATGGAAAAAATAGTATCCAAAGGTTTCCTTTGGATATCCCACAAACCTGCATTTATCAGTTCGTGATTCCAGCTTGTCTGGGTCATGCCTCTTTACATGAGCAGGACAACCCCAGACTTTAACATGTTTAAATTCTGGTTTCCTGCCTTTCCATATCTCATATGGAGTAGAGGCCACAGACTTGCTGGGTACTCTGTTCAGTAGGTATGCTGCTGACTCTAGAACATACCCCTAGAGGGACACTGGTAATCCTGAAAAGCTCATCATGGATCGCACCATATCCAACAAGGTGCGATTCCTCCTTTCTGATACACCATTCATCTGTGGTGTATATGGAGGGGTCAGCTGAGAAAGGATACTAATATCCTTTAAGAATTGTGTGAAATTAATACTCAAGTATTCTCCTCCTCGATCTGATCGAAGAGCTTTTATACTCTTTCCTAACTGCTTCTCTACCTCATTCTTAAATTCCTTGAACTTCTCAAATGCTTCCGACTTGTACTTCATTAAGTACACATAGCCGAATCTTGAGAAGTCATCGGTGAACGTGATGAAGTATGAAAAGCCACCTTTGGCTTGTGTGGATATTGGACCACATACATCTGAATGTATTAGTTCCAAAATATCCTTGGTACGTTCTTCATGTCCAGTAAATGGAGATTTTGCCATTTTTCCCATAAGGCAGGATTCACATGTTGCAAACAATTCATAATCGAATGCTGTTAAGTAACCATGCTTGTGCAACTTTTGCAACCTGCTTTCGCCAATGTGCCCAAGTCTACAATGACACATGTAGGCTTGGTTCACACAATTCTTGCTCTTCTTAAGAGAATTATCAATATGAAGATTGTAATAAGAAACATCTAATAGATATAGACCGTTGACTAAAGATGCTGAAGCTATTTATTTATTACCATAATAAATCGAACAACTTCTATTCTCAATAGTCAACCTATATCCTATCTTGTCCAAACAAGATATTGATATGATGTTCTTTATTATGCTAGGAACATAATAACAATCTTCTAATATTAAGGTGTCTCCCGATGGAAGCTTGAGGTTTGCTGTCTCAACAGCAATCGCCGCAACTTTTGCGCCATTTCCTAGCTTCAATTCCACCTCACCTTGTCTCAGCTTGCGCTTACTTGTCAGCATCTGCACATCATGGCAAATATGAGAAGCACATCCGGTATCTAATACCTACGATGTGGAATCTCTAACTGATAAGTTGATATCTATCATATAGATATCTGAAGCTTCAGACAGCTTCACTTTTCCATGAGCTTTATCATGAAGGAACTCCTTGCAGTTCCTCTTCCAGTGACCATACTGCTTATAGTATAAGCAGTCACCCTTCACTACTCTTTTACCTTTGTCCTTCGATCCTTTATCGTTAGCTGTCATCTCTGCTTCAGGGGTATCTAATGTCGATTCAGCAAGAGGATCAGCTCCAGGGACAAAGTTATTGTGCTCAGATCTGAAGACATTCTTCAGGTTTCTGAACCAATACAAGTAGATCAGGTAAGTCAAAAGGGCATCAAGTATGCCACGGAGTGGGTTATTCGATGACATAATTCCCTACAGGAGATAAGTAAAATCTATTTAGCAGATGTTCAATTATTAAAGTTTAAAACAAGACATGGTCTTTTGTTCAAGTTTAACTCCCACTAATTTTCGACGGACTGTATAACCCTCAGTTATACAGAACGGGAGACGCCGACAGTCTCCTAGTGGGGATCAGAATCTCAATGACTTGCACTATAGCCTTGTGGATAGCACAACAAACTGTAATACAATCAAAGAGCACCCAACTCATGGGACTTGCAACTCCTTGCAATATCTGATCATGGCTTCGGTCCTCAGAGATTTAATGGCCTTGTGGATAGCACAACAAACCATTAATCCTGGTCTAAGCTAACCATCATTACGCGACGAGCATAGATTTGCATGCAGCCCTTGTGAATAGCACAACAAAGCTACATGGTTCCTCTACCCCGATCTATAGGCATCTAATGTCATAGCCACAGTTTCTCCTCCCAATTAAGCAGGCCTTGTGGATAGCACAACAAACCTGCCTAAAGTTATTCGAATCCTATGACTATAACGATGGTGGACCACGCGGTAAGTTCTTAACTACTCGCGTTACGGCTTAGAGTTTATCTGAGGGTATTTAGATAACTTTTATCTTAGTCTCTCCTAGGTGATAGTATATAAATACATCGTATATATTTACTAAATACTATAACCTGCTTTGATTCATAATCAAAAGAACAACAATGCATCTCATACATGTCATTAGTGTGGTCACGGAAAGCACAGTGGGTTTGACTGGAGCCAACAGTCAAACGCACACACAATCTAACACAATAATTATATTAGATATCCTGCAAACACATAGGCAAGAGATCTCCATCTTTTCGCCTTCCTGGTTGCAGCTGTGGATCGTCCTCGCTCCTTCCTCGGTTGCCTCGATCAGATTACATTTAAATTCTATAATTTACAAGTAAATTGAAGAAGGCCTTATGGCGAGTACAAGATAGAGAGGGAGGTAGAAATACATCGGAGTATGAGAGAAAGAGGTGTGCAGACCTCTATTTATTAACAATTAATAAACAATCATACATCCACGATCCACACAATCCATTCATCACATGAATAATAAATTAAGTGCATATCCATGACCACGGTGTGTTTTAAACATCCCACACATGATTCAGCGTATCATATGGCTAAAATAAATGAGTTTTCAAAATATATAAGTTTTGGCTTTCAAAAAGCTGGGATCCAATTAAAATTGGTGTTTGAATTTCGAAAACTCATCTCATTATCTTAACATGCAATTAAATCAAAATTTTAAAGCATTAAACACACATCACATGCGCATACACTCCGAATTAATAATTTCAGATTATTCCATGCAAATTAGAACATTTCTAATAATCTAACACTTAGATTAAACCCCATTAATAATCTAACAATTAGACTATTTTAAAGACTAATCTAACTCTTAGATTAATCCAATGAAGTCAATTAATAATTTAACAATTAAATTAATAATCAACTAAATTAATTATTAACTACTAATCTAACACTTAGATTAGCCAATTAATGTTAATTATTAATTTAACTCTTAAACTAATAATTAACACTAACTAATTAATAATTAATTAATCTAATTCTTAGATTAGATAATTAATTAATGTTAATGACTAATTTAACTCTTAAACTAGTAATTAACACAGATTAAATATTTAAACCCCTAATCTAACTCTTAGATTAGTCCAACAAAATTAATTAATAATTAACACTTAAATTATTAATTAACTATAATTATTAATTAACTACTAATCTAACTCTTAGATTAGTTAATTAATGTTAATTAGTAATTTAACACTTAAAATTATTAATTAACACTAATCAATTCATAACTATAATCTAACAATTAGATTAGAAGATTAAAGTTAATCATTAATTTAACCCTTAAATCAATAACTAACAATAATAATTAAAGACTACTAATTTAACATTTAAATTAGTTATTTAATTTAATTATTAATTTAACAATTAAATTAATAACTAACTCTTATATTAATTAACAATTAGATGTACTAATAATTAATAATCTAACAATTAGATTAAAAATTATTGATTACTAATTTTAACTCTTAAAATTAGATAAATTAAGGTCAATAATTAGTTTAACACTTAAACTAATATTAACCTCAATTATTCCACAACTAATTGCTAATTAATGAATCTTTAATTAAGTTAATGATTCAAAATCATTAATAAATGCCCAATTAAATAAAATTGAACAACAAAATTAAATTTCAAAACAATTTTGAATTTTAAAATCTAATTCAAATTCTATTTGTAATTTAAATGGGCACATTTGGGGTTCAATTTTGGAAAATAGGGAGGAATTAACTAATGGCTCAAGTGGCTTGAGCCACTAGTTCGGGCTGGTTCGAGCCAGGGCCCTCCTGGCTCAGCCAGGGCCCTGCCGGCTCAGCCACCTGGCCCGGCCCGGCCCAACCGGGCCCGAACCCCGGGCCGGCCCGGCTCCCGTGAACCGGCCTCCCATCCCAGCAACCCGACACCTCCCTCCTACCTGCAGAAAACCCTAGAAGGGTTGCAGGTGCCACCGGCGGCGGGAAAGTTCCAGGGCCCACCGTGGCCTAGCCTCCGGTGCCGGCGAGCTCGCCGGAGGGATCGCTGGCGGCGCCCGGAGACAACGTATGCATCCCGAGCCCCCTTTATTAACCTGTTTTTCAAGATGCTCTTCCAAAAACCGTGGGAAGAACAAGGAGTTGGGGCTTCTGCCGGCCATCACCAGCGGGTTCTCCGGCGACGGCCTTGCAACCCGTGGTGCCCAGTGATGATCTCCAGAACATCCGAAGAGCCGATCCTCCATCCCAACACTTGGGGGGGGTTCGAACAAAGCCGCAATAAATCCGGATCTTCATCACATGAAAAATCCGAAAACCCAAAAAAAAAAATTCAAAAAATTACAGAAAAATAATCTAATTAACTGTGCCCATCGCATGAACACAGATCCGACAATTAATCGAACATTTATGCATGGAATAACGCATGAAATATTAATTTTGAGATCCGAAACGGGACGAGAAATAGTGGAACCTGGCTCTGATACCACTGTTGGGTTTTCTCGGTTTCTCCTGATCGCTCACGCAGCGGAAAACAAAAATATTTACAGTGATCCGTTCCCGTTTCGAAATCTAAAATACGATAATCGGATTATCGAAGTTCTCACCGTGTGCGGATTCGAATCCGCAGCCGTTCGGTTCCGTCGGTGTGACACCGCAAGCCGCGCAAACACCCGGCCTCTAGTAAAGTCCACGCGATCCTCCCCGCGACGGATATCCTCGAGTTCCTCGTTCTTCGTAGCCCACGAAGCCTCCGCCGGTCGCCGCAATGATCGCCGCAACGTGCGGACAATTTCCCGTCGAACAGGATTCGGAGAAGTGGCGGAGCAGATCTGGATCTGCCTAGATGCCAGAGGAAGACAGAAACTGAGGAGGGGCGGCTAGGGTTAGCAGCAGCTTGGCCTGCTCAGCCCGTTCGCTATGTTTTATACTAACCGCACGGTTTTTCATAAAAACCCCCGGTTTGTATAAAACCAACTTATTTATCCATCGCCTTGAGAATCATTTGCGTGTGACCCTCTAGGCCCAAGTACCAGTCCAGTTAATGGCCCAACAAGCCCAGTGACTCCTCACTGGCTTTATTAATTAATTAATAACCCTTTATTAATCAATTAATCATTCGAATTGATGTCGCACATCGAATTCGACCGAGCCTCCGATCACGTTGGGTGCCAAGCAACTCCGCGTGAACCCGGAAGGTATTTGGGGTTAAGTAATCCACTCTTGGAACCTTTCCGCCGACAGTTACCGCGTGGATATAATCCTTCATTCGTACAATGCTCTCGAGTCAACTCAGGGTATCGCGAGCTGTCAAACCCTAACCGGTCGACTCACTTGGATTGGATGCCGCTGATGAATATCGGAAAACTCCTTTTCCGATATTATCGTCCGACCTGGCCAGGGACTTTCGCACATCCTTCCTAGAGCATTCTCTCTCTAAGTATCGAGAGCGAATGATTCCTTATTGACACACAATTTCCTTCGACGGTATTCCGCTGTGCCCAATCCTTGGCGTATTAGAATCCCATGGCTAGAGATTCGTAAACCATGGTCAAAGCACAGAAGTCCACCGCCAAGGTGCCCTTGGTGTCTCAGGTCCGAGGACCATCCACGCAACTGCGACAATAGAATCAAGCTGGTTGACAGTGAGGTACAATACCATCCAGCGATTCAGTCGGATCAGTTCAGTGAACTCATTCTCCAATGAGCACCTACAGATTCGCCTTAGTGTCTCCACACAAGTGACTTATGAGATCAGTCACCCTCATCATATGAGCAGGAGTAATCTGTACTAGTCTAACCGGATATCTGATGTCCTTCTAGGATATCCTCCGACTAGGAACGATTAAGAATATGTGTGTTTAAGTGATCAGTCTCATCAGTATGATCTCATCATAATCTGAGCACTATAGCACATATTCACGGACTTCATTATGAAACGATAATTAACGTGATTTACACATAATGAATATTATGCCATTATATTAATAAATGAACGAGATTTACATAGTTAGATTGGCTTGTAGGCCACTTAAACTAACATAAACTCTAAGGGAAATCGTTTTGGTATTGTTTTACCACTCGATCTGGCCGGGGGATATTCTTCGGCAAGCCCTCGTCCATCCATCATTGGAAGGAGGGCTTCTTCTTTGTCTGCCTCCCCGAAGGGGATAATAGTGTTTGGCCCTTCCCCATTAAGTGGGGGCCTTTGGCTGAAGGGGCTTCGGAGGCCCCCAAACTTACTCGCCAGCAGCTCTCAGAGGCCCGGCAAATTATTGACGAATCTCCTATAGACGTTAACGTTCTTTTGAGTGACAAGAGTTGATTGATTGGCATGGGGGCGTGGCCAGATCCGAAGGACATGCCCGTCTGAGCGGCTCCCTATCTTCCTCCCATCCAAACCCTGAGGGTAGCTGTTGAGGTCGAGGCCCCTGAGACTGCCTCTGCACTAGGCGTAGTTTGCATGCCCGATGACTCGGCTGATATTCATGAAGTGTCCAGTAACGAGGACACTGCCGCTGATGCCGAGGGTAAGTCGGTCTCAGATTACCTTTTCTTTCTATAATACTGATTCATTTGGCTTATTGCCTTCTTCTTTATTTTCAGACATGTCGACTAGCCTTGGCTCTCTCATGGACTGGATTCAGCGCAAGGCCTCAGCTGTGCCGACACCACCTTCGGGCTTCGGCCCCGACTGCAGATCAGTAGACTGCAGCCTCCCTAGAGGGTCGCGTTACCATTGTCATCATGGAACTAGAGCGGGCGGAGAAGGGCAAGGTTGCTGCCCGCAAAAGTGACCACTCCGAGAGGAAGAAAAGAAAGGCCAATAAGGAGGCGGCTCACCTCGCTAAGAAGATGTCTACATCACGAGACGCACCTCTCTCGTCCACATCACTGTGGCTGCAGACCCAACCAGAGTTGCTCTTGGTCGCGGGGACCTCCATAGCCTGGCCCTACGGCCCAGCCGGGACTCATATGTCTTGAGAGTATGGACATGAACCCTGGAGCCCAAAGATGGGCATATTCACGGACGACTCCTTGGAGGACCCTGCGACTTGCATGCAGTTGGCCCAGGGGATCACTCTTCCTCTGGCCCAAGATGAATTGAGGACCCTATCTACCAAGGGCCTCACGGTGCAGTGTGTGTGCCACGCAGTTCAGGTGAGGGGGTCTCGGCCCTGTAGTCCTTTCGGTCTCTTTCTTTGTCTCAGCTAAAGTCTTCTAACTCATCCCTTTTTCAGACCACGGCCATCTGCCGGCCCTTGCCCGGCGGTATGCCCATGTCCAAGAGAAACTCAAAGACGTCGACGAGGCTGCAGATCATCTGGCCGCCGGGAAGGTGGTCTCAGTGAAGAGGGACTTGGAGGGCAACATTGATGCCCTTCTTGGCATAAACGCTCAGCTGGGGGCTGAGCTCACCAAGCAAAGGGACACCGCCCGTTGGGCGTCCAAGGCCCAAGAAATGGCCGAAAGTGTATCGGCAGAAGCGCACGGGGAATCTGAGGCGCTCCGAGCTCAGCTTGCCCAAAAGGACGAAGCCCTTGCTCAGCTTCAGAAGGAGGGAGATGAAGAACATAAGCGGCACATTGATACCTTGGCAACTTCCAAGGCCAAGATTGAGGAGACCTCGAGGCAGGCTGAAGATGATGTTCGCTCAGCTGTCGAAGCGTTCAAGGCCGAGCCAGAATTCATCGAAGCCCTCCTTGAGGCCAAGGCCACCGCGGCCGCCACGATGTTTGATTTAGGCCTAGCCATCGCGCAAAGGGCTTGCCCTAGGACAGACCGGACGGGGTTTAGTTATCTTGAGGAGTCAGACGATTCTCAGCTCTTGGAATGGTGGGGCAAGCTTAAAGCCTTGAGGCTCCTAGCCACTCCCCAAGAGGCTGCGGCCATTCTGGAGCGTGGCACGACTCCTTCGACCCCGGCGACCCCGGGCAAGTCGCTCCTCAGTTCGGACGGGTAGGAGTTAATCGAATAAGTTGTATATTTTCTCACTTTTTTTTTGTAATCGACGAGCCGGGGCTTGTCCGGCTTTCTTTTTGCACAGCCAATAGCTTTTGCAACCCAGGACCTTTTAGCTCTCGTCTTTTGAATATATAAAAGACCTTTTGTAATCAATTTTGACTATTGTTCCTAAATTCGTTTAAGAATACCTCATCCAGAATTCCTATGTAGTGCATGAAGCTTCTTCTGCAATCTTTGGACTTGTTGCAAATTGCCTTCGATATGGTATTGCCTGGTCAAGGTTCCACTCAGCTGAAGCTGCATGGATTTGAGCGGATTCGAAGATATTCTTTATACAAGGCTTGGATTTGCCGCCATCGGTACGATTTTCATGAACTTTATAGAGTGCCGCTCTCGGTCGGTTTACACGGCCGAAGCTGCTCCCGGTACAGTTTACACGGACTTTAGAGAATGCTTCTCCCTGTACGGTTTACATGGCGAAGCTTCTCTTGGTACGATTTACACGGACTTTAGAGAATGTCGCTCCAGGTACAGTTTACACGGCCGAAGCCGCTCCCAGTACGGTTTACACGGAGTTCAGAGAATGTCGCTCTCGGTATGGTTTACACGGCCGAAGCCACTCTCGGTACGATTTACACGGACTTTAGAGAATGACGCTCTCGATACGATTTACACGGTCGAAGCCGCTTCCAGTACGGTTTTTGCGGACTTTAGAGCATGCTGCTCTCGGTAGGGTTTACACGGCCGAAGCCGCTCCTAGTACGGTTTACACGAACTTTAGAGAATGCCACTCTCGGTACGGTTTACATGGCCGACGCTGCTCCCGGTACGGTTTACATGGACTTTAGAGAATGCTACTGCAATGCTTTGGATTAGCTGTTAACTGGGGCTTTTGTATCTGAACTAGTTTACATTCGGACAAATCCGAAAGTGAATTTTACATAAAATAATGATGAAGTCGCTCTATGTTCCAAGTGCGAGGAAGAGGTTGGCCCGAGAGGATCTTCAATCGGTATGCCCCTCATCGGACGACTTCCTTCACTCGGTACGACCCTTCCTAGTTGGGAGATAGCTTCCCTGCGGCTTTGGCAGGTTTTGAGGTATGAGCGTTCCGAAGCACTAGGTCCCCGACTTCTAAACTCTGGGGTTTAACTCAGGCGTTGTGATATTTGGCCACGCGCTATTGATACGCCGCGAGTCGGATGCGAGCCAGGTCTCTCATCTCTTCGACGAGATCCAACTGATCTCTCATTGCTTCCTCATTACTCGACGAATAATAGGTGAGGACCCTTGGAGAAAAAATGCCGATCTCGACAGGGATGACTGCCTCAGCTCCATAAGCCATCCGAAAAGGAGTTTCCCCAGTAGGGGCTTGGCTCATGGTCTGATATGCCCACAATACGCTTGGCAACTCGTCCACCCATTGGCCCTTAGATTCGCCGCAGCGAGTTTTCAACCCTTGCAGAGTGCTGCGATTGGTTACCTCGGCCTGCCCATTCGTCTGAGGATGGGCTACTAAGGTGCATTTGTGTAAAATGCCGAAGCCTTCGCAGTTGCCCCTGAACCGTCTGCTATCAAATGGCTTGCCTTTTTCTGATATAATGGCCCGAGGGATTCTGAAACGGCAAATAACATATTTTCATACAAAATTTCATGCATTACTGTCAGTGATGGATGCGAGGGGTTCAGTCTTAACCCATTTGGTAAAATAATCAACAACAGCAATAAGGAATTTCCTCTGGCCGGTGGCCATAGGAAAAGGGCCGAGGATGTCTATACCCCATTTAGCGAAAGGCCATGGATCTGACAATGGTGTCAGCATAGTAGTGACTAATGGATGAGAGAACTGAACCACTGGCATTGGTCACAATGGTAGATGAGGCTAGCTGCGTCCTGCCGAAGGGTTGGCCACCAATATCTCTGCCTCATAAGCTTGTGGTCTAGGGCTCGGCCCCCAGCATGCACCTCGCATACATCTTCATAGACCTCACGAAGGGCGTAATCGGCTTCAGTGGGGCCGAGACATCGCAGAAGCAGTCAGCCAAAAGGCCTTTTATATAAAATCCCTTCTAAAATGAGAAATTGGGAGTCCCACAGCCAAATACGCCTCGCCTCCTTTTCTTCAGATGGGAGCTCCCCTTGGAGAATATAACTCAGTAACGGAGTCATCCATGTCCCTTCTTCAGAAAGATCAGCTTGCATTACCTCTTTAAACCGATAGATACTTGGAGCATAGAGTTCTTCTACAAGATCCATCCGGCCTACCCCTCCATCACGAGTGGATGCTAGCCGAGAGAGGGCATCGGCCCGAGTGTTCTCCACAAAATATTAAAAGAATTTAATTCGGCCATGATATTTCTTGTTACCTAAAGGTAAGCTGCGATCAGTGCGTCTCAAGCGTCGTACTCTCCAGGTATCTGACTGACGATCAGCAGAGAGTCACTGAATGCGTCCAACTCCAATGCACCAAGACTCATTGCGTCTCGAAGGCCTGATATTAGGGCTTCGTACTCCGCCGCATTGTTGGTGGCAGGGAGGGTGAAGCGGGGAACATAGTCGGCGACCACTCCATCTGGAGACGTCAAGATCCACTCGACTTGATCCTAGATATGGAGCTTGTTGCCAAGCCACAAAGATGCCTTTTGTAACGACCTATCACCCTATAATTGGGGATCCAATTACTAAACGGGTATTGAATCATTAAAATTAGGAATCAAACCAGGATCTCAAATAAGTCTGAAAAATACATGATATACTAAGCTAAACAATTCGCACAACATCGACTTGTAAAGAAGGTGCAAGAATTAAAACTTATTACAATTCGAATTGATTCAGCAAATAATTATATAATCTAATTAAAAAGAAATAATTATGCGTATAAACCTGAAAAAAGAAAGTACAACTACGACGGGGCATACCCCAGAACAGTGGTTGTTGGCACGCAACCCGAGACGAAACCCCCACAATGCTACGCCTGTCGAGAACCCTCACCAGAAAACTGCAGGGGTGAGTCACACCAGAATGGACTCAGTAAGGATCCTTCGATCCCCACCTCCCACACACGCACCCACAATCGCTACAACACAAGGATATAGGCAACATAAGCGTAAGTAAAGCAGTAAGTGAATCACATGCCCATCGAAAAGGAACACACAAGAAACTGCCAAGTCAAACAGGAAAACACCGACCCGTTGGGACGGAATAGCAACCCCTTGGATAGTGCGCTGGCTACTCCTGTATGTCTAGCTCTTGGTGGTTCTACCTCCTCCCAGTCACGAGTGACACTCCAAAGTGTACCACTCCCACACCGGTACTAACTATTATTCCGGAGTACATTAGGTGACCCTCGCCTAGTAGGCGTCACCTTGTCACTCCCACACCGACACTACGTCACTCCCACACCAACACATGGTGTCAAACACTAACAACTGTCACTCTAGGTCCACGATCGCATAAACACAACACAATGTGATTCCGATCACTGAAAATTTCTGCCCCCATGCAATTAACATGGTTCTCTAACAAAATATAAGAATCTAATTTTCATTTTTCATAATAGTCACACATGCTAAATGCAGAAAATTAAACGGGTTCTGGCTTGAATCGCGTCACCTGAGCTCGACGCCATTCAAAGCCCTAAAATTGGTTCCCACAAAAACTGGCATGGGGAAGGATCTGGACCTAAATCGCGTCGCCCATAGTCGACACCATTTAAATGGCGTCACCTGGTCGCGACACCATTTACCCCCCGAAAATCGAATTGCCCTTTGGCACCTGCGCCTAAATTGCGTCACCCATGGCCGACACGATTTGCAAATCGCGTTGTCCTGACCCGACGCCATTTAGCACCCGAAACTAGAACTTCCCTCCGGCCTCCCCCGAGCCACAACACGAAAATCCCTTCCCCAAAATGAGCAAAAATAACACAAAGGAGATAGGGGAAAAGCATAAATCGCATTAATCATGTCAATCCCATTTCCAAAACACCCTTTTTCATCGAAATAACCCCCTAGAACATGTTCAATTCTATAACCAAAAATCCTCCCACATAACCATAGCATGCTCCAAAGTGAGAAATCATGATTTTAAAACAATAGACTGCATGAGAGGATCGTCACCCTACTGGTTATCTGAACTCCTCCTAGCTCCTGGCCGCCGATCCGCTACACCGCAAGCCGCCGTTAGTACCACCGTAGACGCCATCACCCCACCGAGACATCGGTTGCCGTCCAGAGAGTGAAGTGCTGTGAAGGAGATGGTGGTGGTAGTCGTGAGAGGTAGGAGAGTGTTGGAGTGGTCGAAGAGGAAGAAGGGAAAGAGGAAAGGAAGGGAGAAGGGGAAGGGGAACAGACATATTCGGAGAGAGGGAAGAGAGAGAGTAAGAAGGAGATAATGAGAGAAAGGAGGTAGGGCTCGGGGCATCAAGCCTGACCAGCTTAAATTGCGTCATGCCCAGACGATGCGGTTCAGGTGACAAGATAGTAGTAGTACACTGGCAATTGTCTGAATCACGTCTTCCATACAAGACGCCATTCAGACGACACGACCGGGGCTGTATACATGCGCCCCAATGCCCGCCCACGCGGCACACCTGCAAGACTTCTAAATGGCATCCCCCTAGGCCGATGCCATTCAAAATCATGTCGAGCTTGGCCATGCACTAGGCCCACAATGGCCCAAACCAAGGGGTCTAACACCGAAACCGACCCGATAACTAAACTCGAAACCTCAATCCTTACATCCTCCTCCACTTAGGAAAATTTCGTCCTCGAAATTACTACAACTGAAGTAGCGTCATTGTCTAAATCGCGTCTTCCATACAATACGCCATTTAGACGACACGACCGGGGCTGTATACATGCGCCCTAATGCCCCCGCACGCGGCACACCTGCAAGACTTCTAAATGGCATCCCCCTAGACCGATGCCATTCAAAATCATGTCGAGCTTGGCCATGCACTAGGCCCACAATGGCCCAAACCAAGGGTCCGACACCGAAACCGACCCGATAACTAAACTCGAAACCTCAATCCTTACATCCTCCGCCACTTAAGAAAATTTCGTCCTCGAAATTACCACAGCTGAAGTAGCGTCATTGTCTAAATCGCGTCTTCCATACAAGACGCCATTCAGACGACACGACCGGGGCTGTATACATGCGCCCCAATGCCCCCCCACGCGGCACACCTGCAAGACTTCTAAATGGCATTCCCCTAGGCCGATGCCAGTCAAAATCGTGTCGAGCTTGGCCTTGCACTAGGCCCACAAGGGCCCAAACCAAGGGGTCCGACACCGAAACTGACCCGATAACTAAACTCGAAACCTCAATTCTTACATCCTCCCCCCCTTAAGAAAATTTCATCCTCGAAATTACCACAACTAAAGTAGCGTCAAACGAAAAAGACGTTACAAGCTCACAAGAGAACTTACTAGAAAAGGTAGGGAATTGTTCCCGCATCTCATCTTCTCGCTCCCAAGTCACCACGCCTCCAGAGAGATGTTGCCAAATCACCTTCACTAAGGGTGTAACGACCCGCCACCCTATGATCGGAGATCCGATCACTAAATGGGTGTTGAATCATTAATCCAATGGTCTCACACCCGGATCTCAAACATACATCTGGAGGAGTAAGCGTTAAACAGGGTTAAATATAACAATCACACGGACTACAAGGAATTACAAGTGCGCAGGAAGGAAATTAATAATGTCCGTACACAGTCCAACAATAATTACATAGCCCAAGAAATTAAATAAGTACAGGCAGAAGCAAAGTACAACCACATCGGGGCATACCCCGGAACAGAGATAGCTGCTGGTCCGCACACCAAGGAGAACACCACACGCCGCCACTCGCCACGAGGTCCACACCTGAAAACCGCAGGGAGTGAGCCACACCAGAATTGGGCTCAGTAGGGATCATCTGATCCCTTGCCTCCCACTCACACACCCACAAGTGCAATAACGAAGATACAGGTAAATAAGGCAAGTAAAGCTGTAACACATTACTCTTAATTCTCGATATGAACCACATGCATTCAGAATGTAACAAGCATATCTCTAGAATCCTTCTATTAAGAAGCCTACAACTTGCGTCTCGGCAAAACACGCCAACCACGTCTCCGAAAGTGGGAAACACCGACCACAGCCGAAAGTGGGAAACACCGACCCACTGAGACCAAACAGTAACCCCTCGAATAGCACGCTGGCTACTCCGGCCCAACTGGCTCAGGTGGTTACTCCTTCCCCCAGCACGAGTGACACTCCACAGGTACCACTCCGACACCGGTACTAGCTAACCCCGGGGTTCACCAGGTGACCCTCTCTCACTAGGCGTCACCCCGCCACTTCTCCCACCGGCGCTGTGTCCCAACCTCACCGACATAGGGTGTCAAGTGCTACAACTGTCACTCTAGGTCCACAGTAACACAAAACACGGTACGGTGCGATCCGGTCACGTGAGAAGTCCACGGTCGCACGACACACAACGCAGTGCCATCCGGTCACGAAGAATCCATCATCATCGAGTATATTTAAAGCATGCCTTTAACCACCTATCTAACAGGGTAAACACATTTTACTAGCAAGGATTATTGTGGTTCTGTCTTGAATCGCGTCGCCCAAGGCTGACGCCATTCAAGCATCCTAAACTAGTTCATGAAATCCCGGCCTCAGAATATGGCCTAAAAGGCGTTGCCACAGGTAGCCGCCTTTTAAAACGCGTCGCCATCCCTCGTCGCTTAACAGTGACAGAAGCAGGGACAGGCCACAGTTGATTTTCTTAAAACGCGTCGTCCTAGGAAGCCGCCTTTTCAAAAGGCATTGCTGTCCTCAGACGCCATTCACACCATAATCCGAAACTTGCAGAATCCTTGATCGGGGTGATTTCTGCCTAAATGGCGTCGTATTGGCCCGTTGCCATTCTAAATGGCGTCGTCCAGGCACGACGTCATTTAACACCAGAAACCCAGACTGACAGAACCTCAAACAGGGAGATTTCTACCTAAATGGCATCCTACTGGCCCGTCGCCAATCTAAATGGCGTCGTCCAGGCACGATGTCATTTAGCGCCAGAAACCTGGTTCTGCAGCTCAACCCGAGGGTCCCCTTTTCACCCCCAAATGCCCCAAAATCACACAAAAACAGAAGAGGAAGAGGGTCAATCAAACTACCATGCGAAACTCATAAATCCACATTCATAACCACAGCCATATCATTATGAAAAACCCCCTAAACATGCTCATTCTACCCCCAACCACATCATGCTCCACATGGAAACTACGGACGAAACGACTATAATTCATGCAAGGTTCGTCCCCCTACCGGTTACTTGAACTCTTCCTGGCTCCGTGCCGCCGCACCGCAGACTGCCACCGGTACCCCCGAGGATGTCGCCTCTCCGCCGGGACGTCGGCCGCCGCCCGGAGAAGGAAACGCCGCGAAGGAAGTGGTGGTGGTAGTGGTGAGAGGTAGAGAGGCGTTGGAGTGGTGGAAGAGGAAGAAGAGGAAGGGAAAGGGGAAGAGAGGAGTCGGAGGAGGCGGAGAGGGGGAAGAGAGAGAGTGAGAGGGTGAGAATGAGGGAAGGAAAGGAAGGCTCGCGGGGTCAATCCGAAACATGGTAAAACGCGTCATCCGAGACAGACGCCTATCAGATGACAGGACGGGCCGTACTGACAGAAGCTCTGAAACGCGTCGCTCATCACCGACAAGACCGGCACCGTACACTGACATCGCAGGGTCGCAGTCTGAATGGTGTCGTCCATCACAGACGCCGTTCAGACGACAAGACAGGGGTCGTACTCTCGCGGCCCGAAACCCGCCCACATGGCGCCCACGTGGCACAACAGCAACAGACCTAAATGACGTCCACCCAGTAAGACGCCGTTTGAAAGGCGTCGTGCAGGACAGACGTCATTCAGAGAAACTCTCAAGACCCCTCAGGGTCCAAACCAGGGGATCCGGCCTGAAACCGACCCGAAAACTGAGTCCGAAACCTCAGTCCTTACATTCTCCCCCCCTTAAAAGAATTTCGTCCCCGAAATTACCTACTACAAATAACGAGGGCGAAATATAACCACTACCAACTCACATGGGAACTTACCAGAAAAGGTAGGGAACTGTTCCCGCATCTCAATCTCGCACTCCCAGGTCACCTCGCTCCCGGGGCGATACTGCCAAATCACTTAATCCAAAGGTACAACCTTGTTCCGGGGAACCTGTCACTTGTGATCGTCGATACACACTGGACACTCTGGAAAGGACAAGTCCTCAGTGACTTCCAATTCTGAAAGTTCTAACACGTGGGGTGGATCCTGAACATTCCTCAGCAACGAAACATGGAACACATCATGCACCCTTGCAAGATTGGACGGCAAGGCTAGCTTGTATGCCGCTTCCCAAATTCGAGAAAGGACGGGAAAAGGCCCAGCACGTCGTGGACCCAGCTTACCTTGCTTCCCAAATCTCCTCACACCCATAGAGGGCGAGACTTGGAGAAACACGTGATCCCCAGCTTCAAACTCAATTGGTCTCCTTACCAATGGTAGCACAACTCTTCTGTCTGCCCGATCTATAATTAAATTCCACTGCACTACTCTGGCAACCTCAGCACACTGCTAACTGCCTCTAGCCAATCTCAGACTAAATCACAGAGGATTGACACGGCCATCTGAACAATGCCTCATAAGGCGCCATGCCGATGCTAGAATGGTAACTGTTATAGTACGCAGAACTCCACTGTAAACAACACTGCTCCCAAGAACCTCCTCAGTCTAGGCAACATGCCCCGAGCAAAACCTCCAGAATCTGAATCGCTCTCTCCGACCGCTCATCAGCCTCGGCATGATAGGCCGGGCTGAAGGCTAACTGCGTACCCAAGGCCTTCCAAAAACTCTTCCCAAGACCTAGAATTAAATCTCAAAGCCCGGTCCGACATGATGGATAAGGGCACATCGAGCAGAAAGAGATGATCCAACTCACAAACAACTCAGCCAACTTACCGACTGACCAGTCCTTCCTGATAGCCAGGAAGTGCGCTGACATGGTCAATTGCTCAATGGTAACCCAGATCACGCTCCCACCACCAGGGGATAAAACAATCCCAACACAAGTCCAAAGTCACAAGCTCCCGTTTCCATACCGGGATCGGCAAGGACTGCAACCACGCTTCCGCTGCGCCACTCTGATGTTCCACCCTAACCTTCCGACAATTCAAGCACTCAACCACAAAACCAACCCTATCCTTCTTCCTACTAGACCACCTCAAACAATGATACGTCTTACTCGTTCCAGGAAGCACTATATATCTAGAACAGTGCGCCTCAATGAGGACACACCTGCGCATGTCCCCCACGGTCAAATCATAGAGTCTACCTCTAAACCTGACTGTACCATCATCCCACAATTCCACCTCTGAACTCTGGAGACTCTGTGGTAACTCTGCATCTGCCCTCTGAGTCTCAATTACGGTATGGTACACTGCTGGCCAACACGGCTCTATCAGCCTCACGTGGAACCCGAAAGGAAGATTCCACAATTTGCTCAAATAATCCCTATACAAATAATGCCTCTAGATCTATAGTGCAAACACCACAGCTGCCAACTCTAAGTCATGAATGGATAGTTCTCCTCATGCTTCTTCAACTGCCTAGAGGCATAGGCCACAATCTTACCAAGTTGCATCTGAACCGCACCCAGACCTCGATGTGATGTATCTGAATACACCACAAATCCACCGGAACCTAATAGAAGTACCAACACTGGAGCCAAAGTGAGGCGAGTCTTCAACTTAAGGAAACTCCGCTCACACTCCTCGGTCCACATGAAACGAACTCCCCTACGAGTCAACCTCAACAAGGGGGGTCGCTATCGAAGAAAACTCCCGAACCAACCATCGGTAAAATCCTGCTAATGCCAAGAAGCTCCTGATCTCAGTTACTATTGTTGGCCTGCTCCAATCCATCACTACCTCAATCTTGGATGGATCCACTGCAATGCCCTCACCGATCACACTCTTACATGAGGCTCCCCACACACAATCGGTCAATCAAATCAATACTAAGCTAACTATGTTCCACAATCCTACTAAGACTGGTAGACCGAAATAACCATACATTAATCTTACAAGGCATAAATTACAAAGCTGATTCTCCACCATGTCCAAATTACATAAAGAGAACCATAAGAGTTCACAACTACTACCAAATAAAACAAGATAAAAGTGCTTATCTAGCCCAGCATCTTGGACCTCCACTGAAAGAATACACAACACCATGCTAGGTACCGGACTCCTACTGACCACTCGGCTCCTAGCCTGTCTTATTCTTCTGGGGACAATTTCTCAAAAAATGCCCCTTCTTACCACAACCAAAACAACCACTAGTGACCAATGGACACGTCTGACTGCCATGATGACCACCACAATGGGAACAATGACCTGCCGCATCCTGCCTCGCTCCCTGCTGCCTGCTAGCCACAGTCTGCATTTGCTGAATCGAACCGTCTCTATCCTCACCACAAGGCATCTCTTGGGACCCGAACTCAAAGGAACTCGAACCGCCTGATGAAAAGACTGTTGATTTTCTCTTGCCTTGCTGCTTCCCTCGTGCCGATCGCTCCAATTCTCTCGCCATTTGCTGGAATTGAGTCTCCACTGCTGCCGCGCATCGAGCTGCTGACGCGAGATCTCTACAACACTGAGATGCCACCATTGTCCTCAGATCATACCGGAGTCCGCCCACAAATCTCTCTGTTCTAAATTCCTCATGCTCAGATATATGTGGAACGAATCTTCCAACAGCCACAAACTTCGCTTGGTAATCTAAAACTGACATATCATTCTGCACCAATTCCATAAACTCCCTTTCCTTAGTCTTCCGAACGTGCCTCGGAAAGTACTGTCCACTAAACTCTCTCACAAATATTTCCTAAGGGATCTCTCTCAAGGACCTATCTGCAAACATCATCCTCTTGGTAGTGACCCACCACTCATATGCATTATCTTTCAATAAGTAGGTTGCCAACAAGGTCTTGTCATTCTTAGCACACTCAAGAACATCAAATGCCTTCTCCATTTCCTTAATCCAAAGGGCTGCCTCGTCTGGGACTGGCCGACCCGTGAAAAAAGGGGTCTTCAACTTCAAGAACCTCTCCAATATCATAGACTGACCGTCTCGGGAATTGGATCCCTCACCACCATCTCCCTGCTGGTATCTAGACATAGCCCCAATCATAGCTTCCATGAAACGATTCACATTATGCCCTACTGCTCCCGAACTGACATCGTCTGCTCTCGAACAACGAGCCAATGGTACTCTCTTCCTCGGCGCCATCACTACCCCACGAATGCAAAGATCAACACAAACACGTCAAAACCTATCAATCTACACCAGCAGCCATCGCCTGTACAGACTCGTACTTATTGTTGGACTACGATATCTAACCCAGTTTACCACATACTCGACCAGACTGATCTCTGATACCATCTGTAACGACCCGCCACCCTAAGATCAGAGATCCGATCACTAAATGGGTGTCGAATCATTAATCCAACGGTCTCACACCCGGATCTCAAACATACAACTGGAGGAGTAAGCGTTAAACATGGTTAAATATAACAATCACACGGACTACAAGGAATTACAAGTGCGCAGGAAGGAAATTAATAATGTCCGTACACAGTCCAACAATAATTACATAGCCCAAGAAATTAAATAAGTACAGGCAGAAGCAAAGTACAACCACATCGGGGCATACCCCGGAACAGAGATAGCTGCTAGTCCGTACACCAAGGAGAACACCACACGCCGCCACTCGCCACGAGGTCCACACCTGAAAACCGCAGGGAGTGAGCCACACCAGAATTGGGCTCAGTAGGGATCATCCGATCCCTTGCCTCCCACTCACACACCCACAAGTGCAATAACGAAGATACAGGTAAATAAGGCAAGTAAAGCTGTAACACATTACTCCTAATTCTCGATATGAACCACATGCATTCGGAATGTAACAAGCATATCTCTAGAATCATTCTATTAAGAAGCCTACAACTCGCGTCTCGACAAAACACGCCAACCACGTCTCCGAAAGTGGGAAACACCGACCCGCTGAGACCAAACAGTAACCCCTCGGATAGCACGCTGGCTACTCCGGCCCAACTGGCTCAGGTGATTACTTCTTCCCCCAGCACGAGTGACACTCCACAGGTACCACTCCGACACCGGTACTCGCTAACCCCGGGGTTCACCAGGTGACCCTCTCTCACTAGGCGTCACCCCGCCACTTCTCCCACCGGCGCTGTGTCCCAACCTCACCGACACAGGGTGTCAAGCGCTACAACTATCACTCTAGGTCCACAGTAACACAAAACACGATACGGTGTGATCCGGTCACGTGAGAAGTCCACGGTCGCACGACACACAACGTAGTGCCATCCGGTCACGAAGAATCCATCATCATCGAGTATATTTAAAGCATGCCTTTAACCAACTATCTAACAGGGTAAACACATTTTACTAGCAAGGATTATTGTGGTTCTGTCTTGAATCGCGTCGCCCAAGGCCGATGCCATTCAAGCATCCTAAACTGGTTCATGAAATCCCGGCCTCAGAATATGGCCTAAAAGGCGTCGCCACAGATAGCCGCCTTTTAAAACGCGTCGCCATCCCTCGTCGCTTAACAGTGACAAAAGCAGGGACAGGCCATGGTTGATTTTCTTAAAACACGTCGTCCTAGGAAGCCGCCTTTTCAAAAGGCGTCGCTGTCCTCAGACGCCATTCACACCAGAATCCGAAACTTGCAGAATCCTTGATCGGGGTGATTTCTGCCTAAATGGCGTCGTACTGGCCCGTCGCCATTCTAAGTGTCGTCGTCCAGGCACGATGTCATTTAACGCCAGAAACCCAGACTGACAGAACCTCAAACAGGGAGATTTCTGCCTAAATGGCGTCGTACTGGCCCGTCGCCATTCTAAATGGCGTCGTCCAGGCACGACGTCATTTAGCGCCAGAAACCTGGTTCCGCAGCTCAACCCGAGGGTCCCCTTTTCACCCCCAAATGCCCCAAAATCACACAAAAACAGAAGAGGAAGAGGGGCAATCAAACTACCATGTGAAACTCATAAATCCACATTCATAACCACGGCCATATCATTATGAAAAACCCCCTAAACATGCTCATTCTACCCCCAACCACATCATGCTCCACATGGAAACTACGGACGAAACGACTATAATTCATGCAAGGTTCGTCCCCCTACCGGTTAATTGAACTCCTCCTGGCTCCGTGCCGCCGAACCGCCGCACCGCAGACCGCCGCCGGTACCCCCGAAGACGTCGCCACTCCGCCGGGACGTCGGCCGCCGCCTGGAGAAGGAAACGCCGCGAAGGAAGTGGTGGTGGTAGTGGTGAGAGGTAGAGAGGCGTTGGAGTGGTGGAAGAGGAAGAAGAGGAAGGGAAAGGGGAAGAGAGGGGTCGGAGGAGGCAGAGAGGGGGAAGAGAGAGAGTGAGAGGGTGAGAATGAGGGTAGGAAAGGAAGGCTCGCGGGGTCAATCCGAAACATGGTAAAACGCGTCGTCCGAGACAGACGCCTATCAGATGATAGGACGGGCCATACTGACAGAAGCTCTGAAACGCGTCGCTCGCCACCGACGCCGTTCAGACGACAAGACCGGCACCGTACATTGACATCGCAGGGTCGCAGTCTGAATGGCGTCATCCATCACAGACGCTGTTCAGACGACAAGACAGGGGCCATACTCTCGCGGCCCGAAACCCGCCCACGTGGCGCCCACGTGGCACAACAACAACAGACCTAAATGGCGTCCACCCAGCAAGACGCCGTTTGAAAGGCGTCGTGCAGGACAGACGTCATTCAGAAGAAACTCTCAAGACCCCTCAGCGTCCAAACCAGGGGATCTGGCCCGAAACCGACCCGAAAACAGAGTCCGAAACCTCAGTCCTTACAAGGAGAACAACCTTGTTTCGAAGGACCTGTTCCTTATGATCTGCAATACGCACTAGGTACTCTGGAAATGACAAGTTCTCCAAAACATCCTACTCTGAAAAGTCCAAAACATGAGACGGATCTTGGATATACTTCCTCAGCATTGAAACATAGAACACATCGTGGACTCCCGCAAGATTAGGTGGCAAGGTTAGCTGATACGCCGTTTCCCCAACTCAAGCAAGAATGGGAAAAGTCCCAATGAATCGTGGACCCAGGTTGCCTCGCTTCCCAAATCTCATTACACCCTTGGAGGGTGAGACTCGAAGAAACACGTAGTCCCCAACCTCGAACTCAAATGGTCTCCTACGAACATCAGCATAACTCTTCTACCTGCATTGAGCTGCAGTTAATCTCTATTGCACCACTCTGGCAACCTCTGCGCACTGTTGTATCATCTCTGTCCCTATTATTTGTCTCTCACTGATCTTAGACCAATTCAATGGAAACAGACACGGCCACTCGTACAATGTTTTATACGGCGCCATGCCGATACTAGAATGATAATTGTTGTTCTATGCGAACTCCACAGCAGACAAGTGTTGCTCCCAAGAACCTCCCCATTCAAGGCAACAAGTCCGTAGCATATCCTCCAGCATTTGAATACTCCTCTCCGACTGTCCATCAGTCTCGGGATGGTAAGCCGAGCTAAAAGCCAACTAGGTACCTAAAGCCTTCTGGAAACTCCTCCAGAACCCCGAAGTGAACCTCGGATCCCGATACGACCCATTGGACAAGGGTACCTCATGCAGAGAAATGATCCGGTCCACAAATAGTCTAGCCAACTTGCCGACTGACCACTCCTTCCTAATAGCTAGAAAGTGAGCTGACTTGGTCAATCGATCAACAATCACCCAGATCGCGTCTCTCCTGCTGGGTGACACGGGCAATCCCATCATGAAATCCCTAATCACATGTTCCCATTTCCACTCTGGAATCGGCAATGGCTGCAACAAACCTCCCGGTCTTTGATGCTCTGCCTTAACCTGCTGACAAATTGGGCACCTCGCCACATACTCGACTACATCCTTCTTCATACCAGGCCACCAAAAGTGCTTTCTCAAATAATGATACATTTTGGTCATGCCAAGATGTACTACACATCTAGAACGATGTGCCTTATCTAGAACACTCTTGCGCACCTCCTTCTCTGCCGGAACATAAAGCCTACCTCAAAACCTGACTGTGTCATCATCCCACAGCTCCACCTCTGATCTCTGGAGAATCTGTGGTAACTCTACATCTGCTCTCTGAGCCTCTATCACTGAATGGTACACTGCTGGTCTTATAGTCAAATTGGCCAACACGGCTCTGCCAGCCTCTCGGGGAACCCTAAAGGAAGATTCCACAACCTGCTCATATAACTTCCACAATGAAAACATTGGACATGACACGACCGTCTTCCTACTCAAGGCATCTGCCACAATGTTAGCCTTGCCCAGATGATAAGAAAGGTCGAGATCATAATCCTTTATGAACTCCATCCATCTACGCTGCCTCAGGTTCAAATCCTTCTGTGTGAACACATACTTTAGGCTCTTATGATAGTGAAGACCTGAAACTTCTCTCCATACAGATAGCGCCGCCAAATATTTAATGCAAACACCATAGCCGCCAACTCCAAATCGTTAGCGGGGCAATTCTCCTTATACCTCTTCAACTGCCTAGAAGCATAGGTCACAACTGTAACGACCCGCCACCCTATAATTGGGGATCCGATTACTAAATGTGTACCAAATCATTAATTTGGAGCCAAACTAGGATCCTGATAAGTCTGGGAAATAAATAATAAACTAAGCTAAACATTCACATCGCATTGAATTAGAAAGGAAATGCAGGAATTAAAAATTATTACAATGCGACTCAACTCAGCAAATAATTACATACTCCAACTGAAAAGAAATAATTAAGCATACAGGCCAGAAAATAAAATGACAACTACATTGGGGCATACCCCGGAACAACGGCTGATGGCGTGCGACCCAAAGCAACACTCTCCTCGCTACGCCTGCCTGGAACCCTCACCTGAAAACCACAAGGGTAAGTCTCGTCGAAAAGACTCAGTAGGGATCCTTCGATCCCCACCACCACTCACGCACCCACAAGTGTAGCAACGCAATTACAGATAATTTAAGCAAGTAAAGCAGTAAACATAACTCCTAGATTTCGATAGAAAACACATGCATTCGAAATATAACATGAACAATTCTGAAACTATTCTACCACGGAGCCCACAACCAGCATCTCGGCAAAACACGCTAACCACACGGCCGAACGCGAGAAACTCCGACCCGCTTGGACCAAACAGCAACCCCTCGGATAACGCGTTGGCTATTTCGGCCTGACAGGCTCCAAGTGGTTCTGCTTCCTCAAGCACGAGTGACACTCCGAATGTACCACTCCCACACTAGTACTAGCTATACCCCGGGGTACACCAGGTGACCCTCTCTCTAGGCTTCACCCCGCCACTCCCATACCGGCGCTGTGTCACTCCTACACCGACACAGGGTGCTTAAGCGCTAACAACTGTCACTCTAGGCCCACGATCGCACAAAACACAACACAGTGCGATCCGATCACATAAAAATCCTCATCCTCGAGTATGATTTCAAGCATGCATCTAACCAAACTTTCTAACAGTGTGAATATATGTTAATAGCATGAATTAATGTGATTCTGTCTTGAATCGTGTCGCCCAAGGCCGACGTCATTCAAGACAGAATCTGGCCTCCTAAACTGGTTCATGTGAAATATGGCCTCGAAAATGGCTTAAAACTCGTCGTCATATGCAGCCGCCTTTTGAAAGGCGTCACTTCCCTGGACGCTCATCAGTCCAGAGACAGAGTCTGATATTTGGGCTAAATCGCGTCGTGGGTGGAAGCCGCTTTTCTAAAAGGCGTCGCTGTCCCCCGATGCCATTTAACCCTCACAGACAGGTTCTCCCTCCACCATCTCCCGATCCACAGGGTGGGATTTCCTCCCCAAAATCGTGTAAAAACACGAAAAACGTGGAGAATGAGGAGAAGAACCTAAATACCCATTAAAACACCCAATTTCTCATTACATGTATTTAGTATTTTCACCCCAAGAAAACCCCTAAACATGCTCCAAAGCAGGAAAACATGGTTTTTAAATGAAATACAACGGGGTTCGTCACCCTACCGGTTACTCGAACTCCTCCTAGCTCCAAGCCGCTAACCCGCCTCGCCATACGCCGCCGCCGGTACCGCCGTGGACGCCGTTACTCCACTGGGACATCGGCCGCCGTCCGGAGAGAAGTGCGCCGTGGAGGAAGTGGTGGTTGTAGTGGAGGAAGTTGGTAGGTCAATGGAGTGGAGGGAGAGGAGGAAAGGAAGTAGAGGGAGGAAAGGGTTCGCCGGTTCGTCGGAGAGAAGAGAAGAGAGAGAAGAGGAAGGAGAGAATGAGGGAAAGGAGGGAGGGTTCGCGGGGTCAACCAGAAGCTGGGTGAAAGCCCGACGTCATTCAGATGACAAGACCGGGCTGTACACTCACAAGAGAACTTACGAGAATAGGTAGTGAAACTACTTCCACATCTCATCCTCGCGTTCCCAAGTCGCCTCGCCCCAGGAGCAATACTGCCAAATCACCTTAACCAGAGGCACAACCTTGTTCCAAAGGACATGTTCCCTGCGATCCTCAATACGTACTGGAAGCTCTGGAAAGGACAAGTCTTCAGCGACTTCCAATTCTGAAAAATCCAAAACGTGAGATGGATCCTGAACATATTTCCTCAGCAAAGAAACATGGAACACATCGTTCACTCTTGCAAGACTGGGTGGTAAGACTAGCTGATACGCCGTTTCCCCAATTCGAGCAAGAATGGGAAAAGGCCCAACATATCGCGGACTCAGCTTACCTCGTTTCCCGAATCTCATCACACCCTTGGAGGGTGAGACTCGGAGAAACACGTGGTCCCCAACCTCAAACTCAAGCGGTCTCCTACGGATGTCTGCATAACTCTTCTGTCTGCTCTGAGCTGTAATTAGCCTCTGCTGCACCACTCTGGCAACCTCAGCACACTGCTGTACCAACTATGGTCCTGCTATCTGCCTCTTGCCAATCTCAGATCAATTTACAGGAGATCGACACGGCCGCCCGTACAATGCCTCGTAAGGCGCCATATCGATACTAGAATGATAACTGTTGTTGTAAGCAAACTCCACTGTAGACAAGTGCTGCTCCCAAGAACCTCCCCAGTCTAGGCAACATGCCCTGAGCATATCCTCCAGAATTTGAATGGCCCTCTCCGATTGCCCATCAGTCTCGGGATGATAGGCTGAGCTGAAGGCTAACTACGTGCCCAAGGCCTTCTGAAAACTCTTCCAGAATCTAGAAGTAAATCTCGGATCTCGGTCTGACACGATGGATAAGGGCACCCCGTACAGAGAGATGATCCGATCCACAAACAACTTAGCCAACTTACCGACTGACCAGTCTTTCCTAATAGCCAGGAAGTGTGCCAATTTGGTCAATCGATCAACAATGACCCAGATCGCGTCTCTTCTGCAAGGGGACACAGGCAATCCCATCACAAAGTCCGTAGTTATATGTTCCCATTTCCATTCTGGGATCGGCAAAGGTTGCAACAATCCTCCTGGTCTCTAGTGTTCTATCTTAACATGCTGACAAGTCAGGCACCTTGCCACATGATCAGCCACGTCCTTCTTCATACCAGGCCACCAAAAGTGCCTCCTCAAACAATGATACATCTTAGTCGTTCCGGGATGTACTCCATATCTAGAATGGTGCGCCTCATCCAAGACACTTCTGCGCATGTCCTCCTCGGCCGGAACATAGAGTTTGCCTCTAAACCTGACTGTACCATCATCCCACAATTCCACCTCCGGTGTCTGGAGAACTTGCGGTAACTTTGCATCTACCTCTGAGCCTCAATTACGGCATGGTACATTGCCGGCCTCACAGTTAAGCTGGCCAACATGGCTCTATCAGCCTCTCACGGAACCCAAAAGGAAGATTCCATAACCTGCTCAAATAACCTCCATTCTCGAACCATGAGATATGACACAACCGTCTTCCGACTCAAGGCATCTGCCACCACATTCGCCTTGCCTAGATGATAAGAAAGGTCGAGATCATAATCCTTGATAAATTCCATCCACCTGCGCTGCCTCAAGTTCAGATCCTTCTGTGTGAATACATACTTCAGGCTCTTGTGAACGGTAAAAACCTGAAATTTCTCTCCATACAAATAGTGCCGCCAAATCTTTACTGCAAAAACCACAGCTGCCAACTCTAAGTCATGAGTGGGATAGTTCTCCTCGTGCTTCTTCAGCTGCATAGAAGTATAGGCCACAACCTTACCATGCTGCATCAGAACCGCACCCAAACCTCGACGTGATGCATCTGAATAAACCACAAATCCACCGGAACCTAATGGAAGTACCAACACTGGACCCGAACTGAGGCGAGTCTTCAACTCAATGAAACTCCGCTCAAACTCCTCGGTTCACACGAAACGAACTTCCTTACGAGTCAACCTCGACAAGGGAGTCGCTATCGAAGAAAAACCCTAGACAAACTGTCTGCAATATCCTGCTAATCCCAAGAAGCTCCTGATCTCAGTTACTGTTGTCGGTCTGCTCCAATCCATTATTGCCTCAATCTTGGTTGGATCCACGACAATGCCATCTCCAGAAATGAGAAGTCCCAGGATGTAACGACCCGCCATCCTATGACCGGAGACCCGATCACTAAATGGATGTCGGCCCATTAACTACGGGTTCACACCCGGATCTCACACAACACATCTGGAGGAGTAAGTGCTAAACAAGGCTAAATATAACAATCACACGGACTACAGAGGTAAGCAAGTGCGCAGGAAGGAAAATAACAATGTCCGTATACAGTCCAACAATAATTACATGTCCAACAAATTAAATAAGTACAGGCAGAAAGAAAGTACAACAACATCGGGGCATACCCCGGAACAGAGACAGCTGTTGGTCCGCACACCAAGAAGGCACCACACGCCTCCACACGCCGCGAAGTCCACACCTGAAACCGCAGGGAGTGAGCCACACCAGAATTGGGCTCAGTAGGGATCATCCGATCCCCTGCCTCCCACTCACACACCCATAAGTGTAACAACACAGATATATGGCAATTAAGTAAAGCAATAAACACAGCACCTAAATCTGATAAGAAACGTACGATAAGCAGTGTAGCAAGAACAGTTCTAAGCAACCCGAAGAACCCAACACAGAGTCACGTCTCACAGCCAAAGTCCACAAAGCGACTGAACCACACTGTCGACCGAAGTCAAACGTCGCCTCCCAACACTACCACCACTGCTCACGCCTGTCCACCTCTACAGTGTTCCGGGGCACTGTACGGTGAGGCAGTGAGCCAAACTAGGACTAGCTGGAACCAGTGTACCGCCACTGTCAGCTACGTGTGCACACAAGCAGTCTAGACTACTGTCCTACCGTCCGGATTGCCTCCACGCTAGGCCTCAGCGCTTCAGGAGGGCCCTGGGGACCGGCGAACCCCCGTCAAGCCGAAGCTACAGGAACTACCCACAACCCTAACCTCCCGGGCTGCGTCAGGCCAAAAGGCTAAGGGTACCACTCGTAACCTTGATCAAAGGTCACATCAGGCCCAGTGGCTACAGGGGTAAAACAACTCCACAACCAGCTCCACAGCAAGAAACGCGCCGGAAGCTGCCACGACAAACAGGGAAACCCGACCCGCTGAGGCCAAGCAGCAACCCCTCGGATAGCGCACCAACTACTCCGGCCCGACGGGCTCAAGGTGGTTCTGCTTCCCTCAGCCAAAGGTAAACCACAACATGTACCCCTTCTCCCACCGGTACGGCACAATGCCTTACAGACACCATGACCCTGTCCCCATCGGTCCATGGTGACAAACGTAAACCACAGTCATTCCGATCCACAGTTGTGTAAGCACATACACACATATGACATGATGTAACTCCATTCACGCAGAAGTCCTCAGTCTCAGCGTACAACGTAACACATACATTGAACCGTCCCGCAGTGAAACACATGGTAAAACCAGGATTACACAGTTCTGTCTTGAATCGCGTCGACCGAGGTCGACGCCATTCAAGCCCCTCAGACAGGTTTATTAAAGCTAGACTATTCCTTGAAACGCGTCGTCATAGGGAGTCGCCTATTTAAAATGCGTCCAGGTCCACAGACGCCATTCACACCGAATTTCCAGATTTACATACCCTTACCCGGGGTGATTTCCTGCCTAAATGGCGTCATGATGGCCCGACGTCTTTCCGAAAGGCGTCTTCCATCCATGACGTCATTTAGCGCCAGAACCCCTACTCGAAAAACCTCGAACAGGGAGGTTTCTGCCCTAAAAGGCGTCATACTGCCCTGACGTCCTTCTAAAAGGCGTCGACCAGGCACGACGCCGTTTAGCGCCAGAAACCTGGTTCCCTGGTTCGAATCGAGGGTTTCTCCCTTAACCCCAAACACCCCGAAAAAGCCCCGAAACAAGAAGGGGAGGAAGAGGAACTCAACCATCACACGCATGCTACGAATCCACGATCACAAACACAGCCATTCCCACAAGAAAACCCCCTAAACATGCTCAATCTAGCCCAAACACATCATGTCACGCCAAGGAAAACACGAGTAACACATGCAAGGTTCGTCCCCCTACCGGTTCTTGAACTCCTCCAAGCTCCTCGCCGCCGACCCGCCGCACCGCAGACCGCCGCTGGTACCCTCGAGGACGCCGCCACTCCGTCGGGACGTCGGCCGCCGTCCGGAGAATGGAACGCCGCGAAGGAGGTGGTGGAGGTAGAGGTGAGAGGTAAGGAGGCTATGGAGTGATGGAAGAGGAAGGGAAGGGAGGAAAGAGGGCGGAGAGAGCGGAGAGGGCGAAGAGAGAGAGTGAGAAGGCGAAAATGAGGGAAAGAAGGGGAGGCTCGCGGGGTCAATCAGAATCTCGCTAAAACGCGTCGATCGAGGTAGACGCCAATCAGTCTGACAGGACAGCCGTACTGACAGCGCTCTGAAACGCGTCGCTCGCCGTGGACGCCGTTCAGATGCTGTGACAGGCCGTACTGGCAGCGCTCTGACGCCGTGCCCTGACATCGCAGATGTCGCAGTCTGAATCGTGTCGACCCACCTGGACGCCGTTCAGACGAAGTGACAGGGGTCGTACTCTCGCGGCCCGAAAACCGCCCACGTGGCGCACACGTGGCACAACAACCAGCAGACCTAAATGGCGTCCACACACCCTGACGCCTTTTGAAAGGCGTCGAGCAGTGCTGACGCCATTCAGTCAAAAATCTCAAGACCCCACAGGGTCCAAACCAGGGGATCCGGCCCGAACCCGACCCGAATACAGAACCCGAAACCTCAGTCCTTACACAGGAAGTGCACCTTATCTAGCCAGAATTCACACTTGCTAAACTTGGCATAGAGTTGGTGCTCTCTCAGACCCTGCAATACCACATGAAGATGTGTGGCATGTTCTTTCTCAAAAGAAGAATATACTAAAATATCATCTACAAATACCACCACAAATTGATCCAGGTAGGCCCTGAAGACCCGGTTCATCAAATCCATAAAAGCCGCCGGAGCATTGGTCAAGCCAAAAGGCATAACCAAAAACTCATAATGTCCATACCGCGTCCTAAAGGCCGTCTTACTAACATCAACCTTACGGATCCTCATCTGATAATACCCTGATCTCAAGTCAATCTTTAAAGACACTTTCACAGACTGCAATTGATCCATCAGATCGTCGATTCTCGGAAGTGGGTACTTGTTCTTTATCGTCACCTGGTTCAGCTGTCTATAATCGATACACAACCTCAGAGAACTATCCTTCTTCCTGACAAATAGAACTGGAGCACCCCACGGAGAAGTACTGGGACGAATAAAACCCTTATCTAGCAATTCCTGCAACTGCGCCTTTAACTCAGCGAGTTCAGCCGGAGCCATCCGATACGGGGCTTTAGACAATGGCGTCGTACCTGGTGCAAGCTCAATGGTAAACTCAACCTCTCGCTGAGGAGGAAGGCCAAGCAACTCCTCAGGGAACACATCAACAAAATCACAAACTATAGGCACCTCCCAAGGACTGGAACTACTACTAACATCAGCTAAAACAGCAGAGGCAAGGAAAGCCTCACAAGCACCAACAATCAATCTTTGGGCCTTAAAGGCAGAAATAAGAATACCACGAGAAGAGAGCCTAATACCTTAGAAGTAGAAGGTCGGGATGTCCGGAATAGAGAAACGCACCATCTTCCTGTGGCAGTCCACCTCGGCATAATAAGCCTCCAACCAGTCCATGCCCAAGATGACATCAAAGTCGCGAATAGCAAGCACAACTAACTGGGCAAGTAACTCATGGCCCTCAATGGTCAAGGGAACCTCACTCAAACAGTTATAAGACAACATGAAATCCCCAGAAGGAACCTCTACCATTAGTCCATCAGACATCTCAACAACGGGTGCAAAAAGAATATCTACGAACTGCTCAGAAATAAAAGAATGCGAAGCACCCAAATCAATTAACACATGCGCAGAGTTCCCAAGGATAGAAAGTGTACCTTCCACCAAGTTGGATGCACGAGCCTCCTTCCTGGTGATAGCTAAAACTCTCCCTGGGTCCTCGACTTCTTCTGATCACCTGGACCCTGCCCCTGACCATGCCCCTGCGGGCAATACCGCGCCAAATGGCCCGGCTGGCCACAAGTGTAACACCTCCTAGAAAATGCAGGACACTGAGTCCCACCGTGAGTACCACCGCAATGTCGACAAGCTACTGGAAGCCTCTGAGCTGCCTCCTGCTGAGCACTGGACACCGACTGACTCTGCTGGCTCTGTCTGGGTCTGCTACTACCGTTGCTGCTACCACCTCCTCGAAAGAACCTCCTGAATCTACAGCCGAGTGAAGACGATCCTGATCCGGACGAAGGAGCTGCTGCTGCTGCTGTCTTCCCTCTGCCATGAGCTGGCCCCTGAGTAGTTAGTCCCCTCTCTCGAGCTGACTGTTCATGCTGTGCCTCTACTGCCGCGGCACACCTAACCGTCGATGCCAAATATGTACAACAGTGGGATACCACAAAACTCCTCAAATTGGACCTCAGTCCATCCACAAATTTCTCAGTCCGACGCTCCTCGTCTCCTGAGATAAAAGGCACGAACCTTCCAAGTGAAACAAACTTCATCTGGTACTCAAGCACCGTCATGCTTCCTTGGGTCAATTCCATAAATTCTCTCTCCTTGGCCCTCTGGACATACCTAGGGAAGTACTGAGCATTGAATTCCTTCACGAATGCCTCCCATGGAATCTCTCTGAGATTCCTATCTGCATATGACAAACTCTTCAAAGTGGTCCACCAATCGTAGGCATCGTCCTTCAACATGAAGGTAGCCAACGGAGTCCTCTCAACCGCCGCACAATCCATAGTATCAAAAGTTTTTTCCATCTCCCTCAACCAATGAACAGCCTCATCAGGGTCGGGACGACCGGTAAAATGAGGCGGCTTCAGCTTCAGGAATCTCTCCAGTGTAGTTGAAGACCCTCCCTGAGCACTAGAACTCTCACTAGGGTCTCGGGTCTGGTATCTAGCAATCGTGTCCATCATAGCCTCCATGAAACGCTCCATACTCGGCCTACCGGCCTCAGATCCACTAGGGACATCTCCCCGCTCTCTAATGACTGGCATCCTCTTCCTAAGAGCCATCTAATCGCCTATAATCACAAAAATTGAAAAGTTCTAATTAGAGTCCTAAAAACCTACACTACCGCCATGCCTGTACGGAATAATGTAATTATTTGCCGGTAATTACGATATTTAACCTAGTTATTCATTTATTTGCCAGACTGAATGCTCTGATACCAACTGTAATGACCCGCCACCCTATAATCGGAGATCCGATTACTAAATGGGTACCGAATCATTAATTTGGAGCCAAACCAGGATCCTGATAAGTCTGAAAAATAAATAATAAACTAAGCTAAACATTCACATCGCATTAAATTACAAAGAAAATGCAGGAATTAAAAATTATTACAATGTGACTCGACTCAGCAAATAATTACATACTCCAACTAAAAAGAAATAATTAAGCATACATGCCAGAAAATAAAATGACAACTACATCGGCGCATACCCCGGAACAACGGTTGCTGGCGTGCGACCCAAAGCAACACTCTCCTCGCTACGCCTGCCTGGAACCCTCACATGAAAATCGCAGGGGTGAGTCTCGTCGAAAAGACTCAGTAGGGATCCTTCGATCCCCTAGCACGAGTGACACTCCGAATGTACCACTCCCACACCAGTACTAGCTATACCCCGGGGTACACCAAGTGACCCTCTCTCTAGGCGTCACCCCGCCACTCCCACACCGGCGCCGTGTCACTCCCACACTGACACAGGGTGCCTAAGCGCTAACAACTGTCACTCTAGGCCCACGATCGTATAAAACACAACACAGTGCGATCCGATCACGTAAAAATCCTCATCCTCAAGTACGATTTCAAGGATGCATCTAACCAAACTTTCTAACAGTGTGAAGATATGTTAATAGCATGAATTAATGTGATTCTGTCTTGAATCGCGTCACCCAAGGCCGACGTCATTCAAGCCACCTAAACTGGTTCATGTGAAATCTGGCTTCGGAAATGGCCTAAACGCGTCATCATATGCAGCCGCCTTTTGAAAGGCGTCGTTGTCCCTGGACACTCATCAGTCCAGAGACAGAGTCTGATATTTGGGCTAAATCGCGTCGCGGGTGGAAGCCGCCTTTCTAAAAGGCGTCGCTGTCCCCCGACGCCATTTAACCCTCACAGACAGGTTCTCCCCCGCCATCTCCCGATCCACGGGGTGGGATTTCCTCCCCAAAATCGTATAAAAACATGAAAAACGTGGAGAATGAGGAGAAAAACCTAAATACCCATTAAAACACTAAATTTCTCATTACATGCATTGAGTATTTTCACCCCAAGAAAACCCCTAAACATGCTCCAAAGAGGGAAAACATGGTTTTTAAACGAAATACAACGGGGTTCGTCATCCTACCGGTTACTCGGACTCCTCCTAGCTCCAAGCAGCCAACCCGCCTTGCCACACGCCGCCGCTGGTGCCGCCGTAGATGCCATTATTCCACCGGGACATCGACCGCCGTCCGGAGAGAAGTGCACTGCGAAGGAAGTGGTGGTGGTAGTGGAGGAAGTTGGTAGGTCAATGGAGTGGAGGGAGAGGAGGAAAGGAAGGAGAGGGAGGAAAGGGTTCGCTTGTAAGGACTGAGGTTTCGGGTTCTGTGTTCGGGTCGGGTTCGGGCCGGATCCCCTAGTTTGGACCCTGGAGGGGTCTTGAGATTCTTGGCTGAATGGCGTCAGCACTGCTTGACGCCTTTCAAAAGGCGTCAGGGTGCGTGGACGCCATTTAGGTCTGATGGTTGTTGTGCCACGTGTGCGCCACGTGGGCAGGTTTCGGGCCGCGAGAGTACGGCCCCTGTCATTTCGTCTGAACGGCGTCCAGATTGGTCGACGCGATTCAGACTGCGACATCTGCGATGTCAGGGTACGGCGCCAGAGCGTTGACAGTACGGCCTGTCCTGTCGTCTGAACGGCGTCCGTGGAGGGTGACGCGTTTCAGACCGCTGTCAGTACGGCTGTCCTGTCAGACTGATTGGCGTCTGCCTCGATCGACGCGTTTTAGCTGGATTCGGATTGACCCCGCGAGCCTCCCCTTCTTTCCCTCATTCTCACCTTCACTCTCTCTCTCCTCACCCTCTCCGCTCCCTCTCCGACGCTTCTTCTTTCCCTTCCCTTCCTCTTCTTCCTCTTCCACCACTCCAACACTACCTTACCTCTCACCTCTACCTCCACCACTTCCTTCGCGGTGTTCCACTCTCCGGACGGCGGCCGACGTCCCGGCGGAGTGGCGGCGTCCTCGAGGGTACCGGCGGCGGTGTGCGGTGCACCGGGACGGCGGCACGGAGCTTGGCGGAGTTCAAGAACCGGTAGGGGGACGAAACCTTGCATGTGTGCTCGTTTGCTTCTTGGCGTGATGTGGCGTGTTTGGGGTTAGATTGAGCATGTTTAGGGGGATTCCTTGTGGGAATGGCGGTGTTTGTGGACGTGGTTTCATAGCATGATCGTGGTGCTTGACGTTCTCATCTTCCCCCTTTTTTGGTTTTGGGGCTTTTCGGGGTGCTTGGGGTTCAAGGGAGAAACCCTCGGGTTGAACCAGGAAACCTGGTTTCTGGCACTAAATGGCGTCATGCCTGGTCGACGCCTTTCCGAAAGACGTCGGGTCAGTACGACACGTTTTAGGGCAGAAACCTCCCTGTTCGAGGTTTCCTGAGTTAGGGGTTCTGGCGCTAAATGACGTCATGGATGGACGACGCCTTTTGGAAGGACGTCGGGCCATCATGACGCCATTTAGGCAGGAAATGCCCCCGTTTAACGGTTCTGCAATCTGGATTTCTGGGTTGAATGGCGTCGTGCGACCCTGACGCGTTTTTAAACGGCGGCTTCATAGGTGGACGCGTTTCAAGAGATAATCTGGCTTTTAATAAACCTATATGAGGAGCTTGAATGGCGTCGACCTCGGTCGACGTGATTCAAGACAGAAACTGTCTTAGTGCTGGTTTTTAGCATGTGTTCCACTGTTGGCGGTTCTATGGCATGTTTTACGTTGTACACTGAGACTGAGGACTTCTGTGTGTGTGGAATGGCATCATGTTATGTGTGTGTGTGTTTACACGACTGTGGATCGATATGACTGTGGTTTATGTTTGTCACCATGGACCGATGGGGACAGGGTCATGGTGTCTGTGAGGCATTGTGCCGTACCGGTGGGAGAAGGGGTACATGTTGTGGTTTACCTTTAGCTGAGGGAAGCAGAACCACCTTGAGCCCGTCGGGCCGGAGTAGCTAGAGCGCTATCCGAGGGGTTGCTGCTTGGCCTCAGCGGGTCGGGGTTTCCCTGTTTGTCGTGACAGCTTCCAGCGCGTTTCTTGCTGTGGAGCTGGTACTGGTGGGAGTTGGTTTACCCTTTAGCCACTGGGCCTGATGTGACCTTTGATCAAGGTTACGAGTGGTACCCTTAGCCCTTTGGCCTGACGCAGCCCGGGAGGGTTGGGTTTGTGGGTAGTTCCTGTAGCTTCGGCTTGACGGGGGTTCGCCGGTCCCCAGGGCCCTCCTGGAAGCGCTGAGGCCTAGCGTGGAGGCAATCCGGTGGTAGGACAGTAGTCTAGACTGCTTGTGTGCACACGTAGCTGGCAGTGGCGGTACACTGAGTCCAGCTAGTCCTAGTTTAGCTCACTACCTCACCCTACAGTGCCCCGGAACACTGAAGGGGTGGACAGGCGTGAGCAGTGGTGGTAGTGTTGGGAGGCGACGTTTGACTTCGATCGACAATGTGGTTCAGTCGCTTCGTGGACTTTGACTGTGCGACGTGACTTTGTGTTGGGTTCTTCGGGTTACTTGGTACTGTTTTTGTTACACTACTTATCGTATGGTTCCTATCAGGTTGAGTGCTATGTTTACTGCTTTACTTAATTGCCATATATTCCTGTTGTTGCTCTTGTGGGTGTGTGAGTGGGAGGCGAGGGATCGGATGATCCCTACTGAGCCCATTTCTGGTGTGGCTCACTCCCTGCGGTTTCAGGTGTGGACCTCGTGGCGCAGCGGAAGCGTGGTGTCTTCTTGGTGTGTGGACCAGCAGCTGTCTTAGTTCCGGGGTATGCCCCGATGTTGTTGTACTTTCCTTCTGCCTGTACTTATTTAATTGTTGGACATGTAATTATTGTTGGACTGTATACGGACATTATTATCTTTCTTTCTGCGCACTCGTTCTCCTCGTAGTCCGTGTGTTTGTTATATTTAGCTCTGTTTAGCACTTACTCCTCCAGATGTGTTGTGTGAGATCCGGGTGTGAACTCGTAGTTAATGGGCCGACATCCATTTAGTGATCGGATCTCCGGTCATAGGATGGCGGGTCGTTACATTGCTGGTTCGCCGGAGAGAAGAGAAGAGAGAGAAGAGGAAGGAGAGAATGAGGGAAAGGAGGGAGGGTTCGCAGGGTCAACCAGAAGCTGGGTAAAACGCGTCGTGCAAGCCCGACGTCATTCAGATGACAAGACCGGGCCGTACACTGACAAACCAGGGTCGCACTCTAAATGGCGTTGTCCTTGCAAGACGCCATTCAGACGATAAGACCGGGGCCGTACTCTCGCGCCCTAAGACCAGTCTACATGGCGCCCACGTGGCACAGCCTAGAACACGTCTACATTGCTGGACGCCATTTAAATCGCGTCGAGCTTGTCTCAGCCCCATCAGGGTCCAAACTAAGGGATCCGACCCCGAAACTGACCCGATAACTAGATCTGAAACCTCAATCCTTACAACAACCCTTCCGTGTTGCATCAAGACCACACCCAAACCCCGGCGAGATGCATCTGAGTAAACCACAAATCCACCCAAACTAGATGGAAGCACCAAAACTTGAGCCGAAGTGAGACGAGTCTTCAACTCAGCAAAGCTCTGCTCTCACTCCTCGGTCCACACAAAACAAACTCCCTTACGAGTCAACCTCGACAAGGGTGTTGCTATGGAAGAAAATCCTGAACAAACCGCCGATAATATCCTGCCAACCCCAAGAAGCTCTTGATCTCTGACACAGTCATCGGTCTTCTCCAATCCATCACTGCCTTAATCTTGGCTAGATCCATTGAAATGCCATCACCAGAAATGACATGCCATAGAAAGTGCACCTGATCTAACCAGAACTCACACTTGCTGAAATTGACATATAGTTGGTGCTCTCTCATGACCTGCAACACTACCTGAAGATACGTGACATGCTCTTCCTCAGAAGAAGAATACACCAAAATATCATCCACAAATACTACCACAAATTGATCCAGATAGGCCCTAAAAATTCGATTCATCAAATCCATGAAAGTTGTCGGAGCGTTGGTCAAGCCGAAAGATATAACAAAAAACTCATGATGTCCATACCTAGTCCGGAAAGTCGTCTTACTCACATCTAACTCATAGATCCTCATCTGATAATATCCTAACCTTAAGTCAATCTTCGAGAACATCTTGACAGACTACAAGTGATCCATCAGATCATCGATCCTCAGAAGTAGGTACTTCCTTTTTACTGTTACCTGGTTCAGCTGTCTGTAATCAATGCACAGCCTCAAAGAACCATCTTTCTTCCTAACAAACAGAACGGGAGCTGTAAGGAATCGTCATGAACGCAGCGGAAATAAAAATGATTCCATTGTATCGGTTGCTGGGGTCGTAAAACGGACATTAAAATCTAAGCGGGAAGAACAATTCTTCACCTTTGCGGGGTTTCGAATCTCCCGTGGATGATGCCGACTCGGTAATCGCGCACGCGCACGATCTCTAGAGGTATCCACACGAGTTCCCGCAGCAGACGCGATTTCCTCCTCGGCTTGAGTGCTCCGACCAGATCTTAGATCCACCATGCGTGGAGAGAGACAGATCCACTCTAAGAGAGAGAGAAGGAGAGAGAGAGAGGAGAGAGAGAATCTGGGGAGTAAAATTCGTCCAACTAACTTTTTACCGCTCCCCCTTGGCCCTCCTTATATAGAAATAAGGATAAGCACAAGAGTTAATCCTCATGATTATCCAAGAGTTTGGCCTTGGAAAATTCTCCATTAAATCTTCATGTTTATCCTGCAGCTTTTCACAAAAACCCAGATAAGCATGAAATTTAACATCTCTCACCGTCTGACGAGAACTCTTATGTGTGTGACCCTCTAGGCCCATATATCAGTCCGGTTGCAGGCCCATTAAACTTAGAACTGTTTCTTGAGTTTAATATTTATTAATTAACATTTAAACATCACATGTTAAATGATTAATTTAATAAACAAGTGAATTATCATCTGATGATCAAATCACTTGGCCTTCTGATCATGAACAGCACCAAACACTACCTCATGATCCCAGAAGATATAAGGGATACTGTTCCCTTTAATTGAACCTTTCCGTCTGCCGATACCGCACAGATATAATCCTTCACTCATGCAATGTCCCGATCACACAAGGGTATGGTTTTATAGTCAAACCCTCTATCGCATTATCCAGATGGATTCCAATATACAGTTAATATCTAGAAAGACATCTCTTTCATTTGACCCTGGCCAGGGATTTCTGTGTACACATCCATAGGACATTCTCTCTCCAGTCTTATACCAAGAGTGAGTGATCCCTTGTTGTTCACTCAATTACCTTCGCAAGCTTTCCACTGTATCTGAAAGACCGATTATGGTGGACTTAATGGTTAAAGCCCACGAGTCAGAGAATCAAGACACAATGGTCCACAAACAAGGTATCATTGGTGACTCAGGTCAAAGGACCAACTGTGCTACTGCAATGATAGAATTCTCTGGTTGACTAATAGGTATAATTACCATCCAGGAATTCTTATTTGGGTCTGTTCAGTGAACTCATTCTCTAATGAGCACCCACTTGTTTGTCTTAGTGTCACCACACGAGTGAATGTGAGATCATTCACCCTCATCATATGAGCAGACATAACTTGTGTCGATTTTATCGGGTATTTAATGTCCATCTCAAATATCCTATGATCGAGAACTATTTAAGACAATTGCCTTAGGATATTGATCTCACTATCATGATCTCATCATGATTCAATATCCCATACATTTGTCTATAGACCTTCATTACGATAGTCGTTTGCAAGAACTATTAAATGAAGAAATAATTGCCTTTATTAATAATCTGAACTAGAATGTACAATGATTGGCTTTGAGGCCACCCAATTCTAACATTCTCCCACTTGGACTATAGCCAATCACCCATGTGTCTAAGTCCCATAGACTTAAGGTGACGTTCTAAATTGTTTTGGGACAATGGCTTAGTCAAGGGATCTGCTACATTATCTTCAGATGAGACTTTCTCAACTACTATATCTCCTCGGGCGATGATCTCACGAATCAGATGAAATCGTCTCAGAATGTGCTTTGACTTCTGATGTGATCTTGGCTCGTTCGCTTGAGCTACTGCCCCATTGTTGTCACACAATAATGGAACAGGATCTGAAATGCTTGGAACTACTCCAAGCGCCGAGATGAACTTCTTCATCCAAACCGCCTCCTTGGCCGCTTCAGCTGCAGCAATGTATTCTGCTTCGGTCGTCGAATCTGCAGTAGTTTCCTGTTTGGAACTCTTCCAACTTACTGCACCTCCATTTAACATGAACACAAATCCAGACATGGATTTGTTGTCATCCATATCCGACTGGAAACTCGAGTCAGTAAATCTTCGAAGTTCCAAGTCATTTCCTCTATAAACGAGAAATAGATCCTTAGTTCTTCTCAAGTATCTAAGGATACATTTCACCGCCTTCCAGTGTTCCTCACCTGGATCAGCCTGATATCTACTAGTGACACTTAATGGATGTGCCACATCAAGCCTAGTACATAACATTGCATACATGATAGATCCTATTGCCGAGGCATAAGGAACTCTATCCATGTATGCTCTCTCTTCTGGTGTCTTGGGAGACATTTCTTTAGAGAGATAAAGTCCATGCCTCATTGGAACGATGCCTCTCTTGGAATTTTACATGCCAAACCTTTTGACTATGGTATCTATGTACATAGATTGGGACATGCCAAGCATCCTTTTGGACCTATCTCTATAGTTCCTTATTCCCAGAATATAGGATGCTTCTCCCAAATCTTTCATGGAGAAGTTTTTGGATAACCAAGCCTTTACAGATGACAACATTCCTACATCATTCCCAATGAGTAGAATGTCATCAACGTAAAGTACCAAAAAAGTAACTGCGCTCCCACTAGCCTTTTTGTATACACAAGGTTCATCTTCATTCTTAATGAGGTCATAAGATTTGATTGCTTCATCAAATCTTAAGTTCCAAGTTCGGGATGCTTGCCTTAATCCATAGATGGATCTTTGCAGCTTGCATGCCTTGCTTGAATGCTCTTTGGAAGTGAATCCTTCAGGTTGTATCATATACACCTCTTCTTGAAAGTTCCCGTTGAGGAATGCTATTTTCACATCCATTTGCCATATTTCATAATCATAGAATGCGGCGATAGCAAGAAGTATTATGATTGACTTAATCATGGTAACTGGAGAAAAGGTTTCGTCATAGTCAACACCTCGCCTTTGACGATATCTTTTTGCTACAAGCCTTGCCTTGTATGTGTCAATTTGTCCATTTGCCCCGATCTTTCTTTTAAAGATCCATTTACTGCCAATAGGTACTATACCTTCTGGCAAATCAACCAAGTTCCAAACTTGGTTGGCATACATGGACTGAATTTCAGAATCCATTGCCTCTTGCCATTTTTCTGATTCTTGACTATTTATGGCTTCTAGGTAGGTTTGAGGATCATCATCCTCATTTAAGTGCACTTTTGGCTTGCCATCATCGATATGTCCAACATATCTTTCAGGCTGCTTAGGCACTCTACCTGATCTGCGAACCTTTTGTGTATCATCTTGAACAAGTTCTTGAGTCAATGGTTCAGTAGATGAACTAGTGTTGATTTGTGAGTCTAGAATTTCTTCCAGTTCTATCTTGCTCCCACTGTCTTCTTTTGAAAGATATTCTTTCTCTAAGAAGACAGCTCTTTTTGTGACAAACACCCTTTGATCGCTGGGCTGATAGAAGTAATATCCAAAACTCTCTTTTGGATATCCCACAAATCTACATTTCTCTGTCCTGGAATCCAGTTTGTCTGGATCATGTCTTTTGACATGTGCAGGACAACCCCAGACTCTAACATGCTTAAAGTCTGGTTTCTTTCCTTTCTATATCTCATATGGAGTGGAAGGTACTGACTTACTGGGAACTTTGTTCAATAGATATGCAGCAGTCAACAGTACATATCCCCATAGAGAGATTGGAAGTTTGGCATAACTCATCATGGATCGTACCATATCTAATAGAGTACGATTTCTCCTTTCCGATACACCATTTAACTGAGGTGTATAGGGAGGAGTCCACTGAGACAAAATACCATTATCCTTAAGATATTCTGTGAATTCTGTACTTAAGTATTCACCCCCTCGATCTGATCGAAGAGTTTTAATACTCTTTCCAGTCTGGTTCTCAACTTCGTTTTTAAACTCTTTAAATTTCTCAAAGACTTCTGACTTATATTTTATTAAATATATGTAGCCATATCTTGAGAAATCATCTGTAAATGAAACAAAGTATGAGTAACCACCCATAGCATGAGTGGACATTGGACCACATACATCACTATGTATTAGTTCCAATAAGTCCTTAGCTCTTTCTCCATGTCCTAAGAATGGAGCTTTGGTCATCTTTCCCCTGAGACAAGCTTCACAGGTTGCAAATGATTCATAATCAAATGGATCAAGATATCCATTCTTTTGCAACCTTATGATCCTGTTCTCATTTATATGACCTAGCCTACAATGCCATAGGTACGATTTATTCACATCCTTATCTATGCGTTCAAGAGAATTATTTACCAGACAAACATCATATGAAATATCAAGTAAATATAATCCATTCAATAAATATCCGAAAGCAAACAATTTGTCTCCTTGATAAATTGAACAACCTTTATTCTCTAGCTTCATAGAATATCCTTGTCTATCTAAACATGAAATAGATATGATATTCCTAATAATGGTTGGAACATAATAACAATCTATCAGTTCCAAGGAGTCTCCTGACGGCATCTGAAGTCTTGCTGTCCCCACAGCTAACGCAGCAACTTTTGCTCCATTCCCGAGCCTCAGATCCACGTCTCCGCGGTTCAATCTTCTTTTACTTGTTAACACCTGCAAGTTATTGTAGATATGAGAAACACATCCAGTATCTAATACCCAGGATGTTGATTCTCTATAAGACAAGTTAAGATCGATCATGAGAATACCTGAAGCTTCACCAAGCTTCTCCTTTGCCTTTTCTGCAAGATAAATCTTGCAGTTTCTCTTCCAATGACCTTCTTTATGGCAGTGGAAACACTGACCTTTATCATTGACTTTAGCTTTGTCCTTTTGTGCCGCCGGTTTGTTTTTCACTAGCTTCTTAGGCTTACCTTTCTTAAAGGTCTGTCCAGCTTTCTTTTTCTTGTTGGTCTTACCAACAAGCATTACATTTGGCTTATCTTTCTGGATAGTGCCTTCTGCTGTCTTCAACATGTTGAGCAGCTCAGCTAGTGAAACTTCAATTTTGTTCATATTGAAGTTGATAATGAATTGTGAAAATGAATCTGGAAGAGATTGTAGGATTAAGTCAATGCTTAGGTCATTGTTCATAACAAAGCCCAGCACAGCAAGCCTCTCAATCCACTCTATCATCTTGAGCACATGAGTTTGCACAGATGTGCCCTCGCTCATTCTGGTCCTGAACAATTTCTTAGATATCTCATATCTTTCTGTTCTGGATTGTTCACCAAACAACTCTTGTAGGTGATTCAGAATGGTCTTAGGTTCCATGTTATCATGCTGTCGCTGCAGTTCATTATTCATTGAACCGAGCATATAACACTGGACCTTGACAGAGTCCTCCTTCCAATTTTCATACATCATTAATTCATCTTCGTTAGCATTATCACCGGGTTGCACTGGATCTGGTTGATCCAGGACATAGGCTAGCTTTTCGCACCTGAGGACAATCTTCAGGTTGCGTAACCAGTCAATGTAATTTGGTCCCGCGAGTTTATTTGCATCAAGTATGCAACGGAGGGAGTTAGGTGACGACATAGCGACCTACATGGAAATATATAAAATGAGCAGATAGTTCTTAAAATCAGATTTAGGACTTTTAATTTAGATTTATGCTCCCACTATTTTTCGGCGATCTGTATGACTCTCTAAGATACAAAACGGGAGATTCCGATGATCTCCTAGTGGGGATAAGAATCCTTCGGGCAACATACATGTGACCTTGTGGTAGCACAACAAATCACATCAAGTCCCTTAGGCAGTCAACTCTTGACAGTTGCAACGATTGCAATATCCGATCGATTTAACCCCTGAATCAGAATGACCTTGTGGTAGCACAACAAATCAATTTGATTCAGTTAAGTTTATCCATCATTACTTAGATGACATGAATTCATAGTGCAATCCTTGTGGTAGCACAACAAAACTACACTGTTTGTCCATTCATCTTAATGACATCACATGTCGTAGACCTAGTTTAATTTCTAAATCAAACAGACCTTGTGGTAGCACAACAAATCCGTTTGAGATAAGAATTATCCTAAGATCTATAATGATGGTGGGTTACGTGGATTATTCTGAATATCTCACGTTTACAACTTAAGTTTTAAAAGAGGGTGTTGATTTTGATTTGTAAAAATCGTGCTATCAATAGTATTTCGATTTGAAGTATCAATATACTTAATAGAAATATATATATATGATAGCATGGTCCACAAATATCACATATATGCAGAAAAATAAATGGGGATGATCATGGACTGCCAAAGCTACTATGGAATCATCGGAGCCAAACGATGATCCATAATAGGATCCTAATGTGAAAACAGCAACACTGGTTCCATTAGATGCGAGTCCTCCCTCCAGAGGTGTCTTCAGAAGATCCCGTCCTCTTAGCTTAATCCGATACATTTAAATATGAAATTCAGGACTCGCAGGTCCACAAATGTACATTTAAACAATTAGAAACCTTGATCTTATCAAGGGGAGTACAATCTTATAGGAAGGTGGAAAGTACACTTGGATTAAGAGAGAGGAGGACACGCAGGTCCTATTTAAAATACCAAATAAAATAAGCATCGCATCCATTCACATCATTCATCACATGAAAATTCTAAGTCCATGATCATCCCACCATAAAACACATCACATGCATCACAATCATCACATAATTGCTGTTTGGTATTAAATTTTATAAATATAAAATTATAATACCAATTAGTTTTCGAAATAACATTTATTTCAGCAATATCAATAATATTCAAAACATTATTGACAAATAAACTAACTAAACTATTCAGTTAATCTAAATACTAATTCAAACAATTTGAACAGTAATAATAATCAAGTTATGCATGAAATCAGTTTAAAACAGTTTTAAACTAATTAATATAACAGGGAAATTAATTATCTAAAACAATTTTAAATAATTAACTAACACCCTATTAAAAACAAAGCCCTTTAATTGACTAATAGTTATTAAACACTTTAATAACCTGTTAATAATCATAAAAATAATTAATAACAATTATTAATTATTTCTATAATTTTTTATGTTTTAAAACAATTTTAAAACGGGGTTAAATGGGCTAATACTGGGTTTAATGGGGTTTAAACAGGTATTTAAAAACAATTTTTAATTAACCAAAAATGGGCCCAGCCCATTAGGGTCCAAATGGCCCGGACCCGGACCCTGGCTGGACCAGGGTCGAACCCTGGCTCGGCCAGGGGCTCTGGCTCGGCCAGGGACGAGCCCTGGCTCAGCCAGGGTCGAACCCTGGTCGAGCCAGGGCGCCACCCAGCCCCCGTCCGGTCCGACCGGATCAGGACCGGGCGGTCCGGCCCTATCCACCCCGCTCGACCGGCCCCCTTCCCTTAGAACAGTAACCTGCAATTGTAGGAACCCTAGGTTAGCCACCGGCGGCGGCGCCGCCGAGCTCCGGCTACCCCTGGCGGGTGCCAGCCCGGCCGGCGATGCCCCCCGGCGCCGGCGACGTGCCCGGCGCCGGCAGGGTCGCCGGTGGTGGCCAAATACACATCCGGCCAGGCCTAAAATTCCCAAAATTCTAAATTTTGCAGGTTCCAAACCGTGTTTTTGGGGCTTGATTTTTAACATCTCCAAGGGCACTCCGGTGCTGATTTTCATGCCCAATGCGAAGTGGTGACTATCACCAAGATATCCAGACATTCGGGCCGCCATCCCAACACTTGGAATGCCCGTACGAAGCCGCCGAAGTACCCCGGTTCATCATCACATGAAGAACTCCGAAAAACCCAAATAAAATCCGAAAAATACAGAAAAATAATCAAATTAATTGTGATCATCACATGAACACTAATATGTCATTTTTAATCGGATTAAACATAAGAACACGTACAATACGGGTTCTTCACGCATAACGAGAAAACACACAAAACGGTGCCGTTTTACAACCGAACCAGCGAACCTGGCTCTGATACCACTGTAAGGAATCGTCATGAACGCAGCGGAAATAAAAATGATTCCATTGTATCGGTTGCTGGAGTCATAAAACGGACATTAAAATCTAAGCGGGAAGAACAGTTCTTCACCTTTGCGGGGTTTCGAATCTCCCGTGGATGATGCCGACTCGGTAATCGCGCACGCGCACGATCTCTAGAGGTATCCACACGAGTTCCCGCAGCAGACGCGATTTCCTCCTCGGCTTGAGTGCTCTGACCAGATCTTAGATCCACCATGCATGGAGAGAGACAGATCCACTCTAAGAGAGAGAGAAGGAGAGAGAGAGAGGAGAGAGAGAATCTGGGGAGTAAAATTCGTCCAACTAACTTTTTACCGCTCCCCCTTGGCCCTCCTTATATAGAAATAAGGATAAGCACAAGAGTTAATCCTCATGATTATCCAAGAGTTTGGTCTTGGAAAATTCTCCATTAAATCTTCATGTTTATCCTGCAGCTTTTCACAAAAACCCAGATAAGCATGAAATTTAACATCTCTCACCGTCTGACGAGAACTCTTATGTGTGTGACCCTCTAGGCCCATATATCAGTCCGGTTGCAGGCCCATTAAACTTAGAACTATTTCTTGAGTTTAATATTTATTAATTAACATTTAAACATCACATGTTAAATGATTAATTTAATAAACAAGTGAATTATCATCTGATGATCAAATCACTTGGCCTTCTGATCATGAACAGCATCAAACACTACCTCATGATCCCAGAAGATATAAGGGATACTGTTCCCTTTAACTGAACCTTTCCGTCTGCCGATACCGCACAGATATAATCCTTCACTCATGCAATGTCCCGATAACACAAGGGTATGGTTTTATAGTCAAACCCTCTATCGCATTATCCAGATGGATTCCAATACACAGTTAATATCTAGAAAGACATCTCTTTCATTTGACCCTGGCCAGGGATTTCTGTGTATACATCCATAGGACATTCTCTCTCCAGTCTTATACCAAGAGTGAGTGATCCCTTGTTGTTCACTCAATTACCTTCGCAAGCTTTCCACTGTATCTGAAAGACCGATTATGGTGGACTTAATGGTTAAAGCCCACGAGTCAGAGAATCAAGACACAATGGTCCACAAACAAGGTATCATTGGTGACTCAGGTCAAAGGACCAACTGTGCTACTGCAACGATAGAATTCTCTGGTTGACTAATAGGTATAATTACCATCCAGGAATTCTTATTTGAGTCTGTTCAGTGAACTCATTCTCTAATGAGCACCCACTTGTTTGTCTTAGTGTCACCACACGAGTGAATGTGAGATCATTCACCCTCATCATATGAGCAGACATAACTTGTGTCGATTTTATCGGATATTTAATGTCCATCTCAAATATCCTATGATCGAGAACTATTTAAGACAATTGCCTTAGGATATTGATCTCACTATCATGATCTCATCATGATTCAATATCCCATACATTTGTCTATGGACCTTCATTACGATAGTCGTTTGCGGGAACTATTAAATGAAGAAATAATTGCCTTTATTAATAATCTGAACTAGAATGTACAATGATTGGCTTTGAGGCCACCCAATTCTAACAGGAGCACCCGACAGAGAAGTGCTGGGACGGATAAAACCCTTATCTAGCAAATCCTCCAACTGCGCCTTCAACTCAGTGAGTTCGGCTGGAGTCATCTGATAAGGGCACGTACCTGGTGCAAGCTCAATAGTGAACTCAACCTCTCGCTGAAGAGGAAGGCCAGGCAAATCCTCGGGAAGCACATCAGGAAAATCACAGACTATTGGCACCTCCATAGGACTGGAGACACCATCATCACGAGCCACAACCATTGAGGCAAGGAAAGCCTCACAGCCGCCAACAACTAACCTCTGAGCCTTAAAAGCATAAATGAGAATACTACAAGAAGAGAGCCTAATACCTTAGAAGTAGAAGGCCGGAACACCCTGAATGGAGAAGCGCACCCTCTTCTTGTGGCAATCCACCTCAGTATAATAGGCCTCCAACCAGTCCATCCCTAAGATGACATCAAAGTCTCGAATGGCAAGCACAACCAATTGGGCAAGTAGTTGATGACCCTCAATGACTAAGGGAACCTCGCTCAAACAATTATAAGTCAACAGGAAATCTCCGGAAGGAACCTTAACCATCAATCCACCAGAAATCTCATCAACGGGTGCAAAAAGAACATCTATGAACTACTCGATGAAAAAAGAATGCGAAGCACCCAAATCAATCAACACATGAGTGGAGTTCCCAAGGACATAAAGTGTGCCCTCCACCAAGTTAGACAGGCGAGCCTCCTTCTTGGTGATAGCGAGAACTCTCCCCTGGGTCCTTTGCTTCTTCTGGTTTCTAGGTCCCTGCCCCTGACCATGCCTCTATGGGCAACTCCTTGCCAAATGGCCCTGCTGGCCACAGGTATAGCACCTCCCTGAAAATGTGGGACACTGAGTCCTACCATAAGTACCGCCACAATGACGACAAGTCGTCGAAGCCCTCTGGGCTACCTCCTGCTGCGCGCTGGATGCCGACTGACTCTGCTGGGTCTGCCTGGGTCTGTTGTTGCCGCTGCTACCACTATTGCCTCGGAAGAACCACCTGATCTGGATCCGAGCGAAGACGATCCCGAACCAGACAAAGGAGCATCTTCCCTTTGTCATATGCCGGTCCCTGAGTTGTCAATCTCCTCTCCCGAGCCATCTGGTCGTGTTGTGCCTTTACTACTGTTGCACACTTCACTGGTGAAGCTAAGTCTGAGCAACAGTGGGATGCCACCAAACTCCTCAAGTAAAATCTCAACCCGTCAACAAACCTTTCAGTCCATCGCTCCTCATCTTTTGAAATGAAGGGTACAAATCTCCTTAAAGAGACAAACTTTATTTAGTACTCTAGCACTATTATGCTCCCTTAGGTCAACTCCATAAACTCCCTCTCCTTGGCTTTCTGGACATGCCCAGGGAAGTACTGCCTGTTGAACTCCTTCACAAATGTCTCCCATGGAATCTCCCTGAGATTCCTATCTGCATATGCCATATTCTCCAAAGTGGTCCACCAATCATAGGCATCGTCCTTCAACATGAAGGTGGCCAACGGGGTCCTCTCAACTGTCGCACAGTCTAGAGCGTCGAAGGGCTTCTCCATCTCCTTTAGCCAATGAGCTGTCTAATCATGGTCAGGACGACTGGTGAAGTGAGGTGGCCTTAGCTTCAAGAATCTCGCCAAAGCAGCTGAAGACCCTCCCCTAGCACTAGAACTCTCACTAGGGTGTCGAGCCTGATATCTAGTCATTGTTTCCATCATCGCTTCCACAAAGCATTCCATATTTTGCCTATCGGCCTCAGACCCACTAGAAATATCTCCTTGATCACGAATAACGGGCACTCTCTTTCTAGGAGCCATCTAATCGCCTACAATCACAAGAATAAAAAACCTCTAATTAGAGCCAAAAACCTAAACTATCGCCGCGCCTGTATGGGATCATGTATTCATTTGCTGAAATATGGTGTTAACCTAGTTATTCATCCATTTGCCAGACCGAGTGCTCTGACACCAACTGTAACGACCCGTCACCCTATAATCGGGGATTCAATTACTAAATAGGTATCGAATCATTAAAATTAGGAACCAAACCAGGATCTCAAATAAGGCTAGGAAATAAACGATAAACTAAGTTAAACAATCCACACAACATCGAATTGTAAAGAAGGTGCAGCAATTAAAAAGTATTACAATTCGACTCGACTCAGCAAATAATTACATAATCCAACTGAAAATAAATAATTAAGTATATAGGCCTGAAAAAAGAAAGTACAACCACAACGAGGCATACCCTGGAACAGTGGCTGCTGGCGCACAACCTGAGACGAAACCCCCACAACGCTATGCCTGCTAAGAACCCTCACCTGACAACCACAGGGGTGAGTCACACCAGAATGGACTTAGTAGGGATCCTTCGATCCCCACCTCCCACACACGCACCTACAATCGCAACAACACAAGGATAGAGGAAACATAAGCGTAAGTAAAGCAGTAAGTGAATCACACGTCCACCAAAAAGGAACACACATGCCAAGCCAACCGAGAAAACACCGACCCGCTGGGACGGAAAAGCAACCCCTCAAATAGCGCGCTGGCTACTCCAGCCTATCTTGCTCTAGATGGTTTTGCCTCCTCCCAACCACGAGTGACACTCCGAAGTGTACCACTCCCACCCCGGTACTAGTTATTATCCCGGGGTACACTAGGTGACCCTCGCCTACTAGGCCTCACCTTGTCACTCCCACACCCGACATTACGTCACTCCCACACCGACACAGGGTGTCAAGCACTAATAACTGTCACTCTAGGTCCACGATCGCATAAACACAACACAATGTGATTCTGATCACATTAAAATCTCCACCCCTAATGTATGACTTCTAACATGCATTTAACATGGTTCTCTAACAATATACAAGAATCTATTTGACATTTTGCATAATAGTCACACATGCTAAATGCAGGAAATTAAGCGGGTTTTGGCTTGAATCACGTCGCCTGAGATCGATGCCATTCCAAGTCCTAAAACTAGTTCCCATAGAAAGTGGGCTCGGGAGGGATCTGGGCCTAAATCACATCGCCCATAGTCGACAACATTTAAATGGCGTCACTTGATCGCGATGCCATTTACCGCCCGAAAATCGAATTGCCCTCTGGTACCTGGGCCTAAATCGCATCACCTATGGCCTATACGATTTGCAAATCACGTTGCCCTGGCCCAACGCCATTTAGCGCCCGAAACCAGAACTTCCCTCCGGTCTCCCCTGAGCCACAACATAAAAACCCCTTCCCCAAAATGAGCAAAAATAACATAAAGGAGATAGGGGGAAATCATAAATCGCATTAACCATGCCAATCCCATTTCCAAAACACCCTTTTTCATCAAAATAACCCCTTAGAACATGCTCAATTTTGTACCCAAAAATCCTCGCACATAACCATAGCATGCTCCAAAGCGAGAAATCATGGTTTTAAAACAATCGACTACATGAGAGGATCGTCATCCTATCGGCTACTTGAACTCCTCCTAGCTCATCGCCGCCGATCCGCAACACTGCAAGCCGCTGCCGGTACCACCGTAGACGCCATCACCCCACCGAGACGTCGTCCGCCGTCCGGAGAGTGAAGTGTCGCAGAGGAGATAGTGGTGGTAGTAGTGAGAGGTAGGAGGGTGTTGGAGTGGTCGAAGAGGAAAAAGGGAAAGAGGAAAGGAAGGGAAAATGGGAAGGGGAATGGAGGGATTCGGAGAGAGGGAAGAGAGAGAGTGAGAAGGCTCTAATGGGAGAAAGGAGGGAGTGCTCAGGGCATCAAGCCCGACCAGCTTGAATTCAGGCGACAGGATAGGGGTCGTACACTAGCAGTTGTCTGAATTACGTTGTCCATACAAGACGCCATTTAGACGACACGACCGGGGCCATACGTACTATTGGGTTCTCGTAGTTTCTCCAGATCGCAAAATGTAGCGGAAAATAAAATAAAATCGGCGATCCATTTCCCGTTTCGAATATACAAAACCCGATAATTGGATTATCGAATCTTACCATGTGCGGATTTGAATCTGCAACTGTTCGGTTCCGTCGGTGTGACACCGCAAGCCATACAAGCGCCCGGCCTCTAGTAGAGTCCACGCGATCCTCCTCACGATGGATATCCTCACGTTCCTCGTTCTTCGCAGCGCACAAACTCTCCGTCGTTCGCCGCAACGATCGCCGTAACGCGCGGACGATTTCCCATCGGACGGGAGTCGGAGAAGCGGCGGAGCAGATCCGGGGATCCGAGTTCATCTAGGACGTTAGAGAGAGAAAGGAAGAGAGGAGGGGGCGGCTAGGGTTAACAGTAGCTTGGCCTGCTCAGCCCGTTAGCTACATTTTATACTGACTGCGCGATTTTTCATAAAAACCCCCAGTTAATATAAAACCCACTTATTTATCCATCGCTTTGAGAATATATTTTGCGTGTGACCATGTAGGCCCAATAACCAGTTCGGTTAATGGCCCAATTAGCCTAGTGACTCATCACTGGCCTGATTAATCAATTAATAACTCATATTAATTAATTAATCAATCGAATCAATGTCGCACATCAAATTCGATCGGGCCTCCAATAACGTTGGGTGCCAAACAACCCCGCGTGAACCAAGAAGGTATCGGGGTAAAGTAACCTACTCTTTGAACCTTTCCGTCAACAGTTTCCGCGTGGATATAATCCTTCATTCGTACAATGCTCTCGAGTCGACTTAGGGTATGGTGAATTGTCAAACCCTAACCGGTCAACTCACTTGGATTGGATGTCGCTGATGAATATCAGAAAACTCCTTTCCCCATATTATTGTCCGCCCTAGCCAGGGACTTTTGCGCATCCTTCCTAGAGCACTCTCTCTCATCGTACCGAGAGTGAATGATTCCTTATTGACACTCAATTCTCTTCGACAGTATTCCGCTGTACCCGATCCTTGGCTGTTTAGAATCCCATGGTTAGAGATTCATAAACCAAGGTCAAAGCACAGAAGTCCACCGACAAGGTGTCCTTGGTGTCTCAGGTTCAAGAATTATCCTCGCAACTGCGATAATAGAATCAAGCTGGTTGACAGTGAGGTACAGTACCATCCAGCGATTCAGTCGGATCAGTTCAGTGAACTCATTCTCTAATGAGCACCTACAAATTCGCCTTAGTGTCTCCACACAAGTGGCTATGAGATCAGTCACCCTCATCGTATGAGCAGGAGTAATCTGTACTAGTCTAACCAGATATCTGATGTCCTTCTCGGATATCCTCCGACTATGAACTATTAAGAATATGTGTGTTTAAGTGATCAGTCTCACTAGTATGATCTCATCATAATCTGATCACTATCGGACATATTCACGGACTTCATTATGAGACGATAATATGAATTTACAGATAATGAAATATTGCCATTATATTAATAAAATGAACGAGATTACAAAGTCATATTGGTTTGTAGGCCACCTAAGACTAACAATCTCCCACTTGGACTAAAGCCAATCACCTTTATACAGTAAGCCTATAGACTCTAGGTGACGCTCAAACACAATTTGAGCCAACGGCTTTGTTAGTGAATCTACTACACTGTCGATAGATGGAACTCTTTCCACCAATCTCCTCTAGTAATGATCTCTCTGATAAGATGAAAGCGCCTCATAATATGCTTCGATTTCTGATGAGATCGCGGCTCCTTCGCTTACGCAATGGCTCTATTATTGTCGCACAATAGCGGAACAGGTTTAGAGATGCTGGGAACTACGCTAAGGTCGGTGATGAATTTATTCAACCACACTGCGTCCTTGGCCGCTTCAGATACAGCGATGTACTCAGCTTCAGTTATTGAATGTGCAGTGGTTGCTTGCTTGGAACTCTTCCAGCACACTGTGCCTCCGTTCAAAGTAAACACGAATCCAGATGTAGACTTGCTATCATCTAGATATGACTGGAAACTCGAGTCAGTAAAGCCTCGCAGTTTCAAGTCACCTCCTCTATAGACAAGAAACATATCCATAGTTCTTCTCAAGTACTTAAGGATATATTTCACTGCCTTCCAGTGCTCTTCGCCTGGATCAGCCTGAAATCTGCTCGTAACACTTAGAGCATATGCAACATCAGGCTGTGTACATAGCATGGCATACATGATAGATCCTATGGCAGAGGCATATGATACTCTATCCATGAATGCCCTCTCATTAGGAGTCTTAGGAGACTGCTCCTTTGAGAGATAAATTCCATGTCTCATCGATATGAGACCTCTCTTGGAATTTTCCATGCAAAACCTTTTGACTATGGTATCTATGTGATGGATATAGGTGTCCTCTAAGCCAATCATTAGGCACCTATTTCAATATGGTTCACTAATCAATGGCATTAAATTCATTATGTAGATTGGCATATTAATAATTGTATATAATGAAGTCCATGAATATGTGCAATAGTCATCAGATTATGATGAGATCATAATAGTGTGACTGATGACTTAAAAACACATATTCTCAATTGTTCATAGTCGTAGGATGTTTAAGAAGGACATCAAACATCCGGTAAGACTAGTACAGGTTATTCCAGCTCATATGATGAGGGTGACTGATCTCGTTAGTTACTCATGTGAAGACATAATGGTAAACCTGTAGGTGCTCATTGAAGAATGAATTCACTGAACTGATCCAACATGAATCGTCGAATGGTAATTTACCTGACTGTCAATCGGTTTGATTCATCGTCACAGTGGCGTGGTTGATCCTTGGACTTGAGACACCAAAGACACCTTGTCGGTGGACTTCTGGACTTTGACCTTGACCAACGAATCCCTATCCATGGGATCTCTAATAGTCAAGGATCGGATCCAGCGGAAGACCTTCGAAGGCGATTGTGTGTTCAATAAAGGATCGTTCGCTCTCAGGTAAATGGAGAGAGAATGCTCTAGAATAGATCCCCAGGAGTCTCTGGCCAGAGCGGAAATAATATCAGAAAAGATGTTTTCGAATATTGTACAGCGGAGTCTTATTCAAGTGAGTTGACCATCTAGGATTTGACAGTTGACCATACCCTAGGTTAACTCGAGAGCATTGTGCGAACGAAGGATTATAGCCACGCAGTAACTGTGGACGGACAGGTTCCATGAGTGGGTTGCTGAACCCCATTACCCTCTGAGATCATGCACTGTTGCTTGGCATCCAACTTGATCAAAAGTCCGACCGAATTTTACATGCAATGTTAATTCGGTTAAGTAATTAGTTAATATCTAGATATTAATTAATTGCAATAAGTCAATAACTAGTTATTGGACTTAACGGGCTGAAAATCGGACTAGTTAATGGGCCTAGAGGATCACACGCAATAAGATTCTTAGTCGGTGGTGTTTTAGTGGGATTTATATTAATTAGGGGACTTTTGTGAAAAGTCATGCCGAGTTAATATATATACATGCTGTTAAGAAACCCTGGGCCATGCTCCAGGTTTTCCCCATGCTCGCCGCCCCCTTTCTCTCTCCTCTTTCTCTGGGCACCCCTTTCGAAGTGCCGAGATAATCTCTGTCTCTATCGCTCGTGATTTCCCAAAGTCGGGAATTCTCGTCCGCAGATTTTTGGCAATCATTGTAGTGACGGATCTTTAGCGAGCGAGCTGATATGGACGAGGGAGCGAGGACGAACCACCGCGGAGGATCGCGTGGATACCTGATCGTTCCAAATTATGTGTCGTTAACCACTCATAAGAACGTTCAATCTAAATTTATTCGGCTCATGCAAATTCGATTTTGAAAATTAATAATGGTGAGTCCGAGTCGATCCACAAGGAGTTAAATTTCTAACTTTGAAAATCTTGTGATTCTTAGTTATCTAAAAATAGGTAAGAATTTGAGTAAACTAATTACTTATTTAACTAAAATTCAATTAACTAATGTTACCTAAAAATGTAATTACGTAAACTAAACAATTTTTATTTTATTTTTAAATTTAACACAATCACATATGGAAAATAAGCACAACTAAAAAAAATATAACAAAGACATCGAAATTTAACTATGTGTAAATCAGTAACTATCTAAAAATCATGAAACAAATTACAAAATTTATGGTTTAATATCCTTAAACTAAACAATCAAACATCAAATAATAACTAACTAATCCTAAACAATTAAACTAATACTATACTAATGGGGGAGAGAAAGAACAAAGCAACAACAGGTTCTATGGGTTTGCCGGCACAATGGACCGTTGGAGAGACGTGGAGAACATGCATGGGAGGTGCTGGCTGGCTTCAAGCGCTGGAGGTGCGTGAACGCAGCTGCTGGGGCTTTGATGGAGTCGGATGTGCATGCGCTGGAAGCTGCTGGCTGGGCGGTTGGATGTGTTGTTGGTTGGGTGTTCGTGTATGCATGCACGGAAGCACGCGGGGGTGCGAGGAGCTGCTGTCCGCTGGTGCTTAGAGGGGGCCGGCTTCAAGCTGGAACTTGCCGGTGTGCATGCGCCGGGTAGGAGGAGGCATGCATGCATGGACTTCACGTGGAGGCCGGCTTCAGACTTGCTGGTAGGTAGGCTTCAGCTTGGACGTGCCTGCATGCATGCAGGCGTGCATGCACTGGAAGCGCGTGGAGGTCGGCGGCTTCACCGGACGTTGCTGCGTGGGGGAAGTCCGAGCATGCGTGGGCGGCCTTGCTGCTGGTGGAGAGCTCGCCGGGTGCGCGTGGGGCTGCTGGTGAGAGAGAGAAGACAAAGGGAGCAAGAGAGACCAAGAGAGAGAGAATAGAGGGAGAGAAAGAGAGACCGAGAGAAAGGGAACAGAGGGAGAGAAAGAGACCGAGAGAAAGAAGGAACCGGTTGAGAGAAAGAGAAACCGAGAAGGAGAGGGATACGGCTGCTGGGAATTGGAGAAGGAGAGGGATACGGCTGCTGGGAAAATAAACGGAGAAGGAGAGAGACTAGGAATTAGAGAGTTGGGAAACTGGAGAGGAAGAAGGAGGAAATAAATAGAGAGGAAGAGAGACATGGAAAGGAGGGAGGAAGGTGTGTGGAGGGGCAGAGAAAAGGAAACAGAGAGATTTTAGTTCGGGAAGGAAACTTTTAAAGGGAAGGGAGGTTTTTTAAAAAAGAAAGTAGACTTTAGAAAGGCGGCTGGCCCTTCTTGGGTCCTTCTTGGCCATGGAATTAGGGCCACACTAGGGCCTCAAATGACGTTTTTACCCCTGCTTTAATCTTTTGAACAAAATGAAGTCGAATTTGTTGAAATTCGAACACTAGACCTCCCCGAAATTTCAGGAAACTCCACCAGCTGCACTGCATCATTGGCATGTCCTGTTCACATAAAATAAATATAAATTAGCACATTATCATAAAAATATCATTATATTTATTTATTTTGTCTCGATTTTGTTCAAAAACCGTAAATGCGCTATACTCCATTAATCACATGAAATGACGATGTTTTTAAGTCAGAATTTACCGAAATTGGTACCGTTGGACTTGGTACGCAATTATCTATCATTTCATGCTATTTTACAGATAAAAACATGAGTATGATGCATATGATTGCCCTTAAATGATTAATTTAACACTTTATCACACCCCCCAACTTACTCATTGCTAATCCCTTAGCAATGCAAATAAGGAAAAGTTAGGACAAATAATGAATAATCATGCTTCATCTGTAGTATCTTTCACAATCAATTTAAGTGGTAGTCGATTGGTTAAGCTAAAGTTTTCATATCCCACAATATTTTGATTCACGACAGGTGATTGTGCATGAAAATTGGCACGCTTAGAACTCATTTCCGACCTTTCTGGTATATTCTTGCCTTTACTACCCTTTAGATAAGACTACCTGAGGAAGAGAAGAGAATAAAATATTTCCCGATCAGTTAGCGAGGACCGTTTTTCAGTTACTGCCCCGACTCAACACTTTTCATGACTTGGTCATATTTTTGGTACGATGGACTTTTTAGCGTGGCTTTTTTCATTTCATTGTACTTTTGCTTTTGAGAGTGCGTACTTTTGGCCACTCTCTTTGAATTGCCTGAGGGGAGGTGCGTACTTTTTGCTACCTACCTTCCTTTAGCTCTTTTAATGCCTTCTATTGCCTTTAGTGTTTAAACTGTCCATTTTAAATGACCGCCACTTTTAGAGTGCTGAGTGGGACAGTCCCCTATTACGAATCCTACACATTTCTTTTGTTCAACCTAAAAAGAAAAATTAGAATAAGTAGTCTTATCCTTAAGGTTAATTTCAGCAATTCTATACTATTAAGATCTTTCATTTATTCTAAGTTGCCGTGTGTGTGTGAAAATTATCTTGCCGTGGATTTTTTTTTGTGAAGTGGGATATTTAAACTTTGAAGGTTCTTTAACCAATGTGACAACCAAAAAAACTGATTTGTTCAAGTTTTACTTAATGAAACATGATTTTCATGCAATTTTCATAGGATGTGAAAAGAAGTTTTTGAAATAAATTTTTAAAAATTTGACCATTTTTCAGTGAAAGATATCAGCTTTCTTCAAAAGATTTTCCAATAAATTCATATCAAATTGATTGTCCCACCCCCCAACTGTGAGTGCTTAGAATGACCGTGTGATTATCATGAAAAATCTAGGTTATTTAGTGTAAAATAAACCTATTAAAAAAAATAGCAACTAACTGCAGTGATCGCCAGAAACTTTTAACTAAAAAGTTCCAAAAGAAGTATGATCGCCTACCTTTTTAAACGCGGAAGATATGGAGTCCTTGGTTCCCCTTCCTCAGCCGGCTGAAGAAAGAGAGCCCTTCTTTGCTTTTTGTTCTTGCTGTTGAATTTGAAATTTGAGGTTGAGGTTGAGGTTGAGGATCGTCCAGAAATCCCTTTTGCTGAGTGCTTGATTTGCTCCTTTTGATTCTCTTGTTGTTTGAGTTGAGTTGAGCAGAAAGTGTAGAAAGAAAAGGAGATAAAGAAAATAATTATGAGAACTTAGGCAGAACTAGAATCTATTCTAATCATGGTGCTAAGCATGCAACTAAACAGCAAACTTACTTGTTTTGGGATGACTTTTGAAACCCCTATATCAAATAGGTTTTTGAAAAGAAAAGGAATGAGGTTGTGGTGTGTGTTGCATAGAGTGATTATGAAGAATGAGATTAATGAAAATATAGATAAAGATGCAGAAATGAAACACTTATGCCCAATTGGATGAAGCTTTGAATTGGATGAAGAATGGACGCCGACTTTTGGAAACAGCAGCGCTTCGGCGTTCCGACGTCGTTGCTTCGATCCTCAACTCGCTATTGCTCGAGATTACGCTTCACTTCAAATTACGCTTAACTTTTTTACTCTTCAACATGTAAGATATTTATAGACTTTTTCTGCGTTCGTGATTAACATTGAAAAACTTCGGATTTATCCATCTTAACCGACAGATAAATACTGATTAATTCATCTTTATCTGTAATTATCTAAAACGCGTCCAGTATGGCTGACGCCTTTCAGATTAATTAAGATAAGGATAAATATCCGGGAAAACTTATCTTTATCTTTATCAGGTAAAACGCGTCCACATGTGTAGACGTCTTTTACACTAATTAAGATAAGGATAAACATCCGGAAGAGAAGTTAAAATAGCTTAGGAAACCTAAAACGCGTCAACTCTCACAGACGCCTTTTAGCTAATTAATCAATTGATTAAAATTCAAATTTAAACGTTAAAATAAGAATAAAGTCTAAATGGCGTCCACATAGGTCGACGTCTTTTAGAATTCTTCATATTTTAACTGAAATTTGAATTAAAATCAATTTAATTGATTAACTTAAACATGTCTGTTAAACCCGACACTCAAAAATATTAATAAAAATTAATCAATGATTAAATATTAGACCATTCTGAGGCATTATTATATGATATGAAATTTACTCAAAATGATGTCAAAATTAGCGTGTCTACAGCTGCCTCACCTTGGCATCGTCTTTGCAAGGGAGTGAAATGAAATGGAATGTATTGAAAAGGTGATGCCAAGGTGTGATGAGACACGCTCTTAACATCACATGATTGAAATTTTTTCTCAAAATCATCAATGAAGATAGCTCAAGGAGATCAATGGAATCAATCCTGTCTGGATGAAGTAGACAAGGAAATAAAATAAAGTCGATCAACCTCCTCGGAGTGGGAAGTACCCCAGGTCGTAGACACTGTAGGTTTCATCATGGGGAGCGTTTGCCAGCCAATGTGGACGTGCTGCAGCCATGATGGATCTTAAAAGAAAACAAGAAATATTGGATAAAGAGTCCGAGAAAGGATAGAATTCTAAGGATATCTTCAAGCGAACCTCAAAGATAATCAAGATACTCAATTCAGAATGGAATATTTCATATCATGTTTGAAATTATTTGATTAATGGTCTGAAACTTAATCAGCAATTAATTCTTATCACAATGATTTCAAAGTCCTACATGATGCATGCTGGGCTAAAAAAAATATAAAGTCAAATAAAATATAAATTAATCAAGGATAATATTATTAAATTGTCATTAATGAGTCAAGATACCAATTCTTGTAATCCAGTGCTAAGCCGAAGCTCGTTTATCCACGCACCGTTTTACAAAAGTGGAACCATCGTCCTCACTAATTAACAATCCAACGGCCTATCCGTGCGATTAAGAATTCTCTGGAATTGTCACTGTTTTTGTTGTAGGGGAACTCAAATTCCAGTTTCATCAAAACCACAAGGTCCTTGATATACTCTAATAAATATTTATCATATAGTAATGCGAATGATTTACATGAAAGAGTACAAGGATAGAAATAACCGTCTTTTTAGCCACGGTCGAGACTTCTTGAATTCCACAATGAGATCTTCTTGATATTTCAAGCTTTATTCAGAATTTTTTGCAATCAAAATTATTAGTAATTCCAAATAAATATTCAATTTAAACACCAAAAACCACAGAATTTCGGAAAAATCATATAAAAGGCTGAAACGCGTCGTGTCGAGCAGACGCTATTCAGTGTTGAAACGCAGCAGTGCTCCTCGACATCTTTTACTCACATAAACAAATTTCTAGCTGTTCTCTACTCGGATTCCAACTCTCTTCATGCCTTGTGTCCTGTATATGACTTGAACAAACAGGTTAAGTATCTGTTTAGGCTTAACCCCTTGCCTGACCGAGTGAACGGTCGATCAATCTTTTCTTTGAGTAAATGGTCAAGGGGCATAGCCTTTATTAACAAAGGTAATGAGAATAATCAAACTTAAGCAAAATACAACATGCAAGCAAACAGATGCTTACTGAAAATAAAAGGAATGAAAAATACTGAGTGCCATAAGCAAATGCTAATTGAAATATTTTTTTGATGTTTTGAAATATTTATTTTTGTTTGGGTTTTGAAATATATATATTTTTTTTTTTTGACATATGTATATATATTTTTTTGAATTTTGGACTATGTATTTTTTTGGATTTTGGATATATGTATTTTTTATTTTTTTTTGATATTTTTTTTTTTGAATTTTTGACATATGTATTTTTTTTTGAATTTTGACTAAAAGACCAGTATGGTACTTAGATCAAAAGATCATATTCATTTATTAACTTAATTTCCAAATTGTTCTTTGACAATTTAACTTAAACCCATCGTGTTTGAATTTGTGTTTCCATTCGTGATCCCATTTGATGATTTGACCCTTAGTCAATCTAAGCCATTCCTTAAGTTTGGAGTACGCCCCTTTAGGAAGAAAGGAAGAATAAGTTTAGAAAACCCATGAGAAGGTTCCGAAAACTTAAAAAGATGTCCCTTTCCTACCCTGATATCCGTTGGGGTTCGGTCATTTCTTTCCGGGGTATTTATCGACCTTGCGTTCCCTTTCATTTCATTTCATGGCCTTGATGTAACGTTTGTAATGTAATGGCCTTTTTTATCTGACATTTGGATTTTGCCTTTTGTTTTTGCTTTTCTATGTTTCTTTTTTTTTTTTTCTTCGGAACGGATCTCCCCTTTTTTTTTTATGACGGCCTCCTACTAAGATGGTGGGTATTCTTGGGAGTCTATTCTAAGCCTCGTTCCAACATCATGGGCCGAGTGTAAAACAGAATTTTGTTTTTAAAATGAATGATTTGTACTTTACACTTTTAGTCAAGCTTTTGATATTCTTCAGGACTTGGCATCTCTTGTTACTCACGAATCAAACGTGTCAGTGTGTGTAGTAATGGGTTTGAAATTAAGTTATCCAGATTAACTGGGAAATTTGAGTTTATAAACTTTCTGATTCCACTGGTCTTTGTACCATACTGATCGACTATTTAACCTAAGGGTAGTATTTCTTAAGATGTAAACCATTCCAGGGATGATTTAGCTCTTCTCCTTCTGCATTAACCAGACGATAAGCATTACCAGGAAAAGCGTGCGATACAACATAAGGTCCTTCCCAGTTGGGTTGGAGCTTAGAACGCGGACCACCAGATTTTACAAAAATTCTTTTAACGACCATTTCACCAACTTTGAACTTACGTTCAATGACTTTCTTTTGATAAAAACGTGCTAGTCTATTTTGATAAACTTTTGCATGATTAGCCGCTGACCACCTTTTCTCGTCCAAAAGTTCCAATTGAGCAAGAAGTGTTGAACGATGTTCATCAATGGAAAATTCCTTGTTCAATTGTACTCTTAGTGACGGTATAAGGATCTCGTATGGAACTACCGCCTCCATTCCAAATGTTAAGGAATAAGGAGTTTGCCCAGTAGACGTGCGGATTGAAGTTCGGTAGGTCCATAGAGCCTCAACCAATTTTTCTGGCCAATCTGCGAATTTGTTAGATTTACACGTCTTTTTGATGATTTTTATCAAAGTCTTATTTGTTGCCTCTGCTTGGCCATTGCCTTACGGATAATAAGGAGATGAATGATGCAATGCAATTCTATACCTGTTGCAGAGATCGTTCAATTCTTGTGACACGAACTGCGGTCCGTTGTCGGTGACAATGGTGCTTGGAATTCCGAATCTTGTGATGATGTTCTTCATGATGAACTTGCAGACGGTTGATGCTTTGATCTCCGTGTACGCTTCAGCTTCTGTCCACTTGGTGAAGTATTCCGTTGCCGTGAGAATGAAAGATTTTTGCTTGATGCTGGAATCTGGGTTACCAAGGGGTCCAATAATGTCGAAAGCCCACATGGAGAAAGGCCATGGGGAAGAAACAGGATGGAGTGAAGATGCAGGAGAATGAATTTTGTCGGCGTGAAGTTGACACTTAGCACACCTACGGACATATCCTACACAATCTTCTTCCATGGTTGGCCAATAAAATCCTTGTCTAAGGATTTTCTTTGCTAGCATCTGTCCATTAACATGGCCACCACAAAGTCCACTATGAGCTCCTTCCATAACCTTCCAAAGCTCATCTTCGTCTAGACATCTCAGAAGAACTCCATCAAAACCTCTTTTGTACAATGCTCCCCCAACTAGGGTGTATCGTTGAGCAACTCTCCTGATAGCTCTCTTCTCCTCAGTTGTAGCTTCTTCAGGATACGATTGATCTTCACAATATTTTGCAATTTCATAATACCATGGCTTCTGTTCCTCATCCATCTCTTCTAACAGCTCCATCAACATGATTTCTCTTTTCTCTACAATACTCCCATCTCTGAATTTCTTCAGCAATTTCTCTTTAGTTCTAAGAAATGAAGGATCTTTCACGGCAGGTGAAAGACGCCTATGAACTATGATTGATTCGGATTGCTTGCTAATCGGAAAATCGAGGGAAGATGCAAGTGAAGCTAGAGCGTCAGCTAGGATGTTTTGATTCCTAGGGACATGGACAAAGATCAATTTCGTGAAAAACTTTGAATATGCAGAAGTAAGTTCTTGATAAGGCTTGAGCTTAGGATCAAGAGTTCGATACTTGGTCAGCACTTGGCGAAGAATCAGTTGGCTATCACCCACAATCCTGAGTTTGGTGGCACCATGAAAATGAGCAGCCTCGAGGCCAGCAAGAAGTGCTTCGTATTCAGCTATGTTGTTGCTGACTGGAAAATCAAGGTGAAAGGCTTGTGGAATGGTGACACCTTCAGGTGATAACAGAACGATTCCAATACCCTTTCCATGAGAATTCAGAGCTCCGTCAAAATGCAGAGTCCACATATCATCTCTGATTTGATTTACAGACATCAGTTCCTCATCCGGAAACTCTGATCGCACTTGATCAAATCGAGGAAGGGGATGATGAGCAAGATGTTCTGCTATGGCATAGCCCTTGATCGCTTTCTGCTGAATATAAACGATATCGAATTGAGATAGAAAGCTTTGCCATCGCGCTAACCTATCAGTAAGAACAGATTTCTCCAGAAGGAATTTGATCGGATTCATCCTAGCAATGAGGTGGACTTCATGGGCCAGAAAATAATGCTTCAATTTCTAAACAACCCAAACCAATGCTGCACATGTTTTCTCCATCGCCGTGTATCTCTGTTCAGCGGGGTTGAGAAGTTTAGAGAGATAGTAGGCTGCCCTCTCCTTTCCTCCTTCATCTTCTTGTGTTAGGACAGCCCCCACAGCATCATCCAGGACTGAAATATAAAGTATCAATGGTTTGCCTGGAGATGGTGGTCTCAAAACAGGAGGACTTGCCAAATAGTCCTTTAATCCATCAAATGCCTCCTGACACTTATCGTCCCAATTAAATTTGACTCCTGACTTGGTAAGCTCGTAGAACGGCTTACACCTTTGTGAGTGCTGGGAGACAAAACGGCGAATAAATTGTAACCTCCCGATTAATCCTCTCAATTCTTTCAAGTTTTTGGGAGGTGGCATTTCTCTGATAGCCTTCGCCTTATTGGGATCGATCTCAATTCCCCGTTTGCTGACAATGGATCCCAGTAATTTTCCTGAAGATACCCCGAATACACATTTCTTGGGGTTCATCTTTAACTGATATTCTCTCGATCTCTCTAATACCCTTGCCAAAACTTTGGCGTGCTCAGCCTTTGTTTTAGACTTAACCAATAAATCATCCACATACACTTCCAGACCTATATGCATCATGTCATGAAAAATTGCCATCATAGCCCTCTGATAAGTGGCTCCAGCATTCTTCAGTCCAAATGGCATGACAACATAACAGTATGTTCCCCAAGGTGTAGTGAATGAGGTCTTTTCTTGATCCTCTTCTGCCAGCTTAATCTGGTTGTATCCTGAAAATCCATCCATGAACGATAACGTTTCATAGCCAGCAGTGTTATCGATGAGTACATCAATATGAGGCAATGGAAAATCGTCTTTAGGATATGCCCGGTTCAAATCGCGGAAGTCAATGCAAATCCTGACCTTCCCGTCCTTTTTCATAACCGGGACTATATTGGCCATCCATTGTGGATAAAGGACAACTCTAATAAATTTGGCTTTGTGCAATTTATCGACCTCTTCCTTCATCTTTAGAGCCATTTGTGGGTGGAATCGCCTTAATTTCTGCTTGACCGGACTAGCTCCATCTTTTAATGTTAACCTGTGTTCAACTAAAGATGAGTCTAACCCCGGCATATCTTCATAACTCCAGGCGAAAGTGTCCTTATAATCCTTAAGTACTTGTACCATTGCCTTCTCATCCTCTGTAGAAAGATTTTTACTGACGAGGACAACCTTAGGTTCGTCTTCAGTCCCTAAGTTTATTTCTTTGGTGGGCTCTTCTACGGCAGCTGAGGGTTCATCAAATCTCTTCACTCCACTGGCATACGCCTCAGCCGCGTCCTCATCATTTTCATCATCTTCAATAATGGGGTCTTTTTCATGCACAAACTCATATACCCCATACCCATCATTAACTGACTCATCGTCCGTACAATCTTCTGGCATCTGAATTGGATCTTCTAAAAGCTGAGGGATTAAAGAGCAAGAAGAACACTTATCAGCTAAGTCCTGGAGGTATCTATCTGGAATTTGCCTACCCTTAGGCTTCCTAGACTTCCTAACCTGACTAACCTGCCTAAAACTGGGCTGCCTAACTTCACTAAACTGCCTATCATAACCTAATGAAGATGAAGCAGGATGAAAATCCTGGGATACAAGTGGAAATACAGGGGAATCCTCCCGTAGGGAGGGACAAAGTAGATCTAAGAGAGAATCTTGACCGACAGACCCGCGCGGTAGGGGGCAATCGGACAAGTAAGATGTTTCCTCGATGAGGATTTGGGAAGAATTTGTTGCCAAATTGGCGTTTTTTTTTTGACCATCGAGGAGTTAAACATAAAGCAAGAATGGATGCAAATGGAAGGAAGATCAGACGGAGGAAGCAGCACCAAGGCCAAAGGATTAGAGGGATCATATAGCAATATGTCCCAGATTAGATCATACATCCTCTCTAGGTCGAGAGGAGGGGACGGAATGAAGTCCCGAGGGGACAGAGTGATCATAACGGGCGGAGCCCGTGGAATATCTTCAGTGATGACCCGCGACGAAGTCGGGGTCAAGAGCAGTGTGCGGAATAGAGTATGGAGCATAAAGATGTGGAAAGGATATGTCCCCCTCCAGAGCAGACCAGCTTCATAGGGGTCATCTGGCTCCCTTTCATCGGTTTCTTCTGACAGCAGTATCCGCTTATCAAAGATGGCACCAGGACCTTCAATCAGCTCGTCAATCTGCGGCGGCCACTTGGGTTCTGCAGGATCTAGGAATAATCTGTTCAGTGCTATGTAGAGGTCCCTTAGATCGAACCATCTGTACCATTCACATTCGGGGTCATGGAATTTCCTCCTTTTCATAGGCCGCTAAGCCTCCAAGGATTGGTACGTAAGTAGTTCAGAACAATGTCTGGCCAAGTCTCTCCCATATATGTCATGGAGGTCAAAACATGAAGTAATGACCACCGTGTTGTCGTGACTAAGTATGGGCCCTTTTACAAAGTGTGTATACAGGGTCCATGTTAGGGGATCTCGGCCTTCCTTAGGTGGTGTGGACATTGTCTCCAGGATTTTTCGACCTTCTTCAGTCTCTGCTTGCTGAACCAGATCTTGCTTCAGTCTTCTTGGCCTGTAGCCCAGACCACTTCCAGGTGCTGCTCGATGATCTTTGACAACAGTGGTCCTGCCTTGCAATTGTGTGCCCAGACCTCTTCCAGGCTGATAGCCGTTCTTCATCATGATTCTCCATCCTGGGGTACTCATGCATTTCCCCTTTTGATAGCATTTAATGGGTAAGGAGAAATGGTGGCGGCTTTCAAAGGATCAGCCACTGGACGGTAGACCTGTAATACCGACAGAAAAGGTTGTCGGCCAGGTAAAACAGCAGATTTAGTATTCAATGTATGAGCAGCAGCAAGGATCGGCATGCTCGTCACTTTAATAATTCGTCCTTTGAAAGGGAATTTGAGGCATTGGTGATTCGTAGAAGGAATCGCCTCAAGAGTTTTAATGTAAGGACGTCCTATAATGGCATTTATAGAAGGGTCAATTTCGAGAATGTGAAATTCAACATCTGCATGACTTACGGGACCTAGCTCCACTTTTAAATAAACCATTCCCAGAGGGGAACGGGTAGAGTTGTCATATGCTGTAACTGAAATGGGGCTAGGCAGCCACTTCTCCTTGGGCACACCGCACAGCACTAGGGTCTTCGGGGGTAGAACATTGATTGAAGCCCCCGTGTCAACCAGGCACGCATCCACGGCCTTCTTGCAGATATTGACCGTGATGCTTAGAGCCATGCTTCTGGCGGCTGGCGGTGCTAGTTCCGATGTGTGGAATGTAATAGAGGGCTGATCCCCCTGAGGAACTAGTAGTGCTGCAATTTTCTCTACCGGCACGTCCTCGTTGACCATCACCTTCTGTAGGTATTCCATTAAGGCTTCTTGGTGAATCTTGGACCTTTTGATCAATTCAAGTACGGTGATCCGTGCCGGTGTTCTGTCCAGATGTTTCAACAAGTCATATTGAGTGCCTAGTGCACTCTCTTCACTATGGGCTTCCTCAGTCGGCCGTGATGGGCCGTCTCTGACTGTGGACTGAGGGAAGACTTTGTTGAAAATCCTTCCACTTCGGAGCGTATGTTCTTCAACCGTAGAGGATCCAGGTGACACCTTGAGTACCGCAGAGTCGGGTGGTGCGGATGATGTAGGTGATGGCGTAGGGTTAGGTGGTGGTGGCGTAGGGTTAGGTGGTGATGGCGTAGGGTTAGGTGGTGGTGGCATGGTGCGGATTAAAGGCCTAGATGATTGGATGGTGGATGGGTAAATGGTTGGTGAAGTGGGGAATGGGACGCGTAATAGCGGTCTGGATGGTAAGGGCATATCTGGGTAGGTGGTGGTGGTAATGGGCGAAGTAGGGAATGGTACGCGGAGTAATGGCCTAGATGGTAAAAGGGGTGCGTAGTTGGTTTGTGGTGGATTATATGGTGGAGGCGTAGTGGTATGGGGCATGATGAGCTTAAGGAAAGCGGGTGGCGGTAATGGGTTATTGGGTGCGGGCGAGTGATATGTGGGTATCGGTAGAGGGGTGATGGTAATGGGTTGTGGCCTAGGTATGCGGATGGTGCGGCGTGGTGGTTGTTCTGCGGTACTCTGAACGTGACCCGTTGAATAAAGAGAAGAAGAGTCTTCTATCCTCCACTGTTGCCCACGACTAGCCTCAGACTGGCTGTTCGTCAGAATAGGGGCAACTTGGTTTTGGTTCTGGTGCTCCGGGAGCGGGTTCTGCACTATGCCCATATTTGGTGGATGTGCTGCTTGTACTGGTGGTCTTGCTTGCTGCTGCTGCTGTTGTTGTTGCGGTCTTCTCGCCTTCAGGGCTAATATATACTTTTTCATCTCCTCCCAGTCTATACCGCCCTGCTCGTTGAGATCATGAATGTAATCTCTGAACTGGAAGCAGGTGTCGATGGTATGCCCAGGTTGCCTATGGAAATAGCAATACCTGGACGTGTCGGCATTTTGAGGCCAGACGGCCTTTTCCCTTGGCAAGACTAAGGCATTAGCTGCCATTAGAGCACTGAAGATATCGGCCAAGGATTCTGGGAGGGCAGGGTATTCCGCCCTCTTCGGGCCTGGAGGTCTTCTTGGCTGGTTATAATCACCAGGAGGAGGGACATTGTGGTATGCCGGCGGTGCGCACGGCTGATACTGTTGTTGTTGGGGATATTGCTGTTGCTGGGGCTGCTGGTACTGCAATTGCCTTTGTGGCGGCTACTGTGGCTGATGCTGGTTCTGGTTCTGATTCGGCTGCTGGGGCCGTTGATACTGTTGCTGATAATGGGGGCTCTGCTGTTGCCTGTACCCTTGCTGGTTCGGCTGCTGTGGCCTCTGGTACTGCTGCTGACTTCTCACGAACTGGGGCGAGTTATTGTTCATGCTACTGACTTGCTCATGAGAGAGCGTGCCCTCAGTAGTCGGACCTGTGCTGGGAGAATTCGGCACTGCAGGCTTCCGAAGTGGAGGCCTGCTAGGTCTGTGAGGATCAAAGACGCGAGAGAATGTAGCGTCCTTAAAAGCATTCTGGCAGTACCGTGCTCTTTCATAGAGCTCTGCCATGTTGGTCAGATTGTTCAAGGAGAGGACTAGCTCGAATTGGGGCGTGGCGTTAGAAATCAACATTTTCACTTGTTCGGACTCGGACAAGTGGTCTTTCACCTTTTCGGCCAGGCCCCGCCACCTGTCAGCAAAACTGACAAACTCCTCATCAGGTTTCATCTTTTCGGCAATGAGGTCAGTGATGGACAAGGAGGGTGCAACTCTGTCCTGGTATCGTTGGATAAATTTGCGTGAAACGATACCGTAATCCTCTACTTCTGAGGGTTCCAGGGAAAAGAACCACTCGAGGGTTGGTCCCTCTAAAGATCTCCTGAACAAAAAGGCCAACGACCTCTTGTCGTTCTGCCAGAAAGAGGATTCGTACATAAACTCCTTCAGATGTGTGAAGGGGTTACCAGTACCGTTGTACTTCCGGTACACTGGCATTTCAGAGGGTGGCAGATGGAATACCGGCAGGCTCGGTAAGTTGATTTCTGGTACAGCTTTGACCCCCATCATCTTCTGGAGGTTGTTAAATTGCTCATCCATACGCTCCATTTTGACCAGCAATGCTTGTGTGGTCAGATCTGCCTGGGGAGGAGGAGGAGGTGGAGGTACTTGATAGGCCTGTTGCCTAGAGTACGTTGGACAGGGGGGACAATAAAGGGGAGGTCCGGTAGAGCTTCCTCCATGCCCGAGGGCATTTTGATAAGCAGGCGTTTGCGGTCTAGCCGGTTGCCTAGAGGATGAAAGCTGCGGCCCAGCTGGCCGAGAAGTAATATGAAGGCCCTCCACGGCCTGATGGATATAAGGAGGAGGAAAAGAAGGTTGTTGAGGAACAGCAGGGGGAGCCACAGGGTTCGGCTCGGCAGGCTGCATGGGTGCCTTCCCCTTCAGAATCAATTGGATCGCGTCGAACTGCTGAGGGTCCAGTCGGGAGGCAAGAACTCCCAAAGCGTTGACGAGATCCACAGGATCAGAGGATGAGGGATCATTCTGATTCATGTCTCCCTCAAGATCGGGATTAGGAATCGCATATTCATGCGGGGGAGGATCAGGATATCGATCCTGGGGACGAAAGAGAGGGGTCCGGATGTTCCCGTCATGTCGATATGGAATGGGGGCAGAATTACGGGAGGCATCAGCATCTCTCCCGTTCTCGTAGTTGTAATCAGAATCCCGAGGGGCATTAGCATCTCCCTCGTTGTTGATGATGGCGTCTTGAGCCATACTCAAGTCCATGCCTGATCGTAGCAGCATGATGTTAGATTTTTTTTCAAAGATTTATCAAACAAGTTGCACAGAGATTAATCAATCAAGTGGATGCTTAACGTGATTTTAAGATTCCTTTTTTGAATTATTTGGATTCAATTAAACCTCAAATTCTCTCAAGGAAAGGATCCTAGTTCCAGTTCAGTTTCCACCGTTATTCTCTAGGGCTTTCTCTCACAACGCTTTCAGAATCTAACCGGGACTTCAATTGGTACAACCAGCCCGATGATCAAGGAAGAATACCTTGATTTTGGGGACTTATGGAGGTCTCAACGTCAACTTCTCTAGTCTGATCAAGGGACCAACCCAATCAGAGAGAGTTGCTGACGTCAAGTAATGTGTTCCTAAGAAAATGAAGGTATTCGCCTCAATGCGTATGTCCTACGGCCTGGATGGCCTCTAATGCTTAATAATAATGGGTAGCTAGCACTCAAGCCACAAAAATCTGAAAACTGAAAAATAACTAAGAAACTGTCTGAATCGCGTCGATGGTAGTCGACGCTATTCAAAACAGAACTTAATTTTTTCGCAGAAACAGATGCAGACAGTAGAGAAGATATGAAGACTGAAAGGCGTCTGGGTGTGTTGACGCGGTTTGAAACGCGTCAGTGCTCCTGGACGCTTTTCAGTTCGCAGAAACAGTTTTGCAGGAGGATTTTCTGGGTTGAATCCTCCTCAAACAGGTTAAAAGCAGGAAATAATCAGCTCATGTAGATTTTTTTTTAGTTCCAAATTTTTAACAGGATAATTTACCAACTAAATAACTAGAAAATCAATCAATCACACATCATTTTCATCACAAAAACACCTTTTTAAACTAATCAAGGGGAGGGCAAGATCTTGCCACTGGGGTGTGCACGTGGTGCACGAGGGAAATTAATTAGACTAAAACACTCACCAATTGGTGAGGACGTGTCGAAAGACACAAGTGGTGCACCGTGGGTGCCTGGTTGATGACAGCAAGAACAAAAAAACTTAAAAGATGGCGAGACCAAGTCCCACCGTGATCGCCAAAAAAGCTGTGAGTGCTTAGAATGACCGTGTGATTATCATGAAAAATCTAGGTTATTTAGTGTAAAATAAACCTATTAAAAAAAATAGCAACTAAGTGCAGTGATCGCCAGAAACTTTTAACTAAAAAGTTCCAAAAGAAGTATGATCGCCTACTTTTTTAAATGCGGAAGATATGGAGTCCTTGGTTCCCCTTCCTCAGCCGGCTGAAGAAAGAGAGCCCTTCTTTGCTTTTTGTTCTTGCTGTTGAATTTGAAATTTGAGGTTGAGGTTGAGGTTGAGGATCGTCCAGAAATCCCTTTTGCTGAGTGCTTGATTTGCTCCTTTTGATTCTCTTGTTGTTTGAGTTGAGTTGAGCAGAAAGTGTAGAAAGAAAAGGAGATAAAGAAAATAATTATGAGAACTTAGGCAGAACTAGAATCTATTCTAATCATGGTGCTAAGCATGCAACTAAACAGCAAACTTACTTGTTTTGGGATGGCTTTTGAAACCCCTATATCAAATAGGTTTTTGAAAAGAAAAGGAATGAGGTTGTGATGTGTGTTGCATAGAGTGATTATGAAGAATGAGATTAATGAAAATATAGATAAAGATGTAGAAATGAAACACTTATGCCCAATTGGATGAAGCTTTGAATTGGATGAAGAATGGACGCCGACTTCTGGAAACAGCAGCGCTTCGGCGTTCCGACGTCGTTGCTTCGATCTTCAACTCGCTATCGCTCGAGATTACGCTTCACTTCAAATTACGCTTAACTTTTTTACTCTTCAACATGTAAGGTATTTATAGACTTTTTCTGCGTTCGTGATTAACATTGAAAAACTTCGGATTTATCCATCTTAACCGACAGATAAATACTGATTAATTCATCTTTATCTGTAATGATCTAAAACGCGTCCAGTATGGCTGACGCCTTTCAGATTAATTAAGATAAGGATAAATATCCGGGAAAACTTATCTTTATCTTTATCAGGTAAAACGCATCCACATGTGTAGACGTCTTTTACACTAATTAAGATAAGGATAAACATCCGGAAGAGAAGTTAAAATAGCTTAGGAAACCTAAAACGCGTCAACTCTCACAGACGCCTTTTAGCTAATTAATCAATTGATTAAAATTCAAATTTAAACGTTAAAATAAGAATAAAGTCTAAATGGCGTCCACATAGGTCGACGTCTTTTAGAATTCTTCATATTTTAACTAAAATTTGAATTAAAATCAATTTAATTGATTAACTTAAACATGTCTGTTAAACCTGACACTCAAAAATATTAATAAAAATTAATCAATGATTAAATATTAGACCATTCTGAGGCATTATTATATGATATGAAATTTACTCAAAATGATGTCAAAATTAGCGTGTCTACACCAACTTATTTGACATTGTCCTCAATGGCATAAAAGATATGAAAAACATGTCAGCTAGAAGAGAATGGGAAGGAGAGAAAGAACCTGTGATGAAGATGATGCGACATACCCAGGGCGACTGCTGCTCAGGGACCTAAAAGGAAAAGAAATACAAAAACGGAAGTAAAATATTGGGTTGCCTCCCAACAAGCGCTAAGTTTATCGTCTTCAGCCAGACGGAAGTTCAGTTATTGTGGATCACTCAGTTCCATGGATTCAGGTGGTGTATTTTCAAGATTTTTAATGAATGGTTTCAACCGTTAACCATTAACAGTAAAAGTGTTCCCACTCTTGGGATTCAGAATTTTAACGGCTCCATGATCAAAGGCTTTAACGACCACGAAGGGTCCATCCCATCTGGATTTCAATTTTCCTGGAAATAAGCGGAGCCTAGAGTTAAATAGCCAAACTTTCTAATTTGGAAGAAAGGATTTTCTCACAATATGTTTATCATGAAAAGCTTTAGTTTTGGCTTTATAAATCTTTGAATTTTCATAGGCCTCGTTGCGCAACTCTTCTAGCTCACTCAGTTGTAAGGTTCGGTGGGAACCAGCTTGGGCTAGGTCCAGATTGACTTGTTTGATGGCCCAATAAGCCCTATGTTCCAATTCCACCGGAAGGTGGCACGCTTTTCCAAAAACCAGGCGATAAGGAGACATGCCAATAGGAGTTTTGTAAGCAGTCCGATAGGCCCATAAGGCATCATCCAATCTTTCAGACCAATCTTTTCTATCGGGCCTAACGGACTTTTGCAGAATATTCTTAATCTCTCTATTGGAAACTTCCACTTGGCTACTAGTTTGGGGATGATAAGGAGTAGCTACTTTGTGATTAATCCCATATTTCTTAAGCAAAATCCGAAACTGGTAATTCGTGAAGTGCGTTCCCCCATCACTTATGATAGCTTTAGGCCACCCGAACCGAGAAAAGATATTCTTCTGAACGAATTTAATAACCACTTTATGATCATTGGTTCGGGTGGCTACTGCTTCAATCCACTTAGAGACATAATCCACCGCTACCATAATATATGTATGTCCAAAAGAGGGTGGAAAAGGTCCTATAAAGTCAATTCCCCAAACGTCAAAAACTTCAACCACCAAGATTGGGTTGAGTGGCATCATATCCTTTTTCGCCATATTTCCTACAGCCTAACATCGGAGGCAAGTTTTACTAAATTCATTGGCATCTTTGAAAAGTGTGGGCCAGTAAAAACCACTTTGCAGGACCTTAGCTGCAGTTTTCTTACCTGAGAAATGGCACCCACAAGTTAGATTATGGCAGAAGTTGAGAACACTCTGTTGTTCTTCTTCAGGAACACATCGTCTAATGATTTGATCAGGACAAAATTTGAATAATTCAGGATCCTCCCAAAAATAATACTTTTCCTGGGAAAAGAATTTATCTTTCTCACTTTTAGTCCATCCTTCCGGAAGCTGATTAGTCACCTTGTAATTGATAATATGAGCATACCAAGGTGCAACAGTGTGAGAAATGGCCAGTAGATGCTCATCAGGAAAGGAATCAGTGATTGGTGTACTTTCGGAGATCAGAATTCGGGATAGGTGGTCAGCTACCACATTCTCAGAGCCCTTCTTATCCTGAATTTTCAAATCAAATTCCTGAAGGAGTAAGATCCATTTAATAAGTCTAGGCTTTGCATCCTTCTTGGTCAACAGGTATTTCAGAGCTGAGTGATCAGAATAGACTATGACTTTTGCCCCTAAAAGATAAGATCTAAATTTTTCTAGGGCAAAAACCACGGCTAACAATTTCTTTTCAGTGGTGGTATAATTCATTTGAGCATCGGCAAGGGTACGACTTGCATAATAGATCACCACGGGACACTTGTTGATTCTTTGTCCCAAAACCGCACCGATAGCATAATCAGAGGCATCACACATGATTTCGAAGAGTAAAGACCAATCTGGATATTGAAGAATCGGGGCTTTGGTCAAAGATTCCTTCAGAGAATTGAATGCCTTGATGCAAGATTCATCCATTTGGAAAGGGACATCTTTAGCAAGGAGAAGAGTTAGAGGCCGGGCAATTTGAGAGAAATTGTGGATAAACCGGCGATAGAAACGGGCATGGCTAAGGAATGAACGGAACTGTCTGACCGAGGTAGGAGGAGGAAGATTGGATATAAGATCGATCTTAGCTTTATCTACCTCTATCCCCCTTTCAGACACAATGTGGCCGAGAACAATGCCCTCTCGAACCATAAAATGGCTCTTTTCCCAGTTAAGTATTAGATTGGTGTCAATGCATCTTGCTAGCACCTGTTTCAGATTTTCCAAGCAATTTTCAAAAGAATCCCCGAAGATTGAGAAATCATCCATGAAAACTTCGAGGAATTCTCCCACCATATTGGAGAATATAGCCATCATGCACCGTTGAAATGTGGCTGGTGCGTTGCATAATCCAAATGGTATTCTCCTAAAAGCAAACGTGTCATAAGGGCACGTGAAGGTGGTCTTTTCTTGATCTTCCGGGTAAATAGCTACTTGATTGTACCCGGAGTACCCATCTAAGAAGCAAAAGTACTTCTGGCCCGATAACTTTTCCAGAATCTGATCCATGAATGGGAGTGAAAAGTGATCCTTCTTAGTCATTAGATTCAGCTTTCGGTAATCAATGCACACTCTCCATCCCGTGGTGAGCCTAGCGGGTACCTCTTCTCCATGATCATTCTTGATAACTGTTAATCCAAATTTCTTGGGTACCACTTGGGTTGGGCTGACCCATTTACTATCCGATATGGGGTAAATGATACCCGCATCCAGTCATTTCACAACTTCCTTCTTCATCACTTCTTTCATATTGAGATTAAGCCGCCTTTGCATCTCCCGACTGGGCTTAGAATTCTCTTCCATATAGATGTGATGCATGCAAATGGACGGGCTAATTCCCTTTAAATCTACCACCGACCATCTAATGGCACCCTTGTGGTCTTTGAGGACCTCGGTTAATTGGGCCTCCTGCGGCGATGTGAGATTTGCCGCAATGATGACCGGGAGAGTTTGGTCCGGGCCCAAAAAGATATACTTGAGAGACTCAGGTAATGGTTTGAGTTCAAGCAAAGGAGGGTCCTTTAAGGATGGCAAGGCGGGCTCAGATTGTAAGGCTGGTAAAGGTTCAACCCTAGGCCAAGATGTTAATGGGCCGAGAGAATCTTTTAAGGTATTGACTTCCTCCAAAAGGTCATGTGTGAACATCTCATTTTCTTCAACCAGATTATCCAAGATATCAATAGTATGGCAGTCTTTTTCATGATCTGGGTATTGAGAAGCTTTGAAGACATTAATCTTGACCTTTTGACCCCCAAATGAAATGTCCATTATGCCAGTTTCACAATTTATATTAGCTTTGGCAGTGGCTAAGAATGGACGACCTAAGATGATCGGGGTGTGAATAAGTTCCTCAGGTAATGCCATATCCAGAATAAGAAAATCCACGGGAAAATAACAATCATAAACCTTCACAATAACATCATCAATTAATCCCCGTGGAGTTTTCACAGACCTATCAGCCAACTGCAAGATGATGGGTGTGGGCTTTAATTCCCCAATATCAAATTTCTCATAAACGGCTGTTGGCAAGAGGTTCACACTAGCACCTAAATCCAATAAAGCTCTATCAAATGTAACTCCACCTAAGTCACATGAGATCAATGGTGCTCCAGGATCCTTTAGCTTCTTGGGTAGGTGATTCATTACAATCGCACTAACATCTTCCGAAAGCCGAACCTTTTCAGGTGCCATTCTAGATTCTCTTCGTGGAGTACATAATTCCTTGAGAAACTTAGCATAAGCTGGCACATGCTTGATGGCATCGAAGAGTGGAATATTAATCTGAACTTGTTTGAATAAATCCATCAACTCCTCATTCTGGGCCAGTTTCTTCCTGGCATTGGGCTTAGCTAACAAGGCATTAGGAAATGGCACCCTAGGTTGATAAAAACTTGGGCCTTCATCTATCTTCCCTTTCCCTTTCGGATCCTCCTCCAACTTCTCTATGATGGGTTCAGCCTCGCTCTCACTTTCAATTTCATGAGGCCCATCAGTGGAACCTTTGGTTAACTCTCGACTTGTATGTGGGTTTTCTAGACTTCTCCCACTCCTAAGGGCTGAAATGGCTTTAGCATTCTCAAATTGCCGCCCTTTAGGTTGTGGTAATGGGCCAGGCTGAGGTAAAGGACCCGATTGCTGTGGAAAACCCGGAGGTTGATTCCTTGGATTGGCAATGGGTTGAGTAGGAAGTTGACCCACTTCTCTTCTCATCGTAGCCTCAGCTAGTTGGCCCATTTGAGTTTCCAATTTAGCAATGGATTGTTGCTGGGTCAAAATCAGTTGTTGAAGTTGAGTGAATTTGTCATCAAAGTTGGGCTGAGGAGGTTGTTGGTAACTGGGGGGAGGATGGTATTGGGTTGGTTGTCCAGATTGGAATGAATGGTAGTGGGCCAGTTGACCTGATTGGAATGATTGATAATGGGCCGGTTGACCTGATTGATACGGAGCCGGTTGAGAAAATTGGGCTTGAGATCCCTTAGCCTGAACATTTCCATAGAAATTAGATTGCTGTTGAAATGAATTCTGTAGCTTTTGGGCTTGATGCATGGGAGGATTAGACATTGGTAATGGGGCCTGTTGATTCTTCCAAGAGAAATTAGGGTGGTTTCTCCAGCCAGGATTGTAAGTATTTGAGAATGGATCATTATTGGGCCTGGAGAATCCATGGGCAGCCTGAACTTGTTCTTGAATGAATGGTGGAAGTTGGGCTGCAGTTGGGCATTCATTCACATAATGGGTTAGACTTGCGCATAAGGCACAAATGTCATGATTAGCAGAAGATGGGCCTTCATATGGACTAGATTGTGTTAGGTAAGTAGGCTCTTGCTTGTTTAAGGCCAAGAGTTGGTCTAGTTTCTAGACCAAGATGTCTACCTTATCCAATTTCTGATTAATCAGATTTATGTTCATTCTGGATTCGGGCTCTCCACGGGCCTTGAGTTCGTACATTCCAGTCCGTTTAAATGGCCCAACAGACCTCTCATAAGATGATAATGAGGCATGATTAATGGAATTTTCACTTAACATCTCAAAAAGATCATAGGCCTCATCTTCATTTTTCATCATAAATGCCCCTCCACATGAGGCATCCACCATTTGTCTGAACTGTTCAGACAATCCTTCATAGAATGCTTGGACAATTTGCCATTTTAAAAGCCCATGATGAGGGTATTTCCTAAGCAATTCTTTCAGTCTTTCCTAAGATTCATGGATCAATTCCCCAGGAATTTGGATAAAACTCGTGATGGCCCTTCTCATGGTATTGGTCCGCCCTATGGGATAGAACTTCTTGAGAAATTCTTTCTGCATTTCTTCCCATGTCTTAATGGGCCTTCTTATAGTTCCCAACTAGTATTTAGCCTTATGCTTTAACGAAAAGGGTAATAAGGTCAACTTAAGGCCATCATCGATGAAATTCGGGATCTTCACCGTAGAACAGATTTCTAGAAATTCATCCAGATGCTTATAGGGATCTTCATTAGTATTCCCATAAAAGGATGGGAGCATCTGAATGGTGCTAGATTTAATTTCATATTGATTGGCTGGATTATGAGGAAGATGAATACAAGATGAAGGTTGATATCGATTTGGAATGAAATAGTCCTTCATTTGCTTTGGTGGGTCCTGATTATCAGCCATTTGATCTTGTGGTGGATTTCTTTGATGTAGGATTCTTTCTATTTCAGCAAATGGTCCTAGAAGGTTAGGGTTTTGAGATCTTCTACCTTGCATACACTAGGACTCATGGAGAGAGGATGGATTTGAATTTTGTTTTCTATTTTTTTTTTTTTTTTAAATGCAAACAATTTTGACAAACAAATTATCCTAATGATCTAATGTTAACCTAGACTCTCTATGTGAATTTTCTTACAAGGTGAATGGAGTCCACTTCAAGTCACAACCACAATCAATCAACGGCGAGGTAAGAGGTGGGGTAGTGGGAGGCTCCCCCTACTTTCGTAGGGACATAATTAAAGAATCACTTTTCTGCTTAGGCGTTTGCCTTTTTAACCTCTAGCCTAGACACCGTTGCCAAAAATAGAGGCAACCCGAAATTTAAACCACTCACGGTGTAAACCCTAGATTCTCTTTCGACTTGCTTTTAATTGGATTAGGAAATGCCAATGCAAGGAAGGTGATTTGTGGGCTAAGGAAGGGTGATCAAATCCCTACCTTATGTGGTTAAAGTTGTTGCCCTTAAAGTCTTTTTGAATGCAATACAAGGCAATAAGCAAATCAATGCAGGGTGTGTTGATACAATCATGAATGACTTGCTAAAATTGAAACACGTACCTTTCCCCTGCAATCTTCAACAATTTATGGAAATATCTGTGAAAGGAAACTAGCTCATGCTTTCCTAGAATGATGAATGCCTAGTATGGAAGGTTTCTAATCTTGGAAATGCAGATTTTTAAATTTGGATGTTCTTCTTTTGTTTCTTTTTTTTTTTAGTTAATAGAAACCTATCTAAACTAGAAACTACAAAAATGGAAACTAACTAAAGTAAGGAAATTGAAACATAGAAAGTTGGAACACACTTACCATGATTTCGCTTTCCCCTTTTTTTTTTTTCAATATACCTGCAAAAATAAGAAAAAGAAGGTTAGCTAAAGAATAATTACACTAAATCCAAGATAATCAAAATTAAAAATCTAACTCCCCGGCAACGGCGCCAAAAATTGATCGTTCCAAATTGTGTGTCGTTAACCACTCATAAGAACGTTCAATCTAAATTTATTCGGCTCATGCAAATTCGATTTTGAAAATTAATAATGGTGAGTCCGAGTCGATCCACAGGGAGTTAAATTTCTAACTTTGAAAATCTTGTGATTCTTAGTTATCTAAAAATAGGTGAGAATTTGAGTGAACTAATTACTTATTTAAACTAAAATTCAATTAACTAATGTTACCTAAAAATGTAATTACGTAAACTAAACAAATCTTTTAAAAAAAAAAAAAATTAAACACAATCACATATGGAAAATAAGCACAACTAAAAAAAATATAACAAAGACATCGAATTTAACTATGTGTAAATCAGTAACTATCTAAAAATCATGAAACAAATTACAAAATTTATGGTTTAATAACCTTAAACTAAACAATCAAACATCAAATAATAACTAACTAATCCTAAACAATTAAACCAATACTATACTAATGGGGGAGAGAAAGAACAAAGCAACAATAGGTTCTGTGGGTTTGTCGGCACAATGGACCGCTGAAGAGACGTGGAGAACATGCATGGGAGGTGGTGGCTGGCTTCAAGCGCTGGAGGTGCATGAACGCAGCTATTGGGGCTTTGATGGAGCCGGATGTGCATGCGCTGGAAGCTGCTGGCTGGGCGGTTGAATGTGCTATTGGCTGGGTGTTCGTGTATGCATGCACGGAAGCACGCGGGGGTGCGAGGAGCTGCTGTCCGCTGGTGCTTGGAGGGGGCCGGCTTCAAGCTAGAACTTGCCGGCGTGCATGCGCTGGGTAGGAGGAGGCACGCATGCATGGACTTCACGTGGAGGCCGGCTTCAGACTTGCTGGCTGGTAGGCTTCAGCTTGGAAGTGCTTGCATGCATGCAGGCGTGCATGCGCTGGAAGCGCGTGGAGGTCGGCGGCTTCACCGGACGTTGCCGCATGGGGGACGTCCGAGCATGCGTGGGCGGCCTTGCTGCTGGTGGAGAGCTCGCCGGGTGTGCGTGGGGCTGCTGGTGAGAGAGAGAAGAGAAAGGGAGCAAGAGAGACCGAGAGAGAAAGAACAGAGGGAGAGAAAGAGAGACCAAGAGAAAGAGAACAGAGGGAGAGAAAGAGACCGAGAGAAAGAAGGAACCGGCTGAGAGAAAGAGAAACCGAGAAGGAGAGGGATACGGCTGCTGGGAAAAAAAACGGAGAAGGAGAGGGACTAGGAATTAGAGAGTTGGGAAACTGGAGAGGAAGAAGGAGGAAATAAATAGAGAGGAAGAGAGAGGTGGGAAGGAGGGAGGAAGGTGTTGGGAGGGGCGGAGAAAAGGAAACAGAGAGATTTTAGTTCGGGAAGGAAACTTTTAAAGGGAAGGGAGGTTTTTTAAAAAAGAAAGTAGACTTTAGGAAGGCGGCTGGCCCTCCTTGGGTCCTTCTTGGCTATGGAATTAGGGCAACACTAGGGCCTCAAATGACGTTTTTACCCCTGCTTTAATCTTTTGAACAAAATGAAGTCGAATTTATCGAAATTCGAACACTAGACCTCTCCCTAATTTCCGAAAACTCCACCAACTGCACTGCATCATCGGCATGTCCTGTTCATTTAAAATAAATATAAATTAGCACATTATCATAAAAATATCATTATATTTATTTATTTCGTCTCGGTTTTGTCGAAAAACCGCAAATGCGCTATATTCCATTAATCACATGAAATGACGATGGTTTTAAGTCAAAATTTGCCGAAATTGGTGCCGTTGGACTTGGTACGCACTTATCTATCATTTCATGCTATTTTATAGATAAAAATGTGAGTATGATGCATATGATTGCCCTTAAATGATCAATTTAACACTTTATTAATACTGCTGGTGGCTGGACGCTTGTGCGGCTCGCGGCATCGCCTCGACAGAATCGAGACGGAAGCGGATTCAAATCCGCACACGGTAATCGGATTACTTCCCGTTAGTTTTCGGTTGTAGTTTTTTGTTCTGAATCGGATCAGTGGGCATTGGGCGGGTTAATTTTTTTCGTCGTTTCCGCTTTGTTCTTCGCGTCCCGCCCAGATCCCAACAGTGGTATCCAAGCCAGGTTGCCACTCTGATCCATTTTGGAATATCAAAAATTATTATTCTAGAATAATTCCCATGCTCAAATCATTTTTTCTCGTGCAAGAGTTTGTTCATCGGATGAACTGCAATTTATGAATTGTATTTCTCTGAGGAAAAATGATATATTGTGGGGTTTTGGTTGTGTTCTTCATGAGGATGAAGAACCGAGTTTACGGAGACCTTAATGAAGCAAATTGGTATGACCAGTTGTCTCATCCTAACCTCGACGGAGCCCTATGATGGCCGTCGACCGACAGAGAAGCCTCCCTTTTCTCTGTCTTCCAATGGTTGGAAGAGAAAAAGGTAGGGAGGCCACGAGCACGAGTAGCAGGTAGAGGCTTCGGATTTGAAGTAAAGGGGCCTGCCAGATTTACCACCGGCACCAGCATGGGTGGCCGACCCCGCCGGCCTGGTTAGGGGAGGCAGGAAGGGAGGATATCCGGTTAGACTTGTACAGATTACTTCTGCTCATATGATGAGGGTGACTGATCTCATAAGTCACTTGTGTGGAGACACTAAGGCGAATCTGTAGGTGCTCATTGGAGAATGAGTTCACTGAACTTATCCGACTGAATCGTTGGATGGTATTGTACCTCACTGTCAATTAGCTTGATTCTATTGTCGCAGTTGCGTGAATGGTCCTCGGACCTGAGACACTAAGGACACCTTGTCGGTGGACTTCTGTGCTTTGACCTTGGTTTATGAATCTCTAACTATGGGATTCTAAATAGCCAAGGATTGGGTACAGCATAATACCGTCGAAAGGAATTGTGTGTCAATAAGGAATCATTCGCTCTCGGTACTTAGAGAGAGAATGCTCTAGGAAGGATGGGCGGAAGTCCCTGTCCAGGGTGGACGATAATATCGGGAAAGGAGTTTTCCGATATTCATCAGCGGCATCCAATCCAAGTGAGTCGACCAGTTAGGGTTTGACAGCACGCCATACCCTGAGTTGACTCGAGAGCATTGTACGAATGAAGGATTATATCCACGCAGCAATTGTCGGCGGAATGGTTCCAAGAGTGGGTTACTTAACCCCAATACCTTCCGGATTCACGCGGTGTTGCTTGGCACCCAACGTGATCGGAGGCTTGGTCGAATTCGATGTAAGACATTAATTCGATTGATTAATTAGTTAATAAAGAGTTATTAATTGATTAATAAAGCCAGTAAGGAGTTACTGGGCTTATTAAGCTATTAACCGGACTGGTAATTGGGCCTAAAGGGTCACACGCAAATGATTCTCAAGGCGATGGATAAATAAGTGAGTTTTATATAAACTGGGGGTTTTTACGAAAAACCATGCGGTTAGTATAAAATGTAGCGAACGGGCTGAGCAGGCCAAGCTACTGCTAACCCTAGCCGCCCCCTCCTCTCTTCCTCTCTCTCTCTCGCACCCCAGGCCAGATTTGGATCCCGAGATCTGCTCCGCCGCTTCTCCGAATCCCGTTCGACGGGAAATCGTCTGCGCGTTGCGGCGATTGTTGCGGCGACCGGTGGATGTTTCGTGGCTGCGAAGAACAAGGAACGTGAGGATATCCACCGTGAGGAGGATCGCGTGGACTCCGCTAGAGGCCGGGCGCTTGCGTGGCTTGCGGTGTCGCACCGACGGAACCGAATGGTTGCGGATTCGAATCCGCACATGGTAAGACTTCGATAATCCGATTATCGTAATTTTAGATTTTTTTCGAAACGGGAACGGATCTCAGATTTATATTTTATTCCGCTGCGTGGGAGATCCGGAGAAACCCGAGAACCCAACAAAACCTCCAAAACCATTCCATACATGTCCACATTTACATCCACAATCACATCATCACATGATATATTTTACAATGCTTGTCCATGACCACATGATTAACTTTTAATCAATCTCACACAGGATGTAACACATTCAATGAGGATTTATTTTCTAAAAAAAAATAATTTTGTTTCATAAAACTTGGGATCCAATTAAAATTGATTTTATTTAGAATTTTTGAAAAATTCATATTAACATGTTTTTAAGATCTCATCTAAAAAGTTGTTACACATCAACATGTGCAAACAACAATTTGAAATCATTATGAATTAGTTTCTATGCATCGGATCACCACTATCGAACCATTCCATATACATTCCGCAAAGTTTGATCACATCAAAGGGGGCTAATGCCTCCGTCTCCTTAATGCACAACGACCTGCACGGTCAGCTCGCGCGGGGGGCAAGTGGAGGCAGCGGCCCCCCAGGCCGACATTATGCCCTCTCTAATAAATAATGGAGAAGTTTCAGTTAGACTAAAAAGACATCGAGGGGGTTGGACGCTTATCTTAGAAGACGTCCAATCGACCTGACGTTTATCTAATCTATCAAATTAATTTAATTTTTGCACTAACAGGGTAAAACATCCAATTGACTAGATGTCTAGCTAATTAGGCGTCTGCTCGACTAGACTCATTCCTATCCAAGAACAAAAACCCTAGGGTGAAGACAGAACACCACCGTCGCGAGCAGAGGCCGGCCTTGGGAAGATCACCGTTGCCGACCAGCACTGTTGCCTCCCCCCGGCATCCCTACAAGGAATTCAGAACTCTGTTTAACCTGAAAATCCAATAGGAAACTAAGAAAATGCATAGACACAAAACATAACAATCTCAGAAGAATAGAAACAGATCATAGCGGAGATTGGCTCTGATACCACTGTAAGGATGGTACGTGGATAACGAACAATATATATTAAAGAATGATAGCACAGTGGAAATTATAACTCTTCCATAATATCTTGATCTGTTTTTTAGAATTAGTGTAAGGACTGAGGTTTCGGGTTCAATATTCGGGTCGGGTTCGGGCCGGATCCCCTGGTTTGGACCCTGTGGAGTCTTGAGAGTTTTGACTGAATGACGTCTGCACTGCTCGACGCCTTTCAAAAGGCGTTAGGTTGTGTGGACGCCATTTAAGTCTGCTTGCTGTTGTGCCACGTGTGCGCCACATGGGCGAGTTTCGGGCCGCGAGAGTACAGCCCCTGTCTCGTCGTCTGAGCGGCGTCCACGATGGACAACGCAATTCAGACTGCGACCCCTGCAGTGTCAGTATGCGGCGCCAGAGCGTTGTCAGTACGGCATGTCCTGTCGTCTGAACGGGGTCCGTGGTGAGCGACGCGTTTCAGAGCGCTGTCAGTACGGCCGTCCTGTCAAACTGATTGGCGTCTGTCTCGATCGACGTGTTTTAGCCAGATTCAGATTGACCCCGCGAGCCTCCCCTTCTTTCCCTCATTTTCGCCTCCACCCTCTCTCTCCTCGCCCTCTCCGCCCCCTCCGCGCTCCTTTCTCCCTTCCCTTCCTCTTCTTCCTCTTCCATCACTCCAATACCTCCTTACCTCTCACCTCTACCTCCACCACTTCCTTCGCGGCGTTCCATTCTTCGGACGGCGGCCGACGTCCCAGCGGAGTGGCGGCGTCCTCGAGGGTACCGGCGGCGGTCTGTGGTGCGACGGGTCGGCGACACAGAGCTTAGTGGAGTTCAAGAACTGGTAGGGGGACGAACCTTGCATGGACTGTGAATGTATTGCTCGTGATTTCCTTGGTGTGGCATGATATGTTTTGGGTTAGACTGAGCATGTTTAGGGGGTTTTCTTGTGGGAACGGCCGTATTAAGGATTGTGGAATTGTAGCATGCTTATGGTAGTTGATTTCCCTTTTCTCCCCCTTCTGTTTTGGGCATTTTCGGGGTGTTTGGGGTTAAAGGGGGAACCCTCGGATCGAACCAGAGAACCAGGTTTATGGCGCTAAACGGCGTCGTGCCTGGTCGATGCCTTTTAGAAGGACGTCAGGGCAGTACGACGCCTTTTTATAGCAGAAACCTCCCTATTCGAGGTTTCGTTGTACGGGGTTTTGGCGCTAAAAGACGTCATGTATGGACGACGCCTTTTAGAAGGACGTCGGACCATCATGACGCCTTTTAGGCAGGAAATCACCCCGATTGAGGCTTCTGCAAATCTGGAATTCTGGGGTGAATGGCGTCTGTGGGTTCTGACGCATTTTAAAAGGGCGGCTTCCCAGGTGGACGTGTTTTAAGGCATAATCTGTTTTAAATGAACCTGTTTGAGGGGCTTGAATGGCGTCGACCTCGGTCGACGCGATTCAAGACAGAACTGCTTAACTCCTGTTATTTAACACATGTTTCACGGTTGGAAGGTTCAAATGCATGCTTTAAGTTGTACGCTGAGACGAAGGTTTACTGTGCGAATGGAATCATGTTATATGTGTGTATGTGCTTATGCGAACATGGAATCGGAATAACTGTGGTTTACGTTTGTCACCATGGGCCGGTGGGGAAAGGGCCATGGTGTCTGTGAGGCATTGTGCCGTACCGGTGGGAGGAGGGGTACATGTTGTGTTTTACCTTTGGCTGAGGGAAACAGGACCACCTTGAGCCCGTCGGGCCGGAGTAGCCGGTGTGCTATCCGAGGGGTTGTTGTTTGGTCTCAGCGGGTCGGGGTTTTTCCTATTTGTCGTGGCAGCTTCCGGCGCGTTTCTTGCTGTGGAGCTGGTTGTGGTACTGTTGGAGTTGTTTACCCCTGTAGCCACTGGGCCTGATGTGACCTTTGATCAAGGTTACGAGTGGTACCCTTCGCCCTTTGGCCTGACGCAGCCCGGGAGGTTAGGGTTGTGGGTAGTTCCTGTAGCTTCGGCTTGACGGGGGTTCGTCAGTCCCCAGGGCCCTCCTGAAGCGCCGAGGCCTGGCGTGGAGGCAATCCGGTCGGTAGGACAGTAGTCTAGACTGCTTGTGTGCACACGTAGCTGGGCAGTGGTGGTACACTGGTCCCAGCTAGTCCTAGTTTGACTCACTGCCTCACCCTACAGTGCCCCGGAACACTATAGGGGCGGACAGGCGTGAGTAGTGGTGGTAGTGTTGTGAGGCGACGTTTGACTTCGGTCGACAGTGTGGTTCAGTCGCTTTGTGGACTTTGACTGTGAGACGTGACTTTGTGTTGGGTTCTTCGGGTTACTTAGAACTGTTCCTGCTACACTATTTATGCGTATGTTTCATTTCAGGTTTGGGTGCCATGTTTACTGCTTTACTTAACTGCCATAGATCCGTATTGTTGCACTTATGGGTTTGTGAGTGGGAGGCAAGGGATCGGATGATCCCTACTGAGCCCAATTATGGTGTGGCTCACTACCTGCGGTTTCAGGTGTGGACCTCGTGGCGTGTGGCGGCGTGTGGTGTCTTCGTGGTGTGCAGACCAGCAGCTGTCTCAGTTCCGGGGTATGCCCCGATGTTGTTGTACTTTACTTCTGCCTGTACTTATTTAATTTGTTGGACCATGTATTAATTATTGTTGGACTATATACGGACATTGTTATCTTCCTTCCTGCGCACTTGTTATATCTTTGTAGTCCGTGAGATTGATATATTTAGCCTTGTTTAACGCTTACTCCTCCAGACGTGTTGTGTGAGATCCGGGTTTGAACCCGCAGTTAATGGGCCGACATCCATTTAGTGATCGGGTCTCCGGTCATAGGATGGCGGGTCGTTACAGATGGTATCAGAGCTCAGTCTGGTCAAGTATGTGGTAAACTAGGTTAGATATTATAGTCCAACAATAAGTACGAGTTTGTACAGGCGATGGCTGCTGGTATAGATTGATAGGTTTTGACGTGCTTTGGTTCGATTTTCGTGTTTGTGGGGTAGCGATGGCACCGAAGAGGAGAGTTCCGTTGGCTCGTGGTTCGAGAGCAGATGATGGCGGTTCGAGGGCAGAAGGTCATAATGTGGATTGTTTCAGGGAAGCTATGATTGGGGCAACGTCTAAATACCAGCAAGGAGTTGGGAGTGAGGGATCCAATTCCCGAGACGGTCAGTCTACGATATTGGAGCGCTTCTTGAAGTTGAAGACCCCTTCTTTCATAGGTCGGCCAGTCCCAGACGAGGCAGCCCTTTGGATTAAGGAAATGGAGAAGGCGTTTGATGTTCCTGAATGTGCTGAGAATGACAAGACCTTGTTAGCGACTTACTTATTGAAGGACAATGCATATGAGTGGTGGGTCGCTACCAGAGGAATGATGTTTGCAGATAGGTCCTTGAGAGAGATCCCTTGGGAGATATTTGTGAAAGAGTTTAGTGGACAGTACTTTCCGAGGCACGTTCGGAAGACGAAGGAAATAGAGTTTATGGAATTGGTACATAATGATATGTCAGTTTTAGAATACCAAGCGAAGTTTGTGGCTCTTGGAAGATTCGTACCACATATATCTGAGCACGAGGAATTTAGAACAGAGAGATTCGTGGGCGGACTTCGGTATGATCTGAGGTCAATGGTGGCATCTCAGCATTGTAGAGATCTGGCGTCAGTAGCACGATGCGCGGCAGCGGTGGAGACTCAATTCCAGCAGATGGCGAGAGAATTGGAGCGTTCGGCACGAGGGAAGCAGCAAGGTAGGGGCAGATCAACGATCTTTTCGTCAGGCGGTCCGAGTTCCTTTGAGTTCAGGTCCCAAGAGATGCCTTGTGATGAGGGCAGAGACGGTCCGATTTATCAGATGCAGTCTGTGGCTAGCAGGCAGCAGGGAGCAAGACGGGATGCGGCAGGTCATTGTTCCCATTGTAGTGGTCATCATGGCAGTCGGACGTGTCCATTGGTCACTAGTGGCTGTTTTGGCTGTGGTAAGAAGGGGCATTTTCTGAGAAATTGTCCCCAGAAGAATAAGGCAGGTCAGGAGTCGGGTGGTCAGTAGGTGTTCGAGACGTTGAGTGGTGTTGCGTCTCTTAGTGGAGGTCCGAGCGGTTGGGCTAGATGAACGCTTTTATCTTGTCTTATTCAGAGGTGGTTGTGAACTCTTGTGGCACTTTTATGTACTGGGGTTGATGGAGAATCAGTTTTGTAATATGTGCCTTGCTAATGTATGGTTATTCCGATCTTCCAGCTTTCATCAGAATTGAGAATCTCGATTAGCTTGGTATGGATTTGATTGACTAGTTATGTAGAGCCCTGTGTGTGTGATTGGTGAGAATGATTGTTGTAATCGGTGTGCCGGCATGTGTTGGTTAGCCGAGATTATCGTGAGCGGTTGCTAATTTCGAGGACGAAATTCTTTTAAGGGGGGGAGAATGTAAGGACTGAGGTTTCGAGTTCAATATTCGGGTCGGGTTCGGGCCGGATCCCCTGGTTTGGACCCTGTGGAGTCCTGAGAGTTTTGACTGAATGACGTCTGCACTGCTCGACGCCTCTCAAAAGGCGTCAGGTTGTGTGGACGCCATTTAAGTCTGCTTGCTGTTGTGCCACGTGTGCACCACGTGGGCGGGTTTCGGGCCCCGAGAGTACGGCCCCTGTCTCGTCGTCTGAGCGGCGTCCGGTCGGTAGGACAGTAGTCTAGACTGCTTGTGTACACACGTAGCTGGGCAGTGGTGATACACTGGTCCCAGCTAGTCCTAGTTTGACTCACTGCCTCACCCTACAGTGCCCCGGAACACTGTAGGGGCGGACAGGCGTGAGTAGTGGTGGTAGTGTTGTGAGGCGACGTTTGACTTCGGTCGACAGTGTGGTTCAGTCACTTTGTGGACTTTGACTGTGAGACGTGACTTTGTGTTGAGCTCTTCGGGTTACTTAGAACTGTTCCTGCTACACTGCTTATGCGTATGTTTCATTTCAGGTTTGGGTGCCATGTTTACTGCTTTACTTAACTGTCATAGATCCGTATTGTTGCACTTGTGGGTGTGTGAGTGGGAGGCAAGGGATCGGATGATCCTTACTGAGCCCAATTATGGTGTGGCTCACTCCCTGCGGTTTCAGGTGTGGACCTCGTGGCGTGTGGCGGCGTGTGGTGTCTTCGTGGTGTGCGGACCAGCAGCTATCTCAGTTCCGGGGTATGCCCCGATGTTGTTGTACTTTACTTCTGCCTGTACTTATTTAATTTGTTGGACCATGTACTAATTATTGTTGGACTGTATATGGACATTGTTATCTTCCTTACTGTGCACTTGTTATATCTTTGTAGTCCGTGAGATTGATATATTTAGCCTTGTTTAACGCTTACTCCTCCAGACGTGTTGTGTGAGATCTGAGTGTAAACCCGCAGTTAATGGGCCGACATCCATTTAGTGATCGGGTCTCCGGTCATAGGATGGCGGGTCGTTACAATTAGAAGGAGGGAAGAAAGATTCTTCACCTTGCATAGAGTCGAATCTGAGACTGGAGCATGATTCCGTCTAAGCGATGCATCTAGCCATATAGATGCCCGACCTCCAGTGGTATCCACTCGGTTCTCCTATTGAGGGATCATCCTCACTTCATCTATAGATGGATCTGCCTAATCTCTGCCCCTTCTTCTCGTCATGGGTGCGAGCGGCATGCGAGCGGTGTCTCGATCTACGCGAGAGTAGAGGCAGAAGATAGAGAGGAAGGGGGCACCCTTCTTCTCGTCACGAATGCCCACGGCATTAGTGGTGCCTCAATCTATATGAGAGTGGAGGTAGAAGAGATAGATGAAGGGGACGCCCTTCTCTAAGGGGGTTGGCCGAGAGAGAGAGAGAGAGAGAGAGAGAGGGAGAGAGAAACGAAGGGGACGGCCAGGTCTGGGGAAATCCTAGAGCATGGCTCAGGGTTCTCAGGGTTCTCCTCTCACATATATTTATCTTAATCTCCGGCGACTTTTCACAAGACACCCTGAGTTAACATAAATTTTCACTTAATATCTATCGATCGAGAACCTTCTACGTGTGACCCTCTAGGCCCAAGTGCCAATCTAGTTTTCCCAGTAACCCTTTACAAACTTAAAGTAATTCATTTAATATCTCATATTAAATAATTACTTAATTGATTTACCATCTCATGATAATCAACTGGGCTTTCGATCCTGGAAGACATCGGGGTTCAGCAACCCGCTCAAGGAACCTTACCATCATCAATCATTGCGTGGCTATAATCCATCATTTGTACAGTGCCTTCGAGTCAACCTAGGGTACTAACAATTATCAAATCCTAACTAATCAACTCACTTAGATTAGACGCTACCTTACGATATCATAAAACTCTTTTTTCGATATAGTGTCCACCCTACCCAAGGACTTCCGCGCATCTTACCTAGAGTATTCTCTCTGTAATTACTGAGAGTGAATGATCCCATATTGAACACTCAATCACTTTCGAAGGTATTTCGTTGGACCCGATCACTTGACTGATTAGGACCCTGTGGTTAGAGATCCATTAGCTAAGGTTTAGAAGTCCACTAACAAGGTGTCTTTGATGTCTCAGGTCTAAAGACCACCCAAAAAACTGTGACATTGAATCAAGCTAGTTGACAGTCAGGTAACTTATCATAAAGCGATTCACATTGGATCAATTCAGTGAACTCATTAACTAATGAGCACCTACAAGTTCTCCTTAATGTCTCTGCACAAGTGATTATGAAATCAGTCACCCTCATCAAATGAGCAGGAGTAACCTGTACTAGTCTCACAACATATGTGATATTCTTCTCAAATATCCTCCGACTAGGAACACTAAAGAATGTGTGTTTATAAGTTGTTAATCTCATTATTATGATCTCATCATAATTTGACAATTATTGCACACATTCATGGACTTCATCATGAAACGGATGAATAAAAAAATGATTTACACATAATGAATATATTGCCATTAAATAATAAATAATTGAACAAGTTTGTACATCGTATTTGATTGGCTTATAGGCCACACAGCATATTAATAACCAGTGGCTACCGGCGCACTGCCTGACAGCGTTGCCCCCCCCCCCCCTATAAGGTGGCACATGTGTTGCCCCCTCCCAATCCTCCCCTTCAGGCATTTAAATTTTCATTTAAATTTGAATTAAATTCTTAAATTTAATGAAATATGAAATTTTAAATTTTTTTAATTTTTTAAGCAATGAAATTTTGAATTTTGAGTTCCCACTCACAATAGATCGTATGTTAGTGTATTTCATTAAGAAAAGTTGTTATTGAAATTTGTTTATCTAAGAGTTAGATAAATATTAATTTAGAATTGTTCTAAATTACACATGGAATCCTTCTAGAGATCAAATTCATATTGTTGCACATGTGACGTGATGCTAATTGCTTTCTAATTTAGAATTAAAAGCATGCTAGGAAATGAATTTTCAAAAATTCAGATTACATCTAACTTTGATTGCATCTTGATTTTATGAAAATCAAAAGTATATTATTTTCGAAAACTCTAGCCCACTTGTGATGCACTCTATCATGTGGATATGGTCAAAAGTTAACTATGGTCATGGATATGCACTTAATTTCATGTCATGTGATGATGTTTATTTGTAGATATGGAATGTTTTGAGGTTAAGTAATTAATTGTCAATTATTGATCCTACATGCCTTCCTCTCTCTCTTATTCCATTGTATTCTACCTCCCTCCTCATATGTACTTGCCATGAGGCTTTCTTATTACAAATATAAATTTTGATATTATATCAAATCTAAGTGTTGCAGTTTGAATGCGATGGTTGATGAGGGGCGAGGATGATCCATAGCTGCAACTAGGAAGGCAAGAGATTAGATCACCCGCCTATGTGTTTGCATGATTTTAATACAAGTGTTGTATTAAAATAATATTGTGTGGCTGACCATATGGCTCCAATCTAATCACTATGCTATCCATGACCACATAAATTGACATGTATGTTGATGCATGATTTATTCATTTGATTTAGAATCAAATTATTATCTAGGTATAGTAAGTATCTAAATATATATAATATATTTATTTACTACAACTAGGATGAGACCAAGATAAAAATAATAAAAAATTCCTCGTTATTAAACTTAGCGCAGTGGTTGAGAATGTACTCTGTGACCCTCCATCATTATAGCTTTAGGACTGGACCCAAATCAGGTAGGTTTGTTATGCTATACACAAGACCTCTGAAATCTAATGACAAGACTAAAGCTATGGCATTGATGATGCCAGTTAATGGAGTGGAGTCATGGTGTAGCCTTGTTGTGCTATCCACAAAGGCTACATTCTACTCTATGCTCGTTAAGTAACAATGGTAATGCTTATACCAGAAATTATTGACTTATTGTGCTATCCACAAGAACATTAATGTTTTGGGAGTTGAAGTAATATCATATATTGCAAGGAGTTGCAAATGTCAAGAGTTGACTATTCTCTTAGTATGGTTTGTTGTGCTATCCAAAAGTTCACATTATGAGTTAGTGAGATTTTGATCCCTACTAGGAGATCATCGGTGACTCCCATCTGTATATCTGAGGGTTATATTGTAAGGATTGAGGTTTCAGATCCAGTTATTTGACTATTCTCTTAGTATGGTTTGTTGTGCTATCCAAAAGTTCACATTATGAGTTAGTGAGATTTTGATCCCTACTAGGAGATCATCGGTGACTCCCATCTGTATATCTGAGGGTTATATTGTAAGGATTGAGGTTTCGGATCCAGTTATTGGGTCAGTTTTGGTGTTGGACCCCTTGGTTTGGACCCTTGTGGGACTGGGGCATGGGTTCTTTTTCGTATCGAGTTTGCGAGACACGGTTCAAACGGCGTCTAGTTAGGAGGACACATTTTAGATTGCGCCACGTGGGTGCCACGTGGGCCAGTTTCGGGCCGCGAGAGTATGGCCCCAATCTTGTCGTCTGAATGGCGTCGGTATTGGGCGACGCGTTTTAGCTAGTTTCGGTTTAACCCCGCGAACCCTCCTTCCTTTCTCTCATTCTCTCATTTCTCTTCTCTCTCTTCTTTCCCTCCGACGCATCTATACCCCTTTCACCTTCTCCTTCCTTTCCTCTCCCTCCACTCCATCAACCCCCCCCTAACTTCCACCACTACCACCACCATTTCCTCTGCGGCGTATTGCTCGCCGGACAACGGCCGATGTCTCTATGGAGTAACGGCGTCTATGGCAGTACCGGTGGCGACTCGTGGCGTGGCGGTTCGGCGGCTAGGAGCTAGGAGGAGTTCAAGTAACCGGTGGGGTGACGATCACCATTGTGTTTTGATTAAAACCATGTTTTTCCCGCTTTAGAACATGTTTAGGAGATTTTTGGGGTGAAAATGCTAACTTTATAAATGAGAAATGATGGGCTTTTAACGGGTATTTGGATTATCCTCCTCCTTCCCTATTTCGGAACGTTTTTATGCGATTTGGGGGAGAAATCCCACTGTGTGACTTGGGGGAGACCGAAGGGAAAATCTGTTTGTGAGTGCTAAATGGCGTCTTGAGACAGTGACGCCATTTTAAATGGCGGCTGCCTCCCAAGACGCGATTTAGCCCTGTTCATCCCGAACCTTGTTTTTGTTTCTGTTGCAAATAACGTCCAGGGACAGCGACGCCATTTAAATGGTGGCTTCTATGAACGACGCATTTTAGGCCATATTCTAGAGGCCAGTTTTCATATGAACCAGTTTAGGGATCTTGAATGACGTCGGCTATGGGCGACGCAATTCAAGACAGAACCTCATTAAACCATACAATTAACATGTATTTATATTGTTAGATAGTTTGGTTAAATGCATGCTTGAAAACGTACTCGAGGACGAGGATTTCTACGTGACCAGATCGCACTGTGTTGTGTTTCGTGCGACCATAGACCTAAACTGACAGTTGTTAGCGCTTAGGCACCCTATGTCAGTGTGGGAGTGACACGGCACCGGTGTGGGAGTGGTGGGGTGACGCCTAGAGAGAGGGTCACCTGGTGTACCCCAGGGTATAGCTAGTACCGGTGTGGGAGTGGTACATTCGGAGTGTCACTCGTTCTGGGGGAAGCAGAACCACCTAGAGCTAGACAGGCTGAAGTAGCCAGCGTACTATCCGAGGGGTTACTGTTTGGTCCCAGCGGGTCGGTGTTTTCCTCATTCGTTCGCGTGGTTTGTGTGTTTAGCCGAGACACTGGTTGTGGACTCCGTGGTGGAGTGGTTTCAGAGTTGTGCATGTTACATTTATAAATGCATGCGTTTTATATCGAAATTTGGGAATCTTTGGGAATTGTGTTTATTGCTTTATTTATTTAAATTGCCTACATTTGTGTTGTTGTACTTGTGGGTGCATGAGTGGGTGGTGGGGATCAAAGGATCCCTACTAAGTCCATTTCGATGAGACTCACCTCTACGGTTTTCAGGTGAGGATTCTAGACAGGCGTAGCGTGGTGGATATTGTCTCGGATTGCACGCCAGCAGCCACTGTCCTGAGATATGCCCCGTTGTAGTTGTTATTTTCCTTTCAGACCTGTACGCTTAATTACTTATTTTCAGTTGGAATATGTAATTATTTGCTTAGTCAAGTTGAATTATAATAATTTTTAATTCCTACACTTCCTTTACAATTCGATGTGATGTGGATGTTTAGCTTAGTTTATTATTTATTTCCCAGACTTATCAAGATCCTAGTTTTGCTCTAAATTTTAATGCTTCGGTACCCATTTAATAATCGGATCCCCGATTATAGGGTAGCGGGTCGTTACATATATAGTCCAACCAAAATTAGTGGGACCTAAACTAAATAAAAGTCCATATCTTGTTTTAATTTAAATAATTGTACTACTAATTACATCTTATTTCTCCTGTAGGGGAGAATGCCGTCGAATAACCCACTTCGTGGCATAATAGATGCCAATAGATTAACAACCCTAAGTACTTTGACTAGCTTAGGAACTTGAAAATTGCTCTCAATTCAAAGCAAATTGCATATGTCCTAGAGGATCAGGCACTGCCTAAATCGGCATTAGATGCCCCTGAAGATGATATGATAGCTTATGAGAAATAGAAAGAGGACTCCAACATGGCCCAATGCTACATGTTAACCTCTATGATCAATGAGTTGTAGAGGAAACATGAGAAGATGGATGCCAGATCCATCTTACTCCATCTGAAGGAGCTATGAGCAGCAGGGTAGGATTGAAAGATATGAGATACTCAAAAGCCTATTCCGAGCTCGAATGCCAGAGGGTTCTTTAGTGCAAACTCATGTATTGAAGATGTGAGTAGATTGAATTAGCTATACTCGTAGTTGAGTTACCTAAAGAGATGTGTACTAACCTTGTTCTCGGCTCACTTTCAAACTCATATTCTCAGCTCAGGGTTAACTCTAACATAAACAAGATTTAGACCATACTTGCAAAGCTGCTTAATATGCTGAAAACTGCTGAGGGCAACCTTTAGAAGGAAAAGTACGTTATTCTCATGGTCAGCAGAGACAGGAAAAAGAGAAGAGTAGTCCAAGCCTAAGGGAAAGGCAAGACCAAGAAGTAGCCCAAGCAAGAACCGGTTGCAAAGAAGGATAAGATGTTATGCCCCTGATCTGGTTCAGTCATATGGACTCACTGTGGATCCAAGCCATATAACCACAGAATCAAATAGCATACAGGTCGAAAACGAATGATGAGAGACAAAAAACTAAGGTATTTCTTGCCAATATCAGGATCCTCAAATTATATCGAATGTATAGCGGAAGTAAATACTCATCTCACTAAAGAAATAGAAAAGTGCATACCTCACTCAAATGCCCTGCTACATCAAATCTAGGAAAATAGTAAATCTAAACCAAAATAATCTTCTAAAGAATATTGGGTCAAACTCCTCAAGCAAAGTCCTCCTCAACAGCTAACTCTTCCTCCTCAAACGGATCTATGTTAATTAGTAGGTTTATAAGTAATAAGTACTCAGTAGGCATCAAACCCACCAAATGTTAAACAATATAATAATTGAAATCAAGTGATAACTAACTAATCATGATTCACAGTTATACATATAACTCAAATAAGAATATAATACAAAAGCATGGTCAAATATAGATTTACTAAATCACATGTACTTTTTAATAACATGAACAAATCGACTAACATATAGCATATATGGCATGCTTGAATACTTATCTTACTGGATAAATCTATTAGCCATATACTGAACATATCACATATCAAACTGAACATATCACAAATCATATTACAAATATCATGACATAGTAACTTATCATATTTAAATCAAATATAGCTTGTGAGCAAATCATAAGGTTCAAAATGATTAACATATCAAAGGATAATTGAGAAAAGATATCAAAGACATGAACTAAGTAGATTATAAGCTGAATTCAAATGATTATAATAGCAACATATGTTTCATATTTATGTTTCAATCATATAACAAACTAATATATCAAATAGACATAAATCCAACTAACACATAAGGAGCCGAACAAAATAAGTATAAAAGCATAGATAAGTATGCTGGCACATGCATAGCAAGAAAGTCTATAGTCCCACCTCAAATGATTGAAAATAAATACACAATCACTCGGATTTTCCCATTACCCACGGGTAGAACTTATCTACGGACGTTTATAGAATGAGCTACAATCTTCTTAAGATGGCAATGTCCAAACAAATTCAAATAAAATATGGCACAAGTGTTTTACAGAGATTTCATAATAGTCATAGGTCGAAAAATTGAATTCATCAAGTGATACATACGTATAAGAGTCAAAATACATGCTTTTATATATAAAATAATCACTTAAAGAGACATCAAGGTCATATTAGAAGAAAATTAAAACAAACCTGATGCCAATAGATTTCTAGACTAAAACATAAGCTCCAGAAATTTTCTTAGAAACTAGTAAACATATCTTTCACACATTAAATCTATTTTTTAGAGCTAAAAATTCAATAAATAAGGCCAAAAATAGCAAACATATTCAAAACTTAACAGAACATAGCAAACATGTCAGCCAAATTGGAGTTCAAACGAGTAATTTATAACATCAAGTGGGAATTCAAGAACTTGAGTCAAATTTGGCAAATCGAATAAATAGCAGAAAAATAACGAATAAATTTTTTAAAAATTATATAATTTTTTAAAAATTTATAATTAATCATGAAAAAGTTGTGTTCAAAATTTCAGGTGATTTAGACAAATATTCACGAAGTTATGGCCAAAACAGTTTAGATCAAATTCTCAAACTAACAACAAATAGAGCAATTAAATCGTGTCCATGCAGAAGGACGTTTTTCAAATCGAGGCCATACTAGTAGATGCCTTTTAGACTGAAAAATAAGTTATAAAGTAGATCAAATCACTGATTTTAAAAGGTGTTAGGTCGGGCTAATGTCTTTTAGAAGACGTCCACTGGCATGGACGTCTTTTAGACAGAATTTCTAGAACTTAGGATTTTTCGAGAATTTTACATATAAATCATAGATCCAATAGAAAATTAATATATAGGATAAGATAACATGCTTCCAGGAATCCCAATTGACTACTTTCAAAAATCAAAACATTAATTTTTTATATAGTACAAAATATTCACTTGATGGGTTATCATCATCTACCCTTAAAGAGAACAAAGATCAATCTTTTTTTCCTAGCTTCCTTAAGATCAAACTAGAAATTCTAAAGCCTATTCCATGTTCTCTAAACCTCTATGATCACAATTAAATAATTTGGACCAATCCCTAAAAGATTAAATTAAAACCCCTTTCTAATTCCTCACGAATAACACCGTATTCTTACCTTGCAAGTTGGAGTGCAGCTCTAGAAGCCCTAAGCACAAATTCAAGAGATTATTTATAGCCTCTTGGATTCTCAAACCAACCCCTAACATCCCCTACTCATGCTAGAGTCAAACTCCAACTAGCGTAATGATCAAGTTAATGAGTTCTCCGAGTGCAACTAGGATTCCCGTTTTTCACAAAAATAAATTTCCTAATCTGAAAACCCTTAGATTTGACCCCAATTCTATTAGAGTTTGGAAAAACCCCTTTAGAAAAAAAAATAGATCTTTCTACCCTTTTTCTAACAGTACAAAGTTCATAATTTTTAGACTCATATACATAAAGATATCGTCATTTTAATGGACTACTATTATGCAATGTTCATAGCCCAAAAATTTGACTAAGTCAACAATATGTGACGAGTTACTCTCTAACACTAATGGCTTGTCCATATGAGACTTAATGGACCTAGATCTACTTAAATAATGACTAATAGATATTTAATTCATTAAAATATTTAATAATTACTAATGAACCTAATTAATCATTATCAATTAATTAAGTAAAATAGGCTTAAAGTCTAGGTCATAATATCTTCTCCCCCTTAAAGAAATTTTGTCCTCGAAATTTAAAATGTCATAACTTACCGAATAAGAAGGGACATGTAACGACCCGCCACCCTATAATAGGGGATCCGATTACTAAATAGGTATCGAATCATTAAAATTAGGAGCCAAACCAGGATCTCAAATACGTCTAGGAAATAAATGATAAACTAAGCTAAACATTCTACACATCATCGAATTGTAAAGAAGGTGCATGAATTAAAAATTATTATAATCCGACTTGACTCAGCAAATAATTTCATAATCCAACTAAAAAGAAATAATTATGCTTGCAAGCCTGAAAATGAAAGCACAACTATGTCGGGGAATATCCTGGAATGGTGGCTACTGGCGCGCAACACAAGACGAAACCCCACAACTGCTATGCCTACTGAGAACCCTCAATTGAAACCATAGGGAGTGAATCTGTAACGACCCGCCATCCTATGACCGGAGACCCGATCACTAAATGGATGTCGGCCCATTAACTACGGGTTCACACCCGGATCTCACACAACACGTTTGGAGGAGTAAGTGCTAAACAAGGCTAAATATAACAATCACACGGACTACGAAGGTATAACAAGTGCGCAGAAAGGAAGATAACAATGTCCGTATACAGTCCAACAATAATTACATGGTCCAACAAATTAATTTAGTACAGACAGAAGGAAAGTACAACAACATCGGGGCATACCCCGGAACTGAGACAGCTGCTGGTCCGCACACGAAGAAGGCACCACACGCCACCACACGCCGCGAGGTCCACACCTGAAACCGCAGGGAGTGAGCCACACCATAATTGCGCTCAGTAGGGATCATCCGATCCCCTGCCTCCCACTCACACACCCACAAGTGTAACAACAGGGATATATGTAGCAATTAAGTAAAGCAGTAAACATAGCACCTAAATCTGATATGAAACGCACGATAGGCAGTGTAGCAAGAACAGTTCTAAGGAACCCGAAGAACCCAACACAGAGTCATGTCTCACAGCCAAAGTCCACGAAGCGACTGAACCACACTGTCGACCGAAGTCAAACGTCGCCTCCCAACACTACCACCACTGCTCACGCCTGTCCACCCCTACAGTGTTCCGGGGCACTGTAGGGTGAGGCAGTGAGCCAAACTAGGACTAGCTGGGACCAGTGTACCACCACTGCCCAGCTACGTGTGCACACAAGCAGTCTAGACTACTGTCCTACCCACCGGATTGCCTCCATGCTAGGCCTCAGCGCTTCAGGAGGGCCCTGGGGACCGGCGAACTCCCGTCAAGCCGAAGCTACAGGAACTACCCACAACCCTAACCTCCCGGGCTGCGTCAGGCCAAAGGGCTAAGGGTACCACTCGTAACCTTGATCAAAGGTCACATCAGGCCCAGTGGCTACAGGGGTAAAACAACTCCACAACCAGCTCCACAGCAAGAAACGCGCCGAAACCTGCCACGACAAACAGGGAAACCCGACCCGCTGAGGCCAAGCAGCAACCCTTCGGATAGCGCACCAGCTACTCCGGCCCGACGGGCTCCAGGTGGTTCTGCTTCCCTCAGCCAAAGGTAAACCACAACATGTACCCCTTCTCCCACCGGTACGGCACAATGCCTCACAGACACCATGACCCTGCCCCCATCGGTCTATGGTGACAAACGTAAACCACAGTCATTCCGATCCACAGTTGTATAAGCACACACACACACATAACATGATGTAATTCCACTCACACAGAAGTCCTCAGTCTCAGTGTACAACGTAAACCATGCATTTGAACCGCTCAACAGTGAAACACATGTTAAAATCAGCACTTAGACAGTTCTGCCTTGAATCGCGTCGACCGAGGTCAACGCCATTCAAGCCCCTCAGACAGGTTCATTTAAAAGCCAGATTATTCCTTGAAACGCGTCGTCATAGGGAGTCGCCCTTTAAAACGCGTCCACGTCCACAGACGCCATTCACATCGAAATCCCAGATTTACATACCCTCACTCGGGGTGATTTCCTGCCTAAATGGCGTCATGATGGCCCGACGTCCTTTCGAAAAGGCGTCGTCCATCCATGACGTCATTTAGCGCCAGAACCCCTATTTCGTGAAACCTCGAACAGGGCGGTTTCTGCCCTAAAAGGCGTCGTACTGCCCTAACGTCCTTCTAAAAGGCGTCGACCAGGCACGACGCCGTTTAGCGCCAGAAACCTGGTTCTCTGGTTCGAACCGAGGGTCTCTCCCTTAATCCCAAACACCCCGAAAAAGTCCCAAAACAAGAAGGGGAGGAAGAGGAATTCAACCACCACAAGCATGCTACGAATCCACAATCACAAGCACAGCCATTCCCACAAGGAAACCCCCCAAACATGCTCAATCTAGCCCAAACACGTCATGTCACGCCAAGGAAAACACGAGCAACACATGCAAGGTTCGTCCCCCTACCGGTTCTTGAACTCCTCCAAGCTCCTCGCCGCCGACCCGCCGCACCGCAGACCGCCGCCGGTACCCTCGAGGACGCCGCCACTCCGCCGAGACGTCGGCCGCCGTCCGGAGAATAGAACGCCGCGAAGGAGGTGGTGGAGGTAGAGGTGAGAGGTAAAGAGGCTATGGAGTGATGGAAGAGGAAGAAGAGGAAGGGAAGGGAGGAAGGAGGGCGGAGAGAGCGGAGAGGGCAAAGAGAGAGAGTGGGAAGGCGAAAACTAAGGGAAAGAAGGGGAGGCTCGCGGGGTCAATCTGAATCTAGCTAAAACGCGTCGATCGAGGCAGACGCCAATCAGTCTGACAGGACAGCCGTACTGACAGCGCTCTGAAACGCGTCGCTCACCGCGGACGCCGTTCAAACGACAAGACAGGCCGTACTAACAACACTCTTGCGCCGTACCCTGACACCGCAGGGTCGCAGTCTGAATCGCGTCGACCTACCTGGACGCCGTTCAGTCGATATGACAGGGGCCGTACTCTCGCGGCCCGAAACCGGCCCACGTGGCGCATACGTGGCACAACAACAAGCAGACCTAAATGGCGTCCACACACCCTGACGCCTTTTGAAAGGCGTCGAGCAGTGCAGACGTCATTCAGTCTGAATTCTCAAGACCCCCCTCCAGGGTCCAAACCAGGGGATCCGACCCGAACCCGGCCCGAATACAGAACCCGAAACCTCAGTCCTTACATTCTCCCCCCCTTAAAAGAATTTCGTCCTCGAAATTTACAACCGCTCAACGCTAAACTCGGCTAACCATCACATGCCGACACACACCGATTACGACAATCATCTCACCAATCGCACACACAAGGCTCCACATAATTAGCCAAACAAATTCACGCCAAGCTAACGAAGATTCTCAATTTTGACGAGAGATGATAGATCAAAACAACCTCACTCTAGCAAGGCACATATTACAAAACCGATTCTCCACTAAACCCAAAAACATACAAGTGTCACCAAAGTTCACAACCACCTCTGATCAACACAAAATAAAAGTGCTCATCTAGCACAACCTCTCGGACCTCCACGAAGAGACGCGACTCCACTCACGCCTCGAACACCTACTATCCGCTCGGTTCCTGACCTGCCTTATTCTTCTGGGGACAGTTCCTCGCGAGATGTCCCTTCCTACCACAGCCGAAACAGCTACCAGTGATCAAGGGACATATTCTGTCGCCATGAAACCTGCTACAACGGGGACAACGATCTGCAGCGTCCCGCCTCGCCTCCTGCTGCCAGCTGACCTCTATCTGCATCTGCTGAACCGAACCATCCTCATCCTCGTCATAAGGTATCTCCTGGAACTCGACCTCAAAAGAACTCGAACCACCTGACGAAAAGACCGCTGATCTATCTCTGCTAGGCTGCTTCCCCTGTGCTGAATGCTCCGATTCCTTTGCCGTGTGTTGAAACTGCATCTCCACTGCTGCCGCGCACCGAACTGCTGACGCCAGATCCTTACAACAATGGGCTGCCACAAACTCCCTCAAATCATGCCGAAGTCCATCCACGAATTTCTCCATCCTAAGATCCTCACGCTCAGATATGTGTGGAGCAAATCTTCCCAGAGCTACAAATTTCATCTGATATTCTAGAACTGACATACCATCATGTACCAATTCCATAAACTCCCTTTCCTTGGCCCTACGAACATGCCTCGGAAAGTACTGTCCACTAAACTCTCTCACAAAGCCTTCCCAAGGAATCTCTCTCAAAGACCTATCTGGAAACATCAACCCCTTGATGGTAACCCACCAATCATAAGCATCGTCCTTCAGCAAGTAGGTTGCCAACAAGGTCTTGTCACTCTCAGCACATTCTAGAACATCGAACGTCTTCTCCACTTCCTTAATCCACTGAGCTGCCGCATCTGGAACAGGTTGACCCGTGAAAGAAGGGGGCTTCAGCTTCAAGAACCGTTCCATCACCATGGATTGGCCACCTCGGGAATTGGACCCCTCACTTCCATCTCCCTGCTGGTATCTTGATATAGCCCCAATCATAGCTAACATGAATCGATCCACATCATGTCCTTCTGTTCTCGAACCACCACCATCTGCTCTCGAACCACGAGCCAACGGAACTCTCCTCTTCGGCGCCATCACTACCCCACAACATGCAAATCGAACCAAAACACGTCAAAACCTATCAATCTACACCAGCAGCCATCGCCTGTACAGACTCGTACTTATTGTTGGACTATAATATCTAACCCAGTTTGCCACATACTCGACCAGACTGAGCTCTGATACCAACTGTAACGACCCGCCATCCTATGACCGGAGACCCGATCACTAAATGCATGTCGGCCCATTAACTACGGGTTCACACCTGGATCTCACACAACACGTTTGGAGGAGTAAGTGCTAAACAAGGCTAAATATAACAATCACACGGACTACGAAGGTATAACAAGTGCGCAGAAAGGAAGATAACAATGTCCGTATACAGTCCAACAATAATTACATGGTCCAACAAATTCATTTAGTACAGGCAGAAGGAAAGTACAACAACATCGGGGCATACCCCGGAACTGAGACAGCTGCTGATCCGCATACCAAGAAGGCACCACACGCCACCACACGCCGCGAGGTCCACACCTGAAACCGCAGGGAGCGAGCCACACCAGAATTGCGCTCAGTAGGGATCATCCGATCCCCTGCCTCCCACTCACACACCCACAAGTGTAACAATAGAGATATATGTAGCAATTAAGTAAAGCAGTAAACATAGCACCCAAATCTGATATGAAACGCACGATAGGCAGTGTAGCAAGAACAGTTCTAAGGAACCCGAAGAACCCAACACAGAGTCATGTCTCACAGCCAAAGTCCACGAAGCGACTGAACCACACTGTCGACCGAAGTCAAACGTCGCCTCCCAACACTACCACCACTGCTCACGCCGCTCCACCCCTACAGTGTTCCGGGGCACTGTAGGGTGAGGCAGTGAGCCAAACTAGGACTAGCTGGGACCAGTGTACCACCACTGCCCAGCTACGTGTGCACACAAGTAGTCTAGACTACTGTCCTACCCACCAGATTGCCTCCACGCTAGGCCTCAGCACTTCAGGAGGGCCCTGGGGACCGGCGAACCCCCGTCAAGCCGAAGCTACAGGAACTACCCACAACCCTAACCTCCCGGGCTGCGTCAGGCCAAAGGGCTAAGGGTACCACTCGTAACCTTGATCAAAGGTCACATCAGGCCCAGTGGCTACAGGGGTAAAACAACTCCACAACCAGCTCCACAGCAAGAAACGCGCCGGAACCTGCCACGACAAACAGGGAAACCCGACCCGCTGAGGCCAAGCAGCAACCCCTCGGATAGCGCACCAGCTACTCCGGCCCGACGGGCTCCAGGTGGTTCTGCTTCCCTCAGCCAAAGGTAAACCACAACATGTACCCCTTCTCCCACCGGTACGGCACAATGCCTCACAGACACCATGACCCTGCCCCCATCGGTCCATGGTGACAAACGTAAACCACAGTCATTCCGATCCACAGTTGTATAAGCACACACACACACATAACATGATGTAATTCCACTCACACAGAAGTCCTCAGTCTCAGTGTACAACGTAAACCATGCATTTGAACCGCTCAACAGTGAAACACATGTTAAAATCAGCACTTAGACAGTTCTGCCTTGAATCGCGTCGACCGAGGTCGACGCCATTCAAGCCCCTCAGACAGGTTCATTTAAAAGCCAGATTATTCCTTGAAACGCGTCGTCATAGGGAGTCGCCCTTTAAAACGCGTCCACGTCCACAGACGCCATTCACATCGAAATCCCAGATTTACATACCCTCACTCGGGGTGATTTCCTGCCTAAATGGCGTCATGATGGCCCGACGTCCTTTCGAAAAGGCGTCGTCCATCCATGACGTCATTTAGCGCCAGAACCCCTATTTCGTGAAACCTCGAACAGGGCGGTTTCTGCCCTAAAAGGCGTCGTACTGCCCTAACGTCCTTCTAAAAGGCGTCGACCAGGCACGACGCCGTTTAGCGCCAGAAACCTGGTTCCCTGGTTCGAACCGAGGGTCTCTCCCTTAATCCCAAACACCCCGAAAAAGCCCCAAAACAAGAAGGGGAGGAAGAGGAATTCAACCACCACAAGCATGCTACGAATCCACAATCACAAGCACAGCCATTCCCACAAGGAAACCCCCTAAACATGCTCAATCTAGCCCAAACACGTCATGTCACGCCAAGGAAAACACGAGCAACACATGCAAGGTTCGTCCCCCTACCGGTTCTTGAAGTCCTCCAAGCTCCTCGCCGCCGACCCGCCGCACCGCAGACCGCCGCCGGTACCCTCGAGGACGCCGCCACTCCGCCGAGACGTCGGCCGCCGTCCGGAGAATGGAACGCCGCGAAGGAGGTGGTGGAGGTAGAGGTGAGAGGTAAAGAGGCTATGGAGTGATGGAAGAGGAAGAAAAGGAAGGGAAGGGAGGAAGGAGGGCGGAGAGAGCGGAGAGGGCGAAGAGAGAGAGTGGGAAGGCGAAAAATGAGGGAAAGAAGGGGAGGCTCGCGAGGTCAATCTGAATCTAGCTAAAACTCGCCGATCGAGGCAGACGCCAATCAGTCTGACAGGACAGCCGTACTGACAGCGCTCTGAAACGCATCGCTCACCGTGGACGCCGTTCAGACGACAAGACAGGCCGTACTAACAACACTCTGGCGCCGTATCCTGACACCGCAGGGTCGCAGTCTAAATCGCGTCGACTTACCTAGACGCCGTTCAGTCGATATGACAGGGGCCGTACTCTCGCGGCCCGAAACCCGCCCACGTGGCGCACACGTGGCACAACAGCAAGCAGACCTAAATGGCGTCCACACACCCTGACGCCTTTTGAAAGGCGTCGAGCAGTGCAGACGTCATTCAGTCTGAATTCTCAAGACCCCCCTCCAGGGTCCAAACCAGGGGATCCGACCCGAACCCGACCCGAATACAGAACCCGAAACCTCAGTCCTTACAGAATCACACCAGAATGGACTCAGTAAGGATCTCTCGATCCCCAACTTCCACACACGCACACACAATCGTAACACAACACTGATACATATATAAAGGCAAGATATGTGTAAGTAAAGCAGTAATTAAATCAGACATCCACCCAAAAGGAACACACAAGAAACTGCCAAGCCAACCTGGAAAACACCGCTAGAACAGAATAACAACCCCTCGGATAGCGCGCTGGCTACTCCAGCCTATCTAGCTCTAGGTGGTTCTGCCCCCTCCTAGCCACGAGTGACATTCCAAAGTGTACCACTCCAACACTAGTACTAGCTATTATCCCGGGGTACACCAGGTGACCCTCTCTTCCTAGGCGTTACCTTGTCACTCCCACACAGACATTGCGTCGCTCCCACTCCGACACAGGGTATAAAGCACTAACAACTGTCACTCTAGGTCCGCGATTGCATAAACACAACACAATGTGATACCGATCATATGGAAATCCCCGACCCCAATCTATGATTTCAAGTATGCATTTAACAGGATTGTCTAACAATTTACAAGAATCTAATTAACGTAATGTATAATAATTACACATGTTAAATGCAGGAATTATGGGGCTCTATCTTGAATCGCGTCCCCTATGACCGACGTCATTCAATAGTCTTATAACTAGTTTCTCTCACTCTCTGGCGCTAGGCGGGGATACTAGCCTGAATCGCATCACCCATGGCCGACGTCATTCAGCTCGAACCAGGAAGACATGGGTCATCAATCGCGTCGACTCAAGTTGACACCTATCTCAAATCGCGTCGGCTTGAGTGGACGTCATTTGCGCCCGAAATCGAGCTCCCCTCCGGTCTCCACCGAGCCACAACATGGGGTCCCTTTGTAAGGTTTGTTCTGTCGGATTCGACCAGAACGCAGCAGATAAAATTTAAATTCGGGATCAGATCCGTCCCGTTTTGATAAATAAAATTAAACGGTAAATCGAATTTACCTTGCGCAGATTCGAATCCACGTTCGTTCGGTTCCGTCGGTGTGATGCCGCAAGCTGAGCAGGTGCCCGGCCTCTAGCGGTATCTACTCGGTCTACTTCTCGGTAGATCGTCCTCGCTTTAAGCAACATCTGCAGATCCCATCTGGCTTCGCGTAATCCTCCGCGACATGCGGATTCAGATTCCCGTCGGATAGGAAGACGGAGCAGGCGGGAGTCAGATAGAAGTCTCCCGAGGCCGGCCTAAGGTGGGGGGCGGCAAAGACAGAGAGGAGAGAGAGAGGGGGGCAGTTAGGTCAGGGTTGCTGGCCCCTGACCTAACCCCAATCTTTTATAATAAGTGCATTACGATTTTTCAGAAAAACCCACACTTATCTGAAACCCCGTCGAAATATCCACCGACTTGAAAGTCTTTTGCGTGTGATCCTCTAGGCCCAAATACCAGTCCAGTCAACAGCCCATTAAGCCCAGTAACTCTTTACAGACCTACTGAATTAATTAATATCCTTATATTAATTAATCAGCTGAATTTAATGTCACACAATAAATTCAGACGGGCTTCCGATCATGTTGGATGCCAAGCAACACTGCGTGATCCCCGAAGGCATGGGGTTTATGCAAGCCACTGTGGGAACCTTACCGTCAATGATTACCTCGCAGATATAATCCTTCATCCAATCGACCTAGGGTATGGTTTACTATTAAACCTTAGCCGGTCGATTCACTTGAATCAGATGCCGCTAATCTATATATCAGATAACTCTTTATCTGATATAAAGTCTGCCTTGGCCAGGGACTTAAGCGTATCATTCCCGGAACATTCTCTCTCCAAATATCAAAAGCGAATGATCCCGTATTAAACACACAATTACCTTCGAGAACATTTCCCTGAATCCGATCATTTGACTTATTGATAACCCATAGTTAAGGATTCGCTAGTCAAGGTGAAAGCTCAGAGACCTACCAATAAGATATCTTTGGTGTCTCAAGTCCACGGATCATCTACACAACCGTGACAAAAGAATCTAACTGGTTAATAGTGAGGTATATACGATCCAGCGATTCATGGTCGGATCAGTTCTGTGAACTTATTCGCCAATGAGCACCTACAAGTCCAGTATAGTGTCTCCACACAAGTGACTTATAGGATCAGTCACCCTCATCATATGAGATGCAGAAACCTATACTAGTCTATCCGGATATTTGATGTCCTTCTTAAACATCCTCTAACTAGAAACAATTAAGAACATATGTTTATAAGTCTTCGGTCCCGTAATTATGATCTCATTATAATCCGAAGACTATTGCGCATGTTCATGGACTTCTTCGTGATACGATAAACATAAATCGAATTAATTACACAATGAATTTATGCCATTATATTAATAAACTGAACAATACATAGTATCGGATTGGCTTTTGGACCATCTAATACCCTTCTCCCCCAAAACGCACGAAAACACAAATGGAGAAAAGGGGAAATCCATGAACAGTATAACATGCTATTCCCATTTTCGAAAACATCCATTTTAATCCAAATCCTATTAGAACATGCTCATTATATGCCCAAAATTTCCCCACATATCCCTAGCATTCTCAAAAGCGGGAAATCATAGTTTAAAACAATAGAACTACATGTGAGGACCGTCACCCTACCGGTTACTTGAACTCCTCGCTGCCGATCCGCTACACCGCAAGCCGTCACCGGAACCACCGTAGATACCGTTACCCCACCGAGACGTCGACCGCCGTCCGGAGAGTGAAGTGCCGCGGAAGATCTGGTGGTGGTAGTGGTGAGAGGTGGGGGGTGTTGGAGTGGTGGAAGAGGAAGAAGGGGAAGAGGAAGGGGAGGGGGAACGGAGGGAGTCGGAGAGAGGGAAGAGAGAGTGAGGAGGAGAGAAAGAGAGAAAGGAGGGATGACTCGAGGTGTCAACCCCGATTGAGTTGAATCGCGTCGTCCCATATGACGCATTTCAGGCGACAGTACAGGGGTCGTACACTGGCAGTTGTCTGAATCACGTCAACCATACAAGACGCCATTCTGACAACAAGATAGGGGCCGTACATATGCGCCCCAACACCCGCCCACGTGGTACACCTGCAATGGCTTCTAAATCGTGTCCCCCAAGGCCGTCGCCTTTCAAAAGCGCGTCAAGCCAACATGACGTGATTAAAAGGCCATGCACCAAACCCACAAGGGCCCAAACCAAGGGGTCCAACACTGAAACTGACACGATAATTGAACCTAAAACCTCAATCTTTACATCCACCCCCCCTTAAGAAAATTTCATCTTCGAAATTACCGTAACTGAAGTAGAGCCAACGAAAAAGATATTACAAGCTCATAATCGAACTTACTGGAAAAGGTAGGGAAAATGCTCTTGCATCTCATCTTCTCGTTCCCAAGTCGCCTCGCCTCCGGAGCGATGCTGCCAAATCACCTTTACTAGAGAAACAACCTTTTTCCGAAGGACCTGCTCCCTACGATCTGCAACACGCACTGGGTACTCTAGAAATGACAAGTTCTCCGAGACCTCCAACTCTGAAAAGTCCAAAATATGAGACAGATTGTGAACATACATCCTCGGCATTGAAACATGGAACACATCGTGGACTCCTGCAAGACTGGGTGGCAAGGCTAGATGATACGCCACTTTCCCAACTCAAGCAAGAATGAGAAAGGACCCAATAAACCGTAGACTCAGCTTGCCTCGCTTTCCGAATCTCATCACACCCTTGGAGGGTTAGACTCGGAGAAACACATGGTCCCGAACCACGAACTCAAGTGATCTCCTGCAAACATCAGCATAACTCTTCTGCCCGCACTGAGCTACAGTCAAGCTCTGCTGCACCACTCTGGCAACCTCTGTGCATTGCCGTACTATCTCTAGCCCTGCCATCTATCTCTCACCGATCTTAGACCAATTCAAAGGTAATCGACACGGCCGCCTGTACAATGCCTCATACGGCACCATACCGATACTAGAATGATAATTATTGTTGTATGCAAACTCCACAGTAGACAAGTGTTGCTCCCAAGAACCTTCCCATTCTAGGCAACAAACCCCTCAACATATCCTCCAGCGTCTGAATAGTCCTCTCCAACTGTCCATCAGTCTCGGGATGGTAAGCTGAGCTGAAAGCCAACTAGGTACTCAAAGCCTTCTGAAAACTCCTCCAAAATCTAGAAGTAAACCTCGGATCCCGATCTGACACAATGGACAAAGGTACCCCATGCAGAGATACGATCCAATCTATAAGCAGTCTAACCAGCTTGCCGACTGACCACTCCTTCCTAATAGCTAGAAAGTGAACTACCTTGGTCAATCGATCAACAATTACCCAGATCACGTCTCTCCTGCTGGGTGACATGGGCAATCCCATCACGAAATCCATAGTCACATGCTCCCATTTCCATTCTGGAATCGGCAAAGGCTGCAACAAACCTCTTGGCCTCAGATGTTCTGCCTTTACTTGCTCACAGATCAAGCACCTCGCCACGTACTCAGTTACATCATTCTTCATTCCTGGGCACCAAAAGTGCTTCCTTAGATAATGGTACATCTTGCTTGTTCTAGGGTGCACGGCATATCTAGAATGATGTACCTCATCTAGAACACTCTTGCGCACCTCCTCCTCTGCCGGAACATAAAGTCTACCTCAAAACTTGACTATACCATCATCCCATAACTCCACCTCTGATATCTGAAGACTATGTGGCAACTCCGTATCTGCCTCTGAGCCTCAATCACTAAATGGTGCACTGCTGGTCTCACAGTCAAACTGACCAACACGGCTTTACCAACCACTCGGGGAACCCTGAAGGAAGATTCCACAACCTGCTCATACAACTTCCACTCCTAAACTTCCAACTCAAGGCGTCTACCACAACGTTAGCTTGGCCTAGATGATAAGAAAGGTCAATATCATAATCCTTGATGAACTCCATCCATATACACTGCCTCAAGTTCAAATCCTTCCGAGTGAACACATACTTTAGGCTCTTATGATCAATGAAGACCTGAAACTTCTCCCCATACAGATTGTGCCACCAAATCTTCAGTGCAAGTACAACGACCGCCAACTCCAAATCGTGAGTGGGGTAGTTCTTCTCATGTCACTTTAGCTGCTTGGAAGCATCGGCTACAACCCTTCCATGTTGCATCAGGACCTCACCTAGACCCCGACGAGATGCATCAGAATAAACCACAAATCCACCTGAACCAGATGCAAACATCAGAACTGGTGCCGAAGTGAGACGAGTCTTCAACTCAGCAAAAATCCGCACACACTCCTCCGTCCACACAAAACGAACTCCCTTACGAGTCAACCTCGACAAGGGTCCTACTATGGAAGAAAAATCATGGACAAACTGCCGATAATACCCTATCAACCCCAAGAAGCTCCTAATCTCTGACACAGTCATCGGTCTTCCCCAATCCATCACTATCTCAGCCTTGGCTGGATCCACTGAAATGCCATCACCAGAAATGACATGCCCCAGAAAGTGCACCTGATCTAACCAGAACTCACACTTGCCAAACTTGGCATATAGTTGGTCCTCTCTCAGGACCTACAGCACCACCTGAAGATGCGTGGCATGCCCTTCCTCAAAAAAAGAATACACCAAAATATCATCCAAAAATACTACCACAAATTGATCCAAAGAGGCCCTAAAAACTCGGTTCATCAAATCCATGAAAGCTACTGGAGCGTTGGTCAAGCCGAAAGGCATAACCATAAACTCATAATGTCCGTACTAAGTCCTAAAAGCCAACTTACTCACATCTGACTCCTCTATCGTCAATTGGTAATACCCTGACCTCAAGTCAATCTTTGAGAACACCTTGGCAGACTGCAACTGATGCATCAAATCATCAATCTTCGGAAGTAGGTACTTGTTCTTTACTGTTACATAGTTCAACTGTATATAATCAATACACAGCCTCAAAGAAGCATCCTTCCTCCTAACGAACATAACGGGAGCACCCCATGGAGAAGTGCTAGGATGGATAAAACCCTTATCCAGCAAATCCTGCAACTGCGCCTTCAACTCAGCGAGTTCAACTGGAACCATCCGATACGGGGCCTTAGACAAGGGCGCCATACCTGGTGCAAGCTCAATAGTGAACTCAACCTCCTGTTGAGCAGGAAGGCCTAGCAACTCCTCAGCAAACACATCAGGAAAATCACAGACTACTGGCACCCCCAAAGGACTAGAAATACTATCATCACGAGCCACAACTACTGAGGTAAGGAAAGCCTCACAGCCATCAACAAGCAACCTCTGAGACTTAAAAGTAGAAATGAGAATACCACGAGAAAAGAGCCTAATACCTTAGAAGTAGAAGGCCATAACACTCGGAATGGAGAAGCGCACCCTCTTCCTGTGGCAGTCAACCTCGGCATAATAGGCCTCCAACCAGTCCATATCCAAAATGACATCAAACTCTCGAATGTTAAGCACAACCAATTGGGCAAGTAGCTGATGACCCTCAATGACTAAGGGAACCTCGCTCAAGTGGTTCTAAGTCAACAGGAAATATCCGGAAGGAATCTCAACTATCAACCCACTAACAATCTCATCAACGGGTGTAAAAAGAACATCCACGAACTGCTTGAAAATAAAAGAATGTGGAGCACCCGAATCAATCAACACATGAGCAATGTTCCCAAGGACAGAAAGTGTACATTCCACCAAGCTAGACGCATGAGCCTCCTTCCTGGTGATAGTGAGAACTCTCCCCTAGGTCCTTTGCTTCTTCTGGTCTCCAGGTCCCTGCCCCTGACCATGCCTCTGCGGACAACTCCTTGCCAAATGGCCTTGCTGGCCACAAGCATAAAATCTCCCTGAAAATGCAGGACACTAAGTCCCACCTGAGTATTGCCACAATGTCAACAAGTCGCCGGAACCTTCTAGGTTGCCTCCTGCTATGTGCTAGACGCCCACTGACTCTACTGCGTCTGCCTAGGTCTGCTACTACCACTGCTGCCTCGAAAGAACCTCATGCATGAATCTAGAGCCGAACGAAGATGATCCCGAACCAGATGAGGGAGCCACTGCTACTGCGGTCTTCCCCTTGCCGTATGCCGGTCCCTGAGTTGCCAATCCCTAGTCCCAAGACATCTAGTCATCATCTCCATCATCGCTTCCACAAAGCATTCCATATTCTGTCTACCGGCCTTAGACCCGCTAGAAACATCTCCCTGATCACAAATAACGGGCACTCTCTTTCTAGGAGCCATCTAATCGCCTACAATCACAAGAATCAGAAACCTCTAATGAGAGCCCAAAACCTAAACTACTGACGTGCCTGTATGGGATAATGTACTTATTTGCTGAAATACGATATTTAACCTAATTATTCATCCATTTGCTAGACCGAATGCTTTGATACCAACTGTAACGACCCGCCACCCTATAATCAGGGATCCGATTACTAAATGGGTACCGAATCATTAAAATTAGGAGTCAAACCATGATCTCAAATAAGTCTGAAAAATAAATGATAAACTAAGCTAAACATTCCACACATCATCGAATTGTAAAGAAGGTGGAGGAATTAAAAATTATTACAATCCGACTTGACTTAGCAAATAATTATATAATCCAACTGAAAAGAAATAATTATGCATATAGGCCTGAAAATGAAAATACAACTACGTCGGAGAATACCCCGGAACGGTGGCTGTTGGCGCGTGACCCAAGACAAAACCCCACAACCATTATGCCTACCGAGAACCCTCATCTGAAACCGCAGGGAGTGAATCACACCATAATGGACTCTTTAGGGATCCCTCGATCCCCACCTCCCACACACACACACACAATCGCAACACAATAAGGATACATACATAAAGGCAAGATATGTGCAAGTAAAGCTATAATTAAATCACACGTCCACCCAAAAGGAACACATAAGAAACTGTTAAGCCAATCCGAAAAACACCGACCCGCTGGGACGGAGTACAACCCCTTGGATAGCGCGCTGGCTACTCTGGCCTGTCTAGCTCTAGGTGGTTCTGCCTCCTCCCAGCCACGAGTGACACTTCGAAGTGTACCACTCCCACAACGGTACTAGCTATTACCCCGGGGTACACCAGGTGAGCCTCTCCTCCTAAGCCTCACCTTGTCACTCCCACACTGACACTGCGTCACTCCCACACCGACACAGGGTGTAAAGCGCTAACAACTGTCACTCTAGGTCCACGATCACATAAACACAATACAATGCGATACCGATCATATGGAAATCTCTGCCCCCAATGTATGATTTCATGCATGTATTTAACAGGATTGTCTAACAATATACAAGAATTTAATTAACGTAATGTAAAATAATCACACATGTTAAATGCAGGAATTATGGGGCTCTGTCTTGAAACACGTCGCCCATGGCCGACATCATTCAATGGTCTTATAACTGGTTTCCCTCACTCTCAAGCACTGAGACCCGGGGATACTGGCCTGAATCACGTCGCCCATGGCCGATGTCATTCAACTCCCTATCCCATCCTGGCCTCGGGAACTGAGAACACATGGGCCGTAAATTACGTCGACTCAGGTCGACGCCTATCTCAAATCGCATTGGCCTGAGTGGACGCCATTTGTGCCCGAAATCGAGCTCACCTCCGGTCTGCACCGAGCCACAACATGGGGTCCCTTCTCCCCCAAAACGCACGAAAACACAAAATGGAGAAAGGGGGAAATCTATGAACACAATAACATGCTACTCCAATTTTTGAAAACATCTATTTTAAACCAAATCCCCCTAGAACATGCTCATTCTACGTCCAAAATTTCCCCACATATCCCTAGCATGCTCCAAAGCGGGAAATCATGGTTTAAAACAATCGAACTGTATGTAAGGACCGTCACCCTACCGGTTACTTGAACTCCTCCTAACTCCTCGCCACCGATCCGCTACACCGCAAATCGCCGCCGGTACCACCATGGACGCCGTCACCCCACCGAGATGTCGGCCGTCATCCGAAGAGTGAAGTGCCATGGAAGAGATGGTGGTGGTAGTGGTGAGAGGTGAGGTGGTGTTAGAGTGGTGGAAGAGGAAGAAGGGGAAGAGGAAAGGGAGGGGGAACGGAGGGAGGCAGAGAGAGGGAAGAGAGAGAGTAAGAAGGAGGGAATGAGAGAAAGGAGGGATGGCTCGGGGCATCAACCCCGACCGAGTTGAATCGCGTTGTCTCTAGATGACGCGGTTTAGGCGACAGGACAGGGGTCGTACAATGGCAGTTGTCTGAATCGCGTCGACTATGCAAGACGCCATTCAAACGACAAGACCGAGGCCGTACACATGCGCCCTAACTCCCGCCCACATAGCACACATGCAATGGCTTCTAAATTGCGTCCCCCAAAGACGACACCTTTCAAACGAGCCGATTAAAAGGTCATACACCATGCCCACAAGGGGTCTAACACTGAAACCAACCCGATAACTAAACCTGAAACCTCAATCCTTACAAGATACTTCTTCTTCATATCTTCTTCCGCCTCCCAAGTAGCTTCCTCTGTAGAACAATGTCACCATTGAACTTTGACCAAAGGAATAACCTTGGTTCTCAGCACTTACTCCTAATGGTCTAGAATACAAATTTGTCATTCCTCATATGCAAGTCTGATTGCACCTCCAACGGCTCATAATCGATAACATGAGATGTATCTGAGATATACGTCCTCAACATAGACACATGGAACACTAGATGTACATTGCACAATGCAGGTGGTAATGCGAACTTGTGTGCCACTTCGCCAACTTGCTGTAAAATCTCAGAAGGCTTGATGAATCTTTGACTCAACTTGCCCTTCTTGCCGAACCACATCACACCTTTAGTAGGTGACACCTTAAGGAACAATGATCACCCACTTCAAAAATTAGCACTCGCCTTTATTGTCAGCATAACTCTTTTTTCAATTCTGAGCAGTAAGTAGCCTCTTTTTGATGATATCTATCTTCTCAAAACTATAAAGATCAGGTGGGGCATGAAGAATGCAGTGGGAATTAAGCATTAAAATTTTATATCCCACCGTCACTGATCCGTTTCAAAAAATAAATCACAAAATCGCGATTTAGTAATCACCATGCCTGAATTCGAATCCGCGTTCGTCTTGTTCCGAATGAGCGATATCACCAGCCGTGTAGACACCTCGCCTCTAGCAGTATCCACGCGGTCCTCCTATTGCGGGATCGTCCGCATCTCCTCGCTCAAATCGTCAACCACGCCATTCTTCTGAATACGCAACGTCCATCGCGACATGCAAATGATGAAATCCCTACGAGCGGGAATCATAAACGGAGAAGACGGAGCCGGACGGCCTCCTTAGGGGGGCGCCCAGAGCACACAGAGAGAGAGAGAGAGAGAGAGAGAGGGGCGACTAGGGCTGCTCTGGAGTTTGTCTTTGTTATCTTTTACATTACATCCAGTGATTTTTTACAAAACTCCTAGTTAATATAAAACCCACTTAAATTTCCCAAACAGCGAACCTTTTTGTGTGTGACCCTCTAGGCTCAAACACTAGTCCAATTTTTTACCTAATAAGCCTAATAACTCCTTATTGACTTATTGTAATTAATTAATATCTGATATTCAATTAATTACTAAATTGAATTATCGTCTCACGATAATCGTCCCAGTCTCTAATCATATTAGGTGCCAAGCAACATCACATGATCCCGGAAGACGATAGGGTTCTTAAACCTACTCTTGGAACTTGTCCGTCTATAATTACCACATAGATTTAATCCTTCATCCATACAAGACTCCTAAGTTGACCTAGGTTATGGTTAATTGTCAAACCCTAATTGGTTAACCCACTCGGTGTGAATGCGTGCTTATTCAATATCAGAAAATTCCTTTCCTAATATTGAGTCCGCCCTGGCCAGGGACTTCCACGCATTAACCTCGAGCATTCTCTCTCTAATTACTGAGAGCAAATGATTCCTTATTTACACATAATCACCTTTGAAGGTCTTCCACTGAACCCAATCATATGATTGACTAGAATCCCGTGGATAGGGATCCATAAGCCATGGTCAAAGTCCAGAAGTCCACTGCTAAGGAGTCTTTGGTGTCTCCGAAGACCATCCATGCTACTGTGATGATGGATCAAGCAGGTTGACAATCAAGTAACTTACCGTACAACGATCCAGGTTGGATCAGTTCTATAAACTCATTCCTTAATAAGCACCTACATGTTCAACATAGTGTCTCCAAACATGTGACTACGAGACCAATCACCCGCATCATATGAGCTGGAGCGACCTGTACTAGTCTAACCGGATGTCTGATGTCTTTCTCGGATATCCACTAAGTAGGAACAATTAAGAATGCATGTTTACAGATCATCAGTCTCATTATAATGATCTCATCACAATCTGACAATCATTACATACATTCATGGAGTTCACTATGATACAATTAATATAAAGGAGATGATTTTCACATAATGAATATTTATTGCCATTAATAAATGAATGAGAATAAGACTAACTGGCTTGTAGGCCATACACTGACTAACAATCTCCCACTTGGAGTAAAGCCAATCAACCTTGTGTTGTATCCCCATATATTGTAGGTGACGCGCAAAGACAATCTGAGATAAGGGTTTCGTCAATGGGTCTGCTATGTTGTCGGCTAATAGAACCCTTTCCACCGATACATCTCCTCTAGCGATTATCTCTCTGATCAAGTGAAAATGACTCAAAATGTGCTTCGACTTCTGATGAGACTGTGGTCCTTTCACCTGTGCAATATTGTTGCACATCATTGGTATAGGATCAGAGATGGTAGGAACTATGCCAAGGTCGGTGATGAACTTCTTCATCCATATTGCCTCCTTGGTCGCTTCTACTGTAGCAATGCATTCTATTTCAGTCGTCGAATCAGTAGTTGTTTCTTACTTGAAAATTTTCCAGCTCACTACACCTCCGTTCAAAGTGAATATGAATATGGAGGTAGACTTGCTATCATCCGGATTAGACGGAAAACTCGATTCAGTGTATCTTCGCAGTTTCAAGTCAACTCCTCTATAGACTAAAAATAAATCCTTAGTCTTTCTCAAGTACTTAAGGATACATTTCATAGCCTTCTAGTGTTCTTCACCTGAATTTGCCTGATATCTGCTCATAACACTTAGAGAATTGCCTACATCACATCTAGTACATAGCATGGCATATATGATGAAACCTATGATAGAGGCATATGGTACTTTGTCCATCAATGACCTCTCTTCAGGAGACTTAGGTCTTGTTCCTTAGAGAGATAAATTCAATGTCTCATCGGTATGAGACCTCTTTTGGAATTCTCTATAGTAAACCTTTTGATAATGGTGTCTATGTACAGGGATTGGGTCAACCCAAGCATCCCCAAAATGTAGATGCTTCTCCCAAGTCTTTCATGGAGAAATTTTTAGACAGTCATACTTTAATTGAAGATAATATCTCTACATCATTCCTAATGAGTAGGATGTCGTCAACATAAAGTACAAGAAAAGTAACTGCACTCTCACTGGTCTTCTTGTACATACACAGCTTATCTTCATTCTTAATTAAGTCATAAGATTTGATAGCCATTTCAAATCTTATATTCTAGAACCTTGACGCTTGCTTCAATCTATAAATAGATCTTTGAAGCTTGTACACCTTGTCTAGATTCTCCTTAGATGTGAAACCCTCTGGTTGTATTATAGACATCTCTTCCTCAAGGTTTCTATTGAGGAAGGTAGTCTTTACATCCATTTTTCAGATCTCATAATTAAAGTATGCTACAATGACAAGAAGAATATTAATTGATTTTATTATGGCAACTGTGTTGGGATCGTTGTGTCGGGATCCGACCAAAAAACGCAGTGGAATAAAATATTCGGGATCGGATCCATCCCATTTCGATCAACAAAATAAAATCGGAGTAAATCGGATTTACCTTGCGCGGATTAGAATCCAAATTCTTTTTCCGATTCCGTCAAAGCGATGTAGCAAGCCGCGCAGTTGCCCGGCCTCTAGCAGTATCCACGCGGTTCTCCTCGCGATGGATTGTCCTCGCCTCCTTGCTCGATGCGGCGTACGTGGATCCCGTCTGGCTGCGCGTAATCCGCCGTGACATACGGATTCGGAATCTCCCGTCGGATGGAAGGCGGAGCAATCGGGAGTCGAAGAGGAGCCTCCAGATGGCCGCCTCGTGTCGCATGCCCAATAGAGAGGAGAGAGAGAAAAAGAACGACGGCTAGGTCAGCATTGCTGACCCCTGATGTAAGGACTGAAGTTTCGGGTTCCGTATTCGGGTCGGGTTCGGGCCGGATCCCCTGGTTTTGACCCTGTGGGGTCTTGAGATTTCTGGCTGAATGGCGTCAGCACTTGTCGACGCCTTTCAAAAGGCGTCAAGGTGTGTGGACGCCATTTAGGTTTGCAGGTTGTTGTGCCACGTGTGCGCCACGTGGGCGGTTTTCGGGCCGCGAGAGTACGGCCCCTGTCATTTCTTCTGAACGGCGTCCAGCTTGGTCGACGCGATTCAGACTGCGACATCTGCGATGTCAGGGTACGGCGCCAGAGCGTTGTCAGTACGGCCGGTCACATCGTCTGAACGGTGTCCACAGTGAGCGACGCGTTTCAGAGCGCTGTCAGTACGGCCGTCCTGTCAGACTGATAGGCGTCTGCCTTGATCGACGCGTTTCAGCTGGTTTCGGATTAACCCCGCGAGCCTCCCCTTCTTTCCCTCATTCTCACCTTCACTCTCTCTCTCCTCGCCCTCTCCGCCCTCTCCGACGCTCTTCTTCCCCTTCCCTTCCTCTTCTTCCTCTTCCACCACTCCAACACCACCTTACCTCTCACCTCTACCTCCACCACTTCCTTCGCGGTGTTCCACTCTCCGGACGGCGGCCGACGTCCCGGCGGAGTGGCGGCGTCCTCGAGGGTACCGGCGGCGGTGTGCGGTGCGGCGGGACGGCGGCACGGAGCTTGGCGGAGTTCAAGAACCGGTAGGGGGACGAACCTTGCATGGACTGTGAATGTGTGCTCGTGTTTTCCTTGGCATGGCATGTTATGATTTGGGTTAGAATGAGCATGTTTAGAGGGTGTTCTTGTGGGTATGGCCGTGCTCGTGAACGTGGTTTTGTAGCATGCTTGTGGTGGTTGACTTCCTCTTCCTTCCCCCTTCTGTTTTGGGGCTTTTTCGGGGCGTTTGGGGTTAAGGGTGAGACCCTCAGGTCGAACCAGGAAACCTGGTTTCTGGCGCTGAATGGCGTCGTGCCTGGTCGACGCCTTTCCGAAAGACGTCGGGTCAGTACGACGCGTTTTAGGGCAGAAACCTCCCTGTTCGAGGTTTCCTGAGTTAGGGGTTCTGGCGCTAAATGACGTCATGTATGGACGACGCCTTTCAGAAGGACGTCGGGACATCATGACGCCATTTAGGCAGGAAATGCCCCCGTTTAAGGGTTCTGCAATCTGGATTTCTGGGTTGAATGGCCTCTGGCGACCCTTACGCGTTTTAAACGGCGGCTTCACAGGTGGACGCGTTTTAAGGGATAATATGGCTTTTAACTGAACCCGTCTAAGGGACTTGAATGGCGTCGACCTCGGTCGACGCGATTCAAGACAGAACTGTCTTAACCCTGGTTTTTAAACATATATTTCACTGTTGGCGGTTCTAAGGCTTGTTTTACGTTGTACACTGAGACTGAGGACTTCTGTGTGTGTGGAATGGCATCATGTTATGTGTGTGTGTGTGCTTGTACGAATATGGATTCGATATGACTGTGGTTTATGTTTGTCACCATGGACCGATGGGGACAGGGTCATGGTGTCTGTGAGGCATTGTGCCGTACCGGTGGGAGAAGGGGTACATGTTGTGGTTTACCTTTAGCTGAGGGAAGCAGAACCACCTTGAGCCCGTCGGGCCGGAGTAGCTGGTGCGCTATCCGAGGGGTTGCTGCTTGGCCTCAGCGGGTCGGGGTTTCCCTGTTTGTCGTGACAGCTTCCGGCGCGTTTCTTGCTGTGGAGCTGGTACTGGTGGGAGTTGGTTTACCCTTTAGCCACTGGGCCTGATGTGACCTTTGATCAAGGTTATGAGTGGTACCCTTAGCCCTTTGGCCTGACGCAGCCCGGGAGAGTTGGGTTTGTGGGTAGTTCCTGTAGCTTCGGCTTGACGGGGGTTCGCCGGTCCCCAGGGCCCTCCTGGAAGCGCTGAGGCCTAGCGTGGAGGCAATCCGGTGGTAGGACAGTAGTCTAGACTGCTTGTGTGCACACGTAGCTGGTAGTGGCGGTACACTGAGTCCAGCTAGTCCTAGTTTGGCTCACTGCCTCACCCTACAGTGCCCCGGAACACTGTAGGGGTGGACAGGCGTGAGCAGTGGTGGTAGTGTTGGGAGGCGACGTTTGACTTCGGTCGTCAGTGTGGTTCAGTCGCTTCGTGGACTTTGACTGTGAGACGTGACTCTGTGTTGGGTCCTTCGGGTTACTTGCTACTGTTCTTGTTACACTGCTTATCGTACGGTTCCTATCAGGTTGAGTGCTATGATTATTGCTTTACTTAATTGCCATATATTCCTGTTGTTGCACTTGTGGGTGTGTGAGTGGGAGGCAGGGGATCGGATGATCCCTAGTGAGCCCAATTCTGGTGTGGCTCACTCCCTGCGGTTTCAGGTGTGGACTTCGAGGCGAGCGGAAGCGTGGTGTCTTCTTGGTGTGCTGACCAGCAGCTGTCTTAGTGCCGGGGTATGCCCCGATGTTGTTGTACTTTCCTTCTGCCTGTACTTATTTAATTGTTGGACATGTAATTATTGTTGGACTGTATACGGACATTATTATTTTCCCTTCTGCGCACTCGTTTACCTTTGTAGTCCGTGCGATTGTTATATTTAGCCTTGTTTAGCACTTACTCCTCCAGATGTGTTGTGTGAGATCCGGGTGTGAACCCGCAGTTAATGGGCCGACATCTATTTAGTGACCGGGTCTCCGGTCATAGGATGGCGGGTCGTTACACCTGACGTAGTATCCGTTCTTTTATAATAAGTCTATTTGCGATTTTTTGTAAAAATCCAGACTTGTCCGAAATCCTGTCGGATTATCCATCGACTTGAAAACTTTTTGCGTGTGACCCTCTAGGTCCAAATACCAGTCCAATTAATAATCCATTAATCCCAGTAACTCTTTATGGACCCACTGAATTAATTAATATCCTTATATTTAATTAATTAGCCGAATTTAATGTCCCACAATAAATTCGGATGGGCTTCCGATCACGTTGGATGCCAAGCAACATCACGTGACCCTAGATGGCACTAGAGTTATCGCAACCCTCTATTGGAACCTTCCCGTCAACGGTTACCGCGCAGATATAATCCTTCATCCATACAATGTTCCCAAATCGACCTAGGGTATAGTTTACTGTTCAACCCTAGCCGGTCGATTCACTTGAATCAGATGCCGCTAATCTATATCCGATAATTGTTTATCTGATACATAGTCTGCCTTGGCCAGAGACTTAAGCGCATCATTCCTAGAACATTATCTCTCAAACTACTGAGAGCGGATGATCCCGTATTGAACACACAATTACCTTCGAGGGCATTTCCCTGAACTCGATCACTTGACTTATTAATAACCCATGGTTAGGGATTCGTTAGTCAAGGTCAAAGTTCAGAAACCTACCAACAAGATATCTTTGGCATCTCAGGTCCAAGGATCATCTACGCAACCGTGACAAAAGAATCGAGCTGGTTAACAGTGAGGTGTTTAATCCAGCGATTCATAGTCGGATCAGTTCAGTGAACTCATTCGCCAAAGAGCACCCACAGGTCCAACATAGTGTCTCCACACAAGTGACTTATAGAATCAGTCACCCTCATCATATGAGCTGAAGTAACCTATATTAGTCTATCCGGATGTTTGATATCCTTCTCAAGCATCCTATGACTAGGAAAAATTAAGAACATATGTTTATAAACCTTCGGTCCCGTAATTATAATCTCATCATAATCCGAAGATTATTGCACATGTTCATAGGCTTCATCGTGATACGATAAACAAGGATCGAATTAATTACACACAATAAATTAATGTCATTTATTAATAAACTGAATCAATACATAGTATCGGATTGGCTTTGAGACCATCTAATACTAACAATATCCCACTTGGACTAAAGCCAATCACTTTTATACAGAATACCCATATTCTCTAAGTGACGCTCAAAGACATTTTGAGACAAAGGCTTTGTCAGTGGATCTACTATGTTGTCAGCTGAAGGAACTCTTTCCACCATGACATCTCCTCAAGCTATAATCTCCCTGATCAGATGAAAGCACCGCAGAATGTGCTTCGACTTCTAATGAGACCTCGGCTCTTTTGTTTGAGTAATCGCCCTATTGTTGTCACACAGCAGTGGGATGGGACCAGATATGCTTTAGACCAAGATCGCCGATGAATTTCTTCATCCATACAGCTTCCTTGGCAGCTTCAACAGCAGCAATATACTCGGCTTCTGTTGTTGAATCAGTAGTGGTTTCCTGCTTGGAACTTTTTCAGGTCACTGCTCCCCCGTTGAGTGTGAAAACAAAACTTGATGTTGACTTGCTGTCATCAGGATTAGACTGAAAACTTGAGTCAGTGTATCCTTGCAGCTTCAAGTCTCCTCCTCTATAGACTAGAAATAGATCCTTAGTTCTTCTCAAGTACTTAAGGATGCATTTCACAGCCTTCCAGTGTTCATCACTTGGATCTGCCTGATGTCTGCTCGTAACACTTAGAGCATATGCTACATCAGGTCTAGTACATAGCATGGCATATATGATGGAGCCTATGGCAGAAGCATAGGGGACCTTATCCATCACAACTCTCTCTTCAAGTGTCTTGGGAGACTGACCTTTAGAAAGTGTAATTCCATGTCTCATCAGTATGAGACCTCTCTTGGCATTTTCCATGCCAAACCTTTTGATAATGGTTTCTATGTACATGGATTAGGTTAAAGCAAGTATCTTCTTTGATCTATCTCTATAGATCCGTATTTCCAATACGTAAGATGCTTCTCCCAAATCTTTCATGGAGAAGTTCTTTGACAGCCATATCTTTATCGATGACATCATTCCTACATCATTCCTAATGAGTAGGATGTCGTCAACGTAAAGAACCAGGAATGTGATTGCGTTTCCACTGTTTTTTTCTTGTACACACAGGGCTCATCTTCATTCTTAATGAAGCCATAAGATTTGATCGCTTCATCAAATCTTATGTTCCAGCTTCAGGAAGCTTGCTTCAGTCCATAAATGGACATTGCAAGTTGCATACCATGTCTGGAGATTCTTTGAATGTGAATCCTTCTGGTTGTATCATATACACCTCCTCCTCAAGGTTTCCATTGAGGAAGGCAGTCTTCACATCCATCTGCCATATTTCATAATCATGGTAGGCAGCAATAGCAAGAAGAATTTTGATAGACTTAATCATGGGAACGGGTGAAAAGGTTTCGTCATAGTCAACACCTTGTCTTTGACGATAGCCTTTCGCCACTAATCTTATTTTATAAGTCTCAATATGTCCATCTGCACCGATCTTTCTTTTAAAGATCCATTTGCAGTCGATAAGTACTATACCATCGGGTAAATTTTCCAAGTTCCAAACTTGGTTGATATACATGGACTGTATTTAAAAATTCATGACTTCCCGCCATTTCCCGGCCTCTGGACTTTCAATGGCCTCCTAATAAGTCTTAGGATCATCATCCTCATTATAGAGTATCCTTGAACCATCCAAATTAATATGTCCTACATATCTTTTTAGTGGTTTAGGTACTCTTTCAGACCTACGAGGTTCCTGTGTATCATTTTGAACAGGTTCAGAAACCGATAGTTCATCTGATGAACCATTACCAGTTTGTGGGTCTGAAATTTCTTCTAGAGTTACTTTACTCCCACTGTCCTTCTGGAGAATGTAATCTTCTTCCAAAAAGACAGCTCTCCTGGCTACAAACACTTTTTGTTTGCCAGGATGATAAAAGTAATATCCATAAGTTTCCTTTGGATATCCCACAAATCTGCATTTGTCAGTTCTGGACTCCAGCTTATCTGCGTTATGTCTTTTAACATGACCAGGACATCCTCAAACTTTAACATGTTTAAGGTCTAGTTTCTTCCATTCTATATCTCATATGGAGTGGTTTCAACAGATTTGCTGGGTACCTTATTCAGGATATACATAGCCGAGCTAAGTGCATATCCCCATAAGGACACTGGTAATTTGGACATACTCAACATGCATCGCACCATTTCCATTAATGTGCGATTTCTCCTTTCTGCTACATCATTCATCTGAGGTGTATAAGGAGATGTAAGTTGAGAAAGGATACCATTATCCTTTAAGTATTTAATGAACTCTGTACTTAAGTATTCACCACCCCGATCGGATTGGATGGTTTGTATACTCTTTCCAATTTGTTTCTCTACTTCATTCTTAAATTCTCTAAATTTCTTAAAGGCTTCAGATTTATACTTCATTAAGTATATGTATCCAAACCTTGAGTGATCATCAGTGAATGTAATGAAGCACGAGAAACCATCAATGGCTTAGGTAGACATAGGACCACATACATCTAAATGTATAAGTTCTAATATGTCTTTGGCTCGTTCTTCAGTTCCACTAAATGGAGACTTAGCCATTTTACCCATTAAACATGACTCACAGGTTGCATATGATTCATAATCAAAGGATCTAAATATCCATCTTTATGCATCCTTTGGAGTCTGTTTTCACCAATGTGTCCAAGCCTACAATGCCATAAGTAGGCTTTATTCATTTCATACTTACTTCTTTAAATTGAAGAATCGATGTATAAATTTTCATAAGACACATTTAATAGACACAAACCATTAGATAAAATAGCAGAAGCTATTAATTTATTTCCGAAATAAATTGAACAACTATTGTTCCCAAAGTTTAAATTGTATCTAATTCTATCTAAATATGAAATAGAAATAATATTTCTTATTATGCTAGGTACATAATAACAATCATCCAATGAAAAAGTGTCTCCGGATGGTAGCTTGAGCTTCACTGTCCCCACAGCGATCGCCGCCAACTCTTGCGCCGTTACCTAACCTCAGCTCCACCTCGCCGGTCCTCAACTTACGTCTTCTTGTCAGTGCCTGCACAGAATTGCAGATATGAGATACACATCCAGTATCTAATACCCATGATGTACAATCTCTTATTGACAAGTTTACATCTATCATATAGATACCTGAAGCGTCCTGCTGCTTCACAGTTCCTTGAGCCTTGTCCTTAAGGTATTCTTTGTAATTCCTCTTCCAGTGGCCCTTTTGGTGACAGTAGAAGCAATCACCTTTCTCAACACTCTTACCTTTGTCTTTCTTGATAACCTTTTGCTTTCTATGAACCTTGTTCTTACCTTTCCGAAAGGCTTGGACTGCAAGTCTCTTTCTGTTGGTCTTACCAACCATGAGGATTTAGGATTTATCCTTCACAAGGTTCCCCTCTGCAGTCTTCAACATGTTCAGTAGCTCAGCTAAGGTGGTCTGAATCTTGTTCATGTTAAAGTTAACAATGAACTGAGCATAAGATTGTGGAAGGGAAGATAACACGAGGTCAGTATGCATCTCCTTGGGAAGTGTAATCCCAAGAGCATCCAGCCTCTCCACCCATTCTATCATCTTCAGTACATGAGTCTGTACTGAAGTTCCCTCTGCCATCTAAGCCTTAAACAGATTCTTAGATATCTCATATTGTTCGATTCTGCTCTGCTCACCAAACAGCTCCTTCAAATGGAGCATGATGGATCTAGCATCCATCTCCTCATGTTGCCTCTGCAACTCATTACTCATAGAGGCTAACATGTAGCATTGGGTCAAGGTGGAGTCTTCCTTCCACTTTTCATATGCAATCATTTCCTCCTCTGGGGCATCTAATGCTGGTTCAAAAGGAGGTTTATTATCCAAGACGTAGGCAATCTGCTCAGACCTGAGGACGATCTTCAGGTTCCTCAGCCAGTCTAAGTAGTTGGTGCCTGTCAAACGGTTAGCATCAAGTATGCCACGCAACGGGTTGTGGTGCGACATTTTAGTCTACAAGAGATAAACAAATTAAAATTAGCAGACTATCAGTTTATTTAAAACAAGATATGGACTTTGTTTATCTAGTTTTATTCCTACTAATTTTCATCGGACTGTATAACCTTCAAATATACAGAACGGGAGACGCCGACTGTCTCCTAGTGGGGATCAGAATCTCCAAGCATCACAACATGACCTCGGGTAAACACATAGTATCATACTGTTATCTCAGAGCAATCATCTCATGATAATTGCAACTCCTTGCAATATCCGATCATACTTCGGCTCCCAGGTTTAATGGTCCCGGATAAACACAATAGACCATTATTCCCAGTCTAAGCTTTACCTCCAATACGTGACAGAGTAGAGTAGAAATATAGTTCCCGGGTAAACACGTGGATAACTATATCATTCCTCTACTCTTATCAATAGGCATCTAATGCCATGATCAACAGTCCTCTCAACAGACAATGGCAAACCTCGGGTAAACACATAGTATCTGCCACTGCTGTATTAAGTTCTATTAATCATATTGATGGAGAGCCATGCGGTGCATTCTCAATGACTCGCGTTACGGCTTAGAATATGAAACGAAAGTTTTATTTTAATTAGTTTGGTCTCATCCTAGGCGATAGTATTAGATATATCGAATATATATATTTATACTAATAACCTAGCTAATTTGATTCACAATCAAAATAAAAACACATGCATCACATACATGTCATTAGTGTAGTCATGAACAGCACTGCGGTTTGACTTGAGCCAGACAGTCAAACACGCACACACACACAATATAACAGTTTATATCATGAGTATGCAAACTCATAGAATTAATGAACTCCTTCATCTTCATCTAGTTGCAGTTGTGGATCATCCTCGCTCCGTGCGCAACCGCCTCGATCAAATTACATCATAAATTCATATTACATGATCATTTAAAAGATGAAGCCTTATGGCGAATACAACAAGGAGGGAGGTTTAAACACAATAGAATATGAGAGGGAGAGGTTCGCAGACCTCTATTTATTAACAAATAACAAACCACACAATCACATTCCACATCCACAACTAATGCTTGTCTATGACCACTATGTGTTTTATTTAAACAAACCACATATGAAATAGCACATCAAATGGCTAATTAAAATTTTTGAAAATAACTAATTTTAGGTTTCATAAAACCAGGAACCAAACAAAATTTAGAGCATTTAGAATTTTCGAAAATATTTTTCATTAAGTCTAAGCATGCTAATTTAAATCATTATTTAAACAAGCAAACTAATGCACATCGAATGTGAATAATAACTGAAAGTAATGATCTAAGAATATTCCATGCATCATTTGAACACTTCAAATAATTGGGGTTAATCTAACAATTAGATCATATAAGGTTTAATCTAACATTTAGAATAAATTAATTAAATTAACAACTTTTGTTAATTAATTAATCAAAACAAAATAAACCTTAAATAGGACCCAATAATAATAATAAGAAATTGAACTTGAAAAACATCTTATTTCAATTTTAATTAATTTATTATTATTATTAAATTTATCAAATTAATGAGGGCCCATCTAGATGGCCCAATAGGGCTCAGCCCAGCTGATCCCCTAGCTCGGGCCAGGCCCAAACCAGGGTCTAGCCATCAGCTCGAACCCAGGGCCAAAGCCCTGAGCCAGACTGGGCCCTGGTTCGGACCACCTGGCCAAGGCCAGGGTCCAGCCTGGCTAGGCCCGGTCGGCGGCTAGGGAAATCCTAGCCGCCCGACCGGGCTGCCCGAGGGTTCCCTGTATAGCAGGGAACCCGACAGCGCCTCCCCCTTTTGGGGTTCTTCGCCGGCACCGGTCTCGGCAGTGACCGGCAACCGGACTCCGACCGCCGGCCACGGCGACCTCACCGGCAATGAATAGCCACCGGCGGCAGCCCGAGAGGGGCTCAAAATCGAGATTTTTCTCCCCTATTTCTCCCCAAATTTTTAGGTTTCAAAAAACCCAAAAACAAAGAAGAAACCACCATGGCCGAAGATCCAAAAAACTCCAAACCACCGACAGCAACCAATTACCAAGGAGTGGAAGATCTTAGATCTTAGGGAAACACCCTTTAGATCTGTTTATAACACCAAGAACGAGGCGTTCTTTGTCCAACGAAGAACACGACGAAATAACCCCAAAAAAAATTATTTTCTTTCATTTATAATTGCGATCTAATCACAACGACCATCTCATGAACATAAATCTTTCAAGAAAATAATTACTAGCATGGATTTAATTCAAAAATCAGGATTTCAGAAATCGAAACAGCGAAAACACGGTGGAACCTGGCTCTGATACCACTGTTGGGATCGCTGTGTCGGGATCCGACCGAAAAACGCAGCGGAATAAAATATTCGGGATCGGATCCATCCCGTTTCGATCAACAAAATAAAACCGGAGTAAATCGGATTTATCTTGCGCAGATTCAAATCTGCGTTCGTTTTCCAGTTCCGTCGAAGCGATGCCACAAGCCGCGCAGGTGCCCGGCCTCTAACGGTATCCACGCGGTTCTCCTCGCGATGGCTCGTCCTCGCCTCCTCGCTCGATGCGGCGTTCGTGGATCCCGTCTGGCTACGCGTAATCCGTCGCAATATGCGGATTCGGAATCTCCCGTCGGACGGAAGGCGGAGCAGTCGAGAGTCGAAGCGGAGCCTCTAGATGGCCGCCTCGTGTCGCACGCCCAGTAGAGAGGAGAGACAGAAAAAGAACGACGGCTAGATCAGCGTTGCTGGCCCCCGACGTAGTATCCGTTCTTTTATAATAAGTCTGTTTGCGGTTTTTTGTAAAAACTCAGACTTATCCGAAATCCTGTCAGATTATCCATCGACTTGAAAACCTTTTGTGTGTGACCCTCTAGGCCCAAATACCAGTCCAGTTAATAACCCATTAAGCCCAGTAACTCTTTACAGACCCACTGAACTAATTAATATCCTTATATTTAATTAATCAACCGAATTTAATGTCCCACAATAAATTCGGACGGGCTTCCGATCACGTTGGATGCCAAGCAACATCGCGTGATCCTAGATGGCACTAGGGTTATCGCAACCCTCTCTTGGAACCTTCCCGTCAACGGTTACCGCGCGGATATAATCCTTCATCCGTACAATGTTCCCGAATAGACCTAGGGTATGGTCTACTGTTAAACCCTAGCCGGTCGATTCACTTGAATCAAATGCCGCTAATCTATATCGGATAACTCTTTATCTGATTCAGAGTCCGCCCTGGCCAGGGACTTAAGCGCATCATTCCGGAACATTCTCTCTCAAACTATCGAGAGCGGATGATCCCGTATTGAACACACAATTACCTTTGATGGCATTTACCTGAACCCGATCACTTGACTTATTGATAACCCATGGTTAGGGATTCGTTAGTAAAGGTCAAAGTTCAGAAACCTACCAACAAGATATCTTTGGCGTCTAGGTCCAAGGATCATCTACGCAACCGTTACAAAAAAATCGAGCTGGTTAACAGTGAGGTGTTTACCATCTAGCGATTCATAGTCGGATCAGTTCAGTGAACTCATTCGCCATTGAGCACCTACAGGTCCAGCATAGTGTTTCCACACAAGTGACTTATAGGATCAGTCACCCTCATCATATGAGCTGAAGTAACCTATACTAGTCTATCCGGATGTTTGATGTCCTTCTCAAACATCCTATGACTAGGGACAATTAAGAACATGTGTTTATAAACCTTCGGTCCCGTAATTATGATCTCATCATAATCCAAAGATTATTGCACATGTTCATGGACTTCATCGTGATACGATAAATATGGATCGAATTAATTACACACAATGAATTAATGCCATTTATTAATAAACTGAATCAATACATAGTATCAGATTGGCTTTGAGACCATCTAATACTAACAAACTGGTGAGAAAGCTTCGTCATAGTTAATTCTTTGTCTTTGAAGATGTCTTTTGCCACCAACCTTGCCTTATAAGTATCTGTTTGTCTATCTATACGGATCTTTCTTTTGAAGACCTACTTGCACCCGATAGGTACAATAATTTCGGGCAAGTCTTCCAAATTCCAAACTTGGTTGCATGGACTGTATCTCAGAGTTCATAGCTTCCTACCATTTGCCTGCGTCAAGACTTTCAATGGCCTCCTGATAAGTGTTGGGATCATCATACCCACAATAGAATGCCACAGATGTACCTTGACTGATATGTCCCACATACCTTTTAGGTTGTCTGGGCATCCTTGTAGACCTACAAGGCTCAGGTGCGTGTTCTTGAACAGGTTAAGGAACTGATGGCTCATCCGATGTGCTAGCTACTGTTTATGAGTCTAGAACCTCTTATATAACTACTTCTCTTCCAAGAAGATAGCTTTCCCGGCAACAAATACCTTTTGTTCGTCAAGATGGAAAAAGTAGTACCCAAAAATTTCTTTTGCGTAACTCACAAATTGCATCTATCAATCCTTGATTCCAATTTGTTAAGATCATATCTCTTCACATGAGCGGGACATCCCCATACTCTAACATGTTTGAAGTGTGGTTTTCCCTTCCATATCTCATATGGTGACTTATTTATTTAGAATACTATTAAGTAAATATGTTGCAGACTCCTTAAGGATACAGGTAACTATGCAAAGCTCATCATGGATCGCACCAATTCCATTAAGGTGTGATTCCACCTTTCAGATACACCATTCAACTGAGGGATATAAGGAGTCTATTGAGAAAGGCTACCATTATCCTTTAAGAATTGTGTGAATTCTATACTTAAGTATTCTCTTCCTCAATTTAATCGAAGTGTTTTAATACTTTTTCCAGTTTGCTTCTTCAGTTCATTCTTAAATTCCTTGAACTTCTCAAATGCTTTCGACTTGTACTTTATTAAGTACACATAGCCGAATCTTGAGAAGTCATCAATGTGTAACGACCCGCCATCCTATGACCGGAGACCCGATCACTAAATGGATGTCGGCCCATTAACTACGGGTTCACACCCGGATCTCACACAACACATCTGGAGGAGTAAGTGCTAAACAAGGTTAAATATAACAATCACACGGACTACAAAGGTATAACAAGTGCGCAGAAAGGAAGATAACAATGTCCGTATACAGTCCAACAATAATTACATGGTCCAACAAATGAATTTAGTACAGGCAGAAGGAAAGTACAACAACATCGGGGCATACCCCGGAACTGAGACAGCTGCTGGTCCGCACACCAAGAAGGCACCACACGCCACCACACGCCGCGAGGTCCACACCTGAAACCGCAGGGAGTGAGCCACACCAGAATTGGGCTCAGTAGGGATCATCCGATCCCCTGCCTCCCACTCACACACTCACAAGTGCAACAACAGGGATATATGGCAATTAAGCAAAGCAGTAAACATAGCACCCAAATCTGATATGAAACGTACGATAAGCAGTGTAGCAAGAACCATTCTAAGCAACCCGAAGAACCCAACACAGAGTCACGTCTCATAGCCAAAGTCCACGAAGCGACTGAACCACACTATCGACCGAAGTCAAACGTCGCCTCCCAACACTACCACCACTGCTCACGCCTGTCCACCCCTACAATGTTCCGGGGCACTGTAGGGTGAGGCAGTGAGTCAAACTAGGACTAGCTGGAACCAGTGTACTGCCACTGTCAGCTACGTGTGCACACAAGCAGTCTAGACTACTGTCCTACCGTCCGGATTGCCGCCACGCTAGGCCTCAGCGCTTCAGGAGGGCCCTGGGGACCGGCGAACCCCCGTCAAGCCGAAGCTACAGGAACTACCCACAACCCTAACCTCCCGGGCTGCGTCAGGCCAAAGGGCTAAGGGTACCACTCGTAACCTTGATCAAAGGTCACATCAGGCCCAGTGGCTACAGGGGTAAAACAACTCCACAACCAGCTCCACAGCAAGAAACGCGTCGGAAGCTGCCACGACAAACAGGAAAACCCGACCCGCTGAGGCCAAGCAGCAACCCCTCGGATAGCGCACCAGCTACTCCGGCCCGACGGGCTCAAGGTGGTTCTGCTTCCCTCAGCCAAAGGTAAACCACAACATGTACCCCTTCTCCCACCGGTACGGCACAATGCCTCACAGACACCATGACCCTGTCCCCATCGGTCCATGGTGACAAACGTAAACCACAGTCATTCCGATCCACAGTTGTAGAAGCACACACACACATAACATGATGTAATTCCACTCACACAGAAGTCCTCAGTCTCAGTGTACAACGTAAACCATGCATTTGAACCACTCAATAGTGAAACACATGTTAAAACCAGCACTTAGACAGTTCTACCTTGAATCGCGTCGACCGAGGTCGACGCCATTCAAGCCCCTCAGACAGGTTCATTTAAAAGCCAGATTATTCCTTGAAACGCGTCCTCATAGGGAGTCGCCCTTTAAAACGCGTTCATGTCCACAGACGCCATTCACATTGAAATCCCAGATTTACATACCCTCACTCGGGGTGATTTCCTGCCTAAATGGCGCCATGATGGCCCGACGTCCTTTCGAAAAGGCGTCGTCCATCCATGACGTCATTTAGCGCCATAACCCTTATTTCGTGAAACCTCGAACCGGGAGGTTTCTGCCCTAAAAGGCGTCGTAAAGGCATGACGTCCTTCTGAAAGGCGTCGAACAGGCACGACGCCGTTTAGCGCCAGAAACCTGGTTCCCTGGTTCGAACCGAGGGTCTCTCCCTTAACCCCAAACACCCCGAAAAAGCCCCAAAACAAGAAGGGGAGGAAGAGGAATTCAACCGCCACAAGCATGCTACGAATCTACGATCACAAGCACAGCCATTCCCACAAGGAAACCCCCTAAACATGCTCGATCTAGCCCAAACACGTCATGTCACGCCAAGGAAAACACGAGCAACACATGCAAGGTTCGTCCCCCTACCGGTTCTTGAACTCCTCCAAGCTCCTCGCTGCCGACCCGCCGCACCGCAGACCGCCGCCGGTACCCTCGAGGACGCCGCCACTCCGCCGGGACGTCGGCCGCCGTCCGGAGAATGGAACGCCGCGAAGGAGGTGGTGGAGGTAGAGGTGAGAGGTAAAGAGGCTATGGAGTGATGGAAGAGGAAGAAGAGGAAGGGAAGGGAGAAAGGAGGGCGGAGAGAGCGGAGAGGGCGAAGAGAGAGAGTGGGAAGGCGAAAATGAGGGAAAGAAGGGGAGGCTCGCGGGGCCAATCTGAATCTAGATAAAACGCGTCGATCGAGGCAGACGCCAATCAATCTGACAGGACAGTCGTACTGACAGCGCTCTGAAACGCGTCGCTCACCGCGGACGCCGTTCAGACGACAAGACAGGCCGTACTGACAACACTCTGGCGCCGTACCCTGACACCGCAGGGTCGCAGTCTGAATCGCGTCGACCTACCTGGACGCCGTTCAGTCGATATGACAGGGGCCGTACTCTCGCGGCCCGAAACCCGCCCACGTGGCGCACACGTGGCACAACAACAAGCAGACCTAAATGGCATCCACACACCCTGACGCCCTTTGAAAGGCGTCGAGCAGTGCAGACGTCATTCAGTCTGAACTCTCAAGACCCCCCCCTCAGGGTCCAAACCAGGGGATCCGGCCCGAACCCGACCCGAATACAGAACCCGAAACCTCAGTCCTTACACAATGAATGTGATGAAGTAAGAGTATCCATCTATGGCTTGGGTTGTCATTGGACTGCATACATCAAAATGCATCAGTTCCAATATTTCTTTGGCCCTTTCTCCATATCTAGTAAATGGAGATTTGGTCAACTTACCCATTAAATATGACTCACAAGTTACACATAATGCATAATCAAATAGATCCAAGTATCCATTTTTTTGCAGCTTTTGGAGTCTATTTTTACCAATGTAACCTAACCTGCAGTGCCACAGGTAGGTGTGGCTCACACTGTTCTTGCTTCTCTTAGAAGCATTATCAAGGTATAGAGAATCGTAACAAGCATCCAATAGGTACAACACGTTAACTAAATTTGTAGTAGCAAATAATTTATTCTCATAATAAATTAAACAACTATTGTTCTGAATAGTTAACTTACAACCTTGTCTATCTAAATATGAAACATAAACTATGTTCTTTATTATGCTAGGAGCATAATAATAATTAAATAAAGTTATCCTCTGTTCAAATGACAGATTGAGCTCTACTGTCCCTACAACTACCATTGCAACCTTTGTGCCATTTCCCGGCCTCAATCCCACCATCCCTTTCTACTTGTCAACACCTACAAAGAATTACAAATATGAGATGCACATCCAGTATCTAATACCCATGACGTAGAATATCTGATGGACAAGTATGTCTATTAGATAGATACCTGAAACTTCTCTAAGTTTCACCTTTCCTTGAGCTTTGTGATCTAGGTAGTTCTTGGAATTCCTTTTCTAGTGTCCTTTCTGATGACAGTAGAAACGCTCGCCCTTCTCTGCTCCTTTGCCTTTCTTGGGAGTGAGCTTCTTCTTCAGCTACTACTTGTTCTTACCTTTCTTAAAGGCTTGGACAACTTTTCTCTTCTTGCTGATCTTGCCAACTAAGAGAACAATGGACTTTTCCTTCACAAGGTTACCTTCAGCGGTCTTCAGCATATTAAGCAGCTCAGATAATATCGCCTAAATCTTATTCATGTTGAAGTTTACTATGAATTGAGAGTATGAAGCTGGAAGTGAGGCTAAGACAAGGTCAATATGCATCTCCTTTGGTAAAGACATCCCAAGAGCCTCCAACCTCTCTATCCACTCGATCATCTTCAATACATGCGTTTGTACTAAAGATTTCTTTGCCATATGAGCTTTGAATAGGGATTTGGATATCTCATATCTCTCAACCCTAACCTGTTCCTCAAATAGTACCTTCAAGTGAAGATCTAGCATCCATGTTTTCGTGTTGCCTCTGTAAGTCATTACTCATTGAGGCCAACATATTAGCATTGGACAAGATTAGAGTCCTCTTTTCATTTTTCATAAACAATCATGTCATTTTTGCCTACAAGATTGAGGCCAACATATTAGTGCGACGACATTTTTGCCTACAGGAAAAAATATTAAAATTAGCATATGTTCAATTTATTATAAAAAAAAAATGTGATATGGACTTTTATCAAAATTCACTCCCACTAATTTTCGATGAATTATATAACCCTCAGATATACCGAATGAGAGACGCCGACGTTCTTCTAGTGGGGATTAGAATTACTCACGATGCTATCTTGTAGATAGCACAACAAACCACATTAAAGATCATAGAGCAGCCATCTCTTAGTGCTTGCAACTCTTTGTAATTATCTGATCGGTTATTTGGTCCCCATAAATTTAGTGGTCTTGTGAATAGCACAACCAACCACTAACTTACGGTTTAAGCATTACCATCATTACATTACACCAATAGATTCGAATGCTACTAGTAACACCTTCCTCTACCCCATGGTCAGGCATCACCATACCATAGTTTTAGTCCTAGAAATAAAGAGTCAAGTCTTGTGGATAGTACAATCAACCTGTATAACCTAGATCTAAGCATTTAAAACTATAATGATAGTAAGATTTTAAGTTGTTCTCATCCTAGGTGATAAATTATAAATATATCACATATATTTATCTACACCTACATAATAATTTGATTCATAATCAAACTAATAAGCTATGTATCGAACATACATATTCATTTAGAGTGGTCATGGATAGCACAGTGATTTGACCTGAGCTATATGGTCAATCACATAAAGATCAATATAAGATTTATACCAAATGCTACAAGCATTAGGCAGGGGATCACATCCCTTTGTCCTTCAATGTTGCATCTGTGAATCATCATCGCTCCTTGATCTTCCATCACGACCAATTATAATAATTGAATGAAATAAATAAATAAAATGTACACATTTGTGATAGAATACTTTATGGCAGAGTACATCATAGAGAGAGATAGAATTACATTGGAGTGAGAAAGAGGCATGGCATCCAAGCTATATTTAATTAACAAATAACCAAACTGATTACAAATCATATATCCACACATTCCACATCATCACATGATATAGATAAACGTGCATATCCATGACTACAGTTAACTTTTAACCATCCACATATGAAGGTGCGCATTACAATGGACTAAAAATTAAATTTTTGAAAATAATTTAATTTTAGTTTTCATAAAACAAAATTCCAATCAAAATTGGGAACAAATTTGAATTTTTAAAAACTTTAATTCTACCATGCTTTAAAATCTATATTATAAAGCATATAACACATCAGCATCTGCATGAAATCCCATGATTCAAATTATAAATTAATTTCATGCACAAATAAATAACTGACCATTATCTAACGCGTAGATAAATTCACCTTAATCATTTACAAAAATTGATCCTGTAAAATTTGGGTTTTTCTAAAATCTGAAAATAAAATTTTAAAATTTTTCAAAAATATTTTGAGATTATAAAAATATTAATTTTAATTAGAAACTTAAAAACCCAAATACAAAATAGCCCAAAAGGCGGGGCAAGCCAGCCCGACCTAGCCAGGCCCTGGGTTGGGCCCAGCCCGGGCACTTGCCCGAGCCCAAGCGTGCCCCAAGGGGGGCCTTGGCTCAAGGCCAGCCCGGGCCGGGCTAGTCCAGGCTAACGGCTAGGGCGGCTGGCCCACTCGGCCTCGCCCCCCGACACCTCCCTCTCCCTATGTGCCTTAGGGTTTGCGCAGGGAGGAGTGGCATTGGCGCCCTGCGGTATGGGGGTCCCACCCTGGCGTCGGAGCCCCGTCGCCGGCACCATTTCCGATGCCGGTCGGGGCCCCCGACCACCACCACGTAGCCAGTGGTGGATAGGCCTCCTCTCCATCGCATTGAGGAGGCAAAAAGGGGGACGGCCGCCGGCTAGCCACCCTCCCCTTGCCACCCTCCGGTGAGCCTGGCAGGGGCCCACGGTAGTCGGCGGATGTGTTGGTGACAGTAGTCCCGGCGGTGGCCCCGAAGTGGGCTCCCTCGTCCTCCTCTACACGAAGAACAACATGACCCCTGGAACCGTTCTGTGCCCGTTCTTCGCGAATTCAAAATAATAATAAAAAAAATATTTTTGATACATATTCAACACACGAACCAGGAAAAACAAGAAGATCAATTTACAATGCATGGAATAATACAAAAAATTGTATTAGGGAAGAGCAAAACGGGAAATAGTGGAACTTGCCTTTAATACCACAGTAAGGATTGGGTGGGACACGAAGAACGCAGCGGAAACTAAGCATTAAAATTTTGTATCCCATCGTCACTGATATGTTTTGACAAATAAACCACAAAATGGCAATTCGGTAATCACCTTGCACATATTCGAATTTGCGTTTGTCTTGTTCCGAACGAGCGATGTCACCAGCCGCGCAGACGCCTAGCCTCTAGTGGTATCCATGCGGTCCTCCAGTTACGAGATTGTCCTCTGCTCACTCTAATCGACAACAGTGCCATTCTTTTGAATCCGCAATGATCGTCACGGCATGCAGACGATGAAATCCAGCGAGTCGTAAAACGGAGAAGACGGAGCCCAGACGACCTTCTTAGGGGGGCGCCCAAAGCACAGAGAGAGAGAGAGAGAGGGGGGCAGCTACGGCTGCTCTCGAGCTTAGTACAGGGCAGCCCTCTTGGCTATCTTTAATATTAACTACAATGCTTTTTCACAAAAATCCCCAGTTAATATAAAACCCATTTAAATATCTCAAAGCGAGAAATTGCGTATGACCCTCTAGGCCCAAACGCCAATCTGATTTTCAACCCAATAGCTTATTGTAATTAATTAATATTTGATATTCAACTAATTGCAAAACTAAATTACCGTCTCATGGTAATCGTTCGGGTCTCCAATCATGTTGGGTGTCAAGCAGCACCGCATGATCCCGAAAGACGATGGGGTTCCAAAACCCGCTCTTGGAACCTATCCTTCCCGAAAGATTGTTAGTATTAGGTGGTCTGAAAGCCAATCCGATACTATATATTATTCAGTTTATTAATAAGTGGCATTAATTCATTGTGTGTAATTAGTTCGATCTATGTTTATCGTATCACGATGAAGTCCATGAACATGTGCAACAATCTTCGAATTATGATGAGATCATAATTACGGGACCGAAGACTTATAAATACATGTTCTTAATTGTTCCTAGTCGGAAGATGTTTGAGAAGGACATCAAATATCAGGATAGACTAGTACAGGGTTTTTCAGCTCATATGATCAGGGTGACTGATCCTATAAGTCACTTGTGTAGAGACACTATGATGGACCTGCAGGTGCTCATTGGAGAATGAGTTTACTGAAATGATCTGACCTAGAATTGTTGGATGATATATACCTCACTGTTAACCAGCTCGATTCTTTTGTCACGGTTGCGTAGATGATCTTGGACCTGAGACACCAAAGATACATTGTTGGTAAGTCTCTGAGCTTTGACTTTGACTAACAAATCCCTAACCATGGGTTATCAATAAGTCAAATGATCGGGTTTAGAGAAATACCCTCAAAGGTGATTGTGTGTTCAATATGGGATCATCCGCTCTCGGTATTATGAGAGAGAATGTTCCAGGAATGATGCGCTTAAGTCCCTGGCCAGGGCAGACTCTGTATCAGATAAAGAGTTATCCGATATATATTAGCGGCATTTGATTCAAGTGAATCGACAGGCTAGGGTTTAATAGTAAACCATACCCTAGGTCGATTCGAGAACATTGCACGGATGAAGGATTATATCCGCACACTAACCGATGACGGAAAGGTTCCAATAGAGGGTTGCGATAACCCCAATGCCATCCAGGATCACGCGATGTTGCTTGGCATCTAACATGATTGGAAGCTCGTCGGAATTTACTGTGGGACATTAAATTCGGCTGATTAATTAATATAAGGATATTAATTAATTCAGTGGGTCTGTAAAGAGTTACTGGGCTTAATGGGCCATTAACTGGACTGGTATTTGGGCCTAGAGGGTTACACGTAAAAGGTTTTCAAGTCGATCGATAATTTGACGGGATTTTGGATAAGTATGGATTTTTATGAAAAATTGCAAATACACTTATTATAAAAGAACGGTCGCTAGGTCGGGGGCCAGAAACTTTGACCTAGCCGCTGCCCTCTCTCTCTCCTGGGCGCACCTCTCGAGGCCAGCCCCCTAGAGGATCTGCTCCGGCTCCCGACAGCTCCACTTATCATTCGACGGGAGTTTTCGAATCCGCAAGTCGCGGCGGATTACGTACAGGTAGACGGGATCTGCAGACACCGCATTGAGCAAGGAAGCGAAGACGATCCATCGTGAGGAGAACCGCGTGGATACCGCTAGAAGTCGGGCACCTGCGCGGCTTGCGGCATCGCTCCGACAGAACCGAAGAACTAGCGTGGATTCGAATCCACGCAAGGTAAATCTGATTTACCGTTTAAGGTTTTAGAATATCGAAACGGGACAGATCCGTTCCAGAATTTATTTTGCACTGCGTTTTTCGGATGGATCTCGACACAGTGAACCTAACAGTGGTATCAGAGGCAGGTTCCACTATGTTCTTCGTTGTTTCGGTCTCTAAAATTGTGGTTTTTGAATTTATTCCATGCTAGAATTTATTTTCTTGGTAGATTAATATTCATAAGATGATCATTGCGATGGGATTGCAGTTGTAGTCTATAGAAAATAAATTTTTTGGGGGTTCTTCGTCGTGTTCTTCATTGGACGAAGAACGCTTCATTCTTGA